>JAVANC010000016.1:41130380-42382880 GCA_033319125.1 Parnassius glacialis
AAACATCAACACCTGTCACGGGCTTTTGTCTTCGTTTTTTCTTAGGAGTGCGTAAAACATTATCTTCACTTCCAGAAGCACCAAATTTTTCTTTATTTATATTATATAGTGTTTTTGCACCAATTCCAAGAGCTTGTGAAACCCGATCTTTCACTTGAGTGACAGAAATCAAAGGGCCGCCATTTTGTGACTCACGCTCAAAGTAATCCTGTAGCTTTAGTACAAGCTCACGACATTGACTATTCAATGTTTTTCCTCGTTTCGGCATTTTCAACAAAATTACCAAACACAAACAAAATTAGTCCAATAAAGCGCAACGATAAACAGGAGAAAGCCGAGTCAAAAAACAACGGTTACACAAGAGAACGTAGTCTGTGCGCACGAGAGTACGGAAGACGACTAAACAGATTAAAATAGCGGTGGTAAGGGTGTTGCCAGAATAGTATCACAAATTACTTAAAAAAATACACCTATAACATTGCTTAATTGAGGGAGAAAATTATATTTATTAAATGTTGTTTTATATATTATGAATGTTAAAAATTATACATAATCATTTTAATTGTATTTATTTTTAAATCATAGAAAACAGTATTTCTGTCTTTGGATCACACATAAATCTTAAAAATCATAGAGATACTGGCAACACAGTGCAATTAGGAGACGCAAAAAGATGGTTGCATTATAGTCTAGTTGCTCGAAGGAATAAGTAAAATAAAAATATCCAAATAAAATAAATATCATATCTATTCCAATGAATTCGGACCGAATACTATCAAGCACATCACTATGAAAACTGGACGCACGATGTAACTTTGTAGAAGCGCGCCAAAGAACAAAAAATAAATGTTTTCATATTATTTACAAACTATTTTGAGTTTTGAAACAGAGTTTATTGGAAAATTACTTGATTCTGACATTTTGACATACAGTTTTATATTAAAGAGGTATTCTAAATCATTCGGCAAATGTGTCGCTCGTGCAAGGTTATATCGATTAATTTAAGAATAATCTGTCAAATCGGTACTTAATAACTCAGCGACCGTACTATAGTGCTAATGCCAAGTCAATCTATGTTTTTAAAACATAAAAGATTTTTAGTATTGATATGGTCACTATAAGATGTTGTTAGGTTATCTAATTACGTAATAACTTGAGACAGAAGCACCCTTAAGTAGGGTCTGAATAAATTAACCGACTTGGTATTACATGGATCTCACAACTTTTTACGTTAGAAGAACTGAGTTGCGAGACTTGTTTTTTTTTCATCATCATCATTACAGCCCTTCACAAGTCCACTGCTGAACATAGGCCTCCCCCAAAGAATGCCACAAAGCACGGTCCTGAGCCACCTGCATCCATCGACTTCCTGCATATCTTACCAGATCGTCACTCCATCTAGTGGGGGGACGCCCTACACTTCGCCTGCCGGTACGAGGCTGCCACGCGAGAACCTTTCTTCCCCATCGGTTGTCGGTTCTTCGAGATATATTGCCGGCCCATTGCCACTTCAGCTTACTAATCCGTTGGGCTATGTCGGTCACTCTGGTTCTACTGCGGATATCCTCATTTCTGAGTTTATCACGCAGAGAAACTCCGAGCATAGCCCTCTCCATAGCTCGCTGAGCGACTTTGAGCTTCCTCATCCGGCCAGCAGTGAAGGACCACGTCTCAGTTCCATAAGTCATCACTGGCAACACCCACTGGTTGTACAGTCTCGCTTTTAAGTTTTGAGGTATACCTGACAAGAAGATGTGCCGTAATTTCCGGAACGCTGGCTAACCGAGTTGCATCCGTCGATTAACCTCTCGGTCGATGTTGGACTTACCTAGTCGGACTATTTATCCCAGGTAAACATACTCATCAACAACTTCGAGCTTAGGTGTGACATGGACATAAAACATGATCTTTGTTTTGTCCATGTTCATCTTAAGACCTATTCGTTGGGAGACACTATTGAGGTCATTGAGCATAGTGCTTAGGTCCTCCAGCGATTCTGTCATTAAGAGTGTATCGTCGGCAAATTGAAGGTGAGTGATGTACTCGCCATTGATATTAATACCGTGTCCTTTCCAGTCCAGATGCTTGAAAATGTCTTCCAATGCAGCGGTGAAGAGTTTCGGGGATATAACGTCACCCTGTCTTACACCTCTCTGTAATTAGATAGGTTTCGTACTCTGGTTTTGTACTCGGATAGCCATCATAGCTCTACTGTACAAGCACTTCAGCACTTTGATATACCAACAGTCAACTTGGCACCGCTGAAGGGACTGCAGCTGAGCCCAAATTTCGACGGAATCAAAGACTTTCTCATGGTCCACATATGCCAGACATAGTGGCAAATTGTGCTCCTCGGACTTCCTTACAATTTGCCGAAGGGTATGTATGTGGTCTATGGTGCTAAAGCCTTTTCGGAAACTGGCTTGTTTAGGAGGCTGGAAGTCGTCAATTCTGTGCGCGAGACGATTTGTAATGAAAAAACAGCACGCATACGCGACTCAGAAGGAAAATCGGTCTGTAGTTCTTCAAGAAAGCGTTATCACCTTTCTTGAAATACAGGACCACTGCACTTCTGCTCCACGCCTCAGGTGTAATGCCACCATGGAAGACGGAATTAAAGAGCTTCTGTAGGACATCAAGTACCGGTTTAAAACTCGCTTTCAGAAGCTCCGCTGTAATTCCATCCTCGACTGGGGCCTTGCCATTTTGAAGGTGCTGGAGATCCATTCTAATCTCGCTCAGACTGACGTCCGGGATATCGTCGGAATAGTGTCGGATAAGACTCGCTCTTGGATCGTTACTCACACTTGCGTGTGGCTCTGACGATAATGTGTACAGCTGCCCATAGAACCTCTCAATCTCACTCAAAATGTCAGGTATCCCGGAAACGACGCTGCCACACTCGGTCTTCAGCTTCGACAGTTAGCTCTTTTCGGCAGACAGATCTCTAGCAAAGACTTTGGAGCCCTGGTTCCGCTCGGTCGCTTCTTCAATACGAGAAGTTGCGTAAGTCCCACCGCATGCATTTAGAAATCTGTCTGTTCAGTTGCCTGTATGCTGTCAAATCTGTTGAAGAATGTAGCTTTATCTTCCGTCTAACAGCCATGAGATTAAGAGTGTGTTCTGATAATTTTTGTGTTCTTCTACGGCGGGTCTTGCAGAACTTAGCTCCAACCGTATGGACAGTTTCCACGAGCTTGTCATTCATATCGTCCACTGCATTGCAATATTCTAGGCACTGAAAACGGTTTCCTAGCTGGAGTTTCAAGGTTTCGGGACTTTGGATTAAAACACGAGGGGTGCGGAGCGTTCACTTCATTAGACGTGACCTCTCTAACTTAACGTTTAGGTTCAGTGTGCCTCTCATCATTCGGTGATCGCTGCCGTTTTTCACCCTCGCGATCACTGAGACATCACTGAACAGTTGTCGTCTGGTCGTCATAATGAAGTCAATCTCATTTTTGTCGAACCGTTGGGGCTCGACCAGGTCCACTTTCTATGGGGACGCTTCTGGTAGAAAGAGTTCATCATAAAGAGTCCCTCTTTCTCCATGAAATCGGCCAGCTGCTGGCCCCTCGGGTTCCGTTGCCCTATTCCGAATTTCCCTAATTTCAGCTCACCGTTCTCTCTTGTTGTTGTGTTAGTTTTGTGACTTGTGGACGATAAATCCGACACCTCCTTGGGACAGATGGTCACCCTCCCGGTGATAGAACAAGTTTCCGGATTCGAGGATTACCGTGTCCTTTCCCTCTCTTCGGACCTCGGATAGTCCTATAATATTCCAGCGCAACTTGTCTATATCTTATTCCAGCTCCAGGTTCTTCTCGTCAGTCCTCAGGTTGCGTGCTTTATAAGTTGCCAGGTCGAGTCGTCGTAGGTGGCAACCAAACCTTCACCGGAGATTCTTAGCACCCCCTGCCCCGCTGTTATCATGTTTGCCACCGTAGCCAGGAATAGCGGGGCCGCTGGGGACTGGGGGCCGTCTCTTAGTAACTTTATCCATTTGGGGGTATTTTGCCATATTTGCCACGCTTGGCGAGCGGGTTGGCAACCACAGTTTTTTATTGTGATATTGCTGTTATCAGGAAGGTGCTGCTGCCCATCTCCTGACTGTTTCACACTGTCGCCTTTTACGACACCCACGGGAAGATATGGGGTAGTGGATATTCTTAACCGCCACTACACGGCATTAATAATTACAATAATAACATTACACGGCAATAATTCAACAAACATGCATATTATTATGAGATGTATTTCCATAAAATTATATTCAAGCACCAAGTACTTGTCATCGCCGAGACAATCTTCCTCCTGTTTGACTTGAATTTCTGTTTGTAATTGTACACCTTCAACGTCACTATTCGATTGATCTTTTTTTTTGCGCCCAGAAGCAATTGGAAAGGGCTACCCTGATACGCGAGGAGGTGGTAAATGCTTTATGTATACCACGACAGCCGGTCTGTCGTGGTTATGCGGGACTCACTGTATCTAACTATCCTAACCGGGAGCCTAAGTGATACCCGCTAAAAACCACCTTTACGGGATGGGCAGAAACCGTTGAGGCCTCTCTGCCGAATCGGAAGCGACCCTCTTTAAAGAAAAGAGGGTGCAGTCAATTGATCTTTTGGAAATGATTGCAATAATGTAATATTTCTACTTCACGGATACACTGATACGGATTTTTCATGAAATATCTACTAAAAATAACAAAATTGACTCAATGAGAATGTGTAGAGTAATAAACGTATAAATTAAAATATGTAGGTATGTAAAACACGGTCACTGAAAAAAATTAGAGTAATTATCCTACACACGACAACAATTTTATTATCTATTGAATGAATGAAATTGAATGTTGATTTTGTTCATATTTGTGTGAACATACTTCAATGTAAATACTCTTGTTTATGAAACAATCGTAATTCATTAAAAGTCACGAAGTACAAAACTATATACATAAAAAGGACATAATAATCAATACTGTAAATTCAAATTCGGGTCAAATGACCTATGATGCCTTAATAATATTAATGATAGATGACGCTACATATCGTAGCGGTCGAAATTTTACACAAAAAGCATATTTTAAATTAAAAAGATAGCGAATTTTATATAATCGGAAGCAAATCAATTTATACTAAGTAATTTATTTATAAATGTTCTGGAATATACTGGATATCGCTATTTTTATTTAAAACTAGCTAGTACACGGCGGATTGCTGCCGCAGAAGAAATAATTGTGGAAATATCGTTTTAAATATGGAAGAGTTATATTGTTTAATTAGGTATGATAATACAATCATTAAAATTGAATGATTTATAACTTTCAAATAAATCATCTAAATGATACGTAAGTTATTTGTACTATACCTATATCGATAAATATAATATATAATATTAAGTCGACAAAGTTTTACCGCAACCTGATGAATCATATGGCAGCGCATAAAGTACGAAGAAAAAAATATTAATTTTTATATATTAAATGAGATTAGATTATACAAGGCTATATTATATAAAAGTCAAAATCTCTATTTTGCTGACCGTTCGTCTCGCAAAAACTCGAAAATGGCTGGACCGATTTTTATGATTTTTTTTATTTGTGTTTGAGAATGTCCGTGTATGGTTTAAATTTACAACTGGACTCGGTAGGTGGCGCTGCTATCAACATGCAGAAACCACTCTGAGTGGTACGCTAGTTTTCAATATAAATCATGCATTAAAAGTATATGTGAAATTTGTACGAATTCTAATAAACATCAATTACAGGTACCACATGGACGCAGGAAATGGTTTGGCTTATTTTAAACAACTTTGATTATGAAAAGGCATTGGAAACCCCGCTCACCGTAAGATATCCTTTTTTAGAGTAAGTTTTTGAAAATATACTAAAGATAATACATTTTTTATTTAATAGTCATTTTTCCTTGTTTTTCTGAAAATTGTTATGCCATTAAAAACATAACTTGTAAAAAAACACCAAGTCTCGCAACTCAGTCATTCTACCGTAAAAAGATGTGAGATCCATGTGTGGGGAACTTGCAACTCACACATAATATATAACACAAACATACATTCTCACACACACACACGTATTTAACAAACTACATTTTACACTAATAACACAACACCATACTTACCAGTTGGCCGACGCTCATAGGTTCGATCCCAGTGGTGTCATCGATTCATTACCATATAAGGTGATATCTCGTGCGGCAACGGCTACAAGCGGGTGGTGTGAGCGCAACGCTTCCTTGATCCTTGATCAGTCGGTTACGTACTACGACGAAGAGAGATTGTCGCTTTAGCTTACGGACGCTTGCTATTAAAATATTTACGTGTGTACTAAATTCTGTTATCTATTTTCTCTTAAGCTTCTCTCCGCCTTTCTTTATATCTATAAGCTTGTTTCTTCTTGTAAGTGTTGCATTCTCCTACTGACTATATAATTATTGGCGTTACTTTATATTTTTGTGCAATTAATGTGTTAGTGTAATACGTGTTGAACCATTATTTATCTATATGCCCGTTACTGTACACATAACAACAGACCTCACACCCGCTACATTGGTGACCCCGACGTGATCTGAACACGCACTGTAACTTTGTATTTAAAACATAAAATATTTTTTAATTTGATATGCTCACTACAAGATGTTGTTAGGTTAGCTAATTACGTAATCCTTTAGACTAAAGGACCCTTAAGTAGGGACTGAATAAATTAACCGACTTGGTATTACGTGGATCTCACATCTTTTTACGGTAAAATAACTGAGTTGCGAGACTTGGTTTTTTACAAGTTATGTTTTTAATAGCATCTCATTTCTTTTTGTAGATAGTCCTACTTTTTTTCCATTCCGGTACCTTCTACTTCTTGAATACCAACAACGGATTTTCGGGCAATTTAGTCTACTTAATACTTTGCGAGATTTTGGTACAACTTCATAAGACATGTCCTAATCTTGTTTTTTTATTCCGTTGACTATTTTACAAGTTACCTTTGAACATAATAATAACTAGGTACCTATCTACATCTATTATTCCATTATATTATACATAATATACAGGTACACTTATACATCCACTACAAATGTAAGTTTGTAATCCTATATATTTATATTGGATTACAAAGTTATTTATTCAGTTAGTGTATCTAGAAAACTGGACCGAAAGTACAAAATATTTTTATTTTTCCTTGATTTATACACTAAGCAATAATTGAATTCTAAATTTGAAGCTTCTATGTCTGCTAGAAGTGCCTTAGAGTTTCGATGATCGGTCAGTCAGTGAGTGACAAAATTAAGAAACTTTGACTAGTGATAATTCTTAAACTACTGGTTCAAATTGAATGAAATTTGAAATGTACCGTGTTGATACAATGCGTGATTGGTTACTGAAAATTCAGGCTTCTAGTTTTATCCACAACGAAGTTGAATGAATGGACTGAACTGCTTCGAGAAAAGGATGGTACGGCCGTGCCGCTTTTTTGCACGCCGTGCCCCCAGATAATGTATATTAAAGTTATATTTATTATTATTATTATTATATAATAAGGACTGATTGAAACTTAGTATGTTCCTAAGGCATAGAGGTGTATAGGCGTGGTGGAGGCGTAATAAAATCTATCACCTCATTTTGTTCTATGGGTGTCGTAAAAGATGACTATGCGAAATGCCAGAACGATTCTGACAGCTTTCAAAAGAATATATATTTAGACCGGCGGTAAGCAGCAACAAAGTTGCGATACGCTTCTTCAAATTCCTGCACTAAATACAAAATACTTTAAATTAAGATTTATACAGATAACTTGATTCAAAGTTTTATGTTGTAAAAACTTTTTGACTATATAAGGATATTTTAATGAACATTTTATTAAATATCCAACAGAACTGAGGCGTTTGTGAATCATAATGAAAGTATGCCATACGACAAAGAGGTTATAAAGACGTTAGAGACAAACATGCCACCAGTGCAAGAAATTGTGTCTATGGCATCCTCTCGATTTATCAAATCACATCTGCCATTATCTCTTCTACCACTCAAGCTATTAGACACTTGTAAATTTGTTTACGTTGCTCGGGACCCTCGTGACGTAGCTGTGTCATATTACCATCATAACAATTTTTGTAATTACTTCCAAGACGGCGTGGACTTTAAGAAGTTTTGGGAATTATTTATCAATGATTTAGGTAAGTATAAAATATTAAAGTAAAACTTTATATGTTCTGAAATAGTACATTTTAAAGCTCTGTTTCAATTTTTTTCTCGAAATAATGAATAAATTAAGGTTCCCTGTTTTGAGTTACTGATTGGGTTTGCATATTCTTTTATTAAATTATTACAGTTCCGTGGACACCACTCTTTGAACACGTTAAAGAAGCGTGGCAAATGCGGAACCACCCTAACATGCTCTTCTTGTTCTACGAAGAGCTTTCTAAGGTAAACTGTTTGTAATGTAAAATTTGAAGTAATTTTTCGATTGCATCATATATTCCTTATCATTTTTTGCATTCGAAATATAATATAAATGGAGACATTTATATTATAATTCGAATGCAAAAATGGTAAGGAACATATGCTTTTAGCAATCAAATTCGTTATTTGAATATCATACTGGAGATGTAAAAATAGTGATAATGTACCATACTTATATAAAATAATTAATTTCAGGATCTGCCGGCTTGTGTACGTCGCGTTGCCAAATTTCTGGGCAAACAGATAACTGAGGAACAGATAGAAAAACTATGCGAGCACCTTAAAATCGATAATTTCAAGAAAAATAAAGCCATTAATTACGATAACATGAAGGTTACTGGATTATTTAATGACAAGGAGAGTTTTATAAGAAAAGGTATGTATTCTATCTTTCATTATTGGCATGTTACATTGCACTGCTGAACGTGAGCCTCGTCACGTGGCGTGGGTGAGATGGAACCTACTCTGGAGTACGCCACTTCTCTGTCTTGTGATGACATTAATCTCCACTTTGATTCTACTCCTGTCACGGACACTACTGTACGATCTTAAACCATAGCCTATTTAGCTTCTATCCAATCTCCTCAAATTCCTTCTTTTCAATTTTCTCCAGTTTACCAGGACGACATAAAAAATTGTTCTAGCAATTAAATCCAAGGCTTTGGGTTGTGATGAAATCTGTAGAACTATGATAGTCAATTTACTGGAGTATGTACTACCTGCAATTACTCTCATTATTAACTTTTCGCTGGACTAACGTCAGTACCCAAATTTCTGGAAAGAGGCTTTCATATGTCCTTGTGGCGGCGCTGTCGTCACGCTACAAGCGAAACACATCGAAGCCTACATCGCGCTAACAAAGATCCGAAATAAAAGCAGTATATATAGAATAGTTCCGAGCTACCACTCGGAGCGTTAGCCGCTCTCCGGACAGAAAACCTTGCCCGGCGGGAGTTCTCCCCTTTTCCTTCCACCGGTTACATTGGTGACCAACCGACGTGATATGAACACGCAACCATAAACCTTCGGAAAATACAACTTCAAAACCTTCTTCATCGTCCTCAAGTACCCCATTCATTCGCTCCCGAGCAGATATTGTCTACAATCTTCACATTCTGCTGTCTTCACGTTCTGCAAGCCATTTAGTTTTATAAAGGTTCATCGCAGCACTGAATTATATATTAGCATTATTATTAATGCTACCTGTTCCTTCAAGCTACTCTCTGCGCTACAGTGTTCGGCACGGCTCTGAGCCTTACTGCTCGCCTCTGCTTCACAACACTCTCGCAGATTACTTGCCTTCTTCTCGACTCACCGCAGACTACAAGGCAATCCCTGGCACTTGTTTCGGCTCATCGTTCTCACCGGCATCACTTGCAAGTGCGTAGTATGGCATGCATTACACACCGGCGTACCATTCGCAAAGGCGTCACTTGCCCTTACGCACACAGCATGTATTCTGCACGGGCATTAAGGACGCACCGGCAATCGGACTGCACTATCGACCTCCGGTCTGACCAGGGGGTGATGTGGCGGCGCTGTCGTAGTGCCACAAGCGAAACACATCGAAGCCTACATTGCGCTAACAAAGTTCCGAAATTAAATCAGTATATATAGAATAGCTCCGAACTACAACTCCGAGCGTTGGCCGCTCCCCGGGCAAAACACCTTGCCCGGCGGAAGGTCTCCCCTTTTCCTTCCACCCGCCATACCCTATTCCCAAAATATCTAATCCCACATTACCTAATCACCTTCATCCGGAATCTATATTGTCCTTTCTATCCAAAGTACTGGATGGCTGCGTACATAAGAAAGTCTCCAATTTTGTACTTAAATATAATCTACTCAGCGATTATCAGACTGGGTTTCGTCTTGGTCACAGCACCACTACATCATTACTCAAAGACATCAGAAAAGGTACGGAAATTAAAAAAGTGACTGTAATTATGCTTGTTGAGTTTTCTATTGCTTTTAACGCAGTGGACCATGATGTCTTTTTATCTATCCTGTCCTATTTAACGCCAAATTTACTTGCACTCATCTATTGAAGAGCTCCACGACGCTATTAGAATGTAAAATCTGAACTTGGAAGCTGTGAAAGAATGGTTTAGGCGTTTTGGAATATCAGTTAAGCCAACGAATTGTCAAGCTATAATCGTAGGTAGCTCTAGAATTATGTCCAAAATTGATGAAACAAGCCTACCTGCTGTACGATATACTGATACCGTTCTCTTCCTCTGTAAAAAATCTTGGCCGGTATATGGATAACACGATGAACTGGTGTACGCATGTCACCGAAATAAGCCGCAAAGTCTTTGCCACTTTACGATCCCTCTATCGTCTGAAGAACTTTCTTCCATTCAAGACTAAGCTAACACTTGCGTAAACACTTATAATGCCCATTATTGATTATGCAGATGTGTGCCACCTAGATATGAATCAAAATCTTAACAAGCTAGAGCGTCATATCAATAACTGTATTAGATATATATTTGGTCTCCGAAAATATGATCACCTCTCTCACTATCGTGAACGCCTGAAATAGCTCAATATCCGACTAAAACGAAACTCTAGAATTCTGCTTGTTTTTTTCTCAATTTTGAATAACCAGACTTTTCTAACATATCTCAAGGACAAATTCCAATATCTTTTTTCAACTCACAATAAGGTTCTTCGTTTCTCATCTAATCATAAGATTAGTATTCCATTTCATTTCATAGGATTCACCAACAATTCCTTTACTATTCAGGCAACACTACTCTGGAACTTATTGCCCGAAAACATAAGAAGAGCGTCTAGTAAGGATTGTTTTAAAAAGTTGGTACATGACTTTTTTAATAATTAAGTATTTTCCTTAATTACCAAAATAAGGTGAACTGGCGATCGTATAATCGACTTCTTGGAATTTTGACGCTGCAAAAAAAGACAAGCTTCTTAATTTTGAAGTATATATCAACTTGGTAGTTCAGGTTGCCATGAAATTGTTAAAAGTTGACGTATAGGTTTTATGAAATAATCTCTCAACAATATTCGTTAACCTTTCTCACCTTGATAGTAAACCAGTTTTGAATTGCTTCCATCCTTTGCTGGTTGGCTGTAAGAACTGATCAACTTAGCTTAAAGAAATAATAACTAGCTAAACCTATTTGACAAAATAATTGCTATGAGTGAAGTTTACTAAATTCTGTCTCATAATAATATCAAATGTGTTCTGTTTGATAGCGACAATAACGTAGTAGATTTGACTACGCTTTTATTGGGAATCAATAAAGACATGCATTTGTGAATTATTATTATCCTTTATGCACTTCAATTACTAATTTAAAAAATATTACTAATTTACGACTATATATTTTATTAATATATAATGTTGGCGACGTGTCAAATGCAAGTAAGATTGATAATATTAAATATAAGAAATAAATCTAAGAGTTTCTGACTGTTTCGAATTGGTGTCCACTGTTATATAAAATGGTACCAAACCGGTAAACTACCCACACCGGTGACGGGGAGTAACATAAAAGGTTCCCAACATCTGGCACTACAATCACCAAACTGCCCGCAACGCATAGCGTTTACCACCAGTCTTTCCTACAACAGATGGGACCCATGTTCAGATGTAGACTATTATACTCAACCAAATCTAAAAAATACGTTTTGATACGTGTCAGTCTTATTTGACTAGGCGTTTAAAATAATAATTAAACAGTGGTAGAGCCACTCGGCAGCTTTTGCTGTCGCACGGATGGGCCGGCTCGAACCGGGGTGGTACCACGACCTCACAGAAAACCAGCATGAAGTAGAGGTTTACCTCTGCGTTTCGCTTGGTGAGTGCAGGTGGCCGGAGGCCCTTTTTACTGGAAATGAGGCATTCCATCTTAGTCCTCAAGGGTGACAACGCATCTACATTTTGATTTGGAATAGAGGATAGATGTAGATGTCTATGGGCCGCAGCAACCACTTACCATCAGGTGGACTGTGTGCTCGTTTGTCACCCTTATTCTATAAAAAAAGGCATGCCAACCAAAAAATCGGTACGTACAATATTCGATTCTTTAGAAAATCGATATTAATTCTATAGAGTTGGTAATAATTTACAGTTTTGTTTCGATTAATACCAGTATAAATTAAAAATGGATAACACTAGATTTATCAGTTTCTTCGTATTCTTATTACTGCTTATATCTAGAGGCAAAATTGTATAAATTTAAAATTTAAAATTAGATTAATCTATACTATATAATATAATAAAGCGGAAGAGTTTTTTTGTTTTTTTTGTTTGTTTAAACGCGCTAATCTCTAGAACTACCTGTCCGATTTGAAAATATATTTTTGTATATAACAGCCAGATTCATGAGAAATAGTATAGGCTATTTAGCATTGGCCTACAATTCTCAGCTAGCCTTAAATATTGATTTTTGTTAAGCAAGTCAGAAGAAAAGGTGCTCTCTAACTGCTTTATCCGCGTGCGCTGTCGTAACGTTTAGTATTACATAAATACAATGTTCTACAAAAATATTGCTTTTTGCTTCACCTAAAACAAAGTCCGTGCTACCATATGCCTATTTCTTATACATAAGCCACAATAAGGTATTTTGTGACAAAAAATTATTGAAAATTAAAAAGTGATTTATGAGCGTTATTATTAGACATGGCATGTTATTCCTTACGAACGAAACTTACTTCATCATCAAGAAAATTTTATGAAGATAAACTTTGCTCTTTATAGCATGTTATTTGGACGCATAGTTTAAGAGATAATGAAAAATTAATATAATAAACACTCTGCTCGGAGCGCGAACGATCGCATAAACCCTAGCCGCCCGATGATCCGTAAGATCTGCAGTGGACCCTATATAAGCGAGCTGTCATTTCGTGAACTTTTTGTTACAAACTTCGCTTGGACATTGTAATAATACGCGGGTGAAACCGTGGGGCACAGCTAGTAATAAATATATTCAGTCACTTTCACTACAACTAGTTGGGCTGTCGTTATTTAGATTAATTATTATTGGATATTTAATAATGTATCAAAATTAATGTTCATTCAATGTCATCCATAATAATTTTCTTTTGAAACAGAAACAGAAACAGAAACAGAAACTTTTTTATTCAATATAGATTATAAAATAATGCTTATTGAAAGTCACTCTTTTGTATAATTACCACTGGTTCGAAAAAAAACCTCTGTCCTGGGAAGAACCAGCAAGAAACCCAGCGGGACTTTTTTTTTTAAATAACAGCTTACAATCGTGTATGTTACACAAATTAACAACACAACAAATTAAAAATAGCTTGGTAGCGATCACCTCATTTCCAGGGGTTATTATCATCTATAAATTCCTTAATACTATAATAACCCTTTTTACACAAACTTACTTTAATAAAGTTTTTGAACTTTGAGCAGGTCAAATTTTGTATATTTTCTGGAATTTTGTTGTAAACGCGTATACATCGCCCCAAGAATGAATTACTGACTCGATGGAGTCGAGTAACCGGTACTACTAGCTTGTGTCTGTTCCTAGTATTTACAGAATGAATATCACTTATTTTTGTAAAACTACTTTTATTTTTGTATACGTACATTACATTTTCATAAATGTATTGAGAGGCCAAAGTTAATACATTAATTTCCTTAAATTTTTGTGGCAGCGACTCTTTAGGCTTTAAATCATAAATTGCTCTTATGGCCCTCTTCTGTAAAACAAATATAATTTCAGTGTCAACTGCGTGTCCCCATAGCAAAATACCATACGACATTATGCTATGGAAATAGCTAAAGTAAACTAGTCTAGATGTTTCAACACTAGTTAGACTTCTAATCTTTTTTACGGCATATGCTGCAGAACTAAGTCTGCTTGCTAGTTTTGATATATGGGGGCTCCATTGAAGCTTCGCGTCTAGTGTGATTCCAAGAAAAATGGTGGTATCTACAAGACTCAGTTTCTCCCCATTTAAAATTACATTAGTATTTAATTGTTTGACATTTGGAGTCATAAATTTTATACATTTCGTTTTAGTGCCATTTAAATGCAAATTATTAACATTGAACCAATTTACTAACTTAGATATAGCATTATTTACTTCGTCATATTTTAGCAATTGTCGACTTAATTTGAAAATTAAAGAAGTGTCATCTGCAAATAATACTATATAATGGTTATCTCCTACTATGTAAGGTAAGTCATTAATGTATACAAGAAACAGAAAGGGGCCTAGAATTGAGCCTTGAGGCACGCTCATCTGTACCATCGACCCGGAAGAACTCATACTGTTAATGACAACTTTTTGCGTTCTCTTACTTATATATAAAATAATTAATTTAAGAGCATCACTTCTTTTCTTCTTCTTTCTTCTTTGTTTTCTCCACCACTTTTGCCCAATTGTTCTTTGTGATATGGGTAAATGCTTCTTTCAGCAAACCTTCCATTTTCTTTACAAAGCATAAGATATTTCCATCTCGTGTGTGTTTATGAATATTTAATAATATGTTTGCATTAAGAGCATTTCATATAAGAACTAGCCTTCAATTTGGGCCAAAATCAATTCAATAGTATTATAATGGAAGAGAGGTATGGTGGTAGTCTTGTGAATTTCTTTGCCTACACAAATTTACACTGAGAAAGTAGGAAGTTATAAAATAAATAAACTTGTTTAATTCGTGATTCATATAATTTTAGCAATTCTAAAAATAAAATTTAAATAAACAAATAATAAATTAAATTATTTCAAGATTCGATTAATTGAACGTTTGTACCAATTATTTGATTATTTTTACCGATTATTCGCATAACAATGAATTTTAATCATTCAAACACTACGGTAAGATACATAACGATATATCATTGAAACAACGTCAGGCAAAAAGTTGCTCTGGTTATTTTTTTTATATTTTGCTTTTTCTGAAAGATTAGAACTTAAATTAGTGATAAAGAACTATATATTATGTTGTAATGAAATATAGATAACTTCATATTACTTTGGATTTACGTAAAAGGTTATTTTAAATCTTGTGAGTACGCTTGTACACAGTTATTGCGGAATCATTCATGTGAAACGTCAAAACGTATTTCTTAGATTTGGTTGAGTATAGGAGTCGATATAAAATCAATGATACAATAGTACAAATTAAAAATCTGATCACCATAATTAATCCCATGAGTAAAAGCTTTGTTCTCGAAATATTATAATAGACGGCGAAACTCTTTTATGCCTATTTCTGGGTTGGTACCAACCTCTTACCTACATATCTTTGCTACCAAGCAGTAGTAGCTACGTGGTAGGATTCCTTTTCTGACTAGAAGTCCATCTAGGTGGGTACGTAGCCTTTTTATTTATTATTATTGAATTATTACCTTTTTTATTTATTTATTGAAACTTAACACTATCATAACAAGAATTATCTAATAAGAGAGTATAATTCTTTTTAGGCTAATAACAGAAGTGCTTCGGTCTGGAGGGTTAAGAGGGCCGATATACTTACAGTCTGTGGGACTTTCCATCTTATTGTCGGAAGTGGTTAGTCGAACATAGATGTTAATGTCTATGGGCATCCACATACCATCAGCGGGACTGTGTGCTCGTTTGTCACACTTATTATAATATTAAAAAAGTAACCCTTGAATTCAGTAAGCTTGTTTACACGTATGAGAAGTGGTTTCTACTTTTTATGAATTTGTCCATACGGACAACTCTACAGATCATTTTTTTTAAATAATAGCAAAGCTATATCATAATAGTTTGAGTATATGAAATAAAAATCTTTTGTGAATATGTGAAGTCACCAAATTGCATTGGGGCTGTGGCGTAATAGCGTTATGTTGCCGTCCGGTGCCACCAAAGCCAAAATAAAAAACAAGGCTTCTAAAAGCGTATGATAAGAAATCACATTTGCTAAAGTAACTAGTTAGGCAACATTGTAGCTGTTAACTTAATCTGGCGATAATCCTCAGCCGGGACTTTCCTAATTTTTGACACTGTCTTATCACCGACATTGGAAACTATTAATTATTTTTTAGTTCTTTGAAGTCGATTTTTACTTCATTATTATAACAAAGTTTAATTATACTTCTTATAATACACAAATTATCTTCTCTTCGTATAATTTCAGGCAAAGTTGGCGGTTGGCGAGATTATTTTGATGAAAAGATGACGGAACAGGCACAACGATGGATAGATGAGAACTTGCGTGATACAGACTTGCGTTTTCCTCATTAAGCATTTCAATAAATTTGTATTAAAAACGAAAGAATACTATTATTTACGTTATTTTGTAGTAAACAAATATGTTAGACCATTTTGAAAGTTGGGTACGACATAGTCCCACATAATACTATTACACCTAAAATGACATTTTTCTAGTAAATTCGAAATTACTACTGTAACTACTCTCATATTGGGCATAATATAAAGAGACCAAATATAACCACGTGACATTTAAATCTTGAAACAGGTTTTTCTCTTTTTCTCTTATTTGAAAATTAAATTAGGAATAGCAAGATTTTTATTAATGATAATCATGCAGGAAGTCGATGGATGCAGGTGGCTCAGGACCGTGCTTTATGGTATTCCTTGGGGGAGGCCTATGTTCAGCAGTGGACTTATGAAGGGCTGTAATGATGATGATGATGATGATAGCAAGATAAGTATGCTGTCGCCCTTTGTGTGGAATTGTAGGTTTCCTACATGCATGCATGTGTATGTTACTAGCTTTTTACTCTTAGTAATAAATACTCGTAAAAGTTGACGTCTATTTAAAGAAGCCTAATGTTCCATCTCTCACTATCTCTCTCTCTCTTTCTCTTTTTCTGTCTCTTCATCACTATGACAAGAGAAAGAGACGTGTATGGAGTTAGTTAATACTGTAAGTAATTGTAAGTAACAAAGAGTATATAATTACTATGTTTTAAGTACGAGTAAGTACGAGTACGAGTTTTAAAAGGCTGGCAACGTATCTGCGATTACCCTGGTGTTGCAGTTGTTCATGAGTCACTTCCCATCAGGTGAGCCGCATGCTCGTTTGCCTTCCTCCTATAAATAAAAGTAAGGAGAAGCTGTTTCAGATGGACATTGCAATGTCATGTCCTCGAAATATTCCTTTTAGACAGTAAAATTAAATATTTATAATATATTCAGACGTCTTCGCCTTCTTATCTTAAGAGTTAATTTCACTATCTCTCCTCATGTCATGATAGGTTTCTACATTCTTCTTCTAGCAACAAAATCTGTACGTTATTTTAGTTGTTCGTATGTAGTAATTATATGTGTATATAAATACGTATTAATATCTATATATATATATATATATATACTCATAAATTACGTCTCTATGTATATATGTATGTATACGTTACATTTGTAAAGTTTATTTAGAAGTAAAATGTGTAATGTATATTAAATAGTTAATTATCATTCTTGTTTTGTTTCTTATTCTATATTGCTACACCTACACGTCTAATTCTCCCCATTCCATGGATTGATTGGTAGAGAATGTAAGGCTTTAAGTCCGAACTTTGTATTTTTTTGTTTTAAGGAATGCTATAAAGAATGAATAAATACCAAAGCATTAATATAGAAGGTCTCTATGATGCATAAGCATTATGATAGCAGAGTTATGACTTGAAGTCCCATATGAATAAGACATACAATAGTATGGTCTATTAAATAAGGCAAATATGTGGAAGGTCTCAAATATGTAAAAGCATTATATTGAAAGAACTGGGACTTGAAAAGGATTATTATAGTGGCGTGTAGGTTGCTTCGCAGCCTCCGAGACCGAGGTAAACTTGGACTCGCTAACCGATGTGTCCTAGACATATCATCTCAGTACCGGTGGTAAGCGGGTTTCTTGTAGCAATACGACTTGCCCGTGGACATCGCAGACCCCTACCTTTTATGGGCGGCGTCTTAGTACATAGCGTTATGATACGTCGGCTATCTTTCGGATTAGGGTGAGTGTGATTGGTAGTACTTTTAAATGCAGCAAGCATACTCAACTTCATGTCTTAGTGCAATAGCGCTATGATACATGGAGTTTTGGCTACTGATGTCTTAGTACCGTGCTACTATGATATGTTGGTGGTATTTTTAGTTAAGAACATTATCAATTTTGTTACCAAAGTCGATAGGGATCATGTTGGTGTGTTGTGAGGGGGCGTCATCCGTATGATAGTTGCATTGACGCTTACTGCTACTTGCAGTATTGTGTCTTGTGATGGATCTGCGGGTGTGCTGCACCTGAATCGACGCATCTTGTGGTTCTGGTCGATGGAGGTATGCGGGTGGTGATGTCTGCTGAGACTGTATGGGGGACCTTGGGATGGTGTAAGCCCGACGATAGTCGTATTGATGCTTGTTGCGTTCTGCAGCATTGCGTCTCTACGATGATTGTTTGGCGGGTCGCTATTCTTAATGACGCAGGGAGGCACCTTGGTTTGACCCACAATCTAAGTAGCTTTGCCCAAGTCGGGTGCCTTCATTGCGGGGCTGCAGACTGTCTGTCCTCCATGATGTTTTATATAATAACATAAAATTATATCTCTATAAAGTTCCCACCTTTGAAAGACTGAAGGCAACTTGTTGGTGGCTGAGACAAACATGATCGAAAAATGCATATACTCAACGTCAGTGACACCAACCCTTTCTGATGGCGAATTATTACTATTATTTTATAACTGCCTATTGGCTATATCTGCCATTGTATTGATTGGTGGAGCATATGCGTCGACCTCATTCGGGTGGTAGCTGGAGGGAGAATCTGAGGAGGCTCTCAAGGTTGCGGCCGAAAGCCGCGCAACGTGGGACCCCATTCCCTTGAGGTGAGCGGTAGACTCATGATACGATCTGCGGCCAATTGGCCGTGCTGACCATCCAATTGATGGTGATGCCTTACACTTACATCACATCTGCAGGAACGGCGGTCTGGCAGGTGGTGGCGCTCACGGAGGGCTTTTTATGGCCAGTGTGCCTTTGTTGCCTAACCCGTCTGACGTACATTCACTGTGGGTGGATTTGATCGTATTCTGTATGGCGTTTACTCGCATTGACATGCGCGACTTCGATCGATGTTTGTGCTTACGCACTATCAAGGGGCCAAGTCCTCTTTTACTGGTTCGCCAGTTATTTTGCTGTGGACTAAGGTCCAGTTCCCAACTTAGCGTACCCTTCGGGGGGAGCGCATTAAAATGGTTGGCTCTCACCGTGCACGGCATGTGCGGAGCCGTGTACCTCCTCCACATTTTTTTTAATGTGGGAGAGCGAAGCCCTTGTATCTGGGATTTGATATAAATATTGTCAGCCTTTTCCAAGCGGGAAGGGATTAATTAATAAGGAATTGCTTGTTGTGAACCTGATACAAGTGGAATAGGGACAATTTATTGTTCTTTACTTTTTTGAGCTCTGTCTTCGTGAACGGGGTTCTTTAGCTTATAAGACGCTACCAACAGCTTTCAACTGCTTTTTTTTATATAGGATAAGGGTGACAAACGAGCACACAGTCCACCTGATGGTAAGTGGTCGCTGCGGCCCATAAACATCTACATTTATCCTCTATTACAAATCAAAATGCAGATGCGTTGTCACCCGTGAGGACTTAGATGGAATGCCTCATTTCCAGTAAAAAGGGCCTCCGGCCACCTGCACTCAGCAAGCGAAACGCAGAGGTACACCTCTACTTCACGCTGGTTTTCTGTGAGGTCCTGGTACCACCCCAGTTCGAACCGGCCCATCCGTGCGACAGCAAAAGCTGCCAGAGCCACGCGGCAGCTTTTGCTGCCACTGTTGATAACATCTACGATGTTGCTCTCGTGAATATTCACTCTTCCAATATCCACCTAAAAGAACTAAGTTACTATACAAACACAATGTAAATAAGGGTCCTAACTAAGACGATCACGCCATAAATTTATTAAACGGCCTATACTTAAACCTTTAGAAAGATCAAAATATACTGGTCACGTAAATAAGATATATTTATATATCTTATAGATATAGATTCTATAGAAGTGTAAGTATATAGAAGAGAGATGGAAGAGAGGGGGGGTCGTTACAATACGTACCGTGTAATAGCGGCGTAAGAGAATCCATTTGATGTCAACCTGTTGGTCTCGTAAGAAGTGACAGATGGAAACTAAAAACGGAGATAGATAGCAGAATTTTTCAGATTACAATTCCAAAAAATAGAAAGATATTAAAAAAACCTTCCCGATGGGACATCATTCCGACACGACCTGAGAGAGATCAGGTATTAGGACCAATGGTTATGAGCATGGACAAACGTTATGTGCTTTTCGAGGCATGGGGGTTAAACAAAGTTAACTTCCTGACTACGGGTTTTAAAAATAATTTCTTGTCAGAAAAACTCAATTCTATCCCGATACTATATTTAACAACAACTGGACCAACGAGGCAGTTAGAAAATTATTTACCGCCACTATAATATACTACGATCATCTTAATCACTAAAATAACATGGTAGCGGAATTAAATAACAGATTCAGAAGGGTAAAAGCACCTTTCGTAATGGAAAGTTCGTCACTGAGCATCCACACCTAAACTACCGTACAGAGCGTGGGTGCTCAGGTTGCTCCGCGTATTCTATGGAGGAGGGAGGGGGGTATGCTAAAATTCCACTAAAAACAAAAACTGCTCGGTGCAAGCAGAAAGAGTGAGCCGCAACATCAGGAGACTTCACTCGAACCTTAACTCCGTTCACTACCATCTGGAGACGACGAAGCCGGCCTTGCTCTTTCTAACCGAGACGCAGGTGCTCTCTCCAACTGATACTTCCTATCTGTCATTCTCATGGTACAACGTGGAACACTCCTACGTGCCTTGGACTGGAGTTTTCGCTTTCGCTTCGGATATCCGTTCTCGACTCCTATCCATCCTTTGACTACGCGTAGACTGCTGTCTATCGACTATCCCCACGTCTACGCTGACACACACCTACTCATTGACCACGTACAAATGACTGCAGACTCCATACTACAACTCATCCCATCTGTAGAGATCGTGATCCTTGGTTATTTTAACGACCTCCACGCTGAATGGCTTGGTTCAAGTTTAATCAAATACATACAAATATTTACTCCACTATATTTAGAATCCACGTTTTGTTACTTTCTCCACAGATGCCAGCCACTAACAATAATTTTGCGAGTTTTCGCATCTTCTGATGAATGATCATCTCTATAATCATATTATTTTATCGTTTAACATCGTCATTGCACATCACGACAACATACCGATCCTATTCTCGCCAATCTGGATTTTTGGCGGTCCAACTCTACGCGATTTCCTAGAAGGTTTCTTTATCGCATGACAGTTGGAATCTGCTAGCATCATTGATTTTTCCGGACCAACACGACTTGAAACTTGGATAAAAAAGGAGTAAACCTTTTTTTTAAAAAAAAGGAGAGTCGACTGTATGATTTTTGTGTATGTATGTTACGTGATTTCTTCGCCGATTGTGAACCCATTTTAAATATTCTTTTTTTATGTAATAGGTTAACACTTCAGAGAACCTTCAAAGAACCGGACAGTGAAAATGTTAAGAGACCGCTCTTAACATTTTCACTGTCCGGTTCTTTGACACAATAGTAAGACAGTAGCAATGACCAATACGTAGTACACGGGACAACGAAAGGGTTAAAAATTAAATTGTGTCAGTTAAATTGGGAGAAAATATTCCACAACTAAGAGTGAAGAATAGGGATGAAGTCACTAACAGAAATATTTAGACAGAACTATTTAGACAACACTAAAATTAATTGTGATATTCTTTAGTCCATTTGAAAGAAAAAAAAATCTTTTAATAACAAGTAAAAGCCGACTTCAAAAACTATGCTTGTGAATGTTAAATTATTTTATTCTTTTTAGTTGTTTGAAGTATGCTCTTACTTTTTATTAAAAGTATTTTTTTCTTTGCCCCACCTGCAACTCCTCTGGTGTTTCATTTTCAGATTGTTTAATATGATTAATACAAGTATGTAATTCGTTTTTTTATATAAAATCGCGGTGTGAATCTAACAAGCTAACGAAGATAAGAATAACCCCTCATGTGGGCTATTATATTTTTGACGGTTCAAATGTCAAGGGCCGTACGGGAGGTCGCGCGATACCGGCAGGCGCTAAAGTAAACAATGATATCTTTTTAATTTTGTATGCCAGCTATATATAAAGCTTAAACATATCGAATCATTATTTAATTCTACTTTATAAATATTAAATTCTATTTTTATAATATTACGAAAGGATATAATATTAGGATAAATTAGGATAATATTACGAATCTCATTCCAAATTTGTGTGACGTAATTTTGCCGGTATCTTGTACATAAAGGGTAAGGATTTTGAAATTAAACCATTATATTTAAAACTATTTGTTTTATTTGCATAACAATACAAAATTAAATAAAAAAGATTGAAAAGTCTCATCCTTCAATACGTTTTTTTCACATTATTAACTTTTTAATATCTACCGCCATCTAAGCAGCAAAACTTAAATAAGTTAAAACAATCGAAATTTGTATGGAGTGAAGTTACGCCACATTACGGCCTTGTTTTTAATCTATGTCCTTCAAAGATTAAAATAAAATCATGCGTGAATGTCTTGGAACACTCTGTTGGAATAAAGTTCCTTTCGTAATATATTATTATTGATAAACTATTATATTACTGATTCCCATATACAGATGAATAAATTATTGGTCTTTATTAAAATGAAGCGTCTATAAAAACAAAATATTAGTTCTTTCATGGCAAGATAAGAAAAAGTGGGATGGAGATGGATATTGTTCCATCTCGCTCATTTACATCCGCCAAGGCCGTCTACACTACGTCAGAAGGGGTCGTGAAGGAAAAATCTTACACTTTTTCTCGCCTAGCATCCATCCGCAAAATTTTTACCGTCCGATAAGGAACTTCGTTCCAAAAACAAACAGCATCTACTTTTTATTCAATTTTTAATGTTATTAATAGAATAAGAATGCCAAAATAAGAATTATCTTAAATTTGTTATTGAATGTGTTATCTCATATCTTACTATACAAGTTTTGTTAATCAGATAATGTACTTAATATCTTGACGTTGTGGACTTTGATTTTATACATGTCGTTATCACTTTATCACATCGTATTACTGTCGCAATAAATAACGAAGAAGTATTTTTTGCTTATGTTGCAACAGACCATTCAAGGAAAACCAAATGGTTTGTCGTAGAATTTTAAGGCAAGGTAATATTATTTTGGAAAATTTCCTAACCTTGCTTGTTTTTCGGCATTAATTTCAACATTTTAAATACCAATAGGTATTTAAAATGTTGAAATTAATGCCGAATATTAATTTTTAATTAATGTTGAAATTATTGCGAGTGTGTTTCTAAATAGAATCCCTCTTTTTAATACCTTTTAATTAACTAATACCTCTTGTTAACAGTGGTAGAGCCACGCGGCAGCTTTTGCTGTCGCACAGATGGGCCGGCTCTAACCGGGGTGATACAACGACCTCACAGAAAACCAGCGTGAAGTAGAGGTTTACCTCTGCGTTTCGCGTGGTGAGTGCAGGTGGCCGGAGGCCCTTTTTACTGGAAATGAGGCATTCCATCTTAGTCTCACGGGTGACAACGTATCTACATTTTGATTTGTAATAGAGGTTAGATGTAGATGTCTATGGGCCGCAGCAACCACTTACCATCAGGTGGACTGTGTGCTCGTTTATCACCCTTATCCCATAAAAAAAGTACAATTTAAGATTATCGACACGCAATTGTACATAAACGGATAAGATTCCTACATACAGACGTACCCTTAAATGAGTGGTATTTACTACAGTAAATTATTGTGTTTGGTAAGTGTGGTGAGTGTGGTTCTTTCTATTTGCTGTATGTCAGTTTTAGACCATTTTATCACTCCAAACCAGTAGGTTAATATTGGGATCGCGTAGATATTTAATGCTTTAATAAGATGTTTTCCAGCGAGATGTGTTTTGCATACTGCGGTTACTCTCCATTTGTATCTGTATTCACTGTGTGTTTAATTGCTGTGTGATGTAGATCTAGTCCTGTGAATTGTATGTATCCTAAATATTTTTATAGATCTGTCGGTTTCATAGCTGTGATTGCATCAGTAGTGTTAATTGTGTAGACGCCTGGTTTTATTTTGTCTCTTATTGTGTGTATTGTTTTGCATTTATCTAGTCAAAACTGCATGGTGATGTTTTTACTTTTTTTTGTTTTTATTTTCTATGGATTTTTTCATATCTTTTTGTGTTGTTGAGTATAATTTAATGTTATCCATATATATGAGGTGTGAGATAGTGATATCTTCTGCGGCGTTGAGTTTGAGTCTATTTCCGGCTTGGCACTGATGCAGTAGGTGAGACAGAGGATTCAGTGCGAGACAGAACTATACAGAACTCAGGGAGTCACCTAAATAAATACCTTTTTTAATAAATATCTGTGAGTTCTTACCATGTTGTCATTGTAATTAAACTGGAGTGTAGTTTTCCAGCCTGATATGATATGACGTAAAAGTCTATTATTTTTAGGTTCATTTTGTATATACGTAATACGTGAATTAACCAGGAGTTTGGAATACTATCAAAAGTTGTTTTTGTAATCTATTTAGATATAATTAAGGTTTCTATTTTTTGAGGCGGCATGTTTGTTGACTATTGAATCTATAATTAATTGTTCCTTGCACCCCATGTGGCCTTGTCTGCATCCTTTATGTTATTCCGCTATTATGTTGTGGTGTTCTATGTGTTTATTAATTTTAGCTGTGATTGCTGAGGATAGATTCTTTTATATTGTCGGTAGGCAAGTACTTGATCTGTATTGGGACGGTTGTAGAAAGTACTACGACTTCAGTAACATGTTAATCATTCCTGTTACAATAAATTCAGGTATATTTTGTTGTCCTAAGAATATGTACGTTAAGTTTTTAGCGATAATTTTGTGTAATGAGTGTAGTTATTCGTACCAGTGATTATGTATTTTATCAATGCCAGGTGATTTCCAGTTGTGTAGATTTGCTATAATACTATTTATATCATATTCAGATATCTCCTTTCCAACCAGCTTTATCGTTGCACTTGCTCTTCCCATATGCTTGACCAGAATGTCTTCAATTGTTCTAATGTTGGTAGTTCAGTGTCGGTGTCGGTTGTTACGTCTGTTTGTGGTTTCTGTAAATTTCTGTGAAAGTTCTTTTAGATAGCAGCAACCATGGCGTTATCATTTTTGCGTTCTAGTGCCTTCTTGTATCTCTTCAGCCTCTGTGCTTTTAGCGCGAGCTTCTGTTTTAAAGTGTCTAAGAATTCTTCGGGTTTTCTACTATCGTTTTCATGTCTCGTGTGGGTGGCTATGTTCTTAACTCTTTTGACTACTTTGTTAGATCTGTTTGTTATATGATACTTGTTCTTGTGTTGTCTGTGTATTTTGTTATTTTATAATTAAGTTTTTCAGAAATGACTAACGCGGTGCAATATATCAATGTGTGTAAATCTATGTAATGTAAGTTATGTGTCTTCGGATATATATTGATTTAGTATGATACGATTAAATAAATGTACTAGGTGAGAGAGTTTTGGGGTTTACTTCACTTTGGACAGTATTGGGCGATCTGCTTGATCCATAATTGAATATTAAATTAGAGCGTTTTTCAGTTTGTCGTGTATTTCTTGCGTTTCTGATGTGTGTGTGTAAACTGATTTCGATCGAAAGTTTCTAGTCTCAATATCATTTTCTAGCATTATGGTTATGCTCTCAGTTTATGTGGATGTGTGCTATTTATGTATACTTAGTGAGTATGCTTTTTATTGGAAGTAAAAACTAGAAATGAGTGACTCGAACTTTAGGCCTAGTCAGTTTGAATAGCCTATCATGTAGAGGATGTCATGCGGGTCATAGTAGAGAAGGGGCAAAAAGTTCTCATTACACTCCTAGGGGGTCAAAATAGTCTTATTTCGGCTATAACTCCGTCCCCTTCGGAGGTGTTTACACAGTCTTTACTTCCCGTATCTCACTTGTTGATTGTAAGATTGAGATTCTGTGTTATGTTGCATTTAAGAGGGTGATTGTGGTGGTAATTGTAGAGTATTTTCTGTTGTTTATACACCAACAGAAAATACTCTACAATTGTTCAAGTACAAGTTGTACAAGTGTACAAAAGTACAAATGTTTCTTAGACAGGATGTTGATTTAAATCTTCTAACTGTGCACGTACTTCTTCTTTAGTTGATCTATTACTTCTTGAGATAAAAGTTTATTCTTTACTATTGATATATTTTGATCGGAAATACGTTGCTCTGTAAAACTAATTTTTGGGTGCTGTCTGTAAACTGTTTGGTCTCTAATTTGGTCATGTGGAAGTAGGTTCGCATGATAAATATGTTTACTTCCTTACTCCATCTCATGCGAAATCTTGATTTCCCAGCCTTGGTGGACGCAGGCAAGAAGGTATTTAACCCCCGCGCAAAATTGAAGGTTGGCAAGGATGAATCTGTATGAGAACTAGTAATGGGGTGTGATAAAGATATGGAAGGTGACGATGGTATCGGTAGTGATGATGGTCTGGAAGGTGTGTATGAAATGGTGTTTGGGCTGAGTGGTTCTAAAGGAATGTCTATTCGGTCAGTCGGTCTGTTACCACCCTCACTGGTTTCGGCTGTAATATCTTTGTCGGTTCAACTCTGTTCAACTCCTCACCGTTGACAGTTCGCGTGCTGAGATACCCAGCGCCAGCTAAAGGTGTGCCCCGGCTATCACCCCCGGACAGCGGTCCTAAACGTTTTCTTCCTGAACAAGTCTCCATGTTTAATGGTACGACATGCAGGAAGTCAATGGATGCAGGATGCTTGAGACCATGCTTTGTGGCGTTCCTTGGAGGAGGCCTATGTTCAGCAGTGGACTTGTGAAGGGCTGTAATAATGATGAGGAGATTTCATTTTTCGTTCATTTCTTGGAACCGAAACGGATACACAACTTTAAATAACCGGCCAAGTGCGAGTCAGACTCGCGCATAATGGGTTCCGACCCATCGTAATATAGGTTACTACTAGGGGAACCCCTTATAATTTTTAATATATTATAATTTAATTTTTTTGTTATAGCGGCTACAGAAATACATATTCTGTGAAAATTTCAAATGTCTACCTATTACGGATTTCAACCATTTGTATCAAAACATTGCTACAGTATTTTTCGCGGTTGTACCGACACTAAGGGGATGATAAACTGATAACGCTTGATAAGTCTAATAAAATGTATTTAGGATTAGTTACAAATGTTAAAAGCTAGAATTACTGATAATAATGAGTACGCGTAGAGCTCTTGATGGCTATAAGCGAACTGATTTTATAATACAATTGCCGCGGAAATATGTAAAAGAGGTCAAGTTGTGAAATGATGACTTGACAATTGGACGTTGCATTTCATGCTCGTACATATTCCCGGGCAGCAAAAATGGGGTTAGTAGAATGATGGATGCTAATGTGGCATAATCTAATTATAAGGTGATACCATTGTTTCTTATCTATCGCGCAAATGATAACTTGATTAGTACATGAATGTATAAGGTGATTAAACAATATTCTTATCTAAGACTAGTCGATGCACACTGGTTTGGAATTGCGTACATGTGAGCACAGGCGATGTGCTTCTGTTTTGCTTAAAGACACGTGCATTATTTTTTGAAAAACCATTTGCACTCACACTTTGACACTGAGTGCCCATAACACATTCACTACACTGAGCACTGACATTCGGTAGAACCTGTGGCACCGACGTCTCATGTTCCGTCATAGGCACCGACACTCCCGCCTTCGCGGGTGCTCCCGGCGCCGAACGCCTACATCGCCTCCAGCTGTACGCCAGGGCACCCACCGCAAAAACCGCAAACAATACACATATCGCAGCGTAATGGTGGACATCATGATAAGAAACCCTCTCTGCTAGGGGCTCGTTGTTCTTCATAATCTCAATCTGTTCCTTGATCATCTGCAGCTGTAGATTATTGGCTATATCATCACTCGTATTGTTTGGTAAGGTGGGATCGGGTAGCGATATGTAAATGATATGATTAATTGGTGATATCTTAGGGGCTCGTATATCAGAACGGATGTTCATCTCGCTAAGTTCTTGTCGGTGTAAATGAACAAAGAAATCAGCTGCTTTAACTATACAACCTTGATCCACATTAAAAAGGCCAGAGCAGGTTAATTGCACTACCGTAACTTGATCGTCACATAGTAACTTCATTTTGCACTGGTCGCAACAAAAATAAAAATATGTATTTAGTTTATTTAATTCTTTCCAACGATTATAGCATGATCTGGTAATTGTTTTACATTTTCTTGATAAGGGTAGATTCTCGCAAAACTTTGATCGTCCTTTATGTAGTAAATAGGCTTTTTATGATGGCACAAAATAATTTTGGAGTCTCTTTTAGTACATAAATCCAGGTTCTTTTCGGTCAGTGGCACTAGGGAGTCTTTCTTCAAGTTGATAGCCATATATCTTGATACCGGTACTACGGAAATTTCTTCTTTATTTTCTGATATATAAGGTACTGGTATAACTTCCAGGACTTCAAACATATATCTGTTGATGAGAGGTATCTTGAGTTCGAATATGATCTAATTACCCCTTCGATTAATTACCTATATTATTATATATATATAATTATCTACCTGATAATTACCTATTCGAGCTCGCACCTGCATTAAATTGTAGATTTCACATAAATTATAGTTATCTATTGGTAATGATAGGTCTTTCGGGAGCTGCTATAACGTTCAGTTCTTGTCTTAACTGACTGGAAGATAGCAAGAGAAAACTAAATTTTCCGTTGTATATATTTGTAATTGTGTCGAGTAAATTTTGTTATATATTTCTGAGGCTGATTATAAGGTTACTTGTCATCATGGCTGTAGTGTTAAATTCACTCGTGAAGGACATATTCTGAAGCTCTCCCTTAAATTGATCTTCGGAATTTTCTATTGCTATAAATTCTCTGTTAATATTCTTGAGATTCTTCTCCATGATCTGTTCGGTGCGTTTTAGTAAATTAAATTCCGCTTCCACAACGGTCGTTTGATTTAAAAAAAAAAACGCTAAATGGTTTTGATTTCACCTGATAAGTTCAATGTCTTTTTCATATTTTTCTGCAAAACTTTCGTCTAAAATAACGAATAAACTATTAGCAATATTTCCTACACCATTGATCAAGCCACGCCGGCGACGTGGGCGGGTCTCGAGTGTATTATCATGTTGAATAGTCAAAATGTTATTATAATATTGCAGTTCAGTGAACTCGTGCCAAAGTTGCTATAAGATCTCTTCGCAATGTGATCGTGCCTTCATAATTACACACATGTTATTTAAGTATTCTATTTATTTTGTTAGCGCCGTATTACCTTCTTGATAAGACAATGTGTCAAAGTAGACAACGAGGCGCCAGTCGTCTCGTAAATGCATGTTTGTTATGGTATCAAAATAGAGACTGCTGTTTTGTAATGGTGTATAGGAGAATTGTACTGTCGAGATGATTGTAATAAGGAATAATAATAGCGATTTAATCATTGATGTTAAGCAATATTTTTTCCTTCTGTTTGATTTAGGGATTGATTTATTTTCATTTTATTGATTTTGTATTTCTGTTGAACTGCTTGTCCCTTCTTGATTTTGCTCAACCGGTAAAATTGAAAGCTTCACGATTGGCCGTTGTAAAGTTCCGTTTTTGGTTCTAAGAGTGACAACTCTGACGTACTTGTCGTTGCTCGGGTGTAGCTGCACAACTAGACCAAGGGAGGAAGGTTTTCGTCCCTGATAATGACGATGTCATTCTCTATGATATTTTGCTGCGGTTTTCTCCATTTACTTCTGGCTGCTGATTGGGTTAAATACTCATCGCGCCATCTTTCCCAAATATCGTTTAATATTTTTTGGGTTAAATACCACCTTATCCTTAAATCAGTTTCGGTGTCGTAGATATTCAACGTAGGACCGCTTGAAAAAAAGTGGGCAGGTATTAGAACGTCTAAGTCATTGGGATCTTCGGTTAATTCACATAGAGGTCTCGAGTTTAGACATCCCTCCAGTTGAGAAATTAGGGTGCTGTATTCTTCAAAGTAAGCGCTTGTTCGCCAAACACGCGCTTAAGATGATATTTTAAGCTCTTAACCGCAGCTTCCATTAAGCCGCCCGCTGATGGCCAAGCGGAGGCACTAAAGTGCCATTCAATTCCCAAACTGGCAACTTCCAAGATGAAGTTTGGGCTGAATATTTCTTGAAACGCTGAATACTCTCGTTGCAAAATATTGTTAGCTCCTATGAAATTGTGGCCTTGATCACTGTAGACGTATCCGGGAGTTCCTCGTTTTGCTGCTATGTGGCGTAACGCTGCTAAAAACGCTGATGCTGTTAAATCTGATGCCAGTTCGAGATGTACGGCTTTTGTGGCCAGACAAACGAAAACAACGATATATCCATTTGTAGTCTTGCCACCACGACCCTTGTTGGCCTTCACGGATACAAAACCGCTGTAATCAACGCATGTATGAAAGAAACTCCTGGATGGATTCGATCTTGCTAGGGGTAAGTCTCCCATGAGTTGATAGTTTTGGTCAGGGCTGTGTCGCCGACATTTAAACACAGTGGCGAATTCTTGATTTAGTGGTTCTGATACCGCCGAGCAGCCAGTACTTTCGTCTCATGAAAGACGTTGTTAATCGTGCTCCTCCATCATAAGTGAGCTCGCATGCTTCATCTATGACTCGCTGACATCATAAAACTGGCTAATCTTGAGTGTCTCGGGATGATAGCTGGATGCTATCTAACTAATTTTCGGGATCGAGGTTAGCATTTCTAAGTCTCTCTCCAACTCGAAGAACTCTGTCCTTGTCCAAACGTGGATTCAAATCATATAGTTTGCTCTTGCTATTCACGCTGTTTCTTGCTTGCAAATCTTTCATTTCTTTATAAAACTCTGCTGTTGCTCTTGCTGTACTTGCTTAATAATTAAAACTTTCGCAACTCGCAACTCTTATACTGATAATTAGTTTTCTTATGACTTTCTGTAAATAAACCTTAAAATCCAACCCAATACTTTGACGCATCTTGATAATGAACTGTAACTTGTTAATAATCGCTGTACAATTGGATGCTTGAAGGCTACCTGTGTAACGCTTACCGATTTTATTTTTCTTATCTCTTGATCAGTGGTATATTCTATTTGTTTTTCATTTTCTTGGCGAAACGAAGTCAACCAGTTAGGCCCTTACCACCACAAAGTATGATCTTTGAATTGAGTGGCGTTTAGATCTCGGCTGGCACAATCGACTGGGTTTTCCATGGACTTGATGTAACGCCAGCATTCAGGTGGCATTGAAGCTGTTATTTGTTTTACGCGGTTAGCCTTTTCTATTAAATCAGGTAAGTTGGACTTCCACTTTCTTAAGATCAATCCACCGGAACTTAATAAACTGATAAGATACTTTTTAGCTGCTTTGCTGAGTTAATAGAATGAGCTCCATGAATTAGGTCATCCATGTAAAATGACTCCACACTCCATGCCGTGTAGTGGCGGTCAAGAATATCCACTACCCCATATCTTCCCGTGGGTGTCGTACAAGGCGACAAAGGGAAACAGGCAGGAGATGGACAGTAGCATCTTCCTGATAATAGCCAAAATTACAATAAAAACTGCGGTTGCCAACCCAAGCGTGGCAACTATTGCAAATACCCTCCTATGAAGAAAGTAACAAGGAGACGGCCCCCAGTCCCCGGTGGCCCCGCTATTCCTGGCTACGGTGGCAACCATGGTAACGGCGGGGCAGGGGGTGCTACCTTGCCACCTTAGACGACTCGACCTGGCAACGTACAACGCACGCACCATGAGGACTGACGAGAAGATCGTGTAGCTGGAAAAAGAGATAGGCAAGTTACGCTGGCATATTATAGGATTATCCGAAGTCCGAAGAGAGGGGGAGGACACAGTAATCCTCGAATCCGGCAACTTGCTTTATCACCGGGAGGGAAACCTCTGTCTCAAGGAGGTGTTGGATTTATTGTCCACAAGTCTCTCGTTAAAAACGTTGTAAAGATCGGGAGAGGGTCAAAGAGGGTTGCGTACCTTATACTCAGAATCACCAAACGGTATTCGCTGATGGTCATATAAGTTTACGCACCAACCTCGGCACACCCCGATGATGAGGTGTAGGAAATGTATGAGGATATCTCTAGAGCCATACATTCCTCCAAAACCCAATATACGGTGTTAATGGCAGACATCATTGCAAAACTAGGCACAAGAGAGAACGGTGAGCTGAAAGTAGGGAAATTTGGAATAGGACAACGGAAACCAAGGGGCCAGCAGCTGGCTGATTTCATAGAGAAAGAGGAATTCTTTATGATAAACTCTTTCTTCCAGAAGCGGCCTCAGAGGAAGTGGACCTGGTCGAGCCCCACCGGATCGACAACAAATGAGATTGACTTCATTATGACGACCAGACAACAAGTGTTCAGTGATATCTCCGTGATTGCGAGGGTGAAAACTGGTAGCGATCACCGAATGGTAAGAGGCACACTGAACCTAAACGTTAAGTTGGAGAGGTCTCGTCTAATGAAGTCAACGCTCCGTCCCCCTCGTGCTCTGTTACAAAGTCCTGAAACCTTTCAGCTCGAGTTACAAAACCGTTTTCAGTGCCTAGAAGACTGCAATGAAGTGGACGATATGAATGACAAACTCGTGGAAACTGTCCATGCGGTCGGAGCTAAGTTCTGCAAGACCCGCCGCCGAAGAACACAAAAACTCTCCGATCACACTCTTAATCTCATGGCTGTTAGACGGGAGATGAAGCTGCATTCTTTACTGATTTGACAGCATACAGGCAACTGAACAGACAGATCTCCAAATGCATTCGGCGGGGCTTACGCAACTTCAATACAGCTTGTATTGAAGAAGCGATTGAGCGGAACCAAGGCTCCAAAGTCTTTGCTAGAGACCTGAGATTTTGAGTGAGATTGAGAGGTTCTATGGACAGCTGTATACGTCATCGTTGGAGCCACACGCAAGTGTGAGTAACGATTCAAGAGCGAGTCTTATCCGATACTATTCCGAAGATATCCTGGACGTCAGTCTGAGCGAAATTAGAATGGCTCTCCAGCACCTTAAAAACGGCAAGTCTCCAGGCGAGGATGGAATTACAGCGGAGCTTCTGAAAGCAGGTGGAAGACCGGTGCATGAAGTCCTTCAGAAGCTCTTTAATTCCGTCCTCCATGGAGGCGTGGAGCAGAAGTGCGGTGGTATTGTTCTTCAAGAAAGGTGACAACGCTCTCTTGAAGAACTACAGACCGATTTCCCTTCTGAGCCGCGTCTACGTGCTGTTTTCGAGAGTTATTACGAATCGTCTCGCACGCAGACTTGACGACTTCCAACCTCCCGAACAAGACGATTTCCGAAAAGGCTTTAGTACTATAGACCACATGCATACCCTGCGGCAGATTGTACAGAAGACAGAGGAGTATAATCTGCCACTTTGCCTTGCGTATGTGGACTGTGAGAAAGCCTTTGATTCCATCGAAATTTGGGCGGTGCTGCAGTCCCTTCAGCGGTGCGAAGTTGACTGTCGGTATATCGAAGTGCTAAAGTGTTTGTACAGTGTTTGTGAAGAGCTACGATGACGGCTCCGTGGCGCAGTGGCTTAGCAATCAGTTGTTGCGCTGAAGGCCGCGGCTTCGAATCCTGCACGGAACAAGTATTTTTATGAATCGTCTCGTGCGCAGACTTGACGACTTCCAGCCTCCCGAGCAAGCCGGTTTCCAAAAGGGCTTTAGCACCATAGACCACATACATACCCTTCGGAAAACTGTACAGAAGTCCGAAGAGTACAATTTGCCGCTATATCTGGCGTATATGGACTATGGGAAGCCTTTGATTCCGTCGAAATTTGGGCCCAGCTGCAGTCCCTTCAGTGGTGCCAAATTCACTGTCGGTATATCAAAGTGCTGAAGTGTTTGTACAGTAGAGCTACGATGGCTATCCGAGTACAGAACCAGAGTACAAAACCCATCCAATTGCAGAGAGGTGTAAGACAGGGTGACGTAATATCCCCGAAACTCTTCACCGCTGCATTGGAAGACGTTTTCAAGCTTCTGGACTGGAAAGGATACGGTATTAACATCAATAGCGAGTACATCACTCACCTCAATAGTGTCTCCCAACGAATAGGTCTTAGGATGAACATGGACAAAACAAAGATCATGTTTAATGTCCATGTCACACCTATGCCTGTAGTTGTTGGGAGCACTAAGCTCGAAGTTGTTGACTAGTATGTTTACCTGGGACAAATAGTCCGACTAGGTAAATTTAACTTCGACCGAGAAGTCAATCGACGGATTCAACTCGGCTCGACACATCTTCTCGTCATACATACCTCAAAACCTTAAAACGAAATTGTACAACCAGTGCGTGTTGCCAGTGATGGATTACGGATCTGAGACGTGGTCCTTCACTGCTGGCCGTATGAGGAAGCTCAAGGTCGCTCAGCGAGCTATGGAGAGGGCTATGCTCAGAGTTTCTCTGCGTGATAAACTTAGGATTGAGAATATCCGCAACAGAGCCATAATGCAGCTATATTAGTAGTATAGTTGTAGCACGAATGGGTCGGCTCCACCGGGGTAGGACCACGCTCTCACAGAATACCAACGTCGCTTAACACTGCTGTGTTTCGTATGGTGAGTGTAGAGAACCGGAGACCCTTTTTACTGGAAAAGATGCATTCTATCTTAGTCCTCACGGGTGACAACGCATCTGCATTTTGATACGCAAACGAGGATAAATGTAGATGTCAATAGGCCACAGCAGCCACTTATCATCAGGTGGACTGTGTGCCATTTTGTCACCCTATCCTATAAAAAAACCAGAGTAACCGACATAGCCCAACGGATTACTAAGTTGAAGTAGCAGTGGGCCGGACATATAGCTCGAAGAACTGACAACCGATGGGGAAGAAAGGTTCTTGAGTGGCAGCCTCGTACCAGTAGGAGAAGTGTAAGGCGACCCCCCACGAGATGGAGTGACGACCTGGAAGTCGATGGATGCAGGTGGCTCAAGACCGTGCTTTTTGGCATTCCTTGGGGAGGCCTATTTTCAGCAGTGAACTTATGAAAGGCTGTAATAATGATGATGATGATGATGATGATGACTCCGTACCCGTGGAGCCGAACTTTTTTGATAATTGCGCATCTCATCTAGAGCTAATTGTCTGATAGTACACATGGCCATAAAGGGGGTCGCTTTAGTGCCATTTATAACTGTTGCTAACTGATAAACTTTTTAAATCTTTGACGGGTCATCTCTCCATATTATATTTTGTAACTTAGAGTCTTCTGGGTTGAGCCATATTTGCCTAAACATTTTTTCAATGTCGGCAGTGAATGCGGACTGAAACTGTCTCCACTTGATAATGAGACTTTGGAGATCTTATTGCAGGTTAGGCCCCCTGCACATAAGATCATTTAGGCATAACCCACTGGGTGTTTTTGATTTGCCATTAAATACCACACGTAATTGTGTTGTCTCGGATTCGGGGCACTGGACACAATGGTGAGGTAAAAAGCATTCAGGGGCCATATTAGCGTCGTTACTTATGTGTATTATGTGTCTAAGCGACAAATATTTATTAATAAATAATTTATACTGTTGTGCAATATCCGACTGTTTTTGAAATTTTTGTTCTAATTTAAAAAATTGTCCGATCGCCTTGTTATTAGAGTGGCCTAAATTTTCTTGATCGGCCATCTTCACGGCATTTGGTAATGGCTTGATAATATTCAAGGCAATGTTGATCTTCTGATGAGGTTTTTGCTGGTTCTGATATATCTTCAAGATCCCAAAACTTGTAGATATGTTCATAATTATGTAGCACTACATTACATTGTAAAGTTTTCACGTTGCCACTCAATATCTATCCCAACTGCGTTTATTGAGCCGTCGAGAGTGCTGAATTTACTTTGCAAATGCCATCCAACAATATAGCAGAGTATACATCAGCGCCTAATAGAATGTCCACTGTACGACTGACGTAAAACTCGGGGTCTGCTAACTTGATATGGTCTAGGTATATCCTATCTGGTTTTGAAAATGTGTAACTAGGCAAGTTTTTGATAAGGCTTTTCATTTTGTCATGATATTTTTGCTGCTTGATTGTTTTGGCGTCATCGCTATGCTTGAAAAAAATGAATTTTTGTAGTAATTAGGTTTTTGATTACTGTTGTTAAAAGCTTTTATGTTTCCTTGATTTTTTCTGTAGGGTTATCTTGCTTCCTACGAGCTGATTTCAACGTAGTGAATTTGATTTCCAAACAATCCAAAAATTCGTTCAGCATAGGTCTCCCTTGGGTGCTTAACGGATTAAATATAATCTGAGTATGATTCGGTGTCTAATTTTTGCGACAAAATGTATACAATCAGAGGGTCCCATGAGCTTACTTCGACCCCTAGATTCTTGACAGAATTTAAACATTCAATTGTGGTATCATGAATGCGCTTGATATGATTCAAGGACTGATGTTGCATAACAGGAATATTTAAAAGTAAACTAATATGTGGTGAAAATATAAGTATCTTGTCATTAAATATTTGATTTAAAATGTCCCACCACACATCGTAGTTGTCCGAGGTAACGCTGAGATGCTGGATTAGTCTCTCGGCTTCTCTTTTCACCTTGGTCTTGAGGTACTGCATCTTCTGGGCGTTCGACATAGACTGATTATTATGGATTGTTTCAGTGAAAAGGTCCTTGAAAGAAGTCCAGGTGTTATAATTTCCACTGAAAGTCGGAATCTCCATCTGCGGCGTAGACTTTTCCCTGTGAGCCACTGACCAAATTTTCTTCTTAATGGCTTTCTTGATTCTACTATATTCTGATACGTAGCTGTTAAATATCTTCATATTCTTTGTTCAACCCTTCCAGATCACTATCTCAGTCCCAGTGCAGCGCGTCGATTGCTGCCCACCCAGTTTGAATCGTCTGTAATAAGTCATCAAATTCCCACTTTTCTGATATGGAATTAAGGTCAATGTTTACTACAGTACGCTGGAAAGCTTTAAAAATACTAAACTGTTTTTTCAGCATATCGTCGGTCTTGCTCGTTGTGCCTGTTGCTTGCCCTGATGGTCTAGAGGATTCGCCTCCTCTCATAACAAAAGTTGGTGGCTTTAGAAGAGGCATTCTGGGCCTTTCCCCTGTAAGCGGCTGATAGTTCTGTATATGAAGCTTAATAGACCCGTATCTTTCGGCTACTCGTACAAATTTTCTTGATTTCGAAATGAAGATGAAATTCTTGATTTGTTCAGTAGAATTAGAGTCAATACCGAACTCTGATAATCTTGCATGATTATTTTTAAACTCTATCCAATACTTATCCAACATATCTAATCTACGCTGTATATAGTGTGATGACTTTCATTCTGAGCTATCTTTTTTAAAATTGGTAAAGACATCTATCGCCTGAGCGATTTCCTGCTGATTAGCCAGGAAGTCGTCCATTTTCGACATGATAAAGAAGAGAAAAAGGGCTGATTTTACTTGATATCTGCTGAACGGCGAATGTGAGCAGACACGCTCACCGACTGATGATGACCAGAGACTTCGTTCTCCAGACGCAGGCGTGCACCTTGATCGCACACCGCCTTGATAATTGCTGCGTCACTGGTTTCTTGATAGCTCAGTAGCAGTCACGTAACTACGTGCCACGTGTTCAAAAAAATCCGAAAGGTTACTGCGCGGAAACACCGACACGTCCACACCGTAACTAGGGCACACGTGCCAAGGTCCCGTTTTTTTCGGAAAGCTCGAAGTACCAATGTTCGGGGTTGTACCAACACTAAGCGATAAGGCCACCTAATTGTACATCAATTTATAAATTTAAATTTGCTGTGTTGCGTGTATTTTGTGTGCAATAAAGAGTATAAATAAAAATAAATAATAAAATAAGGGGATGATAAACTGATAACGCTTGATAAGTCTAATAAAATATATTTTGGATAAGTTAAAAATCTTAAAGACTAGAATTACTGATAATAATGAATACGCGCAGCACTCTTGATGGCTATAAGCGAACTGATTTTATAATACAATTGCCGCGGAAATATGTAAAAGAGGTCAAGTTGTGAAATGATGACTTGACAATTGTACGTTGCATTTCATGCTCGTACATGTATACTTAATATCTTAGGTAGAAATGATACATATGTTATGTTGATTTCTTATATTTACGCGAACAGTAAAAATTGAATAAATATATATAAAATTATTCCTTTGCCTATGTCCAATTTATATTAAAAGAAAAGAAATGTCATGTTCTGACTTGCTGTACGGTCCAAACTAAATGTAGGTACCAGTGACATTCGTCTGACGTGTGAGTGTTTCTAGTTAGTTTGTGTTCTCTCGTTCCTGGACCTCCGCACAGAGTGGACGCATTAAAACTTGAACAATATTATTTATATTTAAAATTAAAATCCACTTCTAAATTGTTAAACGTGATAATATTTTATACTTAATAAATAATTATATAATCAATCAATCAATCAATAATTAATAATTTTATAATCTTTAGCGTGAAGTAGAGGTTTACCTCTGCGTTTCGCTTGGTGAGTGCAGGTGGCCGGAGGCCCTTTTCACTGGAAATGAGGCATTCCATCTTATTCCTCACGGGTGACAACGCATCTGCATTTTGATTCGCAAACGAGGATAGATGTAGATGTCTATGGGCCGCAGCAACCACTTACCATCAGGTGGACTGTGGGCTCGTTTGTCACCCTTATCCTATAAAAAAAAACCCGGAGTCTATGAGCAGTGCAAAGCTAACACAACGGAAGCGCGTGAGTAAGACAGATAATTAAAAAGCGAGATCTTACTGCATATTCGATCACTAATTTTTGTTACTGATCAATGTACTGTATCCTCTTAACACTGATCCAACCCATTAACTAATGAGTCTCATTAACTTAACTTTTGGCCCTTTTTACTGGAAATGAGGCATTCCGTCTTGGTCCTCACGGGTGACAGCGCATCTGCATTTTGATTTGTAATAGAGGATTGATGTGGATGTCTATGGACCGCAGCATCCACTTGCCATCGGGTGGACTGTGTGCTCGTTTGTCACCCTTATCCTATTAAAAAAAAACTTTACTTTATTAACTTAACTTAACTATCCCACGTTCTCATTTAATGAGAACGTGGGATAGTTAAGTCATTTTGTCTTAAGTGATTAACACGCCCACTTTGTTTCCTTGCTCACTCGCACGTCCACTCGCTTTTTGTATACGATTGCACTGCCGGAAATCAATTAACAACGGAAAATATAGGCCTAAACAGAATATTGCGCTTCGAAAAAATGCCGGATTTTAAATCTTCGAACGCAGGAACTTCCACTAATACACAATATAATTCAGACCCTTTGACCCGGAAGAAGACTTCCATAATAAATTAAATAAATGACAAACATTCTTTTTTCGACTAAATTTTAATCTTTATAATACATTAAATATTATAGTAAGCACTTACAGTATTTAATACAAACACAAATTCATAATGCCCTCATACCATATCACAATCATACTATATCAAACAAAAATCTACCCCTTTTTTGTTAAGCCGAAAGCACAATAACAAAAAATTCATTTGTATGCTACTTTTATGTAATATATCAACAGTTAATACAAAAAATGAATAACTACAATCAAAATGACATAGTGATTACCTTCTATAGCTTAAATAAAATCGTACATGAACTTAAATTGCGAATTACATACACTAATTTTACTACATTATTTTTATTTTTACTACATTTATTAGTCACATTTGAATTAAAACACGTTTTTATCCGGCCATTCCTTCTTAATAACAAGCGTAAAATTTTCAGTATTACCGTAAATATTAACTATGCCCCTCTTCTATGTTAGACAATACCTTGAAATAATATTATCATCCTACATATAACTTAACAAATAAGTACTTTTCGTTACCTTATAAGCTATAACACACACACACATACACGCACGCACGCATGCACGCACGCAAGCGCGCACGCACGCACGCACGCACGCACGCCCGCACGCACGCACGCACGCACGCACGCACGCACGCACGCACGCTCGCACGCACTCACGCACGCACGCACGCACGCACGCACGCACGCATACACGCACGCACGCACGCACTCACGCACACACGCACGCACGCACGCACGCACGCACGCACGCACGCTCGCACGCACGGTCGCACGCACGCACGCACGCACGCACGCACGCTCGTAAGCACTCACGCACGCTCGCACGCACGCACGCACGCACGCACGCACGCACGCACGCACGCACTCACACGCACGCACGCACTCACACTCACACACACACACACACACACACACACTCACACTCACACTCACACTCACACTCACACACACTCACACTCACACTCACACACACACACACACTCGCACACACACACACACACACACACACACACACACACACACACACACACACACACACACACACACACACACACACACACACACACACACACACACACACACACACACACACACCTATATATATATACCAATATAATTTTTTTCAAATATTACATCAAAATATAAGAAGTATTCAGCGAAATATGTCCAAACTTACTCACTCTACTTCCTGGAAGCAGAGTTACCTATGATGTTATTGTTTTAACGGAATGCTGGCACATCCATTCGCGCTATATACCCAGCGAAAAAAAGCTAAAAAATTAAAAAAATAATAACCGTATAGGTTATTATTTTTTTAATTTTTTAAATAATTATTCACAAAATGGGGATGCAGTCATAAACTAGAAACAAAATCTAAATATGATAGTAGAAGAGCCAGAGTTGCTTGATGCAAAATGTCTGAAAATAACGTTAAATTCAAAGATCGTTATTCTGACCATTTATAGACTACCGTAATATATAACATAGGTAGGTTTTTAACATCTTTAAATAATTATTTAGAGCAATGTGCATCGTATTGTAATCTTGTTATCACAGATGATATAAACATTGATATTGCAGAATTTAATAATGATAATCGTGTGAATACTATCGCAATCTTTTGGCGTCTCATGGCCTTCACACAGCGCATAATCTACCTACACACTCTCATACGGGTCTTAATCATTTCTTAATAAAATCTAAAAGGAAAGGCTACTGTTATGTTATAAAAATATTCAATTACAGATCACTTTACCACCATCCTTTACTTAGATACTAAATTAATAACTAGATCTCAACAAAGCTCAAAACAATTAACAGAATAGACACACACTATAGATACACTTCTATATAAAAATGAATAATTATGTCTCTGAAATGAGAGGAGGCCTGTGCCCAGCAGTGGGACGTAAATAGATTGCAACTTTACTTTAGTCTGATTAATAATACAACAGATGTAAAGAGGACAATCGTTTTTGGGCCCACTAGAAATTTTAACGTAACTTAATTTTATTACATATAAAAAAAGATACCAATTTATTAAAGGAAACGGCCCAAAGATTTTATGAAAATCTAACCGGAATTATGAAATCTAAAAAAAGGGTTCTTTTGATATTCTGGTTCTGGCTAATGTAATATAAAAAAATGCGTGTAACTAAGTTACGAAGAATGAACTACTAAAAGGATTTTCACACAATCATGAAGTACCTCTGAATACAAAATGTACGTACAATTTTATTTAATACTATTAATTATTGAACAGTGCACTTTTTTACTTATAATACTGGTGAAAACTACTAGATAATCGTTTTTAGTTTGATTCTAGGTTATCGTGATATTCATATTTTAATTGCTAATTTCTCAGTATTCCCGATAGATACGGTAAAACTAATATTACTTTGTAATCTCAAGGTTATAAGGAATAAAGCGACATGTATTTCATTCGTTCGCCACAATTTGTGGTGGGCCCATTCTCCATACAAAAAGAAATTGTCTACTTTCGCAACAAATTTCTTAATTGATTGAACCTTAAGTAACACTATAAAACTAAAATATCAAATCGAAAACCAATTAAAAAACCATGGATAACACCCAATCTTTTGAAATGTATGAGGAAAAGGGACAATCATCGTAATCATTATCATTACAGCACTTCATAAGTCCACTACTGAAGATAGGTCTCCCCAAAGAATGCCACAAAGCACGGTCTTGAACCACCTCATTGACTTCCTGCATGTCTTACTAGGTCGTCACTTCATCTAGTGGGTGGTCGCCCAACACTTCACCTACTGGTACGAGGCTGCCACTCGAGAATCGTTTATCCCCATCGGTTGTCGGTTCTTTGAGCTTTATGGCCGGCCCACTTCCACTTCAGCTTACTAATCCGTTGGGCTATTTGGGTTACTCTACTGCGGATATCCTCATTCATCTAAGTTTATCACGCAGAGGAACCCCAAACATAGCCCTCTGTATAATTCACTGAGCGACTTTGAGCGTCCTCATAGGGCCAGCAGTGAAGCAACACGCACTGGTTGTACAATCTCGTTTTCAGGTTTTGAGGTATACCTGACGAGAAGATATATCGTAGTTTCCTGAACGTTTCCCAGCAGAGTTGAATCCGTCGATTGACCTCTCGGTCGAAGTTGGACTTACCTAGTCGAACTATCTGTCCCAGGTAAACATACTCGCCAACAACTTCGAGCTTAGTGTTCCCAACAACTACCGGCATAGGTGTGACATGGACATTAAACATGATCTTTGTTTTGTCCATGTTCGTCTTAAGGCCAATCCGTTGGGAGACACTATTGAGGTCATTAAGCATAGTGCTTATGTCCTCCAGAGATTCTCGCATAAGTCTGCCATCGTCGGTAAATCGAAGGTGAGTAATGTACTCGCCATTAATGTTAATATCGTATCTTTTCCAGTCCAGTGGCTTGAAAAAGTCTTTCCAATGCAGGTGTGAAGAGTTTTGGGGATATAAAGTCGCCCTATCTTACACCTCTCTGTAGTTGAATAGGTAGACATCGTAGCCCTACTGGACAAACACTTCAGCACCTCAATATACCGACAGTCAACTGATGATGATGGGACACTCCTGATAGAGTTGAACCTAGAGTTCTCTAGAAGTTGAAATAAATAGAGCGCTCAAATCTGTACTGGAGCTAGTATCGTCGTGGGAGTAGAGGAACCGGCTATCTTTCTCCTCCGCGAAGTCATATACTATGACTATTAAAGGCAAATTCCAGCGACCACCTGTTATCAGGATTAGGAAGGAGTCGATTAAAAGCGAAAAGTCGACTAAAGTATTGCGTGTCTCGCTAGACACGAGTCTATTTTTCATTCAGCACGCCAAGGATATGGGAGAAAGGGCTGGGAGATGCTTTGAGAAGATGTCGTTGGTGTCGGTGTCTTCTTGAGGCGTGCGCTATCCAGCCCTTCGTGTTAAGGAAACATATGTTCCAGCAGTGACTTATGCTGCGTCCGTTTGGGTTGACCATGTGAGTGGGGAATTATAAAGTGCGCACGGCATTGCTTATATCGCAGAGATCCTCACTCGTGTTGCTAACAAAGGGCTACAAGACGATAAGTACTGTGGGCTGAAGTTGTGAATGCATCATCATGGGCAGCAGCATCTTCCTGATAACAGCAAAAGTACAATAAAAAACTGCGGTTGCCAATCCGCTCGCCAAAGCGTGGCAACTATGGCAAATTACCCCCCCCCCCCCAATGATGAGAGCAACAAAGAGATGGCCCCCAGTTTCCGGCGGCCCCGCAATTCCTGGCTACGGTGGCGACCATGGTAACGGCGGGGCAGGGGGTACTAAGAATCTCCGGTAGAGGTTCGGTTGCCACCTAAAACGACTCGACCTGGCAACATACAACGCACGCACCCTGAGGACTGACGAGAAGATCGTGGGGCTGGAAGAAGTGATAGACAAGTTACGATGGCATATTGTAGGATTATCCGAGGTCCAAAGAGAGCGGAAGGACACGGTAATCCTCGAATCCGGCAACTTGTTTTACTATCGGGAGGGCGACCATCTGTCCCAAGAAGGTGTCGGATTTATCGTCCACAAGTCTCTCGTTCACAACGTTGTAAAGATTGAGGGTGTTTCGACGAGGGTTGCGTACCTTATACTCAGAATCACCAAACGGTATTCGCTGAAGGTCATACAGGTTTACGCACCAACCTCGGCACACCCCGATTAGGAGGTGGAGGAAATGTATTAGGATATCTCTAGAGCCATGCATTCCTCCAAAACCCACTATACGGTGTTAATGGGAGACTTCAATGCAAAACTAGGCACAAGAGAGAACGGTGAGCTGATAGTAGAGAAATCTGGAATAGGGCAACGGAAACCAAGAGGCCATCAGCTGGCCGACTCATAGAGAAAGAGGGACTATTTATGCTGAACTCTTTCTTTCAAAAGCGGCCTCACAGGAAGTGGCCTGGTCGAGCCGAAAAAGGAGATTGACTTCATTATGACGACCAGTCGACAACTGTTCAGTGATGTCTCAGTGATCGCGAGGGTGAAAACTGGTAGCGATCACCGAATGGTTAGAGGCACACTGAACCTAAACGTTAAGTTGGAGAGGTCTCGTCTAATGAATTCGACGCTCCGTCCCCCTCGTGCTCTGTTCCAAAGTCCCGAAACCTTTCAGCTCGAGTTACAAAACCGTTTTCAGTGCCTAGAAGACTGCAATTAAGTGAACGATATAAATGACAAGCTCGTGGAAACTGTACATGCGGTTGGAGCTAAGTTCTGCAAGACCCGCCGCAGAAAAACACAAAAACTCTTCGATCACACTCTTAATGTCATGCTTGTTAAACGGGAGATGAAGCTACATTCTTCAACAGATTTGACAGCATACAGGCAACTGAACAGACAAATCTCCAAATGCATGCGGCGGGACTTTCGCAACGTTAATACAGCTTGTATTGAAGAAGTGGTAGAGCCACGCGGCAGCTTTTGCTGTCGCACGGATAGGCCGGCTCGAACCGGGGTGGTACCACGACCTCACAGAAAATCAGCGTGAAGTAGAGGTTTACCTCTGCGTTTCGCTTGGTGAGTGCAGGTGGCCGGAGGCCCTTTTTACTAGAAATGAGGCATTCCATCTTTGTCCTCTCGGGTGACAACGCATCTACATTTTGATTTGGAATAGAGGATAGATGTAGATGTCTATGGGCCGCAGCAACCACTTACCATCAGGTGGACTGTGTGCTCGTTTGTCACCCTTATCCTATAAAAAAAGCGATCGAGCGGAACCAAGGCTCCAAAGTCTTTGCCAGAGATATTTCTGCCAGAAAGTGCCAACTGTCAAAGCTGCAGACCGAGTGTGGCAGCATCGTTTCCAGAACACCTGAGATTTTGAGTAAGATAGAGTGTTTCTATAGGCAGCTGTACACGTCATCGTTGGAGCCACACGCAAGTGTGAGTAACGATCCAAGAGCGAGTTTTATCCGACACTAATCCGAAGATATCCCGGACGTCAGTCTGAGCGTGATTAGAATAGCTCTCCAGCACCATAAAAACGGCAAGTCCCCGGACGAAAATGGAATTGCAGCGGAGCTTTTGAAACCGGGTGGAAAACCGCTACTTGAAGTCCTTCAGAAGCTCTTTAATTCCGTCCTCCATGGTGGTACTACTCCGGAAGCGTGGAGCAGAAGTGCGGTGATCTTATTCTTCAAGAAAGGCGACAACGCTCTCTTGAAGAACTACAGGCCGATTTACCTTCTGAGCCGCGTCTACGTGCTGTTTTCGAGAGTCAGTACGAATCGTCTCGCACGCAGACTTGACGACTTCCAGCCTCTCGAACAAGTCGATTTCCGAAAAGGCTTTAGTACCATAGACCACATGCATACCCTGCGGCAGATTTTACAGAAGACAGAGGAGTATAATCTGCCACTTTGCCTTGCGTATGTGGACTATGAGAAAGCCTTTGATTCCATCGAAATTTGGGCGGTGCTGCAGTCCCTCCAGCGGTGCCAAGTTGACTGTCGGTATATCGAATTGCTAAAGTGTTTGTACAGTAGAGCTACGATGACGGCTCCGTGGCGCAGTGGCTTAGCAATCAGTTGTTGCGCTGGGGGCAGCGGGTTCGAATCCCGCACGGAACAAGTATTTTTATGGCCTACAAATAATTGTTCCGGGTCTGGATGTTTGTCCTTGTGCAATTTATGTTTGTAAATTGCCTCCACGACACAGGAGAAAATACTAGTGTGGGGGTAACGTTTTTTAAAAAATAAAACAAACAAAACAAAACGATGGCTATCCGAGTACTGAATCAGAAAACGATACTTATCCGACTGCAGAGAGGTGTAAGACAGGGTGATGTTATATCCCCGAAACTCTACACCGCTGCATTGGAAGAAATTTTCAAGGTTCTGGACTGGAAAGGATACGGTATTAACATCAATGGCGAGTACATCACTCACATTCGATATACCGACGATATAGTCCTTATGGCAGAATCGCTGGAGGACCTAGGCACCATACTCAATAACCTCAATAGTGTCTCCCAACGAATAGGTCTGAGGATGAACATGGACAAAACGAAGATCATGTTTAATGTCCATGTCACACCTATGAGGTATTTGTTGGGAGCACTAAGCTCGAAGTTGTTGAGGAGTATGTTTACCTGGGAGAAACAGTCCGGCTAGGTAAGTCCAACTTCGACCGAGAGGTCAATCGACGGATTCAACTCGGTTGGGAAACATTCGGGAAAATACGCCTACAACAACAGTACAACCAGTGCGTGTTGCCAGTGATGACTTACAGAACTGAGTCGTGGTCCTTCACTGCTGGCCGGATGAGGAAGTTCATGGTCGCTCAGCGAGCTATGGAGAGGGCTATGCTCGGAGATTTTCTGCGTGATAAACTTAAAAATGAGGATTTCCGCAGTGGAACCAGAGTGACCGGCATAGCCCAACGGATTGATGAAGCGGCAATGGGCCGGCCATATAGCTCGAAGAACCGACAACCGATGGGGAAGAAATGTTCTCGAGTGGCAACCTCGTATCGGCAGGCGAAGTGTAGGGCGTCCCCCTGCTTGATGGAGTGACGACCTGGTAAGATATGCAAGAAGTCGATGGATGCAGGTGGCTCAGGACCGTGCTTTGTGACATTCCTTGGGGGAGGCCTATGTCCAGCAGTGGACTTGTGAAAGGCTGTGATGGTGATGTGAATGCATGGCAGGAGTGGTGGACGAATGAGACAAATGGCAGGGAATTATTCATTAAGTATATGGATGTGGAGGAAGCGAGAGAGGTTTGTCAGGATCGTTTCAAATGTAAGTCCATAGTATCTGCCTACCCCTCTGGGTGTCAGGCATGAGTGTTTATGTATTTATGTATGAAAAAAAAGTTTTAAAAATAACATACAAAAGATATAGGAATTATTGCATAATACTGATACTGAGATACTGAGGTGACTTAAAACGGAGTACGAGAAATCTGAATTACAAAATGCAAAACTGTATATTAAAAAATAATGAGAAACTATTAAAATTATTACAAACACCTAAAAAGACATTTGTTTTGTCCATGTTCATCTTAAGACCTATCCCTTGAGACTATTGATCCAGCGATTCCTCGATAAAGACTATGTACATCGTCGGCAAATTAAAGATGAGTGTTGTACGCGCCATTGATGTTAAAAACGGCTTCCAATGCAGCGGTGAAGTGTTTCGGGGACATAATGACACCCTTTCTTACTCCTCTCTGGAGTTGGATAGGTATCATCAGGAGTCGTAATGGTCTCATATTAATCATAAATAAATAAAAATTAAAAATTATGTAAAGCCGACTTCAATATAAGTTATTAAGTATAACTCAAAAAGTATTGGTCTGACCTTGATCAAATTCATAAGGGCCACACAAGAACTACCAGCTTTCAAATTAAAAAAGAATCATCGAAATCGGTGTACTCAATAAAAAGTTATGAGGTAACACACATAGAAAAGCATACAGTCGAATTGAGTACCGTCTCCTTTTTGGAAGTCGGCAGAAAATGTCACATGTTAGTCAAATCTCTCAATAATACTCATAACTGTTTCATGAGGCATTTCCACCACCATATCTAAAGAGTTTTCCTATTATATACTTTTTTTATTTTTCATTATTTAGAAATTCAGAATGCAAACTAATCAATGTACTTTGACATTGTAGAGTCACGCTGCAGTGATTCTTAGTATTAAAAAGAGTTTTTACTTATTTACTTAAAATAAAAAACTGCGAAGCACTTGCGAAGTGTGCTAACTATAGAAAATTTCCCCCACTATGAGTCAATCTATGTTCTATGTTCTAGGCCTATGTTCGTATGGCTTTAATCCGCTGTAACGGAAACGTTGACTGTTAAAAACAGCAATTTGTGTGACAATCATGCTTACTTACCACCTAATGGTAATAGGATACTGTAGCCCTTAGACACCTACGGTAGGTAGGTACCTCGTGCCCCCTTTAATACGGTAGTGACTATGTATCCGGTTCCGAAATACAAACGGATGATGGATCCGGCTCGAAGAACCAGCGAATGTGCCGGACGGGCGTAACTCTCCGGAGTAAATGTTGTCGAAGATACTCCACGAGTTGCTCACGTTCTACACCTGCAGGGGGAGAGGAGTGTTGGTATTGCAAGGCGCCGCTCTTCCTAACCTCTGCAGCCGAATCTTAGCTGGCAGCAGAGCCATAGACCAGATCCGCCGCTAGGGTCAGGAAGGCTTATGCTTCTAAGGGCTAGTATTTCCTGGCTCCATGGCCTACGCGCATCTGACACGGGGGATTCCGTTCAGCATGTGAACTTGGAGGCCGCGGACGAGGGCGCGCCATGTATTCTGGTGCGCCTTACCTGAAAAGGAGATGAGGGAGCAGTAGTCATCTCCCGAAGAGGGGCCGCCACGAGGCGACCAGCGATGGTGGAGCCGTGGATATGTTCAAAAACGTTCCTGTGGTCCTGCTAATATGCGACGAAGGTGGAACACCATGGGGTTTTAGTCAGTGCGAGTCCGACATAACTCACCCTTTCCCTCGCAAGGCGGGTATGCGTAGGCATTTCCCCGTGTAAAAAAAAACAAAGCAAAAAAGGTGACCTACCTCGATTCTATCCCGATTTATCCACGATTAAAAATCAAAATACAGATGCGATGTCACTCATGAGGACAGACATGGAACGCCTCGTTTCAGAATAAATAGGGATCATAAAAAGCTGTTATCTACACTTACTACTTAACGCTGGTATTTCTGAGAGCCTAGTCATTTCCCCTTTTGATAAGCCTTTTTTATAAAGAAATAAGAATGACAAACAAACACACAGTCCATCTGACAGTAAGTGGTTACCATGGCCCGTATATACCCATGTATATATTATGTATATTATATAATATGTACATAAGAAATTCAAAATGCAGACATATTATTATTCACTTGAGGACGAAGAAGGATGCCCCGTGTTCAGTAAAAACAAAGTTCTCCTTGTCTCGTTACTCGTACTAACCAGCGCTAGTAGGGTTCTTGGTAGCTCTTAGCACAAACAATTGGACAAATTTTATTTCATAGCCCTCTCAGACATGAGAGGAGACCGGTGCCTTACAATTGGCGTACAATAGCTGTAAATGTAATTTTTTTAACTTTTACGATTTTATTCTGTGGAAGCATGGTGCTTTCCGGGTCTAACGGATCCATTCGTGCTGCAACTATAATACGTTGTAGCATCTCTCAACCAACCTTGCAACAATATCCATGATTTTCAGTTAATTAGTGATAGCAGCACTAGACGTCTTACTTACCTACTCAATTTTATCAGTTGTATTACAATATGTTCCATTATCCAAATTTTTGACAAAGTTTTACGTTATTTTTCGAACCAGTAATCATGAATCCATGCACATCGCGTTTTGGACCCAAAGGTTACTGCCTTCCTAGAGAGTTTGAGGACATTGGTAAAGAGATACACAACATGGAAATTAGACCGAGTGATGTTTTCGTTGTTTCCTTTCCTAGGTCTGGTACGTATATAATAAATATTGTTCAACTTTATTTTGTTAAATAAGTGATATGTATTAATATGTACTTAAATGAGTTACGTATATGTATTTATTAATATAGATGATCAAATAACATTTTTAGATTATCGAATTTATTATCATTTATCTAATTTCCTTTCCATCGATTTTCTTCCCTTTTTTTAGTCTTGAACCTTTTTTAACCCGAAATAGTCATTGTCAAGGATGTGTCATCATCATCTTCATCTTACTATACTATGTTCATGTTTTAAATTATGAGGATAGTGTGAGGTTTTGCTATCGCAAATCAATTATTTATACTAAGTTATTTATCTATAAATATTCTAAAAGACTAACTTAATATCTTATTTTTTAATGATATCGCTATTTTTATTTTAAATTACTCAATGCTATAAAAGTTAAAATTTTCGAAGTAATTTATACTTTGGAGCATATAAATTTGTATATATTTAAGACTAGCAATCCACCCTGCCCCGGCTTCGCACGGGTGATTTCTGGATCTAGACAAAAGCGCCACCTACCGGATCCAATTGTTAATCGTTTTGTTCATCCAGACACTCACTCAAACACACAAACTTTCATCAAAATCGGTCCAAACATTTTCGAGTTATTGTGAGACTAACGGACAGCAATTGATGTTAATGTACAGAGATTTAGAAACTGAAAAAGAAAAATACTAGGGCGTTCTGAAAAGTCTCCAACCTCAACGTGAAGATGGCAGCACTCGTCAATGAAAGCTAGTGTACGTAGTTGTGCATCTTTTGACAGTTACGCATCATAATTTCAGCCATTTTGGATGCACAGTTGTTAATTGTTATTTGACATTCGTTTGAGTGAGTCGATGTGAGTGTTTTTGTGAAAATGGAAAAAATTGTGTATGGAGCTGTCAATACATTTTTATTTTTAAAATGCAATACGCCTACGCAAATCAAATGTGAGTTGGACTCTGTGTATAAGGACTCTGCACCATTATTTACCACAGCGAAATTTTGGCCAACTGAATTTAAACGTGGCCGTTAGAGCTTGGGAGACGATGAATGTTCGGGAAGTCCAAAAATTGCAACTACTATCGATAAACAAATGTCGACCGCCAAATTAAAGTGAGAGAGATAGCAGACGCTATAAACATGTGCAAATTACGTGTTTGACACATATTAACCACTTGAGATTTTGACAGTTCAATAAACAAATTAGTCAGACCTAAGGTCAAGCCAAAGACAATCTCTTTTTTTTTAAAGTGATTGCTAGGGTAACGAAGATTGCCATACGTTGTCGATAAATAAAATGTTTTGAGAAATTACCAATTCAACACTTAAAATACGAATTGTTTGTATGAAAGTCAAGTGAGCGCTAGTAACGACGATTGCAAGACGTCGATAAGTAAAATGTTTTGAGAAATTGTTAATCACAGTTTCATTACACGGTTCTCAAAACATTGCAGTGTACGAATATCCATATCATGCCGTGTGTCGTAAAAGGCGACTAGACTTGGGGAAGTATTATTTAACTATGACCGAAGTTATGGGTCTATAAAAACAACAGTGAAAAATCACTTACTTTGTCACGTCGATTACTTATTAGAAATTGACATAAACGTTATTTTTCACCGTGATGTTAGTTGTCAATTATGATTAATAGGGGACAGAGTGAAACAAATCAGGATATGGGCAGCAGTGTCTACTCTCTAGTCTAATATGGACAAAATAATTAGGCGCTGCGATCGCTAAGTTGTCTCAATAATTATTATAAATATTACAAATATAAATTATTATTGATTTTTTTTATTTATAATATTTCACCATTTTTTAATGTTTCTTTTTGTCAAAAATTACTTCGCAAACACTACTTACCAACTACAGCGCGGCTATAAATTCTACAAATTTACACGTAGCGATCGTTGTCCTGTTCTCTAACCTCCATGTTATGATCTGTAGTGGACTTTACTAGGCTCTATTAGGAAAAGTAGGAGGAAAAAGTCCGAACATATCTCATTTGCTCATGAGCTCCTCTGTATTTCCATGACCCATGGCCAGAAGTGGATTGTTATGACCTTATGAAAAAGAAAGAATTGTAAGGAAACTAAAAGGAAAGGGAGGGGAGTAATTTGTGTAAAAAAAGTCATCAAACAACAAGATTAAATAATTTATTAAACAAGTTGCATAAACAAGTCCAATGGTTAAAACAATGATAAATAATAAAATCTAGTTTACTGAAAATTAAAAAAATTCAAATATTATGTCAGTTCCACAACTAAGGCAAATCTAACGACGCCCCATATATTAAAAAATCCATCAAGCAATTTAGGTTACAGAGCGTGTCAAAGAAAAAGACATCCATACGTGCATACTCAAAAAACATTACCCTTCTTTTGAAATAGCCAAGTAAAGAAAAAAGATTATATATAGTTAATATTAACAGATTAACTAGAGAGTGTAGAAGTAAGGAGTACCAACTCCCATATGAGAATAGTTGAAAAAGTGTCCATCTGTAAGCAGTAAATAACAGTTAGTTCAAAAACTCTCCACTACAGCGCTTGAGTAGCTACGGGGTATGTTAAATCGCCGTAAAATTCGTTGAGTGATTTTGAAAATAAAAATTTTGAAAGCAATAAAATAATTATTGTAAAAAGAATTATGGTGAAAGTCTGTGCAATAAAAAAAAGTTATAAAAAGTTCTTTAAAATTTAGACTGTAGCTACTAAACTAGCTACTAAAACTGAAACAGGAAATGGGCAGCAGCATCTTCTTAATAATAACTAAAAATTACAGGTTTTTTATAACCAACGATAAAACACAGAATAACTTTCAATAAGTGTTATCCGTATTGAATAAAAAATATTGTATTCTATTTATTAAAAAAAAATTAAATACACAATATTATAAGACAGATGGAAATGTCGGTCAGGCTATTTTGAAACAAATGCAAGTTTTTACATTCAATACATACAGAGTTATTTTACAGTAACCAGCCAAATTTGCAGAGAAAGTTCAGAATAAGTAATAAAGGCAAATAGTAAAGAAACATTTTTTTTTTTGGCGCCCAGAAGCAATTGGAAAGGGCTACCCCGATTGCGCAGGGAGGCGGAAAATGCTTTATGCATACCACGACAGCCGGTCTGTCGTGGTTATGTGGGACTCACTGAATCTAATAAAAAGGGGCCTAGGTGCTACCCACTAAAAACCGCTTGTGGGACTGACGATTGGCCGATTAAGCCGCTTCGTCGGATCGGAAGCGACGCTCTTTTGGGAGAAGAGGGTGCAGTTCAAAAAAATCTCACATACGATCCTTTATGGTCCTTATTATGGTGTTTATCTTTTGAATTAAAAATGCATGGTAATGCACTGTTTTAACTTTACAGTGTACGAATGTGTGCACATTCGTAACGGTCGATAGGTGGAGAAAAATGTTGTGGCCTAGAAATCACATTCAATTTGGGATAATTTGGAATAAAAGTTAACTTTAGCCTTATTAACTCGTATTTTCAAAAACTGCAGTAATAGTATGTTATTATTTATGTATTTGAACTTAAGTTTAAAATTTGGATACTCTTTGAAAAATAACCCTGTGTATTCTTTGCATGAATGGAACAATACTATTATTAAAAATGAAAAACATACAGTATTTCAAATATACGCGTATGAAAACAATTAGTGTGACAAATAGTCACTGTCGAATAGTTAGTAATTTACGTGGTAGAGCCAATGCTGCAGCTATATTTCTGGCATAGTTGTAACATGAATGGGTCGGCTCGACCGGGGAAGGACCACGCTCTCACAGAATACCAGCGTAAAATAGCAGCTTAATGCTGCTGTGTTTCGTTGGCGAGTGTAGAGAACCGGAGACCCTTTTTACTGGAAACGAGGCATTCCATCTTAGTCCTCACGGGTGACAACGCATCTGTATTTTGATTCGTAATCGAGGATAAATATAGATGTCTATGGGTCACAGCAACCACTTACCATCAGGTGGAATGTGTGCTCGTTTGTCACCCTTATCCTATAAAAAAGTACTAAAGTAAATCGAATAACAAACAAGTTACAGAGCATGCCAAAAAAGTCATCCATACATGCATACACATAAGTAGAGAAAAAAGATTAGTTTAAGCTACAGAGCGTGCCAATGAAATAGACATCCATACATGCGTACTCGAAAAACATTACCGTTCTTCTGCAGTAGCCAAAAAGAGAAAAAAGGTTGTATTAAACAACAAACCATGTAGTGACAGATTAAGAATATCCACCACTCTCATTTCGTCTAGTCTACTAGGTGTCGTTAGAGGCATCGGAGGAAAACTGAAACAGGAAATCAACAGTTAGTTATTATAAAAGTTACAAGTTTTCACATAACAGACAAACTCCTTTCATACCAACTGTCTCCAAGCATTCAACCATTATTAAGATAAGTTTGATACGAAACAAACACGTAACGGATAGGAAGAGAGAATAAAAACAGGATTACGGCAGATGTTATTACAGCACTATAATATATATTAAAAAGACATTTGGTGTTTAAACTATGGCACAATAATATGTCCTGGACAGATGAAAACATCTGCCATAACCGGATGAATCACGCCACGATCGATATCCATTCATCAACTCACAAAACTACATTTGGTCATTTTATGGCATTATGATATATCCTGCACATCTATGACGCTGGAATCCGTTTCTCAGTAAAATACCTTTTGACAACCTTTCGAGCATTTACGGCACTAGAATATATTCTGCATTAATGTTTGCTGGTAATACTGATGGTCACTATAATATATAATGCACACATAGGAATTAAATAAGGAACCATATAAACCTGAGAGAAAACAAAAAAAAATAGTAGAGTTAATAAAAAAAGTGCTCTAGTTCGAATTGTAAACATACTATGGAGTATGATGCAATTTCAAATGATATAATACTATACTAATGAATAGTATGATATAATTTGAAGCAAGGTTCGAGACAAAGAGCTACCTCACAATGTTCACACACAAAAGTAGTAAGTTTCGAAACCTGATTTCGCTTCAGACACCAGATGCACTTACGTCGCAGAGTGCGGTGGCAGGCGGCATGTGAAGCTGAAAACTTGACAGGCCAGTGAACACTGTTTGTCAAGCGACTCAAGGGCAAATCTGCCCTTGAGTCGCTTGTGTCGCGAGTGTGTCGCGAACATGGGTTAATCTGATAGCGCGGCACTTGATGGAGGTGTTTATCCATAATGTCTTGAACTAATTGTAAACGAAAAGACAAATGATGTTTCCGTTCGTTACAAGATTTTTCAAAGTGGATTCTAGAATTTAGTATGGTAACATTTAAAAGCCTCTTGAAGAGCTTCATGTTCCATTTTGCACAACGTTTTCTCTCCAATAAATATGGTTCCAGCATTTGATCTTTACGATCAGTTCCACCCATATTCTTATTATAATCAAGAACTAACTGGGGTTTCCACTGAGGCGGCATATGGGGCTTGGATGGTGCCAGCCCTTGCTCAGTGCCATGGTACGTACTGATTAACGGAATCCTTTTTTTATCCTGATACGCCATTATAACAACGTCACCCGAGTGCCGCGCCAGGAACTGACCTGCCTGTAGCTTACAAAGTGACACCAGAGATGGCACATTTTGACGGTTGGGTCGTAGTGTTCCCACACAATCGGTTCGACGTTTCTTCAAAAATCTCGCCAGGAGGGGGCAATTGAACCAATTGTCCATAAAAAGAGTATACCCTTTGTCGAGCAGTGGCCAAATGAGTTTGAGTACAGTTTTAGTACTCACGTTAAGTGACGATGGAAATCGAGGATCGGGGTATTTTCCTTTCCAGTGTATACGAAAAACGACCACATGTATCCCGTAGCAGACTCGCACAATTCTAAAGTTTTTATTCCGAATCGGGCCGCTTTAGTCTTTATATATTGTTTGAATGAGAGTTTACCTTTCCATAAAGTTAAGCTCTCATCAATACATATTTCCTGATTAGGGATATAAGCGGATTGAAAGCGGCAATTCAAATGATTTATAATTGTTTCAATAGGAAAGATAGAGTGAGAATCAGGTGTACGTGTTGCGTTATTTATAAAATGAAGAGCGCGGCACAAATGTTGATATCTATGACGTGAAAAAAATTGGCGGAAAATATTGGTCCTCAATAGAGAATGTTCACAAAAACAGGATGCTATGGAGGGCATACGGATGATCCCTAACATCATCCAAAAAGAAAACAGGATAAATAGCTCATGTGTATTTGTTTCGTACCAACTTCGTGCAAAAGTATCATTGATACAAGCCAGTTCTACAGCATACCGGTTTGTTTCTGTCGCTATATGAGACATGATGCTTTCGTCCCAATATTGTCGGAATGCCTCATACGGGCTTCCGGACGGAGTGGTTGGCCCTGTTCTTTCCGGAAGAAACGTTTCTCTTTCACCTTGAAAGGAGTCCATGGGGCGCCAATCATAGTGAAGAGAAGTCGCATCTCCTTCGAATAGGGCCGCATGTCCACTGTCATCGGCCACATCATCATTATCTACTTCCATCCTTCTCCTTTCTGCCCTCCGCTCTCGAGCTTCTCTATCAGCCACCAATCTCAAAATCCTATTGCGCAAATCCTCAGGCACATCATCGTCTGTCACACATACTTGAACAAGGCGGTCGCCGCGCCGCCACGATGAGGAGGCGGAGACGCGAGGAGCACCACGGGCGCGGCGCCCGCGGCGGCCGCCTCGTGCTGCTACCGTCGCTGGGAACCGCACGCCTCGCACAGCACCACCACTCGAACTCGCCACCACCTTCTCAGGATATACTTCATGCTAGTCCGCCAACAAGTACTCGTTGCCGTTCTCCTCATCTAACCGCTCAACGGCAACGACCACTTCTGGACGAACATTTCGCCTGCAAGACAAATATAAAAATTACATAACATAATTTAGTTCATACATATTTTATGTAATACTAGCTGTTCCTCGTGACTTCGCCTGCGTATTAATTTATGACCATTAGATTTCATGGATTTTAATTTATTTGTGCAGAACCCTAATTATTCCTTATAACACCAGTTATCTGCCAGTGAAAGTCCCGTTAAATACTCCATAGAGTAGTGAACGTCTCGGCGAAGCGGCGTCGAACGGTTCGTGTATTGCATTTTTATACCTATGATAAATTCTAAATTAAATATCCGATTTGAATGAATTACTGCTACATAAATACCCTTAATGATAAAACTATCTATTCAAATAACAATTAATACTATGAAACTAACCAACTAACCATCCTAGCTACCACGGCTCCTATAAACTATTAAATATAACATAAATGTATATAATAGAATATACATACAAATTAATTTGATAGAATCAAAGATGAAAATAGTAACTAGTTACAACAGTTACTTAACTCCAAAGAGACAGTATAATTCCTTCATGGGGCAACATAGGTATATGCTTTTACAACAAAGTCCCAGAAAATATAAGACCTTATCATCAGTTTAAATTTTTAGTAAGCAAAATTTGTTTAGTAAAGGTTATGAATGATGATAATCCTTGGGAATGAGGAGATTGCTACCATACTAATTTTATTCTATAAAACATATTGTAAATTAATTCTATTCACCAAAAGTCTCGCTGGGTTTCTAACTCGTTCTTCCCAAGACGGAGGCTTTTTCATATCTCTAATTTATAAGAGTGAAGAATTTTCATTGAATATAGACAAAGTTTAAAAACTGCGGTAGCTTCTACTTACACATTCTTTTGAAAAAGCTTTAATACAAACACAATAACAAAATTAACTTACGAAGAAGATGGTGACACTGGTAATGGAGGATTTACTTATGCTGGCTCAGAGGAAGGTGCGGGTCCTAAGGGGAGACTTGGACACTCCAACTGCTGTCCATGTTCATCAAACATGGCCAGTAGGATAACCTCATTGGAGTTATTGAAGTCCCCCTGCATATCCTGCTCCTGAAAAGCAAGTAAGATGAGACATTCTAAATACACATATAACATCTTTTTATGGTCATGAGTTGGATTGACCAGGATAGCACTGCTGTCTTTTCATTAGTAAGTGAGAAAAACCAGAGACTTTTCATAGATGTGTTTCATGTTTACGTAATATGATAGGTGTAGATAATTTATAGGCTGTTTTAATACAAATGGTATATAAATACTATATATATATACAGGACGGTAAACATGACAGGAGAGATCAGGCGCAGGACCAATGGCTGTACATGCTTTTCGAGGTACGGGGGTGAGACAGCGCCAACTTCCTGGCTCTGGGCTGCTACTGGGAATTTCTTGATGGAAAAACTCATTAAATAATTTTATTGACCCAACCCAGAATTTGAACCCGGGACCTCATAATCAGCAGTCGCGTTATACAACCACTATATGCACTCATATTTATAATTATAATAAAGACCAGAGTATAATAAATAACTTACAAAATTATTATGTGAAAATGTTACTTCTTCTTCTTCGCCCTCGTCTGAGTCACACCATAAGATATCAAATTCCGCCATTTTTCTGAAAATGTATGAAGTACACACATGTGAACATTTTGTGTCTTCATGAAAATCGAAAAGAGTAAGAAGACAAAGTTTACATAGAAAAAGTTTCATATACTAAGTATCTGGGCGGTATGGTGGATCAGCGACTTTCCTGGTACAGACATGTTGAATTAGTATCTAGTAGAATTCAAAAGCTCACTTGGATATTTAAAACTTTAAGACATGTTGCCACTTTAGATCTTTTGAATCAAATATATGTAGCGCTAGCTCAATCTATTATAATATATTGTATACCAATTTGGGGGGGTACTTACAAAAGTAAATTTATTGAAATTGAAAGAGCTCAGAGATGTCTACTAAAGGTTATGCATTTTATACCGTACAGGTGCTCCACTAGCTTTTTGTATGCATTAAGTGGGCTGATTTCGGTGAGGCAGTTGTACATATTACACACTGTATTGAAAAAACATAAATCTTTGGCTTTTAATCCTATTTACAGTAGTAAAAGAAGAAATTATAGCGTAGCTCCTATTAGGAGAACGAAAACCACCTTAGCGAAACATCAATATGACTAGCAATCAGAACATTTATACAATCAGATTAATAAAATATTGCAAATATATCCATTAAAGACATATGACTGTAAGAAAAAAATAATGCAGTGGCTTAAGACACTTAATTACGATCAAACTGAAGCTTTATTACAATTTACCTTATAAGCTTATAACACATTCACTCACTGTCTTTTTTCATACACACACACACACACACACACCCGCGCGCGCGCACACACACACACACACGCGCGCACACACACACACACACGCGCGCAGTTGCGCACACACATACACACACGCGCACACACACACGCGCACACACACACACACACACACGCACGCACACACACACACACACACACACACACACACCCTCGCGCGCACTCGGGCGCGTCCACGTAAAAGAAGTCCTCAAACTTATACTAATTTAAGAATATGTTGGAAACAATAAACTTTCATTTCATTTCATTTCAAAGTTTATAAAATTTATATAGAGGTATATGAATTATGAAATACTAAATTCTACACTCAAATATCTAACTACTATATAGAAAAAAAAACACTCGAAATTTCATAAAGAAAAGAAATATATAACATAAAATTATATCGACATCGTAATAATAAACACTCAGTAGGAGCTCTAATAAATCGAAATAAAATCAATCATAGGTATATATTTATTTGTTGTTTATGCATTTTTTAATGAGTAACGCCATTTTTGTTGAAAAAAATTTTGCCATAATTTTCACGATATATCGAAATTATAATATAAAACGTCATTTTTGCACATTGGACTATAAAATATAAGTTTCTGTGTTTTTTTCATGATTTATGGTGGTTATTTACACTTTATATTTCATTTTCAGTTAATTCTGAGTACTTTATTTCATACGTGAACGAAGGTATTTGAAATGCTAATTTTATAAATTGAATAAAAATTGTTAAAATACGAAATATAAGCAAAACTTTTTAAAAACAGTGTAATTACTTACCCTTTGTATAAAAAACCTCAGCAAAGTGTTGAAATCCCATCAACACTTTCAAATTTTAAAAATAATACAGTACGGCAAGAGTCACTGACACGACACAGAGTTATACTGGTTATACTGTAGTAAATGCGACGCATCATGGCGGAAACTCGTCATTAGAACTAAATACTCTTATTTTATAGAAGCGTAATTTAGTAACGAGACTAGTTCTAATATTTTTTTTAGAAAATTAGATATATATTATTATAAATAACATTTAAAAAAGAATTGTTCTGAGAGATCTACAAAATGACATTTTGAGAATCCCTATGGATTCGGCGAGCTTTGAAGAGTTAAATCAAGATTTAGGCATGAGAAAGCTGTCAGCACGTTGTGTGCCATGTTTGTTCACGTTAGACCGAAAACGTGTTATTGGCGCAGTTTAGGCGCAATAAATCCGAATTTCAGCGCCGATTGATTACTGTATATGAAAATTGGATACAACATTATACGCCCAAAACAAAAATATAGTCAAAAAAGTGGACTGCAAAGGGGGAACCAGCTCCAAAAAAGCAAAAGTTGCTTTTTCGGCTGGAAAAGTGATAGCAACTGTTTTTTTTTTGGGTAGTCATGGAGTTATCCTAATCAATTATCTTTAAAAAGAAAAAAACATTACACAAGCATGCTAAGCATCATTACGCGACAAACTGAAGTCAGAAATTGGGGAAAAACGGCCACATTTGCAGAAAAAGGAAACCACCATGACAACCCGCCGTCTCACACCTCAGCGGTTGCCATGGGGAAAATCCTCGAATTACGGTTTTAACTGCTTAACCATCCACTTTACTCACCAGATCTAGCCCCAAGCGGCTTTTTTTGTTCCCTTATCTAGAAATTGCGCTCGGAGGACAGAGATTTTCGTCAAATCAAGAGACAATCAGCTTCGTGAAGAATTATTTTCAGACAAAAAACCGAGTACTATTTGGATGGGTTAGAAAGATGGAAGCATCGCTGGGAGAAGTGTGTAGAGCTACAAGGCGACTATGTAGAAAAACAAAAATAATTTTCAGATAAATGTCTTGTATCTTTGTTAGTTTGGATACTTTTCAGACCACACGTAAAAGGTACTTCTTTTTATTTTTAACTTGCTGGTCCCTGCGACTACGCCAGCGTAAAATTTATAACGATTGGATTTTATTGGTTTTAATTTTCTTGCGCGGAACCCTAATTATTTTTCTAAAATAAAAGTAGCCTAAGTTACTCCTTATAAAATTAGCTATCTGCCAGTGAAAGTCTCGTCAAAATCGGTCCAGCCGTTTTGGAGATTAGCCGGAACACGCAGACAATCAGATAGGCAGATAGACAAAAAATAAAAAAAATGTGTTTTAGTTATAAATACCGTATATACTTTCATATGCATTTAGTAAAAATGCTGTTATCACATATACACAGCTATTATAATTATACATATATACAGCTGATATAACATTTTTTTATTCTACAGTAATTTAAGAGACATTTACCGCTTAACGTTTATCAGTCCTATCATACCCTAACATACATGACTTACTCATATAACGTTAGTTAATACTAATTATACTACGTGGGCTATGGATTCGGAAAGAACTTTCGCATCGTCGCCATTTGGTTGGGATAGAATATTATGAAATGTGCCTACGTCAGTTCTGTTCAAATTCAAGACCCCTATGAAATTACTTCTAACAGACTCAAATCAAACACATTCCATCAATATATGGTATAGGTCTTCTATAAGTCCACCGTCTTCACAATTGGGCGAAGTTGTTTTTCTCATCAGAAATACATTACAAACAAACAGACACTTCAATTTTATTTATTAATATACTCGTAGATTAGCGATCCGCCCCGGCTTCGCACGGGTGATTTCTGGGTCTCTACAACAGCACCACCTATCGGGTCCAATTAAAATGTGTTTAAATCATGCAGAGGCCCACTTAAACATACACAAAAAATTTCATCAAAATCGGTGGAGCCGTTATCGAGTTTTTGCGTGATTAACGGACAGCAATTGATTTTTATATATGATTAATGATTTTAAATATGAAAAGATGATGAAAAATTGCTAGCCTCTCTGTGTTGCTATGTTAAAATTAGTACGAGTTCTAATAAACATCAATCACAGGTACCACATGGACGCAGGAACTGGTGTGGCTTATTTTAAACGACTTTGATTATGAAAAGGCTTTGGAAAACCCGCTCACCGTAAGATATGTTTTTTTAGAGTAAGTTTTTGGAAATATATCTCAGTCGAAACCTGTGTTGTTACTAAAGATAATATTATTTTATTTAATACACTTTTTTCCTTTTTCCAGAAAGTTTCTATAGTTATATTATAGTAAGTGTTATTATACTTGTCATAGTTTCTCCCTCTGTATTAAAGGGGTAGAAAAAACTGGCACACGGGCCTTGACCGAGTGTGCCCGCAGGAGGACAAAACATACCTACAATGATGATGATGATGATGATTTGAAGAATTTTCGTGTAAGACAACAGATGTTAAAGGCGTGTTATTTGTATAAGTTTAATAGTGGATTTGGGCATTTGAAGCATGTTGAGGCCGGTTTGAAGAATCTTTGAGACTACACCAGTTGTGGTTGTGGATATGATGATGGGAACTATTTATACAGAGTCTACTTACCATTGCCTTTTTATTTCGATAGCCAGGTTATACTGTGTTATTTTCTCAGAATTTGTAGTAACGAGATTGTGTGTGCTGCAAACTGCTAGGTCTATTATAAAACTGATTTTTAATTTTGTCTACTATTGTTATGTCCGATCTATTGTAATGTATATTATTATCTATTATAATTATCCTGTCCCAATATAATTTAACGGAATCACTTTCTAAAATGTTGCTGGTATTATATTTGTAATAAGCGATTTTTTTAAATTAATAAATGTTTGTGAGTTAGGTTTTAGTGGATAATTGCAGCAACTTAGTCATGTCTATGTTGGTAGTCGGATTGAACTATAAACTTACATGCACCGGTAATATGTTGAATTGTTTCTGAGCCATAGTGACATCGTCTACATGAGTCAGTGGGTGGGTTGGGAATACGAATTATGTATTTTAATAGTTACGAGTATCACTCACTTGATCCTGAATAGCAATTACAAAAGCCTCCGTCACTAGGAAGAGCTCTCCGCGTCGTAGCCACTAGTTCGACGCTTGCCTGTCGACTTATGCTTGACTGAGATCGGCAATGTGCTTAGCATGCATGGACTTTTGATCGATTGCTATTTTTGGGCAATAAGCAGCACCAAAGTTGCAATACGCTTCTTCCAATTTCTATATTAAATACTAAATACTAAGTTTATTTATTAGTATTTTGTATTTAGTACATAAATTGGATTAAAGTTTTATGTTGTTATACTAACTTTTTAATTTTATAAGGACATATTTAATGGAAATTTATTTATACATCCTACAGACCTGACATGTTTTTGAATCATAATGAAATGCAACACGACGAAAATGTTAAAAAAACGTTAGAGGAAAACATGCCACCAGTGCAAAAAGCTCTGAGTATGGCTTCCCCGAGATTCATCAAATCACATCTGCCATTATCTCTTCTACCACCCAAGCTGTTGGACACTTGTAAGATTTTTTACGTAGCTCGTGACCCCCGCGATGTAGTTGTGTCATTTTACCATCATAGTAAATTAATGAAGATGCTCCTAGACGACGTGGACTTCGCGACTTATTGGGAACTTTTTATCAATGATTTAAGTAAGTATAAAAAAGCTCTATATATTTACTTTCTTTTTCGATATACGTCTTATAACTATAATGATTATTCGTAAATTCCAACACTAACTTTATATAGTTCACCATGGGTTGAATTTTATTACCAAATAGCAATAGCAACGCCTACATTTTACCATGTTAGTATGAAACCCTTGTGGTGGCATGCAAAACAACTTACTAAACTTTCATGATAATTGGATTAACTGTATAGGAAGGCATAGAATACAAGCAATCTAACAAACAATTAAAAGTTTTTGTCATAAACCTTCGAGAGCGCACGTACTAAAACTCATCAGTTTCTCGTGATTGGATGAATTGTATATAACTATTGAAGACGAACAAGTAAACATCAAAATACTGATTTATATTCGTCAGAAAACATCGCAGGCGCTTAACAGCAATTTAATTTTTTTAATTGTAATTGGATGAATGGTGCGAGTATAGGAATACATAGAAGAATATCAAACAAACAATATTCATTTTTATATATTGGAATAAATTCTATAAAATTAAATAGTTAATTTTTTTACTATATGCAGTGTACATGTTTCAATTACGTTTCAATATTTTTGATGAAGACATGAAAATATCAATCTGTTTAATTGTTTTTTATCTTGTTAAATCTATAAAAATAAATTTTATCTTGTTGGTGGTGGGAGTAAATCTACACTACGTCATCAATATTGAGACTTGGTGTATTGTTCAAAAAATTTGCCTAGATTCGGGTGAACATTATTTATTTTGATGTAAAAAAGTTAGAGGATTAACTATTTTAAATGGAATATATATAATGACCTCAAAAAGTATATTTTAAGGCTCTTTTTTAATTTTATTTTCTCGAAAAAAGAATAGAATACTTTTCCCTGTTATAAGTCACTAATATGGTTTGTATATTACAGTTCCCTGGGGACCACAGTTTGAACATGTTAAAGAAGCGTGGCAAATGCGAAACCACCCTAACATGCTCTTTTTGTTTTACGAAGAGCTTTCTAAGGTAAACTGTTTGAAATGTGAAACTTGAAATAATTTTTCGATTGTAGCATTAAATCCTTACAATTTATTTTTGCATCCGCATTAAAATATATTTGAGAACATCTGGAAAAATTACATTAGCTATCAGATTTATCATTTTAATATTATAATGGAGATGTAAAATAGTGATACGGTGTCATACCAGCAAAGTCGTGGACTTTTTTTTCTTAATATTAGATACAGGTTATCATATTCACAAGTTCACTGCTGAACATAGGCCTCCCCCAAGGAGTGCCACAAAGCATGGTCCTGAGCCACCTGCATCCATCGACTTCCTGCATGTCTTACCAGGTCGTCACTCCATCTAGTGGGGGGATGCCCTACACTTCGAGCAAAATGGCCGGCCCACTGCCACTTCAGCTTACTAATCCGCTGGGCTATTATCGGTCACTCTGGTTCTACTGCGGATATCTTCATTTCTAAGATTATCACGCAGAGAAAATCATAGACTCAAGAGCATAGCCCTCTCCATAGCTCGCTGAGTGACCTTGAGCTTCCACATACAGCCAGCAGTGAAGGACCACATCTCAGTTCCATAAGTCATCACTGGCAACACGCACTGGTTGTACAGTCTCGTTTTTTAATATTTTTTTATAGGAGAGGGGGCAAACGAGCATGCGGCTCACCTGATGGTAAGTGACTACCACCGCCCATGAACAACCGCAACACCAGGGGAATCGCAGATGCGTTGCCGGCCTTTTAAAAAGGAGCAGGATCTTTTCTTGAAGGTCCCTAAGTCGTATCGGTCCGGAAAAATCGCTGGTGGTAATCGATTCCACAAGGAAGTTGTGCGAGGAAGAAAACTTATTCTAAATTGCACAGTAGTGGACCGCTAATCATCCAGATGGTATGGATGGTATCGCGAGTTTTGTCGCGATGGGCGATGGTAAAATTGGGCGGCTGGAATTAGTCCGAACAATTCCTCAGAGCACTCCCTGTGCTAGAAGCGATAAAATACGCAAAGAGATGCAACATCTCTACGCAGTGCCAATGAGTCAAGTCGATCGGAAAGAACTCGGTCGTCAACGATTCGAACCGCTCTGCGCTGGATGCGGTCAAGTGGAAGGAGCTGGCTGGTTTTAAGGTATACCTGACGAGAGGATGTGCCGTAATTTCCCGATCGCTTCCCAACCGAGTTGAATCCGTCGATTGACCTCTCGGTCGAAGTTGGACTTACCTAGCCGGACTAATTGTCCCAGGTCAACATACCTACTCGTCAACAACTTCGAGCTTCGTGCTCCTAACAAATACCGGCATAAGTGTGACATGGATATTAAACATGATCTTTGTTTTGTCCATGTTCATCTTAAGACCTATCCGTTGGGAGACACTATTGAGGTCATTGAGCATAGTGCTTAGGTCCTCCAGCGATTATGCCATAAGGACTATATCGTCGGCAAATCGAAGGTGAGTGATGTACTCGCCATTGATGTTAATACCGTAACCTTTCCAGTCCAGAAGCTTGAAAAGTCTTGCAATGCAGCGGTGAAGAGTTTCGGGGACAAAAACATATTGCTTAGAATTTTGTATTAGCGTGAATTGTTATTTTCGGATGAGGGTCTTGAAGGCAAATTAATTAAAGCCTTGTTATACTATGGTATGTACGTATGAAAATCTTACCTCGCTATCCGCGTTTTTCAAGCTAATCAGTAGAATATATTAAAATAATCTATATAATCTAAAAACAAATAAGCATTTGCATTAAATATCAAGTACCTAACACAATTCATTTTGGAATCTCTGCAAGTTGCATGTTTAATAAAAGATGCAGGGACATCTTTATGATTTTTCTTATAGAGTTAATTACCTATATGATTATCTATTCTGTCTTCACACATCCCATGGCCGTATGTTGAGTTTTTAGGGTTTCGTAATTAAACAACTAGGAGCCCTTAGAGTTTCGTCACGTCCATCCGTCCGTCCCTTCGTCCGTCCGCGGTTTTACTCAGATACCCTAGGTGCTACAAATCTGTAATTTGAAATAATCATAGATATTAATCGCACCTACAAAACTGTGAAATAAAATCTTTCAAAAAAATTTCATTTTGGGTAGCTCCCATACAAGTAAGTGGAGGATAAATTTTTTAACACATCTATTCTATCATGTGGGGTATCGTTAGATACCGCTAACTAAACCACTGTTTTTGAAAAAGTAGAAAGTATATACAATAGTAGTATAGTAGTATACATAATGAAGTTAAAAGGAAAACTATCAGAGCTAAGTAGAATTAACAAGTTAACGAGTAATAGTCGACCAACTTATAAAATGCACTTGGATTAGTAAAAATTTCGTTACAATTCCATAGAAAATGACCTAAAACTAGCTGCATTATAATTTTGCAATGTTATGTAAACTGTAAAAAATAAACATTTTATGAATAAAACGACCCAAATGCATTACTAGCCTTTACTTGTTTATTAATAAGATGGGCAGGAAGGATCTTTTTTACTTATTTACTACTTTTACTTATACTTAGTTGGTAGTTATTATAGCACTCATTCAAAATTTTCACACAATCATAAAGTATCCTCATACAACTTCTTTCGTCACAGTCTTGGTTTACGCAGGCGACCACAAGAGTTTTTAGTGCAGAGGTGGTTTACGTGAAGGTTCGTTACGGTCATATATATATATATATATATATATATATATATATTTATATATATATATATATATCCTAGAGTTGCACTGCCGGGAATATATAGACAGATAGTCAACTATGATCATCATTCTACTTACTTGATGTAAATTGTATTATTTTAAAAATCGTATTTTTTATTCTTTTTTGAATACCACTCCCTTTTAGTCTGATTTGAAAATAAGTCCTTTAGTTACCATCTACCTATTTAGGCCCATTTTAGTCGTTATAGCGGTCAAACTGCAAACTCACTTATTATGCTCATTATCAAGAAAGCCATGTACTGTGACGGGCAATCACAGAACCCCACAAATTGTGCGTGGCCCGACAAGCACTTTTTATTAATTTTGTTCCTACGCAATAATTACATTAAAGGTAACAATCAAAACTCGAATCTCATGCTATAATCTCTGCTATTTAATGTTATTAGGAATTTAAAGGTTTGGCTATTAGATCTTGATTTGTAATTTTAATTAATAAAGAATGAAAAGAAGTCGGAGTTACTTTATACCGATATAAAACCCTTATTCCTATGTATTGGAATAATTAATATATATGCATCTTTATTACTACTTTATGATGTATATTAAAAAAAATTTATTTTCCCACCAAACCACACATATGATTTTATTATTTCTTGAAATCCTGTATATCCAAAGGCTGTCTGAACTGGATAAGACCGCTAATTATACCATATTTATTTTTTATTTTTTTTTTGTTCATATTTATGTCTTTTTTTTGGCTCTATCTATTTAGTTCCTAATTCCGAGTGTACAAAATGAAAAGGAAAAGGTAGGAAGAATAATAGGTACATGGCGCTTTAATAAGCACCATGTATTATAAAATAAGACAATTCCTACAACAAAATTTATAATAATTAAAAAAAATTAGAATAATTATCCTCGTGGTAATAGACTATATAGAATTTTGTTTTTAATAATGCAATTAATTAATTAAGAAGGTGTTGTTGCCCAATTTTGATTTTCTTTTAGAAAACCTATACCGAGACAAAATTTTAAAGAAGTATTATCTTTGAATTCATCTTTAAGGAGATGGATAATATTATCTTTAATATATAATAGATAACAACAATATCACAATAAAAAACTGCGGTTGCCAACCCGCTCGTCAAGCGTGGCATCTATGGCAATATACCCCCCAAATGAATAAAGTTACTATGAGACGGCCCCCAGTCCCCGGCGGCCCCGCTATTCCTGGCTACGGTGGCAACCATAGTAACGGCGGGGCAGTGCTAAGAATCTCCGGTGGAGGTTTGGTTGCCACCTACGAAGACTTGACCTGGAAACTTATAACGCACGCACCCTGAGGACTGACGAGAAGATCCCGGAGCTGGAAGAAGAGATAGACAAGTTACGCTGGAATATTACAGGACTATCCGAGGTCCGAAGAGAGGGAGAGGTCACGGTAATTCTCGAATCCGACAACTTGTTCTATCACCGGGAGGGCGACCATCTGTCCCAAGGGGGATCGGATTTATCGTCCACAAGTCTCTCGTTAACAACGTTGTAAAGATTGGGAGTGTGCCGACGAGGGTCGCGTACATTATACTCTAGAATCACCAAACAGTATTCACTGAAGGTCATACAGGTTTACGCACCAACCTCGGCAGATCCCGATGAGGAGGTGGAGGACATGTATGAGGATGCCATGCATTCCTCCAAAACCCACTATACTGCGTTAATGGGAGACTTTAATGCAAAACTAGGCACAAGAGAGAACAGTGAGCTGAAAGTAGGGAAATTTGAAATAGGGTAACGGAACCCAAGGAGCCAGCAGCTGGCCGATTTCATAGTGAAAGAGGGACTCTTTCTTCTAGAAGCGGCCACACAGAAAGTGGACCTGGTCGAGCCCCGACGGTTGGACAAAATATGAGATTGACGTCATTATATCGACCTGGCGACAACTGTTCAGTGATGTCTCAGTGATCGCGAGGGTGAAAACCGGCAGCAATCACCGAATTGTGATAGGCACACTGAACCTAAACGGTAAGTTGGAGAGGTCTCGTCTGATGAAGTCAACGCTCCGTCCCTCTCGTGCTCTAATCCAATGTCCCAAAACGTTTCAGCTCAAGGTGCGAAACCGTTTTCAAAGCCTAGAAGATTGCAATGCAGTGGACGATATGAATGACAAGCTCGTAGAAACTGTCCATGCGGACGGAGCTAAGTTTATCAAGACCCGCCGCAGAAGAACAAAACTTCTCTCCGATTACACTCTTAATCTCATGGCTGTTAGACGGGATATAAAGCTGTCTTCAGTAGATTTGACAGCATAGAGGCAACTGAACAGGCAGATCTCCAAATGCATGCGGCGGAATATATGCAACTTTAATACTGCTCGTAGTGAAGAAGCGATCGAGCGGAACCAGGGCTCAAAATTCTTGCTGCTGGAGATCTGTCTGCCGGGAAGAGCTAACTGCCGAAGCTGAAGAGCGAGTGTGGCAGCGTCCTTTCCGGGATACCTACGATATTGAGTGAGATTGAGAGGTTCTATAGACAGTCGTACACATCATCGTTGGAGCCACACGCAAGTGTGAGTAACGATCCAAGAGCGAGTATTATCTGACACTATTCCAATGATATCCAGGACGTCAGTCTGAGCGAGATTAGAATGGCTCTCCAGCACCTTAAAATTAGCAAGGCCCCAGACGAGGATGGAATTACACCGGAGCTTCTGATAACGGGTGGAAAACCGGTGCTTGAAGTCCTTCAGAAGATCTTTAATTCCATCCTCCATGGTGGCATTACACCGGAGGTGCGGAACAGAAGTGCGGTGGTCTTGTTCTTCAAGAAAGGTGACAACGCTCTCTTGAAGAACTACAGACTAATTTCCCATCTGAGCTACGTGCTATTTTTGAGAGTTATTACGAATCGTCTCGCGCGCAGACTAGACTTTAAGCCTCCCAAACAAGCCAGTTCCCGAAAGGGCTTTAGCACCATAGACCACATACATACCCTTCGGCAAATTATACAGAAGTCCGAGGAATACAATTTGGCACTATGTCTCGCGTATGTGAACTATGAGAAAGCCTTTGATTTCGCCAAAATTTGGGCAGTGCTGCAGTCCCTTCAGCGGTGCCAAGTTGACTGTCAGTATATCGAAGTGCTGAAGTGCTTGTACAGTAGGGCTACGATGGCTATCCGAGTACAGAACCATAGTACGAAACCTATCCAATTGCAGAGAGGTGTAAGACAGGGTGACGTTATATCCCCGAAACTCTTCACCGCTGCATTGGAAGATGTTCTCAAGCTTCTGGACTGGAAAAGACACGGTATTTATATCAATGGCGAGTACATCACTCACCTTTGATTTGCCGACGATACAGCCCTTATGACAGAATCGCTGGAGGACCTAAGCACTCTGCTTAATGATCTTAATATGTCCCCCAACGGATAGGTCTTAAGAGTAATATGGACAAAACAAAGATCATGTTTAATTTTCATGTCACACTTTTTTTTTATTTATTTATTTGATAATAATTTGACAATATTTAAATTGATATTTTACGGCATAAACATAAGCTATACAGCTTTACCGTATACCGATGCCATCAACAAACATAATATAATAATTGTTATTCGTAATAATTATGTCATACATCATAATGTTGTGATGCACGCATTGTACCGCGCTCGCCGTACAGTCAAGAAACCGGTTTGCTTCCTTTGCCTACCTGGCTTGACGCGTCGAGTTTGCATATACAGGCTGTTCACATACTTTGATACTAATTAATGATAATATCATAATATCTTCATCAAGATAAACTTATTTTATATTATTGATAGAGTTGTAGAATATTAATGTGTAACTTATAATATACATTTTTTATTTTTATTTTACAATTCTTTTTTATTATAGGTTACTTAAGAAATAATTATTTAATATATTTTTGATGTTGCGTTGATTAATTTGTTCTTTAAGTTCTGATGGAAGTTTGTTTATTATATCGGGAATCATGTATTCTAACGTTCTTTTACCATATAGATTTATGAATTTTGGTAAAGCTAAGTTTGGCGTCTTTGACTTTCGTGTGTTAAAATTGTATTGTATTGGAATTTGTAGATTTTTATTAAAGAAATTTTCAATAAGTAATATATACTTTACTTACTACGTACTACTACTACGTACAGGTAATATTTTACAAAAATGAAAGATATTATGTTGTTGGTCTTTAAATTTGTTCATGACAATTTTTGGTACTAAGGTTTTTTAAAATACGGAGTTGTAAGGTGTAAATACGGTCTAGGTGTGTTTTGTAGGTCCTACCATAGCTAGAAAGACCATACGATTTTATGGATTCTGCTAATGAGATATATATATAGATATATATAGAGATATATAATTGTATTCTTATATTGAATGGTATTTTGTATTTTATTAAAGAAAATTTGGCTAGAATTCCTCGAAGTCTGTCGGATACATGGTCAATATGCCCTTTCCAGTTAAGGTGACTATCAATGATAAGCTCAAGATAGGTATTTTGTTCCACTACATCAATATTGACACAGCAACAGGACCCGCTTGTGGTATGTAAGCATTGGTGGCTATGAGCTATTATTTATTTATTCATTTATTGATAAAATATAAGCTTACAGTATATATAACCAAATCGCTTATATCTATACGCAAATTACAAAATAAAGTAAAATAAACAAAAAAAAACATCACCGATAGTTAATATTAACATACACAATATAAATTACATACACAACTATTTATAATGAGATCTTTTTATTTTATCATAAATAAAACTTAATTACCTAAACTTATATTATTCTTCTTTCTATCTTACGAAGTTATTAGTTTGTGTATATCGTCGCTTCTGTTTTTGGTACTACTAATGTACATAACTTTAGTTTTATTAAAATTAATTACTAGGCCCATATCATGCGACCATTTGGTTAACACGTTAAAGTCATCTTGCAGTTGACTCATGGTGTGCTTGATATTTTTCCCAGCTATAAATAAACATGTGTCATCTGCGTATTGATATATTTCACAATGTTTCAATGTGTTTATTAAGTTTTATTAAGTTATTAACATATGTGAGATAGTGTAACGGCCCAACACTGATCCTTGAGCCGTACCCAAAGTTACATTTACAGTTTTGCTTATTGCATCTTCTACTTTTACAACAAACTTCCTGTTTGCAAGGTAATCCTTGCACCAATTTAATGAAGGTCCTCTAACCCCACCATCATGCAAACTATTTATAAGTAATATAGTCGATGAATACTACAAATATGTGTTTCTTTTCGTTTAGATGTTTGTATATACTATTAGTAAATGATGTTAACAACTGTGATGTGTTCTTATGAGGCTAAAATCCATATTGTTTTTCTTGTAGTATTTTGTTGTTGCCATAAAGCTCATAAATTTGTTTACAAATATATTTTTCAACAATTTAATCAATTGTCGGAAGAATAGTTATTGGCCTATAGTTTTCGTATTCCGATGTTCCACCTTTTTTGTATATCGGTCTGACAATACCGATTTTTAATCCATTGGGATAGTTACTCATCTTAATTCTTGCATTAATGAGATTAGCAATGGCTATACTAATTTTTTTGCAAATATTTTTTTTGTCTATGGCTCTAATGCCATCAAAACCAGGAGCTTTGTAACTATTTAATGCATTAATAATTTTTTCTACAGAGTTGGAATCAGCCGCCTTAAATCTCATAGATAAATCAGCAGACCTTCTGTAGGCTGATTCATCAAGCAACTGTTTAGGGATATTGGGAATTATTTTATGGACACTTTTTTCAAATGTGGTAGCAAATGAATTTGCAATGTCATTGTCAGTTGTGTTGTTGTCTTTAAATGCCTTTATTAATGTCTCATCTATACATGATTTAATTCTACCTGTTATTTTATTTAAAATTTGCCATAAGTGCCTGGGGTTATTTTTACTGTTTATAATTTGAGCTCTTAATTTATTGTTTATGGTCTTATTTATTAATTTATTAGCATAATTTCTTGATTTATTATATTCTTTCTTTAAAGTCATATTGCCGGTATCCTTTATCCACCGTGTAAATAATTTATCCTTATGTGTACATGCATTTATAATTAACTTACTTATACTTATGCCGGTAGTTGTTCGGAGCACTAAGTTCGAAGTTGTTGACGACTATGTTTACCTGTGACAAATAGTCCGACTAGGTAAGTCCAACTTCGACCGAGAGGTCAACCGACGGATTCAACTCGACTGGGCAGCGTTCGGGAATCTACGACACATCTTCTCGTCATCATCATCATCATCATCATTACAGCCCTGCACAAGTACACTGCTGAACATAGGCCTCCCCCAAAGAATGCCACAAAGCACGGTCCTGAGCCACCTGCATCCATCGACTTCCTGCATATCTTACCAGCTCATCACTCCATCTAATGGGGGGACGCCCTACACTTCGCCTGCCTGTACGAGGCTGCCACTCGAGAACCTTTCTTCCCCAACGGTTGTCGGTTCTTCGAGTTGGTCGAGTTGGGGAGTCGGTTCTACTGCGGATATCCTCATTTTGAGTTTATCACGCAGAGAAACTCCGAGCATAGCCCTCTCCATAGCTCGCTGAGCGACCTTGAGCTTCCTCATCCGGCCAGCAGTGAAGGACCACGTCTCAGTTCCGTATGTCATCACTGGCAACACGCACTGGGTGTACAGTCTCGTTTTCAAGTTTTGAGGTATACCTGACGAGAAGATGTGCCGTATTTTCCCGTACGCTGCCCAACCGAGTTGAATCCGTCGATTGACCTCTCGGTCGAAGTTGGACTTACCTAGTCGGACTATTTGTCCCAGGTAAACATACTCGTCAACAACTTCGAGCTTAGTGTTCCCAACAACTACCGGCATAGGTGTGACATGGACATTAAACATGATCTTTGTTTTGTCCATGTTCATCTTAAGACCTATCCGTTGGGAAACACTATTGAGGTCATTGAGCATAGTGCTTAGGTCCTCCAGCGATTCTGCCATAAGGACTATATCGTCGGCAAATCAAAGGTGAGTGATGTACTCGCCATTGATATAAATACCGTGTCCTTTCCAGTCCAGAAGCTTGAGAACATCTTCCAATGCAGCGGTGAAGAGTTTCGGGGATATAACGTCACCCTGTCTTACACCTCTCTGCAATTGGATAGGTTTCGTACTATGGTTCCGTACTCGGAACCACGTAGCCCTACTGTACAAGCACTTTAGCACTTCGATATACTGACAGTCAACTTGGCACCGCTGAAGGGACTGCAGCACCGCCCAAATTTTGGCGAAATCAAAGGCTTTCTCATAGTTCACATACGCGAGACATAGTGGCAAATTGTATTCCTCGGACTTCTGTATAATTTGCCGAAGGGTATGTATGTGGTCAATGGTGCTAAAGCCCTTTCGGGAACTGGCTTGTTTGGGAGGCTTAAAGTCTAGTCTGCGCGCGAGACGATTCGTAATAACTCTCAAAAACAGCACGTAGCTCAGATGGGAAATTAGTCTGTAGTTCTTCAAGAGAGCGTTGTCACCTTTCTTGAAGAACAAGACCACCGAACTTCTGTTCCACACCTCCGGTGTAATGCCACCATGGAGGATGGAATAAAAGATCTTCTGAAGGACTTCAAGCACCGGTTTTCCACCCGTTATCAGAAGCTCCGCTGTAATTCCATCCTCGTCTGGGGCCTTGCCGTTTTTAAGGTGCTGGAAAGCCATTCAAATCTCGCACAGACTGACGTCCTGGATATCATTGGAATAGTGTCAGATAAGACTCGCTCTTGGATCGTTACTTACACTTGCGTGTGGCTCCAACGATGATGTGTACAACTGTCTATAGAACCACTCAATCTCACTCAATATCGTAGGTATCCCGGAAAGGACGCTGCCACACTCGGTCTTCAGCTTCGGCAGTTAGCTCTTCCCGGCAGACAGATCTCCAGCAAAGAATTTTGAGCCCTGGTTCCGCTCGATCGCTTCTTCACTACGAGCAGTATTAAAATTGCATATATTCCGCCGCATGCATTTGGAGATCTGCCTGTTCAGTTGCCTGTATGCTGTCAAATCTACTGAAGACAGCTTTATATCCCGTCTAACAGCCATGAGATTAAGAGTGTAATCGGAGAGAAGTTTTGTTCTTCTGCGGCGGGTCTTGATAAACTTAGCTCCTTCCGCATGGACAGTTTCTACGAGCTTGTCATTCATATCGTCCACTGCATTGCAATCTTCTAGGCTTTGAAAACGGTTTCGTAGCTTGAGCGGAAACGTTTTGGGACATTGGATTAGAGCACGAGAGGGACGGAGCGTTGACTTCATTAGACGTGACCTCTCCAACTTACCGTTTAGGTTCAGTGTGCCTATCACAATTCGGTGATTGCTGCCGGTTTTCACCCTCGCGATCACTGAGACATCACTGAACAGTTGTCGTCTGGTCGTCATAATGAAGTCAATCTCATTTTTTTGTCGAACCGTCGGAGCTCGACCAGGTCCACTTCCTGTGGGGCGCTTCTGGAAAAAGAGTTCATCATAAAGAGTCCCTTTTTCTCCATGAAGTCGGCCAGCTGCTGGCCCCTTGGGTTCCGTTGTCCTATTCCAAATTTCCCTACTTTCAGCTCACCGTTCTCTTTTGGGCCTAGTTTTGCATTGAAGTCTCCCATTAACACCGTATATTGGGTTTTGGAGGAATATATGGCTCTTGAGATATCCTCATACATTTCTTCCACCTCCTCATCGGGGTGTGCCGAGGTTGGTGCGTAAACCTGTATGACCTTCAGCGAATACCGTTTGGTGATTCTGAGACTTCGGATAACCCTATAATATGCCAGCGTAACTTGTCTATCTCTTCTTCCAGCTCCATGATCTACTCGTCAGTCCTCAGGGTGCGTGCGTTGTACGTTGCCAGGTCGAGTCGTCTAAGGTGGCAACCGAACCTCCACCGGAGATTCTTAGCACCCCCTGCCCCGCCGTTACCATCATCGCCACCGTAGCCAGGAATAGCGGGGCCGCCGGTGACTGGGGGCCGTTTCTTTGTCACTCTTATCGTAGGGGGGTATTTGCCATAGTTGCCACGCTTGGCGAGCGGGTTGGCAAGCGCAGTTTTTTTTTATTGAAATTTTGGCTATTATCAGGAAGATGCTGCTGCCCATCTCCTGCCTGTTTCCCTTTGTCGCCTTTTACGACACCCACGGGAGGATATGGGGTAGTGGATATTCTTGACCGCCACTACAAGTGACATGCTACACTTTCTCGTCAGGTATACCTCAAAACCTGAAAACGAAATTGTACAACCAGTACATGTTGCCAGTGATGACTTACGGATCTGAGACGAGGTCCTCCACTGCTGGCCGTATGGGGAAGCTCAAGGTTGCTCAGCGATTTATGGAGAGGGCTAAGCTCGGGGTTTCTCTCCGTGATAAACTTAGAAATGAGAATATCCCCAGTAGAACCAGAGTGACCGACATAGCCCAACGGATTAGTAAGCCGAAGTGGCAATGGGCCGGCCATATAGCTCGAAGAACTGACAGCCGATGGAGAAAAAAGGTTCTCGAGTGGTGGCCTCGTACCAGCGGAAGAATTGTAGGGCGTCCCCCCACTAGATGGAGTGACGACCTGGTAAGACATGCAGGAAGTCGATGGATGCAGGTGGCTCAGTACCGTGCTTTGTGGCACTCCTTGGGGAGGCCTATGTTCAGCAGTGGACTTGTGAAGGGCTGTAATGATGATGGTGATTATCTTTGAACAATTATGTAGGTATATGAAAATTTATGGGGACATATGGATTGATTGCGTAATAAGCATCCCTTCTCAGGCCTAATGAGAACGAGATTATGTGTACAATGATATAATGTAGTTTGTGGGTTATTATTCGTAAATGTTTACAACTACGTACCTGAGTTTGTGAAAGTTCTTATAAATGAAATAGGAACCTACGCGCTATTGAAACGAAAGGAATATGCAATGCAAGCTGCGTAAAATTGTGAATACTATATTTTGCGTGTGTATATGCCGCGGATTGACGTTCTTATATAACCTTATCCCGATCTACTATACATCGGAATAGCGTTTAATACAAAAATCTCGTTTCCTAATTCCGAGTAATACAAAATTCAAGATTTTGCATAATTTATATATAGATAAATACTTCGTTGCCAAATGATCTTAAATATAATACTTGCTAAAAATTACATCAAATTGTGTATGAATTTAGGTTTTCCTTCTAGCTTTCCCATACAATAAACTAACAAAATACCTAAATAGATCACCTCTGACATGCTATAATTATTGAATGAAACGCATAAGCATACCTCGGAAATAGATTTTAGTATTCATTGTCTTTTTAAATTGTCAAACCTTTTTTTTATAGAATTGGGGTGACAAACAAGCATACAGTCCACCTGATGGTAAGTGGTTGCTGTGGCCCATAGACATCTACATCTATCCTCGATTACGAATCAAAATGCAGATGCGTTGTCACCCGTGAGGACTAAAATGGAATGCCTCGTTTCCAGTAAAAAAGGGTCTCCGGTTCTCTATACTCACCATACGAAACACAGCAGTGTTAAGCTGCTATTTTACGCTGGTATTCTGTGAGAGCGTGGTCCTTCCCCGGTCGAGTTGACCCATTCCTGCTCTAACTGTACCAGTAATATAGCTGCAGCATGGCTCTACCATGCCTAAACCTGCCGCGGGAAGAGCCTATCATAAAAATAACCCTGAAAATTAAAAAGAAATCAAGTATCTGAAATCGCTATTCCACAGTATACTTCGGAATAAGGAACCGACTGAAATATTTGGCACCTAATGCCACCAAACTTTCAAGACGTATTTTTACCTCGATTTATTCAGAAAAACATACAAAAGTTAAGTGTTCGGTTAAAAATACAATTCATGAATAGTTTTAACTCAAATATTACATATGTACAAAATTGCCAAAAATCACTATACAAAGAAACATACTACTCACGTGCACAAGGTCCAAATTGTATAAAGTGTTGATTCATACCAGCTGCTGATGTAAAATTAACCAATTATTTTAAAATGTATAAACATTACTCTAGATTTTGATAAAAAGTCAAACTGGCTAGCTGTGTTTCTTAAACTAAAAAAGGCATTTGACACCGTGTCTACCCCCATTCTGTTGCAGAAGTTAGAAAATTGTGGGATTAGAGGTGTGCCTCTCAACTTGCTTAAAAGTTACATGATTGGGTAGGACTCAGAGAGTAAAAATAGGTTCACATGTAAGTCAAAAAAGTCAGTGTTATTTTAGGGTTTACCGCAGGGAAGTTTCTTGGGGCCCACCATGTTTCTTATAAACATAAATAAATTCTGCAGCATGAAGATCCCACATGCTAGCATATTCTCATATGCTGACGATACTGCCATTGTGTTTACTGGCGACTCTTTGAACACAGAGAAACATTTAAAGATCACTACAGAGCACAGTTTGGCTGTGATTTTGCAATCGATAAGTCTGAACTTACTTACATTAAACACCAGTAAAACAAATTATATTTTATTTTCCATAAAATACAGTTTGGCCGACTTTCCCAGCGATATTTACTCTGTCAGTCTCTATTTAGCACAAATTGCAACTGTCCCTCTATAACTACTATAAGGTACCTTGGAGTCATAGTGGATCAAAGACTTCCATGACTGTCTCATGTCGAATTGGTTGCTGGCAAATTACGTAAATTAATGTGGATTTCTAATACAATAAGACAACGTTGCAAATAAAAAGTTACTTATTTGGAACGTGTAATATTTAACAGTGGTACAGCCACGCGGCAGCTTTTGCTGTCGCACATGTCGATGGGCCGGCTCGAATCGGGGTGGTACCACGACCTCACAGAAAACCAGCGTGAAGTAGAGATTTACCTCTGCGTTTCGGTAGGTGAGTGCTGGTGGCCGGAGGCCCATTTTACTGGAAATGAGGCATTCCATATTAGTCCTCACGGGTGACAACGCATCTACATTTTGATTTGGAATAGAGGATAGATGTAGATGTCTAAGGGCCGCAGCAACCACTTACCATCAGGTGGACTGTGTGCTCGTTTGTCACCCTTATCATATAAAAAAAGTTAATAAAATCTTATAGTTATTATTATAAGCGGTTCTTGCTTTAGTAAATTTTATGTTTAGGAAGAGGGCCTTACTTCTGATACGGGCGCATTTCGCGTTCAAAAGAATTCTACTACTGCATATGTACCTATGTAAGACCGTGTTTTTAAATAAAAACTTTTTATTATTTTTATTTGATGACATAACTACGTGGAGTTATATTATCAATAAGAGATTTTGCAATAAATAAGAATTTGTAAATCGCTCGTAAACGCAGTTTTTCTAAATACCTCGGATTATGGTATTTTATAGTATAGGGACCATAGACATCTACATCTATCGTCGTTTGCGAATCAAAATGCAGATGCGTTGTCAGCCGTGAGCTCTAAGATAGAATGCCTCTTTTCCAATAAAAAGGGTCTCCGGTTCTCTACACTCACCATATGAAGAACAGCAGCATTAAACTGCTATTTTACGCTGGTATTCTGTGAGAGCGTTGTCCTTCCCCGGTCGAGCCGACCCATTCGCGCTACAATTATACTAATATAGCTGCAGCATGGTTAAATTACCACGTATAATTATTTATTAGAACCTCTCGGAATTAGGTGCCTTTATGTAGATTTAAAGAAGTTAAAAAAAGTTGAAAAGTACTGCAATTTTTTACCATGAAGCCGTGAAGCGTAAAGTCTGAATACCTAACTTCCAATTTCAGAAGTTGTGGCTTGTATTGTAATTATCTTTTTGTCTCTAACCCTACATTAGAGCTTGCATAATTGCCTTATCAAGTTATCGGTACCAGGTTCGAGCGACCAACCGATTAGTATACAAATAATTGAAAGCATCTGAAAAAGTTGGAAGCTTAACACCACGATCGCTACAAAAGTATAATAGCTTTACTTAATTTTATGGTTTCAATAAAATTCATTTTTATATTGATAACCCAAAGAAATATTCTTATATAAAATAATTCATTTCAGGATCTGCCAGCTTGTATACGTCGCGTTGCCAAATTCCTTGGCAAAGAGATAACTAAGGAACAGATAGAAAAACTATGCGAGCACCTTAAAATTGATAATTTCAAGAAAAACAAATCCGTTAATTACGATAATTTAAAAGGTATTGGATTATTGAATGAAAAGGAGAGTTTTATTAGAAAGGGTATGTATTCTATCTTTCTTTATTAGCATGTGACATTGCACTGCTAAACGTTAGTCTCCCCTAAATATTGAGAGTATTTGCCTTAATTGCGACAATAAGTCGAGCTGACGATCGTAGATGCTTTTGATAGAATAAGGGTGACAAACGATCACACAGTGCATCTGATAGTAAGTGGTTGCTGTGGCCCATAGACATCTACATCTATCTGCGTTGGCGAATTTAAATGCAGATGCGTTGTCAGCCGTGAGGTCTAAGATTAAATACCTCTTTTCCAATAAAAAGGGTCTCCGGTTCTCTACACTCACCATATGAAGAACAGCAGCATTAAACTGCTATTTTACGCTGGTATTCTGTGAGAGCGTGGTCCTTCCCCGGTCGAGCCGACCCATTCGTGCTACAACTATACTATTAATAAAGCTGCAGCATGGCTGTTACGGCCCCCAGTTGCCCAGACAGAAGTCGACTGTATTAGGGCCCATGACTAACAGAGTGACTAAAATTATATAACCAGTTTATTGATAACGAGACATCCCATCGTAGTCTTCAGGGATGACAACACATCCGCGATTTGATTCCTTATTACTATAGTTATCTATGAGCCACTAAAACTACTAGTCATCGCGTCGCATATATATTAAAAACATGAAAGATATAATTTATGGTGAAATATGTACAAAGGGATATAAAGGACACATTTAACATAAAGAAGAGGAAGACAAATAATAAAGACATGAGACCTAACAACGACGTGATAAACATTAAAACAAAGAGTAACAAATTAAACATTAAAGATAATGATCATTACTACTCCCCGTGTAGTGGCGGGTAAGAATACTCACTAACCCATATCTTCCCGTGGATGTCGTAAAAGGCGAAAGAGGGAAACTGAGGCAGAAGATATAGATATAGATAGCAGCATCTTTTTGATAACATCAAAAAGCAATTAAAAACTTCGGTTGCAAACCCGCTCGCCAAGCGTCGCAACTATGGCAATATACCCCCCGATGAATAAAGTTACGAAGAGACGTCCTCCAGTCCCCGGCGGCCACGCTATTCTCAGCTACATGGTAACAGCGGGGCAGGGGGTGCTAAGAATCTCCGGTGGAGGTTTGGTTGCCACCTACGACAACTCGACCTGGCAACTTATAATGCACGCACTCTGAGGACTGACGAGAAGATCCTGGAGCTGGAAGAAGAGATAGACAAGTAGCACCGGCATATTATAGGTGATAACGCCAGTTAGCAATTTAATTTATAAATCTAATAGAATACTTGGTACATAACTTTAACCCCTCCCTGCCCTAACCTTTTCTATACGCACGCACGGCCGTTGAAGGCGACAAAAACACCAGGCAGCGGCTGTCCAGTTACAATCAAACAATACCCGCGATCGCTCACTACACGAGGACATTGCGTCTTCGATCCCCGCTTTAATAGTTCGTTAGTGCACGTTAATGTGTACAGATGTGTCATATAGTAATAAAAATAATTAAATAAGTATGTGCTTGGCCGTGACCTCGTTATAACAATACCGGTAGTAACTGTGACATACTTTAGTTATATATTTGTGTTAGTGATTTTGTTGAAATGTTTAGCTTTATCTAGAATAGGTACGAAAATGGAGAACAGTCCCTTCAACCGGAGTGCCAGGACCATTTGCACCCCGCCTCCATCAACCCCGCCCATGCAGACACCCACTTCAAGCGAACCAATTAAAACACTTCCAACTCCTGAGTAGCAGCATTGGATGACAACCATCGACCTGTGCCTTAATGAGGTGTGCTCCATCGCTACAGATGGAAAACTTAACTCGGATCAAAAAATGCGCATCAGCTCGCTTTGTCGAAAAGTAAGCCACGGTACATCACAATTGGTAGTCCAATACATGTCCCTTAAAAATGGATGCCACTAAAGCTCAGACCTCCATCGTATCTCTGCAGAACCAACTTGACCTGTCCCAAAAGCTGCAGGAACTCAAGAACAGTATCAAAGAGTCATCAAAACCGGACTCTGGAAACACTTTTGCGGACACGTTCAAAAAAGGTGGCCAAACCCTCATTCACCCAAACAACCTTAGTACCCTAGCAATTTATCCGAGGGACAAGTACAAATCCAGTGACGACACGAAGTGCCTCCTACAAAAAATATTATCCCCAGGAGAACTCAAACTACATGTCCGAGGCATGAGGAAGGTCAAAAATGGGGGAGTTATAATTAGCGCTGAGACAAAAAGTGATATCGACAAATTAAAGAACTCCGAGAAGCTTGTATCTTCTGGCCTTACCATGGAAGAGCCGACTAAACGACGTCCAAGGATTGCAATTGTTGGTGTCCCTGTAGCCCTCACGGATAAAGAAGTGTTCGAGTGCATTTTCGAACAAAATATTGCCGATAAATTTCCCAATGCCACGCGTGAGTCCTTCCTGGCAACAGTCAAACTGAGCCATAAATCAGGTAATAAAAACCTTCCTACCTGTAATTACATTGTCGAAGTGTCACCTAGCATCAAAAAGGCCCTTATCAATCAAGGACGAATAATATTAATTGGACTTCATGCCCAGTCAGATACTTTACAATAGTAACAAGATGCTTCAACTGCAAGCAGTTTGGTCATTCAGCTAAATTTTGTCGGGAAAGTAGCCCTACATGTAACTACTGTGGAGAGCTCGGGCATTCCTTTAAGGAATGTAATAACAAAGCGCATGCCCCCGTTTACGCGACGTGTAAACGTTTTAAAAGAAAATGCGACCACAAAACTGGTGATGAAAGTTGTCCAGCACATAAACTCGCAGAGGACAAATATATCAACTCCATAGACTATGAGGGCGCCTAAGAGCGCCGCGTATTATATTATTTACTTAGCTCTTAAACACTAGTTTTAGTTTATCTTTAAGTTTAAGTATGGCGAATGAATTACTCAATGACCTAGACAACTTTTCTGTGTCTGACGCTAAAACATGTAATATTGATGACTGTAAACACTTCCTTCCACGTCCTGAAAATAAGTTAATTTTACTTACACAAAATATTAGAAGCATAAATCGGAATATAATCGGGTTTGAAGTTTTGTTGCATAGACTGGATATAAAATGTGATATTATGATCCTTACAGAATGTGGGCTGTCAAACCTCTCACCCCACCTACCGATTCTAAATGGCTATTCTTTACACAAAACCGAAAAAAACATTAATCAAAATGATGGTTTAGTAATCTATATTAAAAATAATTTAAAAGTTACTGTCACAGAACCTACATTCCAGGATAGTAATTGCTTAATCATTCGAATTAATTCCGAGACGATTGTTATCGCAATTTACAGACCTCCTTCACTAAATATTGATAGATTTCTAGAGTCCCTTGATATTACCTTAAACAAACTTAGTACATATAAAAATATAATCCTAACCGGTGACATAAATATTAACATTACCCCTGGGAAAACAGATAACCATGCACTTAACTACCTAAATATTTGCTCTTTTCATGGGCTATTACCAACACATTACCACCCTACACATCAAAGCGGCTCTTGTTTAGACCATTTTGTGATTAAATCAAATAAACCTTTAACATTGGTTACTAATTCCTCGCTCACTGATCATCAAGCAATTTTACTAATATTACAATTAGCCTTACCTAGGCAAAACTGCAAACGCAACTACACTAAAGTCCATATGGCGAACCTTGAAAATGACATTCGTAGCATTAATTTTGACTTTGTTTATTGCTCTGACGATGCAAATACGTCCTTGAGTTACTTTATAAATTCTTTACAATACGCAATAATTAATAATACATCAACAATAAAACTGTCACGTAAGTATTATAATATTAAACCTTGGATAACACCTAGTCTCGTCCGCTGTAAAAGAAATAGAGACAAACTTCATTTAAAATCTAAACTTTCTCCTGATAATTTAATACTTTCTGCTACTTATAAAAGATACAGGAATTTTTGCAATAAACTATTAAAAAACCTCAAAATACAATATGATAAAAATGTTTTACAAAAGGCCGGTAAAAACAGTAAACTTGTATGGAAGTTCATTAAAAATAATACGTTCAGTTCAAAAAATCTTGGACCCCCACTTGATCTCCTGTCATTAGATAAAAGCCCAAACGAAGCAACTAATAAAGTAAATAATTATTTTATTAATGTTGGCAAAAAAATAGCATAGACAACTTTAAAATTAAGCAACACTCGTAATCCAATTTTTATGCCCACATCCTTTTCTATGTTAAATTCTTTCGTATTATTAAATACCGATATTGATGAGATTTTAAGTATAATATCTGACTTAGAAGAAGATTGTGCAGTTGGATGGGACAATATACCTAATTGCATACTCAAAAGATTTAATCATTTACTGGCCGCCCCGTTAACACATATCTTTCAATTATGCCTATCAAATGGTATTTTCCCGAAAGTGCTTAAAAAAGCAGTGGTATCTCCTATTTACAAAGCTGGTGATAAAAACTTAGTTAGTAACTATAGGCCAATTGCAGTTTTATCTGGTTTATTTAAAATTTTAGAAAAGATCATAAATAGATTCATCAGTGGTAGAGTCCCGCGGCAGCTTTTGCTGTCGCACGGATGGGCCGGCTCGAACCGGGGTGGTACCACGACCTCACAGAAAACCAGCGTGAAGTAGAGGTTTACCTCTGCGTTTTGCTTGGTGAGTGCAGGTGGCCGGAGGCCGTTTTTACTGGAAATGAAGCATTCCATCTTAGTCCTCACGGGTGACAACGCATCTACATTTTGATTTGTAATAGAGGATAGATGTAGATGTCTATGGACCGCAGCAATCACTTACCATCAGGTGGACTGTGTGCTCGTTTGTTTTGTGTGTCGTTTTTTTTTTTTAAATACAAGGTTAATAAAATACCTGGAAACTAACAACTTGCTGTCGGACAGACAATTTGGTTTTAGGCCCAAGAGATCATGTAATGATGCCTTGCACTAATTGACAGATTATTTCACAAGTAATCTTTACAACGGTATGCACTCAATTAGGATCTTTTTAGACCTTGCCAAAGCATTTGATACTATTTCTTGCCCTATACTATTGCAAAAGCTTGAAACACTTTTCATAAGGGGAACTCAACTACTAATTTTTTCCGATTACCTCAGTGATCGCTTTCAATGTGTAAAAATCGGTGAGTATACAAGTACTGAATTACAAAACAGCTCTTATGGAATCCCACAGGGCAGTATCCTGGGGCCTACATTGTTCCTAATTTATATAAATGACTAATGCAATCTTCAACTTCAAAATGGTGTCATAATGTCGTATGCGGATGACACAGCCCTGTTATTCTCAGCTAAATCACGAGATGAGGTTTATAAATACGCTCAGCAAGGCTTTTACATAGTATCTAATTGGCTTCTTAATAATCTCCTACGTTTAAACGCTGATAAAACATAATATATGTTATTTTTAATGAGAAATAACATACCTACTCACCTAAATATTTACGCTCATAATTTTAACTCGTATAATGACACTGCATGTGCATGTTCCGCATTAACAAAAACAGACAATATAAAATATCTAGGTATCACGCTTGACACAAAGAACAATGGCAGAAAAATAGTTGACAAAATTATCGCGTCTAGAAATAAGTTATATATAAAATGAGTTTTATTATTTTTCTATGATTTTTCAAATAAAAATGTATTTTAATTAAAGCCACAGAAAAAAACAAACATTTTTGGGAATATCAAATGACTTAAATCATTTTACTCAAACAAAATCATTTTATTAAAACAGTTTACTCTATTCAAGTGTTGCCATTTAGTATATTCATACTGTTTTCGTATATACTTTGTAAGACTAACAACACAACACACAAAATATTTTTATATTAAGTTATTATTAGTAATAACTATACTATCAGTAATAATAAAAATACAAGTGATATGGTTTAGAATAAGTCTCTTACAAAAAACGTCCTACAATAATACATTATCTCAATCATAGTACTATGTAAAAATTTCATTTAATGTTATGGCAACACTAGCTAAAACAAAATGTCACTGTTTTTTTTTGTCTTTACGTCTTTGGTTCTAGCCTTTCTGAGAATGTCACTATGACACAACGACCCTAGAGCCATGCCAATGCAAATATATAATAGAGATACAATAATCTAAAAACTCTTAATTATATATCATGTAGTAAGCTAACATCAAACAACCACAGGAAGCATGACTTTTTCCAAGTGACATAAGACAACCTAAAAATGTTCAAACCTAAATATCGTTTTTTTGACGCCTTCTCAGGACAAAATTCTTTGACAGAGTTATTAAGAGACTGATGCTTAACATTTTAAGATATTTTTGATTTATAGACGCTACAATTCCTTCTCAACTAATTTTATGTATGAAAGTCTGCCATTGTTCTTTAAATTTCCGCAAGCACATCGATTTACTTTATGCTAGAGTTCGTAAATTAATATATATTTTTAAATATCTTCGTAACATCGCTGACTTCAAATTGATAAGACAGGTTTATTTAGCTTTGTGTCAATCCATACTAACTTATGGCATTACCTCCTGGGGTGGTGCTTCTAAAACAATATTGCTCCCATTAGAACGTGCTCAGAGAGCAATTCTAAAGGTAGCCACTTTCCGTCCATTCATGTTTCCTACACATCAACTTTACTTGGCATGTAGTGTACTAACTGTCCGTCAGTTGTTTATCCTGAACATCATATTAAAACAGCACACCGAACTTCCATTTAACTTAAAATTCATAGACAGGAGAAGAATGGACTTAGTTTGTGTAAACCCTCAAACCAAACACGCATTTGTGAATAAATTTTACATATTTTTAGGACCCTTTCTTTATAACAAGCTCAACAAGTCACTAAAGGTATATAGTCTAAGTTATAAGAACTGTAATATAAGTGTAAGGGAATTTCTAAATAAATTAAATTACGAAGACACAGAGAAGTGTTAGAAATTCTAAAATAGTTTGTATTAATTGTAAGTAACAATTAATTGTTGTTTAGTTATTTTATTTATTATATAATATAGTTTACTTATTTAAATATCTAGTGTCCTACATTATTAAACCCATTGCGTAAGTGATGTCTGAAATACAGGTACTCAACCTAGTTCAGGCAGGTAGCTAATATTACAAACTTGACTTTTTATTTTTCTTTTGTATATTCTACATTATTAAGCTACACATAGTTTTAATTTTATCATAAAAAAAATTTTAAGACCTATTGTTACTGTATTTAATTGTAATTATATTTGCTCCTGTATGTAAACATGTGTAATTGGAAATGAAATAAATATTTATTATTATTATTATTAATATGCTTAAATATTAATTAGCACCGGACATTGTGTCCTTGTAATTTTACAAATGTGACGCGCTTTTCGAGATTACAATAAGTCGAGAGGTAAGGAGTTAGTGATATCCTAGAACTGATCTACGACTGCGTGCGCTGACCACGTGTGACCTGCTGTGTTAGCTGACGCCCCGGGAGGAAGGCAAGGCAGCCCTTCACAAGGTTAGTGGGTGCATTCCACTCTCATCCACTTTCCTTGCTCCGTTTGCTATTTGTATCAAATACAGTCCACATATCTTTATCGAGGAACTCAAGTTACTGGCGCGTCCACTTTACTGGTACTTCGGCCGGATTGACCATTTTACTGCTCACATCTCGACCTTGGATTGACCTTCCACCCTTGTTAGGACACTAAGTAGGTCCTAATAAGTGACATCAGTAATCATAATTATAGACCGCATATTGTTTGGCCACGTTGAGCCTATTCACATTTATTGATCTCCCGCCCTTATTAGAACACTAAAATAGGTTCTATTAAGCGACAACAATATTCACTAGAAAACTTTAATTGTAGATTAATATCTATTTCAACCTTTCGTGTTACGTGACAGTGCGTCATCACTCGACCTTGTATTGACTTTCCGCACTTATTAAAATAGTACAATCGGCCCTAATAAGTGACATCAATATATACTTATTATAAAACTATAATTGTAGAATATTTTTCTATATTTTAATCCCTTTTGTTGTATGACATTACGTCATCAACTTCTAGTTACAATTACAGACTATACTTTTAAATTACTTCCCTTATTTACATTACTAATTATTTAAGCCTTATATTCGTTATTAATATCTACATCATTTCCTATTGAAATTAACATTTAAAAGTTCATCATTAATAAAACTAATTACTAACGATACATAACTCGATCTCGTAGGGAAGTCGCATTTTTTATTATAGATTAAGATTTGCTCACTTACAGTTGTATTTTGCCGTATAACTTTAGCTATAATGCCGCTTAAGAAACAAACTGCTTCGAAAAACAGCGATTCCTCGGATAACGAGGGTACACCTGACGCCGAGTTAATTTTATTGTTAGCTAAACGCGATGCTATATTTGAAATTGTGCAAAAAATATATGATATGTCTTTGAACATCCAGACGAATGCTTCTATCATGGAACGTTTTCTCGACGAGAGTTCTAATTTAATGAATTAGACCGTAGATAACTATAATTCGCCTTTATTAAAAATAAACCCTATCGCTAAGTCTGACTATAACAGCCTTATTACGTTTCAGTCTCTTTACGGTAGAATAAATCGACTTTATTTACAATATTCGCAGTCTACAACTTTACAAAATACTAGTGCCTCATCTAAGGCTAGACTTACACTTCCGCCTTTCGAACTTATGACGTTTTCGGGTGACATTCGCTCGTGGCCTTTATTTTATGCCAGCTTTCAATCAACCGTTCATGACAACCCATCACTCACAGACGCCGAAAAGTTATACTATCTGCTAAGTAAACTGACGGGCAAGGCTCTGTCTGTGCTCAGGTAAAACTCCATGCGCTGAAAATTCTGAAAAAGGCAAGGCAGCCCTTCACAAGGTTAGTGCGTGCATTCCACTCTCATCCACTTTCCTTGTTCCGTTTGTTGTATGTACCAAATACAGTCCACAAATTTTTATCGAGGAACTCAAGTTACTGGCGCGTCTAATAGGATTATCTGAAGTCCGAAGAGAGGGGGCGGACACGGTAATCCTCGAATTCGGCAACTTGTTCTATCACCGAGAGGGCGACCATATGTCCCAAGGAGGTGTCGGATTTATCGTCCACAAGTCTCTCGTTAACAACGATGTAAAGATTGGGAGTGTGTTGACGAGGGTTGCGTACCTTATACTTAGAATCACCAAACGGTTTTCGTTGGAGATCATACAGGCTTACACACCAACCTCGACATATCCCGATGAGGAGGTGGAGAAAATGTATGAGGATATCTTTAGAGCCATGCATTCCTCCAAAACCCACTATACGGTGTTAATGGGAGATTTCAATCTAAATCTAGGTACAAGAGAAAACGGTGAGCTGTAAGTAGGGAAATTCGGTATAGGGTAACGGAACCCAAGTGGCCAGCAGCTGGCTGACTTTATGGAGAAAGAGGAACTCTTTATGATGAAATATTTTTCCAGAAGCGGCCCCACAGGAAGTGGACCTGGTCAAGCCCCGACGGTTCGACAAAAAATGAGATTGACTTCATTATGACGACCGGACGACAACTGTTCGGTGATGTCTCAGTGACCGAGAGGGTGAAAACTGTCAGCGATCACCGAGTGGTTAGAAGCACACTGAACCTAAACGTTAAGTTGGAGAGGTGTCGTCTAATGAAGTCAACGCTCCGTCCCCCTCGTGCTCGGTTCCAGAGTCCCGAAACCTTTCAGCTCGAGCTACGAAACCGATTTCAGTACTTAGAAGACTGCAATGAAGTGGACGATATGAACGACAAGCTCGTGGAAACTGTCCATTTGGTCGGAGCTAAGTTTTGCAAGACCCGCCGCAGAAGAACACAAAAACTCTCCGATCACACTCTTAATCTCAAGGCTGTTAGACGGGAGATGAAGCTACATTCTTCAACAGATTTGACAGCATACAGGCAACTGAACAGACAGATCTCTAAATGCATGCGGCGGGACTTATGCAACTTCATTACAGCTTTTATTGAAGAAGCAATGGAGCGGAACCAAGGCTCCAAAGTCTTTGCCAGAGATCTGTCTGCCAGAAAGTACCAACTGTCGAAGCTGATGACCGAATGTGGCAGCATCGTTTCGGAGACACCTGAGACTTTGGGTGAGATTGAGATGTTCTATGGTCAGCTGTACACGTCATCGTTGGAGCCACACGCAAGTGTGAGTAAAGATCCAAGATCGAGTCTTATCCGACACTATTCCGAAGATATCCCGAACGTTTGAGCGAGATTAGAATAGCTCTCCAGCACTTTAAAAACGGCAAGGCCCCAGGCAAAGATGGAGTTACAGCGGAGCTTCTGAAAGCGAGTGGAAAACCGGTATTTAAAGTCCTTCAGAAGCTCCTTAATTCCGTCCTCCATGGTAGCACTACACTGTAGGCGTGGAGCAGAAGTGCGGTGGTCTTGTTCTTCAAGAAAGGCGACAATGCTCTCTTGAAAAACTACAGGCCGATTTCCCTTCTGAGCCGCGTCTACGTGCTGTTTTCGAGAGTCATTACGAATCGTATCGCACGCAAACTCGACGACTTCCAGCCTCCCGAACAATCCGGTTTCCGAAAAGGCTTTAGCACCATACCACATACATACCCTTCGGCAAATTGTACAGAACACCGAATAGTACAATCTGCCACTTTGTCTTGCGTATGCGGACTATGAGAAAGCCTTTGATTCCGACGAAATTTGGGCGGTGCTGCAGTCCACCCAGCGGTGTCAAGTGTATTGTTTGTACATCGAAGTGCTGAAGTGCTTCTACAGTAGGGTTACGATGGCTATCCGTGTACAGAACCAGAGTACGAAACCTATCCAACCACAGAGAGGTGTAAGACAGGGTGACGTAATATCCCCGAAACTCTTCACCGCTGCATTGGGAGACGTTTTCAAGCTACTATACTGAAAACGATACGGTATCTACATCAATGGCGAGTACATCACACACCTTCGATTTGCCGACAATATAGCCCTTATGACAGAATCGCTGGAGGACCTAAGCACTCTGCTTAATGATCTTAATATGTCCCCCAACGAATAGGTCTTAAGATGAACATGAACAAAACAAAAATCATGTTTAATATCCATGTCACACCTATGCCGGTAGTTGTTGGGAGCACTAAGCTCGAAGTTGTTGACGAATATGTTTACCGGGGACAAATAGTCCGACTAGGTAAGTCCAACTTCGACCGAGAGGTCAATCGACGGATCCAACTTGGCTGGGCAGCGTTCGGGAGATTACGACATATCTTCTCGTTAGACATACCTCAGAACCTCAAAATTAGATTATTCAACCAGTGCGTGTTGCCAGTAATGACCTACAGATCTGAGACGTAGTCCTTCACTGCTGGCCGTATGACGAAGCTCAAAGTCGCTCAGCGAACTGTGGAAAGGGCATTGCCTGGCGTTTTCTGCGTGATAGACTTAAAACGAGGATATATAGATATCCGCAGTAGAAGCAAAGAATTAGTATGCTGAATTGGCAATGGGCCGGCCATATAGCTCGAAGAACCGGCAACCGGTGTGGAAGAAATGTTCTCGAGTGGTAGCCTCGTACCGGCAGGTGAAGTGTAGGGCGTCCCCCCACTAGATGGAGTGACGATCTAGTAAGACATGTAGGAAGTCGATGGATGCAGGTGGCTCAGGACCGTGCTCTGTGGCATTCCTTGGGGGAGGCCTATGCTCAGAAGTGGACTTGTGAAGGGCTGTAATATCTAATAAAATCTAAGATGTAAGAAAGATCATTGGAAGACTGAACAAGTGACCAAATCATGGCTGTCAGTTGAAGACCAAGAGGGCGTGTGGACCCGCTATATAAAGCGTTGTGTCCGTGAGTAGTAGAAAGTAACGCCTGATTCTATTAACTGTATAAAATTAACGTAATCTACCAACGTAAGTACAACGAGTTCATTGTTTGACTCGCTTCTCAGAAATAAGACCTAGACGCTTCAACACGTAATACACTGTCCACACTCCCTGTATCCCATTCATGAATTTAAGTTTACATACGTCTAAAGCTGTAGCAAACCGTATGTATTCGGTACTGAGTAACGGGTGCGGCATCTAGTACCGAGTAACGAAACGTTACACATGAATGTCTTTCGTTACTCGCATTTTTCGTACTATAGGTACCTACACTGTTTCAGTTCACGCAAGTACCGTTGATACGTGATGCGTGTATTAAAACATTTGCTGATTGTATGTTTTACGCATGCGCACACTTATTCGGTGAGTTTAAAAACGTACGTTACAAAGAGCGATGTTTGTTTATTAGGTAAAGTATAATTTGGAAATTCGTCGTCCAAGTCTTTTACTACTTATTGAAGGTATTGTGTGTGTACACGAAGTTTTAGATTGGAACATAATAAGATAAGAAAGTATTTTTTACAAATTAGAAATATGTATGTTTTTGTTTTTTATTATCGAGTATTTTCACGTTTTTGTTTTGTTTGTATCTTAAATTAAACTAAATTTAGAATAACTTAAACACAAGTCTGGTTCAAAATACGCCGCGACGTCATATTGTACGCGTACGCAATACGACTCGATTCGATGCTCTAACAAAACAGCATGTTGTGAGGTATCAGAAGTAACGAGTAATGTAACAATACGATAGTAACGAGTACTAATTGTTAAAATAACGAATACATACGGGTACGCTTTTTTTCGTTACTTTTAAACCTCTATGTGCGTCCAAGCACATATCATACCATATACCATATTTTCAAAATTAAAACCTATAAGAAAGTAGGTATTTTAATATAAAATGTTAATTAAATTTGCAGTTTATATACGTCCCACTGCTTGTCACAGCCTTTCGTTCTTTTATTATCGCCATTTTGTTGCGACAGATGAGAATATTATTTAAGATTCAAGAAAGAAGACGGTCTGGATTTCACAAGTCCTAAGCAATGTATTTCGTACATATTATGTAAATGGCATTGACGTCATAATATTGTTACGAGTTTTATGAAGTAACTAGTGTTGCCATCTACAAGACATTAATTGTGGCGCGCATCACTGCCCCCTTCTAAAACATGCTCGTCCCGAGCATTATTGGCCCCATAATAACGCGCCAGTCGATCCACATGGACGATCTTAGGAGTACCTCTGGCACCTTTCTGTATCCGGTAGGTTACGTCATTGATCCTTGTTACAATCCGGTACGGTCCGTCCCATTTAGCTTGAAGCTTAAGAGATTTCCCTTTGCTGCGAGCTGGATTGTGTAACCACACTAGTGAACCTTCCTCAAACACTTTGTTGTTCATTTTGCGGTCATACCGTGTTTTCATCTTCTCAGACGTTTGCTGGCCCGACTGTCTGACGTGCTCATAAATGTCATTCATTTCGTTCCACAAGTAATTTGCATAATCGGTTATACTACGTGGGGCATCAGGTGGTATTCCGGTGATCAGATCTGCAGGCAGCAGTAATTCTCTCCCAAAGTTTGCGAAAGCTGGTGTCACTGATGTACTTTCGTGAACAGCGCTTCGATATGACAACAAAAACGGTTGTATGTGTCTGTCCCAGTCTCCTTGCTGTTTTTCCACAACATTTGCCAGGTACCTATCCAATGTCTGATTGAATCGTTCTACCATTCCATCAGATTGTGGGTGGTAAGAAGTTGTTCGTGTTTTATGAGTACCTATAACTCTGCAAGTTTCCTGGAATATTTGAGACTCAAAATTCCTTCCTTGATCGCTGTGAATCTCTAAGGGTAATCTCCAAAACGACAGAAGACTTCATGAACTAGTTTATCTGCAACTGTTGAAGCTTCTTGATTTGAAATAGTGAAGACTTCTGGCTACTTAGTGAAGTAATTCATCACAACCATGAAAAACTTGTTACAACTTTCACTTTCCGGAAACGGCCCCGCAACGTCAATGGCTATCCTCTACCATGGTACACTAACATTGTACAATTTCAATGCGCCTCTACTACGAGTTTGAGGTCCCTTTACAGCCGCACAACTTGTACATTTGCGGCACTAGTCCTCGACATCATCACGACAGTGGTCCCAGTAAAACCGTTCTCGGATCTTCAGTAGAGTTCGTTTAACTCTCAGGTGGCCTCCTGAATAACCACTATGGTACAGCTGTAAAACATCCGGTACTTTAGCCTTAGGGACAACCATTTGCAAATGACATCTGTCTCCCCGACCATTTTCCTATTTACGGCATAGGACTCCATCCTGAATCAGCAAGCTGTCCCATTGGGGCTTTTCGTGGTCGAACTCATCGCTGAGACGTCGCTCCACTTGGGCTTAGTAGCACTGGCCTTCATCCATTCCAGAATCGGCTTAATGTCAGGATCTTCCTGCTGTGCATGTTGTAAGCTGCTTCCACTCATTGCTGAGCTGGTCTGTCTTGAGTACCCTCACAGATACCACTTCCTTACCCTCTTGCCTAGTACAATGCTTGCAATCTTCAGGACACGGTCTTTTTGACAATGCATCTGCGTTGTAATGAGATTTTCGGCCGCGCTAGGCGGTGCTGTTAGCCGCACTACCCTCTCGAGATCGATCACCTTCCCTTTCTACAGTTCGCTGAAGGCAGCTGATTCGAAGATGGCCCATCTCCCCACAGCCTTAGCACCTAGGTCTATATCCTTTACTGCGGTCACGAACTATAGCTGCTACAACCTCCCTGAAGCGGTGGGAACGAAGATCCTGCCGCACGACTTCCACCTCCAGTGCATGGGTCAAGGAGTCCTTAAGCGTCTCGTGGTGTCCGAGCCTCACAGTAGCTCTGACTTCAAGGTCGCGAATGACGTCGATGAATGTCTGCACCAGGTTCCCTACAAAGAGCGCAGGTACAGACTGGTACGCTTTTCGAACCAGCTTCTCCACCTCAAGGGCCCACTGCTGTAGATTTTCGTTACTGCGTTACACGCAATCTTTGAGCTGCGCACGAAAGACGTATTCCAGGTGAGCGTCGCCATATCTCGCCTCCAATGCCTCAAGGAGCTGCTCATAAGTCACTTCCTTACCGAGAGCTTCCAGAACAATTATGGCCTGGTCACGCAGGCCTAGGGTGAGAGCAGTCATGGCTGACTTTTATTCCAGCCGTTCGCTTTCATAACAGCCTCGAATTGGATTTTGTAGGTCGACCAGGAAGAAGTCGAAACGGAAGAGAACAAGAACGGTGGCACTTTGAATCCACGTAGCGAAGGTGTTGTAGCTACCACGAAAGCTGTAACTCCATCCCCAATTTTGAGGTCGTTCAGCGTTTTCTTCACGTCAACCAACACGTTGTCAACCCGATTGTTCACTTGGTCGATTCGGGTTTCAGCTTCCGACAGGCGGTTGTCATGTTGAGCAACCCTTTCCTTCACCTCTTAAATCTCTTTCCCGAAGGTAGCGTGAAGGTACTTCATGAGGAGCATCTGCTCTTCCTTATCGCGTTTGAGCTGCTTTTCCAAGCAACGGGCCTGTTCCTCCTGACCGCGCTGCAGGTGCTCTTCCAACCGGCGAGCCTGATCCTTCAGCATCATCATCAGAGCACCTAAAACAGGTGCTGCAGATGCAGGTGCTGCTGAAGGGCCGGCCTCCGTGGTCAGCAGCTGGCCCTCCGACGTTTGCGGCGTTGCATTACCAAATCGTATCTGGTCCGTCTCCTGGTGGCGTTGACTTCGGGTACGGATACCCTCCGTGTCGTCTTTAGGTAAAATCGGCATATTTGATCCCACTTCTGACACCAATTGTTACGAGCTTGGGGTTTGAGACAATTAAAAACTGCCGATTAAATTACCAAAATTGACACTCTAATTACTCAACACTAATTTTAATCTAAAACCATACTAATAATAAAACACAATCACTTTAGTTCGCAGTTATTTCGCTTCGAAGTGTTCTCTTGTATCGCCAATTCTGACTCGGTCGTGGTCTATACCGGCCTTATATAGGGCCTCAGATAGTTTCCAGAACCTTCTACTGCAGCGACATCTAGAATGTTCGAGTACATATCGGTCTCGAAATTTCTAGAAGGATCTTGACTCTCCTAGTTCTGCTACTCGACACTAGAGGGCGCTAGTGTAACTAATGTTGCCATGTACAAGACATTAATAGTGGCGCGCAACAATATCAAATATCTGCTGTTGATAGCAACCGGAGTAAACGTGACTACGTTTTTATTGTAAATCGATAAAGACATATAATTGTGAATTATTTTTTAACTCTTCATTTCAATCACTAGTACAAATAGAGGATATAATATATAAATTATATATATATATATATATAGGTTATCAAAGTGTCTCACACCTTTTCAAATTCGCGTACTCTAGTATATAAACGGGTAAATACCAGATGTAAATTACCCACACCGATGACAGGGAGTAACATAATAAAAGTAAAAGTTTCCTGACATCTGGTACTGCGATCATCAAACTTCCCGCAATGCGTGGCGTTTACCAGCAGTCTTTTCCTACAATGGATGAGACCTATGTCCAACTGTAGACTATTAGGAGTGGATATAATGTTTGTCCTCACCAAAGAAAATAATGAATGTAATGTTTTGAATTTGCCATCAATTCGTATCCTCTAAAATTTTTTTCAGCAATACTAAATATTAAAAGAAAATATTAGAATGAGATATATACTCAAGATATAAATATCAAATTCAATGATAAATTGATACGTTCTCGATATATTATAAGGTGGTGAAGCTCTTTTATGCCTAGTTCTGGTTTTGGTACTAACCTTTTACCTACTTTTGCTACCAAGCAGTAGTACCTAGATTAGATCTCCTTTTCTGACTAGTAGTCTGTCTGGGAATGTACCTTCTCTTAACCTATATCTGCCGCCAAATATTTATTTATTTATACTTACAACTATCACAACAGGAATTACCTACTGCGATATTGTATTTAGTTTTATCATAATAATAGCAGTGCTGTATTCTGTGAAGGGTTAAGAGAGCCAGTATGATTACAGACGGCTCCGTAGCGCAGTGGGTTAGCAATGAGTTGTTGCGCTTGGCTCCGCGGGTTCGAATCCCGTACGGAATAAAAATTTGTATGGCCTACAAATAATTTTTCCGTATCTGGATGTTTGTCCTCGTGCAATTTATGTTCGTAAACTGCCTCCACGATACAAGAGAAAATCCTAGTGTGGTGGACACTTTTTTTAAAAAATAAGACTGTTGGGCTTTTCGTCTCAGTCCTCAAAAGTTAGTTAAACGAGGATAGATGTAGATATTTGTGAACCTAAGCATCCACTTACTATCAGGTGGACTGTGTGCTGATTTGTCACACTTATTATATTAAAAAAGTAACCATTAAATTCAATAAGCTTGTTTGCCCTTATGAGAAGTGGCCTCTACTTTTTATAAATTTATGCATACCGACAATTTGTCTTATAATTATTTTTAATAATAGCAAAGTTTTATTTTAATAGTTTGTGTCTAAGAAATAAAAACTATTTTGTGGATATGTGAAGTCCACGAATATGCATTCGGGCAGTGCCGTTTTAGCATATATTGCTGCCATCCGGTCCGCCATCTTAGCTCTACTGTACAAACACTTCAGCTTCGATATACCGACAGTCAACTTGGCACCGCTGAAGGGACTGCAGCACCGCCCAAATTTCGACAGAATCAAAGGCTTTCTCATAGTCCACATACGCAAGGCAAAGTGGAAGATTATACTCTTCTGTCTTCTGTACAATCTGCTGTACGGTATGTATGTGGTCCATAGTACTAAAGCCTTTTCGGAAACCGGCTTGTTCGGGCTGGGAGTTGTCAATTCAAGACGATTCGTAATGACTCTGGAAAACAGCACGTATACGGGGCTCAGAAGAGAAATCGGTCTTTAGTTCTTTAAGAGAGCATTGTCACCTTTCTTGAAAAACAAGACCACCGCACTTCTGCTCCACGCCTCCGGAGTAGTGCCACCATGGAGGACGGAATTAAGGAGCTTCTGAAGGACTTCAAGTACCCGTTTTTCACCCGCTTTCAAAGGCTCCGCTGTTATTTCATCCTCGCCCGGGGACTTGCCGTTTTTAAGGTGCTGGAGAGCCATTCTAATCTCGGTCAGACTGACGTCCGGGATATCTTCGGAACAGTGTCGGATAAGACTCGCTTTTGGCTCGTTACTCACACTTGCGTGTGGCTCCAACGATGACATTTGCAGCTGCCCATAGAACCTTTTAATCTCACTCAAAATCTCAGGTGTCCCGGAAACGATACTGCCACACTCGGTCTTCAGCTTTGACAGTTGGCTCTTTCTGGCAGACAGATCTCTGGCAAAAACTTTGGAGCCTTGGTTCAGCTCGATCGCTTCTTCAATACAAGCTGTACTGAAGTTGCGTAAGTTCCGCCGCATGCATTTGGAGATCTGTCTGTTCAGTTGCCTGTATGCTGTCAAATCTGTTGAAGAGTGTAGATTCATCTCCCGTCTAACATCTGTGAGATTAAGAGTGTGATCGGAGAGTTTTTGTGTTCTTCTGAGGCGGGTCTTGCAGAACTTAGCTCCGACCACATGAACAGTTTCCACGAGCTTGTCATTCGTATCGTCCACTTCATTGCAGTCTTCTAGGCACTGAAAACGGTTTAGTAACTCGAGCTGAAAGGTTTCGGGACTTTGGAACAGAGCACGAAGGGGACGAAGCAAAATACTAGTAATGTAATTAAACATTACTAATATTCCCTTTAACCACTTCTGGTAAGCTTAAAATGGCGGGTTCGAACCCACGACCTTTCGAGTTCGTGGTTCGCGCCCTGCCATTAGGCTACTGACGCTTCAATGACTTCACATTAGACAAGACGTCTCCAACTTAACGTTTATCGCTATTCGCTGTTCGGTGATCGCTACCAGTTTCCATCCTCGCGATCACGGAGACATCACTGAACAGTTATCGTCTGGTTGTCATAATGAAGTCATTTTCATTTTTTGTCGAACAGTCGGGGCACGACCAGGTCCACATCCTGTGGAGCCGCTTCTGGAAGAAAGAGTTCATCAAAAAGAGTCCCTCTTTCTCCATGAAGTCGGCTAGCTGCTAGCCGCTTGGGTTCCGTTGCCCTATTCTAAATTTCCCTACTTTCAGCTCACCGTTATCTCTTGTGCCTAGTTTTGCATTGAAGTCTTCCATTAACGCAGTATAGTGGGTTTTGGAGGAGTGCATGGCTCTACATATATCCTCATACATTTCCTCCACCTCCTCATCGGGATGTGCCGAGGTCGGTGCGTAAACCTGTATGACCTTCAGCGAATACCGTTTGATGATTCTGAGTATAAGGAACGCAACCCTCGTCGACACACTCTCAATCTTTATAACGTTGTTAACAAAAGACTTGTGGAAGATAAATCCGACACCTCCTTGGGACAGACGGTCGCCCTCCCGGTGATAGAGCAAGTTGCCGGATTCAAGGACTACCGTGTCTTCCACCTCTCTTCGGACCTCGGATTATCCTACAATATGCCAGCGTTACTTGTCTATCTCATCTTCCAGCTCCACGATCTTCTCGTCAGTCCTCAGGGTGCGTGCGTTCTATGTTGTCAGTTCGAGTCGTCTTAGGTGGCAACCGAACCTCCATCGGAGACTCTTAGCACCCTCTGTCTCGCCGTTACCATGATCGCCACCGTAGCCAGGAATAGCGGAGCCGCCGGGAACTGAGGGCCGTCTCTTTCTTGCTCTCATCATTGGGGGGTATTTGCCATAGTTGCCACGCTAGGCGAACGGGTTGGCAACCGCAGTTTTATATTGTAATTTTGCTGTTATCAGGAAGATGCTGCTGCCCATCTCGTGCCTGTTTCCCTTTGTCGCCTTTAACGACACCCACGGGAAGATATGGGATAGTGGATATTCTTAACCGCCACTACACGGTATTATTATTAAAAAGTTTAATTATACTTCTTATGATACACAAATTCTCTTCTCTTCATATCATTTCAGGTAAAGTTGGTGGTTGGCGAGACTATTTTGATGAAAAAATGACGGAACAGGCAGAACGCTGGATAGAGGAGAACTTGCGTGACACCGACTTGCGTTTTCCATATTAAGCATTTCAATAAATTTGTATTAATAACAAAAGACTACTATTATTTACGTAATTTTGTATGAGCGTAAACCAATCTGTTATTTCATTTCGAAGTTTGGGAACGAAGTTGCCACACATAATAGTATTAGACCTAAAATAACATTTATCTAGTAAATTAAAAGTAACTACTGTAATTACTCTCAAATTGGGCAAAATATAAAGAGAGCAAAGGTTTGTCTCTTTTTCTCTTATTTAAAAATTAAATTGGGAAAAAGAATATAATTATATTTTCTCTACTTTATGTAGCACAGTAGATTCCCTCTATGCATACATATGTATGTTATTTATTAGCTTTTATTATTCTTAGTAACATAAACTCGTAAAATTGGACGTCTATTTAAAAAGCATAATTTTCCACCTCTTTATTTTTACTTTACTTTTTTTTATTAACTCCTTATTTCTCTGACCATTTTTCATCAACTCGCAGAATAGGTAATTAAAATAAATTTAAAAAAACCGGCCAAGTGCGAGTCGGACTCGCACACCGAGGGTTCTGAACAAATTCGTAGGTATATATAAGTTTAAAATTATCAAAAATATTTTTATTATGTGATATAACCAAAAAAATATGCTTTTCGTAATTTTTCCTTTATCTGTGTTATAATACGTTGCTTCGTACCAAATTTTAAGATTGTAAGTTCACGGTAAGTACCCTGTAGGTTTTGATTCCCTTGTGAATGTCGAAAATTTGCGGCATAAACGGCTGTATCTTTTGATTGCGTTGGCGTAGAAGGTTTTTCACAGCGCCCAGGGACAGTAGACTTGAGTATGTGATATGAATTTCAGCTTGATACCTCTACGCGTTCCTGAGAAAAAGGGTCTTGACAGACAGACAGGCAGACGGACAAAGAAGTGATCCTATAAGGGTTCCGTTTTTTCCTTTTGAGGTACGGAACCCTAATTATGTAGATAGTAATGTCATATAGACCTTTTACTATTGGCTCTCTAATGGAAATTAATTATGAATAATTGGCGTACTGTAACATCGCAATGTCATATCCTAGAAATATTTCTTTAAGACAGTAAAAATAAATATTAATAATATATTCATACGTCTTCACCTTCTTATTTTAAGACTAAATTTCACTATCTCTACTCATCTCGTGATCTCTACGTTTTTGTTCTAACAACAACACCTGTATTCCTGTTCACTTCACCGAGTTCTATGGTAGCTTCTTCACAGTTGAGGTTAGAAAAGCCTCCCCGTTTCATGAATTGATTGGTAGCCCCAAGGCATTAAGTCCGACCTTTATATTTTTTTGTTTTAAGGAATACAATATTAAAGAATAAATAGATACATACAGTAGTTTCATACGTACCGTGTAACAGCGACGTAAGAGAATCCACTTTATATCTACCTGTGGCTTTCGTAAGAACTAAGAAGTGATAGATGGAAACTAAAAAAGGAGATGGGCAGCAGAATTTTTCAGATTATAATTCAAGATACTAAAAAATGCGGTTTCCTACTTGCCTGTCAGTCCTGGCAACTATGTCTAATAACCTTCCCGATGGGACGGCATTCTGACACGACCTGAAAGAGTTCAGGTTTTAGGACCAATGGTTACGAGCATGGACAAACGTTATGTGCTTTTCGAGGCACGTGGGTTAAACAAAGTTACTTCCTGACTTGAAAACTCAATTCTATCCCGATACTAAGTAACCAAATACTAGACCACCAAGGCAGTTCGAAAATCATTTACCGTCACTATAATGTACTACGATTATCTTAATCAATCAATCCCCCAACATAACATCGTAGCGGAATGAAATGAGATCCAGAAGAATTTTTAAACGTGGTAAAGCCATGCTGTATATATATAGCTGTATTAGTAGTATATTTGTGGCACGAATGGGTCGGCTCGACCGGGGAAGGACCACGCTCTCACAGAATACCAGCGCAAAATAGCAGCTTAACACTGCTGTGTTTCGTATGGTGAGTGTAGAGAACCGGAGACCCTTTTTACTGGGAAAGAGGCAATCCAACTTAGTCCTCACCGGTGACAAACGCGTCTATGGGCCACGGTAGCCATTTACCATCAGGTGGCCTGTGTGCTCGTTTGTCACCCTATCCTATAAAAAAGAAGGGTCAAAGCACCTCCAGAGATCCAGGAGGATGAAATTCTACTCGAAACAAAATCTTACTTTACTCGAACTTTAACGCCGTCCACTACCATGTGGAGATGACGAAGCCGGCCTTGTTCTATCTTGCCGAGACGCAGGTGCCCTCTCCGACTGATACTTTGTATATCTTTTTCCCGGGGTACGAAGTGGAACACTCCTACGTGCCTAGGGCTGGAGTATACGCTTTTGTTTCGGATATCTGTTCTCGGCACCTATCCATCCTTTGCCTACACGTAAACAGCAACGACCATCCCCACGTCTACGCTGACACACACCTACTCATTGACCATGTACAAATGGCTGCAGACTCCATGCTACAACATGTCCCACCTGTAGGGATCGTGAACCTTGGTTATTTTAACGCCCTTCACGCTGAATGGCTTGGTTCAAGTTTAATCAAATACATACAAATATTTACTCCACTGTATTTAGAATCAACGTTTGTTACTTTCTCCACAGATGCCAGCCACTAATAATACTTTTGCAAGTTGTCGCATCTTTTCATCATTCATCACTTTTATCATATTATTTTATTATTTAACATCGTCATTGCACATCACGACTAAATGCCGATACTATTCTCGAAAATCTGGATTTTTGGCGGTCCAACTCTAAGCAATTTACCAGAAGGTTTCTTCATCGCATGACTGTTAGAATCTGCTACCATCATCGATTTTTCTGGACTAATACGACTTGAAACTTGGATATAAAAGGAGTAAACCTCTATAGCGAATTTAAAAAAAAGAGGGGAGTCGACTTTTGTGTATTACGTATTTGTTATTCTTAAATTTGTTCCATATTATATTTGGAATGTTTATGCTATCTACAATTTTCCTGTTGATCCAGTCTTGGCGGGGTGGGTTAAGAACTTCAGTCTTTGTGAGTCTACTATTGCTGGCTTAATCTTCACGCTACACCTATGCTGGTAGGCGAAGTGAAGGGCGACCCCCCACTAGATGGAGTGATGACCTGTTAAGACATGCAGGAAGTCGATGGATGTAGGTGGCTCAGGACCGTCCTTTATGGCATTCCTTGGGCGAGGCCTATCTTCAGCAGTGGACTTGTGAAGGGCTGTAATGCCACCTTTGCCACCACTTCTACTCCACGCCTCCGGAGTAGTACCTCTATGAAGGACGGAATTAAAGAGCTTTTATAGAATTTGAGACGAAACACTCACTTTCACAGAACACAATTACTCTTTATCAAGAGAAGAACGCCAACTTCATACTAAAAAACGAAAACACGTGTTCATGTGTGTATACGAAAAGCGCTACGGTGGACGCCCATATAAAACTTTTTAGCGGGAATTCCAAACCTTTGTATTCTGTAACTTTAAACTTTTTATTTAAGGCTTATTCGAGTAATTTTGGCTCAAGCCTCATAAACCTATGGGGTAAATTCCCATATATTTGAGAGGTTGCACCAAAATTACTCGAATATAATTTAGATTAGTATGTGGGATAAAATAAAACTATAAATAAGTAAAGTTATGTAATTTTATTTTCTGGAAGACATTGTTTTATAAACTACACATTATTATTGATGCTTTTTATTGCTTTTGCACTTAATATTTCCACGCTCGTTACTAATATATAACACATGTTATTGTCAGACAGTTATTCTTCACAGAACATTAACGTAAATTTAAATCAGCAAAATTCTCATGATGAAAACTTTACTCAGCTCAAATACGTGATCTGAAACAGATACAATTCGAGTCAAAATAGTTATAAACCCTACAAATAACAGCCAATAAATCCAAATGTTTATAGCCTTACCACAATATTGTCATAAGTTTTTCTTTTCCTATCATAGGAAACTTGCAGAAAGTAATCAGATGATTTTGTGCTTTTTATTAACAAAACACCTAACTTACTTTCGATGATGATCACAAATCGTGCATAAAACTTTGAAATAATGAATTCATTTATAGTCCATGTCTTATACAGAATTAACATCTCACAAAAAATCTTTACTGTACATTCACGACGATATTATGACTGTATATTTACGTACATACGAAAATGAAGTCCATCTAACTGAATTTAAGCAAAAATGAGTAATAAATATTAAAAACTAAACCTATAAAATAAATTTTAATAAATTTCAGAATTTCAGAAAATATTTTCAATATGAAAGACGTTGACAAACAAATGTCATTTTTTTCTTCTTTTATTAATTCATGGCTTCTTTTGATAAAATTCTGCTAATATATAATAATTTTATTTAAATCAATTAATAGGTAAACTAATTGTGCGAATCTCAGAGTAATATGTATGTAATTATACTTTCAAAAGCAAACCAATAAAAGTTTAACACCGAATTAATATTTTTATTTTCTTACCATATAATATGAATTTGTTAATCTAATTTTTAAAATGGCAATCTAAAACAAAATTAAAGAAAGAGACAGCGATATTTTATCTCGCTTTATTTTAACAAGCCCAACACGCATATTGACAAAATCATGATTGTGTGCAGATTTTTCAGCTTTCATACAAAGTTGCCTCACCCTGTTCACTTTTATACTGCTTCCTATATTGATTACAATGACGTTTTTTTAAAACTGACATCTTACAATTTTTTTTTCAGTTCAATAAACCAAGGAGGTCAATGTTCTACAACAAACAATAAAAACAAACTACTCATTACTAAATTATTCCACACGACCGTCCTGGTCATTCATCTGACCCGGATGAATCTTCTTCCGGCAAAATCCACAGCTTTATGCGATCCGCTGAAGTGGTTGTATTAATCGAGCCTTCGCTGATACCAATCTTCTTTACAATATAACAATCGTTCGAATTGCATTTAACAACTTCATAGGGTCCCAAGTACTTAGGATATAATTTACTCCCTTGTGAGAACTGTCTTATTTATGGCTACCAAATTTCCAATATTAAATGATATTGATGCCCTTCGCTTTTTATTATAGCTTTTTATGTTCTCTTCTTGTACTTTCTGTATAAATTCTTTGGCCTTCTTTCTGAGTTCTTCTCATTTCTCGTTAAAATTTTGTATGCTTTCTTCTTTTATTAATTTCTGAAGTTCATCGTCTTTATCTCTTATTTTATTATTAAAAAGCAGTCCAAATGGTGTCATTCTTATACTTCTTTGGTATGTTCCATTCAAACATCGTTGTACTTTGGACACATGGCGATATCATTTAGTCGGGTCTTCAGCACTTAGTTTGCAATGATAATCTGATGGATACGTTCAACTTGGCCGTTTCCTCTAGGTTGTCCGGATGTATATGTATAGTGCGTTATATTTTCACTCTTACAATACTTTTGGAAGTCTCTTCAAGTACAAGCAGCGTTTAGATCAGTAATAATTCTTTCAGATGCTCCAAAGGTTTCTTGTTGTAGTCTTAGTTTCTCTAAAGTATTTTCCGTGGTTAAAGTCTTAACAGGTTAAATCCATGTAAATTTCGTATAAGCATCCACGGCGGTAAGGATGTATTTGTAACTCTTGTGAGTGGAAGTCGTTGGTCCTAGATAATCCACATGCTATGTCGATAGTTGGACATTACCTTTGTCTATCGGGTGTAGGAATCCTTCTTTTTTACCTCTTTTGTGCGACATGAGAATGCATTCAATACAATTACTTATGACTTTTTTTATTTTTTCGGTTAAATTTTCAATGAAATATTCCCTATTAATCAGTTCTTCAGTTTTTAAGATTGCAAAATGTCCTTTTTCGTGATTTTTCCTAATTATCTCATACTGCATTTTCTTAGGCACAACAATCAATTTACTTCCATCTTTCTCTTAATATAGTATTCCGTTCTGTATGATATAATCCTCGTATATTTATGTTTCTAAAATGTTTTAATCAGTCTCATATAGTCATCTTCATTCTGTGCTTTCTTTAAATGAGATGCAGTTTCATTAAGTATCATACAGATAGGATATGTGCTCAGTACTTCAGCGTGCCTCATTCGTGTTCCTGGTGTGTGTTCGATCTTGTAGTCGTATTCTTCTAGAAGCAGGGCCCAACGAGCGACTCTAAGTGGTAAGTCCTTTTTTTGTAGTGTCATAATAAAAGCAGAGCAATCGGTAACTATTTTAAATTTTATCCCAAGAAGTGTAAACTCGGAACTTCTTTATGGCAACAACAATAACTGAAATTTCTAAGTAATAACTATGGTATTTTCTTTCAGCTGGAGTCTTTTTTTACTCATATAGTGCACGGAGTGAAATTGATTGTCTTTAGGACTTCTTTGTAGAAGAACAGCTCCATACCCGTCAGTAATTGCGTCGGTATTTAATTCTGTTTCTAAACCTGGAATGAATATTCGGAGAACTGGTGAGTTACACAATATTTGTTTCAATTCTATAAAAACTTTCTCACACCTTTCATCAAAATTGAATACAACATCTTTCTTTAATAAATCCGTCGTCGGTTTTGCAATCAGGGAATATGTTTTCATGAACTTTCTGAAATACCCTGTCAGTCCAAGGAATGACTGCACAGCTTTTATATTGTTTGGCTTCTTGTAATTCGCTACAACCTTAATCTTTTCTGGAGATGGTCGTGCTTCGTTGTCACAAATAATGTATCCGAGATATTGGATTTCCTTCTTTAGAAAATGGTATTTCTTCGAATTAAACCCCAGACCAAATTCTTCGCTTCTTTTAAATACTTTCTCTAGCATACTTATTCCTTCTTCTTCTGTTATCGAGGGTATGATTAAATCATCAAAGTACACTAGCAGTGTCCCATCGGTAATTAGATAGCAGAAGATATATCGTTAATAAGTCTTTAAAACACAGATGGCGCTGTACACAATCCATATGGCATTCTTTGAAATTCGTACTAACCTTGAGGAGTTACGAATGAGGTGTACGTTTGACTATTTTTGTGTACTTTCACGTGTAAAAAGCCATTCTTCTGATCAAGGGACGTGAACATTTTGGCCTCCTTCAACTTACTTTTCCTCCTTTAGAAGTGTAAGATGCATAATCTTTTGTATAAAGACACCTTTAGGAGTGAAACACACTTCAAAATCTTTAAAGAAGGATTTTCAATCAGTAAAGTTACCGGTATCTCGTTGTCTTTCACAACATGAAACTTGACATTTGTGTAGTAATTTTCAATTTGAACATTGATTGTAAACATTCCTTCAGTAAGAATTTGTTTTTCGGCTATTTCTGTTACACACATTGATTCTGTTTTATAATCTTTAATTCCCTCTTTAAACTTATCGAATTCTGATTTTGTTATGATGTTAATATCACATGCAGTGTCTATTAGTGTAAGAACTACTACTACTTCTTTACCATTAATCTTTATATTTTTGTGCCTCTAGGGCAGTTTCTCTTCTTCACTTTTATTTTTAATTTTTAGCGTCTTCTTAGGCTTGCTTGTACATTTAGTCGATTTGTGACCAATTTCATTGCATTTATAGCATTTGATACCCTTTGGACAGGTGGGCGATTGATGATCCAGTTAGCCACAGTTGTAACATCTTTTAACATGAGTCATCTTACGGGTGGAATGATGTCCATGTGATTGGCCAGACTCTACCAATTTATTAGGCACCTTCGTTCTAACAGCACTGTAGATTTCCAACTTCCTGCAAAAATCCTTTATGTCTGTAGCACCATATAAAATTACTTTATTGGTCTCTAGGTCACGAATACCATCAATGACAACTCAATCAGCACAGCGTCTGCAACCTTGCCATGAAGTGCTAATTCTTTCATAGACAGGAAATATTGTTGATAAGTTTGATCGTCCTTCATCTTACGCGATGCAAGTTTCTTGTGTATGATTGCGCTATTAATCTAGGGGCAAAATTCTTCCTTAACTGACACGTAAAAGACTACGCGAGTTTTCAAACTTACTCTTCCCACCGATCGTAAAAATAGCTTGGCAGTACCCTCTAAAAGTCTTTTTGCATAGACCAGCTTCTCGACTTTAGTCCACTTCATAATTTCGGTAGTATTTTCAAATTCTTCAATAAATATCTCAATAGGATAAGTGTCATCTCCAGTAAAAATGTTCATTGACTTCTCCAAGTATTTAAATAAAATCTGTATATCTAACTCCTGCTCTTCATCTTCACTTTCTTTTACTTCTTTCTTCGGCGGCATTGTGGTTGTCAACCTAGACTTTAAACTCTTCGCATTACGTCTCTTTCTACTCGTGCAAAATGATAGCTTATTTGAAATCATTGAGTCTTCAGTCTTTAAAATAAATATTCATATCCAAATTCCAAAGCGGCACTTTCTGTTGAATGACTTGTAATAAATCTTCGAATCTTTAGTCTTCGTCGCGCCTCAAATTTTTGGTCATCCCGGACGAGCCCCCAAAATTGTGGGGATATTTCAAGAATTTGGGACGAAACACTCACTTTTATACTGCTATTTTTATTTTCAAGTTACAAGAATATATTACTTATATTGATTACAATGACATTTTTTCAAAACTGACATCTTAAAATTTTATTTTCAGTTCAATAAAGCAAGGAGGTCAATATTCTACAAAAAACAATAAAAGTAAACTACTCATTGCTAAATTATCCTACATATATATAATGCGTTTTAAATAATATGTGTAAATAAACCAGTTTTTTTAATGTTTTGGCTCTACCCATAGTTCTCACCACACTACGAATGGTTAATTGGCAGAGATTGCCTTTTCAACATTAAGTTCGCCTTTGTACCAAATTGTTTTGAGTGCAATAAAGAATTTTCTATCTATCAATCAAGTCTTTAGTACCGTATTACAACAACAACCGCTTGTGTTTTACGATGCACACCTAACAGGATAAAATGCATATTACAATGATTCGTTTTTGCCTATTTCAAACTCGGCGACAAAAAAATTGAACCTGTGCAGCAGCCTGAAAATGTCCCATATATATTCGCAAGCACAGAGGCAGCCTTGTTGTAATCTGCCAATGAGGCACCATCTGGGCAGTGCGTATAGGCGTGTACGATAAGATTTAATATGAGCTAGAATATAGAGTTAGAGACAAGGACACAATCAAAACATAACCCAATCCGCAAAATGCAATCTTGTGTTTTAAACAAATATTTCGTCTTCGTCTATTCTGACACTTATATAAAATACGAGGTAGACAAGAATACAGATTTTAAAGCAAAGGAATAACCGAGACATAAAATTTCACAATTATTGGCTCCAGCAGGCTTTTAAGCCAAGACCCGTGATATAATAGCAGGGGCGTAGCTACCACCGTATCAGCCGTATCAGTGATTCGGGGCCCCCAGGCTACAGGAGCCCCGAACGTTCATAAGCAAGTTCTGTCACTGATGTGGTGCTATAGGGAATGAAGCTCTTTATTCCATCATCTCTGGTACCCATCGGAGGTAGATCTCAGCCTTTGTTTGACTGCATTACACAGTAAGCAGGAGTGTTATCAAGCCTGGCTGGCAAAGCACTCCTCTCCCTGGACATCCACAAGTCGAGTGGGCCTGACGGAATCCCCCCAATTGTGCTGAGGACATGTGCTCCGGAGTTGGCACCGGTCGTAATGCGTCTTTTCCGGTACTCCTACTCCCTAGGCGTAGTTCCGAAATCATGGAAGACAACTTCTGTCGACCCGATTCCTAAAAAAGGCGACGGCTCAGACCCGTTCAACTACAGGCCTATCGCCATCACCTCCTTGTTCTCCAAAATAATGGAATCCATTATTAACTGCCAGCTCATGGGGTACCATGAGGGTCACCAGCTGATTAGGGACCGCCAATACGGTTTTCGCCGGGGTCGAACAACTGGTGATCTTCTGGTCTACCTGACTCATAGATGGGCGGAGCAGTCGAGTCCAAGGGGAAGGCATTGACCGTTAGTTTGGACATTGCGTAGGCCTTCGATCGGGTTTTGCACAAAGTGCTTCTTTCGAAGCTCCCTTCCTATGGGCTTTCCGAGAAATTGTGCAATTGGGTCGCCAGCTTCCTTAAAGATCGGAGCATCAAGGTTGTTGTAGACGGTGCATGCTCCGACTACAAGCCTATTAACGCTGGTGTTCCACAAGGCTGTGTGCTATCACCGACGCTGTTTCTTCTGCATATCAATGATATGTTGCTAACTGGTAACATTCGTTGCTATGCGGATGACAGCACTGGTGATGCTCTATACACCGGCCATGCCAATATTTCTCAGGAGAACGTCGCCGAGTATCGGAACAAACTTGTTTCTGAAGTCGAGTCTTTGTTGAACAAAGTCTCGGATTGGGTGCGACTAAATCTAGTCCAGTTTAATCCTCAGAAGACACAAGTTTACGCGTTTACCGCTAAAAAGAACCCCTTTGTCGTATCTTCTCAGTTTCAAGGCACTCCCCTTCTTACCTCAGCCAGTATCGAAATCCTCGGAGTTGACATATCGATTGACGTGCAATTTCGTGGTCACTTGGAAGAGAAGGCCAAATTGGCTAAAAAGCTTGGCATGCTCAGCAGAGCGGGACAGTATTTCATGCCGGCACACCGCCTGCAACTTTACAAGGCGCAGGTTCGGCCTCACATGGAATACTGTTCCCATCTCTAAGATTCTTATAATCTGATAACTGATCCCAAGTCATTGGCGTAGGGTAAATAGAGCACACACTCACACAAACACACAAAGAAAAACACACACACACACACAAACATGCAATTGCATTCTTTCTCTCTTATTTGTATTTCCATACTACAAAGATTGTATTTATCCAAGGGGTGGAGGCCTGGTGATCCATAATACAGGTTTGTACCTAGTTTGGACACCAGTCCCCCGCACAACATATGTATATTTTTAAGCTGTTTACAATCAAATTGTGGGAAATAAATAAATTTATTATTATTATCTCCTTCCACTTGACCGCATCCAACGCAGAGCGGTTCGAATCGTCGACTTTACCATCAGGTGCGCCGCATGCTCGTTTGCCCCCTCTCCTATAAAAATAAGCTGGTACGCATATTGATGGGTACAGGCTATTGAGCCTTCATTGTTTGATAACGACTGCAAGCGTCCATGTACTGCAGTAGCCGCTCACCATCAGGTGCACTGCTAAGTTGGTTGTCACTCCACTTCTATAAAGACAAAAAATGAAAAAAAATCCTTTCTTAGCAATTTATAATTGTAAAAGCATATTACAAATTTAAAACTATTTACTTATAAAATTATACATTTTAAAACTTGCACGTTATCCTGCTTGTTACTGATATAATCATCACTAGCTGTTATGAAAATAAGCACCTTAAGAAATGAAAGACCTAACCCTCCTATTTCGCATTGCTGTTGTTGAATAAAATGTATCTTATAAGTTACCGAGGATCATCAACTACCATCATATCGAATTTTGTAGAAGTCTGTTCTGAGTATTTGCATGAGTTGCGAATGCACAAAAATACAGAGACAAAACTTCTAAAAATAAGTAGTAATTTTTTAGAATTTTTATCTTTGTCTTTGTCTTGGCTTTAGCATCTCTTTTTTTTCGGATAATATATGAAATATATACAGATTTTTTTATAAATATATAGTCCTAAATAAAGCGTAACTAGTGTTAAACAAGCATAAGTGAAAGATGTATTTCTTAAAAATAGTTATATTTTTGTTTAGTGGCTAAAATAACATTTCAAGTGGTAAGAATCGACATTTCACACAAAATTGTTTCATTCATAATTTAACAAATAATCTTGAAAGTGTGGAGACCATTTTGGAATTCATATTAAATGCTCCAATTTTTGAAGTTACTTGCCAAACACGTATAGTACTTTTTTTTCATTACAGTCATTTAAATCAGGGAATAGTATTAATTTTGAATACTTGGTTGCAAAAAAACATCACATTTCTTTCTGGACTGGAGCAGTTGGCTGTAAATTTTAAGCAACCAAATTTAGAAGCATTATTCAGGATAACATAACAAAAAGAAAATTAAAAAAAGTTAAAAATTTGTAGCAACCGGTATTAAAAGACCGTCACAGGCTATAGATTTTCCCGGTTTTTTATGAATGACTGTAATTTTTAATATACGTAACAAAGATGTGTTTTTATATTTTTCTCTTAATTATTATGACCTATCTTGACTTGACTTATCACCCGATTCCGGCTTGACGACGACTTCTGGCACAACCTTTATACTTCACATACAGTAATATACTTTACTATGTACCGAGGCATATTTTAACCGAGTTTTAATTTTAGTATTTTTTTAAATTAGAATATACAATATTAAAAACTATAATAATAAAAAAACTAAAACTAGAGACTTAATTATCATATAGGGTATTTTTGAAACGCTCCCAAAAACGAAGACAGACGACAGTACCAGAACCGACAGTACCTTTGATGATAGGTGAAATATAAAATCGATCCAGATGAAAAAAAATCATCTTTTCACAACGTTTTATTATCTTTATTTATTCTCTATCATGTCAGTACAGCTAAACGAAACGATAATTTCATAAAAAAATCATGAAAATATTTAAAAATAAAACCAGCAGTGGAATTACTGAATTACAATCAGCTGACTAGGGGTCAATGTTTTTTTTTTATATAGGATAAGGGTGACAAACGAGCACACAGTCCACCTGATGGTAAGTGGTTGCTGCGGCCCATAGACATCTACATCTATCCTCTATTACAAATCAAAATGTAGATGCGTTGTCACCCGTGAGGACTAAGATAGAATGCCTCATTTCCAGCAAAAAGGGCTTCCGGCTACCTGCACTCATCAACCGAAACGCAGAGGTAAACCTCTACTTCATGCTGGTTTTCTGTGAGGTCGTGGTACTACCCCGGTTCGAGCCGGCCCATCCGTGCGTCAGCAAAAGCTGCCGCGTGGCTCTACCACTGTTAACTCGTGTTAACTGCCGAATTCGCGCGGCCCGCAGCTAGTGGGCTATACCACAATACCTAATAATTTACAACACTTGTCTAAATACCTAACTTATCTTCTTAACCTACTATTGCTTGTCTCCACGTAGCCACTTTAATTCGAATTCACAGGTTAAATAACCCAAATAACTGATTCGATTCCCCGCTAATGAAAAAAATACTTAAATGAAATGTAACCAAGGTTACAGTCATGCGTTTTTGTTCATCGTGTATGTATGTTTATTATTCGATGTAATCAGTTATGTACATATTCATATCAGTTCAGTACTAAGTTACTTAAAAAAATTAGGTATGAAACAGCTTACCGCTCTAAATCCTCCGTGGTGACGTGCTCAATGAAACCAGGCACACGTTGTTGCTGGTCTAATAACCAACGGCAGAAAACTCGCCGGTGGTCGTGATCGCCGGGAACTAAAGCTTGCACTTTGTACATTTTGTATGGGTGCATTCGGTTACGCTTTAACACTTTGTGAACTGTACAGTATGACACACTTGTTCCATCCCGACGCCTTAACAATTTAGCGATACTTCGTGTACCTAGTTTCGGATTCCGGCGAACGACATCTAATTAACTACTACTATTAGACTACACTGAAAATGATTGTAAGTTCCTTAGTCCACTTAAAAGAAAAAAAAAATACTTTTATTAAAAAGTAAAAGTAGAGTTCAAAAACTGTGCTTGTGAATGTGAAATTATTTTATTCCTTTTAGTTGTTTTAGCCAAATACCATCAGGTGAGCCGTTTGCCTTCTCTTAAAGAATGATGTATGACTCTTACACGACAGGTTATGTTTTACTACTATTTACTACGAGTATGATCTTCGAAAAGAAGTGACGTATATACCACTGGATCGACTCTGGTATTACGATCACTGGATCGTAAATCCAAACTGTGTATATTGGTGAGACAGCTTCGGCAAACGTCAACAAGCATGTAGCGTTATAATTGCACTTTGTAATTACACTGTGGAATAACCTTATACGAGATTAAAAAGACGCTTCCTCAATAAATACATTTAAACGTTAGGTTAAGGCACATTATTTAAAATTACTTGATTAATATTATTGGTTTATACATACGAGTATACTATAATGTCATATACTAGATTGTAAGCATGTATTGGTATATTATGTAATATATTAACAGTGGTAGAGCCACGCGGCAGCTTTTGCTCTCGCACGGATGGGCCGGCTCGAACCGGGGTGGTACCACGACCTCACAGAATACCAGCGTGAAGTAGAGGTTTACCTCTGCGTTTCGCTTGGTGAGTGCAGGTGGCCGGAGGCCCTTATTACTGGAAAAGAGGCATTCCACCTTAGTCCTCACGGGTGACAACGCATCTGCATTTTGATTCGCAAACGAGGATAGATGTAGATGTCTATGGGCCACAGCTACCACTTACCATCAGGTGGACTGTGTGCTCGTTTGTCACCCTATCCTATAAAAAAAAATATTGTTCTTATTATATATATGCACGCACGCGTGCACGCGCGCGTGTTTGTGTGCGTGTGTGTATGTGTGTATAAATGTATATATGCGTAAACATATTTATATTTTATAATGCGTTTTAAATAATATGCTATAACTAATAAGCTAGTTTTTTTACTGTTGCGGCTCTACCCATAGTTCTCACAACAGTACCAAAGGTTACCTGGCAGAGTTTGCCTTTTCAACATTAAGGCCGGCCACATACATACGGAAGTCCGTTTCGGGATTCCGTTTCGATATTCCGACCCGCCACACACGAACAGTAATTTTCTGTACGGAATTTTCTCTGATTCGAGATTCCTTATGACCGCCTGTGCCTTCGGAATCCCGAACGGAAAAAAGCCGCTCCAAACGCAAGTCTTCCATAGATTTTGTATGAGTCGTAACACACATTCGTAAATTCCGTACGGAACGCGCTCAGTGTTCGTTGCACGACCGAAGCGAGTAGATGTGTTTATGTACGTTTTTACATTTAATCTTATATAAATATTGCAAGCTTAGGGTGATAAGGGGATGCACCTAGTAAGAATGATACAGCAACGATGGAATCGCAATCAGAAAATCGTCGTCATTATTCGCAGGCAGAATGTCTAGACTCAATGGTTAACGTCTCTCACTTGAGCCTTGTTCTTCCGAACGGAAATAAACACATGTGTGTGATGCATTAACGGGACCACGAATCGAAATTCCAAAACGGAATCCCGCAATGGAATGTATGTATGTGGCCAGCCTAAGTCCGCCTTTGTATCAAATTGTTTTGAGTGCAATAAAAATTTTCTATCTATCTATCTATCTTTCTGTCTATCTATCTCTCTATCTATCTGTGTATCTAGCCTTTAGTGCTGTATCTGAATAGTCGCTTGTGTTTTACGATACACTCCTTACAGGATAAAATGCATATTACAATGATTCGTTTTAGCCTATTTCGAACACGGCGACAACTTATAAAATAATTGAAGCTATCACCTGCGCGGGAGCCCGAAAATGTTCCATATATATTCGCAAGCACAGAGGCACCGTATCCGATAAAGTTGAAGGTGAACTAGAAAATAGAGTTACAGATAAGGGCGAAATCAAAACATAACCCGATCTGCAAAATACAACCTTTTGTTTTTGCACAAATGTTTCGTCTTCGTCTAGCCTGGCGCTTATATAAAATACGAGGTAGACAAGAACAAATTTTGAGACAAATGAATAACTGAGATATAAAATTTTACAATTATTGGCTCCAGCAAGCTTTTAAGCCAAGATCCATATGACATAACAATTAGGTACTCTGACCACTTTAGAAGGCAAAAGTCGCATATCATGCTCGTTTATTACATTGTAAATCGCACATTGACCTTTTTTATGTAAATGATTAGAGCTCAACCCGCACTGGGGAAATCCGGGAAGCATTCCGTGGGGGGGATTATTCAAAATTAGAATTTAATTTGATCCTGCCGCATGGAGACCAGTGAGACCGGTGCGGTGCGGTACCGGTACCGAGGGTTAATGCTATGACAATCATCAGATGGACTTCACGTGGATTGGGCGTGAAGCAGAAAGGCACGATTTACGGGTTTGATCTCTATATTCCTTTGTCAATGAAGCTGGCACAATGCGGTAGATGTGCAACACAGTTTAAAGAAGGGCTTTTACCGGATTTGCACGTTGTATTTTTTTACTTTTTTCATTCGGTTTACTTTGTTTCATTATAAAATTTTAATTTCTTTATATAAGTGTTATATAGTAGAAGTTTCAAATCAAAGTTTTTATTAGATTTTTTATGATTAATACAAGTATGTTCGTCGCTATTTTATAAAATGTCGGTGTGAATCTTACAACCTGACGTAGATAAGAATAACCCCTCATGTGCCGCGCCATTTTAATTTTTTACGGATCAAGTATGAGTGTATTTTTATTTATTTATTTATTTAGTTTACCAACAAATGTTACACTAATACATATGCTTAATTCTCATACAGTAATATAAACTAAGTGCAAATTCAATAATAGGTAAACATCGCATGCTTAGTGTTCACAGCATTTCCTATAAGCCTTTAACAAATTGCTATAAAATATACGATACAATCTTAAAATAAAAAATAAAACAAAATTATTAAAATAATACAAAAAAAATTACTACAAAGAAACATTAATATTTTAATAAATTTTGTGCCGAAAAACGTTAAGAGTCGTGGTGTATATCTACTACATTGTTATAGGTATTTAAAAGTCTGCAAAGTCTGGGTATTGGGGAATTAAATCCTAGTACAATTCTACGAAGAGGCGGTGAAAGAGGAGTAATGAATTTACGAGGATATCTACTTGGGATACGAAATTTAAATTTACGTAATAATAAAGGGCAATCTAAGTTATTTCTGAATATTTTATATAAATGTTGCAGCAGAATGTCCCGGCGTTTTCACAGTGAAACCATTTTAAATGTCTTTAGTCTATCTACATATGATGCATTTTATATGCTTTTCGTGTTGAAAAGGCAAGATGCCATAAAAATCTTTTTTGTATGCGCTCTAGGCGAAGGTTATGTGTAGGATAATGTGGACGCCAGACTGTGCTACAATATTCTAATATACTTCTTACAATTGAGAAGTATAAAAGATTTTTTGTGGTAACATTACGGAATTCTTTACTATTTCTTATTACAAAACCTAATGATCGAGATGATCTTTTAATTTCACTTTCTAGTTGTGGTATAAATGTAAGCTTTTTATCGAATACTACTCCTAGGTCCTTAACAGTTTCCACTTCTTGGATAACTACACCATTAAGGGTATAAACTGATGGGAAAATATTATTTTTACGAGTGAATTTAATATGTACACATTTTTTAGATTAATATTCATTCCATTGAAATCGCACTATTTAGAAAGTCTGGTTAAATCCTCCTGAAGAAGTATCATATCTGACGATTTATTAACGATTTTACAAAATTTGAAGTTATCAGCATACATAAAGCAATAGGAATGTAAAAAAACAGTTAGGAATATCGTTAATAAATATATTAAATAAAACTGGCCTCAAATGTGATCCCTGAGGAACTCCTGATGTAATGAAAAATATGTCAGAACTGAATCAATTAAAGACAACAAAATAATTTCGACTTTCTAGAACCTTAACCACGCGAGAATAGGGCCATAAAAACCATAAGCTTCTAACTTTCTTAAAAGCATAACATGTGATACTCGGTCGAAAGCCCTACTGAAATCAGTATATATTATATCTATTTGCTGTTGCATGTCTACAGTTATTTTACCAATGTTTCAACAAACGTAACTAAATTAGAGCAATTCGAACGAAATTTGACAAATCCATGTTGATCATCTGTAATAAAATGTCTTGCATAATTTTCAATATAAGGGCATACTAATAATTCAAATATTTTGGTAAAAGTTGATAATATTGAGAGGTATTATCATCCGCTTTATATATAAGGACAACTTTTGCGAGCTTCCACATATCTGGAAAGCGTCCTGTTTGTAAGGATTTGTTATATATAAGACAAAGAGGAGTAGATAGTTCTATGGCAAATTCAGCGATGTAGTAAAGTGAAAGTCTGGACCAGATCTTTTTTTTGGTCTAAGCCCTTTAGTTTTTTTAAAACTGATTTTTCATCCAAAACCATAGTGCCAAGTTGATAATTATTGTTATCTAAATATGTAAAATATTGGTTATTTGAATCACATTTATTAAGACTATTAGGACTGTCTACGGTGTATACTGACGAGAAATGTGAGGCAAAATGATCGCATACATCAGTCCCATCTGTTATCATCACACTACCATTAGATATTGCACTCGGATACTTACTATTGCCATGCCGTTTATTTTTGATGTAAGACCAAAAAAGTTTTTAATTTGTGACAATGTTATCTTCTATACATTTTATATAAGCGTTGTAGCAGGTCTTAGCTAATTTACCACATCTCTTATTAAGTAACTTTAGGCTGAGTAAATCCATTGCGTTATTATATTTTTTGTATCTACACCTCATCTTATTTTTTTCCTTTTTTACATTAATCAGACTCCGACTAAACCAAATAGGATATTTATCACTTTTGATCGTACTCCATAGGACAAATTTTTCTATTGTTAAATTTACAATTTTGTAAAAAACTGAAACAATACTATTTATATCATCTAGCCCCTTAAATAGCATATCCCAATTTATTTTACTTAAATGTTCACGAATTTTTTCATAATAAGCTTTACAAAAATTGCGCTTTTTGACATTAGAATTGTACTTTAGTTTTTGTGTTTCGGATATAAGTAGTTGTATTTCAATCGGAGGATGTAAAGGATCTATGATGCTCAATATATCATTTGCCTCATTAACATTGCAATGTAAACAATTTATTAGAACTAAATCGAGAATTCTCCCCATTTTATTTGCGACGAAATTGCACTGTCGTAATTTATTAATATAACAGAAATCTATAAGACTTTGAGCCTTAAAGGGGGCAGTATAATTGCTATTCAAGTCATTGACAAGATTCCAATTAACGTCAGGTAAGTTAAAATCACCAAATATGCAAGTCCTTAGTTTTAATTTGTCAAACAAAGAATTACAGTTACTTAGAAAACATTCCAATATTCTAGACTGAATTGGTGGGGGAATATAGACAGCACAAAGATAATTGGAAAATAGTTCTTTCCGTCTGTAATATCTAGAGTAACCCAAAGATCTTCACATTTACTTTCCCACATAATCATTATTTTTGTCTTGAATCTACTAGATATAGCTATGAATACACCTCCGCCATCTTTTTTTGAAACCGGTAGTATCCCTGTCCCTTCTATAAACTACATTTCTGTTACCAAATAGCTCATTATTACTAATCGTATTATTCAATCATGTTTTAGTCAATATGATGATAACGTAATCGAAATAGCACAATTTACGGTAAAAATTTAGAGTTTTTGTTCGCAAACCACGTACATTCTGGTAATAAATACTTAACTGTAAAATATTGAATTTTGAATTAAAAAATATTCAACATGCATTATCATTAGATATATATAACTAAGAAAATTATACTAAATAATCCAGGACATTCATGTTTTTGATAAGGTGATAGTTTTAATTGTCATCCTTTCTCATGTAGATTCGTCCATTCCTCACCCAAACGTATTTAAAGTTATTTTCTTTCGCTTTCACCCTGGCGGCTTTGTGCAGAGCTTTGTTAGCTGGAGACAAATGCTCCAATATATAAATAGGAATTTTATTTCCGGGAATACCGAGATGAGTTGAATTAAGCTTGTTCGAAATATCTATTTTATTAAATTTAATCGCAGAAGCCAAGAACTGATCACGTATGAAAGGTGTTGTAAACTGAACAATAATTGAACGTGGTCGGGGGCTGCTCCGATTTATTTTTGCAATGTGTGTACAGTTAACAATTTTTTCTTCAAAGTTTGCAGTTTATGACCTTTAATATATCCTTAACAATATTCAACACATTTTCCGTCGTCCTTTCTTGAACACATTGGATGTTTGCATTTGATGATCGTGCGCTTTGCTCCAGTTGGTTGACACGTATCGTTAGTTCTTGAACAGCAGATTTTACTTTGCAATATTCATCCTGAAGCTCTTTATAACTCTTCTTCATAACTATACTTTCCATTTTACACTCTTCAAATTCAGCATTCATAAACTCCACAGATTCCTTTATCTTTTATAATACTTCACTTACATCCTTTAGCTGCTTATTCAATGGGTATAGTATACTTTTACTTATTTTATTGTAAAGGCTCTCCGTTTCCTTCTGTATCACAGTCTGCACTATTTCTTTTACCTCTTCTGTAGTCACTGAGGTATCGTTGCTTTTGCATGGGGGGGGGGGACATGGTTGTTTTTACTTCCTCTGACAGTAATGTTTCTTACTGGCGTATTATCATCCTTCCCTGATTTCGGAGCTTTACTTGTACATAATGAACACTTCCAACCAAATGATGACTCTGCCATGTCCTGATTTTCGGGTAAGGCTAGACAAGATTTGTGGTAAACTTTTTTACAATTGGTACAACGCAGGAATACATCGTGAACAGATCCTCCATCACAACAACCCCATGACAGCTTACCTCTTGAAAGCGGAGTGTTCGGCATTGCGAAATATAAAAATATATAACTACAATATTAAATTCAATGTATTTGGAACTGCCCACACAAAAATGAAATAGAGTTCTTATAAAATAGAATCACAGAAAACAATATGTATGTAAATTAATAATTAAAAAAAGGAAAGAGAAATATATTTAAAAAAATATATATTAAAAAAATCGTGGTAGATGTGACCTTGCACTAATAAGACAATGTTTGAGAGAGTTAAACCAATCTACCACTTCGTTATGTTGATTAAGCGTTTAATTTTACGCCTGTATGTGATGTACGCGATATTCATATATGAGTCAACGGGTATATGATAAATTTGATCGTTTATCAGTCACAAATACCGTCACAACACTTATTAAACACACTAATCGTCACTGTATCTATTTAGACTTTATTTTACTTTACAAATACGTCCATAATTAACAAAGAGGTTTTAAAAGCTTTTTAAACTTCGACACACAATAAAAATACACCATTAACCAATTTTAATCAATTTTCAAAAGCTGGGAACGAAAGAACTTGTCCACGTACGCGCGAATATTAATGGAGTGATACATACATAAAAGAGGTACATAAAAGATATATCAGTGTAAACAATGATATCTCTTTTATGTTGTATGCCAGCAATCTATAAAACTTATACGCATCTAATCATTATGAATTAAGCTATTTAATTGTACTTCATAAATATTAATTTATGTTTTATAATATTACCAATCTCATTTCAAAATTGTGTGAAGTAATTTTGCTGGTTTCTTGTACATAAAGGGTAAGGAATTTGAAATTAAAACATTATATAAAAAGTATTTGTTTTATTTGCATAACACATTATATTTTAAAAAAATAAATAAAAACGATAAAGAGCTTATCGAGCGGATGTACGCAAAGTAATTTTTGCCAACTTTAATATAATGGACTTCCGCAAAGTAACGTCTGATTCTATTAATTATAATAAATATATTGGTAAATCCAATTGGGCATACCTTAAGCGCATTAAAAAACTTACGTATAACATAATTATATGGAATTTTTAAAGTAGTTTAAATACATTTCGACAGCACTATCGCCTTCAACACCCTCGAAAACCATGAAAATGACACCCATTATGAAAAAATTGATGCCTATTGCAGCCGCCATCTTAGATTTACATTTCCACAGCACTATCGGCTTCAACACTCTCGAAAACCATGAAAATGACACCCAAGATGAAAAAATTGGTACTTACTTCAGCTGCCATCTTGGATTTACATTTCGACAGCACTATCGGATTCAACACCCTCGAAACCATGAAAATGACAAACATGATGAAAAAATTGATACCTATTGCAGCCGCCATCTTGGATTTACATTTCAACAGCACTATCGGCTTCAACACCCTCGAAAACCATGAAAATGTCACCCATGACAAAAAAAATTATACTACTTACTTTTAGTGCGAACTACTTTTATTTATTCTGTGCTTTTAAATATTGTAATAAAAAAATCTCTTATTATTATTATAATCAAGTATTTAATAAATTTGGTTATTCGAATATTGTGTATTTGTACAGCGATCTTTTTGAGCCGCTGCAAACAACCGAAACAATGTCCATTCACGACGGCGACTGAAGCCGAACTAAACTACTCTGTGGCTGCAGCTCCCCATTTACAGAAATAATTTACATACGAGGCTACCAAATCAACAAAAATTTCGCCATTTTGGAGCCAAAAAAATTAATTATAGATAAACAAAACAAAATTACACTGCCATTTACATTTAGTGGCTTCCCACATGATAGATGAAGAGATTAAAAAATATTTATTCGATAAAACGTTGGAATCTTAATTTTTTGGCGATAGTAGAATATACCTTGCGCTTTCGCTTAAGGTATGCAATAAAAAGTCACTTACTTAACTAAACTTTTAAATATCTGACTCCTTTTACGATGCAAAACAAAACAGGTTAAAACAATTGAAATTAGTATGCAGCGAAGCAACACCATATTACTGCCTTGTCTTTAATCTATGTTGTTCAAAGAATAAAGTAAAAAACTTGCGTGAGTGTCGTGGAACACTCGGTTGGAAAGAAGTTCCTTTCGTAGTATACTATTATTGATAAACATATTACATTAGTAGTAGTAGTATAAGTCCGAAGAGAGGGGGAGGACACGGTAATCCTCGAATCCGGCAACTTGCTCTATCACCGGGAGGGCAAGCATCTGTCCCAAGGAGGTGTCGGATTTATCGTCCACAAGTCTCTCGTTAACAACGTTGTAAAGATCGGGAGTGTGTCGTCGAGGGTTGCGTACCTTATACTCAGAATCACCAAACGGTATTCGCTGAAGGTCATACAGGTTTACGCACCAACCTCGGCACACCCCGATGAGGAGGTGGAGGAAATGTATGAGGATATCTCTAGAGTAATGCATTCCTCCAAAACCCAATATACGGTGTTAATGGGAGATTTCAATGCAAAACTAGGCACAAGAGAGAACGGTGAGCTAAAAGTAGGGAAATTTGGAATAGGGCAACGGAACCCAAGGGGCCAGCAGCTGGCCGACTTCATGGAGAAAGAGGAACTATTTATGATGAACTTTTTCTTCAAGAAGCGGCCCCACAGGAAGTGGACCTGGTCGAGCCCCGACGGTTCAACAAAAAATGAGATTGACTTCATTATGACGACCAGACGACAACTGTTCAGTGATGTCTCCGTGATCGCGAGGGTGAAAACTGGTAGCGATCACCGAATGGTTAGAGGCACACTGAACCTAAACGTTAAATTGGAGAGGTCTCGTCTAATGAAGTCAACGCTCCGTCCCCCTCGTGCTCTGTCCCAAAGTCCCGAAACCTTTAAACTCGAGTTACAAAACCGTTTTCAGTGCCTAGAAGACTGCAATGAAGTGGACGATATGAATGACAAGTTCGTGGAAACTGTCCATGCGGTTGGAGCTAAGTTCTGCAAGACCCGGCGCAGACGAACACAAAAACTCTCCGGTCACACTCTCAATCTTATGGCTGTTAGACGGGAGATGAAGCTACATTCTTCAACAGATTTGACAGCATACAGGCAACTGAACAGACAGATCTCCAAATGCATGCGGCGGGACTTACGCAACTTCAATACAGCTTGTATTAAAGAAGCGATCGAGCGGAACCAAGGCTCTAAAGTCTTTGCCAGAGATCTGTCTGCCAGAAAGAGCCAACTGTCAAAGCCAAAGACCGAATGTGGCAGCATCGTTTCCAGGGCACCTAAGATTTTGAGTGAGATTGAGAGGTTCTATGGGCAACTGTACACGCCATGGTTAGAGCCACACGCAAGTGTGAGTAACGATCCAAGAGCGAGTCTTATCCAACACTATTCCGAAGATATCCCGGACGTCAGTCTGAGCGAGATTAGAATGGCTCTCCAGCACCTTAAAAACGGCAAGTCCCCAGGCGAGGATGGAATTACAGCGGAGCTTCTGAAAGCTGGTGGAAGACCGGTACATGAAGTCCTTCAGAAGCTCTTTAATTCCGTCCTCCATGGTGGCGTTACACCGGAGGCGTGGAGCAGAAGTGCGGTGGTATTTTTCTTCAAGAAAGGTGACAACGCTCTCTTAAAGAACTACATACCGATTTCCCTTCTGAGCCGCGTCTACGTGCTGTTTTCGAGAGTCATAACGAATCGTTTCGCGCGCAGACTTGACGACTTCCAACCTCCCGAACAAGCCGGTTTCCGAAAGGGCTATAGCACCATAGACCACATATATACCCTTCGGCAAATTGTACAGAAATCCGACGAGTACAATTTGCCACTATGTCTGGCGTATGTGTACTATGAGAAATACTTTGATTCCGTCGAAATTTGGGCGGTGCTGCAGCCCCATCAGCGATGCCAAGTTGACTGTCGGTATATCGAAATGCTGAAGTGTTTGTACAGTAGAGCTGCGATGGCTATACGAGTACAGAACCAGAGTACGAAACCTATCCAATTGCAGAGAGGTGTAAAACAGGGTGATGTTATATCCCCGAAACTCTTCACCGCGGCATTGGAAGACGTTTTCAAGCTTCTGGACTGGAAAGAATACGGTATTAACATCAATGGCGAGTACATCACTCACCTTCGATTTGCCGACGATATAGTCTTTGTGGCATTCCTTGGGGGAGGCCTATGTTCAACAGTGGACTTATGAAAGGTTGTAATGATGATGATGATGATGATATTATATTACTGATTAACAAATACAAATAAAAGAATTACTAGCGTCTATTAAACTCAAGCGTCATTTAAAAAAATATTTCTTTCATGGGGAGATAAGAAAAAGTGCAAGGGAGATGGATATTATTCCATCCCGCTTCCATATTGTCGCCAAGGCCGTCTACACTACGTCAAAAGAGGTCGTGACGGAAAAATCTTCCAATTTTTGTCGCCTAGCACCCATCCGCCAAATTCGTAACGTCCGATAAGAAACTTCGTTCCAAAAACAAACAGCTTATACTTTTTAATTTAATTTTCAATATTTATTAACTATTCTATTATTTAGAATTAGAATGCATAAATTAAAAATTATCCTAAATTTTGATATTGAATATCTTATTTTATATCTTACTTTACAAGTTTTGTTAATCAGATCTTGACGTTATGGACTTTGACTTTATACATGTCGTTATGACGTGATCACATCGTATAACTGTCGCATTAAATACTGAAGAAGACTTCATTGCTTATGTTACAATAGACCGTTCAAGGAAAACCAAACAATTTGTCGTAAAATTTTAAGGTAAGGTAATCTTTAGGAAAATTTCTTAGTCTGGCTTGTTTTTCGGAATGAATTTATAGATTTTAAATACCTATTGCGACTGTGCTTGTAAATAGAATTTAATAGACTGGATGCCTCTTTAAAAAACTCTTTCCAAACTATATTTTACTTAACCACAATTTAAGATAGAAAATTTATTGACACACAATTGTACATAAACAGATAAGATTCCCACATAAAGTCGAACCCAAAATGAGTGGTATTTGCTTTCATCTGCCGTTATTTTGATTTATGGTTTTTAATACCCACCTTTAGTTTAGTTATCACAAATATGAGTTTATATATGACATAAGTTTGAGCGTGTAAGTGATAGAGTCACGGCAGTGTAAGAGATTCCGATACCCTATGGATCTTAGAAGTCACATATATACATTAGATGTTACATAGCGAAATAAATATCTCGTTTCCGCCAGACGTAAAATAGCATCTGGCACTGCTGATGGCACATCCGCATGCCAAGTATAAAGCCCATGTCCGGCAATGGACATTTGCGGGCAAAAGTCTATGCAGGGCGCATAACTTGAATGATTGAAAACTTTTTATTTGAAATGAAATCTCTTTATTTTAGACACAAGAAATTAAAACTTTGTTCCCTACTACCGTTTCAAAATGAGGTTATTATTTTTTTCCGGAGAAGAAACAAGTTAAATAAGCTTGCAATGATACCGTCAGTCCATTGGAACACTCGGTTTCTGAAAGGACAATCAAACTAATATTTACTAATTGGATGTTAATATAACACTTTTTTAACGGTTGGTGGGCAGCAGCATCGTTTTGATAAGAACTGAAAATTATACAAAGCTACAGTTGCGAACCCGCCTGTAAAGAGTGGTAACTATGGCAAAATCCCCCCTATCAGAAAATCTATAATTATGGTTGCAATTTTTGATCTTTTAAAAGTACATAACTTTTGTAAAAGACCTAATATAATTACAGCCGTTCACAAATCTACTGCTGAACATAAGCTTTCCAGGAAAAAGGTGGTGAATCGCACTGACTTACAAAAACCTATTCACTTTTTCCTTGAAAACATCCACATTGTATTCTTTCATTTTCAACTCGATTCTGTAAGAACATTTTTCTATCTCGAAAGCTGAATCCGCAGTGAAATATCAAATTCGAATTCTGTAAATTTCGAATGTGCCGGTGGCGCCTCTCAATCGAGCGCGGAATCGAGACGAACTGTCGTGAATCAGAATGTTGACATTTGAAGTATGTAATTGGTATTCTCTATGGAAATTCGAGTCTCGATTGTCGAGTTTCGTCACAGGCGAAGCGCGAATTCACCTGTCATTTTAAAAGTTTAGCGGGAGCTATCGAGTTGTGTTCGAAATAGCGTTTAGAATAAATTTTAACAGTGTAATTTAATGGTTTTATATAAATTTTAAATATAAATAGTAGTATGCCTCATTCCTTCATATTATATTGTTTATTGCAAGAACCATATTCATTGGATTTATATGAAAGTCGTCCTCAAGCTAGCAACTTTCGTGAATTAAGAATATTTAATAAAAACAAAGACTTTATAGAAAATTATCATTTGTCGGAAGAACTGATTAATAACTTGTTACAAGATATCAATCATATTTTGAAAACTACGCAACGTCGACGACGAGGATTGTCAGTAAAATTAAAAGGGTAAGTCTTTTTTAAATACCCTTTAGTATTTTACAACATAAGTGCAACTTCTTTAAACATAACTGTGTATAAGTGGATGCCATGAAACTAAAAAGTACTTACTTTGCATAACTTAGATAAGCGGCTGCAGTTATTACGTTACTGGAGTCAAGTGGTCTCCACCAAAACAATTTAAATGAGATGATGAATCCTTATAGTAAGAGTTCACAAAAAAACAGATGTTTCATGTTATTGGTTTATTTTTCAGGTATTATGTGCACTGTAGTTCCTTGCTAGTGGCAGTTACCAAAGAATATGCGGCAAAAATATCAACACTTATGTGTTTCAGCCTTCAGTATCCTGCCGAGTTCATGAGGTTGTAGAAGCCCTTAACCATCTGAGTTTTGTTAATAAATATATTCGATTCCCGCAAAACTTTGAAAAAAAGCTCCAATTAAAGAAAAAGTAGGTACCTACGAAAACAAGAAGAAAAGGTTCGCATTCAAATAGCGCCTTGATGGCACATTTAAATGACAATTTTATTTTAAACTAATAATATATTAATATACATATATTAGTATTATGTAATAATACATATATATATATATATATATATATATATATATGTGTGTGTGTGTGTGTGTATGTGTATAATTACACAAACACAATTATATTACATAAACAAACATGACACAAACATACAGAACTCTTATTGTACTAAAGAGCATAATAATTCAAAAAAAACTAGCATGTTGCCTGAGGCTTCACCCCCGTAAAAACCACATTAATCAATTACACCGTTTCAACGTGAAAGACACTTATGTTTGTAATAATAGTCCAAAAATATAATTACTGGCTTATTTGGGTGGGAATGGATTGGCGATATGGATCTAGCCATCTGCTGATGAACATTTATTATACCTTGCTGTGGGTGTCGGCCTGATCCAGAAGGTGCTGTAGGTATCGGACATACTGGCGAATCAACTCTTAGAGGAGTGCTTGGCACAGTCTGTGCTCTAAGCATGGGGCTTTGAGACACCTGAAACCAAGATTGTCATAGTAATATGCAATTACACAAGGATTCTAAAATAAACCGTTAAATGAGTTACATACTATGCGTACAACACTTGGCCATGTAGACAAATGCGTTGTCCCAGGAACACATTCAAGTCTGGGTCGCTGTGGTATCTGAAAATAGTAAGACATTGCTGAAAAAATACATATATAACTATCTCAAATCTATTTCACATAAACACGAAATAACTTTTTGAATTGAAAACAATACTTTTAAATAGATTTTGGTAATTATATTTATTAACTTTTAAAATATATTATACCTCTATTGTAGGAATATTGATAACATCTTTTGCCAATACTATTGTTACGGCCTACAGCTGCCCCCGCAAATTTCGAACATCCCGAGGCCCATGAGCGGAAGATTCAACGAGCAGCCGCAGGTCGGGCCCCAAATGGCCACATGGAAATGATCTATCCTACTACACTTTAAGGGGAAGGCTAGTCGAATAGATAGTACTTACCTGCTTCAGAAGCGAAGACTGGTCACCAGGATTGGTCAGGCTGAAGGTGTGGTGCATGTAAGTGGTGTTTGTGAGTGTGTGTGTTTAGGTGGCCTGAACCAGATGCCACGATGCTGCCCCGGAGGTGGTATTCTTCTGCGGCGTCCCCGGTGTCAATTTTTTCTTCAAGACACTATTGCAGTCTATCGACGTTATTGTACATTTAACTAACTTCAAAGAGAGAACCAAATTCCGTTAATCACAGTCAAAAACCCAACACGTGGCGCGACCGACGACAATGGTACAAAGTTCACCTTCGTTCGCTCCGCGACAAATTAAGCAAAAAAAAAACGTCCGTTACGATCGGCAGATTTTTACAATGAATGCCTCGACGTGTCCCGTCGACACCGCCCGAATCGAATGCGAGCGGCGGGGGGCGGTGTCACCTTGCTATGGTGGTATGCTTCGAACGCGCGTTAATAATTCAATTTTCAAACGGTTAATATTTTGCCTAAAGAAACCCCTGCTCCGGACATAAGGAATTATGTCCGCGAGTAGATTGGCAAACAGGACAACAAGACTTAATCACCGACCAAAACCTCGGCCACCCTAGGCACCCCATCCGATCCATACGACAACTTAACAATGCGCCCACGGCGCCAATACAAAGGCAGAGCGTTGGGTTCTTTAACCAACACGAGGTCTCCAACCCGAGGAGTATCCGTCTTGTCAGACCACTTAATGCGCTGCTGCAAAAGATGTAGGTACTCCAGAGACCATCGGTATGGTGAGTCATCTGTTGCAGCAGGTCAAACCTGCTCAACCGTGAAGAGTTCGTTTCCCTGAAGGGGTACTCGGGCAGGGCGTTAAGCGGCTGGCCAATCAGGAGTCCCGGGGTTAGAACCTCCAAATCATTCGGATCGGACGAGAGGGGACAGAGAGTTGAGTACCGACTCAATTTTACAGAATACAGTGGCGAGCTCCTCAAATGTCAAAATAGTTTCGCCAATAACGCAACGGAGATGCGTTTTTGCAACCTTAACCACCGCCTCAAAAATACCGCCCCAGTGGCCACAAAGGCTTCAGTGCTGAGGGCACTTACCAGTTCTAAGTGAACGGCCTTAGTGGAAAGGCACACGAAAACGCACAGATAGGCCTTATGTGAACGCGCGTTACGAAGGTTAGAGGACTTGACGAGGAAGGGGCCAGCAAAGTCTGTTCCGACTCTAGCGAATGGTCGGATGGCCCTGACACGGTCGGGTGGCAAGTCACCCATCATAGGCTGCGATATCGTGGCCTTCAGTTTATACAAGATATGCACTTAAAGATGACGCTCTGAATGGTGCGTCGGCCAGCCAAAATCCAAAACTCCCGCTGCAGAATAGCCGAAACAGCGTTACACCTAACGTGGGCGTTCTTAATATGATGGCGGGTTACGAGCAACCGGACAAAGGCGCCGTCCTTGGGGAGCAGTAATGGGTGTCGAGACCCATACAGCAGTTGGGAATTTCTTAAACGTCCACCAACGCGCAGCATCCAAGCGTCGTCCAGGAAGAAGTTCAGACAGGCCAGAGCACCCTTGACAACGGAGCCCCGCTTCAAGTTTTCAATCACGGGCTCAAAATGCTCCGCTCGGACCATACGGGTCCAATGCATCAAAGCTTCACGACGCTCGCTAGGGGACAAAACGAAATCAGAGATTCGGTGGGACGAGTCTCTCGTATTGCGGACAAATCGGCGCAACCAAGCAGTCACTCCTAAGGGCTTATCGAGTGAGCTGTACCGTTCTAGAAGAGAGAGATCCCGAGTGGGCTTATCCTTGCACACTCCTACTCGGGCTCGTAGGCCAGGCAAATCAATCGGTTCGGAATAATTATCCTGGGGCCAGAATGACTGAGACTCAGTCAACCAACTGGGACCCCACCACAGCGGGTGGTTTATCAACGAGGGGGCTTCACAGCCGCGACAAGCGCAGTCTGTGGGATTCAACTCCCCTGGGACATGCCTCCAGTTTAGAGAAGTCTCAGAACTCTGGATTTGAGACACGCGGTTCGCCACAAAGACCTCAAGATTGTGAGGTGTAGCTCTGAGCCAACAAAGTACTATCTCACTGTCCGACCAAGCGTAGACGTCCGTAATGTCCATTATAACCGTCAAAGACGAGTGAACGTGGTTGAGAAGTCGCGTGAGAAGAGCAGCTCCGGACAGTTCCAATTTAGGGATAGTTAAGCGGGACCTAATGGGAGCAACCTTGCTTTTAGCAAGTACGAAATGGACTGCAGTATGACCAGAAGAGCTCACAGTCCGCAAATATATGACAGCAGCATAACCTTTCTCAGAGGCATCGCAAAACCCATGTAGGGTAGCCCTGCATTTCCCTGGAGGGAGGAAGCACCTTGACATGGAGACCCGGTTGATGTCCGGAAGGGAGGAGACCATGGAGAGCCACTCTCGCAAGAAGGTTCCGCTAATAGGCTCGTCCCAACCCAACTCGGATATCCAGAGCTTTTGAAGAAAGCACTTTGCCAAAAAGATGACAGGGTTGATCCATTCATTAGGGTCGAAGATGCGGGCTACTGTAGACAGCACGGAGTGCTTGGTCCATGCTTTGCGAGGGGGATCAAGTTTTACTCGATACGTGAAGGTATCCTGAACAGGCTGATATTGAATGCCCAGCATAGTCAACAAATTAGGATTTTCAGGGTGCTCGAATAGATGAGGGTCTTGTTGATCCTCTCCTGGGAGGTCTTTCAAAATATGAGGTGGTAGACAGTGGTAGAGCCAGGCGGCAGCTTTTGCTGTCGTACGGATGGGCCGGCTCGAACCGGGGTGGTACCACGACCTCACAGAAAACCAGCGTGAAGTAGAGGTTTACCTCTGCGTTTCGCTTGGTGAGTGCAGGTGGCCGGAGGCCCTTTTTACTGGAAATGAGGCATTCCATCTTAGTCCTCACGGGTGACAACGCATCTATATTTTGATTTGTAATAAAGGATAGATGTAGATGTCTATGGGCCGCAGCAACCGCTTACCATCAGGTGGACTGTATGCTCGTTTGTCACCCTTATCCTATAAAAAAAAAATGAGGGGAGTTCGACAACCATTTGCGCAACTCATAACCTCCGGACTTCACGATGGCAATTAATTCGTCTCGCAAGACAAGAGCCTCCTCGACGGTGGAGGCGCCCGTACAAATGTCGTCCATGTAGACCGAAGTCTCCAAAATAGAAGATCCCCGAGCGTATCTTAGACGCTCTCTCTCAGCGAGTTCAAGGAGGATTCGCATGGCGATATACGGGCTGGACCGGAGTCCATAGGTGGTGGTGTTCAACTCAAACACCTGTATCGAATCGCTGGGCTTCTCGCGCCACAATATCAGCTGATATCGACGGTCAACACGATGGACCACTAATTGTCGAAACATCATTTGAATGTCGGCTACAAAAACCACTCGGTGTCGACGGAATTGGGTCAAAATGTCGGATATGTCCTTGATTAGTTTAGGACCAGAGTGAAGACACTGGTTCAGGGACACACCATTTGACGTGGGGGCGGAGCCGTCAAAAACTACCCGAATCTTACTCTCAGGGGTCCTCAAGACCGCATGGTGAGGAAGGAAGTAGTGCTCCTGTGAATGCCATTCGAAGTTGGACGGTGACATGTGACCCAGCTCTTGATACTCGCGCATGAACTCGACATATTTGTCGCGAAAGGCTGGGTCGCGCCACATGCGGCGCTCCATAGAAAGCAACCTCTTCTCGGCCAGTGCATGAGATTGACCTAAGCGTGGACGTGAGTCCAGAAAGGGTAAGCGAGTGACGAAACGACCGTTGACACGACGGCCAGTATTGTTCTGGTAGAACAACTCGCACTCACGGTCCAGAGGGTTGACTAGAGCCGCATGTGGTGGTTCTTCAACTACCCAGAACCGCTGGACAACGTCCGAAAGGGATACGCCCACAACAGAGAGCAGGTCGGCCGTCGGAGGGGAAAGAGACCACATAACCGGTCGAAAGAAACTGTGCCCAAATACAGTGGACACGGCTGACAAGCCATCGGGCTGAAGAGCTCGTATCTCACCTAACAAGATGAACCCTAGCGCGTCGGCCCCTAGCAACAAATCTATAGGCCCGATCAAACCCGACGCACAACGAACCGGGCTGTCATTTATACAGACGTTAGGGAGAAAACCTACAATGTCATCGAGGACATTTACCTTGACTAAAATGTGAAGGTGTTCGCTGGCGGGGCTGAACACCAACTCTGCTTGTCCCCTAGGAGCATGAAGCTCGGCACCTCCGATACCTACCATTGGACGTGATTCAGAGCTCCAGGAGAGCCCCAGTCTTCCCACCAACCAAGTGGAGGCCACATTACGTTGTGAACCCGAATCCAATAGAGCGCGAACCGTTAAGCGGTCGCCGCTCGGGTTGTATACCTTCACTGAGGCCGTCGGCAATAGAACAATTTGACAGGTGGACTGCTGACGGCTCAAAGGCTCAGTGGAGGCGGCTGTGGTGGGAGCTAGGGCAGCAGCCTCCTATCTGGAGCTGCCTCTGTCGGACCGGCACCCGAACCGGGGGCCCCGAGAGTGGCACTCCGACGGCATCTCGATGACCCGCGACTAGAATTCCCCGAACGGGCCGACCTGAGGAAATTCAGGGAGCCTCAGCTCCGAGGCCCGGGACAGATATGAGGTCTCAGGAACCCGGTAATACCGGCACCGACCAAAGGGGGGAGGGCGGCGTTCCAGTCGCGGCCACTCAGCCAACGGGGGTGAGAACGCTCTAGCTGACCGCTGAGTGGTCGCGAAGACCCCCTCAACTAACAAAAATAGGCTAGAATGTGTATCCTTAAAAATAATAAAATTTTAATATTTAGACAATTGTACTTAGAACCGATAAATAAACTGGCATAAACATGTTAAAACTTACTTCAAAAGGGTTAGTTTCTATGTGCCTATAGCAAAACTTACACCACCCAGTAAGGTGAAAATCCTTTCCTCTACATCTGACAATTCCACAACCTCTGCTCCACCACCAGTCTTATTTTCTGTACGAAACCGTAAAGCCCCCTTTTTCTTTACTACATTTTTTTATCGGTCAAATACTAAAACCAATTTAAGCTTTTTTAACCAGACTACAATGTATAATTAATAGACGATTTTCATTTAAGATAAACAAACCTTCATCCATTGCTTCGAAGTTTTAACACAGCCTCCCAAGCTATTTAATTGTAGGGTGATTTTCTCCCCCATTTTCCGTGTGGCATCTCTTGCAAGAGCCACTCTTGAAAATCCGGTACGACTTTCCGTTGACGTCCATCGAGATGGGGGTTGATATTTTTTTTTACAGAAAGGTTACATTATTATAAGTACACGCATAAAGTTTTAATATGCGGAAATGCGTACTTTTTGAGAAAAAAAAATATTGAAAATCAATTATTTTTGCAATATGTATGCCAATAGCCATTGACAGCCGTCGAGTTGGAGGTTGATATTTTTTTACAGAAATGTTACATTATTATTAGCACACACGCAAAGTTTCAACATTCGCAGACACGTACTTTTTGAGAAAAATAATATTGAAAATCAACTATTTCTGCAATATTTATGTCAATTACTACCGTAAAACTGACGCTATTTTATATTGTCGTTGTTTGTTTTGCGATTCCTTCCGAAAAAGTTCGATTTTTTAAATCGATTCGAACCGTTTGAGCACCTCATTGTTGTGAGCGTCTACAGACCCCCATGTTGTACATATGATACTTTTGAAAACATTATGGAGGAAGTTTTTGCTAAGCTTAATAAACTGAATAAATCTGTTGTAATATGTGGAGACTTTAATATCAATCTCCTAGAAGCTTCCTCCATCAATATTAAATTTAGATCATTGTTTAAATCATATGGTCTTTTTAATTTATTTATAGACGTATTTCTCAATCTAGTGCAACATGTATAGATAACATTTTTACAAATGTGAAGCCGTTGCATAAATGTATAATTCAAAAATTAAGTTCTGATCACTGTGGACAAGTAGTTTCGTTACCTTATGTTCACAAAAAGCAAGTAGATGAGAAAGTTGTGTCTGTTCCAGTAAATGCACGTCGCTTGGAGAAATTTAGAAGTAACATAGTGAAAAAACTTTCATCACTTTCATACCAAAATAATCCTAATTTTTTGTATGGAACATTATTAAAGCTTATTTGCAATGAATTTAATAATACTTTTACTTCTAAAACATTCTCCTTGAACAGTCGGAAGTCATTCAATGAATGGGCGACAGTAGGAGTCCATAAGAGCAGGCATAAGTTATATGATCTTTACCATGAAAGGTCATATAATCATAGCGTCGAATTTAGGGAATATGTAAAAAAATATTCAAAAATATTTAAAAGAGTGTGCTCCATAGCCAAGTCTTTGCATTTGAGCAACAAAATTAAGACGGCTTCCAACAAAATTAAAATGACATGGAGTATAATTAATAGCGAAACTGGTAAGATCAACTCTCGCAATTCAAATTACCAGTTAAGTTTTAACAACAAATTAACTGTATCAGATCAGGACGTAGCAATGGTTTTTGAGAAATATTTTACTGATATTCCGATCTTGACACTGAATTCTTCTCCTGCCGTCGCCGAATCATTACTTAAACAAAATGTAAATGCGTGTACAAAGAATTTTACATTTCATAAAGTGTCATCAAAAGATATTGTAAAATATTTTAAAACTATTGATGTTAAGAAAACTGCGGATCTGTGGGGGATTTCCGTTAAAGTTATTGCGTCTATAATAGATACAATCGCGCCTCATTTAGCTATTATTTTTAATACTAGTATCGAATCTGGTGTGTTTCCTGATTTAATGAAGCATAGTTAAGTAATACCTTTATTTAAATCTGGTAGTACATTAGACCCCGCCAATTTTAGACCTATTTCTGTACTACCAACACTTAGTAAGATTTTTGAAAAAATTGTTGATCAAATGTTAAATTTTTTTAATATAAATAATTTACTTCATAAAAATCAATTTGGTTTCACAAGGGGTCGCTCGACAACTGATTCCGGTGTTGAGCTGATTAAATATATCTTTAAGGCATGGGAGAATTCACAGGATGCTTTGGGTATATTTTGTGACCTATCCAAGGCCTTCGATTGTGTTCACCATGAAACATTAATCAGGAAACTTCAACACTACGGTGTAAGAAGTGATGCTCTAAAATTAATTATTTCATATTTAAGTAAGAGAACGCAAAAAGTTGTCATTAACAATATGAGCTCTTCCGGGTCGATGGTACAAATGGGCGTGCCTCAAGGCTCGATTCTCGGCCCCTTTCTGTTTCTTGTGTACATTAATGACTTACCTTACATAGTAGGGGATAACCACGATATAGTATTATTTGCAGATGACACTTCTTTAATTTTCAAATTAAGTCGACAATTACTAAAATATGACGAAGTAAATAATGCTATATCTAAATTAGTAAATTGGTTCAAAGTTAATAAATAATTTGCATTTAAATGGTACTAAAACAAAATGTATGAAATTCGTGACTCCAAATGTCAAACAATTAAATACTAATGTAATTTTAAATGGGGAGAAACTGAGTCTTGTAGATACCACCATTTTTCTTGGAATCACACTAGACGCGAAGCTTCAATGGAGCCCCCATATATCAAAACTAGCAAGCAGACTTAGTTCTGCAGCATATGCTGTAAAAAAGATTAGAAGTCTAACTAGTGTTGAAACAGCTAGACTAGTTTACTTTAGCTATTTCCATAGCATAATGTCGTATGGTATTTTGCTATGGGGACACGCAGCTGACACTGAAATTATATTTGTTTTACAGAAGAGGGCCATAAGAGCAATTTATGATTTAAAGCCTAAAGAGTCGCTGCGACAAAAATTTAAGGAAATTAATATATTAACTTTGGCCTCTCAATACATTTATGAAAATGTAATGTACGTACACAAAAATAAAAGTAGTTTTACAAAAATAAGTGATATTCATTCTGTAAATACTAGGAACAGACACAAGCTAGTAGTACCAGTTACTCGACTCCATCGAGTCAGTAATTCATTCTTGGTGCGATGTATACGCTTTTACAACAAAATTCCAGAAAATATACAAAATTTGACCTGCTCAAAGTTCAAAAACTTTATTAAACTAAGTTTGTATAAAAAGGGTTATTATAATATTAAGGAATTTATGGATGATAATAACCCCTGGAAATGAGGTGATCGCTACCAAGCTATTTCTAATTTTTTATGTTGTTAATTTGTGTAACATCATGATTGTAAGCTGTTATTTATAAAAAAAAAGTCCCGCTGGGTTTCTTGCTGGTTCTTCCCAGGACAGAGGTTTTTTCCCAACCAGTGGTAATTAAACAAAAGAGTGACTTTCAATAAATATTATTTATAATCTATATTGAATAAAAAAGTTTCTGTTTCTGTTTCTGTTTCCGTAATCTGATGTATCGATTCACCAAAAACCGATTTCTAAATATCTATATTGTTATATGTTTGCATTTATAATGTAAATTTAAATCAATTTTATGAGAAAAAAATCCCCTTCATCATTAAAATATAGGGGCACTGATTCAGAAGGATTTCTGTATCTATTTTGAGACTGCTACGTCTCCGGCGCTGCGGGCAGACCAGCCTCTACGCCTTTGCGTAACAAATCGCAGGCATCCTTCCTCGCCTCCACAGCTTCTGCATATTGTCGCCTTCGGCGTCCAGCCTCAGCCGCTGCGGCTCGTCCGATGCCTACGATTTGTTACAGCAGGCGGAGGCTGCTCCCTATACGCGCCTCCGGCTCTATAAAACCACTCTAGGGGTAGGACAGACTCGTACCAGGTGGAGTCGGGGTCAATCAATTCGGTTCTTTGACATAAATTGAACCTAACCAACATATATTTTTTATAACATAATATTCGACGATTCAGAGATTTTAAAAGTTTTCATGCGTAGATAATGGAAGATATAATATTATATTATTACTGTCCCGTGTGAGGCAACCTATATACTTATATACATATTCTCATCATATGTTTATGGTTGGTTAGAAAAATTATATCTAAATGCAAACTTTCACCGGGTAATTTTTTTTTACTATTTTTACCTAGCAAGTATTATAGCAACTACAATCCCATCGGTAAGTGGTTATGTAGCCTAAGATGTTGAATTGCACTGACTTAACAAAAACCTATTCACTCTTGCCTAAAAGTACTAGGTAAGTATTATTTGCGACCTATTTTTGTGTGTGTGTGCGTGTGTGTGTGTGAAGAAAAGCGTATGAGAATACGTGAAGAGGAATAAAGGTTGAGTACTACTTCGCTTACCTGTACGAGGTTGCCACTCGAGAACCTTTCTTCCTATTTTTTATCTGTTTTCCAAGTTATATAGCCAGCCCATTGCCATTTCACTGTAATATTCCGTTGGGCTATGTCAGTTACTCTGGTTCTACTGTGAATATCTTCATTTCTAACTTTATCACGTAGAGAAACCCCTCTCCAATTTAAAATTTTTACATTTCTTAGATGATAGTTTGTCTAACATAAAAAAAAACCATAACCCAAGAATGTTTTTATATATTTATTTATTAGTTAGTGAAGCACCATTTTTTATTTATTTAAATTGTTTGATTTAATTTGATAACAGTGTACCTAAATGTAAGTATCTCTATCTATATTTCCCTCCCCAATAATATTTTATAAAGTCATACTTATAAAAAAAGCGTTTTATTGTAATACATAATTATAGAATTCAGTATCAACTAATTAATAAAAATATGCAACAATAAAGTAACATAGGTATTAAAAACTATCAAAATCTAAGTAACGAGAGCATGTTGGTCGTTCCACATCTAAATTATATAAAAATATATTTTTCAATTTCACTAATCAACGTCGCCGCGAAAATTTCTTCTTCTTTGGGTACGTTAAAAATTAATTTATTTAGAAAAGAATATTTACAGTTACCAGTGTACAGATATTAACTAAATTAAGTATTTCTAGTCATAAAAATATTTATAATTGAGTACAAACTTTTAAGAAACTAATATACTCGTATAATTGAACAAAGTCGTCCCAACACCGAAGCGCGGTTCCAGTTTATAAAATGTACTCTGTGGGTCTGTGACAGGCTGACAGGTCGACGGAGCATGCGCGCTCGCGTAAATATATTCAATTTCAGGGAAAAATTATATATTCTCTTATAAAACGGGGAATAAAAATAAAACTCTCAATTAAAAATATTAATATTTTTAAGACCTTTTTTTAGTGTAAGAACTATTTCAAAAGCTTGTGCCGTTTTGGAGAAATTTTGCAAAATATGACAAAGATAGGTAGGTACTCTTTAGGAATTTTTTTTTCTAATAAGGGGTTGACAAAAATACAATTTTGTTCAATTAAAAACAAACATTTACCAAATCCTCTTCTGTTACCCTGTATTTTTTCTTTGTGGATTAAATTAACAGTTATTGAGATTTTTTTACTTAAATATCCAACATTTAGGTATTTCAACCACTGTTAAGGCCTTAATGAGAATAGACGATTGAATGACATTTTTGTATATTCCAAAATTTTATCTTTTATATAATTTCCTTTCCATCGATTTCATTCCTTTTTTTAGCATTGAACCTTTTCTTTGTCCGAAATAGTCCTTTTCAAGAATGTCCTATCAGGCGTATTAATAGAGTGACCCATATCCTTCAAACTGGGTAGTAACACGGCTTTGTAAGCAGAGTCGAAATCTTTTTACTTTTACCAGCTGAATAATTCTATTATGTATTGTTAATTATTTTTTATAATATTTTAGTCATAAAAGAGTATTGAGATCGATTGGGGTCGATAATTTGGAACATCTTTCTTGTCCCCCAATTTACAATAGCATTTTTGGACGGTCTCGAAAAATTTCTTTAGATAATAACATCCTAATTATATAATAAAAACTTTTCCCGCGGCGTTGCTCTGCATCATCAAACTACTGACGATGATGACTAGTCCACACACTTATGATGTAGATTAACTTAATGAGTGGCTTATATCAAATTTTACCAAACCATTAAAAATATATCTTTATTTTATGTCTAATTTTATATTAAAATTTTCCGAAGAAATGCTGTAAAATTGCAGTACACCATATTTCCCAAGTCGCAAATATTTGAAATGTATATCAAAGGAAACTTATCAGATTTGCAGTTTTATTTCTCTCTTTACTATTATTTTACTCTTTCCTTTATATATTTATGTAAAATTTTCGTAGCCTTCCATTACGTCATGACATCTGGGGGCACGGCAGTGCCCCCGCCAAGTCGAGCAAAAAAGCGGCACGGCCGTAACATCCTTTTCTCGAAGCAGTTCAGGCTATTTTTGAAACCCTATAACTACGTTGTGGATAAAATTAGAAGCCTGAGTTCAGTAACCAAGTAAGCATTGTATATACTCGGTATATTTCAAATTTCATTAAAGGAGACGGTCCATTTCTGGCCCAGTCTATGTACAATGTACCGTAAAAAAAAGAAAAATTCAGGGATTTCGTTTTTTTTTTTTTTTTATAGGATAATATAGGGTGACAAACGAGCACACAGTCCACCTGATGGTAAGTGGTTGCTGCGGCCCATAGACATCTACATCTATCTTCGATTACGAATCAAAATGCAGATGCGTTGTCACCCGTGAGGACTAAGATGGAATGCCTCGTTTCCAGTAAAAAGGGTCTCCGGTTCTCTACACTCACCATACGAAACACAGCAGCGTTAAGCTGCTATTTTACGCTGGTATTCTGTGAGAGCGTGGTCCTTCCCCGGTCGAGCCGACCCATTCATGCTACAACCATAATATAGCTGCAGCAGGGCTCTACCACGTGATCGTTAAAAATAAAATGAGAGAATAAATCAAAATAAATAACTTGCAAAAAATAAAATGCAATCTCAATTTTCTGATGGTTTTACAAGATGATGCCCTTCCAGTCATAAAAAAAGTAAAAAGACACGGTTATTTGTCAAATGTCATTTCTGTCAAATGTTATTTTTATTTATTTCGAGCTTGGTTGTATAGTTAGGAACTCTACTCTCTACTTGTTTGACTCGGCTTTTGTTTTTGGACTTAATGATTTACGTGAGATTTTGATTTCGTTGATATCGGACATCTATATTCTGTAGAATCACATTTTGAATCAGTAAGCAGGTATGTACTAAAGAAAGATTTCCTTTCGTTTCCTTAAGCTATTAAACGCATATGAATGACATGCTTCTATCTGTAGCCTGTTAATAATTATTAATTTCTACATAAGTACATAAGGGTTACAAAATCTTAATATGATGTAATTATCTTTCAATGCACCTGTTAAAAATGTTGCACTGTTTAAAATGCGCATCTGCAACATGGATAGTTTATTAAAATAAGATTGTTTTGTTCTAGATGGATGAAAATGCACCAATATGTCCACAATGTTTTGCAAACGTATTACAAGAATTATCTGTCGGCACAAAGCTTGAAAATGAGCTCCAGCGCCCTAACGCCAACACTATCAGTATATTGTATGTTTGGTGTCATCGAAGACTGGGTAGCAGATAAGTTGTGACCCAATTAATATCATCCCAACAAGACTCTGTTTTAATAAGAGGCCGTATAACATCTCGCCATCACTAGGGCAGAGCTTATTATACATATTATATATTGTTGGCGAGATAAGGGACATGTCGGGATAAGATGATTGCAGATTATTATTGCAGTTGCTCTTCTGGACAACAGACAGTGGGTTGCTGTGCCCACATAATGACCGTGTATTTGTATTGGGCTCGGTATCAAAATTCTATAACCGAACCGGCCTCAATTCTGGATGGAATTTTAGTAAGAGATTTTGAAGTAGAACAAATAAATAAAAAATAAAAAATTAAGCTGTTTTATTTATGTTTAGTATCCTAAACATGATTGACCTAATGTTTCACTTTCTATAATTCATAGGACTGTTAACCTTTGTTATGACATTATCCAGTCAGCTTCAAATGTCTGTCAAGGCTCAAGGCATACTCTGACACGCTGAGGACGTGTTATATGAAAATATTTGTACGCCGGAAACGGCAGAATATTTAGGATGCCAATTCTTTTGTAACAACTGTAATGTACCATATTATAACAAATAAATTATATTATCTATGATTGTACCCTAGCACTTCAGCAGCCCAGGTAGACACTTAAACCTGAACAGAAATTAGTATTCAGGATTATTCTGTTTATCCATCTTAAAACAGCCACTCTAAGGTAAAATAAGTTAAATATATTCTATAAGATCATAGTGCAATAAAGTAGTATCTCAGTGTGATTTTTTTACGGTAGAGAAACGGAGTTACCCTCTATTAACATGTACTCTCGGCTTTGAGCTATCTGGCACTAAATTAAGGTGAAGTATGCATTAGTACACACTAATAAATGCATTGAAATAATTTTGTGCGTAGGCACCGTTGATTTATCTCAACAATCTTCTTGTCTGGAATTAGGTAGTTTTTTTTTATAGAATAGGGGCAAACGAGCATGCGGCTCACCTGATGGTAAGTGACTACCGCCACCCATGAACAACCGCAACACCAGGGGAATCGCAGATGCGTTGCCGACCTTTTAGAAAGGTGTAAGCTCTTTTCTTGAAGGTTCCTAAGTCGTATCGGTCCGGAAAATTCGCTGGTGGTAATTGATTCCACAAGGAAGTCGTGCGAGGGAGAAAACTTCTTCTAAATCGCACAGTGGTGGACCGCCAATCATCCAGATGGTATGGATGGTAACGCGAGTTTTGTCGCGATGTGCGATGGTGAAATTGAGCGGCTGGAATTAGTCCGAACAATTCCTCAGAGCACTCCCCGTGATAGATGCGATAAAAATATGCAAAGAGATGCAACATCTCTACGCAGTGCCAGTGTATCGAGCCGATCAGAAAGAACTCGGTCGTCGACGATTCGAACCGCTCTGCGCTGGATGCGGTCAAGTGGAAGGAGCTGGCACTGGGGTGCCCCGGCCCAGAGATGAGAACAGTATTCCATGTGGGGCCGAACTTGCGCTTTGTAAAGTTGCAAGCGATGGGCCGGTATGAAATACTGTCTCGCTCTGATGAGCACGCCAAGCTTTTTAGAGGCCAATTTGGCCTTCCCTTCCAAGTGACCACGAAACTGTACACTATTCGATATGTCGACGCCAAGGATTCCGATACTGGCTGAGGCAGCAAGGGGAGTGCCTTGAAACTAAAAGTAAGTACTTTTTACATTTGTTTTCTCCTGAACTGCATTTATGATATGCAAATATCAACAAGAACGTTAGTTGACGTTATACCAGCATTTTTAATACGATCTATTTGGATTCCATTTATCTCATACCTTATGTCTTGAAACAAGAACATAATAGGATTATTACTGAACGTAACAGGTTCTTTTAATGTGGTTTCCATCTTTGCTGAAGAGCTTTGCACAACCTTCGATATAAATTGAACTGGTGAATTAATACATATATGTCTTGCTGATGTATGGGAATTTTTATTTCATCGATTTCTCTAAAGCTATTATTATATGGATTATAAGAATGGACTTCATAACTTTCAATAGAAGTATCGAAGTTTGGTAAGTCATTAATCTGTAGTATATTCATACTTTAAATCCTAAGGACTTTAGAAAATCTTTATTATTTTTACTCAAGGGCTTAAATTTTCTCTCACGTCTTCGCACCTTAGTGAATGTAGAAGTAATAGGGTGCTTTAAGTAGACTGTAGGGTTTTTATAGGGCAATATCATTTTACTTTCCTCAAATGGAGGCGAATTTCAATATATTGTTCTTTGAAATTAATTCTGTAGCCAAATTGATCTAAAACTTTGATAGTTATAGATGTAATATTATTTTTATTCATTGGGAAGTAAATAACGTCCTGAGGTATTTCTATGTATTGATTATCTGCAGCAGTTTTAGATACAAATTCGTGAATAATATGAGTAGGTAACCTATTGCAATATGAACCGTATATGAGATCACATTCGATTCTGATCACAGATGGGAACTGGCTATCAACGTAAGAATATTTTGTTGTTGAGTTTATTACTGAAAAATATAGTATATCGCACTCATATAATATTGACCTGATAAACTCAGAGGCGGTTGAAAGTAGGAATCCAATTCTGATTTATTTCCTGAGATAGTAACTGTTATAGACATGCTTGTATACTGAGCAATTTATGAAGTTCTTGTTTATTTTATGTCTTGATTGCGCCAAAAATTCTCCAAAAAAATGAAACAAAGATGTCCACAATTAAAAGGATGATCACGCTGTATGTTATCATAATTATAGTGGACTTTAGGACCTAAATATTTTATCAATTCCATTGGAGGTTTAAGATTTCCATAACTGTCAAAATATTCAACATATTTATTAAATTTTACATAGGCTACCCAATGAGACCCCAGATTTGAGGAAATATCTAAATTTATGACTCCACATTCTTTTTTAAAAGGGTGTGTTGGGAGCTCATCTCTCATAAAGACACCTCGAAAATAGGGAATATTTTTTCCATACTCTAAAATGTCAATGTTAGTTAAGGCGCGTTTGGGTAGCCTATATTCTAGTTTTTTATTTCTTTAGACACAAAAATGCCAAATCCATTTTTATGAGGCTTAAACTGTAACCCATTTCCGGTACAAAGAGCTTCCATTTTTTCATTGTGTCTCTTCAATTCAGCAAATGGTTTTTTAGCCATTTTGATTTCATTTATAGTTTTAAGTATACCAGCTGCACCATCTGCCAAGGCTCCCGTAGCCGATAAACCGGCAAAAATCGGAATCAAAGGTTATACCCCACCAGTTTTTGGTATAGGAATAATGCGAGGAAGTTTTATAACAGAATTGTCAACTAGTTCTCTAGCAGCAGCTATAGCTAGCTCAATTGCTGCTTTCTTGCATTTTGGTTTTAATTTTTCATACGTCTTTTCGTTTTTGTAATGATATTCTTAAACTTATTTATTCATTCCCCAACTTTCTCGGAGATATTTTATTACTGTTGCCATTATTTAGGCCAGCCCCAGTTTTAATTTTCGATTGCATAGCTTTGCTTACTATCTTTGCTGCTAACTTTTCTCCCAAATTTGCATCTGGAGCTATCTCTCGTGTTTTTGCCATTTTTAACAAAACTAAATCCGCCTTATGTCGATCCTTTAAGTTTGAATATTTGTGATACGCAATGTCGTGTTCTTTACAATATTCGTCTAATTTGTTTATACCTTTGACTCCACGTGATAGTTTTTTGATTAAATTTGTACCAGGACCACAATAATTGTATCCCGGTATATGTAATTAAAATGGTAAATTATTAATCAACCAATTTAGAAGACTACTTTCGCCAATGCACATCATAAGACTGTTTAATCGCGCTTGGGATATTTATTAAATATACTATTTTTTCTTATTTGTTTTTAATGTTAAACACAGTGGTCAGTAAGTCTATTATAATATATTTGACTTATCGATCCAACTGTTTTCACTAGAAGACAAACCTAGCCATTTTACTAAAACTTTATTTTCTTTCCTTCTTAAAACTTTTTCGACTTAATATATGTTTGGATTTTTGATCTTTCGTAGCTCTTGCGCATAAAACCCTCCTAAAATTTGTTGACCTCTAATTGTATCTTCAATTAAGTAAGTGGTTGGAATTGTGTTCTGTAATTTTCGAATTTTAAATATTTCTGTCGACCAATTTGAAGGGCTGGAGTCTCAATTGATCTACCATGGTAAAGTCTCCCTGAATCATATAAAAAAATCCAACATCGTTATGTTAGTCTACCTATTAAAGTACTGGTCTACTAAAAACATGCATGACAATTGCAATTATCAATAATATCGATCGAGATCAAATACAATAACATGAGCGCCGCGTCCATACGTGTTTTAGAGTAACCAGCTGTCTCAGCGAGAATCAGATTATTGAATCCAACACCGTCGCGCATCGTGTCTGGGAGTGTAAAGCTGTTTAGTGTAATATTGCGGCGAACTGCATTGCGAGCGAACGAGTGATGCAGAAACCCAAATAATATTGGGGCGAACTGCATCGCGAACGGACGGAGTGATGTAGCAGCCCCAATATTACTCTACTAGCATCAATGCAACTATCATTCGGATGGTGCCCTCTCACAACACACCAAGATGATCCCTATCGCCTTTGGTAACAAAATTGATAATGTTGTTAACTAAAAATACCAACCAAGGTATCATAGTAGCACGGTACTAAGACGTCAGTAGCCAAACCTCCACGTATCATAGCGCTATTGTACTAAGACATGGAGTTGAGAATGCTTGCTGCACTTAAAAGTACTACCAAACACACTCACCCTAATCCGAAAGATAGCCGACGTATCATAACGCTATGCGCTAAGACGCCGCCCACAAATGGAAGAGGTATGCGATGTCCACGGGCAAGTCGTATTGCTACAACAAACCCGCTTACCACCGACACTTAGATGATATGTCTAGTACACATCGGTTAGCGAGTCTAAGTTTACCTCGGTCTCGGAGGCTGTGAAACAACCTACACGCCACTATAATAATCGCTTTTAAGTCCCATTTCTTTCAATACAATGCTTTTACATATTTGAGACCTTCCACATATTTGTTTTATGTCATAGACCATACTATTGTATGTCTTATTCATATGGGACTTCAAGTCATAACTCTGCTATCATAATGCTTATGCATCATAGAGACCTTCTATTTTAATGCTTTGGTTCCATAGACCTTACTTTCTTAAGTCCCTAATATAGGACTAGTTATTGTGCAACCTTACTACTAGCAGTCAATCAGCCAACCACCCCATATATATGTACAACCTTGGGTATGTGTCTCCGGTAACGACCCCATATAAGGGAACATTACAAGAACACCTTCATCAACTTTGAAAATTTTGATCCATTTTTTCTACAAATGTTATTTATTTTTATTATTGCAATATAATCGACTTGTATTTATATGCTTTAATAAATTTTGAATATTTTAAACATAATTATAATAAATTTAGGGACTTTGAGAGACAATTTATGCGTTAACTACACCATAATATTCAACACTCCAAATGAACATTTTTAAACTTTATACTTAGTATTACATTTTAATTGTTTAAAATATAATTTTATGACATTTTTAAATGTCTTTATAATAAATTTAATTATTATTCATTAATAATAATTATGAAGCGTCACAACGTCATGACCAGAAAGGGAGACTGACTATTCGGGACAAGGAAAAGATGAAATAACTTGTAGAGAGTCAGGAACGTGCACGCGGGAATGTGCCTTGCTCTGGGCTCTTTCTCGCGTGCATCTATCGAGATCCGGCCCGTATATATATTTTGTACGTGGTAGAGCCATGCTGCAGCTATATTAGTAGTATAGTTGTAGCACGAATAGGTCAGCTCGACCGGGGAAGGACCACGCTCTCACAGAATACCCGCGTAAAATAGCAGCTTAACGCTGCTGTATTGCGTATATGTAGAGAACTGGAGATCCTTTTTACTGGAATTGAGGCATTCCTTCTTAGTCCTCACGGATGACAACGCATCTGCATTTTGATTTGTAATAGATGATAGATGTAGATGTCTATGGGCCGCAGCAACCACTTACCATCAGGTGGACTGTGTGCTCGTTTGTCACCCTATATTATCCTATAAAAAATAATCGCAAGGTAGTGGGGCAATGGGAGGTGGAGGGTTGTTGCCTCTTACGACACCCACGGGGTGATATGGGGTAGTGGATATTCTTAACCGCCACTACACAGGGACAGGAACAGGGACAAACTACATACAGTATTTAAAAACAATATGAAAAAAGAAGTTTTAAAAACAACATACAAGAGATATAGGAATTATTGCAATATACTGATACTGAGATACTGAGACGACTTAAAACAGAGTACGAGAAATCTGAATTACAAAATGCAAAACTGAATATTAAAAAATTATGGGAAACTATTAAAATTATTACAAACACCTAAAAAGACATCTGTTTTGTCCATGTTTATCTTAAGACCTAACCCTTGGTAGATCCAGATTTTGATTTGATTGATCCAGCGATTCCTCCATAAAGACTACATCGTCGGCAAATTAAAGATGAGTGTTGTACTCGCCATTGATGTTAAAAACGGCTTCCAATGCAGCGGTGAAGAGTTTCAGGGCCATAATATCACCCTTTCTTACTCCTCTCTGGAGCTAAATAGGTATCATCAAGAGTCTTAACGGTCTCATATTAATCATAAAAAGTATAACTTTTTAAAAAAATATGTAATAATTGTTCCTTGAATACACTTATTTCTAGGAAAATTTATACAGTTTCTTCTAGATACTGTAGTTGTACGTTGTTGTGCAATAATCAAAATTAAAAACAATTATCATTTTCTTATCTGATAAAATGTACAATCAATATATCTGATATGCCTTTATAAAGCAAACTAACTTTATTTGTCACTATTAGTTGTACAGTGATACGATTGAGTATTTCGTTTATGTAAATTAATAATTAATAAAAACATTTTTTGTTTCCTCAACATACTTAGAAAATATTTTACAATTTTTATAAATACGAATAATAATAATGGCTACATCCAACAAGAGTTTTCCCTCCGAAATTCGAGATGTCGAACCTGAACAAGTTGAAAAATTGAAGAAATCTTTCCAAGGTATGTGAACTTTTACCACTCACAACACTCACGACAAAATCACTCAGATCTGTGTCAAATGTCTCAATAATACTCATAACTGTTTCATCAGATATTTCCACCACCACCATATCTAAAGAATTTTCATATTATAATTTTTAATTTTTATTTTTGACATTCAGAATGCGAACTAATCAATGTACTTCAACATTGTAGAGTCAAGAGTTTTTACTTATTAACTTACCTAAAATAAAAATCTGCAGCTGTCAACCCGTTTGCGAAGCGTGCTAACTATGGCAAATATCCCCCACTATGAGGCAATCTACGGTGGAGGCCTATGTTTGTATGGCTTTAATACGCTGTAACGGAAAGGGTAACGGTTAGAAACAGCAGTTTTTGTGACAAACGTGCACACTTACCACCCAATGGTAATAGGGTACTCTGACCTTTAGACACCTACCTAGTGATGAGTCAACTGAAACAACAAGAATGACTAACAAACACACAGTCCATCTGACAGTAAATGGTTACTATGGCTCATATATAACTATGTATATATTATGTATATAATATGTACATAAGAAATTCAAAATGCAGACATATTATTATTCACTTGAGGACGAAAAAGGAATGCCCGTGTTCAGTGAAAACAAAGCTCACCGGGTCTTGTTACTAACCAGCGCTAGTAGCATTCTTGGTAGCTCTTAGCACAAACATTTGGACAAATTGTATTTCATAGCCCTCTCAGACTTGAGAGGAGGCCAGTGCCTTACAATTGGCGTACAAAAGCTGTAAATGTACGATTTTTAACTTTTATGCTTTTATTCTGTGGGAGCGTGGTGCTTTCCCGGTATAACGAATCCATTCGTGCTGCATATAAAATAAGTTGTAGCATGTCTCAACCAATCTTGCAATAATATCACGATTTTCAGTTGATTAGTGATAGCAGCACTAGCCGTCTTACTTACTAGATTTGATCAGTTGTATGACAATATAATGACGATAGATAAGTGTTCCATTATCAAAATTTTTGATAAATTCTTACATTATTTTTTGAACTAGTATCTATGAGTCCAAGCACATCGCGTATTGGGCCCAAAGGTTACCTCTTCCCTAGAGAGTTTGAGAACATCGATAAAAAGATATACAACATGGAAATTAGAGCGAGTGATACCTTTGTTGTAACTTTTCCTAAGTCAGGTACGTATATTATAAATATTGTTGAACTTGATGATCTTTAATTAGCTATGTATGTGTAATAATATGTACTTCAATGAGTTATATGTGTTCACCAGCTGTTACCCGAAACTTAGCTATCGTATATTCTAAAAAACTTAATATTCTTATTTATTTACATTGTTAAAACATGGAATAAAATAGAATCTAACTAAAAGGTTACATACAATATTAGCAAACTACAATAAAGTATAACAAAAACTAAAAATTTAAATTATCATACAGTCCTACTCCCCGTGATATCGTGCCAAGGACGCTGACTGCGTTATAGCTTATGGCTTAACACTTTCACTGTCCGGTTTCCAGACACAATAGTAAGACAATAGCAGTGCCCTATATGTAGTGCACGGGACAGCGAAAGGATTAATATCTTATTTTTGAATGATATCGCCATTTTTATTTTAAAGTACTGATCCGCCCCGACTTTGCACGAGTGATTTCTAGATGTTGACAACAGCGCCACCTACTGGGTCAAATTGAGTTTTTAGACCACCCAGGGGTTTTCAAACTCAAATACAGCCAACAAATATTATCAAAATCGGTCGAATCAATTTCGAGATTTTGGGAGGCTAACGGACCGCAATTGATTTTTATATAACATAGAGATTTTACCACGATATATAATAAAAGTCAAAATATTCAAAGAAAAATTTCTTTAAATATGTTGATTTTTACATAATATACATACACATCATATGTAAATTATTAATTTATATACTTGCACTTTTTTTTATAGGATAAGAGTGACAAACGAGCACACAGTCCACCTGATGGTAAGTGGTTGCTGCGGCCCATAGACATCCACATCTAATGCAGATGCGTTGTCACCCGTGAGGACTAAGATGGAATGCCTCATTTCCAGTAAAAAGGGCCTCCGGCCACCTGCACTCACCAAGCGAAAAGCAGAGGTAAACCTCTACTACACGCTGGTTTTCTGTGAGGTCGTGGTACCACCCCGGTTCGAGCCGGCCCACCCGTAAGACAGCAAAAGCTGCCGCGTGGCTCTACCGCTGTTACATATATTTATAATTATTAACTGAAAAAGAAACATAATTGGTATTATTTTTATTTTTAATAGAAGACTGCCTAAAACTTGTGTTTCTTTGTGTTGTTATGTTAACATTTGTATGAATTCTAATAAATATCAATCACAGGTACTACATTGATGCAGGAACTGGTTTGGCTAATTTTAAACAACTTTGATTACGAAAAGGCTTTGGAAACCCCGCTCACAGTAAGATATCCTTATTTAGAGTAAGTTTTCAAAAATATACCTAGGTCGAAACCTTACTAAAGATTTTTTACTTTTTTATTTCATATACTTTTTTGCTTTTTTCTGTAAATTGTAATAGTGTAAAATAAAGTTGCATTATTATTATTATTAACAACACATAGATATAGGCTGATTAGAACTTAGTATGTCCTATAGGAGTATCAATGTACAGCCGTGGTACAGGCGTAATAAAGTCTGTCACCTCATTTTGTTGTATGGATGTCATAAAAGGTGAGTATGGGAAGTGTCAGAACGATCCTGACGGCCCATGATAGACGACATGTTTATACCGGCGGTAAGCAGCACCTAAGTTGCGATACGCTTCTTAAAATTCCTACACTGGAACAAAATACTAAGCCTACGGTTTAAATATATACAGATATCTTGATTAAAAGTTTTATTAAGTAACACTAACTTTTTCATTTTATAAGGACATATTTAATGAAAATTTTATTATACATCCAACAGATCTGAGATATTTTTTAATCGTAATCAAATATCAACCATGATAAGCGCTGAAAATATTAATAAAACGATAGAGGAAAACATGCCACCACTGCAAAAAATTCTGAGTATGGCTTCTCCGAGATTTATCAAATCACATCTGCCATTATCTTTTCTACCACCCAAGCTGTTGGACACTTGTAAGCTTTTTTACGTAGCTCGGGACCCCCGTGACGTAGTTGTGTCACTTTATCATCATAACAAATTTCTGAATATACTCCTAGATGGCGTGGACTTCAAGGCTTTTTGGGAACTATTTGTCAATGATTTGCGTAAGTGTAAAATAGTTCTGTAGATTTACTTTCTTATTCGATATACTATTCATAACTGAAATATTTATTCTTAAAGCGCCCATCTTTGTAAAGTCCATTATAGAAGGCTTTTTATTACTAAAAAGCAATAGCAATGCCTGCTTTTTACCAAGTTAGTGTGAAACTCTCGCAGCGGCCTGCAAAACATTTCACCAAAGTTGCATGATAATCGTATTAACTGGATGGAAAGTCATAGGAGACAAGCAATCGAACAAACGTTTTTGTCATAAAATATCGAACCTCACGAAAGTTTTTCAGAATCAAATAAATTGTATGTAACGGTATCAAAGACAAAAAAGCAAACAAACAAACAAAATACTGACTTTTATTCGTCAGAAATCTTCGCAGGTGCTCAACAAAAATTTTAAAAGTTTTTTGAAGTGAAAACTTCTTTAGCGGCGTTGTGCACTTTTTTGTAATGGGTAAAAAATGTTAAACTCGCGTCAAGTCACGTGTCCTGATCGAAAATTCGTAAGACGGACGGAGAGTAGACAGCCGGCGCGGCGTAGGAGGGGAAGTAAGTTAGGTTTAATTAATTTTCCTTTATTAATTAATATAATTTTATTATTAAGATTTGGTTTCGATCGAGTCTACTGTACTGCTTGACGAAATTATTAATATAGATACATATGTACTTACACGTTATAGATGTAATATTTGTAATATGTAAACTTTAGAGCATTAACCTATATTTTCATAACATCACAATAAGCACATGGGCGGTGTAAGTTTACCAAACAAATAATTTCGAATGAAAATAAATGCAATAAGATAATAATAAATAATCTCCGCCATTCCAAAATATCAAAAATGCACAACGTTAGTATTCAAGTTTTCACTTCTGCCGGCACTCCCGGAGTGCAACCCGTCGTTTTTTTTTAAATGGATGAATGGTACGAGTATAGAAACACATAGAAGAATAAAAAACAATTATATTAATTTGTACATATTGGTGTAACTATAGCAAAAATATAATATAACTATAATAAATATATGTATACAGGTTGGTCCAAACAGTGAGGTTATAATTTTTTTTTTTGATTTGTCACACCTAGGGGTATACGAAAATACCCTATGTATGTTCCGCGATTTTTTGTAGTTTTCGAGTTATGATTTTTTTATCCTTTTTTGGAAAATGTTCATCCTAAACAGCCTAACTTAAAAAAAATGTAATTGTGAGATTTTTTTCCAAGTATTTTTTTATAGCATGATCCTTATGAGTTGCCCTATTATGCATAAAATAATTAGCTTCCTAAGATTCACCGAAGATACAATAATTTTAATCGAAACTTAAAAATTTTCTGTCAGGAGAGCGGGGCTTGAATTTTCAACATTAAATGAAAAATAGTAATAAATGATTTCATACTTTCTAATTAATTTTGAAAACTTGGCAGTACCTTAATCTTTCATAATAACATGAAAAAATGACACTTAATAGGCCAGTTTTTCTGTTAGACTTCTGAAGTTACTCAGGCAGGAAACTACCTGAATATTTAATTTGATTTAAAAAATCTTTTTATCATTTCTAGGGCTAAACTAAGATAGTAAATGCTTCAGGTTAGCAAAGAAAACTACTTATTGTTAAAACGTGACATTTATTAAGGTATCATTTTACTACAAACTACATGTTTTTTTTTTATTTCACTCAAACTAAATGATACCACATTCAGTCACAAACACACAAAGAAATTTTAAACAAAGGTTCAGGTAAACATTCCTGCTTTGCGCTCCATTTTGTTACCAGGCCGCACCCCGCGCCCCGCGCCACGCCGACCGCATCCCTTTTTCACCTCGCTCTCCCGCCAGTCGTTCACTGCTTTCCCGCGTGCAACCACTACTCACGTTTACGTTTATTTGGATCTCATATTTGACTACCTTCGCTTTGTTTCCCGGATTCTTGATTTGCCTTACAATTGACCTGTGGTTGTTTTATGGACCTTGAGTTGCTTAGTGATTTGAATTACTTTCAGCAATGAGTTTTTCTCTCAGTCAATACGCAGAGATGCACTATTTCTACGGCGTTGCCCAAGGAAACGGCGCATTAGCGGCACGGCTTTATATATATATATATATATATATATATATATATATATATATATATTAAAATAAATTTATCTTAAATTATTTACTAGTTTTATTATGAATCTTGAAATCATTTGTCCAGAACGTAGTAAAATGATACCTTGTTGTCAATAAATTTTAAACAATAAGTAAAGACACTGGATGTTACTTTTGCTAACCTGAAGCATTTACTATCTTAGTTTAGTCCTAGAAATTATAAAAAGCTTTTTTAAATCAAATTAACTATTCAGGTAGTTTCCTGCCTGAGTAACTTCAGAAGTCTGTAACAGAAAAACTGGCCTATTAAGTGTCATTTTTTTATGTTATTATGAAAGATTAAGGTACTGCCAAGTTTTTAAAATTAATTAGAAAGTATGAAATCATTTATTACTATTTTTCTTTTAATGTTGAAAATTAAAGCCCCACTCTCCTGACAGAAAATTTTTAAGTTTCGATTAAAATTATTGTATCTTCGGTGAATGTTAGGAAGCTAATTATTTTATGCATAATAGGGCAACTCATAAGGATCAAGCTACAAAAATAAACTTAGAAAAAATCTTACAATTAAATTTTTTATAAGTTAGGCTGTTTAGGATGAACATTTTCAAAATATGGATAAAAAAAATCATAACTCGAAAACTACAAAAAATCGCGGAACATACATAGAGTATTTTCGGATACCCCTAGGTGTGAGGAATCAAAAAAAAATTATAACCTCACTGTTTGGACCAGCCTGTATATTATTCATTTTTATATACATAGTGTATGTAAATATAATATTAAATTTAAATATATTATATAAAGTTTTACTGTAAGCAGTTTAGATGACGTTCCATCAACCTATTTGATGAAGACAAAATAATGTCGATCTTTTCTATTATTAGAATTATTTTTTAATAAAACAAAAGATAACACAAAATTCATTGAAACTGTAACGCTATATCCGGAATATTTCACAATTTTATTGATAACTGCTATTAATATACATTTTTTTATCACTGATTGTGATGACTTGTACAGTTCGAAATCTTTGATGTCTACTTAACACAGATGGTTCAACCCTAAAACTAATCCTTACATTTGATGTGTAAAGGAGTCGTTCGCGCATCTTGAATAGTTTAGCAGTGTGCACTCGACTATCCACGGTGATGGTAGTAAATCTACACCACCTCAAAGGAGGGTGACTGAGACGTCATCTAGTGAGTTAGCTCAGATTCGAGTGAACAAGATATTTATTTTGATGTAAGAAAGTGAGACGATAAACTATTTTAAATGAAAAATATTTAATTGTCCTGAAAAAGTGCAATTTGGGATACTGTTTTAATTCTGTTTTTCTCGATAAAGGAAGAGATAACGTTTCCTTGTTTTAAGTTACTGATGTGGTTTGTATATTACAGTTCCCTGGGTGCCATTCTTTGAACACGTTAAAGAAGCGTGGCAAATGCGGAACCACCCTAACATGCTCTTTTTGTTTTACGAAGAGATTTCTAAGGTAAAGTGTTTGAAATGAGAAACTTGAAATAATTTTTCGATTGCAGCAGTTATTTCTTACCATTGGGGAAAATCTCATTAGCAATCAGTCATTTTTTTTTATTTTAATCTGGAGATAGCGTTGTTGCTGCTTGTATTGTAATTATTGTCCCTTTTCTAACACTAAAATAGAGTTTGCATTGTGATCTAGTCACGTTATATGGATTCGGGTAATTCACCAATTAGCATGCACATAAATGAAAGCATCAGAAAATATTGGAAAGTTATCTATATTTCAGTTATTACCTCCAAGACTATCCAACTAAAGGTAATAACTACAACTATTACATTATAACATGTGTAGCTAATGGTAAAATGGAAGGAGTAAGAATCAACAATGTTACTTGATGTATTCATAAGAAAGATTATATTTTTACACCGTCTACAAAGAGCAACGCGGACCAACAGCGGATCGTAGGAGAGTAGCCATACGCAGGCGTTCCTATCTGTTAAAGTATAAGTTCATTACTATAACGGTAGTCCAGACACTATTCCGATGATATCCCGGACCTCAGTCTGAGCGAGATTAGAATGGCTTTCCAGCACCTTAAAAACGGCAAGACCCCAGGCTGGGATGGAATTACAGCGGAGCTTCTGAAAGCGGGTGGAAAACCGGTACTTAAAATCCTTCAGAAGCTCTTTAATTCCATCCTCCATGGTGGCATTACACCAGAGGGGTGGAGCAGAAGTGTCGTGGTCTTGTTCTTCAAGAAAGGTGACAACGCTCTCTTGAAGAAGTACAGACCGATTTGCCTTTATTATTACGAATTGTCTCGCGCGCAGACTTGACGACTTCCAGCCTCCCGAACAAGCCGGTTTCCGAAAGGGCTTTAGCACCATAAACCACATACATACCTTTCGGCAAATTGTACAGAAGTCCAAGGAGTACAATTTGCCACTATATCTGGCTTATGTGGACTATGAGAAAGCCTTTGATTCCGTCAAAATTTGGGCGGTGCTGCAGTGTATCGAAGTGCTGAAGTGCTTGTACAGTACGGCCAAGATGGCTATCCGAGTACAGAACCAGAGTACGAAACCTATCCAATTGCAAAGAGGTGTAAGACAGGGTGCCGTTATATCCCCGAAACTCTTCAACTCTGCATTGGAAGACGTTTTCAAGCTTCTGGACTGAAAGGGAAACGATATTAACATCAATGGCGAGTACATCACTCCCCTTTGATTTGCCGACGATATAGTCCTTATGGCAGAATCGCTAGAGGACCTTAGTACTATGCTCAATGAGCTCAATAGTGTCTTCCAACGGATAGGTCTTAAGATGAACATGAACAAAACAAAGATCATGGTTAATGTCCATGTCACACATATGCCGGTAGTTGTTGGGAGCCCTAAGATCGAAGTTGTTGACGAGTATGTTTACCTGGGACAAATAGTCCGACTAGGTAAGTCCAACTTCGACCGAGAGGTCAATCGACGGATTCAACTCGGTCGGGCAGCGTTCGGGAAATTACGGCACATCTTCTCGTCAGGTATACCTCAAAACTTAAAGACGAGACTTTAAAATCAGTGCGTATTGCCAGTGATGACTTATAGAACTGAGACGTGGATCTTCTCTGCTGGCCGGAAGAGGAAGCTCAAGGTCACTCAGCGAGCTATGTAGAGGGCTCTGCTCGGAGTTTCTCTGTGTGATAAACATAGAAATGAGGATATCCGCAGTAGAACCAGAGTGACGGACATAGCCCAACGGATTAGTAAGCTGAAGTGGCAATGGGCCGGCCATATAGCTCGAAGAACCGACAACCGATGGGAAAAAAGGTTCTCGAATGGCGGCCTCGTACCGGCGGACGAAGTGTAAAGCGTCCCCACACTAGATTGAGTGACCACCTGGTAAGACATGCAGGAAGTCGATGGATGCAGGTGGCTCAGAACCTTGCTTTGTGGCACTCCTTGGGGGAGGCCTGTGTTCAGCAGTGGACTTGTGAAGGGCTGTAATGATGATGATGATGATGATAAGTCCATGTGGTCCTATACCTACATTAAAACTAGTTACAGCCGTACTGCTCACTTGACTTAATCAAATGCGGGGCTGAATCACCGTCCTACAGAAATACCGAATCATTCAGTTTTTTGCTAAAAAAAAGAGATCTGCCACGTCAAATTTTAAAAAAGATGGCTTTACCTTTCATATACAAGTAATTTTAATCACATTTTTGCTATTTACTTCTTTATAAACAAAAAATTACATTTATAAATAAAATAATAAATAATAATTTGTAAAAAGTGTTGTAAATAGTGTTGCTTCGGATCTGTTTACCAACACAGATCGCTCGCCCACATACAATATGTAGATTGGTCGAGCAACTGATCTGAGTCTATATCTGAGTTGTTGCTGTCACTGAGCGATACTGTTATTGTATTTATGTGTATGTGAAATTGTTAGTTTATTGTTTTAATTGTTTTGTGTGAGCTTTGTTGTGATAGACGATTGTTTTTGTGTGCGCAGATTTCTTTTTTAATTTATTCCGTTCTTATATTGCTGAGCTATAACAAATGTTCGTATATAAAACAATTAATTTCAGGATCTGCAAGCATGTGTACGTCGCATTGCCAAATTTCTTGACAAAGAGATAACTGAGGAACAGATAGAAAAATTATGCGAGCACCTTAAAATTGATAACTTCAAGAAAAACAAATCCGTCAATTTTGATCATTTGAAAGGTACTGGATTTATAAATGAAAAGGAAAGTTTTATTAGAAAAGGTATGTATTCTATCTTTCTTTATCGGCTTTATTGCACAGCTGAATGTGGGCCACCTCGATTGTTGAGAGTATTTGCCATAATTGCCACGATATATAATTTATCTATCGCACAGTCACACAAGTAATAAAAATACATTAGGTAATACATCAAATGTGTAGCTATTTTTTGTTAATATTATGTAATGTGACCAATATCGTCCTAAACTCGATTTTAAGCATTTTTCATACTTTATACACGGTGTAACATGAGGGGTGGATCATTGGTGGCTAGCGGGTGGAGGACCTCCATATAAATATTTAGTGGTTTAAAAGTTATTTGGACTTTTGAACCACTAAATATTTTAGTGTAGTTTATACGTGGTAGCCATGCTGCAACTATATTAGTAGTATAGTTGTAGCACGAATGGGTCGGCTCGACCGGGGAAGGACCACGCTCTCACAGAATACCAGCATAAAATAGCAGCTTAATGCTGCTGTGTTTCGTATGGTGAGGGTAGAGAACCGGAGACCCTTTTTACTGGAAAAGAGGCGTTCCATCTTAGTCCTCACGGGTGACAACGCATCTGCATTTTGATTCGCAAACGAGGATAAATGTAGGTGTCTTTTGGCCACAGCAAGCACTTACCATCAGGTGGACTGTGTGCCCATTTGTCACCCTATCCTATATAAAAAAACTAGTAAATTTTTTATTCAAAATCCTTTTTTAGCCTAAACTTCGCAATTGCAGCCAATCTATCAGGTCTGCAACTGTGATTTTTTTTCAAACAAGATAAACAGAGGGTCTTTTGTACCTTTACATCAAACAGAGGCTTAGATTTATAAAAATGAAAATTAAAAAAATATAGTATTATTTTTTAAAAATCTTATATTTGCATTAGCTTTTTATGGTTTTAAAACAAATATTTCACAAACGATTTTTTTTTCTACAAACTATCTTACAAACTATTGGTTTTCATGAATAATGAAACCTGAACATTTAATTTGGCTAGTGCTGGGGCATCATGTTGAAAAATGTACATAAATAGTCCATGTTCCAATAACCGAAATTTTTTTCTTTAATTTAAAGTCTACTAAAAACGTAAGTAAATTTATTTTGTTAAGCGTACGCTACGCTAGTAAGTAGAATAACGAGATTACATACGCAAGGACAGAAATGAGTCCTATTAAACACACGAATATGTGCTGTTAAAATATTATTTATTGTTTTTGATATCCTTATTTAAAGTAAATGTTCAAAATGAGCTCCATTATTACATATATATTTTTACATATACATAGCATGCATCTTTTCATAAAACTTTTTTTGAGCCTACGGAATAATTCTTTTTTCCTAATTTTCATTTGAGTTCAGTTCAGATTCAGTTTCAGCCGTAATGAGGGGGCTAATAATCTTCCACTCACCAGATGTCGCTAGTTTTGACTGAGGAAAATTTTTTTGTTACACAATGTCAGTTAATTGAGAAATTAGTTAAATAATGGTTTATCATTATCTAGAGTATTATATTAATACACAACACAATGCGTCAGTGGTTTGATTTTTAATTTTTTGCACATTATAACTCTTTTTTTTTAAAAGTCGTCTTTTAGTTACATTTATAGTTTGATTAATCATTTCTAATGTAATTAATATAAAATATAACTAATAATACAGAAAGAAACCTTAAAGATTATATTTTCCTTAGAAATTATCATCATCGCTATGAAATCTGTCAAATATTTTACCTCACTCTAAAGTGGCGCCGCCCTGGTGGCAGAAAAAGTCGTGGATGCCCTCATTGTTTAATAGAAGTGTATTCGCTTTTGTACGCCAGCTCTTTGTAATATTCCCAGATGAAAAAATCTAAGTGTTTGAGGTCTGACAACGTTGGAGACCAGGCTATTGGCATGCCACGGCCTATCTATTTACGTGGAAAAATTTGATTAAAATATTCATGGCATGGCGCCCCATCGCATTGAAAGTACATGCAGCTCAGTACAGCTAAGTTTACTTCCTGCAAAATTTCAGACTAGTTATTTCGTAAAAATTACAAGTATACGTAGCCGTTTAATCTGGCTGGTAGATTGAACGATCCGATCAGCTGTTTGTTGAAGAAAATTGTGGCGGCGAATCGCATGTGGGTTTTCAAAACTCCAGGAGTGGTCATTATGCATATTAAATATTCCATTCCGGCTAAAAGTTGACTCATCTGTCCACATTATATTGTCAAAAAAGTTTTGTGCCAGACATATGAGATAGGCCTGTGCGACGGCCAATTGCTCTCGTACTTGTCGATGAATCTCTTTGTACTTCTTCCAAAATTTGTTCGTATTGATCTGGGTAGATTCTCGGAACTCCTCCGAGAAGAACCGGGGATGCGACTTTCCATGTACGTGTTCTGGACACGTAAAAAAACACGGTAGTTAGTGTATACCTCAGGTTGTGGACCACCTCTTCTAATCAGTTGCTCACGGTACATCCTAGCAGCCGCTCGCGCGTTTCCTCGGGCTGCGCCGTTACAATAGTACATTTCTGCATTTTCGCGTGGAGAATAAGGCATGATGGATGAAATTCATGCAGTGCTACTTATTATTAATAATCACCCAATAAACGAGCAATCTTCGTTCCGAGGTAACAACAATCCAAATCACATAGAGAGTATCGAAGTCCACTAAACAAGCCGAATTCAGAGGATGAAGTAAAACACGGGATAAAAACGTAGCACAGGTGAGAAAAGAGGGGCAGTTGATAAACGACTAAGGAAGGAACTGACAATAGTCATACCGCTTACTCAGAAAAATAACAAGTCCTTCTAAGAAAATAATGGCCATAAAAATACCAAACTACCTAATCAGCCAACCACAGCAGTGCCAGAGCGAGAAATATTTTTTTTATTTCTAGCTTTCCCCTTCTTAACTTAATCCAGGATGTTACGTGATAAGAAGCGCACACAGTTGCGCTTCTAATTCTTTCGGTAACTGACGTTTTTAAAATAGGTTTAGGCTTTATAAAATCAGGTATTTTGGTACTTGGACTATTTAAGTACATTTTTCAACGTGATGCTCCAGCACTATCCAAATGAAATTTTCAGTATTAATTCTTCATGAAAACCAATAGTTTTTAATATAGGTGGTAGAAAAAATTATATGTGAAATATTTGTTTTAGAACCATAGAAATTTAATGCAAATTTTAGATTTTGAAAAAAAATACTATAACTTTTTTATTTAGATTTTTATAAATCTAAGCCTCTGTTTGTAGCCGAAGTAGTTTTAAGACAGACCAAAAGAGGGCGCTTTATTTATTTACCACAACAAAGCAACACCAACTTAGTTTTAATGATGGAGGAAATTATGAGCGCTCTTAAAAACATACAAAAAGAACTGGATGCCCAAAAAATTGAAATTCGGAAAAGTGGAGAGAATGTAGCAAAAGAGGTTACACAAAATATTAACAAAATGCTGGATGAAAGATTCTTCAAACTGGAGGAAAGTCATGCAAAATTAAAAGAGAAAGTAGAAAGCCAAGGGAAAAGAATATATTTCTTGGAAAAACAGGCGCGTCAGTGGAATATTGTTTTCTTTGGAATCGAAGAGAAGGAAAAATCATATGATTACTTACAAAACAACATAATTAACTTTATAAATGAACGCTTCACTATTAATATAGAAGCCAGGGATATACAAGAGATAAAAATAATAGGGAAATTAGGAGAAAGGCCCCGTCCAATAATTGTAACTTTCACAAATCTCGGCACAAAGATTAGCATTTTCAAGCAGAAAGGAGTTTTAAGGGATACTCAATATTATTTGAAGGAAGATTACCCACAACAAGTATTGGAGAAAAGGAGAGAATTGCAAGAGCAAGCAAAATTGGAGAAAGAGAAGGGTAATATAGTGAAAATAAAATATGATAAACTGGTCATAATAAAACCCAGTAGTAAAAGGCTACTCCCCATTTCACCGGTAAATAATTCCCAACTACAAGGTGAAGCAAGCATACATGCCAATAAAAAGAACAAAATGTTGAAAACACATCCTCCTACGCGAAGATTTAATAGTGTATCAGAAGAAATAGTAAAACCTAGCATGTTAAGCTTTTTAGTTAATAAAAATTCCAGCAACACAACACCAAAGCAGGACGTTGAAAACAGAGACAACAACATATAACAATCAAGGCCCCCCCTTCCCGCACGGATTATATAAACGAACCATTTCAAAAAATCAACAATAAACATCTTCCAACCCGGTTGGTCACCGTGGAAGATTATGACCAAAACCTTCCAAAGAAAACAAAAAATATAGAAATATCAAACTCTACATCTGGAAATACAAATAGACTCTATATTCTAACATATAACGTCAGAACCTTGTCTTCTTATGGGCGACTTCTGGAACTGACAGAAGCACTAAAAAATATAAACTTTGATATAATTGGACTATCAGAAACGCGACGTTTGGGCACAAAAATAGAAGAATATGAAAATTGTATACTCTGTCATACAGGACTCACACAAGGACACTATGGAGTCGGTTTTTTAATAAGCTTATATCAAAAGAAAAACATAGAAAGCTTTATCGGCATCTCTGATAGAATCGCACTACTAAGCTTAAATATACGAGTACAGGGCAACAAAATGTCGTTTATACAAGTGTATGCACCCACAGAAGCAGCCAGAGAGGAAGAGATAGAAAGTTTTTATGCAAATTTGTATAAAGCCATGGACCTTGCACATAATACGTATATAATTATGGGCGACTTTAATGCCAAAATAAGCCAACGTAGAGCAGATGAATACTTGATAATGAAATCAAACGCATATGGCGAAAGAAATGACAGAGGACAAAGACTTATCGACTTCGCACTCGAAAATAAAATAGCAATTTTAAATACGTATTTCAAAAGAAAACCAAACCGTAGATGGACATGGCGGTCACCTTATGGAGAATATAAAAACGAAATTGATTATATTTTGTCAAACAGACCGGGTATGGTACAAAACATTGATGTATTAAATCTTAATTTTTCTTCAGATTATAGACCAGTTAGAGCAATACTAACAATTTCAAAAATAAAAAGGAACCGAACTGGATTTAAAAATAAACAAAACTGTACATTGAACAACGAGGAAGAAATACGCAGATATAGAGAGTGCATTACAGCCCACCTACCAAACCTACTAGAACCTCAAGAAAATATTTCAGTCCAAACTTATTACGATAAAATACTAAAAACTATCACCCAAAGCCTCCAAGAAGCTCGAATACCTGATAAAAATACAAAAAAAAGACATAAAATCTTATCAGAGAGCACTCTAGCACTTATGAAGAGGAGACAGATACTGCAAAATACCAAAAACAAAACTAGGTCAATGAAAAATGAATTATCAGCGTTATACAAGCTAATAAGCAAGCGTATAAATTGCGACTATGCAAGATACAGATCGGACACTGTAGAAAAACATCTAGTACAGTCAGGCAGTTCGAAACAAGCTATCAAGGATTTAAGAACAAACAAGACATGGATAGATGGATTAAATAGCGAAGGAAAAACCCTGAATAGTCGTAAAGAAGTTATAGGAATTGCAACAGATTTTTACAAAAAACTTTATAGCGCTCATAACTATAAAAATATTGACCGAAATAAATCGTATAGGACAGACGTTAACTCTACGAGATGTACACCTTTTGTCAAAACAGAAGTTATACAAGCAATAAATAGATTAAAAACCAATAAAAGCCCTGGTTCAGACAATATCACCAACGAAGCTATAAAATTGGTTCATTCGTTACTGGCTCTACCATTAACTCATTTATTTAACTGCATTTTGAAAAATTCCAAAACACCGACACAATGGTCACAGTCAGATATAATACTAATTTATAAAAAGGGCGACCCATGTAATCTTGCAAATTACAGGCCAATAAGCTTATTGCCTTGTATATATAAATTATTCTCCTCTCTCTTAAACCAAAGAATAAGTATTCCACTGGTAACGGAACAATCCATAGAACAAGCGGGATTTAGAAAGAGTTTCTCGACTATAGACCATATCCACACTCTGGAATTACTGATTGAGAAATATCAAGAAAAACAAAGAGCTCTATACGTCGCCTATATTGACTACAAAAAAGCCTTCGATACCGTATCACATTCATGTATCTGGAAAGCGCTAATAGAGCAAGGGGTAGAGAAGGAGTATATACAGGTAATAAAAAGTATTTATAATAACAACACGGGCAGAGTAAAATTGGAAAGAGTCGGCCCAAGCTTTCCCATTGAAAGAGGAGTGACACAAGGTGATCCGACATCCCGTCGATAATAAGAAAGCTAGATTGGAAAACTAGCGGCCTAAACATAGACGGAAAATACTTGAGCCACCTTCGATTTGCTGACGACTTGGTGCTTTTATCGGAATCAAGCTCGCAATTACAAGTCATGATTCAATCACTTAATGTGGCTAGTAAGCAGGTAGGATTAGAGATGAATATCGCAAAAACTATGGTAATGACAAACAGCGTGGAAAAGACAATATCAGTCGATAAAGAAATATTGAAATATACGAACAAATATATGTACTTAGGAAAACAAATTGGCTTCGATAAGGAGAGTAATTATTCAGAAATCGAGAGGCGTATTCAACTTACTTGGAATAAGTACTGGAGCCTAAAGGAAATTTTCAAAAATAATATGTCAGTAAAAATTAAAACTAAAGCCATGTCGAGCTGTCTTTTACCGTGCCTAACTTATGCTTGTCAGACTTGGAAATACACAGAAAAAATAAAGAAAAAAATTACCACGTGTCAAATGAGCCTAGAACGAAGCATGCTAAAAATTAGGAAAATCCAAAAAATAAGACACACTAAAATTAGAAGCATATCTAAAGCTACTTATGCTCTAAACTATGCCAAAAAACTAAAATGGAAGTGGGCGGGGCATGTAGCGAGACTGTCAGATGAGCGGTGGACCATAAGGGTGACACGGTGGAGAGGTCCAAGCGGAAAACGCTACAGAGGGAGACCGCTTACGAGATGGGCGGACGATATATGCAAAACGGCCGGCCTAAGCTGGATGCAAAAAGCCCAAGATAGAGAGAATTGGGACTCTTTGGAGGAGGCGGAAGGGTTCTTGCAGATTAAATATTTATCTTAATCTTAAGCTTAGTTTGTTCATTTTTTACCTTTGCAAGAAATAAAAGGCTTTTTTATTTTTTTATTTTTTTTATTAAGCCTCTGTTTGAAGTAAAGGTACAAAATACCCTCTGTTTATCTTGTTTGAAACAAAATCACGGTCGCAGACCTAATAGTTTGGCTGCAATTGCGAAGTTTTAGCTAAAGTCGGATTTTGACAAAATTTTTACTTAAGTCCAAATAACTTCTGAACCACTGAATATTGCATTACCTATATGGGGGTTAAATCGATAGGTTTTAGGTCCCTCCTCCGCCCCTCCCAGCTACCGATGATCCACCCCTCATGTTACACCGTAGTAATAATTTAACTTTAACAAATTTTATATGGCATATTTATTGTAAAGGATTTAAGTTTGTTTTTATCATGAATCTGTTTATTATACTTATAAAATTTATCTTTGGATTTTTTAAACATTAATTTTACGAATATACAACAATCTTAAATATAAAATAGCAAAATTTATTCTCTCAGCATATAATTTCAACGGTTTCTGCACAATATAAACAGACATTCCTCGCTCCTGATTTCTGGACTTTCTTCTGCATTTCCGATACAGAAACGCGCCAAAGAAAAAAAATTCTCTGAATGTTATTAGTTATCTGTGTAATATGTTTGTTGATGCCTGCAATAAAGATATTGTATAGTAACGAAGTGAAAAACTGAGTGAAACATCCGTTACTTAATTTCGCCTCGTTGGTGCCATAAAAGAGATTATCAAAGAATTTCCGGCCTTTTAGACTTCACGTCTTCTGGCATATAAGATGGTATACCACCAACTACCAGATATTAATTACCCACACCGGTGACTGGAATAACGTTAAAGTTGCCCGACATCTGGTACTGCGACCAAAATGGCCACATTTCGTGATGTTTATGACAAATGTTCCCTACAATGGATGAAATCCATTCCCAACCGAAGACTATTTAAAGTTGATGTAGAAGGTTTTTTATTTGGTTACCGTATTTTTAATTAAATAAGGGTGACAAACGGACATACAGTACACCTGATGGTAAGTAAATGCCATCATACTATAGACATTAACATCTATCCTCGATTAAGAATCAAAATGTGTTGTAATTTTTATATATCCATATCTTATTAGTTTGTGTCAAAGAAAAAAAAATCGTGAATGTGTGAAATCCACCAACATGCAATTGGGGCAGTGGCGTGGTGGCATTAGAATGTGTTGCTACCCTCCGGTACCACTAGAGCTGAAAATGTCGCCCACATCCTTCTTCCTCATTGTCTCAAGTACCTTTTAAAAATAAAAAATTGCTAAGAAGTCTTCTATGGTCTTTGTATAATATATAATCCCGCAACGGGTAGCAAGTAATTCGAATGATTGATTGTGAATTTTCTTGACTGACAAATTGTGAACTTACTACATCTATTTTGAACTCCTTGGTGGTCCCATATGAATTTGACGAAATATATGCACTTTTATATAAACAAGATGAAATTTGATAATGGAATACTATTTAGACATCATCATAATTGTAACCGTGCAGTTGCAGTGTATGAAAGTTCACTACTCCATATCGTCCCTTATGTGTCCTAACAGCCAACAGAGGGAAACTAAAACTGAAGGTGGGCAACAGCATCTTCCTATTATGAACTAATAATTATACAAAATACGGTTGTCCATCAGCTTGCCTAGCTTGGCAATCTATGTGCAGCATTAGACTTTTATAGGCTGTACTGGACGGTGGATAGTTACAACATTAACTTGACGGTGTTCCTTAGTCGGGGCTTGAATTTTTTTACAAATTTTCTTAGCCCAGACTTTAGAAGCTATTATGTAGTATTTTTTTAAGTTCTTTAAAGTCGATATTTACTAATTAATTGTAAAAGTGTTTAATTATACTCCATAAAAACAACTTGGATTTTCATAATATTATTTCAGGTAAAGTTGGCGGTTGGCGAGACTATTTTGATGAAAAGATGACGGAACAGACACAGCGGTGGATAGATGAGAACTTGCGTGATACCGACTTGCGATTTCCTCAATAAGCATTTCAATAAATTTTTATTCATAACATAATAATACGATTATTTACCTAACTTCGTAGATGCGTAAACATATCTGTTACCTCATTTAGAAGCTTGTATATAAAATTCGAATTAAGAGTACAATAAACTTCAAAATATCAATTAAAATATTCTGACCATAATAAAGAGCAGTTCTGAAGGTAAAACAGTATATATTTCTTATAGAATATTGGTGGCAAACGAGCGCATACACCTGGTGGTAATTAGGTGCCGTTGCCCAACGAGATCCACATCTATTATCGTAAAGAATATAAATTTGAATGAAAACAACAGTAATAACTAAAATTCACACTACCTCTTGCAGAAGATATTAAAATTAAATTATTAATCAGATATTTTTGAAACTCACTCCCAAATCACTTAGTATCAACGAATAATATTTAATATAACAAACATACGACTGGATCGTAGCTCAACCGATATAAATTTTACTCTATACTTCACGAGAATCTACTTTGATATATTTATTATTTTATTTTTTATATATTTCATTTCACCCGGGTTGACTGGGAAAGAATTGTTATGTGGCAGAGACAAAAACTCTTTTAAGAATAAATTTATTTAATACTTTTAAACTAACTTAAAATATAGTAGTTGATACAGAGAACGTGGGAATGGAATTATATTGAGGGATCGAAAGATTTGGTTTAAACAGTGTAGGAAGCTAGAAGGTGGGGTAAAGTTAAGGGAACAACATTGTTCTTAATGTTATCGTTAACTTGTCCTAACATACAATAAGGAATGGTAAACTATAAACATTAGCATATAATATTACAATCGAATTAGTTTGGCTTCTAAGAAAGTAAACAATATGATTTAGATTTTAAGTAAATAAACAATATAAAGTATACAGGTCTTATAACATGAAGTAAATAGGATCTTTGACATAACACCTCTAGTGAGCACGCCAAGCTTTTTAGGGGCCAATTTGGCCTTCCCTTCCAAGTGAGCACGAAACTGCCGAACGAACTTTTTAGGGGCCAATTTGGCCTTCCCTTCTTTGACCACGAAACTGCACGTCACTCGATATGTCGACACCGAGGATACCGATACTAGCTGAGTCAACAAGGGGAGTGCCTTGAAACTGAGGAGATACGACAAAGAGGTTCTTTTTAGCGGTGAACGCGCAAACTTGTGTCTTCTGGGGATTGAACTGGACTAGATTTAGTCGCCCCCAGTCTGAGACTTTGTTCAACTAAGTCTCGACTTCAGACACAAGTTTGTTATGGTACTCGGCGACGTTTTTCCGAGAAATACTGGTACGGCCGGTGTATAGAGCATCACCAGTGCTGTCATCCGCATAGCAATGAATGTTACCAGTTTGCAACATATCATTGATATGCTGAAGAAGCAGAGTTTGTGATAGCACGCAGCCTTGTGGAACACCAGCGTTAATAGGCTTGTAATCGGAGCATGCACCGTCTACTACGACCTTGATGCTCCGATTTGCAATAAAATTGGTGATCCAATTGCACAATTTTTCGGGAAGCCCATAGGAAAGGAGCTTCGAAAGAAGCGCTTTGTGCCAAACCCGATCGAAGGCCTTGGCAATGTCCAAACTAACGGCCAACGCCTCCCTTTGGACTCTACCGCCTCTGCCCATCTATGAGTCAGGTAGACCAGAAGATCACCAGCCGATCGACTCCGATGAAAACCGTATTGTCAGTCACTAATCAGCTGGTGATCCTCAAGGTACCGCATGAGGTGGCAGTTAATAATGGATTCCATTATTTTGGAGAAAACGGAGGTGATGGCGATAGGCGTGTTATTGGACGGGTCTGAGCGGTCGCCTTTTTTAGGAATCGGGTGAACAAAAGCTGTCTTCCATGATTTTCGGACTACGTCTAGGGAGTAAGAGGACCAGAAAAGACGCGCTTGCATTTTTGCAAGGCCCAGATTCGGCCTCACATGGTATTACATACTGTGTTCTACTGTTCCCATCTCTGGGCAGGGGCTCCCCAGTGCCAGCTCCTTCCACTTGACCGCATCCAGCGCACAGCGGCTTGAATCGTTGATGACTGAGTACTTTCCGATCAGCTCGATTCATTGGCACTGCGAAGATGTTGCATCTCTTAGCATTTTCTTTCGCATTTACCACGGGGAGTGCTCTGAGGAATTGTTCGGATTATTCCCAGCCGCCAAATTTCACGAACATACATCGCGGCAGAACTCCACACCATATGGTTGATTGGCGATCCACCACTGTGTGTTTTAGAAGATGTTTTCTTCCTCGCACGACTTCCTTGTGAAATCGATTACCATCAGCAATTTTTCCGGACCGAAACGACTTAGGGACCTTCAAGAAAAGAGCCTACCCCTTTTTAAAAGGCCGGCAATGCATCTGCAATTCTCCTGGTTCCCCTGGTGTAGCAGTTGTTCATGGGCGGCGGTAGCCACTTACCATCAGGTGTGCCGCATGCTCGTTTGCCCCCTCTGCTATAAAAAAATATAAATATAGGACGTAATAGAGGCAGATTCAAGTATTTTGTGTAAATTAGGTAATGCTATTGGGGCAACTAAGTTTTATTGAGCCTAGCGCAGGGGTCGGCAACCTGCGGCTCGCGAGCCACATGCGGCTCTTTGGATGTGAAGCTGCGGCTCTTTAGTGTCATACGCAAATATTATTTATTTTATTAAAAAAAAAATCGATCCACACTGAGGCATTTGGAGTTAATACTGGATCTCTAGAAATGCAATTTATCGATTTAAGGCGCAGGTTGAGCAAAATGTCACGCTAGTCGTTATTTGTGCGGTTTTTAGCAGCTATCTACTTTTTATTTATCAACAATCAAAAATATATAATAAATAATAACAAATAAGAAACACAATATATTTCTACATAATCTGGATTCCATAAGAGCTATATCCAATTTTTTTAAAGGAATAAATATTAATATAATCTCCTTACAACGAAACCACATAAATGTGAAATAATTATTGATAACATGCATCTCCTCGTAAAGTAAGTATTATTTTGTTTTGCCATTTACACCAATGGATAGGCAATTTATTAATAAACATTTCTATTATAATTTTTTTTTTCAAAAGACCAAAATTTGATTTTATTAAGAAATTATTTCAAAACCTGGGCATATTCACTGCCCACGGGCTTGCTGGAGTCAGTGAGCGCTGAGCTCTTAAACGTGAAACCCGTGTCGTTAGTCAGGTGTTTCATTTGGTCTATGGTCGTCTTATAAGGCCCGATCGGGTAAGTCGGCCCATAGGCGACTGATTCAGCCTGGGCTTCTAAATTGGCCTATCTGCGGCATTGCGGGTTATTACGTGACTCTCTAACTAAACTGACCATTTATTTTTTAACTCAAAACAGGACATGGGTTTATTTATACTCTAAAAACTATAACTTTATACAATTAGTGTTCACTATAAAATTATATTCGGTATAGACGGTAATTATTAAATGCAACATATTTTTTTTATTATTAATTACATTTGTCAGTGGATTAAATTTGCTTTAATAAAGTTGGTGATGATGATAAGAATAAAATTCTGGGCAAGTTTTTTTATTCTTACCTTTGTTAACAACATCGCCTATAGAACTGGAACAGTAAGTGTGTTTTTCAGACGTCCACAATTTATTCAAAATAGAAATATACTCTTTCTACTGGAGCATTTGTACCAGGTAGACATAAAACATATTCGATTAAAAAAATTATGTTGAAAATTGTTGGCTTTGAATACTTCCATCCAACGAGTTACGGGATAAGTTTGTGTCCCGGATCTTTATTTAAGGAAAAGGGACAGTCCCGTTCAAAACGGGACGTACGGTCACTTTACCTATAACCCGGCGACGGCTCCGTGGTGCAGTGGCTTAGCAATCAGTTGTTGCGCTGGGGGCCGCGGGTTCGAATTCCGCACGGAATAAGTATTTGTAAGGCCTACAAATTATTGTTCCGGGTCTGGATGTTTCTCCTTGTGCAATTTATGTTTGTAAACTGCCTCCACGACTCTCATTCTATATTACTCTCACTCTGCAAAAGGAAACGTCCTATTTATTTATTTATTCTTTATTTCACCAAATATTTGTACAAAAGGCGAGCTATCTATCTATTTACCTATAGTGAGTAGGTATCTTTTAAACTCACCATTTTCAATGCTTCATTTTTAATTTATAATTAATTATAAAATTTCATAATTAGATAATATATAATTATAATATAATGCAACTAATATACCGAATAAAAAAATTAAAATACATTTATCGTTGTACGCTGTGTGTATTTTCATAAAATAGTTTATTGATGTTGAAAAAATACTACGTTCGTACAGTAGGTCGCGTCTTAGATATTGTAGCGAGTCGGCGCGGCACACCAAATGCTCAAGGTAGTTCGCATGGAGTAGCCCCTTAAAAAGAAAAGCTTTGTGGAGTTGAAAATTTACAGAGTTGAAAGGCAAGTTGAAAGAGTTGGAGGTCCAGAAATGTATGTACGTTATGCAACAAAAATTAACAGCTTTAAAAGAAAGGCCGCGAGTTGGGGCACTTATATTCGACGCATGGAATAGTCTTCCCGATTACTACAACGAGGAGAAGAAGTTGGCATTTGGAGGGCTGACTATCTTCGGATCGATATATTCGTGCGGGCAAGCTTTCTCTTGCATGAATATAATTAAAAAAGTAAGAAGCCAACTAACAAATGAAAATTCATAGTCGTGTTTGAAAGTTAAAACAACAAGTTATGAGCTAAATTTATCCGAACTTTCTAAACCCATGCAAAGCCAACGCTCCCATTGAATTTGTTTGCTTAAATGTATCTTATTGTTTTTTTCATTTTTAAGTAAAAGTTACATTGTTTAGTAAGTTTTAAATTTTCTACTTGAATAACCATACAAAGCCAAAACTCCCATTGAATTTGTTTGCTCAATTGTTTGTAATTGAAGTACAAGTTAGTGTTGACTTACAATGTAAATAAATGTTTGTTTTAATTTGTTACTTAAATAATAAGTGATCAATTAATAATACTACCTACTAATAATTCTAATGGCACTTGCCAAGGCACTTTAGTATATTTTTAGGGTTCCGTACCTCAAAAGGAAAAAACGGAACCCTTATAGGATCACTTTGTTGTCCGTCTGCCTGTCTGTCTGTCAATACCCTTTTTCTCAGGAACGCGTGGGGGTCATTAAGCTGAAATTCATATCAAATACTCAAGTCTACTGTCCCTTGGAGCTGTGAAAAAATCAAACTAAAGGGGAATGCCCACCGTTCAAAAACACTTTGGCCATGGGTGCCCACATATAAGAGCATATGGAAATGATAACATGCAATTAAAGAATGAAATGGTTAAAGAATTGGTTTTAAAGAAGTCCGGATTTTTAAGATATAAACGTTTTTTAATTTCACAAGATCAGTTTTTTAACAACAATAGTGACTTCGTATTTTGTGACATTTAAACCACAATTGACACACCGTAAATGTCCTCTTGAATAAGTTACTGAGAGCTGGGAAGAACTCTGGCCGGTGTGAAAGCTGGGGTCATCGTTAACAGTGGATATCGAGTCTAAGTTCGTGCAGAGGTTATCGTAAGAAGTGGGAGTGGGATCCATTTTCAGGCCGTGGTCAATAGGGTGAGAAGAATTATCGGAGTCCATTTAGAAAACTTATTCGTTGTAGATAACAAATCCGCGAAAAAACAAACAAAATAACACAAATGCAAAGGAATTTGACTTTTGATTATTTAGTTTTAATAATTATGACATGGATCGAGCTGTCAGATTCGATGTTGCCAATTAACAGACATGAAATCGATAAATAGATAGAGATTTTTTTATTCGATTTATAATTTCATAAAAAAGAATAATCTTTGATTCGCTCTAAGTTCTGCACGCTTTTTAAAATATAATTTGTTTTATTAACGTAAATTCCATTTTAAATGTATTTTTAAGAACAGATAAGAATAACAGTTAAATTGTGCAGTAGCGTTTTTGTTATGGTCTAATGAGTTCGTGGTAAATCAACTAGCAATTCGCTTGTTTAATTATCATAACATCATAATAATTATCGAAATATAATATTACCATTATAATAATTACACCATAAAAAATCGGTTGAAAAAACAGAATCGACTTTTTTAACGAGGTTTGTGATTGGCAACACTTTTTACTTTATCCACAAACTAATGACTTTTATCTTTTCGGTACTTTTTATTTGTGCAAAAATATTGCAATTTTTTTGGGATACATAAATAGCGCGAATAAATACCTTGAAAAAGGATGTATTTTTTAAACAAATGCAAATTGTTGGCCATTTCATGGCCAGAAATGGGCATTTCCTATTGCGAAAAATATAAATTTTTCGTTACATCACATAATAAAAATATTTTTAATAATTTTAAACTTATATACCTACGGATTTATTCGGAACCCTTGGTGCGCGAGTCCGACTCGCACTTGGCCTGTTGTTTTTACAGGGGCCTTTCAAAGTCGACAAATTTTGAACATTTTAAATTCATAGTTTAACAAATAGTCTTAATTCTAGAAAACTTAGGGCAATTGTGTCATTATTTTTGTCTCTGGTTCTAGAAATGTTATTTAGGGTTACGGTTCCAAAGTTTAAATGAATAAAAATAATAAAAATTAACCACAATAACCGAAAATGGTTACAGTTTGACCAAATTTCTAGGTTTTTCTTAGATGCCCATAATTTCCAAATTGCATGGGATAGATTTTTTCTGATTTTTCTTATGATAGTTACAATCAATCCTGTCACATCGCGTCGACTTGACGTTCAGTTCTGGGACACTCTGTATATATTGTTGGGAATGAGGGTAAAAAAATAAAAGTAAATACGAACAAATGAAGGTAGAATAGTAATCTCCCACTTGCTTTAGCAGTATAAATATCACACAGGCGACTAAGAGGGAACAGTTTGTAATTCTAAGAGTCCCACTGTCGTTACTATGCCCGTTGGGGTATTTTACTAGTGTAGGCAAGGAAGGCCGTGTTGCTGAAAGGCTGCCCTGTTACATTTAGATGGGTAGTGATGCTGTTGGTTTGCATACTTTGGCCTTGTCATGTATTTGAGGTCCTGATAGTAAGCAGGGTTTGTTACCGAGTAGTGTTCTTTTATTTAAATACTTTTGAGGATAGTTTCTTACATCAGAAATGTTATAGTTAGTTACAATATATATATATATATATATATATATATATATATATATATATATATATATATATATATATATATATATATGTGTGTGTCTATAATACAATATTACGCTATTATCTTATAAAATTGTAAACTCTCGATAGCATAGGTATAAACTTTAGTGATTTATTTTTATTTTATTTTTATATTTATGCTATCACTATAAATATTTGTAATGCTTGTTGATGTGATAAATAAATGAAATATATATATATCAAATAATTAGATAAAAATAGTAATATCTAATTTATTGTGAAAAACACTATATATGAATAAATATATATTTTTCTTATGAATAAACATACTAGTTTTTTTTATAAGGCAAGAAAAAAGTTGGCTCTTTGAAATTTTGTAAATTGTAATTTTTGAATCTTTCGACTCAAAAGGTTGCCGACCCCTGGCCTAGCGGGATTAGAAGACAGTAATTCTTTGTATAGGCGCATAGTGCGTATTATATAAGGATGTATTACATTTGATTTGATTTTGATCTAACAGTGGTAGAGCCACGCGGCAGCTTTTGCTGTCGCACGGTTGGGCCGGCTCGAACCGGGGTGGTACCACGTCCTCACAAAATACCAGCGTGAAGTAGAGGTTTACCTCTCCGTTGCGCTTGGTGAGTGCAGGCGCAACGCAGAGGGCCTTGGAAAAAGGGGATTTGGCCTCGGGGCCCAATCCCCCTCCCCCGCCCCATCAACATGGTAGGGACATTAAATCATAGACTACCCCAGGAGGGTACCAGCACCCCTGGAGAATCCGCTGTTGAGCAACCATGACCATGCTACTCCACTCCTGAGCGTGGGTGCTCAGGCTGCCCCGCGTAGACAGCGACGACCATCCGCGCGTCTACGGATGCCTCTATAGGTACCAAATCGGTAATGCCGACACAGACCGACTCATCCACCACGTCCAAATGGCTGCAGACTCCGTGCTACAACAGGTCCCATCCGCAGAGATCGTGATACTCAGTGATTTTAACGCCCACCACGCTGAATGGCTTGATTCCAGGTTAACCGATCATGCGAGTAGATCTGTCTATGACTTTGCCTTGGCATATGGTCTAACACAACTGGTTACTTCGCCTACGCGGATCCCAGATGAAAAGGATCATGTACCTTCCCTGTTGGACCTTCTGCTGACCTCTCATCGAGACCGATATCAGGTCTCCATCGATGCCCCTCTGGGCTCTTCGGACCATTGTCTGATCCGAAGTACGGTGCCACTCACGCTCTCATCGCAGTTGCGATCTGCAGCTTGCCGCCGTGTTTGGCACTATAGGCGGGCAATTGGGACGTGATGCAGTCTATTTTTGCATCCTACCCTTGGGCACGGGTCTGCTTCTTGCCGGAAGATCCTAGCGTTGTTGCCGGTCCTATTGCTGATGTGGTACTTCAGAGTATGGATTTATTTATTCCATCCTCTGTGGTGCCCATCGGAGGCAGATCCCAGCCATGGTTTGGTCGTTCCTGTAAAAATGCATCACGCTATAAACAGGAGTGCTACCGGACCTGGGCTGACGCATAAATGTCTCGGGATGTAAGCACCAGCGCAATTAAAAAGAAGTATAATTCCGCCTTCAGATCCTTCAAAAGCGTCATTGCCAAGGCAAGGTCTGAGCAAATCGGCAGAATTGGCGAGAAGCTAGTTCGCCTTCCTTCGGAAACCCGTGCATTCTGGTATCTCGCCAAGGCTGTCCAAGGGAACTTCTGTCAGTCATCTCTTCCATCGCTGCACAGAGAGGACGACTCACTGGTCGATCCCGTAAAGGAGAAAGCCGATCTTTAAGATCTCTATTTGCGTCCAACTCGACTCTAGATGACGGGGGAACACATCGCTGACCATCCCGCGGTGTGAATGCCAGATGTGCCATTTACACAGCAATCGGTTCGTAAAACAGTCTTCTCCCTGGACGTCAGCAAGTCGAGTGGGCCTGATGGAGTCCATCCCATTGTGCTGAAGACGTGTGCTCTGGAGTTGGCACCGGTTTTAACTCGTGTTTCCGGTACTCCTACTCCCAAGACGTAGTCCCGAATTCATAGAAGACAGCTTAAGTCAACCCGATCCCTAAAAAAAGCGAACTCCTTGTTCTCAACAGAATCATTGAATTCTCCAACTGTCGCCGAGTCATTACTCAAACAGAATGTTAATACCTGTTTCAAAGAATTTAGATTTGAAAAAGTATTATCGGAAGATGTTGTAAAATACTTCAAAACCATTGATGTAAAGAAGACCGCAGATTTGTGGAGGATTTCCGTTACAGTTATTGCGTCCATAATAGATTTAATTGCACCTCATCTTGCTATTATTTTTATTACTTGTATCGATTCTGGTCTATTTCCTTATTTAATGAAGTTTATTAAAGTAATACCTTTATTTAAATCTGGTAGTTTATTGGACCCCGCTAATTTTAGATCTATTTCTGTACTACCAATTCTCAGTAAAATTTTTGAAAAAATAATTTTGGATCAATTGTTAATTTTTTTTAAATACAAATAAATTACTTCATAAAAACCAATTTGGTTATATGAGAGGACGCTCGAGGTCTAACGCCGGTGTTGAGCTTATGAAATATATTTTTAATGCCTGGAAGAATTCATAAGATGCCTTAGGTATTTTCTGTGATTTTTCCAAGGCTTTCGATTGTGTTCATCATGAGACATAAATCAGGAAACCACATCATTACGGTGTAAAAAATTTGGCGCTTAGACTTATTACTTCATATTTAAGTAACAGAACTCAAAATGTCGTGATCAATGGTAAAGGTTCCTCCGGATCGGTAGTATCAATGGGCGTTCTTCAGGGCTCGATTCTTGGCTCATTCCTGTTTTTAATCTATATTAATGACTTACCTTATCTTGTAGGGGACAATCACGATATAGTATTATTTGCTGACGATACCTCTTTAATTTTCAAACTCAAACGGCAGTTAATTAATAATGACGATGTAAATAATGCTCTATCGAAATTGGTACATCGGTTTCACGCCAACAATATGCTCTTAAACGACAATAAGATAAAGTGTATTAAATTTAAAATGCCTAATGAAAAACATTCGAATATCAATGTGCTGTTAAATGAGGAGCAGTTGAGTCTTGTGGATACCACTGTTTTTCTTTTTTTTATAGAATAGGGGGCAAATGAGCATGCAGCTCATCTGATGGTAAGTGAATACCGCCGCCCATGAACAACCGCAACACCAGGTGAATTGCAGATGTGTTGCCGGCCTTTTAAAAAGGAGTAAGCTCTTTTCTTGAAGGTCCCCAAGTCGTATCGGTCCGGAAAATTCGCTGGTGGTAATTGATTCCACAAGGAAGTTGTGCGAGGGAGAAAACTTCTTTTAATCACGCAGTGGTTGACCGCCATTCATCCAGATGGTATGGATGGTAACGCGAGTTTTGTCGCGATGTGCGATGGTGAAATTGAGCGACTGGAATTAGTCCGAACAATTCCTCAGAGCACTCCCGGTGATAGATGCTATAAAATACGCAAAGAGATGCAACATCTCTACGCAGTGCCAGTGTATCGAGCCGATCAGAAAGAACTCGGTCGTCGACGATTCGAACCGCTCTGCGCTGGATGCGGTCAAGTGGAAGGAGCTGGCACTGGGGTGCCCCGGCCCAGAGATGAGAACAGTATTCCATGTGGGGCCGAACTTGCGCTTTGTAAAGTTGCAAGCGATGTGCCAGCATGAAATACTGTCTCGCTCTGCTGAGCACGCCAAGCTTTTTAGAGGCCAATTTTACCTTCCCTTCTAAGTGACCACTAAACTGCACAGTATTCGATATGTCGACGCCAAGGATTCCGATACTGGCTGAAGCAGCAAGGGGAGTGCTTTGAAACTGAGGAGATACGACAAAGGGGTTCTTTTTAGCGGTAAACGCGCAAACTTGTGTCTTCTGGGGATTGAACTGGACTAGATTTAGTCGGCCCCAATCCGAGACTTTGTTAAGCAAAGACTCGACTTCAGACACAAGTTTGTCCCGGTACTCGGCGACGTTTTCCCAAGAAATATTGGCACGGCCGGTATATAAGGCATCACCAGTGCTGTCGTCTGCATAGCAATGAATGCTACCAGTTAGCAACATATCATTGATATGCAGGAGAAACAGCGTTGGTGATAGCACGCAACCTTGTGGAACACCAGCGTTGACAGGCTTGAAATCAGAGCGTGCACCGTCTACTACGATCTTGATGCTCCGATCAGCAAGAAAACTGGTGATCCATTTGCACAATTTCTCGGGAAGCCCATAGGAAGGAAGCTTCGAAAGAAGCGCTTTGTGCCAGACCCGATCGAAGGCCTTCGCTATGTCCAAACTAACGGCCAATGGCTCCCCCTTAGACTCTACTGCCTCCGCCCATCTATGAGTTAAGTAGACTAGAAGATCACCAGCTGATCGACCCCGACGAAAACCGTACTGGCGGTCACTAATCAGCTGGTGATCCTCAAGGTACCTCATGAGCTGGCAGTTTATAATGGCTTCCATTATTTTGGAGAACAAGTAGGTGATGGCGATAGGCCTGTAGTTGGACGGGTCTAAGCGGTCGACTTGTTTAGAGATGGGGTGGACCAAAGCTGTCTTCCATGAATTCGGGACTACGCCTTGGGAGTAGGAGTAACCGAAAAGACTCGTTAAAACCGGTGCCAACTCCGGAGCATACGTCTTCAGCACAATGGGAGGGACTCCATCGGGCCCACTCGACTTGCTGACGTCCAGGGAGAAGAGTGCTTTGCGAACCGAGTGCTGTGTAAATCGCACATCCGGCATGGAGCACTCACATCGCGGGATGGTCGGCGATGTGTTCCCCTCGTCATCTAGAGTCGAGTTGAAAAAGAGATCTCAACAGATAGGCTTTCTACTTTGCGGCATGAGCCAGTGAGTCGTCGTCTCTGTGCGGAGATGGAAGAGATGGCTGACAGAAGTTCCCTTGAACAGCCCTGGCGAGAGACCAGAATGCACGGGTTCCCGAAGGAAGGCGAACTAGCTCCTCGCCAATTTCTGCCGATGTGCTCAGACCTTGCCTTGGCAATGACGCTTTTGAAGGACCTGGAGGCGGAATTATACTTCTTTTTAAGTGCGCTGGTGTTTACACCCCGAGACGTTGATGCATCAGCCCAGGACCGGTAGCACTCCTGCTTATAGCATGATGCTAATTTACAAGAGCGACCAAACCATGGCTGGGATCTGCCTCCGATGGGCACCACAGAGGATGGAATAAATAGTTCCATATCCTGAAGTACCACATCAGCAACAGAATCGGCAACAACGCTGGGATCTTCCGGCGAGAAGCAAACCCGCCTCCAAGGGTAGGATGCAAAAAAAGACCGCATCCCGTCCAAATCAGCTGACCTATAGTGCCAAACACGGTGGCAAGCTGCGGACGTCTGGGATATCTTCGGAATAGTGTCGGACAAGACTCGCTCTTGGATCGTTACTCACACTTGCGTGTGGCTCCAACGATGACGTGTACATCTGCCCATAGAACCTCTCAATCTCACTCAAAATCTCAGGTGGCCCGGAAACGATGCTGCCACATTCGGTTTTCAGCTGTGACAGTTGACTCTTTCTGGCAGACAGATCTCTGGCAAAGACTTTGGAGCCTTGGTTCCGCTCGATCGCTTCTTCAATACAAGCTGTATTGAAGTTGCGTAAGTTCCGCCGCGTGCATTTGGAGATCTGTCTGTTCAGTTGCCTGTATGCTGTCAAATCTGTTGAAGAATGTAGCTTCATCTCCCGTCTAACAGCCATGAGATTAAGAGTGTGATCGGAGAGTTTTTGTGTTCTTCTGCGGCGGGTCTTGCAGAACTTAGCTCCAACCGCATGGACAGTTTCCACGAGCTTCTCATTCATATTGTCCACTTCATTGCAGTCTTCTAGGCACTGAAAACGGTTTCGTAACTCGAGCTGAAAGGTCTTAATTAAAAACTTAAACTTCATTAGACGAGACCTCTCCAACTTAACGTTTAGGTTCAGTGTGGCTCTGACCATTCGGTTATCGCTACCAGTTTTCACTCTCGCTATCACGGAGACTTTACTGAACAGTTGTCGTCTGATCGTCATAATGAAGTTAATCTCATTTTTTGTCGAACCGTCGGGGCTCGACCAGGTCCACTTCCTGTGGGGCCGCTTCTGGAAGAATGAGTTCATTATAAAGAGTCCCTCTTTCTACATGAAGTCGGCCAGTTGTTGGCCCCTTGGCTTCCGTTGCCCTATTCCAAATTTCGCTTTTTTCAGCTCACCGTTCTCTCTTGTGCCTAGTTTTGCATTGATGTCTCCCATTAACACCGTATATTGGGTTTTGGAGGAATGCATGGCTCTAGAGATATCCTCATACATTTCCTCCACCTCCTCATCGGGGTGTGCCGAGGTTGGTGCGTAAACCTGTATGACCTTCAGCGAATACCGTTTGGTGATTCTAAATATCAGGTACGCAACCCTCGTCGACACACTCCCGATCTTTACAACGTTGTTAACGAGAGACTTGTGGACGATAAATCCGACACCTCCTTGGGACAGATGGTCGCCCTCCTGGTGATAGAGCAAGTTGCCGGATTCGAGGATTACCGTGTCCTCCCCCTCTCTTCGGACTTCGGATAATCCCATAATATGCCAGCGCAACTTGTCTATCTCTTCTTCCAGCTCCACGATCTTCTCGTCAGTCCTCAGGGTGCGTGCGTTGTACGTTGCCAGGTCGAGTCGTCTAAGGTGGCAACCGAACCTCCACCGGAGATTCTTAGCACCCCCTGCCCCGCCGTTACCATGGTCGCCACCGTAGCCAGGAATAGCGGGGCCGCCGGGGACTGTGGGCCGTCTCTTCGTAACTCTCATCATGGGGGGTATATTGCCATAGTTGCCACGCTTGGCGAGCGGGTTGGCAACCGCAGTTTTTTTATTGTAGTTTTGCCGTTAACTAGGAAGATGCTGCTGCCCATCTCCTGCCTGCTTCCCTTTGTCGCCTTTTACGACACCCACGGGAGGATATGGGGTAGTGGATATTCTTGACCGCCACTACACGGCGTAGTAAACGGTGCATGCTTTGATTTCAAGCCTATCAACGCTGGTGTTCCACAAGGCTGCGTGCTATCACCAACGCTGTTTCTCCTGCATATCAATGATAAGTTGCAAACTAGTAGCATTCATTGCCATGCAGACGACAGCACTGGTGATGCGTTTATTTACCGGCCATGCCAATATTTCTCGGGAAAACGTTGCCAAGTACCGGAACAAACTAATGTCTGAAGTCGAGACTTTGTTGAACAAAGTCTCAGACTGGGGGCGACTAAATCAAGTCCAGTTAAATCCTCAGAAGACACAAGTTTGCGCGTTTACCGCTAAAAAGTACCCCTTTGTCGTATCTCCTCAGTTTCAAGGCACTCCCCTTGCCGCCTCAGCTAGTATCGGAATCCTCGGCGTCGACATATCGAATAGTGTGCAGTTTCGTCGTCACTTGAAAGGAAAGCCCAAACTGGCCTCTAAAAACTTGGCGTGTTTAGCAGAGCCAGACAGTATTTCATGCCGGCACATCGCTTGCAACTTTACAAAGCGCAATTCTGGCCTCACATGAAATACCGTTCTCATCTCTAGGCCGGGGCACCTCAGTGCCAGCTTCTTCCACTTGACCGCATCCAGCACAGAGTGGTTCTAATTGTCGACAACCGAGTTCTTTCTGATCGGCTTGACTCACTGGCACTGCGTAGAGATGTTGCATCTCTTTGCGTATTTTATCGCATTTACCACGGGGAGTGCTCTGAGGAATTATTCAGACTAATTGCAGCCGCTCAATTTCACCTTTGCACATCGCGACAAAACTTGAGATACCATCCATACCACCTGGATGGTTGGCGGTCCACCACTGTGCAATTTAGAAGATGTTTTTTTCCTCGCACAACTCTCTTGTGAAATCGATTACCACCAGCGATTTTTCCGGACCGATACGACTTAGGGACCTTCAAGAAAAGAGCCTACTCCTTTTTAAAAGGCCGGCAACGCATCTGCAATTCCCCTGGTGTTGCGGTTTTTCATATACGGCGGTAGTCACTTACCATCAGGTGAGTGAAGTTTAACTCCTCTATAAAAATAGATTTAATAATAAGTATGCTTGTAATAACATCATCGATATCCCGTTTCAAAGAAATTATAGCTTCTAGAATTTTAATTGAAACGGTGGATATTTCTTCAAGAATACTTAAATTAAATATAAGTTTGTTTGTTGAGGTTTGAAGTTATTTTTCTAATATCTTCGTTAATAACGTATTCATCATAAGCGATTTTATGTAATGTTTCATTAAAATTCCTGATCGTTGATGAAATAATTTGTAATTGTTATTGTGAGATATCATTGGTAGACATTTGCTGTTTCTCTAACTGTTCAATACATTCGTTATAATGTTTGGCATCTTTTGCGTCTGGAACACCAATGAGCCATTTAAAAATTGAACCTAAGCCGTCTAGTATTTCGAGTTTGATTGTTTGTTGTCAGTTTAAGTATTAAGTTCGTCGAGTCTAGAATCTATTCTGTCTATGACTATTTTTATAAATGAAATAGTAGTTATAACGGTAGGTAAATTACCACACATTCAGTGTGGTAATGAAAGTTTGATAGTTATTTATAAGTCGTTTGATAGAGTTGCAAACTAGGAATAAAGGTTCAAGATTTACAATATACGATAAATTTCCAGGATTTTTCAGATATTAATGTTTCACCATTATTTTCGAAATAGAGTACAGAATTAGAAGGAATAGGATTTATGTGGGTATCCCCATCAACAAAAGTTGGGGAATACCTGAAAATTAAAATAAACCAAGTTAATTCTTTTGACTTCTTTAAAATTTCATTAAATAATAATTCTTAGAACATAGATAAACTTTGTATAAAATAATGTAAAGTAATAATTTAAAACAACAAATAGTAAAATTAATGTATGGGTAATTTATAAGATATAAAAGGTGTTCAATTAAACTATGGGTTTTATTAGAATGTGCCATTATTCGAGCCATCCTGAAATAGATTTAAAGTTAAATACTTATGAATAACTAGCTGTGCCCCGCGGTTTCACCCGCGTCATCACGTGTCCAAGGTGCGAGACATGACCTAGTTCAAGCATTTTATAACGGCTAGGGTTTAAGCGTCGTACGCGCGCCCAGCCAAGTATTGAATTATTTTAATTTTACATTACCTCCTAAACTATATGTCCAAATAACATGGTATAAAGAACAAAGTTTATCTTAATAAAATTTTCTTGATGATGAAGTAACTTTCGTTCGTAAGGATACGTAGGCCATGCCTAATAATAACACTCATAAATCACTTTTAAATTTTAAATATTTTTTGTCAGAAAATACCAAATTATGGCTTATGTATACGAAAGAGATATATGGTATCGCGGACTTTTTTTAGACGGAGTAAAGGTCTATATTTTTCTAGAACATTGTATTTACGTATCCCTAACGATAACACCAGCGTACGTGGACAAATCATTTCAGGAGTGCTTTTTCTTCTGACTTGCTTAACAAATATCCATATTTAAGGCTAGCTGAATAATATAGCTTAATGCTAGATAGCTTATACTATTCTACATGAATCTAGCTATAATATACAAAAAGAATTTGTCAAAGCGGACTGGTAGTTCCAGAGATTAGCGCGTTTAAACAAACAAAAAAACAAACAAACTCTTCCGCTTTATTATATTAGTATAGATTACGATCCAGTCTTAGAATAAAATGTTATGATTATTGAATGAAGTCTTAAGCGATTTGCATGCACTATTTGTTTTTTTCCAGATTTTTGTATAATATAATTTTCATTAAAACCTATTCTAACAATAACATGAGGCCCGTCTCATAGGCTATTTAAGTTGTTTGGATTAGGGATTTTAAGCATAACTTTATCTCCTACGTTAAATTTGGCTATATTTTTAATATTGCTGTCGTATCGTTCTTTTGCCTTTTCTTTCATTGACACTACATTTTGACGGGCTATGTCCCGTTATACCTTGAATGTCTTAGGTTGTCATGAGTCGTCGTTTGCATTTAAAGAATAAAGAGAACGCGGTTTGTAACCAAAGAGTAATTCATAAGGTGTAAATTTTTTGGACTGATTAATTAATGTATTATGGCACATAACGGCAAATGGCACAATTTGATCCCAATTACATTGATTACGTTTGTGGTATATTCGGATGTGATCACGTAATGTTGCGTGGAATCATTCTAATGAACCGTTAGTTTGAGGATGATATGTGGTGCTAACTGTGTGGTTGGATCCTAGTAATTTCATCAATTGTTTGACCACGCTATTTAGAAATTCTGTACTTTGATCGGAGTGGAAACGGATTAATAGGGATTTGGCTACTATAGTTGCTTGTTTGTCTTGAATGGCGTATGCTTGAACAAAACGAAATAAGTCATCTTTAATGTCAGTATATATTTATTTTTACGTGGTAGAGCCATGCTGCAGCTATATTAGTAGTATAGTTGTAGCACGAATGGGTCGGCTCGACCAGGGAAGGACCACGCTCTCACAGAATACCAGCGTTAAATAGCAACTTAACTCTGCTGTGTTTCATCGTATCGTGAGTGTAGAGAACCGGAGACACTTTTTACTGGAAAAGAAGCATTTTATCTTAGTCCTTTACTTCGTAGTTCCACAGCAACCACTTACCATCAGGTGGACTGTGTGCTCCTTTGTCACCTTATCCTATAAAAAACATTAAAGTCATTAATTATGTCTGAATAAGAGTCTAAGTCAACAGTTACGCGTTCAAAAGGTTCAGTAAAAGAAGGAGTAATAACCATGGGAGCTTTATATGTTTTTCGTTGAATTTTGTTTCGTTGACATATTTGGCAATTATCTATATAATTTTTTATAGTTTCTGTCCTTCCTTTCCAGAAATATTCAGATGGTAACTCGTGTGTTGTTTCGATAATGCTACGATGTCTAGATAGGGGATCATCATGGAAGGTTTTCAGGATTGATGCTATCTTTTCTGGAGCTGGATTTTTAACTTCATTTTTACATATGTTGATTTTGTATTCGTAAAGGTCTGCTTAATAAGCTGTGATATGTAACTGTTCGTTTCCTTCAAGTTTACAAGTGGGTTTGTTTTTTAGATTTGGAATGTAAAGTGATTTTAATTTAAAATAGCTTTCAAAATCCCAAGCATCGAAGTGAGTGGGTTACGAACAGCCAAATACGAAACGAGGCATTCCATCTTAGTCCTCACGAGTGACAACGCATCTGCATTTTGATTCGTAATCGAGGATAAATATAGATGTCTATGGACCACAGTAACCACTTACCATCAGGTGGACTGTGTACTCGTTTGTCACCCTCATTCTATAAAAAAAAAATATTTTGTTTCTTATATGAAACTAATTATTTGGTTTCGTAAAGTGTTTTTGGTTTATTTAAATATGGGTCCACTTGAGAGCAAGTGAAAATTGCTGGGTTGAAAAGGGTATTTTTATCGGAAAGTTAACAAGAGATTGGGATAAGAATGTAATTATGACGTTCGTTTAAGAGGCAGTCTGGTGAAATATGGAATATTAAAAGCATGAGAGTCGATTTCTAAGTAGTGTTGAAAATTTAGTTCTAAATAGTCTTCATAAGTGTTTGAGTCAAGATGTGTGTTTTGGACGCTATTTGTTGGATTATTTATGTTCAAGTGGAGAATTTGTGGGCGTTAGAGAGCGTTTGCTTTAGTATTGTTTTTACCTGCCTTGTATACTATTTCGTCTTCGTACTATTCGAGTTTAAGTCGCCAATGAACTAACCGACTACCAGGATCTTTTATCGAGATAAGCCATGTTAGCGGTTTGTGGTCAGTTACAATTTTTAATTTCCTACCAAACAAATAGAGTCTAAAATTTTTGACTGCCCAAACGATAGCTAATAACACTCTTTCGATAGTGGAATAGTTGGATTCAGCTTTATTGAGTGTTCGAAATGCATATGCTATAGGCAAGTCCTTGCCTGTTTCACCTTGCGATAGCACAGCACCGAAGGTGTTTATCGAAGCGTCTGTGGTTATTATGAATTCCTTTGTAAAGTTAGGATATTGTAAGTTTGGAGGGTTAGTAAGAAGATGTTTACATTCATTGAAGGATTATTGTTGGGTTTCGCCCCATATGAAAGCAGTGTCCTTTTTAAGAAGGCTAGTTAAAGGTTTAGTGAGTTTACTGAAGTTAAGAAAAAACACGATTTAAGAATAGGGAATTCTTGAACTGCCCGCATTTTGTCGGGATTCAGCTTAACGCCTTCGTTTGAAATGATATGGATAAGATAAGCAACTTCGCGTCTAAGAAATTCACATTTATCTGGTTGGATATTTAGTTCATTTTTCTAAGTCTAGAGAAAACTTCTTCAAGTTTTGTTCATATTCTTGAAGGCTAGAAGCAAATACTACTATTTCATCGAGGTAAACGAAACATCTTTCACCTTGTAAGCCACACAAAGCGGAGTCCATTACACACTGAAATGTTGCTGGCACGTTTTCCAGGCCAAATGGCATTCTTTCATATTCGTAATGATCGTATGGAGTACTAAAAGCTGTTTTAGAAATATCTTTTTGATCTATTTCTAACTCATGAAAACCTGAGGCGAGATCCAATGTAGTAAAATATTGAGAATGACCTAATTTGTCTAGAATGTCTATGATGTTGGGAAGAGGATAACTGTCTCCTACTGTGACTTTATTTAACTTTTGGTAATCAATAACTAATCACCATTTCTGTTTCCCAAATGCATCTAGTTTTTTAGGAACAACCCAGATGGGACTAATCCAAGGAGATGAGTAAGGTCTAATAATGTCTTGGTCTAATATTTTTGGACTTGTGATTTTACTTCTTGTTCGTGTACTTGAGGAAAACGATAGGTTTTTGTGTGAATTGTAATGTTGGTAGTAGTAAGTATTCGATGTTTTGTATGATTGCTAAATGTAAGTGAGTCACCTTCGATGAAAAATATGTCGGGATATTTGGAAACAATTATATGTAATAAGTTCAACCCTTCTTTGTTTAAATGGTCGCATAAAATAAGGGTGAGTACTTGGTTTTGTCTATCGGTGTCGGATCTGTGATTAAGATTGTTAATTAAGTGGTTATGAATGTTGTTTATTGTTGATTTGGTTAGTAAGCGAGACCTTCGATGTTTGGAATGCTAATTACTTTGTCGGATTCGTTTGTATTTAACAAGTGATAATAAATGAGTTGTTTTTGACTTCCACTAATGCATTGGGAATAACAATACCGTTATCTATTTTTTTTTCGACTATTGTTGTCCCGGAATTTATATTGCTTGTTCTACACATAATTACACTCTCAGATCTGCTAGAAAGGAATTGGTTATTAGAGTCGATTATATTTTGAAGATTTTCGTTCAACTAATGTGGTTTGTAGAATCTTTCATGTATTCTCATTGTTTTGGATTGAATGTAATTGTTGCAATTATTCTTTATCATAAAATCGTTACCTATCGTCTAAATCTATCGTATAAATCGTCCTGTCATAATACATTTTTTGCTTTTTGTTATAATTTCTTTTATTTTTTACATACTGGAAATGGTTTACAACTCGTGGTTTTAAATGCTGTATTACAGTACGCATCTGTGATCTTAGTGTACGTGACATTAATAGCTGTGCTGGAGATGGTATTTTTCCTCTTGATGTAGTTCTATATTGTAATAAAGCTAAATGAAAATCATTTCCAGACTCTTCACACTTTGTAAGAATTCTTTTAACAATTTTAACACGAGATTCTACTAAACCATTAGAACATGGTAAATATGGACTAGATGTGGTGTGTTGAATATCCCATTCTTTTAAAAATTGTTGAAATTCATTAGAATTAAAGAGTGGTCCATTGTCACTAAGAAGTTCAAGTGGTATTCCATGTCGACTAAATATTGGTTTAAGAACATTTATTAGAGATTTTGCAGTTAGAGTATTCATAGTAGCAATCTCAATATAATTAGAATAATAATCTTCAACTACAACCATTTTTTGATTTTTGTACGTCATAAAGTCTATTCCCACTTTTTCCCATGGAAAGCGAGCAATTTTATGAGAAATTAGTAGTTGTGGAGGTAGCGCCATTCTATGTGATTAACAAACAGTACAAGATTCTACAATATTCTGAATATTATATGACATTACAGGCCAAAATACAATTCCACGAGCAAAGTTCTTAGATTTATCAATCCCTTGGTGACCACTATGAATGTTTTTTAATATATCTGCTCGTAGTTGTAATGGTATAACAAGACTATTACCTTTAAATATTAAATCTTCGACATTATGTATCTCATGACGACAATTCCAGTAAGGTAAAACTAATCGGTTGACGTCAGACTTCTTTTCGGGCCATCCAGTTTTGTAATAAAATATTAAGAGTTGCATTACCTTATCATTCTTAGTAGCTTCGCTTAACCACTGCTGCCTGTCTGATGAAATTGCTAAGCTTTTTATTAGTAAATTAACATGAATGACTACATCTTCACCGAGTTCATCTTCAATCATTTCTGGCATAGCTGCACGTGATAAGGAATCCGCAATATACATTTTTGAACCTTGCTTATATTCAACTCTTAAATCACAACTTTGAATCTTTAACATCAATCTTTGTAGACGTGTTGGAACTTCAGCTAATGGTTTTTTAAATAATGTTATTAAAGAACGATGATCAGTTTCAACTTTCACTACTTGCCCATATATGTACTGGTGAAAATGAAGACATCCAAATACAATGGCATATAACTCTTTTTCAATTTGAGCCATTCTCTTTTGGTTTGTACTTAATGTTTTTGATGCATAACATATAGGTTGACTATTTTGTAATTAGACTGCACCCACTGCTGACTGACTTGCATCAACTGACACTATAACTGGTTTGTTAATATTAAAGTGACCTAAGACTGGAGCTTGACATAGTAACTCTTTTAAATTCTAAAATACTAATTCATGACTTGCATTCCATTGCCAATAACTTGATTTTTTAGTTAAATCTCTTAGAGGCTCTGTTTTCATTGCTAAATCTTTTATAAATCCTCCTAATTAGTTTAAAATCCCTAAGAATCTTTGAAGATCTTTTACACAATTTGGTGAAGGCACAGATTTGATTGCTTCCACCTTTTCAGGATCAGGTGACACTCTATTTTCGCTATAGATATGTCCTAAATATTTGTGTAACAATGTATACTTTCTTTTATTAAATTTAATATTTAATTTTTGTGCCTTTTGCATGACATTAATTAAATTATTATTATGCTCTTCCATTGTTTAGCCATAGACCAATAAATTATCAGCATAGACAATAACACCTGGTAAGTTTCCAAACGTTTCTGTTATAACTCTATGAAAAATTTCAGGCGCACAATTGATTCCATAAGGTAGACGTTTAAACCTATATCTGCCAAAATGTGTATTGAATGTGCACAAGAATGACCTTTCTCTATCCAATTTACACATCCAAAACCCACTACTAGCATTTAAGGTAGAGAAGAATGCTGCTCCATGTAATTTAGACCGAACCCAATCCATTGTTGGTATTGGATAATGAGATATATGTATAGCTTGAGTAAGATTTCTTGGATCAAGACAAATACTTAACTGACCATTTTTTTTCTACAAGTATCAAAGAACTAACCCACAAAGTTGGTTCAGTAACTTTAGTAATGACATCTAATTTTTCCATATGATCTAATTCTTTTTTGAGACGATCATGGAGTGCAAATGGTATTTTTCGAGGAGCATCAATTTTAGGTTGTATATCCGGATTAACACTAAGATGACATTCCCCGGAAGACAGCCCAGGCCAACAAAAACATCTTTAAATTTTGTTAATATGTTTTCTAACTGTTCCGTTACATCATTAGAATTTTTATTTCTTTTTGACATTTGTTGTATACTATATACCCAATTATAAACAGTATTATAAACAGCAATTTTTTGTAATTTGACAACTTTTACTATTATATTGGCACTTCGTGTACTGCTGAGCAATAATTTTTACAACATTTCCTGTTATAAGTAAAGATTAGCTGTTATAGTCTGTGGTCATACTATAATTGTCTGTGTCACATTTCATATACTCTGTGCTGTGCTCATCAACTAATAAAAATGTCTTCCGTCTGATTGTATTAGGCTGAGAGCTGGCGACGAATTTTGAGAAGGTCCTTTGGGCAAGTTGAAATTGTGAAAAAATATAATTTCGTCAATTGGCGAATCCAGTCCCGCGAGTCTGGCTGAGCGTTTGCGGTTATTTTGTTACTGCGCAGCATATAACATTTGCAAAAAAAATTCCAAAAAAATGTTTTTTTGGCAACTTGATTTCTTTTCATCTTTTAATTTAGTTTTTATATAATTCAAAAAAAAATAATTCCAGACGTTTTTGTCGGTTATAAGATATTACCAGACCTCCCCAAAAATTATTTTTTTTATTCCTAAAATATATACTTTTGGCATCTCGAAATTTTTATCACGTATTTATTGAGTAATTTTTAATAACAACTGCAAATCGCCAGACAAATTTAGCGATTGTAAATAATTCCCAGACTGGAATAAAGTTTACCAACTAATACGACAAAAAAGTCTTATGCGTAGCCATAAGTGCGAGAAAGGTAGCTTATCGAAGCATGCCGGCAGCGGATCGAGCTCCTCGCGCTGTGATTGGTTATTAGGATTTTTTTTTAAGATTTTAAGATTAAATTCTTGTTTTGGGATTTAGCGTGTATGTATTCGCATACTTTATTTACTCCGACCTCAAATACCATAATACCATAATCACAGATTTCTATTACAATATTGTGTTCCGCTAAAAGCACGCAGGATATATATATATATATATATATATATATATATATATATATATATATATATACGTCTTATACTTTACAGACCTGAAGGTGTGTCGGTATCAGCTACTGGAACTCCTCAACGAGCAGAATTAGATTGGCCGAGTTTAGCCTCATTTTATTACTTATAGAATATAATAGACATATAGAATAGACCTTACCTCTGGACTTGACTGGACTAATCTCCCACATAAATTATTAAACATGGTGTCAAAAGTAAAAATATTAACTAACAAGTAAATTGATCAATAAATTTCGATTTAGCAAAAAAAAAGTTTAGAATTAAAATAAAATTGCTACAAGTCTCAACATGGCCGAGAAGCAAAAATATCAATTACGTTTACAAAGAAGTATGTACAAGAACTACAAATGGGTGATAATATGGCTAACAATTGGAAGAAACGGTTCCAATCTTTCAAGATTTATATAAAAGCAACTGGATTATGTGAGGAGTGAGACAGTCGGTAAGTTGCTGTATTCCTACACCTTATTGGTCAAGAAGCTCTCGAAATATTTAACTCATTCGGGCTTGATGAAGAAAAAGTGACATACGCTAAGCTTGTAGAAAAATTTGAAGAATACTTCATACCTAAAATCAATATAACCTTCGAAAGTTATAAATTCTTTACAAGGCGACAGAAAGAAAACGAGACAATCGAAGACTTTATCACAGCTCTTAAAAATTTAAGTAAATCATGTGATTTTGGGAAACTTAATGACAGGTTAGTCAAAGATATTTTTATTTGCAACATGAATGAAAAATACCAGTTTATAAGAGAAAAGCTTTTATTAGAAACAAACCTGATTTTGGACAAAGCCATATCCATGTCATAAACTTTATTACAAACGGAGACCCAAGCAGAACTCTTAAATAAAAATTCTTATATTATGTATATATCACAAAAGCCAAGATAAAAATCGTATCAAAAAATTACAAGACATGACGTTTACGCGTATACTAAAAGTACTGTACTTCCTGTACTTACTGTACTTACAGTACTTCTGGTCCGCTGAACTTAAGTCGAATGCTGAATTGCATGACCTAACGAATCTGTACACTTGGTCGTTATTATCTGTGTCGAATGAGGGAATTAATTTAAGTAATAAAGTGATGTCTAAAGCAAACAACTTAGGGTTCTTTTGAGATTGTTTTACACAGGCAATGAATAGTTGATATAATAGAATAGTATAATATAGTCTTCTTGAGCATTTAAGGCATTGGCGTACAGTTTAATTTAAAAACCTAGTTATTTTATGTTATATAGAAAAATTAAATTTTCTATAGATTTTTTTTTAAATGATTTATACATTAAATAATAGCAATAGACGTGGAGCAATTACGGATTCTTTTTGACCATTTAAGCAGCAACTAATTGGCATACAGTTTAATTAAAAAAATATTGTTAAACGCTAACTTCCTTCTGGTGTCGTAAATATGTATTATTTGTTTAAAACTGAACTAACCGAATCTACCTCTATTCTAACTTTCAACTATCCTTCAATAGGCCCGTTGGAAGAAATTTCACCATGGAAGAAGCAGTGGCTTTACATATTATGTGTTCTTTATTCCTTTTTTATATCATAGTATATGTGTAGATTAATATTAAATAAATAAATTAATAATCTTACTTCTACATAATGGCTTGTTTACCCTACCAACCGGAACAAACCATTGTCATGCACTATTCAAAATTGTTTCACTAATAGTGAAAATAGTTGGCAAAAATTATTTACTTTCGCGTATTCCCATTTTCATTTTGATAAAACAATAAATAAATCAATTACGTCTCAACTAAAAGAGACATCTTTTCAAAATTTAGATTACCTAATTAATACTCATTTATCTCGACCACGTCCTAAATTTGATTTTAAAAAAGTAGTAGAGTCGAAAGTAATGGATGGCGACTTAAAAAATGCATCCCTTTTTTTATTCTCAGATGACATCCATCCTCGTAATGTTGAAACTCTTGAAAGCCTTCGTCAAAAGCATCTTTCGGTCAAACCTTCTCAGGGATTACCGCTGCCTCCCAAGACTTCTATGCGACCTTTATAAGTTTCGGAAAAAGACACTTTAGAAGCAATTATGTCATTTTCGAATGGCTCTTCTGGCGGCATTGACGGAATTATGCCTCAACATCTTAAAGATCTTGTAAGCGCTTCTGCCGGTGACGCCGGCGGAGTACTTCTTAAAGACATTACAAAATTATGTAACTTTATGCTTTCTGGTAATGTTAATCCAAATTTCATTCCATTCTTATATGAAGCAAGATTATGTGCCTTCAAAAAAAAGGATAACGGTATCCGTCCTATTGTCGTTGGTTCCACATTTCGACACTTAACTTCAAAATTAGCTTGCAGGCACATAATCTCTAACCTTAAGACCAAATTTCAGCCTACTCAACTAGGTTTTGGCACTAGAGGTGGCTGTGAGGCGGCGGTACATTCAGTGCGTACATTTTTAACAAACTCTGATGCAGATGTTCTTGTGAAGGTTGACCTAAGGAATGCTTTTAACTCTATCGATAGGGTAACCTTGCTGAAAGAAGTGGCTAATAATACCCCCGAAATTTATTATTACGTTTGGCAATGTTATAGTCAAAATACTAACTTGTTTTACGAAAACCATGTTATCGATTCTGCTGTCGGTGTTCAGCAGGGTGACCCACTGGGTCCAGCACTTTTCAGTTTGGGAATTCAACCAATTATTTCGATTTGAAATCCAAGCTGAATGTCTGGTACCTAGACGACGGTACACTGGGAGGTAGAGCAGATAACATCCTCAGTGATCTTCCTCATATTTTTCAAAGGAGATGAACTTGATTCCATACAAGCTTGGGCCCAGCGTGAACAAACTTAAAATATGTGTTAGTTTGAATATTTAAATATTTGCTACTTATATCCAAAAATCATATTTTTGCCGGGCCTGGGGTTTTTTATTTTTTGTTTTTATGATTTGCAGGTTATGTAGTAAAATTAGCCGTTCTTGTAATAGGTTGTTTGAATAAATTGAAAAAACACAAAAGAATGCAGTTTTATAGTTATTATTATATAAAGTAAAATAAAACTCAACATTTTTAATTGTTTAACTATTTTCTGCAATTATCAATAAAATGTCATCTAAAAAAAAACAGACGGAGGCTGTTCATTGTCTGTTCTATTCCTCTCAAAACTTAAGTATCACATTATTTTCATTATATAGGTGCAACACACTACTGTCCTGTGATCCGAGAGAAAATCCAAGAGTCAAGTTAAATAAATCCACGAAAGTAAAAACACGAAATCTATTTAAGAAAACAGCTACAATGCCAAATGCGCATGCCGCATGACAAGCTGAAACTTGAAGTTACTAAGTTAAGTCTCCTTCGGAATATGCAATGATCAATAACCATACAGCCTATTCAGTCGTGTAGCGTGTTCCTAAAGGAACTCCATCCGCGGCTGGTCGTTGCTGCTGGTGATAAGAGGGCTGGTTCTTTTCTCGCTCAAAGGCTAAGTATAGCAATTCAGCGGGGAAACGCAGCCAGCGTTCTTGGCACGATACCGCGGGGAGCAGGACTGTATGATAATTAAGTTACTAGTTTTAGTTTTTTTTTTTTTAATTATAGTTGTTAATATTGTATATAATAAAATATTGTATATTTAAAAAAAGCAGGCAAATTAAGTAAGTTTTCAAATGGTTGCGGGGATTTTGAAGGAAATACTTCCGGAAAACGTTATAAATTATAATTTATTTTAATATTTATTTTGTTTGAAAATTTCACTTTTTTATTTTACGGGTTTTAATTTAATATTTAATTTTTCTACACTTTTATGGACTACTTACTATTACTTGTGGTTTCATTTATTGCATATAATGTGGATTCCTTACTGTATATATACAAGAATTGCACGTTTAAAAGTATTAGGTAGAGAAAATTGAAGACAATTCTTTAAACAAAAAAATAATAATTTTAATTTAACTAATAGTAAAAGACGTGGAACAACTACACACTCTAAGAGAAACTATAAGAAGCAATTAATTGGCATACAGTTTAATTTTAAAAAGTAAATATTTTATTTTCTATAGTAAAATTAACTTTTAGATAGAAAATTTTTTAAAAATTAATTTTTATTTTTTAGATTTTGCAATTAGCAACAGACGTGGAGAAATTACGGATTCTACTGAAGCATTTAAGGAGCATTTAATTGAAATACAGTTTCATTTTAAAAAGTAGATATTTTATGTTTTATAGCAAAATAAAAATTTCGTTAATTAAATTTTTTAAATATATATTATAAATTAACTAATAGCAATAGACGTTGAGCAATTACAGATTCTACTGGAACATTTAAGAAGCAATTAATTGGCATACAAATTAATTTAAAAAACTATATGATCCGTAGATCGATAATTGAAGTATTTTGTTTACTATTTAAGGAGAGGAATTAAAAGTTAAATTATTCAAAAGGTACTGTGTCATATATGTGCACAAAAGGAAAATTATGAATGTGATCAGGCAGGTAAAAAGTGATATGTACACATGATTTTTCCATACAAAACGTCTTATCCAAATTGCATAAAATTTGAAAAAATCTATTTGCCTACAATACAAAGTAAAATATTACAAAAATGAAAGTTGTGCAAAAAGCTTAGCGTTGTTTCGACACAATTGTTCAAATTTCGACCACAGGCTACACTAGTTCTAATTATTATTGTGCGGATGGAAATCGTAGGTCAGTGTCTTTCAAGTTATCCCTGATCCAGCGTTCAGCTTCCTGGGCCATTTCGTCATCGAAGTACTCACGCCAACCGACGGTTTTGCCTGAAAGGATTTAGTTTTTAAGCAAGATTTTATAAGCTTGACTTATGTATATGAATTTAATGGAATATCTCCATTTAGTTTTCACATAATTTCTAAAATCTTGCATTCGTATTAAGAATCGATAATAGTACAAACATTTCAAAATTATCACCTAGGATATTCATAGCTTATATCAAAGCGTGTTATTTTAGTTTTTTTTTGTTTTAAAGCTCTTTATGATTTTATTTCTACACAATCAATCTCTCTTTTATGGTTCCGTACCCAAAGGGTAACCAACTACTACTAATAAATTAACTCCGTCCGTTCGTCCGTCCGTCTGTCTGTCAGCGTGCTGTATCTCATGATCCGATAATACGGATACCTATTGGTAGACAGTTCAAAATTTCACAGAATGTGTATTTTGTCGCTATAACAGCTAATAATAATAATTCAAAAAACTTAAAAAGGAGTCCTCTACTAGAAACGTGTATTATGATGGTACGGAACCATTCATGCGCGAGTTCAACTTGCACTTGGCGTGTTATTACAATCCACCTGATGGTAAATAGCTACTGCAGCCGGTGGAAACCTGTAACCAACTTTGACCAAAGTTTATGGGTGCTTTGTCACTTCTAAAGAATAAGATGACAGACCTTACAGCCTTTCTATATCTTTATATACTCTAGTATATAAAGAAATCCATTTCTATACCTTTCAGATCGGAACAAAGCAGTGCATGCACAGCTGATAGGCGGCAGAAATAGTTAAAAGAGTTGTATCTACCCAGACGGAGTTCTAGGTAAAAACCTAGGGGCTACAGTAGTATCCTTACGAAGGTTCCTAACATAGCGATGTTTAAAGTTATTAAAGATAAGGAATTTATGTCTGTAGGTATGTTTACACAGTGTATAAAGAAATGAAACGTATTTAAATTCCGATAAAAATGTGTCACAGTTAACCACGCCTACCTTCAAATTAAAATTATAAATTTGTTCCGGTTGGTAGGGTAAACAAACCATTATGTAGAAGTAAGATTATTAATTTATTTATTTAATATTAATCTACACATAAACTATGATATAAAAAAGGAAGAAAGAACACATAATATGTAAAGCCACTGCTTCTTCCATGGTGAAATTTCTTCCAACGGGCCTATTGAAGGATAGTTGAAAGTTAGAATAGAGGTAGATTCGGTTAGTTCAGTTTTAAACAAATAATACATATTATTTACGACACCAGAAGGAAGTTAGCGTTTAACAATTTTTTTTTAATTAAACTGTATGCCAATTAATTGCTGCTTAAATGCTCAAAAAGAATCCGTAATTGCTCCACGTCTATTGCTATTATTTAATGTATAAATCATTTTAAAAAAATCTATAGAAAATTTAATTTTTCTATATAACATAAAATAACTAGGTTTTTAAATTAAACTGTATGCCAATGCCTTAAATGCTCAAGAAGACTATATTATACTATTCTATTATATCAACTATTTATTGCCTGTGTAAAACAGTCTCAAAAGAACCCTAAGATGTTTGCTTTAGACATCACTTTATTACTTAAATTAATTCCCTCATTCGACACAGATAATAACGACCAAGTGTACAGATTCGTTAGGTCATGCAATTCAGCATTCGACTTAAGTTCAGCGGACCAGAAGTACCGTAAGTACAGTAAGTACAGGAAGTGCAGTACTTTTAGTATACGCGTAAACGTCATGTCTTGTAATTTTTTGATACGATTTTTATCTTGGCTTTTGTGATATATACATAATATAAGAATTTTTATTTAAGAGTTCTGCTTGGGTCTCCGTTTGTAATAAAGTTTATGACATGGATATGACTTTGTCCAAAATCAGGTTTGTTTCTAATAAAAGCTTTTCTCTTATAAACTGGTATTTTTCATTCATGTTGCAAATAAAAATATCTTTGACCAACCTGTCATTAAGTTTCCCAAAATCACATGATTTACTTAAATTTTTAAGAGCTGTGATATATATATATATATACTTAGTCAGTTCATAAGATCTGTCAAAAACTTTTATAAAATTAATGATACACTTTTTGATAATTATATAGAAATTTTATATGAAAAGAAAGGTAATTTAATTTAGAATATAATTTTATTTACATTATTGAAAATGCCCTCCCCTATTTTGAATACATGCCCTTAAACGACGCAGCCAATCATCAATCGTAGCACGCACAACATTCATATCTATTTCTGCTGCTGCTTTAGCCAAAGATGCTCGGAGAGATTCCAAATTCTGATGAGGTTTAGCGCAGACTGTCTGATCCTGTTGTCTGCGCAAAACCTCACCTCAAATATTGCCATATCTTGTAATCCGGGTTTAAATCTGGACTAGAAGAGGGCCCGTCTTCATGTCCGACAAAGTCAATTCCACGGGTGGACAACCAATTTTGCGTGCTTCGTACCCTATGAGCCGGTGCAGAGTCCTGTTGGAATATCCAATGTCTGTTTTTGAAAATTGTTTGAGTAAGAAGTTCCACTATGCTTGTTAGGACGGTATTTTGGTATACCTTGGCACTGGATTTAACACCTTTTTCATAGAAAAATACCTCAGTTAAGCCTGAATATGAGACTCCAAGCCAAACCATGAGTGACGAAGGATAATGTCCTCGTTGAACCCTCGGAATACGCGAGCTGGTTTCTTCACTGACATATGTACTGTACTGTACTGTATAAATTTCTTCGATGTTGAAAATTTTCTTCATCCGAAAACAAAATTACGCGGAACTTTTTCTCGCGTACCACCGTAACAAAGCGCGGGATCTATCTAGCCTAATTTTTTCAAACGCTTGTTCAAAAAATGGCCGAAGAAGAAAGAGAACGTAAGAAAGTATCGTAAGAAGACTCTTACGATAAGCTCATAGTTCTAGGTCTTCATTAATCACTCTTTTGACCATGGTTCTGCTTAAGCCCATCTGAAAAGCTAAGATTTTTTTTGTTTACGAACAGCATTTCGTTGGATTCGCGCCTTCACTGCTTTGATCTCTGCGTAATCTGGTGAGAGATGCGGACATATTATGTCCGGCTCATTGCCAAGTTAGCGTACTATGTATGTCGCAGCCAAATAAGAACTAAGAAGTATTAACAAACGCCTAGACGTAATGCACATGTAATGTAATGTATCAGCTTTTTGCGTTCTTCAATGCGCCTAACAAGGCTGAGTTTTAAGTGCCATGCATTACAAACTTACTTTAATTGTCTTTAATACCGCAATATTCAATAGCGCTTTTACATTGTGGCTAGAAATTTCGTCGTAAATAAAGTGGATCTAACTAGTAGTTCTGTAATCATTTGTCATTGTCATTGTCTGCCATTTTATTCAACGTATCGCAACGTCATCACGGCTGAATGTCAGTAATCTGCTTTCGTAAATGGTGCCGTATCAAAAAACATATAGCTGCAAGCATTGCGAAGGCAAGTATTGTAGCTAGGTCTTTTTGAATACGCCTGATTCCAAATGTCGGCTGAAACGATGTGCCGCCCGCCTGGACTCGGCCGCCTGGTGCCTACATAACGACGATGAACGACTAACGACAGAAATGTGCATGCGTCTTGCTCGCGCTTACAACTTTCATTTACTAGCGATCGTAACTTACGCTGTTTAAACTATTTTTGTTTTACGAAAATATCGTATTATGAATTGTTTATAAGTTATTTCTTTTTTAGAATTTCTTAAATTTTGCCTAGCAGTTATATTTTACAAATTCTTTCAAGGATAGCTTCTATCAAACTTACACAAAACACTATATTATTTACCAGGTGGTGAAAAAATTCCTCAGTATATTGTGAGCCTTATTATAATCATGTTGAGATGCCATTTGTGCCACTCTCACCATTCCTGATTCATTAACATCTCCATGTACAACCTCATCTCTTCCACGTGTGAGTTTCCTTTTAATAGTTTACTGTAGATTTCTTTTTACTTATTATAAGCCAGTGCTTGACCACAAACCCACCTAGTGGTAAGTGATGATGCAGCCTTAGATGGTAAAGCGCACTGCCTTATCGTAACAAAAGCCTATTCACTCTTGCCTTGATGACGCCCAGATTGTATTAGGACGGAAAGATTGACGCCGGCAAATTATTCCACTCTTTTGCTGTACGCATTACAAAAGACGAAGAAAACCGCTTGGTTATAATGCGTAGAATATCGACAACAAAAGGATGAAGACCCGCCAACCGCCTGGTTGTCCGATGGTAGAAAGGAGTGGGAGGAATTAAAGCGTGTAATTCCTGCGCACAATCACTGAAATTCAACTTATAGAATACCGAGAGACTGGCTACTCTGCGTCTGTGCTCGAGGCTGACAAGATTGGTTTCAACCAAATCAAGGTCACCAATGAGCCTCTTAGCACGTCTCTCCACTGAGTCCAATGCTTCCAGGTAGCATTTTGCAGCACCAGCCCATATGTGACAGAAGTATTCCATGCACGACTGGACTTGCACTTTATATAAGGTAAGAAGCTAAAATATGTTTGATTAAAATATATTTAGTAGATATTTATCAAATAGTAATTTCTACTAATCTACTATTGAAATTGAGTAAGCTGCATAGAAAGATGATGATAATACTAATATAGCCTATTTATTTTTAAGGCTCAGTCAAAGAAAACATCTGTAAACTAAAGTTCGATACCCACCATTGCACTTACGTTAAGAAAAATAAAAATGCAGCTAAGCTAGATTATCAGAAAAGAAAGTAAAAAGGCTCCAAGCTATAAATCTTTCTTTAAAGAAAGAAATTTATCAGAAACTGCATGATTTTTTTATTGGTGTTGAAGAAACAGAAGTTATAAAGGGTCAACTAAAGAAAAAATGTAAAAGTGGGAAACTCTGACTCTGATTATCCAACTCTCTGACTCTGAAACAGTCGCAAATCGCTTAATGAGTACGCGACAGTAGGAATCCATAGGAGTAAAATGTGCGTGGCGCAGATTTCTCCCGCAAGAAATGACAGGCACTTGGTATGGGAAAATAACGCTATGGCTACTCCCCTTCGATGGCCCGCGTTGCTCTATGATAACTACTTACAAACCATCGCTTGGTGACAGCAACGAACTGGATACAGGCCCGAATCAGTCGCTCGAGGGCGAGCGGCCTGATTCGGTAAACAAATCCGAAACAACACGACCGTTATTATTGTAATTTTTACTGTAATTGTTATTTTTAATAACTTACATATGAAAGGTAACGCTATCTTTTTATATATTTGACGTGTTAAATCTCTTACATATAATCCAGAATAAAAACTGAAAAATTCGCCATGTTGTAGGATGTCGATTCAGTTGCGTAACTAAAAGTCTAGCGCGGAACTTGTAGTTTTATTGTACGCATAGGACCGTGTGGACTTATACTTTGGTACAGGGGAATGCCTGCGTATGCTTTCATTCACACTAATAGTTTTAAAAGAAAAATAAATTGCTGCATTTTATATAACGGAAGAAGCCTGTCAAAAATAATTATATATTACTATCATAAAAAATATTATCATAAGAAATACTATCATAAAAATATTTCAATTTTGTGATTGATGAAGATTATTTATAAATAAAAATTTATATATTACATATGGCTACTAAATTGCTACTTGGTGCTTGTAAAATATGCATATAAGGCTTATCATAATATCTTAGCGGAATTTTAAAACTTGCTATTAGACAGCATTATTTGGAATATTTTAAGGACTTATTAAAGTATCATCAATCAAAAATACTAGCATTTTTTATAATTAAATGTGCAAAAAGGGAGAAAGTTTGGGGTGATGATTGCTAATCTGTGTTCTACGTCTATGTCTAAAACAAATCTATAAATCAGGATAAGCTATATAAGCTTATCCTGATTTATCCATATTTAGCTATGTTAAAAAAATTAAATAATATCCAAAAAGCCAAAATATAAAAGATAATAAATAATTCAAATACTTTTAAAATACTGACGTAACGAGAGACTGTTGTGATGATATGTTTCTTTTATTTTTATATGATTAAATAAACAAATTATAACACCAATCGTTTTCTTAAGAAAAAGTGTTTTATAAAATTAAAAATATATTAATAAAGTATGTACAAATGTTGACACATCTGGAAGTATCCAGAGTACAAGGAGGTATCTGTAGTCGAGCACAGCAACAAATCAGTAAAACTGCCCTACATCGTATACAGCCTATACTAAAGCACAGACCGACAGAAGAAAATTTAGGTGTTGATATCCTTAACATGGGTCCGTTCTTGCCACATCTCTTATAAATTGTACTCATAAGCATAAAAATTGGATAACGATTGTTACGTTGAATATTTAGAAACTGTTAAATAATCCACGAGGACTATCTGTTCTATAGTGGATATTATTAGACTGATCGACTAAGTGACTGAAAATACTCGCACCTTTACGAAGAAGGAACGAATTAAAAAAGCTTGCAATGATACCGTCAGTCGATTAGAATACTTTCTGAATGAGACGATCTAACTAATATTTACTAATTGGATGTCTAAGAATATCCACTACCCAATATCGTCTCGTGGGGTAAGAGGCGACAAAGGGAAACAAATACATGATGATGGGCAGCAACATCTTTTTGATAACAATTGCAAAAATTATAAAAACTACAGTTGCCAACCCCCTTGTCAAGCATAGCAACTATGGCAAAATCCCCTCTATGAGGCAATCGATGGAGTTTTTAACATTTTTGCAACTATTATTTTATGACATAACTTTTGAAAGAGAATATCCATTATAAGTTGTATTCATTATCATTATTTCAGCCCTTCACAAATCAACTGCTGAACATAATCCTCCCTCAAGGAATGCCTCAAAGCACGGTCCTGTGCGGGGGTTAATCTACTCCTAATTCTCACTTTTTTTACATTATCAGTAGGACTAGATTAACACCTATTCTTCTCTCCTGTCCGAGCAGTTTGAACTTGGTAGAGCTATGCTGCAGCTATATTATGGTTGTAGCACGAATGGGTCGGCTCGACTGGGGTAGGACCACGCTCTCACAGAATACCAGCGTAAAATAGTGGCTTAACACTGCTGTGTTTCGTATGGTGAGTGTAGAGAACCGGAGAACCTTTTTACTGGAAACGAGGCATTCCGTCTTAGTCCTCACGGGTGACAACGCATCTGCATTTTGATTCGTAATCGAAGATAGATGTAGATGTCTATGGGCCACAGTAAACACTTACAATCAGGTGTACTGTGTGCTCGTTTGTCACCTTTATCCTATAAAAAAAAAGTTTGGTAAATGACTCTGGGGGAGAGCGCAATGTCAATGTCAATCCCATCATATAATTATACTAATATAATATAAATTAGTTAGTCAGTTTTGTTAATAAATACTGCTCTGTCTCTTCATAACTCCTGTTTAATAGGAAGAAGTACACAGCTTTCTTACATTTGTAATTAGATAGTTCATAAATGGGAATATTAAAATTCATTTTGTTATTAAGAAGGGGACCAAGACACGAGAAAAACCTTTTAGCAAAATGAGAGTTGAGAGTCGGAATACTGCAGATTTTATCCTTACGGCGCTTGGTAATTTCGACATAAGTGACCTTGCAATGTTGTAACATCAATGTATGTAATATAAAAAATTGTCTTACATTGAGAACGTTCTTTGTAGAGCTGAATAGTTGTATATAAGATAGGTCGAAAGGAAATGATCTTTAAAATTGCTCTATGTGCGATTTCTAAACAGTTTCAATACATTTTTTGCGGCACCACCACAACATGAAACGCAGTAAGATATGATAGAAAGGCAGAGTGCAAAATAATCATTGTGTATAATATCTGGTCAGCGACATCACGAAGTGATTTGAAAATAAAAATTAATTTACGGACTCTGCTAGTTAAATTTTCAATGTGAGATTTAAAATTTCGAGTTTTATCTAGAGCTATGCCAAGATATTTGATTGTATCAACCGGATTAACAGAGGGACAATAGCAAATTTGTTGGTTTCGGTAATGACATGAGTGAGCTATTAACTTAATTGGAATTTTTGGTTGTGATATTGTAGAGATAGAAAAAGTAACGAATTTAGTTTTTGCTGTATTCAAAGTAAGAGTGTGTGCACAGATCCAATCATATGTGATGTTAAAGCCACTTTGCGCATATTTTTACAGTTCAGTCCAAGAAACAGCGAAGAAGGTAAGAGCAGTTCCATCAGAATATGAAACTATTTTAGAGTTACTTTAAGATTGCAGAGGTCATTAATGAAGATCAAGAAGAGAGTAGGTGCGAGTATGCTATCCTAGGCCACACCGTAAGATATAGAAAGTTCATCACTTATGTGGTTAGCTATTTTTACTCTTTGTGTCCGGCCTGAAATGTAGCTACGGAAAAATTCAAGTTGAGTGCTCCTAATGCCTATATTTTCTAATTTTAATAATAGAGTGTTGATTGGAACCGTATTGAAAACCTTAGGTAAATCCAAGAATATTGTGAGGACTTTTTTGTTGTCATTAAGATTACCTACAACGAAAGTAGTTAGTTCGTGAATAGCGTTAGAAGTGGATTTGTTTTTACGAAATCTAAACTGCTGGGTCGAGATAGTATCACAGTGCTATATTGCATGATGCAGATATTTTACTAGCCGCCTATTGATTTAACGTTCCATAATCTTGGATAAGGCACTAAGCACTGCGATAGGGTGATAGTTATTAACCAGATTCCAATCACCACCCTTGAAGATTGGATGGATGATAGCCCTCTTGAAAGAATTAGGAAAGACAGAACATTCCAGACAGAGATTATAAATATGAGCTAAAATAGGCACTAGAATAGAGGAGTATCGCTTTAAAAAACTCGGAGGAATTCCGTTCCAGCCGGTTGCTGCATTATGTTTAAGCGAGTTAATAAGTGTATTGATTTCGTCTGTGTCCGTGGATTCTAAAACAAAAGATGACAGATTAGATTTTTCTGAGGTGGTTCCTTTTGGAAGAACTGTGCGATTGTTGTCGATTTTTTCCGCAAGCTTTTTTCCGATGTTGGTGAAGAACTTATTAACGTTATTACACGACTGAAGTGGTGAGAGAGAGAGAATAATAATTGCTGTGCATTCGATTGTCGAGATTTTCCGGTATAAGCGATTTTTTTTATGGTGTCCCACAGATCTTTGCTGTTTTTACTTCCTTTTTTATTTACTCCGAATCATAGTGCCTTTTCACCTTTTTTAATATTTTCATGCAGAAATTTCTGTATCTTTTATATGTTATATTAAGTATTAGATTGTTTGGATCTTGTTTTAACTTTCTATGTAAAGAGTCTCTGTTATGGATACATTTTAATAGACCTGGTTTTATCCATGATTTGAGTATCTTCTTTTTTGCTGACAATTTAGTAACATACGTATTATCGAGTACGCTTGAGACATTAAATGTACAAAGGTGTCCGTTGCTATGTTAGGATCTTCGAGAATTAGAATAGGTTTAAGGTCTATTTGTTCCATTATTTTGTCTAATGTTATATACTCGTAGTATGATTTTCGAGATTGTTTTAGGAGGTTTGAGATGTGTGTTTTTTGTTTTGATGCATACGATTGAGGAGTATTGATCAGAGATATTTGTATCAAGTACAACAGTTACAACTGGAAATTTAGTTGGCAAAAATGTATGGTCAAGGCAGTTGTAACCTCTAGTTGGGAAGGTATGACCAGGTACTAGCCCATGTCAGGCAAGACAATTTAAATACTCATGTGAGTGGTTATTGGAGGTTTTCATATCAATGTTAATGTCTCCGGTTAGTATAACAGTTTTGTATTTTGAAAGTAACGGAAGTATAAGGTTTAGTGCAGATAGAAATGTATTAATATTTTCATTAGATAGTGATCAATATATGCAGAGCACTACTATATCAGCATTGATTTTAATTATTAGTCTGGAAGCTGATTCGTTAAAGTCTGGCTCTTCGACGATCGAAGATAAAGATATTTTTGTGTATACAAGAACACCATCCCTTTGATTAAGGTGCTTGGAAGTTTTATGAATCGAACAGTTGGGTAAACTGGGAATATAATAATTACTGGAACAGGATAGCCAACATTCAGTCAATGTCAAAATATCACAATCAAATAAAAAACGCAGTAAAGTTGTCTGTAAATTTAAAAAGGTGCTGTTGATGGATCAAATATTTTGGTTAAAAAAATTTATATATCTATTTGAGTTTTGCAATATTTGATTGGATATTTCGATGGTACAGGAAAACTATTCGGAAACTGAAAGCTTGTCAACGTTTTCAATTAAAGTATTAATGTCATTAGACATTTTTGAATTTTGCATGAAGGGTAGAAAGGTTCGTTGAATAACTGTAGTAAAGATGGAGTAATTATCAGTTGTGCAATTTGCTGAACCGAAACATCGAGGTGGTATTTCTGCATAAGATAGCGCTAGAGGCTGGAAAGTCCTAAAATCGTGTTTTTGGAGATATAAAGCAGTATTAATCATTTTAATATTAATGTTAATAATATAATAGTTTACATTGAGTGTAATATTATAGTTTATGTTTTGTATTGATTTTATGGAAATGTTTTGTATGTAAACGTGTAAGTTAAATTTGTGTACATGAAAATTTAAATTATTGGGTCTTAAACAGTAAGCAACCATAAAAATATACGGAAGAAATCTTAATAACATATAAAGTAAAAAAGATTTAAAATATTTTCTTAGTAGTCGTGCTCCTTTTGATGTATAAACAATTGACTTAATAGCTGCTCATTTCTTACTATAATGTAGGGAGAGTCCTCATTTTTTCTCAGCAGGATTATTCCATTTGATATCCAACAATATGCCTACAATTTTGAGTTAGCAAATTTTCGCGTGATATAAAACAATGACTTAATGCTAGGAGTGAGCTGTTCAGTGATATATATAAGAGTACATGGACAATCTAGACCCAGATGAGACGAATTCAGCTTATTGTTTTAGTTTCGTTTGTTAAATTTCTTAACTAGAGCAAAAAAATTACTTTTTATAAGAGAGTTGGAAAACTCAACTGGTAAAACGGAGAATTTGTATATTTACTAGTCTGTTTGAAATACAATGCATCGCAGAAACGGTAATTAGTTCCGCCCCCTCTACACTCACTGTGTATGCAGTTGGTAAAAGTGGGTTGGGACTTTGACGAGCGAAGTTGGGTGGTGTGACAGGCGAGGCAGTTCAATAACAATAAGAAGATAAAGACTCACTGCGATATCTGTACTCCTGATACTTCGTGAAAAATATTAATATTACATTATGCTCAACCTCACAAATATTTCACGCACCAAGAACACGTCCACACTGGTTGGTGTCCAAAGGGGAAGGTCGTATTTGTTCTGGTTGAATAGGAAAAAGACAGAACAGAAACACTCACGATCCTCTCTCTTTTTCTTTTCTTTTTATCCCACCCCCTTTCTTCTATCCTAACCTAATCCAAAGTGTTAAGCGTACCATGCCGATGAATGCGTGGCGGGGGGATGGGGACGTTGGAGTAGTATTAAACACTGCCTACCAAGGGCCAGTGCAATTCGGGTAGTATTTTAGGCATACGGGGCTCTGCCGGAGTGAACGAATATTTCCCTAGCTAATCGTGGCACCAAAATGGATGAAGATCGACATTTTAACAAAATCAACTCTCCTTTAATGCAAACTGTCTGTAGGTCCAGAAGAGGCTCTTTTAACCCCGCAACACATACCCACATACCCAACGTCGTCTTAGACCATACCAGGGCCCTTGGGCACACAAGAATTTGGGGCCCTGTTGGAAAGTAAAAAAAGTGAATGACTAACACTATTTTCTGCTATGATCTTATATTTATTATAGTTAATTAAATCACATAGATGGCGTTCGTTGAGTTACAAAGTGCTTTGCAATCTTCCTACTTTAAATAATGATAACTTCGTAAACTTTTTGTATACTAATCTATATGAAAGTTTTTCGCGTTCATTCGTTTCTCAGTGCTCCCATCAAATATTATCTCGGTGAACAGTGTGGTTTTGAGTGCTTATTTCTTTGTGTAAAAACCCAGAACTCGCGCAGTGTCAAAATACATAATAATTTATTTACCCACATATTAGGGGATATACATAGTGTCAATTCGTTCGTTAATCTTGTACTCATCTACCTACTTGCTAACGACTGTTACGGTGCCATCTATAGCGATTGGTGCGCATTACTATCCAACAACGTCGGCGCATCACCGCATCGTCTAGCAACTACATCCCTACTGCCGCAGGTATTATCTCACTTCCATACACATCGATAGAGGTCGCTACGTAATCCATAAATATGAATTGTAATGCATGTAATCAACATCTTCAAGCTGATAGCTGCTTACACTGTCGATTGTGCAAACACGATTATCATTATAAATGCTTGAACATTAGTAGTAGCCAATTTGCAGCTCTGCCCGAGGATTTCCTTTCATCTTGGGTATGCCCTGCCTGCACTAACATAACGAAACGTAAGAATAGGGTTACTTGTAACACCCCAGTTCGCCTCAATCAGGTGCCGACAGCGGATGATGCAATGAATATGTCATTTCATCAAGACACAATCGGCGCAAATAAATCGGATTGTGCTAATGATTTGAAAAATCCCACAACTACGTCTAGAGGCGCATCTCAGTTGACTGCCGAGCCAATAACTATAGAAAAAATTTCGCAACTTATGGATGATAAACTGAACTCCTTTCTTTCATATTACTTGAATAATTTGCACTCCTCCTTGAAAACAGACATAGACAATATGATTCGTGAGCGTATTGATGGGTTAAAGCAGGAATTTACAGCTACTACCGACTTTCTGCACAATGAGCAGCTAGATATTAAAAAACAAATAGAAGATCAAAATTCTGTAGTTAAGAGCTTGGAAGAAGAAAACTGCGCCCTGAAGCAGCAAATTAGCAAAATGAGTACTAAGCTATCCAGTATGGACAACATGACTCGTAGTCTGAACTTAGAAATTCATGCCGTCCCAGAAAATAAAAATGAAAATTTATTAGTACTGTTTCGTAAACTATGCGAAGTCGTCGGTGCTAACATAGATGAATCATCGATCAGGGCATGTCGCAGAGTATCCAAAATGGACCCCAAGTCCTCCCGGCCCCGTAACATCTTAGTCACCCTAGCATCGTCCCGACAGCGTGACCTTGTCATCTCGGCTGTCACTCGCTACAATAAAAGCCACTCGGATGCCATGCTGAACTCGAGACATCTTGAGGTGCCTGGTACTTCTAACAGAATTTATGTCGCTGAACATTTGTCTCCGGAGATGAAGATGCTATACGCCGAAACTCGTCGATGTGCCGCAGACAACAATTATAAATACACTTGGGTGCGATATGGCAAAATTTACACTCGTCAAGACGACTCTTCCAGCGCAATTCTGATTAAAAATTCTAACTGCTTAACTAAGCTAACAAAACCCCCGCGGAAATAAATATATATTACATAATTATATATTGACTTACTTAAAACCACAACATTATATTTACTTAACATTTTGTACTTTTTTGTTTTGTTTTAAATGGAAATATTTTATCAAAATGTCAATAGAATAAGGTCGAAATTACATCAAATCCACATTAATGTATTAAATAGCAACTATGACGTCATCTGTCTTGTTGAAACTAACCTAACTGATGATATTTGTAACAGCGAAATCTTTGATTCTAGATATCACGTTTTCCGTAGGGATAGACTAACCACAAGTAATATAAAAAAGGACGGCGGCGGAGTTGCAATTGCTATTAAAAAAAAAATATAATGTTATTCGTCAACAGTTATGGGAAACTCACCTGGAAGACATCTGGATTACTATTCGGTCGAATTCTTCTAATCACTTTAATTTGAATGTTTGCGTTAATTACTTACCTTCCTATGTCACCGTGGAAGACCTTATTATATTTTACAATAACTACCAAAATATTATTTTAGAGGCGAACGAAAATAATAAATTTATTTGTGTCGGAGACTACAATAACCCTGGTATACAGTGGAGAAATATCTCGGGTGTGTCCTACTTGGCACCCTCCCCCTCTACTGACCGCAAATCGAGTCTCATGCTAGAAACTGCTTCATTATGTGGTCTATATCAGTTTAATGGGGTGCCCAACAGGAATGGTCGGTACTTAGACTTGGTGTATTGTACCTTTGAGGATGTCATTGTTAATGAGTGCTCTCCTTTAAGTCGTTTGGATACACATCATCCAGCTCTTACTATTGAGATACCTCGCGTGACTGCCAACAGAGTTACACTTAATCCTCCCAAATGGTTAAATTATAAAAAATGTAATTTTGATAGAGTAAAAACTGAACTCTCTGAAATACATTGGTCATCCCTGTTATCTTCTTCTGACATAAATGAAAATGTTGATGTATTTTATGACACTTTGCTTAACATTATCAGGAAACACACCCCTTATTCACATAAAATGAAGGATAATTACCCCGTTTGGTTTAACTACAGCTTAAAAAAATGTATTGCCGAGAAACAAAAATTCCACAAATTATATAAAAAAACTCAAAATCCTCGAGATTATGATGTTTTCTGTCTACTTCGTGCTCGTAGCAAAAAGTTAATGTCTCAATGTTATAAAAATTATATTGCCTCTACTGAGACTGAGTTACGTAACAATACAAAGCCTTTTTGGTCTTTTGTTAATAGCAAACGTAAAGATAGTAACTCGATCCCACATTCGATGAAATATAATAGCCTTGAAGCTTCTGACCATAAGGGGATATGTGACCTATTTTCAATTTACTTTGGTTCAGTTTTTGAGATTAATAATTTTCATGACTCCTCCACTAACTCTATTGATGTCCCTGTCAACAGTACCCTAGCCTCTGTCTCAGTTACGGTTAAGGAAATCATAAATGTAATTAAAAGCATTGATTCTTCTAAGGGAGCTGGGCCAGATAAAATACCTCCTTTTTTCATCAAGACTTGCGTAAATGAAATCAGTTTTCCACTCTGCATACTTTTTAACCAATCACTTAGTTCAGGAATTTTCCCTGACCGATGGAAGACGGCTCACATAATCCCTATTTTCAAAAGTGGAAATAGAGCTATTTGCGAAAACTACAGACCTATCAGTATACTGTCTTGCTGCGCGAAAATTTTCGAATCTATTGTGTCTGAGCTCATTTATAATCACATAAAACCTCTTTTGTCGACCAATCAACATGGTTTTGTTAAAAACAAATCTACAATCACCAACTTACTAGAATATAAAAACTATTTATGTTCTGCTTTTGCTAAAAATGTGCAAGTAGATTCTATCTATACCGACTTCTCTAAGGCTTTCGACAAGGTTGACCATCTTCTCCTTTGTCGAAAGCTTTGTCAAATGGGTATACATGGCTCGCTGCTTCGGTGGGTCGAATCGTATTTGTCTCGAAGGAGTCAGCTAGTGGCTTTCAAGGGTGAACTATCCAACCCAGTTCTTGTTACCTCAGGTGTCCCACAAGGCTCGATTCTCGGCCCTTTACTGTTCATTGTCTTTGTAAACGACCTTGTTGCGCAATTGAAATGTCCTAGCTTACTATATGCGGACGATTTAAAAATTTTCTCCGAAGTAGCTACCCCTGTAGACGCTGAAAAACTACAAATGGACATCGAAACCGTGGCAAGATGGTGTACTGATAATTACATGTATTTAAATATTAATAAATGTTTTGTATTGTCCTTTACTAGAAAAACAAATAAAATTAACTTTAAATACACTCTATATGGACAAAAACTTAACAGGCAGAGTCAAGCTAAGGATTTGGGTATAATTTTCGATTATAAATTGAGTTTTCGTGAGCATTACGATTACATTCTTACGAGGAGTGGTAAAATGCTGGGTTATGTCCTGCGAAACACTAAGCAGTTTAAAAAGCCTAACAGTATGGTATATCTGTATAATTCACTTGTCCGGAGTGTTCTGGAGTATGGTGCAGTCATTTGGTCTCCGTTTTACGCCGTACATATTGACCGCATCGAGAACATTCAAAAAAGGTTCTTGAGATGTCTCTCTTTTCGTCATGGTTACCATCGCAAGTTGACCTCCTACACAGATAGGCTGCAGAAATTTAACATGGTTACGCTAGAAACGAGACGCATAAGGTTCGGGCTTACATATCTACACAAAATAGTGCACTCTATGATTGATTCTCCGTCCTTGCTTGCGTCAATTAACATAAACACTCACTACAGGGCCTGTGACCGCAAGCCTAAACTGTTTTCACTCCAAGTGTACCGTAACAACACATCATATTACAACCCAGTGGTTAGGATGTGTCGCCTCTACAATGATATATCCCAGGACCATCCAAATATTGATATTCTAGGTTCAACTCCAAATGTCTTCAATAGATCTATCCGTGATATTTTGAAATAACTGAAATAATTGCTCCCATCTTATATACTTATATACTTTTGTTCTAGCTTGTAACAGGCCTCTCTTATTGATTGCAAAGCCTCTGTTTTATTTTTATTTTTTTATTTGTTTTTTTTTTTAAATGTTTTATAACTTTAGCAGATGTAACTCTTAATAACTTACTTCATAAACACATATTTTGGCTTACAGTTTAGTACTTAATCATTTAATTTTAAGAAACTTATATTTCCACAACTGTAATCTGTATTGTGTTAATAAATTAAAAAAAAAAAAAATCGAATAATATTTTATTAATTAGATAAGTATGTTGGTGGTTTGAATTGGTTACTCTTACCACAGTGGTTTCTTTCGTGATTTCTGTTATGCAAAATCTTCTATTATATCTTCAAAGTCCATTTTTGAAGGATATCACTTTCTATACACGTAATTAACAACATTTTTAGTCATTCTTGTAACATAGCACTTTTTTATTTACTTTAGGTGTGAAAATGAGCGCTCTCCACTACAATTGGTAACCATCAAGCAAAGGAACATTCTTGTAGCAACTTCAATATTTGGAAAGTTTTCTTCTAATTTGTCAGACTTTATTAGTTAACTAGCTGTTACCCGCGGTTTCGCCCGGATGGTCACTGGGAAATGAACAATTCATTGCTTTTTGAATTGAAAGAAAACTGACTTTATAGATTTGTCAGAGATGCAGCCCTTAAAAGGAAACTGAGCAAAATTGATTCGTCAGCCTATTTAAATTTTTTGAAACGTAGTGTATAAGAAAGCATGAAAATAGCCTGTTTATTCCAAATGGAAATGGGATATTTTTAATTAAAGGAAACTGAGCATAATTATCCGTCAGGGATGCAGACTTTTGAAAAGAAACTGAGCTAAATTGATACGTCAGAGATGCAGTTTTCTGAATTGAAAGGAAACTGAGCCAAATAAAAGATCCGTCAGAGATGCAGCCTTTTGAGTTGAAAGGAAACTGAGCTTAATAAGTCCATCAGAGGTGCAGCATTTGGAATGGAAAAGAAACTGAGCTAAATAGGAAATTTTGAATTGAAAGGGAAGATCTGTGGGAATTCTGATTAATTGATTGTGGGAATTTTGGAAAAAAAACTAACTGAACACTATTTTAAGACGCTACTGTACATAATGTTATATGTTTTTCCATTCGGGGAAAGAATTTTGAGATTCTGGGCATTTGACACACGCGAACATGCTACATACAGCTGACCATGAGAGAAGCACGGTTTTTCTAAGTTGACCCCCGCTACCTGTAACGTTTGCCCTTGCGCTTTATTAATTGTCATTGCAAAACTGAACTTAATAGGGAACTGCAACCTTTTGAATTGAAAAGGAAGATCTGTGGGAATTATAGGGATCCGTGGTATTATAACATTTTCACCTTTTCCTACGCCTGTCAAAATTGTAGCACCGATTATGTTCCGTCCAAGATATGTCACACGCAGCCTTGTCCCGTTACATAACCGAGGAGCATCTAAATTTCGCATTAGCATGACTGGGACGCCTAATTTTAATTGAAGCTTATGTGAGGGCACACCTGACAACTCTAGAGAATTTAGAAACTCTACGGGATATGAAGTGCTCGTTTCTGTGTCCATAACTGTGTCTACTGACAAATACTCTGTTATTTCTCCTGCTACTTCGCATAATATATCTGAATTTATTTTTTGCAAGAATTGCCCTTTCACATAACCATTTGTCTTCATGCATGTTGTTCATTAAATCTGAATAAACGTTCACAATTAATTCGAAATGACTCTGTACTAAATTACAAAAATCTCTCGTCAATTTAACGAAGCCCTCAGCATCCGTTTCCAACCGCCCATCGCCAATTTTTAATAGTGTGTCAGCATAGTTTCCAGCATTGATATCATTATACAAATGCACTCTCATATTCGTAGTTATTTTAGTATAATTTTGTCACCTTGTTCCATAAAATAGACGAATTGAGGCATGCTTTAATTTAATCTGCAGGTGTGCCCTTTTGAATGACAGGTAAAGTTTGGCAAATGTCACCAGTCAATAAAACCACAATTCCTCCCATTACATCGGTATTGTTGCGCAAATCCTGTAGCATTCGATTTAGTGCTTCTACAGCTTTTTTTATGCGACATTGTACTTTCGTCCCACACTAAAAGTTTGCATTGTCATAGCATTATACCTCGTGCACTATTTTTTGCTAAAGTTGCAGATCGGGGATTCTTCCTGGTCTAGATTTAGAGGGAGTTTTAAAACAGAATGTGCAGTGCGGCCCCCGCTTAGCAGCGTAGCGGCTATACCGGAGGAAGCTACGGCCACAGCAATGTTTTTATCTTTCCGTACTTGGGCTAATAATACTCGCTCGCTCCAGAGCGAGATTTGATTGTAACTTTCCTGCCACCATCTTCGGGAGCTCTGCGTCTGTATAAAGGGTAGCCATTGTCATTGTGCACTGTTTCTTTTAATAGCTGTTTAGGGAATTTCTTTATACATTTTCCTTCTTTCATACATGGCGATATTGAATTTCGTGCTCCACATACACCGTGAATCATATTTCGGACGATGGTATCATACAATTCTTTATCTTGCTCAGAATCTGAATCTCGGCGCTTATTATGTCGTCTATTTGGCTGGGCCGCAACTTCTCTTTAAGCCATATTAGAATGTGGGCATGCGGTAATCCTCTTTTTTGCCATTCAATTGAACACATGAAGCACTGCACCTCTCCGAAAATTTTCCCTTTGTTAATTACATACATTAATTTTTGTACTTTTAATCTAAATACTCTAGCAACTAAATCGTGTCTGTCAGTACTTTTTTGGCCCGGCATTAGCTCCTCGGTTATTTCTTTCCATGTGGGATTGCAAGTAAAAGTAACAAAAAGATCAGATCTTCCGTAAGTTCGTACATAGGCGAATGCGTCCAGTATGTACTCATGTAGGTAGCGGGGACTGTTAACGAATGATGAGGGCAGAATTACCATTTTACCCACATCTCTGGGGTTTACATTGGCGTCGCTAGAAACTGCATCTTGTAAATGTATATAATTCTCAACGCGCAGCTTTTTTTAATTTAAAGATATATAACGGCGACATTCACTTTCTACCTTCACATACATGTCTACCAAAAATTGATGAAATAATTGTCTACACCGGGCTAAGAGGTTAAAATCATTTTCTCGCAACATCATATGATACGCATAAAAATCCATACATGATACTTTTTTGTTCGGAGCAGGCTCCTTTGTGACCGGGTTAATGAGTGGAATTTGAAAATGATAACCCTCTTGTCCTTTGCAATAAATCAATGGGTATTGCAGAGCGTCATAAAACTTGTGTGTATCAGCTACCCGTTGCAACGTTTCATCACGTGCTCGCAAGACAATATCTCGTGAAGAAAATTGATCACCACTAATTACGGCTGCTATTTTGTTTATCAAAGGTGCATTTTAGCGCCTTTCATGCTCTCCTCGAGGGGTCCCATCTGCGTGAATGACGACTTTATAATCCTATTCAGGTAGATTTTCTAAAGCAGTTTTTAATGTTTTGACTAAAATGTTACGTTAATGTAAGAATCTTTGAATTTTGAACACTGTGTCTCTCTCAACTCCCTGGATAAATTGGCAGCGACGGTCTACCTCAATTTCTTCGTCACCCATAAAATATACTTCTAAAAATTTATGCTGTTCGTTTTCAGCTGGAAAAAGTGAACCTATTCTATGATAAATTTGCCCTTGCACCGTAAATGTAGGCGAAAATCCCGGTATCATTATTTCCCGGTCAACTCCGAAGGACGTCATTTGAAAGCATGAGTTATATTTCCGGATCCTGTTTAAAAAGCACCGTGACTCATTAGCATCATATAAAAAGAGAATTTTCAAAGGTTCTTCTGGTTCCCCAAGTAACGGAAGAGACACTTTGCCATTGAAACAGCACATGCCTGCGGTCTCATCTTTCCATTTTTATGCGCTGCAAAATCGACACGCCTTGTCCATCAGTCTGATAACAACTAACCTGTGATTTTTATAATCAATCAACGGATCATAATTGAATGCTGCGTCATTAAAAACCGACCAATTGTTTCTTTAAAAATTTTGTCGACGTTCAGCTTGGAGCTGTGCATTTGCATCTCTTCGCGCCTGTGTCTGTTCTGGTGTTTCAGATGCCCTTATAGTAGATTGACGTTCAGCTTGCTCAATGAGTCTGTGTTGAGTTTCATCAGGTGTTTCCGCGGCTCTTAAGGCGGCCTAACGTTTCGCTTGTTCGAATAGCCTTTCCTGACTTTGAGCAGGTGTTTCAGTAGCTCTTAAAGTAGATTGACGCTCTGCCTGTTAAAGACGCCTTTGCTGACTTTGATCAGGTGTTTCAGTAGCTCTTAAAGTAGTTTGACGCTCTGCCTGTTCAAGACGCCTTCGCTGACTTTAAGAAGGTGTTTCAGAAGCTCTTAAAGTAGCTTGACGCTCTGCCTGTTCAAGACGCCTTTCCTGACTTTGAGAAGGTGTTTCGGAAGCTCTTAAAGCAGTCTGACGCTCTGTTTGTTCAAGACACCTTTGCTGACGTTGAGAAGGTGTCTCAGATGCTCTAAAAGCAGCCTGACTCTCTGCTTGTTCTTGCCTTCTCAGTTTAGCATCTTCTAGAGATTCTAGCGATCGAGCTAATCTTTTCGCTTGTCTTTGAAAAGATACTCTTGAAAGGCTGGACTTACGTTTGCGAGGCATTATGGAGTAACAAAAAACCCATTTATAAAAAACGTTAAAATACCTAAAAGGAATTAAATTTACTTTTAAATATTTTTTTTAAAAGCAAATCCAAAATATCTAAAAGGAATAAATATTCCTTTTAAATATTTTTTTAAATCAAAACAACAAAACCAATTCAAGACACAACACGAATCCGAAAACGATAGCCAAAAAAAAATCGCATCAACTTAAACCAAATCACAAAACAAATCGCAGAAAACCGAAATCGAAAGCAGGAGTCAATATAAATATAACCAACGAAGAAAGAAGTAAGTGTATATGTACCGTATACACTATCTATACTATTAATATTCCTTTGAAATATTGTTAAACAACCTAAAACAACGAAAACCAATTAACGATTCTAAATAAACAAAATCCAAAATCAAAGCCAGAATCTAAATATGTATAAAGGAATACCAACCAAATCAACAAAACCGATCCAAGAAAATAAACAAATCTGAAAATGAAAGCCAATATAAATCCATTCATCATTAACCAAATCACAAAGCAAATAACAAACAACCGAAATCGAAAGCAGGTAGTCGAATAAGCTACGAAATAGAAACAATTTAAGCGTATGGGTACCGTATGCACTATAAATTGACGCGCGGCTTAACGGCGGGAGTAAGTACATGTCAGGAAACATTTCGTTACCGCGTTTTAAAAACCTAGTAACGACATTAGTTAATAAGAACTCTCAAAAAATATTTTTCTTATAATTTTGCACAATTTTTCTTATTGTAATACCGATTCATTCATAACCACATAAAAGAACTGTATTCATTTCCGTTCAATAAATATTACTAAGGCTAATAAGCCTATATATAATAAGGCTTACTAAGAACTGTTTCTACCACAGTTAAGTAATAGTTTAGGGTGAAAGCGTGACAGGTGGTGATAGTATTTCTGATCCATACTTATAATCACGCCTGTAACCCTTGCGGGGTAGGCAGAGCATCAACGGATTACTTAATATCGTCTGCGAGGTTATCGCCTATTCTGTGAATTACCATGCACCAAAACGTTTGAAGAAAATCAGCTGGTGAATTTTATGTTTTTTATCGCTCTCTTCCCGGTCCTGCGTGGAAAAATACAGATCCATGCATATTTTATCTTAATTTTGGTAAAAAGACATAATAATCCAGATATTCTGACCTTCTGTGTTCGTCCATCGTACCGTCGTCCGTCTTGTAGAAACACGGTGGCGCCACCAAGCTGAATTTAATTTTGCAACATATTCGATTTTCCCACGGGATTGATATGTTTTACCGCTGAAAAATGCCTATGTAACTCTATAGCCACCGAACTATTCCCATACAAAAAATCATGACATGCCGACGCTCTGTTGTGACGTGAAAGAAGGACAAACTTGTGCAACATATTCGATTTTCCCACTGGAATGAGATGTTTTTTCGTGGAAAAAATAGCCTATGTCACTCTACAGCCACCGAACTATCCCCACACCAGAATTCATGCCATGCCGACGGTCTGTTGCGACGTGAAAGAAGGACAAACTTTTGCACCATATTCTATTTTCCCACGGGAATGAGATGTTTTTCCGCGGAGAAAAGTAACCTATGTCACTCTACAGCCACCGAACTATCCCCATACAAAAAATCATGCCATGCCGACGCTCTGTTGCGACGTGAAAGAAGGACAAACAAACAAACACATTTTCGCATTTATAATATTAGTATGGATGTAAGGCTGAGATACTCAAATCCGCTTATTCCTTTACTATGTTCTTTAAATACTGCCCTAAATGAAAACATTCTGATTTGAACTCATATGCATTAATGTCTTCGTGATAGAATTATTCGTCAGAACTCGTCAGAACTCGTCAGAATCGATTGTTATTAATTGAAAAAGAAAACTATAACGATTGTCAATTTCTTGGTCTGCTGCTGAATGATTTTTTGAATGTAATTATAGGAATAAACGTATCTACACGAAATGTTTCTTTGCCATTTAACTGTAGTCTCCAGACAATCCTTAATTTTTTTCTTTTAGACTTGCAAGCATTTGGATTTTTTTCTTTAGCAGCCGATTAGTACTGCTTGAAATTATTGCGTGCGTTATTGACATAATCATTCAGAGATAAGTAAAGTTTTATTGCGACGTCCATGATCATAGTGCCATTCTGTAAACTTAAGCTGGTTTTGTTCATAATTCCCAAAAGATTATTCCATATCTCCGTTAAAAGTATAATATTCAATTTCTCCATTTTTTTGCTAGGCTTTGGGTTTCGTTTCTTTTTTTCTCCTGGTTGATTGATGTCACTTTCAATTGAGGATAAAGCTTCAGAAATAATTAAATAACCATCTTTTTTTATAGGATAAAGGTGACAAGCGAGCACACAGTCCACCTGATGGTAAGCGGCTGCTGTGGCTCATAGATATCTATATCTATCCTCGTTTGTGTGATCAGTAAGAAAAGGATCGAATTCACTAATTAGTACTAGGCATCCCAAATAATTCCCGGTATTGCGAGACCCCAATATCTCATTATCACCACGACATCTAACGCAAGAGCTCTAGAAGCTAAAAATTTTACTACTATCTTGTATTACTATACTATCTTGCGACATAATTAATCATTAATTGCCTGTGCTGTAAACTGTTTTCATGCTCAATTAATAAGTTATTTATATGCTTCCAATCTTTAAATACATTCGGAGAACTCAAATTATGTCCAGTACTAGTAGTAAGTAGTATTAAATAGAGGGCAGCAATAGCACAGTACACAGATTTCTTCGACGGTAAATAAAGGAGCCATTTTCTTTCTAAAGACTCACTGTTCATCAATTTACGGGTAATTTTTTTTTGTCAAATATCCAGTATTTTTTTTTATCGCTTGAATCTGGAAAACTTTTAAAAGTTTCGGAGAAGTCACAATTTTTATTTTGTAAAAAAATGGCTCTTTTCGAATACAAATATCGCTTAATTCTTCTTTTAAATTTCATCACAGTACATACCAGGATCAGGAGATACATTTTCCAAGCATGTAGTTATTAACTCACAGTAGCTTGAAGTAGAGGGTTCAGCTTCTGATGTGTGTTGGTCATTTTCGTCACGCGTAGGATCTTTTTCAAGTTGATATTCAGTAGTATTGCGATCTTGCGGTGATGAAGGTGAAGAATTAGTCAGCCTATTTGTTTCTTCAACCGTAAAAAAATAATGGGAGTATAGGAAGTTTCTTGATTATTTCTTTTCGAGCTACAACTTTTTTTCTTTTTTGTGAACCACCTAAATATGTTCTTATCGACATAATAAAATCAATAAATAAACAAACACGTTAACACTTCTATCATCTTAAGTAATTTCTATTAAACAAAACAAAATCACACCACAAACTTCACCGTACAAGTTTAATACTTTCGGGAAAACCCCCAACCATAGACAATGTCGACTTCTATGTAGTGCATTGTATAGGCTCTGAAAACTCGATTGCAATCGAAGTGGTTTTTATAGGTAACAGCTAGAACTAGATGGTGTAGTTAATTAGTTTTACTTTCTAGGTGCTTACTAGATATTTTTAAATGTTCAGTTTAAAAAAATTGTTCTGGTGTCCGATTAAAATTTTCTAAGCTACTACCTATATTCATGTCTTTTCCTATTATCAATTTAAACAATAACATTTATTTAGCTATAATTATATAAATACAAAGATTGCCGAAAATCAAAAAAATATCCAGCCTATAAGTAAGGCGATTGGACAGCCCGACAAAAACGTTTATATGGTGGCGAAACGCGGAACTACATATTTTCTACCTAGGAAATCTATCAATGTCACGTTTTCAATGTGTGGCTTTTCACTGCTCTGGGTTGCTAGAAAGTCACTTACAACACCTTCATTTACTTTATGATTTTTTTTGTCAGGTTATATTTTCATAAAATAGAAAAAAGATTGTGTACCTAATCTAAGCAACTATATAGGACTTTCGGAGCCCCCCTGACAATACTGGGCACGGGCCCCGTATGCCCTTATGGTAAAGACGGTACTGACAATACCCCAACCCGGGACAAGCCGTGAATGAAGTCAAACTACAATCGGAAACGAACCTGTACGGCTAGCATGGGCTGGGGACAAAAAAATTACCCCCCGATTATATCCACTGACAAAAGATAAAATTATCTTGTCCTTATGCCAAAGCACAGCAACGGGGAGAAGTATATCCCCGTTCGACATAACGAGTAGACATATATCCCCCGTCCGTAGCATGGAGCCAAATGAAAGATAAAAAAATGTCCTTTTATGACATTTGAACGGGACAATTTTATCCTAGTTCATTGGCCGTGGGTTTAAGTTTTACAGTGGTAGAGCCACGTGGCAGCTTTTGCTGTCGCACGGATGGGCCGGCTCGAACCGGGGAGGTACCACGACCTCACAGAAAGCCAGCGCGAAGTAGAGGTTTACCTCTGTGTTTCGCTTGATGAGTGCAGGTGGCCGGAGGCCCTGTTTACTGGAAATGAGGCATTCCATCTTAGTCCTCATGGGTGACAACGCATCTACATTTTGATTTGTAATAGAGGATAGATGTAGATGTCTATGGGTCGCAGCAACCACTTACCATCAGGTGGACTGTGTGCTCGTTTGTCACCCTTATCCTATAAAAAAAAATATTCATACAAAAAATCTATCTAAGTCTAAATCTATCTCCCATTTTATCTACTGTTGATATTATATCCACCGGTGTGCCCATGTACGAAGGGCGGATAAAACTAAGCGAGGGGATAAACATTTTCTCCTTTCCCCGGGGATAAAATTGTCTCCTGCCCATGCTAGCCCTGCAGGGAGGGGAAATGAAAAAGTTCGCTAGGCTTCAGTAGGGCAGCACGGAAGAGGTACAGGAGGCTGATAGCAGCTGAGATAGGAGCCGAAGAGGCCCTCTCTCTCTCTCTCTGCCAGAAGTCCTGGGACGAAATTCCTCTGCCCAAACCTTCTCCGGTTCCGACGGCGAAAACACGCAGACAGTATGAGTAGGAATCTCACAAAAATCAGCCCAGGAAATCCGTAAAGCTGGCAACGGGGGAGAAGAAGCTGAGCTTGATTACCGTAGCTGACTCCGCGCATGTAGGAATTCGCAATCCTATAAGCGTGGAGCTGACACAGGCTATCGCTAAGAAAACCAGCCAGAAGTACCAATCTCCACTGAAGTTAAGTACTTAACGACGTAGGATCATCCTATGGTTGTACATTAGCATAGTGAGTCCGATTCTTACCTACGCCTCCACTGTCTGGTGTAATAAACGACGAAAAGACGACTGCGGACAGAGTAAACAGTCTACAAAGGACTGCTTGTTTGATGGCAACTGGAGCGATGAGATCACCGCCTGGAGTGGCTCTTGACGAGAAGATGTGTTATTATCTCCCGAAAGCTGCCCAGCCGAGTCGAATCCGTCGATTGACATCTCGGTCGAAGTTGGACTTACCTAAAAAAAACTTAGTCGCACTATTTTCCCCAGGTAAAGAAAGCATCAAGCATACTGCTTCCAACAATTAAGTGCATAAGGTGTGCCATGGACATTTCATATAACATTTTTTTGTTTTGTTCATGTTTATCTTAAGACCTATCACTTGGAAGACTTTTGATCCAGTAATTCCTCCATAAGGACTATATCGTCGGCTAATATGTGATGAGTGTTGTACTCGCCATTGATGTTAAAAACGGCTTCCATTGCAGCGGTGAAGAGTTTCGGGGATATAATGTCACCATTTCTTCCACCTCTCTGCAGTTGGATAAGTTACATCAGGAGTGGATGTTCCCATATTAATCATAAAAAATTTAACTTTTATAAAAATAAGTAATAATTTTTTCTTGAATAAACTTATTCCTTGAAAAATTTATACAGTTTCTTATAAATGGCGTGCTGTATGTTGTTAAGCTATAATCAAAATAAAAAAAAAATTATCACTTTTTTATAAGTAAAGATAAAATGTTTTATATATTCTGATAAACCTTTATAAAACAAACTTACTTTATTTGTTACCATTAGTTATATAGTGATACGAGTGAGAGTTCTTTACGTAAATTACATTAATAAAAATATTTTTTTGTTTTCAACATACTTTGAAAACTTTACAATTTTTATAGATACGAATAATAAGAATGTCAACATCCAACAAGAGCTATCCTTTAGAAATTCGTGATATCGAACCTGAGCAAGTTGAAAAATGGAAGAAATCTTTCCAAAGTAAGTAAAATGAAAGCACTCTGATGTCAGTTGAATATCTCAATAATACTCATAACTATTTCATTAGGCATTTCCATCGCCATATCTAAAGAGTGTTCCGATTATATACTTTTTATTTTTTATTTTTCATAACTTAGACATTCAAAACGCAAGCTATATTTTTTTATGTATATTATATACGAAAGTACGTTCCATACGAAACACGGCAGCATTAAGTTGCTATTTAACGCTGGTATTCTGTGAGGGTCCAGTCCCTTTCCCTTTTGATAAGTTTTTTTCTTTTAAGAAACAAGAGTGACAAACAAACACAGTCCATCTGACAGTAAGTGGTTGCTATGGCTCATATATGCCCATGTATATATTGTATATAATACGTACATAGAAAATTAAAATGCAGACTTTATTTATTTATTTATTTATAAGGGTCACCGTTAGATGATACACAAAAACAAGATACAAGCGTTGTGAAAAACATGCAATATGCTCACCCAGTTATAGGCAACCACAGCTAACACAGAGTAATGTTGCGAAAAGTTAAATAACGTAAAATTTAATAGTACAGTAGCAAAATTGCGTATTTATGAGAAAGGAGACGGTCTATTTCTGGCCCAGTCTGTGTACAGTATAACGTAAAAAGGAGAAAAATTCAGGGATTTTGGTAAAAATAAAATGAGAGAATAAATCAAACTAAATAACTTGCTAAAAATAAAAATGCAATCCCAAGTTTTTGATGGTTTTACATGATGGTGGAAGGGTACCATAAAAAAGTAAAAAAGATACGGTTATTTGTCAAATGTCATTTCTGTCAAATTATAGTTTTATTTATTCCGAATTTGGTTGTGTAGTTCTGAACTCTTGAAAGCGTTTAATTGTGGATTTCTTTGGCGATTTGGTTTTTTGTTTGGACTTTGGATCAGTTACTACTTGTTTGACTCTGCTTTTGTTTTATGGACTTAATGATTTACATGAGATTTTTATTTCGTTGATATCGGACATCTGTATTCTGTAGAATCACATTTTGTATCAGTAAGCAGGTATGTACAAAAGAAAGATGTTTCCTTAAGCTATTAAATGCATTTGAATGACATGCTTCTATCTGTAGTTTGTTAATAATTATTAATTTCTACATAAGTTCATAATAGCTGCAAAATCTTAATATGATGTAATTATCTTTCAATACACCTGTTAAAAATGTTGCACTGTTTAAAATTCGCTTCTGCAGTATTAATAGTTTATTAAAATAAGATTGATTTGTTCTAGATGGATGAAAATGCACCAATATGTTCACAATGTTTTGCAAACGTATTACAAGAATTATCTGTCGGCACAAATCATGAAAATGAGCTCCAGGGCCCTAATGCCAATACTATCATATATTTTATGTTTGTTGTTAACGAAGACTGGGTAGCAGATAAGTTGTGACCCAATTAATATCATCCCAACAAGACTCTGTTTTAATAAGAGGCCGTATAAAATCTCGCCATCGCTCGGGCAGAGCTTATTATATATATACTATTGGCGAGACAAGGGATAAGTTGGGCTGAGATGATTGCAGGTTATTATTGCAGTTGTACTTCTGGACAACAGATAGTGGGTTGCTGTGCCCACATAATGACCGTTGTCTGGTAATTGTGTTAGGCTCGGTATCAAAATTCTATAACCGCACCAGCCTCAATTCTGGATGACATTTTTAGTATGAGAGGATTTTGAAGTAGGATAAATAAAAAAAAATAAAAAAATTAAGCTGTTTTATTTATATTACCTTAAGTATTCAAAACAAGATTGACCTAATGTTTCACTTTCTATATTTCATAGGACTGTTAACCTTTGTTATGACATTATCCAGGCTTTAAATGTTTGTCAAGGCTCAAGGCATACTCTGACACGCTGACGACCTGTTATATGAAAATATTTGTACGCCGGAAACGGCAGAACATTTAGGATGCGAATTCTTTTGTAACAACTGTAATGTACCATATTATAACAAATATTATATTATCTATGATTGTACCCTTGCACTTCAGCAGCCCAGATAGACACATATACCTGAACAGAAATTACAATTCAGGATTATTCTGTTTATCCACCTTAAAACAGCCACTCTAAGGTAAAATAAGTTAAATATATTCTTTATAGATGTCTCACTAGAAAGGTAGAGAAATGGAGTTACCCGCTATTCACATATAATCTCGGCTTTGAGTTATCTGGGACTAAATTTTTGTAAAAACTAACAAAACACCGAGGCCTCATTTCCCCATGTAAAACAAAAAAAGCCTAGGTACTGAAGTGTGCATTAGTACACACTAACGAATGCAATGAAATAATTTTGTGCGTAGGCACCGTTGATTTATCTCAACAATCTTCTTGTCTGGAATTTGGTAGTACTTTTTACATTTGTTTTCTCCTGAACTGCATTTATGATATGCAAATATCAACAAGAACGTTAGTTGTTTTAAGACCAAAAAAGCACATACACAATCTATAATACACTTTATTCGTGTTTTAATCAAAAAATACAACTTTTTTACCCTACTTTCCTACTAGTTTCGAGACATTTTAGCTATTTTACATAATAAATCTACCTGATAGGCTATAGGTGATATGAGTATATTTCAAAGATGCCAGCTAACATCAAATCAAAACGACGTCAATCCGCCATTAGTGTTGCATTTTTTGGTGAGGATAAAATATTAATACCACTGAAATTAAGGCAAATTCGTGGATTTTAATGATCAAATGTGGTTTAATATTTTATTTTAATTTATTTCCATACTAGTACAAAACTAGGCCTACGCTTCATACAATTTTGGACCATCTCCTTTGAAAGGTTTACATTTATCATCTAAAATTTTATCATTCACTTAAGGACGAAGAAGGAATTCCCCGTGCTTAGTAAAAACAAAGGTCACCGGCTCTCGTTACCAACCAGTCCTGGTAAGATTCTTAGTCTTCGTTACTCTTAGCGCATCTGCAGTCCGCCAATACGCACTGGCGCAAAGCGGTGGACAAATTGCATTCCATTTTCCATAGCCCTAAGACATGAGAGGAGGCCTGTGCCATACATTTGGCGTACAAAAGCTGTAAATGTAACTTTTTTATCAATTACGCTTTTATTCGTGCTGCAACTATAATACGTTTTAGCAAGTCTCTACCAAGTTCGAGATTTTAGAGCAAGCCTGGATTAGTGATAGCAGAACTAGACGTCTTACTTACTCGATTTTACTAGTTGTATGACAATATGATCCAAGTTATTGACGAAGTTTTACGTTATTTTTTGATCCAGTAACAATGAATCCATGCACACTGCGTTTTGGGCCCAAAGGTTACCTCTTCCCTAGAGAGTTTGAGAAGGTTGGTAAAGAGATATACAACATGGAAATTAGACCGAGTGATACCTTTGTTGTAACTTTTCCTAAGTCAGGTATGTATATTATAAATATTGTTGGACTTAATGATCTTTAATTAGCTATGTATGTGTGCTATGTATGTACTTCAATAAGTTATATGTGTTAACAAGCTGTTCCCCGCGACTTCGCCTGCGTTTAGCTTATTACAATTTATTTCATGGGCTTTAATTTTTTTGCGCAGAACCCTAATTCTTTGTCTAAAATAAAAGTAGCTTTAGTTACTCCTTACGTTACTCCACCTGCCAGTGAAAGGCTTTCAGAATTGGCTCAGCCATTTCGGAGATTATCAGGTACAAACAAACAGTACAGACAGACAGCCAAAAGTTTAAAAAATTGTGGTTTCGTTATAAGTATTCAATATAATATCTATGTATGCATTTAGTAAAAAGCTATTAAAGTAGACCCTACAAATAGACACTTCAATTATATTTATTTATTTAGATCAGAATAGACGATTGAATACATAATATTTTTAGATTATCCATTATTTTAACATTTATATAATTTCCTTTCCATCGATTTTCTTCTTTTTTTTTTGCCTCGAACCATTTTTAAGCTGGAAATTGGTTTTTTTTCACGAATTTTCTATCAAACTTACACTAAAAGAATGGCCATGTACTTTAATGGAATCGAAAAACACATATTATATAATACGTGCTTTTACTTAAACGACATAACTTAAACGAAAAACAAATTAATTATTAAATTTTTTGATACATGACTCAGTGCTGCGTTATGGCTATTCAAAGTTATGAGAATCAATTAAATTAAAATTATTAAAATTGATTTTTAAATAATATAGAGATTATACCACGATATTTAATAAAGTTAAAATATTAAAAGAAACTTATACATTAACATCATATGTAAATTTGTAAATGATTAATTTATATACTTGCACTTATATATTTATGATTTTTAACTGAAGAAGAAACATAATAGGTACTATTTTTATTTTTAATAGAAGACACTGCCTAAAACTTGTGAGTTTCTTTGTGTTGTTATGTTGAAATCTGTACGAATTCTAATAAACATCAATTACAGGTACAACATGGATGCAGGAACTGGTTTGGCTAATTTTAAACAACTTTGATTATGAAAAGGCATCGGAAACCCCGCTCACCATAAGATATCCTTTTTTAGAGTAAGTTTTTAAAAATATACCTTGGTCGAAACCTGTATTGTTACTAAAGATAATACTTTTTTTATTTAATACACTTTTTTGCTTTTTTCTGTAAATTATTAAACTGTAAAATAAAGTTACATTATTTTTATTATTAATAACACAAAAATATAGTCTGATTAAAACTTAGCATACTAAGTCCTATAGGATATGTCCTATAGGAGTATCAATGTACAGCCGTGGTGAAGGCGTAATAAAATCTGTCACCTCATTTTGTTCCGTGTGTGTCGTAAAAGCTGAGTATGGAAAATGTCAAAACGATCCAGACAGCCCATGATAGACGATATGTATATACCGGCGGTAAGCAGCACCGAAGTTGCGATACGCTTCTTAAAATTCCTGCACTGGAAACAAAATACTAAACCTACGGTATAAATATATAAAGATATCTTGATTAAAAGTTTTATATTATTACACTAACTTTTTCATTTTATAAGGACATATTTAATGAAAATTTTATTATACATCCAACAGAACTGAGATGTTTTTTAATCATAATGAAGTGCCAGGCATGTTAGACGCTGAAAATATTAAAGAAACGATAGAGAAAAACATGCCACCAGTGCAAAAAATTCTGAATATGGCTTCTCCGAGATATATCAAATCACATCTGCCATTATCTCTTCTACCACCCAAGCTGTTGGACACTTGTAAGGTTTTTTACGTAGCTCGGGACCCCCGTGACGTAGTTGTGTCTTTTTATCATCATAAGAAATTATTGAAAGTACTCCTAGACGACGTGGACTTCAAGGCTTTTTGGGAACTCTTTATCAATGATTTGGGTAAGTATAAAAAAGTTATGTAGATTTACTTTCTTATTCGATATACGTTTATAACTAAAATAATTATTCGTAAAGCAGCCATCTTTATAAAGTCCATTATGGAAGGCATTATATTACTAACAAGCAATAGCAATGCCTGTTTTTTACCAAGTTAGTGTGAAACCCTCGCAGTGGCGTGTAAAACAACTCACCAAAGTTGCATGATAATCGTATTAACTGGATGGAAAGTCACAGAAGACAAGCAATCGAATAAACGTTTTTGTCACAAACAATCCAACCTCACGAAAGTTTCTCGGAATCGAATGAATTGTATGTAAAGGTATCAAACACAAAAAAGCAAAAAAAAACAAATAAAAAACTGACTTTTATTCGTCAGAGTTCTTCACAGGCGCTTAACAAAGATTTTAAAAGCTTTATTGAATTGGTTGAATGGTACGAGCATAGAAACTTAGAAGAATAATAAACAATTATATTCATTTTTATGTATTATTAAATTTAAATATATATAAAATTTTACTATGAGCAGTAAAGATGACGTTTCAACCTTTTTGATGAAGACAAGATTAAGCATTATTATTAATTACTAGCTGTTCCTCGCGACTTCGCCCGCGTGTAATTTAGGGTTTTAATTATATTGCTCAGAGCCCTAATTCTTTTTTAAATATAAGTAGCCTAAGTTACTCCTTAGAACATCAGCATTCTGCCAGTGAAAGCCCCGTCGAAATCGGTCCAGCCGTTTCGGAGATCAGCCGGAACAAACAGACAGACAGACAGACAAAAATTTTAAAAATTGTGTTCTTGTTATAAGTATCGTATATACATTCATATGCATTAAGTAAAAAGCTGTTATTTTAACATTACAAACAGACACTTCAATTTTATTTATTTGCATAGATTGTATAGATTACAAAAGATTACAAAAACTAATATTTCACAATTTTATTGATAAGTGCTTGTGCTATTTATATACATTTTTTTATCACTGACTCCTTGTATAGTTTGAAATCTTTGATGTCTACTTAACACAGATGGTTCAACCCTTAAACGAATCCTAACATTTAATGTGTAAAGGAGTCGTTCGCGCATCTTAAATAGTTCAGCAGTGTGCACTCGTGCCAGAAGAAGCATAAAATCAAGTTGAATGCAGTGGAGATGCGATCTCTTCGTAAAATGTGCGGCGTTACCATGGCCGACCGAAAGCGAAACGAAGAGATTCGCAATATGGCAGGTTTGAAAGATGACCTTATCACAAAAATTGATAAGGGCGTGCTTCAATGGTTTGGGCACGTTGAGCGAATGAGTGAAGACCGAATGGTGAAGAAAATATATAGCGCGAAAGTTAATATTAAAAGGTGTCGAGGTAGACCGAGACTAACTTTCGAAGACCATGTGAGCAAACTGCTCGAAGAGGGGAGGGTCAAGAGTACTCGGATACCTAGACGTGCATGCATGAAGAAGATTATGAATCTGAAAGAAGCGAAAGAGGTATGTAAGGATCGTGACACTTGGCGATCTGTTCTCTCTGGCTACCCCGTCAGGGATTGTGCGTGAAGATAAGTAAGTAAGTAAGTAAGTGTGCACTCGACTATCCACGGTGATGGTAGTAAATCTACACCACCTCAAAGGAGGGTGACTGAGACGTCATCTAGTGAGTTTGCTCAGATTCGGGTGAACATGATATTTATGTTGATGCAAGAAAGTAAGACGATAAACTATTTTAAACGTAAAATATTTAAATATCCCGAAAAAGTACAATTTGGGGGCTCTGATTTAATTATTTTTTCTAAAAAGGAAGAGTTTACGTTACCCTGTTTTAAGTCACTGATGTGGTTTGTATATTGCAGTTCCCTGGGCGCCATTCTTTGAACACGTTAAAGAAGCGTGGCAAATGCGGAACCACCCTAACATGCTCTTTTTGTTTTACGAAGAGCTTTCTAAGGTAAACTTTTCAAATGTAAAACTTTAAAATTATTTTTCGATTGCAGCATTTGTTTCTTACCATTTGGGAAAATCTCATTAGCAGTCAGATTCATTATTTTACTTTGAATCTGGTGATAGAGTTGTTGCTGCTTGTATTGTACTCGTAATTATCGTCCCTTCTCTAATACTACAATAGTTTGCATTGTAATCTTGTCACGTTATATGGATTCGGGTAATTGACCAATTAGTATGCACATAAGTGAAAGCATCAAAAAACATTGGAAAAATTTCCTCCAAAACTATCCAACTGGAGGTAATAACTACTATTATTATATTTTAATATATGTAGCTAATGGTAACATGGATAAAGTGAGAATCAACAATGTTATTGGATGTATTCTTAGCAACAATTATATTTTTACACTGTCTACAAAGAGCAACGCGGACCAACAGCGGATCGGAGGAGCGTAGGCATACGCAGGCGTTCCTCTCTGTAAAAGTATAAGTCCATGCGGTCCTTATTCTATACGTATGTAAATTAAAACTAATTGCAGCCGTAGTGCTCACTTGACTTAATCAAGTTGCGGGGCTGAATCGACGTTCTACAAAAATGCCGAAGTTTTTTGCTACAAAAAGAGATCTGCCGCGTCATATTTCGAAAAAGATGGCGTTACCTTTCATATACAAGTAACTTTTAATCACATTATTGCTATTTACTTCTTTATAAACAAAAAATTACATTTAGAAACAAAATAATAAATAATAATTTGTAAAAATTGTTGTAAATAGTGTTGCTTCGGATCTGTTTACCAGCATAGATCGCTCGCCCACATACAATATGCTGATTGGTCGAGCAACTGATCTGAGTCTGTATCCGAGTTGTTGTTATCACCGAGCAATACTGTTATAATGTATCTATGTGTATATGAAATTGTTAGTTTATTGTTTTAATTGTTTTGTGTGAGTTTCGTAGTGATAAACGATTGTTTTTGTGTGCGCAGATTTTCTTTTTAATTAAGTCCGTTCTTATATTGCTGAGCTATAACAAATTTTCGTATATAAAACAATTAATTTCAGGATCTGCAAGCATGTGTACGTCGCATTGCCAAATTTCTTGACAAAGAGATAACTGAGGAACAGATAGAAAAATTATGCGACCACCTTAAAATTGATAACTTCAAAAAAAACAAATCCGTGAATTACGATAATTTGAAAGGTACTGGAGTTTTAAATGAAAAGGAGAGTTTTATTAGAAAGGGTACGTATTCTATCTTTCTTTATCGGCTTTATTGCACAGCTGAATGTGGGCCACCTCCATTGTTGAGAGTATTTTCCTTAATTGCCACGATATATAATTTATCTACCGCACAGTCACACAAGTAATAAAAATACTTTAAATATGCATCAAAAGTGTAGTTATTTGTTAATATTATATAATGTGAACAATATCGTCCTAAACCCGATGTTAAGCTCTTTATCATACATTATATAGTAATAATTTAACTTTATCATTTATTGTAAAGGATTTAAGTTTGTTTTTATCACGAATATGTTTATTATGCTGATGAAATTTATCTTTGGATTTATTTAACATTAATTTTACATATATACAACAATCTTAAATATTAAATAGCAATATTTATTCTCTTACTATGTAATTTTAACGGTTTCTGCAAAACATAAACAGACATTCCTCGCTCCTGATTTCTGACTTTATTTTGCATTGCCGATACATAAATGCGCCAAAAAAATAATTCTCTGAATATAATTGGTTCCTTTAATTATGTAATATTTTAGTTGATACCTGAAATAACGATATTGTATTGTAATGAAATGAAGAACCGAGTAAAACATCCGTTACTAAATCGCCTCGCGGGTGCCATAAAAAAGATTATCAAAGAATTTCTGGCCATTTCGACTTCACGTCCTCAGGCATATAAGATGGTATACCACCAACTACCAGATATTAATTACCCACACCAGTGACTGGAATAACGTTAAAGTAGCCCAACATCTGATACTGCGATCAAAATTGCCACATTTCGTGATGTTTACGACAAATCTTCCCGACAATGGATGAAATCCATCCGCACCTGAGGACTATTAAAAGTCAATGTAGAATGTTTTTTATTTGGTTACCGTATTTTAATTAAATGAGGGTGACAAACGGACATACAGTACACCTGATGGTAAGTGAAAGTCATCACACTGTAGACATCTACATCTATCCTCTATTAAGAATCAATTTGCGTTGTAATTTTTTTTAATAATGGGAACGCAATATCTTATTAGTTTGTGTCAAAGAAAAAAAAATCGTGAACACACTTTCTTAGCCCCGACTTTGGAAGCTATTATGTAGTATTTTATTAAATTCTTTAAAATCAATTTTTACTAATTAAATGTAAAATAGTTTAATTATACTCTAAAAAATCAACTTGGCTTTTCATAATATTATTTCAGGTAAAGTTGGCGGTTGGCGAGACTATTTTGATGAAAAGATGACGGAACAGGCACAACGATGGATAGATGAGAACTTGCGTGATACCGACTTGCGTTTTCCTCAATAAGCATTTCAATAAATTTTTATTCATAATATAATATTACGATTATTTACCTAACTTTGTAGGGGCGTAAACAATTCTGTTACCTCATTTAGAAGCTTGGATATCAAATTCGAATAAAGAGTACAATAAACTTCAAAAAATCAATGAAAATATTCTGAACATAATAAAGAGCAATTCTTGAGATAAAACAGTTTATATTTTTTATAGAATATGGGTGACAAACGAGCAAAAGTCCACCTGCAGGTAATTAGGTGCCATTATCCAAAGATATCCACATCTATTCTCGTAAAGAATATAAATTTGTGGCCGGTGGAAGGAAAAGGGGAGATCTCCCGCCGGGCAAGGTCACAGTATAAATATGAACAGTATGGAAACTAAGCCTAGTTGACGATATAATTACCTACGCTCCATTGAAGCAATAGGGTTGTAACTTTTAATGCTTTGGTATTGCTTTTTTTATCAATCAATTGAATTTAAATAACTAGCTTACAATTTAAATAGGTAATTCAGCAAAAAAACTATAGTTTAAACACGGAAAACAATTTAATATTAACACACAACAACTTGTAGAACTATAGATCTTTAACTTTGTCATTACGGCGTAACCTTTTGAAAGTTTCGGCGGGAACGTACGGGACGAAAACGTACCTTTATTCTTCACTAGTTGTTCCCTGCGACTTCGCTCGCGTGTTAGGGTTTTTACTTTTTAGCGCGGAACCCTAATTCTTTTTCTAAAATAAAAGTAGCCTTAGTTACTCCTTATGAAATCAGCTATCTGACAGTGAAAGTGCCGTCAAAATCAGTCCAGCCGTTTCGAAGATTAGCCGGAACAAACAGACGGACAGACAGACAAAAATTTTAAAAATTGTTATTTAGTTATAAGTACCGTATTTACTTTCATATGCATTTAGTAAAAAGCTGTTATTTTGACATTACAAACACACTTCAATTTTATTTATTTGTATAGATTATTACAAATTATTTACAGAAAAATATTTTCCTCTGCTACGACAAGTTCGGAATTCTTTATTATTGAATTTAACTGTGTAAAAAAATATCATTCTAATGAACAGGATTTTTTTAAATAAACTGTTGGGAAACAAGGACAGGGTACTATGAAACCGATTTTGTTTATTTTTTTGTAAATTAGATCAGCTACTTTGCAGTTTATGTGTCCTTTTTTAAAACAACAACGAAAAATCTTTTTCAACACCCTCAAAAACCATGAAAATGACACCCATGACGAAAAAAATTAAACCTATTGCAGCCGCCATCTTGGATTTACATTTCAACAGCACTATCGGCTTCAACATACTCTAAAACTATGAAAATGACACCATGACCAAAATATTGATACCTATTGCAGCCGCCATCTTGGATTTACATTTCAACAGCACTATCGGCTTCAACATACTCTAAAACTATGAAAATGACACCCATGACCAAAAAATTGATACCTATTGCAGCCGCCATCTTGGATTTACATTTCAACAGCACTATCGGCTTCAACATACTCAAAAACTATGAAATGATATCCATGACGAAAAAATTGATACCTATTGCAGCCGCCATCTTGGATTTATATTTCGACAGCACTATCGGCTTCAACACCCTCGAATACCATGAAAATGACACCCATGTTTTTTATTAGTGATCGATGCACCCATGACGAAAACATTGATGCCTATTGCAGCCGCCATCTTGGATTTACATTTCAACAGCACTATCGGCTTCAAAATACGCAAAAACTATGAAAATGACACCCATGACGAAAAAATTGATACCTATTGCAGCTGCCATCTTGGATTTATATTTCGACAGCACTATCGGCTTCAACACCCTCGAAACCCATGAAAATAGCACCCATGACGAAAAAATAATACCTATTGCAGCCGCCATCTTGGATTTACTTTTTGTTACCACTATTGCACTATCAGCTTTAAATAGCCTCAAAACCGCCGCATTCTGGATGTACAAATAAGTTCACGAATTCATTATGATCAATCACACGGACTTATAATTCGATAAGGATTATAACAATGACAATAAAAATCATTCTTACCTTTCAAAATCAGCAGGAAGCTTAAAATAATATAGCTCCGGTTTTGATGAAGCCGAGTTCAAACAGCCGTATACTACGCAATACGTTCGTGGCATTTTTAAAGTCTTGAGGCGACACTCGCTACTGAGAGCACCGCGACGAGCGCTTAGAAGTCTCGTCGTTGCGCATGTTTGTGTGAGTATGCCGTTTCGAGCGTTTGTAGGAAGTTTCCATACTGTTCCTACTATATATTTACTGTGGCAAGGTGTTCTGCCCGGGGAGCCGCCAACGCTCCGAGTGGTAGTTCGGAGCTATTCTATATATATACTGTTTTAATCTCGGAACTTTTGTTAGCACGATTTAGGCTTCGATATGTTTCGCTTGTGGTGCGACGACAGCGCCGCCACAAATTAAAACAGCGATAATAACTAAAATGAACACTACGTCTTGCAGAATATATTAAAATTAAATGATTTTCCCTGATTACTGACCAGAAGATCATGGAGCTGGAAAAAGATATAGACAAGTTGCGCTAGGATATTATAAGTTTATCTGAGGACTCAAGAGAGAGGGAGGACACGGTAATCTTCGAATCCGACAACTTGTTCATCACCTTGAGGGCGACCATCTGTCCCAAGTAGGTATCAGATTAACCCTCCACAAGTCTCTCGTTAACAACGTTGTAAAGATTAGGAGTGTGCCGACGAGGGTTGCGTACCTCATGCTCAGAATCACCAAACGGTATTCGCTGAAGGTCATACAGGCATACGCACCAACCTCGGGCGCATCCCGATGAGTAGGTGGAGGAAATGTATGAAAATATCTCTAGATCCATGCGTTTCTCCAAAACCTAATATACGGTGTTGATGGGGAGACTTAAACGCAGGCACTAATAAAAACTAACTAGGCACAAAAGATAACGATGAGCTGAAGGTAGGAAAATTCGGGATAGGGCAACGGAACCCAAGTAGCCAGCAGCTGGCTTACTTCACGGAGAAAGAGGGATTCTTTATGATGAACTCTTTCTTTCAGAGGCGGCCTTACAGAAAGTGCAACTGGTCAAACCCCGATGGTTCGAAAAAATTAAATTCACTTCATTACGACGACTAGACGCCAATTTTTCAGGGATAACTCAGTGATTGCGAGGGTGAAAACTGGCAGCGATCACCGAATGGTAAGAGGCACACTCAACCTAAACAGTAAGCTTGAGAAGTCATGTCTAATGAAGTCAACGCTCCGTCCCTCTCGTGCTCTAATCCAAATCCCCTGAAGCTTTCAGATTGAGTTACAAAGTCGTTTTCAGTGCCTAGAAGACTGCAATACAGTAGAGGATTTGAGTGATAAGCTCGTAGAAACTGTTAATGCAGTCGGAGCTAACTTTTGCAAGACCCGTCGCAGAAGAACACAAAAACTTTCCGATCACACTTTTACTCTCATGGCAGTTAAACGGGAAATGAAGCTGTAGTCTTCAGTACATTTGACAGCATACAGGCACTGAACAGACAGATCTCCAAATGCATGCGGTGCGGCGGGATTTACGCAACTTCAATACAGCTCGTATTGAGAAGCGATCGAGCGGAACCAGGCCTCCAAAGGTTTTACCAGATTTCTGCCTGCCAGAAAGAGCCAACTGTCGAAGTTGAAGACCAAATGTGGCTGCATCATTTCCGAAACAACTGAGATTTTAAATGAGATCTAGAAGCTCTACGGGCAGCTGTATACGCCATCATTGGAGACAGACCCAAGTGTGAACAACGATCCAAGAGCAAGTCTTATATGACACTATTCCGATTATATCTCAGACGTCAGTCTGAGCAAAATTAGTATGGCTCTCCAGCAATTTAAAAACCGCAAGTCCCCAGGCAAGGATGGAATTACAGCGGAGCTTCTGAAAGCGGTTAGAATACCGGTACTTGAAGTCCTTCAGAAACTTCTTAATTCCATCCTCCATGATGGCACTACTCTGGAGGCGTGGAGCAGAAGTGCGGTGGTCTTGGTCTTCAAGAAAGGTTGTTCTCTTGAAGAATTACAGACCGATTTCCCTTCTGAGCTACGTCTACGTACTGTTTACGAATCGGCCCGCATGCAGACTCGATGATTTCCAGCCACCCGAACAAGCCAGTTTCCGAAAAGGCTTTAGCTCCATGGACTACATACCCCTCGGCAAATTGTACAATATACCACTTTGTTTTGCGTATATGAGAAAACCTTTGCTTTCGTCGAAATGTGGGCGGTACTGCAGTCCCTTCACCGGTGCCAAGTTTACTGTCAGTAAATCAAAGCGCTGAAGTATTTGTACAGAAGGGCTACGATGGCTATCCAAGTACAGAACCAGAGTACGAAACCTATCCAATTAAAGAAAGGTGTAAGACAGGGTAACGTTATATCCCCGAAACTCTTCACCGCTGCAGTGGAAGAGCTTTTCAAGCTCTTGGACTGGAAAATATACGATAATTTATATTTATTTATAACAATGACAAGTACATCACTTACCTTCGATTTGCCGACGTTATAGTCCTTATAGCAGAATCGCTGGAGGACCTAAGCTCATTGGCCTCAATAATGCCTCCCAACAGATATATCTTAAGATGAACATAGATAAAACAAAGATCACGTACAACGTCAATATCACACTTACGTCGGTAGTTATTGGGAGAACTAAGCTCGAAGTTTACGTGGTAGAGCCATGCTGCAGCTATATTAGTAGTATAATTGTAGCATGAATGGGTAGGTTCGACCGGGGAAAGACCACGCTCTTACAGAATACCAGCGTAAAATAGCAGCTTAACACTGCTGTGTTTCGTATGGTGAGTGTAGAGAACCGGAGACCCTTTTTACTGGAAAAGAGGCATTTCATCTTAGTCCTCACGGGTGACAACGCATCTGCATTTTGAATTGCAAACGAGGATAAATGTAGGTGTCTATGGGCCACAGCAACCACTTACCATCAGGTGGACTGTGTGCTCGTTTGTCACTCTATTCTATAAAAAAAAAGTTGTTGACTCGTATGTTTACCTGGGACAAATATTCCAACTAGATCAATCCAACTTCGACCGAGTGATCAATCGACGGATTCAACTCGGCTGGACAGTGTTCGGGAGATTTCGTCACATCTTCTCGTCGGGTATACCTCAAAACCTGAAACTGAGATTGTACAACCAGTGCGTGTCGCCAGTGATGACTTATGGATTTGAGACATGGTCTTTCACTGCTGGCCATATGAGGAAGTACAAGGTCGCTGAGCGAGCTATGAAGAGGACGATGCTTAGTGTGTCTCTGCGTGATCAACTTAGATATAAGGATATTTGCAGTAGAACCAGAGTAACGGATTAGTAATCTGAAGTAGCAATGGGCCCGCCATATAGCTCGACGAACCCACAACCGATTGGAAAGCAAGGTTCTTGAGTGGCAGCCTCATACCGGTTGTCAAAGTGTGGGATGGCTCCCCTCTAGATGGAGTGACGACCTGGTAAGACATGCAAGAAGTCGATAGATGCAAGTGGCTCTGGACCGTGCTTTGTGGAATTTCTTAGGGGGGGGGGGGGCTTTGTTCAGCAGTGGACTTGTAAAGGGCTGTAGTGATAATGATGATGAATATAATAATTTAGTGAAATATAGAAAACCACCCCGGGTGCCCACCCACGCTACGCCGCCACTGCCGCCAGTAGTTGAAGGCGTCCTGCAATAAAGGATAAATAATGAGAAATATGTAGCCTCTAAGCTTATTTAAGGATTAAATATTCTTTACTTTTACGTAAAGAATTTTTAATCTTGAAATAGGCTTATGTATGTGAAAGTGGTGTTTCTGAAATAATTTTTTAAACAGTAACCCACACTTTGTATTTCATGAGTATTGTCAGGGTTTTTTTTTAAATTCGCACATTACTTTAATGATGATAAACGAGCACACTGTCCACCTAATGGTAATTGGATGCTTTTGCCCTATATATATCTACATCAAACTTCGATTAAGAATTAAAATGCAGAAAATGCGTTGTCACCCCTGAGGGCCTCGTTTCCAGTAAAAAGGCTGTACGGGTCTTTACACTCACCTTTTGAAAAAAAAGGCAGAATTAAGGAGCTACTTATGCTGGTATTATTTAAGAATGTGGTTCTTCCTCAGATATAACCATAATGCAACGTGACTCTACCGCGTATAAAATGGACAATCGTCGGAACAATTTTACGCTTCAGTACTGCGCTACCGTGTTATCTATACAGGATGTCCCAGTAATAGTGGATAATCTGGTACGTGTTCGGGCGGGGGAGTATGTCCTAGGTCCCCTAAAAAAAAATTCTACCCCGACCGGTTCGTGCTCTATGCCATGTTTTATAAAATTCCGAAAATTCGTACTTCTGCTCACATTTGACGTCATCTTGTCCACAGTTTAATGCCTGGATCGGATTTTCTTCTTTTAATGTGTTCCCTAATAATGATGATCCTAAATTACCCTTTAAAGTTGTCAATTACTATGGATAGTATTTTACAAGACGGCACTAAACATATGTTTAAATTTTTAACTTTATTTATCTGCTAAGTTTGAACACCTGTGGTGAAAAAAAAAACTTATGGGATCTGTGTAGTCAACCATTTAAAAAGTTTGCCTACATCATGAGGAATCTAAAACATTGACATACTATGTACTTAATGTCATTACTTAGTGAGCTATACCCGTTAATGTGTAAAAGTAGGCATTTAATTACAAAATTATTGGCAGATAGTCTTTTTTTAACATTGCATGTCTTTATTAGATAAAAAAACATCTGTCGCCCTTGAACATTTTACTTTACTACCTGCTTGCCTTGTTTGGACGAATTCGCTATGTGAGCGAGACAAACAGTGACACTTGACATGTTCTATTATGTACAGCTGTGAAAACATAGTTTGTACTGTTTTCCATTTGTTAAGGATGCGTAAATAAATGGAAAGAACATGAGTTATATCCTTTTTTTATTTAAAATCATTTACAGAAAATGCTCGGACTGGCCTTCTCCGCCCATTATGCAGGCTCTTCATCTTTTTACAAACGAACTTTCTAAAAGTATTTGATAAGTTTTGGTTGAAATAACCCTTGATTCTTCTGTGGTGCGAAGTCTAAGTTCGTCGATTGTTTCAATTGTTTTTTTTATAAACTTGCTCCTTCAGGCAGTCCCAATAAAAAATCTGATGGGTTAAGATTAGGTGATCTTGGTAGCCACAAGAATGGCCCCATTCGACCGATCCATCGGTCACGATGGGCTTCGTTTAAGTAACTCCTTACTTGGACGGCGTAATGCGCCGGACAACCATCATTTTTGAGCCACTTCGCCGGATGGCTAGTGGCTCATCTTTTAAAAAATGGGGCAGCTAATTTTGCAGATATTCTAAGTAATTGGCCCCATTCAGGTTACCCGGAAATTCATAGAGACCTATGATTCTTCCGTTTAGTGTTCCTGTCCAATAATTTATTTTAAACTGGTATTGCGACCTATCTTCTCCCATCAAATATGGGTTTGCTCGCTGCCAACTGTGCAGATTATGCAAGTTAAGGTACCCGTCTCTTTTACACGTTGACTTGTCACTCCACAATTTTTTTCTAAAAAACCCAGGATCTTCATCCATTCGCCTCAGCATTTCTCTACAAAAAGTAACTGGTGCTGGGTAGTCACGTTGTTGAAGCGTTTGCACATGTGTAACGTAATAAGGGTGAAGTCTCCATTGTTGGAGAATCCGATATGCTGTAGAGTGCGATACTCCAGTGCGTCGTTCGTATATCTCGCATCGAAATAGACGGATCTTTTTCAACCATATCATGGACAATTTCTCCAATGTCAATTCCTCAGGTCAGGTATCGTCCTCTGCTACTGGCACCATCAATACCTGCACCAGGCACAGGCATTCTCCCCTCTGAATAAATGCAGTGCATTCTTTATTAGATCTCTTTCACGCTACATTCACCATAGATAAAATGCATGACAGCATACTCTTGGGGTGTGTACATTTCTCGTGACATGACACAGTCCTGTTATTATGCACAAATCATGAGTCCAGTAGAATGCCGAGTTGTCACAACTATCACTAAACAAACAAAATCCAATCAAAATGCACAAGTCAAGAGTCCAGTAAAATGCGAAATAGTATTTTGTAGCCAAGAGTCCGAAATAAGAGAGCACATGCAATGTCGAGAAGGTCGAGATACGCACTAAACATATTTAACAATAATCAAACACGAATTCCAATAACAAATTCATACAATGGAGAATCTGTCAATCCTTTTGAGAGAGAATGTGAGTAACATTAATCCTAAGCACCGTTTGTCTCGCTCACACAGCTTAGAATTCGTCCAAACAAAGCGAGCAGGTAGTAAAGTAAAATTTTCAAGAGCGACAGATGTACTTTTACCTAATAAAGACAAGCAATGTTAAAAAAATCTGCCAATAATTTCTTAATGCGTTTGGACAGTAGCAACAGCGTACCATCTCAATTACCTCACTGCGGTACCTCTATGTCAGAGGTTCGTATTACCAACAAGGAGGTTCTTAAAACCTTGCGAGGTCTAGACGTGAACAAAGTTAGTGGACCTGATGGTATACCAGCTATAGTTCTAAAGGTCTGTGCACCTGAGTTGTCTCCTCTGTTGACACGCCTCTCATTCAGGACTGGAATAGTGCCTAAATCTTGGAAGCTGGCCAGTGTGCAGCCTGTGCCAAAAAAGGTAGCCATACCGACCCTGGCAACTATCGGTCAATTTCAATCACCTCCATACTCTGCAAGATTATGGAGCGTATATTGAACGCCCACCTCATGGTATACCTAAAACAAAATTATCTCCTCAGTGATCGCCAGTACGGGTTTCGTCGAAATCGATCAACTGGGGACCTTTTAGCGTATGCCACTCACATATGAGGTGAAGCCCTCGGGAACAGTGGTAAAGCACTTGCTGTTTTCCTCAATGTTTAGTGGTCTTTGACAGGGTTCGGCACGCTAGTCTATTGGGCAAGCTTTCAGCGTACAGCTTATTCCCTGGCCTGATTTCCTGGATGAAATACTTTTTGAGTGAACAGTCTCTCCGGGTTGTCGTCGATGGCTGCTCATCCGGTACTGTGCCGACTAATGCCGGTGTTCCTCAGAGGTACTTTATCTCCGCAACTCTCTTCCTGCTGCATATTAATGATCTGCTCATTCTCGATGTCTATGTGTATGCAGACGACAGCACAGTTGTAGAGGGATACCAACCAAGTACCCGGGCCAGTCGGGATAAAATCCAGTCAGAAATAGAGGCGATGGTTGAGCGTGTGAGTCTCACACTACAGGTAGTTTCCGAATGGGGCGTTGCCAATCTCGTGAGATTTAACGCCTCCAAAACACAAGCGTGTCTTTTTACCGCTAAGAGGAGCCCGCTCACCTTGGCTCCTACTTTCCGGAATGTATCGTTGGAGTAGACTGACCGCCTTCAGTTATTAGGGATTGAATTTACTCCGAACCTAAACTATGGGCGGTTCATTGAGTCCAGAGCCAAAGCAGCCGCAAGGAAACGTGGTGTCCTTGCAAGTGTGCGGCGGTACTTCACGCCGGGGCAGCTTCTTACCTTATATAAAGCGCAAGTTTGGTTGTGCATGGAGTACTGCTGTTACATATAGGCTGGTGCTGCAAAATGCCACCTGACAGCATTGGAGAAACGTGCTAAGAGGCTCATTGGTGACCTTAATTTGGTTGAAACCAATCTTGTCAGCCTCGAGTACAGGCGCAGATTAGCCAGTCTCTCGGTATTGCATTTCATTACAGGATGCATTTCGGTGATTGTGCGCAGGAATTACATGATTTAATTCCTCCCTCTCCTTTCCACCATCGGATAACCTGGCGGTCGGCGGGTCGTTATCTCTTTGTAGTCGTTATTCCACGCATTAGAACCAAATGGTATGCTTCGTCTTTTGTAATGCGTACAGCAAAGGAGTGGAATATTTAACCGGCATCTATCTTTCCGTCCGAATACAATCTGGGCGTCTCCAAGGCAAGAGTGAATAGGCTTTTGTTACGATAAGACAGTGTGATTTACCATCTAAGGCTGCATCTCAAATTACAACCAGGTGGGATTATGGTCAAGCACTGGCTTAAAATTTGTAAAAAAAAGTTCTTTGCAACCAAGTAGGTTCACCGTGGGTGATCATTTTACGGATACTAAGCACCTCCCTCGCCACTACAAGGCAAGAACCTTGTCGGGTGGAGATGTTGGAAGAGTGAATTTTAGTTATTAATATAATCAGTCTTATTACTAAAAAAAACTCAAAATTATAACGCTTCCCCGTGTAGAGCTCAGAAAACAACGTCACGCACACGCAAACATACACACACTAACATATTGTGGCGGCACTGTCGTCGCGCCACAAGCGAAACATATCGAAGCCTAAATTGCGCTAACAACGTTCCGAAGTTAACGCAGTATGTATAGAATAGCTCCAAACTACCACTCGGAGCGTTGGCCGCTCCCAGGGCAGAAAACCTTGACCGGCGGGAAATCCTTCCACCGGCCACAATATATACATACATACGTATGTATACATATATTTATATACAGGCTATCCCAGTAATGGTGGATAATCTGGTACGTAGGTGTTCGGGCGGGGGGGGGGGGGGGAGGTGGCCTCGGTTCCCTAAAAAAAAAATTCTATCCCGAACGTTGCGCGGTCTACGCCATGTTTTATAAAATTCCGAAAATTCGTACTTCTGCTCACATTTGTGGTCATCACGTCCGCAGTTTATTGCCTAGATCGGATTTTTTTCTTTTAATGTGTTCCCTAATAATGATGTTTTTAAATTACCCTTAAAAGTTTTCAACTACTATGGGTAGTATTTTACAAGACGGCATTAAACATAAGTTTAAATTGTTTACTTTATTTAACTGCTAAGTTTGAGCACCTGTGGTGAAAAAAAACGTATAGGATCTGTGTGGCCAACCATTCAAAAAGTTTGCCTATACCATAAGAATTCTTTCATTTTTAAAAGTTCATTACAAAATTACAAAGTTATTGACAGATAGTTTTTTTAAACATTGCATGTCTTTACTAGGTAAGTACATTTGTCGCCCTTGAAAATTTTACTTTACTACCTGCTCGCCTTGTTTGGACGAATTCTAAGCTGTGTGAGCGAGAAAACAAAAAATCTAATGGGTTAATATCAGGTGATCTTGGTGGCCACCATATCGGTCCCATTCGACCGATCCACCGGTCACGGTTGGCTTCGTTTAGGTAACTCCTTACTTGGATGGCGTAATGTGCCGGACTACCATCATTTTGGAGCCACATTCTTCGCCGGATGGCTAGTAGCTCATCTTCTAATAAATGGGGCAGCTCATTTTGCAGAAATTCTAAATAATTGGCTCCATTTAGTTTACCCGGTTTGTTGGCTGCCAACTGTGCATATTATGCAAGTTAAGGTATTCGTCTCTTTTACACGTTGACTCGTCGCTCCACAAATATTTTCTAGAAAAACCCGGGATTTTCATCAATTCGTCATGTTGTTGAAGAGTTTGCACACGTGTAACATGATAAGGGTGAAGTCTCCATTTTTTTGACAATCCGATGTGCTGTAGAGTGCGATACTCCAGTGCGTTGTTCGATATCTCGCATCGCAATAAACGAATCCTTTCTGCCGATTTCCAAAAAGGTAACGGTTTTCAATTTGACTCCACATGCGATGTCGAGAAGGTCGAGATACGCACTAACCATATTTAACAACAACGAAACAAGAATTCATACAATGGAGAATCTGTCGATCCTTTTTACTCACATTGATCCTAAGCACTGTTTGTCTCGCTCACACAGCTTAGAATTCGTCCAAACAAGGTGAGCAGGTAGTGAAGTAAAATTTTCAAGGGCGACAAATATACTTACCTAGTAAAGACATGCAATATTTAAAAAAGCTATCTGCCAATAATTTTGTAATTTTGTAATGAAATGCCTACTTTTACACATTAACGGCTATAACTCAGTAAGTACGACATTAAGTACATGGTATGCTAATGTTTTGGGATCCTTATGACATAGGCAAACTTTTTAAATGGTTGGCCACACAGATCCTATACGTTTTTTTTTCACCACAGGTGCTCAAACTTAGCAGTTAAATAAAGTAAAAATTTAAACTTATGTTTAGTGCCGTCTTGTAAAATACTACTCATAGTAGTTGAAAATGTTTAAGGGTAATTTAAAAACATCATTATTAGGGAACACATTAAAAGAAAACAATCCGATCTGGGTATTAAACTGCGGACGTGATGACCACAAATGTGAGCAGAAGTGCGAATTTTCGGAATTTTATAAAACATGGCGTAGGCCGCGAACCGTTCGGGATAGAACGTACCAGATTATCAACCATTACTGGGACATCCTGTATATACATGTGTGTGTGTGTGTGTGTGTGTATGTATATATATATACACACACATACACATACACTCACAAGCGCTCACGTGCAAATTACTTCTTCTTTTATTGTAACTTCAATTACTAAAAACAATAATTATAAATCATATTGTCGCATGAAGTGTACTAAAGTTATAAGTATATTGATAAATGTTAAGCCGCGTATCGATTATGCGCTCCAAGAGGTCGAACATTAGCGCGCGCTCCACCGCACGAAATGGATACCGCCTTGGAACGCGCGCCAAATTGTTCGTTGGAATGCTTAAACGTGGAGCGGGCCGCTCCATCTGGTGTCGGTTTTCACACCTTTTGATCTTGATTCACATCTTTTAAACACGCTGTCTTTGAGCTATGGTATCGCATCGCCTCTTATTTTTAGCAGTTCATTTTTATTTACAATTATAATTAAAATGTTACGAAATTACATAACATTTTGTAACGTATATTTCCTATTGACATTGTATCATAATCAATAAACAAAATTATTCAGAGTCAACAGTCCAAAGCCTGAAAAGTGTGATGAAAAATGCAATCAAATGTTTACTAGACTTAATAAACAACTCGATGCTCGGAGTTTGGACATCGGTTAATGTTCATAGGTAAGTATTTCTTTAAAGTAAACAATCGTGTATTGTCGGCTTTTTCGGCACTGATACCTACCTACAGTTGTGTTAAGCGGCGGCAGCGTTAACTCGTCTCGAATGCGAGCGAATTCCTACTATAGTAAAATTATTTTTTCCGTGCAGTTGGGGTCATAAATCATAGCTCGGCTTCAGACCGGCTAGGGTGGTGAGCATATTGCGCGGGCGCAACGCCATTATCGATAACAACAAATGAATCATCGAAGGCAGGTACACGGCGGCGGTGCGGTATACAAAAGCTGGTGCGCCATTGTTATGTTATGAATCGTTTGTTTTCCATTATTACCCCCACCTAATACCTGCAAATTAGTGCAATGATTATTTAGTACATATATCGAAGAGAAATTCATTTTTGCGCATTCGCTCTCTGAATTTCTTTAGTGACACAATGCTACTCCGTTGTTTTATACCAAAACGGCAGAATACTCCTGTAAAAACGTCCTGAGAAAACTCAAGACCCTGAGAGATAGTGAAGACACTCTACCAAAAATGTATTAAGATGAGACTTGGGTCAACCAAAATCATAGCCGCAAACGAATTTGGCTAGACAAGGATGGACAAGGCGGCTTAAACACAAAAACGGGAAAGGGGGGTAGACTAATTGATATATATTCTTTCATCTTTTATGTAAGAAATACGACTTAATAATAATTTAATGCGAAATCAAAAAATCGGATGGGGAAGAAAGGTTCTCGAGTAGCAGCCTCGTACCGGTAGGCGAAGTGTAGGGTATTTTAAAATTAATTTGAAAAAAAAAACTGAAGGTAGCCGAGCTAACTATGACATCAGGACGTCAAACACCTCAGTCCCCCGTGACCATGGGTGCTGGAAAGCACCCGAAAGGTCGGGAATATAAAATAAATTAATATACGCGATAAAATCCGTAAAATTAGTTTTATTTAAATGTGTAGTGTTCGCGTAAATATAAGAAATCATTTGTTTCAGTTTGTCATGCAGGCTGCGCAAAATATGGTTTATACCTGAAGCCAGATAGGTATTCCGTGCTGTGAAGTCTCAGAACGAGGACTACCATTCAGAAATGAATGCCGAAGTCTTCACAAACTGGTTTACAAAGCTGCTCTAGAGTCTTGAAGAACCATCAGTCATCATAATGGACAACACACCCTACCACTCCCAGCAAATAAATCGGGCAACGACATCAGCTAACAAAGAGAGTGGAATTCAGGAGTGGCTCCGCCAACACGGGATTGAGTTTAGTGATAGTGAGCTCAAGCCGGATCTATTAAAAAAGGTATTTCAGATTTTATTATTTAAAGTTTGCAATACATTTGTTTTCCTTTAAGTGTTTAGTTGAATATACAAACAACATTATATTTACAGGTGCAACGGAACCGACCAGAAAAAATATACAAATTGGATCAGTTAGCTTTGGAGTCAGGACACGAAGTAATTCGTTTACCACCTTACCATTGCCAATATAACCTAATTAAGTTGGTATGGGCTCAAGCAAAAAATGAAGCTACCCCCAAAAACAGCACTTTTAAAATTGCAGACCTTGAAGTGTTACTGCATGAAGCAATTTCGAACGTTTCGCAAAAGAACTAGGAAAATTGTGTGAAGCATGCAGAAAACTCCAAGAGGAAGACTTGACGAAATCTCATCTGGCAGAAGATTTCGTAATTCATGTGGATGACGATGACTTTGATGATTCTGATGTAGAATTTTAATGGAAATAGTTTTACATTTAATTTAAGATATAAGTTATTATCTTTATATTTATTTTTAATATAATTTGTTACATTCCAAACATTTATACTTATAGTTTTATTAATACCTAGATACCTAATTAATATTTTTTTCTAAATCATTATTATTCTTATTTTGATAAATATTTTTTTTCATTTTTATCACTAACCCACATAATGACAAAATTAAATACACTATCGATAGTGCTTATCGACAACAATAATGCGCATCACTATTTTCGCCCATAAGGCCCGTGAGTGGAAGAGAGAGCGAAATACTCCGATGATTTATGACCCAAACTGCACGGACAAAATAATTCTAGTATAGGCTAGCAAGGACCCTCATATTTCCTTTACCTAAGTGTGCTACGGTTTGCATCCGTGGATTTGTATTGTGACCACAACATTATTCCGGAATTAGAATAACTAATTTAATAAATAATCAATGCATAAACATGTTCAACTAAAAAGTCAGTATACGTATTATGATTATAACATAATATACTAATTGGGGTATCTGAGGAAGTGTTAAGTTATATAGTTTAAAAGGTCTGCTGTGGAATAACAAAAGGCATTTTAATGATAACAAAGCGCACAGAGAAGATGCATAGAACTATGAAAGCGGCAGCTGCTCGTACGCGACCGACATCCATGTTAACGGTCAAACACCGGAACAACATACACTTGATACACTTCGAAAATTTAGAGCGCGATCCACGGAACGCCCTGGTCGGCGCGGTCATATATGGCTCGCGTGCCAGGAGCGCGTAATCGATACGGGGCTTTACATTAAGGGACGAGAGTATGGTGATTAGCTATACAGGTCTTTCCTAGTACTATACTCCGGCCGCTGAGTTATTACCGATTTGACACATGACGAATTGACAATACAAGTGAAGTGACTGAACCAGTAACCCTAATATCATTTGGGAACAGTTTGTTTTTAAATATTCTAGTATAGTGTGTAATTAAATAAAATCAAAACAGTAATAGTTAAAGACACAGGTCCTTTATTAGGTGGAGTATCCTTGATGGGCGTAGATAATTGGTCGAGGACATATCAAAATAAAACAAATTTGTAAACACTGTTACACATTTTAATGAATAGAGTAGGTACAAGATGTTTTAATAAATGACTACCTATCATTTATTAAAACAATTATTCAGACTCTGAACCAGATTCGCCAGAGCTGTCATCGCTATCAGTCACTTATATGACAATTTCATTGTCTATAATGGTGTCCACACTTATATCACGTTCATAATCTTCTGTTATTAGTTTTCGAGTCTTTTCGACGACCTTGACCCAATCTTCTTTCGTTATTTTGCTGCAAGCATCTTTTAATAGACCCATCATTTTATTAGTACTGAATGGCGGAGTCGTATTATTACGAGCTGCGTAACCTGTAATGTAAACATTAAATAACGTTAATTTATTACATTAAATAAACGAAATGTTACACAATTACCTACATGTAAGGGACATGAGATATTTATTTCTTAGTTATGTATCTTTTTACTTATATGCTGAATATTGGATGTTATAATAGTACAAATTATTCATATTCATAAGTTATGCGATAAAAAACAATACCTTTGATTTGTGCCCATATTAGCTCAATGGCATTGTACTGGCAGTGATAAGGCGGAATTCGAAGGACCCGATGTCCATGTGCTAGAGCTATCTCATCTACTTCATAACGGACTCTTGATGTTTTATTTTCGCGTACCAACTTTACTAAGTCAGACTTTAGCATTTCGGCAGTAGTTTCAATTCCATTTTGGTGTAGCCATGCTACGAGATCAGCTTTCTTGTCGGCCTGAGTAGGCGCTTTATTCACTTGTTTCGAGTGATATGAAGCGTTGTCCATTATTATGATAGAAGGCTCTGGCAGGCTGGGTAATAATTGATTTTCGAACCAATTCGTAAAAGTGTCTATATCCATCTCCTCGTGGTAATCGGAAGTACTTTTTGACGCGAAAGCCAGCAGTCCATTTTCAAAGAAACCACTTCCAGCAGAACCGGCGTGACAAATTATCAGTCGCGATCCTTTTCCAATTGGAACCTTTGAGATTGATGCTTTTGTTTCGTCAGTCCAAGAGCGTGACACAGTGTGGTTCGCATTTAACCATGTTTCGTCAACAAAAACGACGTTGTCCCAAGTTTTATATTCAAACCCAATTTCGTGCAATAGTTTTGACAAAACCGTTTTACCGCCTTTAAACAAGCCAGCTTCTTTTAAAGAGACCAAAAGCAAACGTCTAGTTGGAAACTCGTTCCTAGTATAATAACCATATATGTGGTTTCTTATTGCAAATGCATCAAAAACATCAACACCTGTCACGGGCTTTTGTCTTCGTTCTTTCTTAGGAGTGCGTAAAACATTATCTTCACTTCCAGAAGCACCAAATTTTTCTTTATTTATATTATATAGTGTTTATGCACCAATTCCAAGAGCTTGTGAAACCCGATCTTTCACTTGAGTGACAGGAATCAAAGGGCCGCCATTTTGTGACTCACGCTTAAAGTAATCCTGTAGCTTTAGTACAAGCTCACGACATTGACTATTCAATGTTTTTCCTCGTTTCGGCATTTTCAACAAAATTACCAAACACAAACAAAATTAGTCCAATAAAGCGCAACGATAAACAGGAGAAAGCCGAGTCAAAAAACAACGGTTACACAAGAGAACGTAGTCTGTGCGCACGAGAGTACGGAAGACGACTAAACAGATTAAAATAGCGGTGGTAAGAGTGTTGCCAGAATAGTATCGCCAATTACTTAAAAAAATACACCTATAATATTACTTAATTGAGTGAGAAAATTATATTTATTAAATGTTGTTTTATATATTATGAATGTTAAAAATTATACATAATCATTTCAATTGTATTTATTTTTAAATCATAGAAAACAGTATTTCTGTCTTTGGATCACACATAAATCTTAAAAATCATAGAGATACTGGCAACACAGTGCAATTAGGAGACGCAAAAAAATGGTAGCATTATAGTCTAGTTGCTCGAAGGAATAAGTAAAATAAAAATATCCAAATAAAATAAATATCATATCTATTCCAATGAATTCGGACCGAATACTATCAAGCACATCACTATGAAAACTAGACGCACGATGTAACTTTGTACAAGCGCGCCAAAGAACAAAAAATAAATATTTTCATATTATTTACAAACTATTTTAAGTTTTGAAACAGAGTTTATTGGAAAATTACTTGATTCTGACATTTTGACATAAAGTTTTATATTAAAGAGGTATTCTAAATCATTCGGCAAATGTGTCGCTCGTGCAAGGTTATATCGATTAATTTAAGAATAATCTGTCAAATCGGTAATAACTCAGCGGCCGTACTATAATACTAGAAACGAGGCATATCAGCCCTCAGGGGTGACACGCATCTGCATTTTGATTCTTAATCGAGGGATCTTAATTCTCTTACTATGTAATTTCAACGGTTTCTGCTAATGATAAACAGACATTCCTGACTCGTGATTTTTGACTTTATTCTGCATTGCCGATACAGAAACGCGCCAAAGAAAAAATTCTCTAAAAGTTATTGGTTACTTTTAACTTTGTTTACGTGGTAGAGCTATGCTGCAGCTATATTACTGGTATATTTGTAGCACGAATGGGTCGGCTCGACCGAGGAAGGACCACGCTCTCACAGAATAGCAGAGTAAAATAGCAGCTCAATGCTGCTGTGTTTCGTATGGTGAGTGTAGAGAACCGGATATATTTTTACTGGAAACGAGGTATTCCATCTTAGTCCTCACGGGTGACAACGCAACTGCATTTTGATTCGTAATTTATGGGCCACAGCAACCACTTACCATAAGGTGGACTGTGTGCTCAGTTGTCACCCTTATACTATAAAAAAAATATACGAGATCCGAGTAAGAGTGAGAAGGCACCACCGGAGAATCATTATTCTTGCACTCTCTCTCTCTATTTTACGATCTGTTCCTTAAAAAAGATCAGGTTATTTTTGCCTACTTGGTGAATAAATTCGAAACCAGGAAGTATTTTTTTAATAATCTTTTTAACATTGTTATTTCTTAAAAATAATTTGAAGACTTTTTTAACAGTCACGACGATTGTAAATATATTACACCGATTCCAAATATCATGAATCGTAAAAAATAACTTGATATGTTTGACGTGACAACTTGGAATCGACCCAAATAAACAAATGATAAAATTCTTCAAAGTTTTCTTGAATTAAAGAAATTAAAAATCCTGATTTAATTTAAATTTTTAAGGGGTGTTATAGTAAAATTTTCCTTTTATTTTTTAAAAATAATCAATTTTGTGAAATGTAGGTAATTTTATTATTTAATTTATTCAAAGATAAAAGTAAAAATATAAATATTAATTTCAAAGCTTACCAATTATGGGACTTCAAAAGTAGAATAACAGAATTTTCCGCTTTTAGGATGTGCTTGCTAAAAATATAATTGGCATAAAAGAAATGGTAAAAAAAAATTAATTATTTATGACCAAAAGTAAAATATATGCAAAATATATTTTTGACGTTTACACTTATATTTTTATTATTTTCTAATAATGATTAAATTCCATTTCTGTTCCATTAGATGATCCAATGAATCCCTCGTTTGATTCATCTACTTCAGAAAATGTATAATTTCCAATCCTTGTTTCTTCTTTTTTTTATAGGAGAGAGGGCAAACAAACATGCGGCTCACCTGATGGTAAGTGACTACCGCCGCCCATGAACAACTGCAACACCAGGGGAATCGCAGATGCGTTGCCGGCCTTTTTAAAAGGAGTAGGCTCTTTTATTGAAGGTCTCTAAGTCGTATCGGTCCGGAAAAATCGCTGGTGGTAATCGATTCCACAAGGAAGTTGTGCGAGGAAGAAAAATTCTTCTAAATCGCACAGTGGTGGACCGCCAATCATCCAGATGGTATAGATAGTATCGCGAGTTATGTCGCGATGTGCGATGGTGAAATTGGGCGGCTGGAATTAGTCCGAACAACTCCTCAGAGCAGTCCCCGTGATAGAAGCGATAAAATACGCAAAGAGATGCAACATCTCTACGCAGTGCCAGTGTATCGAGCCGATAAGAAAGAACTCGGTCGTCGACGATTCGAACCGCTCTGCGCTGGATGCGATCAAGTGGAAGGAGCTGGCACTGGGGTGCCCCTGCCCAGAGATGGGAACAGTATTCCATGTGAGGCCGAACCTGCGCCTTGTAAAGTTGTAAGCGGTGTGCCGGCATGAAAAACTGTCCCGCTCTGCTGAGCACGCCAAGCTTTTCAGAGACCAATTTAGCCTTCTCTTCCAAGTGACCACGAAACTGCACGTCACTCGATATGTCGACTCCGAGGATTCCGATACTGGTTGAAGCAACAAGGGAAGTGCCTTGAAACTGAGGAGATGCGACAAATGCGACAATTTTTTTCTGAGAAATACTGGCACGGCCGGTGTATAAAGTATCACCAGTGCTGTCGTCCGCATAGCAATGAAAGTTACTGGTTTGCAACATATAATTGATATGCAGAAGAAACAGCGTTGGTGATAGCACGCAGCCTTGTGGAACACCAGCGTTAATGGACTTGTAATCGGAGCATGCACCGTATACTACGACCTTGATGCTCCGATCTGCAAGAAAACTGGTGATCCAATTGCACAATTTCTCGGGAAGCCCAAAGGAAGGGAGCTTCGAAAGAAGCGCTTTGTGCCAAACGGGCTTTGTCCAAACTAACGGCCAACGCCTCCCTTTGGACTCCACTGCCTCCGCCCATCTATGAGTTGGGTAATCTAACAGATCACCAACTGAGCGACCTCGATGGAAACCGTACTGGCGGTCACTAATCAGCTGGTGATCCTCAAGGTACCGCATAAGCTGGCTGTTAATAATGGTTTCCATTACTTTGGAGAACTAGGAGGTGATAGCAATAGGCCTGTAGTTGGACGGATTTGAGCGGTCGCCTTTTTTAGGGATCGGGTGCACCAAAGCTGTCTTCCATGAGTTCGGTACTACGCCAATGGAGTAGGAGTACCGGAAACACCAGTTAAAACCGGTGCCAACTCCGGAGCACACGTCTTCAGCACAATAGGTGGGACTCCATCAGGCCCTCTCGACTTGTTGACGTCCAGGGAGAGGAGTGCTTTATGCACCGAGCGCTGTGTAAACAGCACTTCCTGCATGGAGCACTCACACCGCGGGATGATCGGCGGTGTATTCCCCCCGTCATCTAGAGTCGAGTTGGAAGCAAAAAGAAAGCCTAGCAGATCGGCTTTCTCTTTTGGTCATGGGCCAGTGAGTCGTCCGCCCTGTGCAGAGATGGCAGAGATGGCTGACAGAAGTTCCCTTGGACAGCCTTGGCGAGAGACCAGAATGCACGTGTTCCCGAAGGGAGGCGGACTAATTTCTCGCCGATTCTGCCGATGTGCTCTGATTTTGCCTTGGCACTTTTGAAGGACCTGGAGGCGGAATTATACTTCTTTTTAAGAGCGCTGGTATTTACATCCAGGGACGTTGATGCGCCGGCCCAGGTTCGGTAGCACTCCTGTTTATAGCGTGATGCAATTTTGCAGGAGTGACCAAACCATGGCTGATTTCTGCCTGCAATAGGCACCACAGATGATGGAATAAATAATTCCATTCCCTGAAGTACCACATCAGCGACAGAATCAGCAACAACGTTGGGATCATCCGGCGCGAAGCAAACCCGCCCCCAAGGGTAGGATGCAAAAAAAGACCGCATCCCGTCCCAATCAGCCGACCTATAGTGCCAAACACGGCGGCAAGCTGCAGATCGCAATTGCGATTGGAGCGTGAGTGGCACCGTACTCCGGCTCAGACAATGGTCCGAAGAGCCCAGAGGGGCATCGACGGAGACCTTATATCCGTCTGGATGAGAGGTCAGCAGAAGGTCCAACAGGGAAGGTACATGATCCTCCACATCTGGGATCCGTGTAGGCGAAGTAACCAGTTGTGTCAGACCATGAAGACCATTGAATGAAGTCCCCTGATTTTGCAGAAATTCACGGAAAGCGTGTTAGGGGTTGCTTTTGTCTTCTTGCTCCGCTTGCCCCGAGCAGGTTTCGTCTTGAGCGGAATTATGCCCCCCCCCCCCCCCAGAATACGCGAGGCAGCCTGAGTACCCACGCCCAGGAGTGGAGTAGTTTGAACGTGGATGCTTAGTGATTCATATTCAGGCATTCTCCAGGGTGATATTCAGGGATTCTCCAGTGGTGCTGGTACCCTCCTGAGGTAGTCTTCTGTTCGATTCCGCTACCATGTTGATGGGGGGGGGGGGGAATTGAGCCTCCGGCCACCTGCACTCACCAAGCGGAACGCAGAGGTAAACCTCTACTTCACGCTGGTATTCTGTGAGGTCGCGGTACCACCCCGGTTCGAGCCGGCCCATCCGTGCGACAGCAGAAGCTGGCTCTACCACCCTCCTTCGTCATCTTCTTCATATAATATTCCCTTTCATAATCATCATTATCATTAAGTGGATTATCATCTTCTAAAACTATTTCTTTATAGGAGAGGGGGCAAACGAGCATACGGCTCACCTGATGGTAAGTGACTACCGCTGCCCATGAACAACACCAGGGTAATTGCAGCTGCGTTTTTGATGTGTTTTCGCAACTTTTGCCATGGCAACCTTTTCAAAATTGGTCACATTTCAACCGTGTCAGACGAGCCACCGCTCGCTCACCGCTAATGTGACTCGCCAAAAGGGTGACACGGTAGAGACGTCCAAGCGAAAAAAACTCCAGAGGGAGACCGCTTACGAGATGGGCGGGTGATATAAGCAAAAAGGGCCGGTCCAAGCTGGATGCAAAAAGCCGATGATAGAGAAAATTGGGACTCTTTGGAGGAGGCGTTCACCCGCGGAAAGGTTCTTGCAAATTAATTATTAATTTTAATTCTAAGCTTAATTTATTTATTTTGTTATCTTTGCAAGAAATAAAAGGCTTTTTGTTGTTCTTTTATTTTATTAAGTAGATTCTGCCTACAGCCTTTTTAATTGTAATAGTATACGTTACGTATTATAATCCTTTAGCAACTCCAACGGGAACAGTGGCCCATATAATATTTTTCCCTGGACTGTGATGTGCAACTTGATGCCATTGTATAATCTCGCTGTATCAAAGTTACGTATCAGTAAAATAAAAGACGCCAGCTCTTAGCTCCAATTTATGTGAAGACAAGCCTTTTAACTTCTAAGGAGATGAGAAACTCTCTAAAATACACTTGTTGTATCCTGTTAGCCACCACCCATTGAGCTCTTTTCAAAAGTGAATGATTTTCGCTTACAAGATTGAAAACATTGCAATTAAAAAATCAATTTCCTTATTTACAAAATATTTTATTGATATTAATTCTATTCAATTATAATATAAACATAATAATAATATAAACATAACAATAGAAAAATGATACTCATCCTAAATAATCATCATTATATTTAAGTACCATAGATACTATATGATCCGAACATCGATAATTGAAGTATTTTGTTTACTATTTAAGGACAGGAATAATTAGAAAGGTACTGTGCTATAGATGTGCACAAAAAGAAAAGCATGAATGTGTGTTGCAGTTGAGGAAGGTAAAAACTTAATATACACTCATGGTTTTTCCATACAAAACGCTTTATCTTAATTGAGTAAAATCTAAAAAATCTCTTTGCCTACAATGCAAAAAAAATATTACAAAAATAATTTAAAATTAAAAATTTTGTACAGCCGACTTCAATATAGGTTATTTAAGAATAACTCAATAACTATTGGTCTGATCTTGATCAAATTCATATGGGACCTCACGAGAACTATCAGCTTTCATATAAAAAAAGAATCATCGAAATCGGTTCGCCCAGTACAAAGTTATGAGGTAACACACATAAAAAAAAAAAAAAAAAAAAAAACATACACCCGAATTGAGTACCGTCTCCTTTTTGGAAGTCGGCAGATAAAAGTTATGCGTTGTTTCCACACAATTGTTCAAATTTCGACCACAGGCTACACTAATTCTAATTATTATTGTGCCGATGGAAAACGTAGGTCAGTGTCTTTCAAGTTATCCGTGATCCAGCGTTCAGCTTCCTGGGCCATTTCGTCGTCGAAGTACTCACGCCAACCCCCGGTTTTGCCTGAAAGGATTTAGTTTTTAAACAAGATTATATAAGCTTAATTTTCTAAAATTTTATAATACTTATATATATATATATATATATGAATGTAATGGAATATTGGCATTTAGTTTTCACATATGTAAAATTTTGCAGAGGTATTAAGAACCGAGGATAATACAAAAATTTCATAACTATACATAACCTAGTTATTCTCACTAGGATATTCATAGCTCATGATCAAAGCGTGTTATTTTAGTTTTTTGTTTTGTTTTAAAGCTCTTTATGTTTATATTTCTTTACAATTAATGTATTTTTATAGTTCTGTACCCAAAGGGTAACCAACTACTATAACTAAATTAACTCCGTCCGACCGTTTGTCTGTCAGCGTGCTGTATATCATGATCCGTTATTAAGGATACCTGTTGGTAGACAGTTCAAAATTTAACAGAATGTATATTTCTGTTGCCGCTATAACAATAAATAATAAAAATTAAAAGAAATTAAAAATTAAAACGGATTCATCTACTAGAAATTTACTCTACTATAACGATGGTTCGGAACCTTAAATGCGCGAGTCCAGCTCGCACTTGGCCGGTTATTTAATAAAGTTGAAGTGACAAATGAACTTACAATACACCCTATGGTAAATAGCTACTGCAGCCCGTGGACACCTGTAATAACCAACCTTTACTAAATTCTACGGGTGCTTTGTCACTTCTAAAGAATTAGATGACAGGCCTTACAGTTTTCTATACCTTTATATACTCCAGTATATAAAGAAATCCATTTCTTTACCTTTCAGACCGGAACAAAGCAGTGCATGCACAGCTGGTAGGCGGCAGACATAGTTAAGAGAGTTGTATTTACCTAGACGGAGTTCTAGGCAAAAACCTAGGGGGCACAGTAGTATCCTTACGAAGGTTCCTAACATAGTGATATTTAAACTTATTAAAGATAAGGAACTTATATCTGAATGTATGTTTTCACAGTTTATAAAGAAATGAAACGTATTTAAATTCCGTTAAAAATTTATCACAGTTAACCACGGCTACCTTCAGATTAAAATTAAAATTTTTAATCTGAAATAATAATTTTAATCTAAAGGTAACCAGGGTTAACTCTGACATTGGGACATTGAATAACTCAGTCCCCCCGTGACCATGGGTGCTGTAAAGTGCTCGAAACGTCGGGAATATAAGTTAATATACACGATAAATCCCGTAGGTACTACTGTTTTATTCAAATGTGGAGTGTACGCGTAAACATAAGAAATCATTACTTTTCTTCTTTTTCTTAATCAGCCCCATAAAAGACAACCGCTGGATATGGGCCTTTTCCATTGTAAGCCAATTTCTTCCTGGTTTTTCTCAATTTTCACGCTTAAATTACTAAACTTAGATCCTAGTCACCTTTTATAATACCCACGGAATAAAATTGGGTGATGAATCCATCACCCAATTTTATCCAACCTTCCAGCGCCACCACGCGGAAAGCCACCACCGAACGGCAAATAATCGTCGCCTACGGATGAACACTTCACATATCACAGCGTGTTGTCAAGCACTTGAAGCTCAAATATCATTACTACATAGCTCAGTCAATGGAATAAGTCACGTCAAGTCAATCCCTTCTTACCAGTTCAATGTAATTGGTGGTTTAAAAAACGTGGTGATTTTTTTCATCCTAATATCTATGTAAGAACTATATTCATTTAAAACTATAATAAATATTATACAAATAAATATATTTACCCTTTCTAATAAAATTTGGTACATACATATCCAACTCCTTCATTTCATCCATGTTGACAGAAGGGTTATTTTTAAAGTTATCAAAACGGAGATGTGCGCATAAGCCAGCAATTTGTTCATCATTATACTCTTTACCAAGAAAGTCGGCAACAAGGCGTACGATGCGAGGCAAATCCTTATACAAAAAAAACTGTCATTTTTTATCAAAGAGATAGAAGAAAAATTAAGAAGAAAAAGAAAAAATCCACTTGTAGCTCAGTAGCGAACTCAGGGTCCACGTAAGCACGCTTAACTATAACCCCTACTTGCAATGTAGTATCAGTATAGTCATAGTAAAAATAAAACTCGGTTAAAATATGCCTCGGTACATAGTAAAGTCTATCAACACGCACTGTATGTGAAGTATGTAGTTTTTCCCAGAAGTCGACGTCAAGCCGAAATCGGGTGATGGTCAAGTCAAGATAGTTCATAATAACTAACAGAAAAATATGAAAACAAATATTTGCTATGTATATTAAAAATTGCAGTCATTTATAAAAAAATAGGGTCTTTTAACACTTGTTGCTACAAATTTTTAACTTTTTTTTAAATTTTTTTATTATGTAATCCTGAATAATGCTTCGGAATACTGTTGCTTAAAATTTACAGTGAACTGCTACATTCCAGAAGGAAATGTAATTTTTTTCCAACCAAGTATTCCAAATCAATATTTTTCCCAGTTTTAAATAACTGTACTGAAAAAAGTTTGGCAAGTAACTTCAAAAGTTGATGCATTTAATAAGAATTACAAAATGATATAACACATGCAAAATTATTTGTTAAATCATGGATAAAACGATTTTGTGTGAAAAGTCCATTCTTATCACTTCAATGTTATTTTAGTCACTAAACAATAATATAACTATTTTTAAACAAACACATCTTTCGCTTAAGCTTGGTTAACACTACTTTTTTTATAGAAGAGGGTGCAAACGAGTATGCGGCTCAACTGATGGTAAGTGACCACCACCGCCCATAAACAACCGCAACACCAGGGGAATTGCAAATGCGTTGCCGGTGAAGTTTAGAAATGTGTAAGCATTTTTTTGAAGGTCCCTAAGTCGTATCGGTCTGGAAAAATCGCCGGTGGTAAACAATTCCACAGACAAGTTGTATCCTAGTAAAACGCACAGTTGTTGACCGCCAAGCATCAAGATGGTGATGATGGTATCGTGTATTTTGACGCAATGTGCGTTTGTGAAATTTGGCGACTGGAATTAATCCAACCAATTCCTCAGAGCACTCCCCGTGGAAGATTCGATAGAAAATTCAAAGGGATGCAACATCCCTACGCAGCGCTAGTGTATCGAGCCAATCAGAAAGAACTCGGTCGTTGATGATTCGAACTGCTCTACGTTGGATGCGGTCCAGTGGAAGGAGCTGCCACTGGGGTGCTCTGCCCAGACATGAGAACTGTATTCCATGTGAGGCCGGACTTGCGCTTTGTAAAGTTGCAAGTGATGTGCCGGCATGAAATACTATCTCGCTCTGCTGAGCACACCAAGCTCGAGAGAAGAGGTCAATTTGGCCTTCCCTTCCAAGTTACCACGAAACTGCACACTATTCCATATGTCAACTCCAAGGATTCCGATGATAGCTGAGGCAGCAAAGTGAGTGCCTTGAAACTGAGGAGATACGACAAAGGGGTTCCTCGGGGTTATCGGTAAACGCGCAAACTTTTGTCTTCTGGGGATTGAACTGCACTAGATTTAGTCGCCCCCAATCCAAGACTTTGTTCAGCAAAGACTCGACTTCAAACACAAGTTTGTCACGGTACTCTGCAACGTTTTGTCGAGAAATATTGTTACGGCCGGTGTATAAGGCATCACCAGGGCTGTCGTCTGCATAACAATGAATGTTACCAGCTTGCAACATATCGTTGATGTCCAAAAGAAACAGCATTGGTGATAGCACGCAGCCTTGTGGAATACCGGCGTTAGTAGGCTTGTAATCAGAGCATGCACCGTCTACTACAACCTTGATGCTCCTATCAACAAGGAAACTGGTGATCCAATTGCACAATCTCTAGGGAAGTCCATAGGAAGGAAGCTTCGAAAGAAGTGCTTTGTGCCAGACCCGATCGAAGGCCTTCGCTATGTCCAAACTAACGGCCAGTGCCTCCCCCTTGGACTCTACTGCCTCCCCCTTGGACTCTACTGCCTCCGCCCATCTGTGAGACCAGGTAGACCAGAAGATCACCAGTTGATCGACCCCGACGAAAACCTTACTGGCGGTTACTAATCAGCTGGTGATCCTCAAGGTACCTCATGAGCTGGCAGTTTATAATGGATTCTATTATTTTGGAGAACAAGGAGATAATGATGATAGGTCTGTAGTTGGACGGGTCTGAGCGGTCACTTTTTTAGGGATCGGGTGGACCAAAGCTGCCTTCCATGAATTTGGGACTACGCCTTGGGAGTAAGAGTACCGGAAAAGACGCGTTAAAACCGGTTTCAACTCTGGAGCACACGTCTTCAGCACAATGGGAGGGACTCCATTAGACCCACTCGACTTGCTGACGTCCAGGGAGAAGAGTGCTTTGCGAACTTAGCGCTGCTTAAACCGCACATCCAGCATGGAGCACTCACACCGCGTGATAGTCGGCGGTGTGTTCCCCCCGTCAACTAGAGTAGAGTTGGATGCAAAGAGAGAGCTTAACAGATAGGCTTTCTCCTTTGCGGCATGGGCCAGTGAGTCGTCCTCTCTGCGCAGAGATGGAATGGATAGCTGACAGAAGTTCCCTTGGACAGATTTGGCGAGTTACCAGAATGCACGGGTTCCCGGAAGACGGCGAACTAGCTTCTCGCGAATTCTGCCGATATGCTCAGACCTTGTCTTGGCAATGATTTTTTTGAAGGACCTGGAGACGGAATATATACACTTGTTGATGCGTCAGCCCCGGCCCGGTAGCACTCCTGCTTATAGGGTGATGCTATTTTACAGGAGTCTTGGCTGGGATCTGCCTCCGATGAGCACCACAGAGGATGAAATAAAATATTCCATTACCCTGAATTACCACATCAGTAACAGAATCAGCAACAACGCTGGGATCTTCCGGCGAGAAGCAAACCCCCAAGGGTAGGATGCAAAATAAGACCGCATCCTATCCCAATTGGACTACCTACAGTGCCAAACACGGGGCAGCCTGCAGAATGCAACCGCGACGTTAATGTGAGTGGCACCACACTCCGGACAAGACAGTGGTCCGACGAGTCTAAAGGAGCGTCGGCGGAAACCTGATATCCGTTTGGATGATAGGTCAGCAAAAGGTCCAACAGGGAAGGTGCATGATCTTATACGTCTGGAATCCGCGGAGGCAAAGTAACCACCTGTGTAAGACCATATGCCAAAGCAAAGTCATAAACTCGTCATAGCAAAGTCATAAAGAACTCCCTGCGTTATTTCTTATTTTTCAAAAAAATATGTATATAATTCATATATAATCCAAAAAAAAGCAAAGGATGCTAAAGCCAAGACAAAGATAAAAATTCTAAAAATCACTACTTATTTTGAGATTTTTTGTCTCTGCCTTTCTGTACATTCGCAATTCATGCAAATACTCAGAACAGACTTCCACAAAAGTCGATATGATGGTAGTTGATGATCCAGAGTAACCTATAGGATACTTTTTATTCAACAACAGAAATGCAAAATATGAAGGTTGCGTCTTTCCTTTCTGGTGCTTATTTTCATAATAGCTATTTCTGATGTTAACAGTCACAAGCAGGATAACGTACAAGTTTTAAAATGTATAATTTTACAAGTAAATAGTTTTTAAATTCGTAATATGCTTTTACAATTATAAATTGCGTAGAAAGGTTTTTTTTTTCATTTTTTTCTTTATAAAAGTGATGTTACAAACAACTTTACAGTGCACCTGATGGTAAGCGGCTACTGCAGTACTTGGACGCCTGCAGCCATCATCAAACAAGGAAGGATACCGATGCGTACCGGCTGCTGAGGACTAATAAGGTATTCCCACAGTTTGTGATTATACTGGTTCTCTATACTTTTCAGATCCGAACACAGAAGTGCAACCATTATTTTAAATAAATTTTATATTATATAAAAGAGATAAACAAGTATGTATCTCAATATATATTATGATGTCCAGTATTTGAAAACTGTTCAAACTGTTCAAAACTTCGTAACATCATAGCAGCTAAATTAGATGCGTGGTAAGGTCGCCGCATTCCCTCCAGCAATGTAAACATAATATAGTTCCTACGTTAAAAGCAAATTTCATATTTTAAAGGATTAACTTTTTCAAACCTTAGAAAGATCCTCGTAGAATAAAAACAGCAAGTTAGGGTGATTACGCAACTCCCATGCTTCTTTCAAATGATTGAAGAATGGTGTCCAAAGAACTGAAATATTAATATCATGTTAATTTAATTTCTTTTTACATGCAAATAAAGGTGTCAAGCACACTACTCCAAATGGTAAATGAATGCTGCATACGTCTATAATCAAAATGCAGATGCGTTGTCACCCCTGAGGGCTGAGATTATTAGTAAAAAAGGATCTTCGTTATCTACTCATCGTAAGAAACAGAGCAGCTTTATGCTACTTATATATGCTTATATTTTGTGCTAGCGTAGTCCTGCCCTGGTTGAATCGACTCAAACACGCGTAGACGTCATACAGATACTGTGAGTCTACCACATATGTAAGTTATCTGCATGAAAGTGAGATTGACATTTGAAGCATTCCACCTACTGATGTGTTCCGGTTGGTAGGGGTAAGCAAGCCATTATGTAGAAGTTAGCTTATTATTTTATTTCTTTATTTAATATTTTATGTACACACATACTATGACAGGAAAAAGGAAGAAAGAACACATAATATGCAAAGGCACTGCTTCTTCCATGGTGAAATTTCTTCCGACGGGCCTAATGAAGGATAGTTGAAAGCTAGAATAGAGATAGATTCGGTTACGGTCACGGTGTTGGAAAGCTCCTCCGTTACTTATGCTAAAGTAATGGAGGAAGCCAAAGCCAAAATCAACTTGGCAGACTTTGGCAAAGAAACTGTTCGCCTTAAGAGCGCAGTAACTGGAGGACTCCTGCTGGAGATAACAGGTCCGAACTGTGAAGAGAAGGTGGACAAGCTGGCGGCAAATATGCGAGAGATTTTCTCGGACCTGAACGTGCGAATTAGTCGCCCAATCAAAACAAGTGACGTTCGGCTGAGGGACCTCGACGATGCCGTCAGCGCTGAAGAGATTGCAGCGGCGATGGCTGAAGCAGGGGGTTGTACAATAGACAACATAAAAGCCGGGGAAGTCCGACGAGCATCCACTCGATGGGGACGTGCTGGGTACGATGTCCTGTCGTGGCAATCCATAAGATTGCAGCCGTTGGGAGAATACGGATAGGTTGGGGGTCTGCCCGAGTGGAGGTACTTGAGCCCAGGTCCATGCATTGTTTTTGATGCCTTGAAAGAGGGTACGTTGCTAGCAGGTGCCCCAATGAAGTGAATAGAGTCGAACGCTGTTACGCTTGTGGTGAGCCTGGGCACGGAGCCAAACAGTGCACCGCGTCGGAACCCAGGTGTCCTCTGTGCTCAGATCTGGGGCGGCCTGCCAACCACAGACTGGATAAAAAGTGCATCCCACTTCCTAAAAAAAAACAAGGGAAGGAAGAACGAGCAGACTCCTTCTGCATCCATAAATACGCCGAACACAGCGACATCAGTCCCTGCACCGAGTGCTAACGCGGCAATGGAGGTGTTCGAAAAATAAAATAAATTTCACACCCCTTAAAGTTCTCCAGGGCAATCTGAACCACTGCCGCAATGCACAAAATCTGCTTATGCAGACCATTGCGGAGTGGCGGGTTGCCCTTGCAGTAGTAGCGGAGCCCTATTCTGTTCCCGACCATCCTCGCTGGTTCGGTGATGAATTGGGCTCTGTAGCCATCTACTGGGAGAGTGCAGAAGAAGCCCCACCCTGCGCCCTATTGAGAAGGGGGCAGGGCTTCGTTGCAGTGCAATGGGGCCCCCTGGCCATAGTGGGCTGCTATGTCACTCCCAATAGGTCCATTGCCGACTACGAGGTGTACCTAGACGAGGTGGCGAATTGTGTTCGTGAATATCAACCTCGTCCGTTGATCGTTCTAAGAGATTTTAACGCCCACACCAGGGCTTGGGGCAACTCCAGAGACGATCCGAAGGGAGAGACAGTAATGGAATGGGCGGCTGGGCTGGACCTCCGATTAATGAATCAGGGGTCCGTAAGCACATGTGTGCGGTGGCAGGGGGAGTCCATCGTAGATCTTACGTGGGCAACTCCTTCTGCAATGCAAATGCTGTCGGGCTGGCGAGTGGCGGAGGAGGCGGTCACACTGTCCGACCACCGCCACATCGTGTTCGATGTCGCATTTCGCCAGCCCGACATTAACCCCAGTCGCCGAGGGCGCAGCCCACCACGACGTTGGTGTCTTAAGCGGCTCGACCGGGATAAGCTGGAAGCCGCCGCCATCGTCGCGTCCTGGCCGGATAACGAAGTGGAAGCATACTGGTTTCGGGGTACGATGGCGCAAATTTGCGACCTTTCCATGTCCAGAACCAGTCGCCCCAAGCGTAGAGCAGTGTACTGGTGGTCGGCAGAAATCGCACAGCTCCGTGCGCTCTGCTTGCGGAGTCGGCGCCAGTACACCAGATCTCGAAGGAGAAGAAGGCGAGCTCCGCCTGAGGAGGTAGCCAGACTCTACGGGGCATACCGGGCGGCTACAAAGGCGCTTCAAATTGCTATAGCCAATGCCAGGTCTTGGTCCTGGAAAGAGCTTCTGGAGGGACTCAACGAGGATCCCTGGGGGCGTCCATACAGGATGGTACTCGGTAAGCTCCGGCCTTGGTCGCCCCCCTTGACGGAGACTCTCGATCCGGATCTGCTGGGAAGGGTGATCAGCACGCTCTTTCCAGAAGACCGGTCAAGTCTCTCAGGTCACCTACCGTCTTCATGGGAGTGGCAGGATGAGATGGGGGTGACCGTCGAAGAACTGAACCGAGCCGTTAGCCGCTTAAAAGCCCGGAACACAGCACCGGGGCCCGATGGAATCTCAGGCCGAGCCCTAGTGCTGAGTCTGGATGCCCTGGGGGACAGGTTCAGGAAGCTATTTACCAGGTGTCTGTGCTGTGCCACGTTCCCCACAGCCTGGAAAGAAGCAAGGCTGATCCTCTTGAAGAAGGAGGGCAGGGCCGCTGATTCTCCCTTTGCGTACCGCCCCATATGCCTGTTGGACGAGATTGGCAAATTATTCGAGAGGACAGTTGTCGATCGGCTCAATAAGCATCTGTCGCGCGTCATTCCCGATTTGGCCGATAGCCAGTTTAGGTTCCGACGGGAGCGTTCCACTTAGATAGCGATTATGCGCGTCCGCTCCCTGTCGGAACAAGCAATATCCCAGGGTGGCGTGGCATTGGCGATAAGTCTTGATATCGTCAACGCTTTTAACTCCCTACCCTGGGATGCAATCAAGAGGGCACTGGCACATCATCAGGTGCCCCCTTACCTGCAAGGTATTATCGGGGACTACTTGCGCGACAGGTACATTTTGTACATGGGGCAAGATGGCAATAAGATCCGGAGGGAGATAAAACGCGGGGTTCCACAGAGCTCGGTGATGGGGCCGATACTCTGGAACCTCGCCTATGATGCGGTTCTGCAAATCGACCTTCCCGCTGATGTAGATATCGACTGCTATGCTGACGACACATTGGTGATCTCCAGCGGGATCATCTTTGAGAGGGCCAAGGAGCTCGCCGAACTCGGGGCGGAAGTCATCGTTGCCAAAATCCACGAATTGGGATAAGAAATAGCGCCTCATCAAGACCGAGGCCCTATGGTTCCATAAATTACCAAGGAGCAGGGAACCACCCGACTCGTGTGTCCGCGTGGGTGGGTCTGAAGTCAGAGTGAGGAGGTATATGAAGTACCTAAGCCTCCACCTGGACAGTCGCTGGGACTTCGAAAAACATTTCGAGCGCCTAGTCCCCCAGATCGAAAGGGTAGCGGGTGCTATGCATAGACTGCTGCCCAATCTAGGGGGACTGACAGAGGAAGTACGTCGCCTCTATGCGGGAGTTATACGATCCGTAGCTCTATATGGAGCGCCTATATGGGCAAAAAGGCTGGCCATCCGACGCTGTAGAACTAAAATCTACAATATTCAGCGGAGGATGGTCATACGAATCGTACGAGGATACCGCACAATATCCTTTGAGGCACCGACAATCCTAGCTCGCTTTCCACCACTAGATATACTGGCGGAAATGGACGCGAGGGTGTACGTTCGAATACGGATTCGAACGTACACCCTTGCGTCCATTTCCAGGGCACGGGCCCTTCGCCAGAGTGGTGGTAGTGAGTCAGAAGAGGCGCTCGAATCAATTAAACGGCAGGAGCGACTAAACGCTCTGGCATCATAGCGCTCTCAACTCGAGGAGCGCTATGAACGCAGACGCGTCATTGAAGCAATCCTGCCGGTCTTCGAAGCCTGGATGCAGCGACGAGCAGGAAAACTCATCTACAGACTTACTCACATAATTACCGGGCACGGGTGCTTCGGTGATTATCTGTGTAGGATTGGACGTGAGGCAACGGCGAACTGCTTACACTGTGGTTGACGGGACCAGGACTCCGCTTCCCACACACTCGCAGTATGCCCAGCGTGGGAACGAGAACGGACGATCCTGGTAAACCGCATCGGACGGGACCTCTCCCTGCCAGCAGTTGTGTCGACGATGCTGAGCGAGGATTCGGCGTGGAGGGCCGTAGCCACCTTCTGTGAATCTGTTATGATTCAGAAGGAGGCTTCTGAGCGGGATCGGGAGAGGGCGGTTCCCGAGCGGAGACGACGTCACCAAGGCGTTCGTCATGGCCCTCCTCTTGAAAACGGTGTTCCCCTACCAGAAACGGGGCCTCCGGGGTTGCAGACGCTCGGGGCGGGTCCTCGAGCGCCTAGTTATGTAACCCCCGAGGATGACGATGGCTCGGAAGTGGTCTTGAGACATCGTGGAAGCACTGCGATGGTGCTGGGGGCAGAAAGTACTGCCCTGGGACGTGCTATTAGTGTAGCAAAGCGATGGAGGGGCCCCGGTTGTGTTCCGAACGGAGATCCTGGGACCCCTCTTATACGGTGATTTAAACAAATAATACATATTTACGACACATTCAAACTAATGGATAATAATAAGATGAATATTTCTAAAAAGCCTGAGTTTTCTTACATCGAAACGAAATATTTTTTCATATAAGACAACAATAATACATAATCAATGGAATAATTTAATCATCATCGTCATCATCATTACAGGACTTCACTACCACTTCACTGCTGAACATAAGTCTCCCTCAAAGAGTGCCACAAAGCACGATCCTAAGTCACCTGCATCCTTCGACTTACTGTATATCCTACCAAGTCGTCACTCCATCTAGTAGCATCCTACACTTCGGTTACCGGTACGAGGTTGCCACTAGATAACCTTTCTTCCCATCGGTTGTCGGTTCATCGAGACATGTGTCCGGCCCATTGCCACGTCAGCTTACTAATTATACAATGTAATATCTTAGAGAAATTACCTATATGTACATATTTATGTATAATATTTTAGTAAAGAGTCGTTCCTTTGTCGTCACACACACACATAGATTTTTTACAATTATGCCAAAGAATCAATTTTGAATCAGGTGAACTGTGTGTTTGTTTGCGTGTCTCGAAAATATAAAAAATAAACTTCTTAAAACGTTAGCTTATACAAAAACATATTACACTTGCTAAAGCAACTAAAATTTAACTCACTCATGTTTCTAACAAATAAGTTCCAATAAGTTTTGAAATCGCCGACAAAATGTGCCATCTTAAAAAGCTTATTATGGTGGAAAAATGAAACAGCAACATCCCGAGGATCGCGTGCCACATACACAACTTTAGCAATATCGAGTATATGAGGAGGCAGCAGAGTCATGGGAAGGTGGGTTTTGATAAATCGTGGTGACGGTTTTTCGGCGATCACTTCAGAGCCAGGCTTGCTCAAATAATCAATAATTTTTTTCCACTCCTCATTATCGGCATTGACACTTTTAAGTTCGCTTACTAAATCTTTATTCATGAACATTGGGAATCTGTAATTGAACAAGTATATATAAATTCTTTGTATAGTGGCCGCGTAAAAAAAAATCTCGTTCATCTCGGCCTCCAATAGATAGTACTATATAGGAAACAGCGGAAAAATTGTGTGACGTCCGCTATTGCAACTACGGCAAAGAAGCCTTTATAGGAAAGGCCGATTCGGTGCAGCAGCATAAAGCATTTTATACGGCCGTTCTAAATTTGATCTCCGACGACACAAATCAAACTGTTAATTGCAATTTTAAATACTGAAGACTCGTCACATCGGCAGCGAAGAAAAATGTGCGGAAACCTACATGTCTAATAAATTTATTCCAGGACCCAGTAGTTTATAAGCTGTAAAAATCGAAGCTCTCTGAGCTACCGTTGACTGCTAACATATTGTCTGGATTTAAATAGCAATCCTGTTCACGGTACCCTGATAATAACACCCAATTTTGTGCTTACACACCTGCTCGTCTAGATCAAGCGTGTTGATTATGGAAAACACCGGATCGACCGTCGTATCGGAAATCAATCAGAGGGAACGTATCTTTGAATATGACTGATATTAGCCCAAACGACTTATATATTAATGTTATTCATGGACGTATAAAAAAAATTCCCCATATTTTTTTGTAAAACAAACTATCAAAATATAACATAACTTTAACACGATATAAATTATTATTAAACCTACCTATTACTAAAATTTTATGAATTTAGATTTTGGTTGAAATCGAATAATTCTATTTAACAACAAAATATGTATTCCTATTCACATCGCTGATTTCTATGGTAACTCCTTTACAGTTCAGGCTTCACGTCTTTGGAACTCCTTGCCCGATGACATCGAAAAGCTCCCAATAAGTATGCTTTTAAAAACTTGGTACGTAAAGACAGCGCTTCTTACATTAATCGTCCATGTCATATAGAGGGTCATTTTTTTAAAATAGCCAAATTTTAAACTTAAGTTCAAATATATAAATAATGATATACCGTTTTTGCATTTTTAGAAAATACGATGAAATTATCCTAAATCGAATGTGATACGAGGGCGGCACTGAAAACTTCGGGAATCAAGGAAGTGACATAACATTACTATTTAAAAATGTATTTATTGCTTTTCGAAGTATTCTCCGCGAAATTTGACACATTTTTCCATACGATGGAACCAATCATTGAAGCAACTATTCCATTCGGAAGTTGGGGTCTCCAAAATGGCCGTTTTGTAGGAGTCCACAGCTTCTTCAGGTGATGAAAATCTCTGTCCACGCAATTTATTCTTTATTTTAGGGAAAGTATAGAAATCATTAGGGCTTAGGTCGGGGCTGTACGGCGGATGGTCTAATAATTCTATGTTTTCTTGCTCTAAAAACTCTTTTGTTCTGTGTGCGGTGTGAGAACTCGCATTGTCGTGATGGAGGATGATGCGGCGGTTGCAGTTCTCTTTACGGAGTTCAAAAACGACCTGTGGCAAACAAATGCTAGCATACCATTGTCCATTAACTGTTCTTTGTCCCTTAAGAGGAATAGTCGTAACATGGCCGGTTTTGGAGACAAACGTGGCCACCATTTTTTTGCAACACTCCGTGAACGAACAATTTTTGTTGGCTTTAACTCATTTTCGAACACCCAAACTCGTGACTGGTTTTTTGTTTCGGATTCGTACGCATATATCCAGGATTCGTCACCTGCGGCAGTATGTCACATGTCGATCTTCCTCAATCAGCTTACGCATAGCATCAACGTTTTCTTGGGTGACTGCAGTTTTTGACGACCTTGACGGGGATCATCACTGAGCTTGACACGTCTACGTTGAAAATCAGAAAACTAGCGATAAATTGTGGTTTTGGATGGGGCTTCATCACCAAATGCAGAAATCATCCGGTTAACACACTGTTATTGTGTTAAGCCACCTCGAAAGTCATAATAAATCATCGCTCTTGAATTTTCTCGAGTCAATTCCATTTTCTCAACGACTAAACAAGTTTGACAAAACCTTGTAACAAGCCCGAGAATCTTTTTTTAAATAAATAAATGGTATTCGATTTTTAAAACCAAGGAGTTTTCAATTAAAAAGATTTTAATATGACAGGAACAGTGGAAATTTTCCATTCCCGATAATTTTAGTGCAGCCTATGTATATGGGCCACAACGTTTTTACGAATGTGTGCATTGACAGTAAAATACTTTTTTTTATTAATTTTTCTTCACCATTTGCCTATATTGCTTATTCTGAAGCTTCTCTGCGAATTTAACCGGTTATTGCAAAATAGCCTTGTATATTGCTAAACAGATGTATATATTCATAGTTATTTGTATGTACTAATTATATATGTATATAAGCAATTTTTTTATTATTATCCATTGCGTTCCCACGAATAGCGAGGGAAAGGTTTGCCCCCCCCCCCCCCCCAGCAGAGCCCCGCATGCCAGGGTAAGCCTGGCCTAATTCTGGGGTCGCCCGGTCCCAGGACAGTATGGCATGCTAATGACTAGGCTTGACCCTAGCCATGCATCCATCCTCGCGGCAGACGTTGGATTGGCGGAGAGGGTAGGAATAGGGAAAGGGAAGGATAGGTGGTGTGAAAAGGAAGGTTGGTTAGAGTGGGAAATAGTAAATGTAGGATATTACCGCCCAGGAGGGCAAGGGATAGGACAGTAATAGCTAGGGAAGCCGGGGTCGCATACTCGTATACCATACCACTACTACCGGACAGGTAAATTGGGATGGGATACTCATCCCAATCTCCCAAATAAAAAAGAAAAGGCCAGGTCAAGGGTACCCTAAACCGAAGAGCATGTATGAAGAGAATAATGAAAGTGGACGAAGCAAAACAAGTATGTAAGGATCGTAGCAAGTGGAAAGAATTGGTCTCTGCCTACCGCTACGGGAAAGAGGCGTTATTATATGTATGTATTACATACATATAATGAAGCAAAATTGCAAAATACCTCTGAGAGCTTACGATATTTATGCAATAAATTAATTATTTTTTGTGGAAAATAAAAATCACAAACTTTCTGTTTGTTGTTTTATTTTTATGCCCTCAAACATAAAAATATTAATTTTATGACAGAGACACAGCGCTCTGTATCGATAATTGAAGTTGATGCATGGCGCAACACTATTCGTCTCGCACACATGTACATTTCACTAACACCAGTACATTTCGTTTTCGGTCTCACCTAATCACTCTATCGTCAATGTAATTTTTACTATATGTATGAGTTTTTTCATTATTATTTTACAAGATGGTTAAGTATTAAATGTTTTTGTATTAAATACACATTAGTACGTAACGGAAGTTAAAAATAAATGTCGGATAATTTATTGTAGCGATTTTAAAATGCCATTTTACAATTCTTATTATGCACGAAAAATGTTAGATATGTTGCAATAAAATCAATTTTTATACTCTTATTTCATGCTTTGTATTATATATTTTTATTACATTCACTCTTACGTATATCAATAATTCTTCATATTTTGCATTTTACACTGATGAGTGATGATACATTTCGATTTTACAGAAGGTACAGAATTTCGAAAAGGGTTTTAAACAATACGCTATTAAAAATATATAGAGAAAATAACTAAGGCATCTTGTGACCAGGGATTGAATACCGGTACCAATTTCGGTTCTGGTTCTTCATTTAGGTTCTTATAAAGGTTCCTCTTTTCGGTACGGTTCCAGTTCCGGTATCGGTTCCGGTTCGGGTTCCGATGTACCGGTTCTAAATACCGGTTCCGAGAACCTATAATCAAATTTCTCCAAATCCGTAGATTGGTATAAAAAATTCTGTACAATTCCGTAGACGCTATTTCAAAATATCCGTTCCGTTGAGGATCGACAAGATTTGTTTTTGAAGTTAGTTGATAAATTCATTCTGTCATGGAAAATTCTTGTTGTAAGTTTAAATGTAGCATAACATCGAATCAAGCTACACATGTAAGAAAAATAAACCATAAAAAATTGATTATAATTAATTTTTTTTTAATTAAATAATATTTAGTAAACAACAAATAAAGTAACTATACACACTTTAATATTTGTGGATAGTTATACTAAAAAAATACGTTACAAACTTGATTATAACGACTTATTAACATGGATTTTATTTTCTGGTTTTTGTTAGTTTATTATTTGATATATTACGGTGTTTCAGACTCGGGTGATTTATGTCACAATGAAAAACTATAGCTGTGTAGTGGCGGTTAAGAATATCTGTGGGTGTCGTAAGAGGCGACAGTGGGATATAGTCAGGAGATGGGCAGCAGCATCTTCCTGATAACAACAATATCACAATAAAAAACTACGGTTGCCAACCCGCTCGCCAAGCGTGGCAACTATGGCAATATACCCCCCAAAATAAATAAAGTTACTAAGAGACGGCCCCCAGTCCCCGTCGGCCCCGCTATTCCTGGCTACGGTGGCGACCATGGTAACGGCGGGGCAGGCGTGCTAAGAATCTTCGGTGGAGGTTCGGTTGCCACCTACGACGACTCGACCTGGCAACTTATAACGCACGCACCCTGAGGACTGACGAGAAGATCCTGGAGCTGGAAGAAGAGATAGTCTAGTTGCGCTGGAATATTATAGGACTATCCGAGGTCCGAAGAGAGGGGGAGGACACGGTAATCCTCGAATCCGGCAACTCGTTCTATCACCGGGAGGGCGACCACCTGTCCCAAGGAGGTGTTGGATTTGTCGTCCACAAGTTTCTCGTTTACAACGTTGTAAAGATTGGCAGTGTGTCGACGAGGGTCGCGTACCTTATATTCAGAATCACCAAACGGTATTCGCTGAAAGTCATACAGGTTTACGCACCAACCTCAACACACCCCGATGAGGAGGTGGAGGAAATGTATGAGGATATCTCTAGAGCTATGCATTCCTCCAAAACTTATTATACGGTGTTAATTGGAGACTTCAACGCTTCAACTATCCACAAGAGAGAACGGTGACCTGAAAGTAGGGAAATTTGGCATAGGGCAACGGAACCAAAGGGGCCAGCAGCTGACAGAGTTCATGGAGAAAGAGGGACTCTTTATGATGAACTCTTTCTTCCAGAAGCGGCCCCACAGAAAGTGGACCTCGTCGAGCCCCGACGGTTCGACAAAAAATGAGATTGACTTAATTATGACGACCAGACGACAATTGTTCAGTGATGTCTCAGTGATCGCGAGGGTGAAAACCGGCAGCAATCACCGAATGGTGACAGGCACACTGAACTTAAACGTTAAGTTTGAGAGGACACGTCTAATGAAGTCAACGCTCCGTCTCCCTCGTGCTCTACTCCAAAGTCCCGAAACCTTTCAGCTCGAGCTACGTTTTCAGTGCCTAGAAGATTGCAATGCAGTGGGCGATATGAATGACAAGCTCGTGAAAACTATCCATGCGGTCGGAGCTAAGTTTAGCAAGACCCGCCGCAGAAGAACACAAAACTCTCCGATCACACTCTTAATCTCATGGCTGTTAGACGGGATATGAAGCTGCAGTCTTCAGCAGATTTGACAGCATACAGGTAACTGAACGGACAGATCTCCAAATGCATGCGGCGGGACTTACGCAACTTTAATACTGCTCTTATTGAAGAAGCGATCGAGCGGAACCAGGGCTCCAAAGTCTTTGCTAGAGATCTGTCTGCCGGAAAGAGCCAACTGTCGAAGCTGAAGACCAAGTGTGGCAGCGTCGTTTCCAGGACACCTGAGATTTTGAGTGAGATTGAGAGGTTCTATGGGCAGATGTACACATCATCGTTGGAGCCACACGTGTGAGTAACGATCCAAGAGCGAGTCTTATCCGACACTATTCCGATGATATCCCGGACGTCAGTCTGAGCGAGATTAGAATGGCTCTCCAGCACCTTAAAAACTGCAAGGCCCCAGGCGAGTATGGAATTACAGCGGAGCTTCTGAAAGCGGGTGGAAAACCGGTACTTGAAGTCCTTCAGAAGCTTTTTAATTCCGTCCTCTATGGTGGCATTACACCGGAGGCGTGGAGCAGAAGTGCGGTAGTCTTGTTCTTCAAGAAAGGTGACAACGCTCTCTTGAAGAAGTACAGGCTGATTTCCCTTCTGAGCCGCGTCTACGTGCTGTTTCCGAGAGTCATTACGAATCGTCTCGCGCGCAAAATTAACGACTTCCAGCCTCTCAAACAAGCCGATTTCCGAAAGGGCTTTAGCACCATAGACCACATACATACCCTTCGGCGAATTGTACAGAAATCCGTGGAGTGCAATTTGCCTTTCATTCCGTCGAAATTTGGGCGGTGTATGAAAACTTTAGTATGAAACCTATTCAATTGCAGAGAGGTGTAAGAGAGGGTGACGTTATATCCCTGAAACTCTTCACCGCTGCATTGGAAGACGTTTTCAAGCTTCTGGACTGGAAAGGATACGGTATTAACATCAATGGCGAGTACATAATTCACCTTCGATTTGGCGACGACATAGTCCTTATGGCAGAATCGCTGGAGGACCTAAGCACTATGGTCAATGACCTCAATAGTGTCTCCCAACGGATAGGTCTCAAGATGAACATGGGCAAAACAAAGGTCATGTTTAACGTCCATGTCACACCTATGCCGGTAGTTGTTGGGAGCACTAAGCTCGAAGTTGTTGACGAGTATGTTTACCTGGGACAAATAGTACGACTAGGTAAGTCCAACTTAGACCGAGAGGTCAATCGACGGATTCAACTCGGTTGGGCAGCGTTCGGGAAATTACGGCACATCTTCTCGTCAGGTATACCTCAAAACTTAAAAACGAGACTGTACAAACAGTGCGTGTTGTCAGTCATCACTTATGGAACTGAGACGTGGTCGTTCACTGCTGGACGGATGAAGAAGTTCAAGGTCACTCAGCGAGCTACGGGAAGGGTATGCTTGGAGTTTCTCTGCGTGATAAACTTAGAAATGAGGATATCCGCAGTAGAACCAGAATAACCGACATAGCCCAACTGATTAGTAAAGGTGGCTACTGACCTGCCTGCCGCAGGGGCAATCTAGTGTGTAGGAGTGGGGATGACCCTTAATTGCCTCCTTAATGGTGATGTGTGTAGGCAAGCAGGGGCAATTATTTAAGTCCGCCCTGCGACCTTCGATATTGCTCCGATTAAGCTGAGTTAATGGGCCGGCCATAAACCTCGATGAACCGACAACCGATGGGGAAAAAAGATTCTCGAGTGGCGGCCTCGTACCGGCGGATGAAGTGTGGGGCGTCCTCCTACTAGATGGAGTGACGATCTGGTAAGATATACAGGAAGTCGATGGATGCAGGTGGCTCAAAACCGTGCTTTGTGGCATTCCTTGGGGGAGGCCTATGTTCAGCAGTGGACTTGTGAAGGGTTGTAATGATGATGATGATGAAAAACTATACAATTAAGAACTTTAAGAAATTCGAAAAAAAAGATCGAGGAAAAGCGAAGAATAATCCGGCAGAATTTTTTTAATAATTGTAAAAACATTGTCGGCCAGTTTACACTCATGATAAAAAAATCTTGTTAACTTTATAAAATTTACGTAGATTGCAACGACAAATTTCGTAGTTCCGTAGATGATGCTATAGAAAATCCGTAGAGTTGGCAACACTGCATTGATCTGCAACATAAGATCCACCAATACAAATATGATATTTTACAAACTCCCCTCTTCTCTTACTCCGCCGCGTGCCGCATCGCGCCGTCCACGCAACCGCACCTCAAACAAGTTTGGACTCGCTTTCGCTTTACTTAGGAACCGGTAAAATAAAGGTTCTTAAAGGTTCTAATTTAGGTTCTGGTTCCTGTTCCGGTATAGGTACCGAAACCCCTAAATACCGGTTCTATACCGGTATTTTGGGACCGTTTTCAACCCCTGCTTGTGACTTATGCCAGGCATTAAAACTATATTTCATAAGCTCAACACCGGCGTCAGACGTCGAGCGAGCCCTTGTAAAACCAAATTGGTTTTTATGAAGTATATATTTGTATTAAAAAAAAATTAATAATATATCCAAAATTATTCTTTCACAAAATTTTACTGAGAGTTGGTAGTACAGAAATAGGTCTATAATTAGCGGGGTCCAATGTACTACCAGATTTAAATAAAGGTATTTCTTTATTATACTTCATTAGTTCAGGAAACACACCAGAATCGATACAAGTATTTAAAATAATAGCCAAGATGAGGTGCAATTAAATCTATAATGGACGCAATAACTGTAACGGAAATCCCCCACAAATCTTCGGTTTTCTTTACATCAATGGTTTTGAAGTATTTTACAATATTGTGCGGTAAGACTTTTTCTTTTAAACAGATACAGTAAATTTCGCTTATTACGATCACGTTTAATACGATTTCTCGTTTAATACGCCATTTTATGTCAGTCCCTGCAACTTGAGGCATGTTTTCATACATTTTTAACACGCTTAATACGATTCGTCATCCCGTCTAATACGCCATCTGTGCAACACCCGAGCCGAGCCAAGTTGCATTATAAAGTAGTACCATTTTAAAGAATAGACAAGAAATTAACAAAAAATACAGATTGGGAGGTGTGAAGAAAAAAAAGCAAAAGGTAGGAAAGTTTGATCAATTACAGAAAGTTTTAGTGAAATGGCTTCATCAAGCACGAGCTTTAAAACTGCCCATAAGTGGCCCCATATTAGGCGAAAAAGTGCGTAAAATTACTGAAAGCTTACAAATCACAGATTTTACCACTTCAAATGGATAGATCGTTTTAAAAACCGTCACGGCATTGTGTATCGTCAAATCACTGGGGAATCGGAGATAGTGGCAGAACAAGATGGTGATACATGGATAGCACAATTTCCTGCATTATTAAAAAATTATGATTTTTTAATAATGCAGGCAATGCAGGCATGCAATTTTAATATGCTTTAGATGATCAGTTCCAGATTAAAGTAGACGCATAATTCTCTTCATTGATAACTGCCCCGCTCACCCTAAATATGTTGAACTAAAGAACATCGCGCTTTTTTTCTTACCTCCGAATGCGACAAGCAAGTTACGTATACCAATAATTCAATACATACACAATATTTGTTAATGATGTTTTATTTTCCCTATCGCGCATAATACGCTTTCCCGCTTAATTCGCGATTTTTGCTGGGTCCCTTCAAAATCGTCTTAAGCGGGTTTTACTGTTTTTACATTCTGTTTAAGTAATGACTCGGCGACAGTTTGAGAAGTATTCAATGACTCTGTTGTCAAGATAGGAATATTTCTCAAAAACCGCTGCAACTTCTTGATTTGATTTAGTCAATTCATTATGAATTTTTAATTGATAGTTTGAGTTACGAGGTTTCTCTTTACCAATTTTGCTGTTAATTATACTCCACGTCATTTTAATTTTATTCTTAGCCGTCTTTATTTTGTTACTAATATGTAACGATTTGGCTGTGGAGCAAACTTTTTTAAACATTTTAGAGTAATATTTTACATATTCTTTAAATAAGGGAGAAGTGCGGAAAAACGCGCGACAAGGTACCTAAATTTTGTAACCGAGAGACCCTTACGAATTTGTGCGTGCGTAGTAACATAGTAAGCCTTAGATATTTATGAATGACAATCAGTTAAAATAATGATTTTTTATAGGACAATGATGACAAAGGAGCACACAGTCCACCTGATGGTAAGTGGTTGCTGTGGCGCATAGACATCTACATCTATCCTCGATTACGAATCAAAATGCAGAGCGTTGTCACACGTGAGGACTATGATTAAATGCCTCGTTTCCAGTAAAAAGGGTATCCGGTTCTCTACACTCATCATACAAAGCAACGCAGCGTAAAGCTACTATTTTACGCTGGTATTCTGTGACAGCGTGGTACTTCCCCGGTCGACCCGACCCATTCGTGCTACAACTATAACAGTAATATAGCTGCAGCATGGCTCTACTACGTGCAAAACCATACACAGTACATTATCATGCATTTTGAATTTAAAAGATAAAAAAGACAGTTTTTTAATTATTTCTTCTTTACCATTTGCCTATGTTACTTATTTTGAACCTTTCCTGCTAAATTGGCCAGTTATTGCAAAATAACCGGTGTATATACCCGGAATGGTATGCATCGGTGACTACTTCAAAAAGTTGCGGTGACAAATTTATTGTAATATGGAAATACGTACTCTATAAATGTATATCTGGACATGAGATGTTCGGCAGCTGCCTTTACATAATCCAAATCATTTGCTAAAAGCCACACCAATTCTTGGGTCCATGTTGTCCCTGAAAATATAAATTACGAAATTTAAAAAGATAACGCATAATAAAAATTAGAAAAAGTCCTTTTTTCAGTAAATTATGGAGGAATTAGATTTAAATAAATCGGGCAATAGCAAGTACTAAAGCCCTGAGGGTTCCGAACAAACTAAATTATGAATGTAGACGATAGTCACAATTTTTCTTGCCTCATTTCGATACCGAAATATAAATACCGTAAAGAAGAACGGTCACGCCCCATAGAAAAAAAAACCAGACCCGACAGAAACGATACATATCTCAGTTTTTTTCTTATTTTTATATAGTTAAATTATATATTTTTTATATTCGAAATCAATGGCTAACACCAAAATATTGCCTTATGTTTTTGTTCAGGCGTTACTCTAAAAACATACAAAATACCTATTTATTTACAAAATTCGTAAATGTATGTAACTAAATGACGATAAATAGCTATCGGACGTATCTAGGTGATCTGGAGATACAGCTGGATTATATAATTTTTGAACTCCCAATTCAACAATCAACTTAGAATTCATTAAAATCGTTGAATTCGATGATTCATTGCACATCAGAGATTTAGGTACCTATCATTGGAGTTCCATGATCTGTTACAAAAAAAAACCATGTGTCGAAATAAAGTTTTATTGAATTTCTATGTCCGTTTAAGCATAATCCATACCCAGTGCGGGGTGGTCAAATTGATCTCGAGGTCTAGCCCACCCTAAGTAATAGACAACACTAATGATGTGTGAGCAACTTCCCAATGTCCTTGTACCATGGTAGCACGAGCAGTAATATTCTGTTATTGCGTTTATACCATTTATATTCTCGGGGTTGTTATAAATTAATTTGCTTAATTCCGCGTAAAGAAAGAAAATGATGTGTCCTGCCCAGCTTTAAGGGGACCTCCCACCCTCCCTCAATCGCGCGCACTATACCCGTCGCCGTCAATCCCAGCACTACCATCATCAGCACCACCACACTAGGCAGTACACACCACTCTCGAAAATACGACACGTGTTTCACCTCTACATGAGGCATCCTCAGGTGAAGTAGACTCTGCGGAGGTTGGCCGCTAAGTGAGCGGCGAGCCGAAACTACTGCTATTTATACTACTTGCTGACGCAACCGCGCTCCAATTACGTAGCGAGCGATTACGTCATGCGATAAATCACCGCCTGACGTACGCCGATATTTGCTGTGAAATTAACAACAAACTACTGCGAAACGTCCGCCTACCCTACAACCACGCAACCAAATGCTGACCACTGCACCGTGAGGGTGACAAACGACCATGTTGCGAGGCTATATATCATCACGGAGCAGGCTTAAACGTGTTTAAGAGAGGCGAGTTGGAAACATTTGTTTGTTCATTCAGCAGTGCAACATTACCGTTATTTTTTTTTATATCTCTAACTGTTCCAACACACACAGTCGTAGCCCTTTATTACAAGTAAGTAAGACTTTAAAGGAGTAGTCATTGGCTAGGCTGTATCCAGTGTCTAAGAGATGTTTAGCAAAATGTGATTTATCGGGGTTACAATTCCTGTACGCGGCTAAATGCTCTTTATAACGTGTTTCGAAGTTGCGACCAGTCTGACCCACGTAAAAGGCTTGGCATTCGTCACAAACAAGTTTATAAACACCAGACTTTAGACCAATATCTAACTTATCTTTATAATTACAGATATTCCTAAGTGAATTGTTTGTTTTGAATGCCACGTATACGCCACTCTGTCGAAGAGTGTTAGCTCTTTTTTCAGATATAGAACCTAAGTAGGTCAAACTGCCAACATATCGACGATCACTTTGCGGTTTAGCCGCGTACAGAGAATTGCGTACGACAAGTTTTTGTTCCTTTTTTAATACATTGTCAATGATATTCTTTGATTAGCCGTTAGAGACTGCAATTTGATTAATCACATTAAGCTCTTATAAATATTTTTTTTTCTTCACTTAACGGTACAGTAAACAAACGATTAAAAAGAGCTTAAGGTCTCCCTTAAAGCTGGGCAAGACACATCATTTTCTTTCTTTACGCGGAATTAAGCAAATTAATTTATAACAACCCCATTATAATGGATTACCGCAAAGTAACGCCTGATTCTATCGATTTATATTCTCATCAAAAATAATATAAGTATAATACATTTTTGTCCTAACGTGTCGTGAATGAATTCTACGCCTGATTAAAGTATTATTTTTTCAGCCCTCTACTGCTGCTATGCTAGATGACTATATATCTCCATACCCGTGGTTTTCAAATGCTCACTATAATACGACCGTGCTAACCTGACGTGATAATTTAATGAATCCAAGTTGATTGTTGTACTAGAAATTTAAAAATTACATAATACAGCTGCATCACAAGGTCACCTAGTTACATCCCACAGCTATTGTATCGTCATTTAGTTACACACATTTACGAATTTTGTAGATATATAGGCATTTTGTATTTTTTTGTGTATCGCCTGAACAAAAACATAAGGCAATATTTTGGTGTTAGCCATTGATTTCGAATTTAAAAAATATATAACTTAACTGTATAAAAAAAATAACAAAAAAAATAAGATATGTCTTGTTTCTGTCTGACAATCACGATATAGTATTATTTGCTGACGATACCTCTTTAATTTTCAAACTGAAAAGGCATTCAATTAAATATGACGATGTAAATAATGCTCTATCGGAACTAGTACATTGGTTTAACGCCAACAATTTGCTCTTAAACGGCAATAAGACAAAATTTATTAAATTTACAATACCTAATGTAAAACATTCGAAAAACAATGTGCTCTTAAATGGGGAGTAGTTGAGTCTTGTGGATACCACTGTTTTTCTTGGTATTACTATTGACGCAAAACTTCAATGGGGCCCCCATATATCTAAATTAGCAAGCAGACTTAGTTCTGCAGCGTATGCTGTAAGAAAGATTAGAAGTCTCACAGATGTTGAGACAGCTAGGTTAGTGTATTTTAGTTACTTTCATAGCGTAATGTCTTATGGAATTTTGCTATGGGGTAATGCGACTGATATTGAAGCTATATTTGTTTTGCAAAAGAGAGCCGTTCGGGCGATTTATAATCTAAATTGTAAAGAGTCCCTCAGAGAAAAATTTAAAGAAATAAACATATTAGCTTTGGCATCGCAATATATTTATGAAAATTTAATGTATGTACATAAAAACATTAATAGCATTAATAAGAATAAGGATATTCATACCTTAAACACTAGGAACAAACATAAGCTTGTAATGCCAGTTACTAGACTCCACAGAGTTAGTAATTCATTTATGGGGCAATGTATACGCTTTTACAACAAAATCCCAGAACATGTTCAAAGTTTGTCAATAAACAAGTTTAAAAGTTTTATTAAAGAAAAACTGTACAAAAAGGGTTATTATAATATCAAGGAATACATGAATGAAAATAACTCCTGGGAATAAGGTGATCGCTACCATGCTGGTTCTATGAAAATTCATTTAAAATTGTATAAACAAGATTATTGTTAAGTGAAATTATGTTTAAAAAAAGTCCCGCTGGGTTTCTTGCTGGTTCTTCCCAGGATAGAGGTATTTTCCGAACCAGTGGTAAATAAAATAATGAATTTCAATAAGTATTATGTAATAATCCATATTGAATAAAAATCATTTTATTCTATTCTATTCTATTCTATTCTGTCGGGCCTGGGTCACAGATGACCGTTCTTCTTTACAAAGATAATATTTATTTACATACAAAACGTAGTTATGCATCACGTTATCCCCGGAACTGCACAGGAGACCATCACAATACAAGCGTAAGCGTGGGCGTAGATTGCTGAATTGCATCTGGAGGACGGGTGGTCTTTCGTGTAAATACTGATAACTGTTCTTTAGCTTAAAGATCTAGAATAAGAATTATGATAGTCATATATATATATATATATATATATATATATATATATATATATATATATAATATAATATAATATATAATAGATAATAATGTATCGCACATAAATAGTAATAAGTTTTTAAATAAAGTCTTTTTAAAAACGTCCTGAGTCAATTTCGAATCTTGACTGGCGCAGCCGGTAGGATTTCACGTGTAAAGCTTGCTCATATAAGAAGACTCTCAAATCAGTCGTCGTGAAGCAGTTTACGGTGGCGTCTTGCACTTGCGTGAAATCTACGAACCGAAATAAATTGGTCGAATTCGAATCAGGATATAAAGAAAGAAGACTTCCTAGCCCAGGCGGAAGGATGAGTTCGAGTGTACTGTGAGTAAACCTTTTCACGTCCATCTCTGTTCCCATCTATTTTTGCTTGCTAGAATTTTAGTGTTATTTGATTTTTCTTAAATCGAACAAAATAAATTGCACAAGCATAGGTAATTTATTCTATATCATTAAGTTTTTTTTATATGATAAGGGTGACAAACGAGCACACAGTCCACCTGATGATAAGTGGTTACTGCGGCCCATAGACATCTACATCTATCCTCTATAACAAATCAAAATGTAGATACGTTGTCACCCGAGAGGACTAAGATGGAATGTCTCATTTCCAGTAAAAAGGGCCTTTTTGAAATGATAAAATTGAAAATCAATTTTAAATAAATAATATTTATAAAATTGTGTTATAAAAAATGAAAATTACATAATTAAACAAATAAAAGTATATATTAAAGAAATAAAATTAACAATTATATAAATTGTTATATAAATATTTAATAAAATGGAACAACTACGTGTAATACCTAAGGATTTACTTTGTCTTATACCTAAATCTGAAAGAGAGGAAGGATTATTAAATTTATTTATTAAGAAAGCTCAATACATATACAGGTCTTTCGCAGACCCTAATAATGCCACACAAACTTCATATGTATTCCATACGATAAGCAGCCGATTAACAGGTAGAGCAGCACATTTGTTAAGTGAGCGTGATGATATTAATTGTTGGAACACTCTTAAAGATATTTTAATTCAACATTTTGGCGACCCGCCTTCGGAAGATTGCATAGCTATCGAGTTAGAACAAATGAAAATTAAGTCTGGCGAATCATTTATCGATTCTTGTCATAGGATACAACATATGCGTAGTATCTTATTCGCAAAAGTCAATCTAATACATGATGAAGGAGTAAAATCAGCTAAAATGATAGGGTATAATAATATGTCACTAAATGTATTCCTTTAAAATTTACCTGAGGATTTAATTCGTATCGTGCGTCTTAGACAGTGTACTAGTTAAGAATCCGCTTTAAGTGTCATAACCGAGGAAGTGAACTTTATGAACCAATATAATGCAAAAAATAAAACGAAACAAAATACAGCATCCCAAGGTTGTAAATCCCAACAAAGTGTTAATATTATACCTAATAATAATCAATCGTATTTTAAATTTGCAAATCCACAATTTGAAACACAGAATAAATTTAAATTTGGTATCCCACATAAGGAACAAGGTGAAAGATTTGTTGCTCAAAATAATTTTAATAATGACCTAAGATTTAATAATAATTCGGGACCACAAAACTTTAAGTTTGGTATTCCAAACCAGCAATCTAAATTTAAATTTGGCATACCTCAACAACATCAGGGATTTGAGCCGCCCATGAAGAAGCATGCGCGACCCCCACTAGCTTTTACAAATCAACCTCAAAATAATTTTAAATTTGGTATACCCAATCCTGATTTCCAGAAACAAAATTTAAGTGAAAATACCGATGTCTCTATGCGTACCGCACCTCCGCTAAGACAAAATATGCAAGATGACTCTAGGGTTCCCCAAGATAACGCGATATTCTATAGTAACGAAACCGAGATACCTGTGAAACATTATAACTATGATATAAATTACTGTAACGAAAATAATTACACATACAATTTAGAAGCGCCCCAATTCGAAGTAGGACCGTATAGTGAAATAGAAGAATTCAGTTACAACCCTCGTATAATTTCGAATGATACTGAAAATTTTCGTATAGAAGCCTCCGATTCCGAAATAAATTGTGATATGATTTTAAAACTCCCGCACATCGAAATACCGGAAATTTAGGCTCGTTTTATGATAGACACCGGAAGCACGAGATCATATATAAGTCCGGCTAAGGCAGAACAATATGTCTTCGCTTTCAAATTATATGAACCTTTCGAATTTATAAGTACGCATGCACGTAGCCAACATAATGAAGCTATATATATCCTGCTCTGTAAAACATTTAAAAGTTTAGAAAAACATAAATTTTATATATACGACGTAGATAGTAGATACGACGGTTTCATAGGTTCGAATCTTTTAAAACAACTTGACGCTTTAACAGATATGAAAAACCAAGTATTGCACACACGTGACACAAATATACCTATAATATATAACCTCCCATACGAAATTACATTTGAACGAAGAACGGAAACGCGAGTCAAGGCCCCAACGGATATGTAAAATGGAAATGTGATAATAGATTATGTCGATTTTGGTCATGGTGTCAGGATGCCAAACGCTATAGTAAAATGCGTTAATTCATTTGCATACACGTTGATACAAAATGCGTCTGACGATAGGGTTACCATGACGTTCTCTAAGCCGCTAAATGTCACCAAGTATATGAAACAAAATTTCGTTGCCGACGCCTTATCCCGTGTTAAGGTAAACGCTCTGGGAGAAAACCAAAAATCAATGAAGGTTAACGTGGATAAGGATGAACAACTACAAAGACACATAGACAGCTTAATCAAAGAACTTCAAAGATTACAAAATAAGGGCACAAATGTTAGGAGAAGTAAAGATAAAGCGCGTTAAGAAAAAGCAGAGGTCATAGATGATATAGTTAGAAATACAGTACCAAATAAGTATCACGGTCAAAATACAACGGCCCCAATTAAGGATATAAAACGTCCTCCACAGGTTCATTCTGTTCCTGCTGCAAGTCTTCAGGACCCAGGCCCTTCTACTTCAACCGATTGTCCGAGATTCCAGCATACTACCAATGAAGGAGGGACAAGCTCTCATTAATAACGATAAGTGGTCCTTAGTTAAGATATTAGACTTAAGCTTAATAACCTAAATACACACGTGACACGTTATTTTGTAAAAAAATAATTAACTCTGAAATAAATAATTTAAAAACTCTTACAGATTATATTCAAAATATAACAATTAACAAACTAAAGCAACTATTACCATCGAAAAGGGCTAAACGCGGTATTCTAAATCCCCTCGGGTCTCTTATTAAAATTGTGACAGGTAATTTGGACAATGATGATGCCATAAGGTACAATGCTTTAATAAATTATGTAAAAGTAAATCAAAGTCAGATAAATAGAAAAATGACAGTGGTCGCCGAAATGATGAAACCCTTTATTAATGTTACAAATAGTACAAAATTCAATTTCATACAGCTGGATAAAACTCTTTGGGAAATGAGAAAACAAATTAATATAAAAAACAACTCTCAAACGGAACTTAAAATAGCTAACGTATATAACCTGTTTCTACATAACTTTCAAACTATATATATATCAAACTGGATGAAATTGAAACAGCGGTCGCTTTTAGTAAACTAGGAACATTGCATCAGTCTATTATTGACACCGATGAACTCTTGTCATTGTTAAAAATTATTGAACAAAGAAATAATCTTGTATTTTCTGTAAAAGTAGAAAACATTTTAAAATTAGTGCAAAGTATATATTTAAAAGTATATGCAAAGGAAAATCAAATAACCTTTATTCTAGATATACCCCTAGTTGATTCGAATACATACGTATATTACAAAATTCTTCCTTTACCTACCACTGATTCCATGAACCAAACATCCCTTATTGTACCCAAATACCCCTACCTTCTGATGAAAGGGTTGAAAGCGCTGTCACTTCTTCACCCATGTAAAGAAATTTATGACTCACTGTTCCTGCGTGAAGAGGATTATTCATCCATGTTAATTAGAGATAATTGTGTTACCAGCCTAATGAGTTTTGCAGCTAACACCACCCAATGCTGGCCCCTATTAGTAGAGTTTGATGATGTGAAGATAATGATAATTTAAAATTAAAAATTTTGTACAGCCGACCTCAATATAAGTTATTAAAAATAACTCAAATAACTCAAAAACTATTAGTCTGACCTTGATCAAATTCATATGAGACCACACGAGAAGTATCCGCTTTCATATAAAAAAAGAATCATCGAAATCGGTCCACCCAGTAAAAAGTTATGAGGTAACACACATTAAAAAAAACATACGCGTCGAATTGAGTACCGTCTCCTTTTTGGAAGTCGGCAGAAAATAGCAAACGATCGATGGATGTTCTATTCAAAAATTACAGTATTACTTACCAAAAAATGTGGAAATGAAATATCATACTATGATTTAATTGGGACATACATAATCTCAGCCGACGATAACTGCGAAGCTAAAATTAAGGCATTCAGTCTGAAAAGGCATCATAAATATTTAGAGAAATACCCATTAACTCCCTTACCAATAATAAATCTTCCGGAAACATTACAGCTGTTAATTAAGATATCTTCAAATCCAGCAGCAGTAAACCTGGGTGACGTGGACCTGACCAATCTACAGCAGTTAAGCCACATATTAACCAGTGATAGTGTAAAAAGTGAGCAAAGTGAAAGTGTCATAAATGTGAAGGACATAAGTATCGGGACATTAATTTTATATGTAATTTTTGGTTACAATAATTGTAATCCTTTGTAAAAAATATTTGTATCGAAATTATTGGACTCGGAAAACTTCGCCCGGTAATTTCTGAGATAATCTGATAAATCTGAGGGGGGAAGAGTTATGCATCCCGGTATCCCCGGAACTGCACCGGAGACCATCACAATTCAAGCGTAAGCGTGGGCGAAGATTGCTGAATTGCGTCTGGAGGACGGGTGGTCTTTCGAGTGAATACTGATAACTGTTCTTTAGCTTAAAGATCTAGAATAACAATTAGGATAGTCATAGTTAGGCTCTCACATGTATCGGACATGTAGCTTTAAGTTAGAATCCATCGCGGATTAATTAAGTAGTATATAAGTAATGTATCGCACATTAATAGTAATAAGTTTTTAAATAAAGTCTTTTTAAAAACGTCCTGAGTCAATTTCCAATCTTGACTACGTACATATAATAGTGTAAACATAAATACTTTCTATAACCATTACAATAAATTTACTGAAACATAATAATTACATATGTATATAAGGGTAAGCCTAGCACATTGCTGTAATGAAAAGATAATTTAAAATTAAAGATTTTGTACAGCCAACTTCAATATTAGTTATTAAGAATAACTCAAAAACTATTGGTCTGACCTTGATCAAATTTATATGACACTACAAGAGGAGTACCAGCTTTCAAACTAATAAAGAATCTTCGAAATCGGTTCACCCAGTAAAAGTTATGAGGTAACACACAAAAAAATACAGTTGAATTAAGTACGGTCTCCTTTCTGGAAGTCGGCATATAATTCGATTGAAGGACAAACTTAACTTTGCAGTATAAAAAAATTCTCCTATATATTGTTCGACATCACAATCGCTGCTCTGACTGCAAATGCGAATTTGTAATCGTAATGAGATAAAACTTAAGTATATAATTTACACTATACAGTTTTTTTTCTTGATTTGTGCTGCGAGTCCTTTTTCTTGCTAATTCTCATAATTCTAGGTCAACGAGAATTTTAGGTTTTTATTAGTAGTAAGTTTTCAATTATTCAAGCAAGTTTCATCATCATCATCATCATCATGACAGCCCTTCAGAAGTCCACTGCTGAACATAGGCCTCCCCCAAGGATTGCCACAAAGCACGGTCCTGAGCCACCTGCATCCATCGACTTCCCGCATGTCTCACCAGGTCGTCACTCCATCTCGTGGGGGGTCACCCTACACTTCGCCTACCAGTACGAGGCTGCCACTCGAGAACCTTTCTTCCCCATCGGTTGTCGATTTTTCGAGCTATATGGCCGACCCACTGCCACGTCAGCTTACTAATCCGTTAAGCTATGTCGGTTACTCTGGTTCTAATGCGGATATCCTCATTCTTAAGTTTATCACGCAGAGAAACTCCGAGCATAGCCCTCTCCATAGCTCGCTGAGCGACCTTGAGCTTCCTCATACGGCCAGCAGTGAAGGACCACGTCTCAGTTCCGTAAGTCATCACTGGCAACACGCACTGGTTGTACAATTTCGTTTTAAGGTTTTAAGGTATGTCTGACGAGAAGATGTGTCGTAGCTTCCCGAACGCTGCCCAGCCGAGTTAAATCCGCGATTAACCTCTAGGTCGAGGTTGGACTTACCTAATCGGATTATTTGTCCCAGGTAAACATACTCGTCAACAACTTCGAGCTGAGTGCTCCCAACAACTACCGGCATAGGTATAGGACATTAAACATAATCTTTGTTTTGTCCATGTTCATCTTAAGACCTATCCGTTGGGAGACACTACTGAGGTCATTCAGCATAGTGCTTAGGTCCTCCAGCGATTCTGCCATAAGAACTATATCGTCGGCAAATCGAAGGTGAATGTACTCGCCATTGATGTTAATACCGTACCCTTTCCAGTCCAAAAGTTTGAAAACGTCTTCCAATGCAGCGGTGAAGAGTTTCGGGGATATAATATCACCCTGTCTTACACCTCTCTGCTATTGGATAGGTTTCGTACTCTGGTTCTGAACTCGGATAGCCATCGTAGCTCTACTGTACAAACACTTCAGCACTTCGATATACCGACAGTAAACTTGGCACCGCTGAAGGGACTGCAGCACCGCCCAAATTTCGACGGAATCAAAGGCTTTCTCATAGTCCACATACGCCAGACATAGTGGCAAATTGTACTCTTCGGACTTCTGTACAACTTGCCGAAGGGTATGTATGTGGTCTATGGTGCTAAAGCCCTTTCGGAAACCGGCTTGTTCGGGAGGCTGGAAGTCGTCAAGTCTGCGCGCGAGACGATTCGTAATGACTCTCGAAAACAGCACGTAGACGCGGCTCAGAAGGGAAATCGTCAAGAGAGCTTTATCGCCTTTCTTGAAGAACAAGACCACCGCACTTCTGCTCCACGCCTTCGGAGTAGTGCCACTATGGAGGACGGAATTAACGAGCTTCTGAAGGACTTCAAGTACCGGTTTTCCACACGTTTTCAAAAGATCCGCTGTAATTCCATCCTTACCTGGGGCCCTGCCGTTTTTAGGGTGCTAGAGAACCATTCTAATGTCGCTCAGACTGACGTCCGGGATATCTTCGGAATAATGTCGGATAAGACTTGCTCTTGGATCGTTACTCACACTTGCGAGTGGCTCCAACGATGACGTGTAAAGCTGCCCATAGAACCTCTCAATCTCACTCAAAATCTCAGGTGTCCCGGAAACGATGCTGCCACACTCGGTCTCCAGCTTTGACGGTTGGCTCTTTCTGGCAGACAGATCTCTGGCAAAGACTTTGGAGCCTTGGTTACGCTCGATCACTTCTTCAATACAAGTTGTTTTGAAGTTGTGTAAGTCCCGCTGCAAGCATTTGGAGATCTGTCTGTTCAGTTGCCTGAATGCTGTCAAATCTGTTAAAGAATGTAGTTTCACCTCCCGTCTAACAGCCATGAGATTAAGAGTGTGATCGGAGAGTTTTTGTGTTCTTCTGCGGCGGGTCTTGCAGAACTTAGCTCCGACCGCATGGACAATTTCCACGAGCTTGTCATTCATATCGTCCACTTCATTGCAGTCTTCTAGGCACTGAAAACGGTTTTGTAACTCGAGCTGAAAGGTATCGCGACTTTGGAACAGAGCACGAGGGGGACGGAGCGTTGACTTCATTAGACGAGACCTCTCCAACTTAACGTTTAGGTTCGGTGTGCCTCTAACCATTCGGTGATCGCTACCACTTTTCACCCTCGCGATCACGGAGATATCACTGAACAGTTGTCGTCTGGTCGTCATAATGAAGTCAATCTTATTTTCTGTCGAACCGTCAGGGGCCCGACCAGGTCCACTTCCTGTGGGGCCGCTTCTGGAAGAAAGAGTTCATCATAAAGAGTCCCTCTCTCTCCATGAAGTCGGCCAGCTGCTGGCCCCTTGGGTTCCGTTGCCCTATTCCAAATTTCCCTACTTTCAGCTCACCGTTCTCTCTTGTGCCTAGTTTTGCATTGAAGTCTCCCATTAACACCGTATATTGGGTTTTGGAGGAATGCATGGCTCTATAGATATCCTCATACATTTCCTCCACTTCCTCATCGGGGTGTGCCGAGGTTGGTGCATAACCTGTATGACCTTCAGCGAATATCGTTTGGTTAGTACTCCTCTACCCCTAGCAACCCTCGTCGACACACTCCCGATCTTTACTAAGTTGTTAACGATAGAGTTGTGGACAATAAATCCGACATCTCCTTGGGACAGATGGTCGCCCTCCCGGTGATAGAGTAAGTTGCCGGATTCTAGGATTACCGTGTCCTCCCCCTCTCTTCGGACTTCGGATAATCCTATAATATGCCAGCGCAACTTGTCTATCTCTTCTTCCAACTCCACGATCTTCTCGTCAGTCCTCAGGGTGCGTGCGTTGTACGTTGCCAGGTCGAGTCGTCTAAGGTGGCAACCGAACCTCCACCGGAGATTCTTAGCACCCCCTGCCCTGCCGTTACCATGGTTGCCACCGTAGCCAGGTATAGCGGGGCCGCCGGGGACTGGCGGCCATCTGTTTGTTGCTTTAATCATTGGGGGGGTATTTGCCATAGTTGCCACGCTTGGCGAGCGGGTTGGCTACCGCGGTTTTTTTATTGTAATTTTGGCTATTATCAGGAAGATGCTGCTGCCCATCTCCTGCCTGTTTCCCTTTGTCGCCTTTTATGACACCCACGGGAGGATATGGGGTAGTGGATATTCTTGACTTTGCTATTTTCTTGTACATACAAGACCAATTATTGAATGCAATAAGCGCAGCAATTGCCATTCAAGAACTGTAAGCAATTGTTTACCCGCGGATGTTTGAATGCAACTATTGAATGTGTAGAAAGGGTAATTGAGTTTAGTACAGAGACTAATTTTGTAGTTAGGAATAATAATTAATTCGTTTACACGAATTAATTATCCAATGAGTCGAGGATAAACTAGTAACGGAATACGACAAGCGTACTGTTCCACGTCAGAGCCAAGACTGTCCTAACGGCGGCCGCGCCGTCCTTTTTATACAAGCAAAACGGGCGCCACCGCAGGTGCAATGGTGCAGGTGTGCGGAACACGTGTTATTTACAAGAATTCTGTCTAACTGCACCGAAGCTACCGCGCCGCACGTGCAATAGTGCTGGTCCCGTCACGGCCATACTGACATGCGTGCGTCCTCGCACGCGCTCCATCACAATTCAAGTTATCTGTAGACAAAAAAACATCGTTCGACTACCCTGACATAACAGCGTCTGGTCCGGTCTATATTGACCCTTCAGACTTGCGCGACAGTCAGTTTTGATCCGGCAGTAAGCCCTACAAAACTTTAATCAACTTTATGCGAGATCGGAATGATTAGTCTGTAGCTTTTCTATTTTCTCTTTTTTTTTTCAAGTACTGTTTTCGCTAGTCCGGAATCACTATTCCCTATAGCCATATCATTGGACCGGCACAAAGCCCTGCAATGATAGTAAGAACTATTTTTTTTTCTTACTCTCTTTTTTTTCAAGTACTATTTGCTAGTCCGGAATCACTATTCCCTGTAGCTATATCATTGGACCGGCAAACGCCCTGCAATGATAGTAAGAACCACTTTTTTTTCTTACTCTCTTTCTTTTCAATTCAATATAGAACAGGTAGAGACCAACCATACCGCAAACATGTACCTGTCACAATCACACAAAAGTGTATCGTGAGAGACGTAGTGACATGATAACACCTAAGTATGTAAACCAACAGCAACACGACACATTCCAGTGCAGCACGGACCAGCCTTCCTGCAACTCCATGTTCCTTTCCTGCACAAGAATATTTACTTCGCTAGAGTGTTGCAACGTCTCTAGTATTTTCTAGATGCACAGACACGGCTACCTCTGACTGTCGCACGTCCTCGTGCGGTTGACAGTGAACAGCATACGGTCTATCAGTTATCACCACCTGCTAACAGGTATTAACTCTTGTTAAATATTACAACGGTCGACCATCCCAGACTTCATTTAAGTCACGAACGCGCCGATATGGCTACCTTCAGGCAAACGCACTCCAGCTTTTCGTTCTGCTGCGTTCGGGCCACAATCGCGCCAGCGAGCCGTCGCGCCGTAGCCGTACTAGCTCTAGCGAATCGTTGCACTGCTTTGTAAAATTAAAAGAAATAGAGATAAATGTATTACGAACCATGGTATTCCGAGCTTCCAAAATTCATCACATATTCTCTTAAGAAACGGCAACAGTATTACATTTGAAAACATTGCAAAAAAATAACAGAAACTATGTGTAGAGGCAAATACCACAACATTTCAAAGGGAAGGAGGCAACTGCGCAAAATCTACGAAAGCCGACCTCAGACGTCCATTTACAGCGCCAAAGCACCATTTGTTCGGTGGCCGCTTAAATTGCCCTGCCGTAAGATCAGCCGATAAGTTACCGACTGTAGCGGTGTAGGCTCAATCTTACCAGCGCTCGGCCGTACCTGACCATGTTCGATTAGCCGTCACAACATCTTCCTCATTGATCATTGTTGTAGAGACTTCTACGAATCCCTCGACATCAAACCCCAATCTTGTCGACGACACAATATTCGGAGCAAACTGCAACACTGATCAACACATTAGAACACAAAAATGTCACTTATTATTTTCAATTCATAGCGTGTTAAAGTTAATCCTTTATTTTGGTACATCCCTTAAACGTTTTGAACTTCAAAATATAGCAAATGATAATCATGTTTCGCGTAAACTATCAAATTACAACATAACTTGAATAAGTTAATTGGAAAGCCTCCAACTTCTTCTGACATTTGTTAACATATTTAGGTACATCAAGAAATAATGAAAATACTTGCGAGGTACTTTTAATACAACTGGAACAAATTTAAAAAAATTGGCTTAAATAATTTCACTTTATCTTTTCTCTACACTTTAATGATACGAAAATATCGTAAGTAGCATAGCAAATTTCATTACGGTATTTAACATAAAAACAGATTCATCAATGCAGAATACATTACAGTCTTCCACAAATGTAATAATCCTCATACTTTTCGAAGATTATATGTGGGCAAAAATGGGGATTTTATCCTACTCCTGATGTAAAAAGGGTAATTGAGTTTAGTACAGAGACTAATTTTGTAGTTAGGAATAATAATTAATTCGTTTACACGAGTCGAGGATAAACTAGTAACGGAATACGACAAGCGTACCGTTCCACGTCAGAGCCAAGACTGTCCTAACGGCGGCCGCGCCGTCCTTTTTATACAAGCAAAACGAGTGCCACCGCAGGTGCAATGGTGCAGGTGTACGGAACACGTTTTATTTACAAGAATTCTGTCTAACTGCACCGAAGCTACCGCGCCGCACGTGCAATGGGGCTGGTCCCGTCAAATGCAAGTCTTGACAAGAAATAATTGCTTATGATTTTTGTTTACACCAAGGCAATTATGCTTAGGAGGTAATTATTTTGAAGTTTTGACTTGTCTAAAGACCGCCTTGTACGTGATTGTGTCATTTTTCGACGCGTTGTTTCTAGAATTGCACGTATTTGCTTTGGCGAATTTCCGATTCCTCTATTGGTCATTTTAAAAGAGAAATCAAAAATGAAAGATACCGAAAACTTAAATTACAAGAATCGTGCCACACTTGCAAAATTTGTACAGGAATTTGGAGTTGATTGTGATTGTAAGAGTGTAAAGTCTTAATTAATCTCTAGTCACCACGATATTTTTATGATTTTGACTAATTTCTGACAAAACACACACACACACACACACACACACACACACACACACACACACACACACATAAACACATTCATAAAAACGCGTGCACACGCACACACTCACGTACACGCAATTTCACACGCACCCGCACGCACTAACTTTCAGGGGAAGAACTGGTTCCTGAAACACAGTTACACTAGCTCAGGGGCCAGGGAATCAATGAAATTGTGTATAAAGCTATAATAAATATAAAATATTAATATAAATAATAGATTAAAATAAAATAATTAATTTTAAATTTAAAACCCCTCTAACTTGAGCTCTTCACATGGTCAACTGTGTGCATGTTAAAATTTACATATTTAGTTGTATATTGAATCATAAAAGCTCTTTTTGTATATTATATGTTACTGTTAGGTTATTATTATTTTTTTTCTTCAAAAGTTATGTTGTTTCTTTTTTTGTTTTTTAGATGATTTTGAATTTTTTTGCTGTTTAATGCTTATATTATTTTTATAAGTTTGTTTAGCTGCGTAAGTTTTAACATTATTAGTATAAGATTTAGTTTATAAGGAAAAAGAGGACAATATCGCGTTGGGTTCGACCTGTAAAGATAGATGGATCAAGTAATAAATAAATAAATAAACTGTCATATTGTCCTACTCCCCGTGGTATAGTCAAGAACACTTGCTGCGTTTCCTCGCTGAATGGCTATACTTAGCCTTTGAGCGAGAAAAGAAGCAGCTTTCATTACCAGCAGCGACGACCACTCGCAGATACAGTTCCTTTAGGACTACACTGCATAACTACACTGCACATGGAACCCACGGACCGATAGTTTCTACAGCAAATGGCACAAATATTTAGTTATCTCTCAAGACTCCTATTTGCGCCATTTACCTAACATTAACGTTCAATTGCCTCTTATGCCGCCGCGGCTCTTAACGAGTTACCCTAGAAATGAGAGGTCACCAAAGTGTCTAAGCAGGTAGCATCCTACAGTAGGTCTTTACCTCTCTCCGAAGGGACCAATGTCATACCGTCGGGTCTCTTGCCATCATCTAAAAATATTCCACAAGGCTCTAAGTCTGAGATTTATAGACCGTACTTTGACTTTGCTCAGACTTTACTTTCGAGCTAAGACAATGTCGGTATTTATAGAGCTAACTTCGAAGTCGTGCTGAGTGCGCGCTTAGCAAAGCCTAAGTCAACAATATCGACGACTTACGTAAAACTCAGGATATTATTCAAAAACACTATACCAACCAGTATTAATTTTAAATTGTTGTTTTTATGTTACTCTAATTAATTAAAACAATAAATAGGTAGTTTTAGACCGTCTTCTAGTTTTAAATAGCATTAATCCATTTTCTTTTATCGTAATTTTTATTTATTTCGAATTTCTTAAAATCTTCATAAAATCTCTATCTTCTTAAAATCGATTTTAAATATATTATTTTTAGTTTTATACAGTAATTTTGATTTGAAATATATATATTTTTTTAATTTTATACAAAAAAGTCAAAAACATAATGCGTGTGATGAAGCATCCATAAATAGTTGGACTGTCTGGGCCTTAGCATAAGCTTAGTTTAATCTTAGCCCGATACAACTATAAATTCAAAATCAAAGATTATGCTGAGCATATACTCAGATAAGTTTGTCGTAAGCTAAGTCTGAGCAAAGTCAAAGTACGATCTATAGATCGCAGCCTAAAACCGAGTGAACATTTATAGAGACAAGAGCTCTTCGGATGACATCGTCCAAAGAACCGTGACGGAAAAACTTACCTGCACTTTTCTTACATGAAAGTCCGTGGATCCCAAACTCATGGACGCTGATACCACAGGGGCACTGGTGAGGTTGACAAATTACCTCTCCTAGACGGATTCCTACGGCGGTGCGCTAGCTTTTCCCATAAAGCAATGAGCCAAGATTTAAAAAAGTAAAGTAAAGTTGCAGCCTATTTACGTCCCACTACTGGGCACATGCCTTTTCTCATTTCTGAGATGGTTTTAGGGCAAGGAAATGTCCGCCGCGCTGCCCCAATGCGTGTTGGCGAAATTCACATGTCTTTGAAATATTTTTTTTCTTATTTCTCAGACATGCAGGTCTCGTCACGATGTTTTCCTTCACCGCCAAGCACGTGACAAATCAGCACTTAAAATTGCAATTAACAATTTCATTGGTGCCGGCGGGGATCGAACCCGGGTTGCTAGCGTACTGGGAAGCTTACAGCGAGCGCTAACTCTCTGATCTACCACGGCTCCCAAGCTGCCAAGATTACTTGATAGTAAACCGTGTAACCAGTGACTAGATTCTCCTTAGTCGAAATAGCAGGAAGGCCTGATCTTTGTCACTGTGGAAATTGTGAAACAAATCTTTCTGCACACTCCATACCAACGGACTTTCCCACTGTTTTTGTTGGTTAACTTCCAAAGGAACATTTTCGCCGGGACAGAGCGTTAGCCATGTTTGCCTTGCCTCCGCAGCAAACATCAGGTCTACTTTATTATTTAAACTTATGTTACATAAGTCATTGATACTATGCACGGAAGCAAGGAAAGAAAGCAATACAACGCTAGTAAATTAGCTTGACTCCAGGCTATTGTATTTAAAGTTAAGTTTAGAATTTTTTCTAAAGCCATTTTAAGATTATTATCAATATCCTTTAAAATATTTCAACATTTCCAAATAGAACCTGTGCGTAGTATGTAAATTTAGGTACAAGAGGACAATATTTTAAAAAAGTAAGATAAATGTGGGGGTTTAAGATATACAATTGATAATTGTATATCTTAAACTCCCATAAACATAGTTTAAAACTATTTAAATTTTGTTCTTAAAACAGATTTAATAATATCGAAAAACAACGGGGCGCCTAGCAGGTATAGCGATTCCGCACTGACAGTTTTTATTCCTGGAGAAGTATGATCAAAATTTTAAATGTTACCCTATCGATAGAGTTAAAAGCATTCCAAAGGTCAACGTTCACAAGAATATCTACATCAGTATTTGATGAAAAAGTACGCATTGAATGTACCGTGGCCTCCCAGGCACCTTAAGCGCTAAAACCTAGTCAAGTAAGCTGAAATTTTGTCTTAAGGTTAGAGATTATGTACCTGCATCAAATTCATCAGCATCAAATTATCGAACCAACGGCATTAGGATGGCTATCGTTATCCCTTTTTTGAAAGCACACAATTTTGCCAGGTATAAGTAGGAAATGAAATTGGGATTAATATTACCAGAAAACATAAAATTACATAATTTTGTAATGTCATTAATAAGTACTCTACTGACGTCATAGACAAAAGCGCTTACATAAGCTTTGAGATGTTGAGGCGTGATCTCGTCAATGCCGCCAGCAGAGCCTTTCGGAAATGACAAGATTGAATCTATAGTGTCTTTTTCAGAGAGTTGTATAGGTTGCATAGAAATATTGGGAGGCATCTGTAAATTCTAAGAACGATTGAACCGAAGGATGCTTCTGACGAAGTCCTTCAAGAATTTCGACATTACGAAGAGCCAGGATGTGCTGTAAGCCATTCATTACTTTCGACACAACTGCTTATTTTAAATCAAAAACAGGACTATGTCGGGATAAATGAGTATTAATTTGGTAAAAAAAATTTAAAGGAAGTCTCTTTTAGTTGAGACGTAACTTATTTATTTATGGTTTTATTAAAATGAAAATGAGATGCGCGAAAGTAAATATTTTTTTCCTAATTCTTTAAACAATTAGTGAAACAATTTTGAATAGTGCATGATAGTGCTTTAGAAAGTTGCATCCTCGCACTTCTAGAAATTCTTTCAACCGCTGGTAAATTACGATGATAATTGTAAATTTGTTCAGAAAAAAGTGAAAAAAATTTGTCATACGAAATATTACTAATCATCATCATCATGATCATAGTTACAGCCCTTCATAAGTCCACTGCTAAACATAGGCCTCCCGCAAGGAATGCCACAAAGCACGGTCCTGAGCCACCTGCATCCATCGACTTCCTGCATGTCTTATCAAGTCGTCACTGCATCTAGTGGGGGTCGCCCTACACTTCGCCTACCCGTACGAGACTGCCACTCGAGAACCTTTCTTCCCCATCGGTTGGCGGTTCTTCGAGCTATATGACCAGTCCACTGCCACTTCAGCTTACTAATCCATTGGGCCATGTTGGTTACTCTGTTCTACTTCTTCATTTCTAAGTTTATCACGCAAAGAAACCCCGAGCATAGCCCTCTCTATAGCTCGCTGGGCGACCTTGAGCTTCCTTATACGGCCAGCAGTGAAGGACCACGTCTCAGATCCGTAAGTCATCACTGGCAACACGCACTGGTTGTACAATTTCGTTTTCAGGTTTTGAAGTATGTCTAACCAGAAGATGTGTCGTAGTTTCCCGAACGCTGCCCAGCCGAGTTGAATCCGTCGTTTGTCCTCTCGGTCAAAGTTCGACTTATCTAGTCGGACTTTTTGTCCCAGGTAAACATAGTCGTCAACAACTTCGAGCTTAGTGCTCCCAACAACTACCGGTATAGGTGTGACATGGACGTTAAACATGATTTTTTTTGTCCATGTTAATCTTAAGATCTATCCATTGGGAGACACTATTGAGGTCATTGAGCATAGTGCTTAGGTCCTCCAGCGATTTTGCCATAAGGACTATATTGTCAGCAAATCAAAAGTGTGTGATATACTCGCCATTGATGTTAATACCGCATCCTTTCCAGTCCAGTAGCTTGAAAACGTCTTCCAATGCAGCGGTGAAGAGTTTTGGGAATATAACGTCACCCTGTCTTACACTTCTCTGCAGTTAGATAGGTTTCGTACTCTGATTCTCTACTCGGATAGCCATCATAGCCCTACTGTACGAACACTTCAGCACTTCGATACACCGACAGTCAACTTGACACCGCTGAAGGGACTGCAGCACCGCCCAAATTTTGACGGAATCAAAGGTTTTCTCATAGTCCACACACACAAAGCAAAGTTGCAGATTATATTCTTCTGTCTTCTATACAATTTGCCAAAGGATGTGTATGTGGTCTATGGTACTAAAGCCTTTTCTTGCTAGCTTGTTCGGGTAGCTCGAAGTCGTCAAGTCTGCGTGCGAGACGATTCGTAATGACTCTCGAAAACAGCACGTAGACGCCGCTCAGAAGGGAAATCGTCAAGAGAGCTTTATCGCCTTTCTTGAAGAACAAAACCACCGCACTTCTGCTCCACACCTCCGGAGTAGTGCCACTATGGAGGATGGAATTAACGAGCTTCTGAACGACTTCAAGTACCGGTTTTCCACATGTCTTCAAAAGGTCCGCTGTAATTCCATCCTCACCTGGGGCTCTGCCGTTTTTAAGGTGCTGGAGAGCCATTCTAATCTCGCTCAGACTGACGTCCGGGATATTTTCGGAATAATGTCGGATAAGACTTGCTCTTGGATCGTTACTCACACTTGCGAGTGGCTCCAACGATGAAGTGTAAAGCTGCCCATAGAACCTCTCAATCTCACTCAAAATCTCAGGTGTCCCGGAAACAATGCTGCCACACTCGGTCTCCAGCTTTGACGGTTGGCTCTTTCTGGCAGACAGATCTCCGGCAAAGACTTTGGAACCTTGGTTCCGCTCGATCGCTTCTTCAATACAAGCTGTATTGAAGTTGTGTAAGTCCCGCCGCAAGCATTTGGAGATCTGTTTGCTCAGTTGCCCGTATGCTGTCAAATCTGTTGAAGACTGTAGCTTCATTTTCCGTCTAACAGCCATGAGATTAAGAGTATGATCGGAGAGTTTTTATGTTCTTCTGCGGCGGGTCTTGCAGAACATAGCTCCGACCGCATGGACAGATTCCACGAGTTTGTCTTTCATATCGTCCACTTCATTGCAGTCTTCTAGGCACTGAAAACGGTTTTGTAACTCGAGCTGAAAGGTTTTGGAACTTTGGAATAGAGCACAAGTGGGACGGAGCGTTAACTTCATTAGACAAGACCTCTCCAACTTTACGTTCAGGTTCAGTGTGCCTCTAACGATTCGGTGATTGCTACCAGTTTTCACCCTCGCGATCACGGAGACATCACTGAACAGTTGTCTTCTAGTCGTCGTGATGAAGTCAATCTCTGTTTTGTCGAACCGTCGGGGCTCGATCAGGTCCACTTTCTGTGGGGCCGCTTCTGGAAGAAAGAGTTCATCATAAAGAGTCCCTCTTTCGGCATGAAGTCGGCCAGCTGTTTGCCCCTTGGGTTCCGTTGCCCTATTCCTAAATTCCCTACTTTCAGCTTACCGTTCTATCTTGTGCTTGTTTTTGCATTGAAGTCTCCCATTAACACCGTATAGTGGGTTTTGGAGGAATGCATGGCTCTAGAGATATCCTCATACATTTCCTCCACCTCCTCATCGGGATGTGCCGAGGTTGGTGCGTAAATCTGTATGACCTTCAGTGAATACCGTTTGGTGATTCTGAGTATAAGGTACGCAACCTTCGTCAACACACTCTGAATCTTTACAACGTTGTTAACGAGAGACTTGTGGACGATAAATCCGACGCCTCCTTGGGACAGATGGTCGACCTCCCGGTGATAGAGCAAGTTGCCAGATTCGAGGATTACCGTGTCCTCCCGCTCTCTTCGGACCTCGTATAATCCTATAATATGCCAGCGTAACTTGTCTACCTCTTCTTCCAACTCCACAATCTTCTTGTAAGTCTTCAGGGTGCGTGCGTTGTATGTTACCAGGTTGAGTCGTCATGGGTGCCAACCGAATCTCCACCGGAGATTCTTAGCACCTTCTGCCCCGTCGTTACTATGGTCGCCACCTTAGCCAGGAATAACAGGGCCGCCGGGGACTGGGGGCCGTCTCTTTGTTACTCTCATTATAGAGGGATATTTGCCGTAGTTGCCACGCTTGGCGAGCGGGTTGGCAATCGCAATTTTTTTATTGTAATTTTGCTATTATCAGGAAGATGCTGCTGCTCATCTCCTGCCTCTTTTCCCACTGTCACCTCTTACGACACCATTAGGAAGATATTGGGTATTGGATATTGTTTACCGCCACTACACGGCACGGCATATAACTAATAGAGTTACGAATTTCTACGGTATCCTGTGAAGTCGAAATACTTTTGCTATGACATCGTTTAAAATGTAAATTTAATCCGCTTTTATCTTTAAACAGCCTATCGTCGATACAATTTTAACACCTTAGGAAATCCGGATGTGAATGTACCGGAACGCCAATGTTCGCTCTCTTCGCTCGCTCAGTTGAACCCGCCATCCCCTTCTAACCTAACATGTCCGAGTCGGAGGCCGCAGATCCCGAGCTCGCTTCGCTAGCTCTTGCACTCAATAAAACGACTAAGTTTATCGGTGGCCAAAAGGGTAGCGAAGTCGTCGAAAAACAGGAGGAGGCCAATAAAACGTAAGGGAGCACATTCACGTAAACTTGGAAGCAACGGAGTGACGTAAAGTATATCTGTCAATGTCAACAAAATTACCGGGTTTGGGTTTGAAAGTAAGTTACCTGTATTTTGCCGGCCTAGCGATTCATTTTACGCATTTTGAGATGAATTTGACAGATATAACGTCAACGTTAGAATTCAGTTGTATATACGATCTATATCACGTTTAGTTAGTGATTTACCAATAATTTTAAAAAATATTTAAAAATACATCGACGCTGCTTCGGCAGCAAAAATCGCATGGAGGTGCTTCAGATAGACCCCCTTCAGAGAATCCTCAAATTCAGGCGACTCAATTTCAAACCCAGCCCGATTTTTTTGGTATAACAAACTCCTACGCTTCTATGCGAGTTCCCTCCACCCAGGTACCAAATTTCTTAGGTTTTATTGTTGCTTGTGTCTTTGTGTTGTAGTCAACGGTTTTTTGCTGGGTCAAGTTTTAGTCGAGATCTCTTAATTAAAATACTAAAAATTTTAATTACCATGGCAAAACACAAAACATATCAGGACTATACATGAATATTTTATATTTATAAGAATATTTTATTTACAAAATAAAAGTAAAACACTCAAAATATTATTGACAGACACTTGATAGTTTTTTTTGTTTTTTTTTTAATATTTTATTACCTATACCTAGAATACCTAGAATATGCTGGTGTATATTGCTATTTCTAATTTCGTTCGAGAGAAATAGCATTACGAATTATTATGTTTTGCCTTTGTACAGAAGAACCAACTTTATCTAAAAATTATAAAATTTGGTTCTGTTAACACGAGACCTTAAAATCATCTTCGTTTTCTGTTTCTAACTCTACGCATAAATGCTTCGAGAACCTCTCTTCTTGCTATCCATTTTTTCCTTCATCCAACACTTTTTTATTACGATGTTTTCTCAATGTATCTTGATTCAAAAAAGCAGCAACGATCAACACACCCTCTGCAATCATGTTTGCAAATGAAGAGAAAATCCAATTGAATACAAGAATTGCATGTGAATTGTATGTGTTGTTTACACCAAGAAAAGTTTTGAAACGAAAGTTAACCAATATATAAAGACTGTTACGTATTTTTAGACCGTGCAAGTCATTTATTGCTTTAATTTAATTGTATGCAACAGGCAAGGAACTTGCATCATGTAAATGATCCTTTAAAATACATGACATGAATGGTTGTATCTTTTAATTGCGTTGATTTGAAGCTTTTATCATTTCCAAGGGATCATAAACCTTATTACATATAGTATTTAACACTCCATTACTTCTATTTTGCTTTGTAAAATACAAAAAGAAAAATTTTAATATAATTTGTTTAAGTTAAAGAACAATTTTCCATCCTTTTTGCCGATCTCTTGTGAATTAACTGAGAAGAATCTTCCGTGAGAGTTTATCTGTAATACCGCAGCCTAATTAGAGCTGTGCTTCATTTCCCTTGATATAGTTTTTCAAAAGATCTTCAGAGTAAAACTCCAAATGTGAACCAACGATGTCACCATTCTTTTTACCAATTGAGAATAATGTCCGGCTCGTTACAATCCCAAAAATATTTCAAATCACCCTAACAACTGTCTTTATTTTATGGGGTTTTAAAATAATTGATCTTCGAATTGTTTACTATATAAATGGGCCGTTCATTCTTGGGCTGACCATACCCTCAATAATGTTTTACATTACTCAAGCTTACAGTTATTAAAATTTGAATTCAAAGATGTCAATGCAGAGAATGTCTTAAGTATCACATCAATTAAGATATTGGGAATATTTTTACCGTACGATCAACAAAGTAGGTTTATCTTGTTCACATCGCAACGATACAACAGATCCGCATATATTAAATAAAAACAATTTTCTCATAGGTGCCAGAAGTTTATCCAGATATGTGGATAAACTTGGAAAGTAAAATATAGAGTTAATACCATTTTCATCAAAATTGTTAGCGCCATTTAGCTAGTCGTAAAAATAGGCTCAATAATATAGATCAAACACCGCCACACGCTCTATGAAGTAAATTATAGGAAGCAAATTCTTATAGATATAGATACCTGATCGTGGAAAGCTGGCAACAAACATATCATCAGATCTCAGAGGCATATTGTAAATATTGGCAGCATCTTTTTTATATTCATTTAGCATCGTATAATTCTTTGGACCCACGTGAACACATTTTTCGTAGCTTTTTCCTGGAAATGGTTAATATTTAGTTTCTTCTGTATAAAGGAAAACATCAAACAATAAGTTTCTACATGCCTATCCCTACATTTTATTTCGAACTTACTTTTACCGATTACATTTTTAAATATAAAACTCTACATAATTAATCTTTAAAAAAAGTTAACGTTTAAAAAGTTATAAATAAATAAATAAAATTACTGTACAAGTTTTTTTGTCGAGCCCGATAGTATTCTGCTGCACAAAATAGAATAAAACATAGATTCAAATTATTACCTAAATTATATTTTGGAAGCAACTTAAAAGGTTTCATGTAAAAATAATTTTGGACTCACCAATAAAATATTTTCGTAATTCCTTATTTTCATTTTCGTCGGAACGAAATTCAAGAGGAAAGTCCTTAAGTGACGACATTTTTGCAATCCAAATTAATGTTTCAACTGTAGATCCCTGTTGATCGATTCTACTGAATGACTTTTCAGATGGGTTTCGATTACATATTACTTAATATTATCAACAAATCAATTTAATAATAAAATTTAGAGCTTCATTTTTTATCAAAGTGATAACTGATGTAGTGATATAACAATAACTCCCTTATTTTTTTCATGAGAGATAGAGCATCAGTTCAGATTACGTTTCGTCCCTTTTACCTATTTCTGCTGTTAAGAACCCATGGAACTGCTATTGTGTATCGGCTTAAAGGGAAAGAGACCCCATTTGATTACAGACAATGCAGTCTTTTAACTTGACGACGACATATTATGTTTCACCTCTAATCGGAGCATAATCAGGAGAAAAGAAACTGTTTGATGGCTTGAACATTTTAGCGGTCTATTCCTCTATTCCACTATTATGCAGAGGGCGGCACTGAAAATTTCGGGAATCAAGGAAGTGACACAACATAACTATTTAAAAATGTATTTATTGCTTTTCGAAGTATTCTCCGCGAAATTTGACACATTTTTCCATACGATGGAACCAATCATTGAAGCAACCATTCCATTCGGAAGTTGGGGTCTCCAAAATGGCCGTTTTGTAGGCGTCCACAGCTTCTTCAGGTGATGAAAATCTCTGTCCACGCAATTTATTCTTTATTTAAGGGAAAGTATAGAAATCAATATGGCTTAGGTCTGGGCTGTACGGCGGTTGGTCTAATAATTCTATGTTTTCTTGCTCTAAAAACTCTTTTGTTCTGTGTGCGGTGTGAGAACTCACATTGTCGTGATGGAGGATGATGCGGCGGATGCAGTTCTCTTTACGGAGTTCAGAAATGACCTGTGGCAAACAAATGCTAGCATACCATTCTGCATTAACCGTTCTTTGTCCCTCAAGAGGAATAGTCGTAACATGGCCGGTTTTGGAGACAAACATGGCCATCATTTTTTTTGCAACACTCCGTGAACGAACAATTTTTGTTGGCTTTAACTCATTTTCGAACATTCCAAACTCGTGACTGGTTTTTTGTTTCGGGTTCGTACGCATATATCCAAGATTCGTCACCTAATATGATGTTGTATACAGTATTTGAGGATCCTACGTGGAATCTTTCGAGAGTTCTGACGCACCAAGTAACGCGAGCCGCTTTTTGCTCTTCACAGAGCGAATGCGGTATCCATCGGGAAAACAACTTTTTTACACCTAATTGTTCATGCAAGATTATTTGTATTTGACTCATGCCAATGTCCAAAGTTGCCTGAATTTCGCGGTATATCACATGTCGATCTTTCTCAATCAGCTTACGCACAGTATTAAAGTTTTCTTGGGTGACTGCAGTTTTTGGACGACCTTGACGGGGATCATCACTGAGCTTGACACGTCCACGTTGAAATTCGGCAAACCAGCGATAAATTGTGGTTTTAGATGGGGCTTCATCACTAAATGCCGAAATCATCCGGTCAACACACTGTTTTTGTGTTAAACCACTTCGAAAGTCATAATAAATCCTCGCTCTTGAATTTTCTCGGGTCAATTCCATTTTCTCAACGACTAAACAAGTTTGACCACAGAACACAATTACTCTTTATCAAGAGAAGAACGCCAACTTCATACTAAAAAACGGAAACACGTCTTTACGTGTGTATACGAAAAGCGCTACGGTGGACGCCCATATATAACGTTTTTAGCGGGAATTTCAAACCTTTGTATTCTGTAACTTTAAACTTTTTATTTAAGGCTTATTCGAGTAATTTTGGCTCAAGCCTTACAAACCTATGGGGTAAATTCCCATATATTTGAGAGGTTGCACCAAAATTACTCGAATATAATTTAGATTAGTATGTGGGATAAAATAAAACTATAAATAAGTATAGTCATGTAATTTTATTTTCTGGAAGACAGATTGTTTTATAAACTACACATTATTATTGATGTTTTTTAATGCTTTTGCACGTAATATTTTCACGCACGTTACTAATATATAACACATGTTATTGTCAGAGAGTTATTCTTCACAGAACATTAACGTAAATTTAAATCAGTAAAATTCTCATGATGAAACTTTACTCAGCCCAAATACGTGATCTGAAACAGATACAATTTGAGTCAATATAGTAATAAAACCTACAAATAACGCCCAATAAATTCGAAATGTTTATAGCCTTACCACAATATTGTCAAAGTTTTTCTTTTCCTATCATAGGAAACTTGCAGAAAGTGATCAGATGATTTTGTGCGTTTTATTTACACAACACTTAACTTACTTTCGATGATGATCACAAATCGTGCATAAAGCTTTGAAATTAATGAATAAATTTATAGTCAATATCTTATACAAAATTAACATCTTACATATTTGCGTACATACGAAAATGAAGTCCATCTAACTGAGTTTAAGCAAAAATGAATAATAAATATTAAAAACTAAACCTATGAAATAAATTTTAATAAATTTCAGAAAATATTTTCAATATGAAAGACGTTGACAAACAAATGTCATTTTTTCTTCTCTATTAATTCATGGCTTCTTTTGATAAAATTCTGCTAATATTTAATAATTTTATTTAAATCAATTAATAGGTAAACTAATTGTGCGAATCTCAGAGTAATATGTATGAAATTTTACTTGAAAGAGCAAACCAATAAAAGTTTAACACCGAATTAACATTTTTATTTTCTTCCCATATAATATGAATTTGTTTATCTAATTTTTAAAATGGCAATCTAAAACAAAATTAAAGAAAGAGACAGCGATATTTTATCTCGCTTTATTTTAACAAGCCCAACACGCATATTGACAAAATCATGATTGTGTGCAGATTTTTCAGCTTTCATACAAAGTTGCCTCACCCTGAGTTTGACGAAACCTTGTGACAAGACCGAGAATCTTTTTTTAAATAAATAAATGGTATTCGATTTTTAAAACCAAGGAGTTTTCAATTAAAAAGATTTTAATATGACAGGAACAGTGGAAATATTCCATTCCTGATACTTTTAGTGCAGCCTATGTAATATCGACGTAATACCGTCGTATTATCGATGGTTACGTGTCCGTGTATTAGTGTTGGGAGTAATGGTGTTGGGATCGTGGTGACGATGATAATGCACGCAATTGAAGGAATTGCTCTTCAAACTAGGTTGGACACATCATTTTGTTTTTTGTTAATTTTATTAGCTTATTCATTATTTACTACGTGGTAAAGCATTGCTGCAGCTATACTAGTAGTATAGTTGTAGCACGAATGGGTCGGCTCGAATGGGGAAGAATCACGCTCTCACAGAATACCAGCACAAAATAGCAGCTTAACACTGCTGTGTTTCGTATGGTGAGTGTAGAAAACCGGAGACGCTTTTACTGGAAAGGAGGCATTCCATCTTAGTCCTCACGGGTGGCAACGCATTTGTATTTTGATTCGTAATCGAGGATAGATGTAAATGTCTATGGACCACAGCAACCACTTACCCTCAGGTGGACTATGCGCTCGTTTGTCACCCTTATCCTATAAAAAAATTATATCTATTGTTGAATGAGTGAATATTAGAATTTTGGATCCAACGGTTTTGATGGTTAAATTGGAAGCTATTTTATATATGGATTATACATAAGAAGTACATAGAAACATATTTTTCATTATTTTGTAATTAATATTATTTTACATTTATCCGGAAAATTACTTCAAATTGCTGTTTTTCATCATATCTCTAAAAGGATCGATAAAAAATAGTCTGTAAAAATTATGAACACATAGATAATAAAGTATAGATAAAGGAACATTATCAGAATTTCGATATTTACTGTTTACGCTTTTGAATTTTTTTTTATTTTTAAATCTACCACTACCTAGTGATGGATTCTTTTACGCCGCCACTATATGACGTGTATTATCCCGGGAGTCGTAATATGTATATAGAAGAAGACTACTGTATACTAATATAATTACAACACACCTGCCAAGCATAGACTTGCCAAAAGGAATTGCCCTCAAGAATTGCGGTCGGTACGGTCCTGATCCACTTGCATCCATTAATCGGGAATCAAACTCGGTTACCTCATGTACTATAAAACTGTAAGGTAATAATAATTATTCGCTATTCACTGACCTACCTCGATTCTCAAATAAAATTCATAACAATTATAAGTTTAGTAATATTTAATTTTCGTCTTGAGGTGACGTAAATTTTTATGGGGTACTTATGAGGTCATCTGGATGGTTATTAGCTATAGTTGGACCTAGTGTCTAGCGCTGTTGTCGGGATCACTAGTTAGACATAATTAAAAGCAACAATAGGTTAAGGGTTCGGACTGCAATCTTTGAAAGACGTGGGTTCGAATCCGCAATTCGAATGGTTACAGGAGAATAATGCTATGGCTACTCCCTCCGGTACGCCTTTGGTCGGTATTGCTCTATGATAACTATTTAAAAACCGGTATATCAAAATATCGCTCGGTGACAGCGACTCACAGTCGCTTTAGAGCGAGCGCCCTGATTAGGTAAACAAATCACGACCGTTATTATTGTAATTTTTAATTACTTACATATGAAAGGTAACGCTATCTTTTTTTGTAAGTTTGACGTGGTAGATCTGGGTAGACTAGGTAGAAAATATGCATGTATAGCCTTCATTTGTTTTGTGTTTTGCTATGGTAATTAGAATGTTTAGTATATTAACTAAGAGATCTCGACTAAAACTTGACCCAGCAAACAACCGTTGACTACAACACAAGGACAAGCAACAATAAAACCTAAGAAAGTTGGTACCTGGGTGGAGGGACTCGCATAGAAGCGTAGGAGTTTATTATACCAAAAAAATCGGGTTGGGTTTGAAATTGAGACGCCTGAATTTAAGGATTCTCTCAAAGGGGTTTATCTGAAGCACTTCCATGCGATTTTTGCTGCCGGAGCAGCGTCGATGTATTTTTAAATATTTTTTAAAATTATTGGTAAATCACTTACTAAACGTGATATAGATCGTATATACAACTAAACGTAGTGATTATATTCTCTTTGTATACAACTGAATTCTAAAGTTGACGTTGCATCTGTCTAATTCATCTCAAATACGTAAAATGAATCGCTAGGTCGGAAAAATACAGGCGACTTACTTTCAAACCCAACCCCGGTAATTTCGTTGACATTGACAGATATACTTTACGTCATTCCGTTGCTTCCAAGTTTACGTGAATGTGCTCCCTTACGTTTTTATTGGCCTCCTCCTGTTCTTCGACGACTTCGCTACCCTTTTGGACACCGATATATTTACTTGTTTTATTGAGTGCAAGAGCTAGCGAAGCGAGCTCGGGAGCTGCGGCCCCCGACTCGGACAGGTTAGGTTAGAAGGGGATGGCGGGGTCGACTGAGCGAGCGAAACGAGTCCAGTCCGAAAGAGAAGCTATGGTAGAGCGTGTGAATCTCACATTACAGGCAGTCTCCGATTGGAGCGATGCCAATCTTGTGAAGTTCAACGCCTCCAAAACACAAGCGTGTCTCTTCACTACAAAAAGGAGCCAGCTCACCTTGGCTCCTTCTTTCCGAAATGTATCACTGAAGTATACCGACCGCCTTCAGTTGTTAGGGTTTGAAATATCCTCAAATTTGAACTTCGGGCGGTTCATTGCGAGCAAGGCCAAAGCAGCTGCAAGGAAGCTGGGAGTCCTTGCAAAGGTGCGGCGATACTTCACGCCGGGACAGCTGCTTACTTTATATAAAGCGCAAGTCCGGTCGTGCATGGAGTATTGCTGCCATATATGGGCTGGTGCTGCAAAATGCCACCTAGGAGCTTTGGACTCGATAGAAAGGCGTGCTATGAGGCTTATTGGTGACCCGAATTTGGTTAAAACTAATCTTACCAGCCTCGAACACAGACGTAAAGTAGCCAGCCTTTCGGTTGTCTACCGGATGCATTTCGGAGAGTGTGCGCAGGAATTACATAACTTAATTCCACCCTCTCCCTTCCACCATCGGACAACCAGACGTTCGGCCAGTCTCCACCCTTTCGTTGTTGACTTACCACGCATTCGAACCAAACGGTTCGCCACGTCGTTCATCATGCGTACAGCAAAGGAGTGGAATAAGTTGCCAGCATCTGTCTTTCCATCCGATTACAGTGTGGGTGTCTTCAAGACAAGAGTGAATAGGCTTTTGTTGAGTCAGTGCGCTTCACCATCTTAGGCTACATCACCACTTACCATCAGGTGGGATCGTAGATAAGCGCTGGCTTAGTAGAAAAAAAAAACGAGCGAACATTGGCGTTCCGGTACATTCACATCCGGATTTCCTAAGGTGTTAAAATTGTATCGACGATAGGCTGTTTAAAGATAAAAGCGGATTAAATTTACATTTTAAACGATGCCATAGTAAAAGTATTTCGAATTCACAGGCTACCGTAGAAATTCATAACTCTATTAGTAATATGCCGTGCCGTGTAGTGGCGGTTGAGAATATCCACTACCCCATATCTTCCCGTGGGTGTCGTAAGAGGCGACAGTGGGAAAGATGTAGGAGATGGGCAGCAGCATCTTCCTGATAATAGCAAAATTACAATAAAAAACTGCGGTTGCCAACCTGCTCGCCAAGCGTGGCAACTATGGCAAATATCCCCCTATAATGAGAGTAACAAAAAGACGGCCGCCAGTCCCTGGTGACCCCGCTATTCCTGGCTACGGAGGCGACCATGGTAACGGCGGGACAGGGGGTGCTAAGAATCTCCGGTGGAGATTCGGTTGCCACCCATGACGACTCGACCTGGTAACATACAACGCACGCACCCTGAAGACTGTCGTGGAGTTGGAAGAAGAGATAGAAAAGTTACGCTGGCATATTATAAGATTATCCGAGGTCCGAAGAGAGCGGGAGGACACGGTAATCCTCGAATCTGGCAACTTGCTCTATCACCGGGAGGCCGACCATCTGTCCCAAGGAGGCGTCGGATTTATCGTCCACAAGTCTCTCGTTAACAACGTTGTAAAGATTGAGAGTGTGTTGACGAGGGTTGCGTACCTTATACTCAGAATCACCAAACGGTATTCGCTAAAGGTCATACAGGTTTACGCACCAACCTCGGCACATCCCGATGAGGAGGTGGAGGAAATGTATGAGGATATCTCTAGAGCCATGCATTCCTCCAAAACCCACTATACGGTGTTAATGGGAGACTTCAATGCAAAAATAAGCACAAGAGTGAACGGTTAGCTGAAAGTATGGAAATTTGGAATAGGGCCACGGAACCCAAGGGGCCAGCAGCTGGCCGACTTCATGGCAAAAGAGGGACTCTTTATGATGAACTCTTTGTTCCAGAAGCGGCCCCACAGAAAGTGGACCTGGTCGAGCCCCGACGGTTCGACAAAACATGAGATTGACTTCATTATGACGACCAGATGACAACTTTTCAGTGATGTCTCCGTGATCGCGAGGGTGAAAACTGGTAGCAATCACCGAATCGTTAGAGGCACACTGAACCTAAACGTTAAATTGAAGAAGTCTCGTCTAATGAAGTCAACGCTCCGTCCCGCTCGTGCTCTATTCCAAAGTTCCGAAACCTTTCAGCTCGAGTTACAAAACCATTTTCAGCGCCTAGAAGACTGCAATGAAGTGGACGATATGAATGACAAACTCGCGGAAACTGTCCATGGGGTCGGAACTATGTTCTGCAAGACCCGCCGCAGAAGAACACAAAAACTCTCCTATCACACTCTAAATCTCATGGCTGTTAGACGGGAAATGAAGCTACAGTCTTCAACAGATTTTACAGCATACGGGCAACTGAGCAAACAGATCTCAAAATGCTTGCGGCGGGACTTACGCAACTTCAATACAGCTTGTATTGAAGAAGTGATCGAGCGGAACCAAGGCTCCAAAGTCTTTGCCGGAGATCTATCTGCCAGAAAGAGCCAACCGTCAAAGCTGGGGACCGAGTGTGGCAGCATCGTTTCCGGGACACATTAGATTTTGAGTGAGATTAAGAGGTTCTATGGGCAGCTGTACACGTCATCGTTGGAGCCACACGCAAGTGTGAGCAACGACCCAAGAGCGAGTCTTATCCGACACTATTCACAAGATATCTCAGACGTCAGTCTGAGCGAGATTAGAATGGCTCTCCAGCACCTTAAAAACGGCAGGGCCCCAGGTGAGGATGGAATTACAGCGGAAATTTTGAAAGCGGGTGGAAAACCGGTACTTGAAGTCCTTCAGAAGCTCGTTAATTCCGTCCTCCATAGTGGCACTACTCCGAAGGCGTCGAGTCGAAGTGCGGTGGTCTTGTTCTTCAAGAAAGGCGACAAAGCTCTCTTGTAGATTTCCCTTCTAAACCGCGTCTACGTGCTGTTTTCGAGAGTCATTACGAATCTTCTCGGACGCAGACTTGACGACTTCCAGCTTCCCGAACAAGCCGGTTTCCGAAAAAGCTTTAGTACCACATACACACCCTTTGGGAAATTGTACAGAAGACAGAAGAGTATAATCTGCAACTTTGCTTTGCATATGTGGACTATGAGAAAACCTTTGATTCCGTCGAAATTTGGGCGGTGCTGCAGTCTCTTCAGCGGTGCCAAGTTGACTGTCGGCGTATCGAAGTGCTGAAGTGTTCGTACAGTAGGGCTATGATGGCTATCCGAGTACAGAATCAGAGTACGAAACCTATCCAACTGCAGAGAAATGTAAGACAGGGTGACGTTATATCCACGAAACTCTTCACAGCTGCATTGGATGACGTTTTCAAGCTACTGGACTGGAAAGGATGCGGTATTAACATCAATGGCGATTACATCACTCACCTTCGATTTGCCGACAATATAGTACTTATGTATTTGCTGTAGAAACTATCGGTCCGTGGGTTCCATGTGCAGTGTAGTTATGTAGTGTAGTCCTAAAGGAACTGTATCCGCGAGTGGTCGTCGCTTCTCGTAATATGAAAGCTGCTTCCTTTCTCACTCAAATGCTAAGTATATCCATTCAGAGAGGAAACGCAGCAAGTGTTCTTTACTATACCACGGGGAGTAGGACTGTATGACAGTTTATTTATTAATTACTTGAGGCATCTATCCTTACAGGTCGAAACTAACGCCATATTGTCCTCTTTTTCCTTATAAACTTAATCTTACACTAATAATATTAAAACTTGCGCAGCTAAACAAACTTATAAAAATAATATACGCATTAAACAGCAAAAAAAATTAAAATCATCTAAAAAACAAAAAAAACATAACTTTTGAAAAAAAAATAACCTTACAGTTACATATAATATACAAAATGAACTTTTATGATTCAATATACAACTAAATATGTAAATTTTAACATGCACACAGTTGACCATGTGAAGAGCTCAAGTTAGAGGGGTTTTAAATTTAAATTTATTTATTTTATTTTAATTTATTATTTATTTTAATATTTTATATTTATTATAACTTTTTACACAAGTTCATTGATTCCCTGGCCCCTGAGCTAGTGTAACTGTGTTTCAGGAACCAGTTCTTCTCCTTAAAGTTAGTGCATGCGTGTGCGTGTGAAATTGCGTGTACGTGTGTGTGTGCGTGTGCACGCGTTTGTAGAAATGTGTGTGCGTGCATGCGTTAGTGTCTGTGTGTGTGTGTTTGTCATGAAATTAGTCAAAATCATAAAAATATCCTGGTGACTAGAGATTAATTAAGACTTTACACTGTTACAATCACAATCAACTCCAAATTCCTGTACAAATTCTGCAAGTGTGGCATTATGGACATCACGATCCTTGTAATTTAAATTTTCGGTATCTTTCATTTTTGATCTTTCATTTAAAACGACCAATAGAGGAATCGAAAATTCGCCAAAGCAAATACGTGCAATTCAAGAGACAACGCGTCGAAAAATCGCACAATCACGTACAAAGCGGTCTTTAGACAAGTCAAAACTTGAAAATAATTACCTCCTAAACATAATTGCCTTGGTGTAAACAAAAGACATTAGCAATTATTTCTTGCCAAGACTTGCATTCAATAGTTGCATTCAAATATCCGCGTGTAAACACTTCTTCTTAATAACTGGCTTTACGGCTCTGGGATCTAGCCCTTCTGAGCCTGAAGTTACAAAATATTTTAATAATTATCCTTCATAGTATACTGCTTCACAATATGTTGATACGTCACATTGTGCAGTCCTTGGGAGATTTTGACGGCAAATTCAACCAGCAGATAGCTAACAGTTGGCGGAGGTATCTCAAGGCGCCTAAGCAGACAGACACCTTATTTTGAGAATCACATCACCATCAGAGCACTTGTTTCACAGTTTCCACTAATAGTTCACATGGGCAGACACTTAATACACAAAATCTCACCACTTTTACATATCAAAGTCCACTTCAAACCATTATTTAAACAATAATACAGGAGCAGCTAACCGCCGCCGGTCAAGTTCCCGCCAAAATTCTCGCGTGTTAACACTTTCTTACAGTTCTTGAATGGCAATTTCTGCGCTTATTTCATTGCATTCAATAATTGATCCTGTATGTACAAGAAAATAGCATTATGTAAACGGGCTTTAATAATTAAAAACTTACTACTAATAAAAACCTAAAATTCTCGTTGACCTAGAATTATGAGAATTAGCAAGAAAAAGGACTCACAGCACAAATTAAAAAAAAATTTGTATAGCGTAAATTATATACTACAGTTTTATCACATTACGATTACAAATTCGCATTTGCAGTTAGAGCAGTGATTGTGATGTCGAACAATATATAGGACAATTTCTTTATACTGCAAAGTAAAGTTTGTCCTTCAATCGAATTATCTGCCGACTTCCAAAAAGGAGACGGTACTCAATTCGACTGTATTTTTTTGTTTTTTTTTATGTGTGTTACCTCATAACTTTTTACTGGGTGAACCGATTTTGAAGATTCTTTTTTCGTTTGAAATCTGGTACTTCTCGTGTAAATCCAATATAAATTTGATCAAGGTCAGACCAATAGTTTTTGAGTTATTCTTAATAACAGTGGTAGAGCCACGCAGCAGCTTTTGCTGTCGCACGGATGGGCCGGCTCGAACCGGGGTGGTACCACGACCTCATAGAATACCAGCGTGAAGTAGAGGTTTACCTCTGCGTTTCGCTTGGTGAGTGCAGGTGTCCGGAGGCCTTTTTTACTGAAAATGAGGCATTCTATCTTAGTCCTCACGGGTGACAACGCATCTGCATTTTGATTCGCAAACGAGGATAGATGTAGATGTCTATGGGCCGCAGCAACCACTTACCATCAGGTGGACTGTGTGCTCGTTTGTCACCCTTATCATATATAAAAAAAAACTTATATTGAAGTCGTTATTTAACCTGTAAATTCGGATTAAAGTGGCTACGTAGAGACAAGCACAGTGGCAAAATAGTAGGTAAAGTAGATAAGTTAGGTATTTAGACAAGTGTTGTAAATTATTAGGTATTGTGGTATGGCCCGCTAGAAGCGGGCCACGCGAATTTGCATCCGCGCGTACATTGACCTCTAATCAGGTGATGTCAATTCAGTTATTCCACTGCTGGTTTTATGTTTCAGTATTATCATGATTTTTTTTATGAAATTATCGTTTCATTTAGCTGTACTAACATGAATAAAAACGTACGTACGTAACGTAACGTAAAACTGTAAAACGTTGTAAAAATTGATTTTTGTTTCATCAGGATCGAATTTATTTGTGACCCATGATCAAAGGTATACTTGGTGCTGTTGCCTGTCTTAATTTTCGGGAGCGTTCCAAAAATACCCTGTTAGATACCTACTTCTCTAAGTGTTAACATTATATTAACAAAGAGTATATAGTATAATAAAGTTATATTAATAACATCATTATCGTCTTTATTTTATTCCATTTTATATTCTCATAAAATACTTCTACTAAATAATCTTCGTACGTAATACCTAATCTTTATTATATCGATTTTTTAAAATTAATCAAAAAATAGTGATTTGCACAATTTGATTGCAAACGCCAGAAACTGGTATCACTGAATGGCGTGTATGTGTGCGTGTGACGAGCGTGAGCACATTCGACTCGCGCCCACTAAAATAATGACTTTGCATCATTTTAATGCTCGTGTTTTTTACTGGAATGCGTTTCTATGCGTAATAATTCTATTTTTACAGCAATGTTCTGGGCTTACCCTTATATACATATGTAATTAATATGTTTCAGTAAATTTATTATTTTGGTTATAGAAAGTATTTATGTTTACACTATTATATGTACGTAGTCAAGTTTCGAAATTGACTCGGGACGTTTTTAAAAAGAATTTATATAAAAACTTATTACTATTAATGTGCGATACATTACTTATATACTACTTAATTCATCCGCGATGGATTCTAACTTAAAACTACATGTCCGATACATGTGAGAGCCTAACTATGACTATCCTAATTCTTATTCTAGATCTTTAAGCTAAAGAACAGTTATCAGTATTCACTCGAAAGACCACCCGTCCTCCAAACGCCATTCAGCAATCTACGCCCACGCTTACGCTTGAATTGTGATGGTCTCCGGTGCAGTTCCGGGGATACCGGGATGCATAATTTCGATATAAATATTTTTGACAAAGGATTACAATTTTATAACTAAAATTACCTATAAATTTAATGTCCCGATACTTATGTCCTTCACATTTATGACACTTTCACTTTGCTCACTTTTTACACTATCACTGGTTAATATGTGGCTTAACTGCTGTAGATTGGTCAGGTCCACGTCACCCAGGTTTACTGCTGCTGGATTTGAAGATATCTTAATTAACAGCTGTAATGTTTCCGGAAGATTTATTATTGGTAAGGGAGTTAATGGGTATTTCTCTAAATATTTATGATGCCTTTTCAGACTGAATGCCTTAATTTTAGCTTCGCAGTTATCGTCGGCTGAGATTGTGTATGTCTCAATTAAATCATAGTATGTATGATACTTCATTTCCACATTTTTTGGTAAGTAATACTGTAATTTTTGAATAGAACATCCATCGATCGGTTGTTATTTTCATTATCTTCACATCATCAAACTCTACTAATAGGGGCCAGCATTGGGTGGTGTTAGCTGCAAAACTCATTAGGCTGGTAACACAATTATCTTTAATTAACATGGATGAATAATCCTCTTCACACAGGAACAGTGAGTCATCAATTTCTTTACATATGTGAAGAAGTGACAGCGCTTTCAACCCTTTCATCAGAAGGTAGGGGTATTTGGGTACAATAAGGGATGTTTGGTTCATGGAATCAGTGGTAGGTAAAGGAAGAATTTTGTAATATACGTATGTATTCGAATCAACTAGGGGTATATCTAGAATAAAGGTTATTTGATTTTCCTTTGCATATACTTTTAAATATATACTTTGCTCTAATTTTAAAATGTTTTCTACTTTTACAGAAAATACAAGATTATTTCTTTGTTCAATAATTTTTAACAATGACAAGAGTTCATCGGTGTCAATAATAGACTGATGCAATGTTCCTAGTTTAGTAAAAGCGACCGCTGTTTCAATTTCATCCAGTTTGATATATATATATATAGTTTGAAAGTTATGTAGAAACAGGTTATATACGTTAGCTATTTTAAGTTCCGTTTGAGAGTTGTTTTTTATATTAATTTGTTTTCTCATTTCCCAAAGAGTTTTATCTAGCTGTATGAAATTGAATTTTGTACTATTTGTAACATTAATAAAGGGTTTCATCATTTCGGCGACCACTGTCATTTTTCTATTTATCTGACTTTGATTTACTTTTACATCATTTATTAAAGCATTGTACCTTATGGCATCATCATTGTCCAAATTACCTGTCACAATTTTAATAAGAGACCCGAGGGAATAGAATACCGCGTTTAGCCCTTTTCGATGGTAATAGTTGCTTTAGTTTGTTAATTGTTATATTTTGAATGTAATCTGTAAGAGTTTTTAAATTATTTATTTCAGAGTTAATTATTTTTTTACAAAATAACGTGTCACGTGTGTATTTAGGTTATTAAGCTTAAGTCTAATATCTTAACTAAGGACCACTTATCGTTATTAATGAGAGCTTGTCCCTCCTTCATTGGTAGTATGCTGGAATCTCGGACAATCGGTTGAAGTAGAAGGGCCTGGGTCCTGAAGACTTGCAGCAGGAACAGAATGAACCTGTGGAGGACGTTTTATATCCTTAATTGGGGCCCTTGTATTTTGACCGTGATACTTATTTGGTACTGTATTTCTAACTATATCATCTATGACCTCTGCTTTTTCTTAACGCGCTTTATCTTTACTTCTCCTAACATATGTGCCCTTATTTTGTAATCTTTGAAGTTCTTTGATTAAGCTGTCTATGTGTCTTTGTAGTTGTTCATCCTTATCCACGTTAACCTTTATTGATTTTTGGTCTTCTCCCAGTGCGTTTACCTTAACACGGGATAAGGCGTCGGCAACGAAATTTTGTTTCATATACTTGGTCAAATTTAGCGGCTTAGAGAATGCCATGGTAATCTTATCGTCAAACGCATTTTGTATCAACGTGTATGCAAATGAATTAACGCATTTTACTATAGCGTTTGGCATCCTGACACCATGACCAAAATCGACATAATCTATTATCACATTTCCATTTTACATATCCGTTGGGGCCTTGACTCGCGTTACCGTTCTTCGTTCAAATGTAATTTCGTATGGGAGGTTATATATTATAGGTATATTTGTGTCACGTGTGTGCAATACTTGGTTTTTCATATCTATAAAAGCGTCAAGTTGTTTTAAAAGATTCGAACCTATCAATCCGTCGTATCTACTATCTACGTCGTATATATAGAATTTATGTTTTTCTAAACTTTAAATGTTTTACAGAGCAGAATATATACAGCTTCGTTATGTTGGCTACGTGCATACGTACTTATAAATTCGTAGGGTTAATATAATTTGAAAGCGGAGACATATTGTTCTACCTTAGCCGGACTTATATATGATCTCGTGCTTCCGGTGTCTATCATAAAACGAGCCTAAATTTCCGGTATTTCAATGTGCGGGAGTTTTAAAATCATATCACAATTTATTTCGGAATCGGAGGCTTCTATACGAAAATTTTCAGTATCATTCGAAATTATACGAGGGTTGTAACTTAATTCTTCTATTTCACTATACGGTCCTACTTCGAATTGGGGCGCTTCTAAATTGTATGTGTAATTATTTTCATTACAGTAATTTATATCATAGTTATAATGTTTCACGGGTATCTTGGGTTCGTTACTATAGAATATCTCGTTATCTTGGGGAACCCTAGAGTCATCTAGCATATTTTGTCTTAGCGGAGGTGCGGTACGCATAGAGACATCGGTATTTTCATTTAAATTTTGTTTCTGGAAATTTGGATTGCGTATACCAAGTTTAAAATTATTTTGAGGTTGATTTGTAAAAGCTAGTGGAGGTCGCGCATGCTTATTCATGGGCGGCTCAAAGCCCTGATGTTGTTTAGGTATGCCAAATTTAAATTTAGATTGCTGGTTAGGAATACCAAACTTAAAGTTCTGTGATCCCGTATTATTATTAAATCTTGGGTCATTATTAAAATTATTTTGAGCAACAAATCTTTCACCTTGTTGCTGATGTAGGATGCCAAATTTAAATTTATTCTGAGGTTCAAATTGTGGATTTGCAAATTTAAAATACGATTGATTATTATTATGTATAATAGTAACACTTTGTTGGGGTTTGCAACCTTGGGATGCTGTATTCTGTTTCGTTTTATTTTTAGCATTATATTGGTTCATAAAGTTCACTTCCTCGGTTACGACACTTAAAGCGGATTCTTAACTAGTACACTGTCTAAGACGCACGATACGAATTAAATCCTCAGGTAAATTTTAAAGGAATATATTTAGTGACATATTATTATACACTATCATTTTAGCTGATTTTACTCCTTCATCATGTATTAGATTGACTTTTGCGAATAAGGTACTACGCATATGTTGTATCCTATGACAAAAATCGATAAATGATTCGCCAGACTTAATTTTCATTTGTTCTAACTCGATAGCTATGCAATCTTCCGAACGCTGATCGCCAAAATGTTGAATTAAAATATCTTTAAGAGTGTTCCAACAATTAATATCATCACGCTCACTTAACAAATGTGCTGCTCTACCTGTTAATCGGCAGCTTATCGTATTAAATACATATAAAGTTTGTGTGGCATTACTAGGGTCTGCGAAAGACCTGTATATGTATTGAGCTTTCTTAATAAATAAATATAATAATTCTTCCTCTCTTTCAAACTTAGGTATAAGACAAAGTAAATCCTTAGGTATTACACGTAATTGTTCCATTTTATTAAATATTAATATAACAATTTATATAATTATTAATTTTATTTCTTTAATATATACTTTTATTTGTTTAATTATGTAATTTTTATTTTTTATAACACAATTTTATAAATTTTATTTATTTAAAATTGATTTTCATTATTTAATTATTAAACTTAATGATATAGAATAAATTGCCTATGCTTGTGCAATTTATTTTGTTTGATTTAAAAAAAAAATAACACTAAAATTCTAGCAAGCAAAAATATATGGGAACAGAGATAGACGGGAAAAGGTTTACACACAGTAAACTCGAACTCATCCTTCCGCCTGGGCTAGGAAGTCTTTTTTCTTTATGTCCTGATTCGAATTCGACAAATTTATTTCGATTCGTAGATTTCGTGCAAGTACAAGACGGCACCGTAAACTGCTTCATGACGACTGATTTGAGAGTATTCTTATATGAGCAAGCTTTACACGCGAAATCCTACCGGCTGCGCCAATCAAGATTCGAAGTTGACTCAGGACGTTTTTAAAGAGACTTTATTTAAAAACTTATTACTATTAATGTGCAATACATTACTTATATACTAATTAATTAATCCGCGATGGATTCTAACTTATAACTACATGTCCGATACATGTGAGAACCTAACTATGACTATCCTAATTCTTATTCTAGATCTTAAAGCTAAAGAACAGTTATCAGTATTCACACGAAAGACCACCCGTCCTCCAGACGCAATTCAGCAATCTACGCCCACGCTTACGCTTGAATTGTGATGGTCTCCGGTGCAGTTCCGGGGATACCGGGATGCATAACTACGTTTTGTATGTAAATAAATATTATCTTTGTAAACTTATGGTATTTAAATTTTGGTATCGAATTGAGGCAAGAAAAATTGTGACTATCGTCTACATTCATAATTTAGTTTGTTCGGAACCCTCAGGGCTTTAGTCCTTGCTCTTGTCCGATTTATTTAAATCTAATTCCTCCATGATTTACTGAAAAAAGGACTTTTACTAATTTTTATTATACACTATCTTTTTAAATTTCGTAATTTATATTTTCAGGGACGACATGGACACAAAAATTGGTGTGGCTTTTAGCAAATGATTTGGATTATGTAAAGGCAGCTGCCGAACATCTCACGTCCAGATATACATTTATATAGTACGCATTTCCTTATTACAATAAATTTGTCACCGCGTCTTTATGAAGTATTCACCGATGCATACAATTCCGGGTATTTATACCGGTTATTTTGCAATAACTGGCTAATTTAGCAGGAAAGGTTCTGTTACGGCCTACAGCTGCCCCTGTAAAGGTCGACTATCCCGGGACCCATGAGCGGAAGATTCAACGGGCAGCCGCAGGGCGGGCCCAAATGACCATATGGAAATATGTCCTATCATATTAAACTATATGAGAGAATGTTAGGAAAATATAGTACGTATCTGTATCCGAATCTAAGACCGCCCCAAGGCTCGGTCAGGCCGTAGGTGAGTGTAAGGTGCATGCAAAGTAGTGTTTAGTGTGTGTGACCGAGCCCAGCTGAGGTGACCGGCAGCGGCCGAGTTCCATGCTACCCTACAATGCTGCATCACATCAGCAGGCTTCACCGCTGGACCATTCTTTCTTCATTGTCACTATTTCAGTCTATTAACTATATTGTACATTTAACTAACTTAAACTCGCCTTATTCCACATTAATCGTAGAATCGAACACGTAAAACCCGACACAGTAACGGACAGTAGTTCAAAGTTAACATTCAATGTCCCGGATTCATTTATCACCAAATTACAAATAGGGAACTAACACGATTTCTTCATGAGTCACACGGTTCAGAGTTAAACACAACTAAGTTCCTTCGTTCGATATCAAATACTACGCCGCGATAAGAATTCAAAATACGCCTCGTTGACACGTAAAACTAACAAACAGTCAACACACAATAAAGGGCACTTAACGCGACGGCACAATTACAGTGATTTTCAAACAATCAACAGGGGGATGCCCTCGATAAAGGACCGCGCTGTTTAAATTCTAAACCATATCTCTAATCGGCGCGCGCGCAAATTCCACGTCACCCGAACAAGTTAAATATTACAAATGCACTTCAACACGCATTCACTATCTAATTTGCACAATTACTTTCAAAGAAGTTACTTTAATCAGTCAACCACAATACAAGCCTCTTGTCAAGAACTTAAACCCTAGACAATCTGAAACGAGGCAGTTTTCACGAAACACAATTACGTAGCGAAGTCACGCGCACAAACTCTAAATCTAGACCATAACCCCAAAATTGGTCGCGCGAAAACTCGGCAGCGGTAATGTGCGATAATGTGCGTGCAGTTAATTAGCATACCTCTGGTATGCTAATTAACTGCACGGCTGCCAGCGAGCTACTCTTCAGCCAGCGCTCTGAGCGACAGCCCGCGGCACGCGGCCGCCTCCCCCCGCCGTCGGCATTACCTCACCTCGACACCATCGGGTGATTCGACAAAGTCGAAGGTGATTGAGTGCCGTCTCAAAATGCCCATTTTTGGGCATAAACAGGTTCAGAATAAGTAACACAGGCAAATGGTAAAGAAAAAATAATTAAAAAATCTGTCTTTTTTATCTTTTAAATTCAAAATGCATGATAATGTACTGTGTATGGTTTTGCAAGTGGTAGAGCCATGCTGCAGCTATATTACTGTTATAGTTGTAGCACGAATGGGTCGGCTCGACCGAGGAAGGACCACGCTCTCACAGAATACCAGCGTAAAATACCAGCTTAACGCTGCTTTGCTTCGTATGGTGAGTGTAGAGAACCGGAGACCCTTTTTACTGAAAACGAGGCATTTAATCATAGTCCTCACGTGTAACAACGCTCTGCATTTTGATTCGTAATCGAGGATAGATGTAGATCTCCATGCGCCACAGCAACCACTTACCATCAGGTGGACTGTGCGCTCGTTTGTCATCATTGCCCTATAAAAAATCATTATTTTATCTGATTGTCATTCATAAATATCTAAGGCTTACTATGTTACTACGCACGCACATATTCGTAAGGGTCTCTCGGTTACAAAATTTAGGTACCTTCTCGCGCGTTTTTCGCACTTCTCCCTTCTTTAAAGAATATGTAAAATATTACTCTAAATGTTTAAAAGAGTTTGCTCCACATCCAAATCGTTACATATTAGTAACAAAATAAAGACGGCTAAGAATAAAATTAAAATGACATGGAGTATAATTAACAGCAAAACTGGTAAGGAGAAACCTCGTAACTTAAACTATCAATTAAAAATTAGCTGAGTTATGCATTGTAATGTAATTTTTGTGTCAACCCACCTAGGTCTCCTCTACTTTTTTAACCATTTTACAATACAATGATGTCATTCATACAGTTTCTAATAAATTTGGAATTATCATATTTTATCACTAAAACAGTGCATATCCTCTTATTTAGCCTCAAAAAAATATATTTTATAAATAATACTAGTATAAATGAAGAATTGAAATTAAAAAATCAATTTTAGACTCGATGTCTTAAACAGACCCTTCTAGCGGCAAATTATGGTACTTGTTAATGGTTTCATTGTTGTTGAACGATTCGTTGCGTATTCAGAAACACAGTGACAGTTAACCGACGTTTTCCTATAAATAACTTTATTGAATCAATAGGTAATGGGAAGATAACTAGGAACTTCAGAAACAGGGCATATGTGACTGACCGTTGATCGAGAGGTCCATCGCTCATTTAGTGTGATTTGAAGTGCGATTTAACAGGACAAAGCTACATCTAAAATACTTCATAAACATGTAGTAATACACTCTTTATTTTAAGATTATAGCCTTAAAGTTTCTTGGCTTATTTATCATTTAATGTTTTTATTGATGTACTTTCATCTAAATTTATTCTTTTTTTTTTCCACTTGGATATTCAAACATCTTAACTTACATTTTGAAATCATTAAATAATATGTTCCTCGATACTTGGTCAGTTTACGTTAGGTTAACATCTTAGCAACACGTACTCATATTATTATATAATTTTTATCATTGAATACATCAAATCCCCGATAAAGTGTTCGAGTAAAATTGCAGTCAATCTATCATTTATTTATCTCATTATCACAAACGGTGTTAAGTGTACCCAATGTCACTGCCACTGTTTTTTGTAATTCACTAGGAATCATTTCGATTTATTACAGATTAATTGCACGACAACGCGTCAGTGATTAAGTTGCATCGTGCGATGGCTTCTATACAAAGAATGGGCTTTGAAATTGTGGAACGGCCACCCTAGCGACTATTATTTATTTCTAAAATGAAAAATGGTATCAGTGGAAAAAGTTTGCGGGTGACGACAATCTCAAGAGCCAAATTTCTGCCTATTTTGAGGAGAATAATTGATTTTTTTGACATTTTTTTTATAGTATATGGGTGAAAAACGAGCACACAGTCCACCTGATGGTAAGTGGTTGCTGCGGCCCATAGACATCTACATCTATCCTCTATTACAGATCAAAATGCAGATGCATTTTCACCCGTGAGGACTAGGATGGAATGCCTCATTTCCAGTAAAAAGGGCCTCCGGCCACCTGCACTCACCATGCGAAACGCAGAGGTAAACCTCTACTTCACGCTGGTATTCTGTGAGGTCGTGGTACCACCCCCGGTTCGAGCCGGCCCATCCATCCGACAGCAAAAGCTGCCGCCTGGCTCTACCACTGTTAAAACATTAGAACATTTTATTAAAATCTGGTTTTAAAAAAGTTTTTTTAGAATAAATTCATGTATTTAAGTTTATTAGTACTTATTTCTTTTTTGTGATTTACTCTAGTGTTCATTTTATTTTTGGAACCTATCACATTATTTTCAACACGTCCCGGGTTGACTGGGAGAGAACGCCAAAAGCCATTAAGTTCGTCCTTTGTAATCCTTTTATTAAGGTGTGCAATATAATGTAAATAGATAAATAAATTGAGATGCTTTTAGTTTAGTTATAGATCTATAAATTATCTGATTAAAACTGGTATGTTATCGTATAACTCTCTTTATCGGTTAAATTGAGAGGTTTTTATGGATATAGATTTACAGTTTTGACTTGCAATTCAATATAAATAAAATGATTACATCAACAGGGCAATGAATACAATTTTACAATAAAATCCCAGAAAATTTAAAAAATTTGTCAATAAACAAGTTAAAATTTTTTATTAGACAAAAAGTTTACAATAGGGTTAATGGAAGTTCTGGCTTCCACGGTTATGTCGGCGAAAATGCAGACTAACCACACCCCCTTATCTTATAAAGAGGCCAGTGCGGTTTCATCGAATAACCTAGTAATTGAACAAGTTCGTAATAAGGGGGCGGGCGATATTCATGATTACTTAGGTGATGAACTGAGAAAAGACGATTGGCCCTTAGTGCGAAACAAGTGCGTAAAAAGCAAGTTTTATTAGTTTAAAAGGCAAGGCTGATATGCACGGAGACTGTAAATTTAAAACAGCAAATATAAAAATCCCGTATATTTACAACGTTGATTACAGCTGCGAGACTGTTGATGATGATGTAATTAATTATATTAAATGTAAAACTAACACTTATGTGTGACCAGAGAAAGAAAATATGAAATTCAAAAAGGACTATGGAGCTTACAAATTTATGATTCCAAAGGATACGAGTGAAAATTTCGGGAATCAAGGAAGTGACACAACATTACTATTTAAAAATGTATTTATTGCTTTGAATTAAATGTAATTATTCTCCGCGAAATTTGACACATTTTTCCATACGATGGAACCAATAATTGAAGCAACCATTCCATTAGGAAGTTGGGGTCTCCAAAATGGCCGTTTTGTAGGCGTCCACAGCTTCTTCAGGTGATGAAAATCTCTGTCCACGCAATTTATTCTTTATTTTAGGGAAAGTATAGAAATTATTAGGGCTTAGGTCTGGGCTGTACGGCAGATGGTCTAATAATTCTATGTTTTCTTGCTCTAAAAAGTCTTTTGTTCTGTGTGCGGTGTGAGAACTCGCATTTTTGTTTCAGTTCTCTTTACGGAGTTCAGAAACGACCTGTGGCAAACAAATGCTAGCATACCATTCTGCATTAACCGTTCTTTGTCCCTCAAGAGGAATAGTCGTAACATGGCCGGTTTTGGAGACAAACGTGGCATTTTTTTTGCAACACTCCGTGAACGAACAATTTTTGTTGGCTTTAACTCATTTTCGAACACCCAAACTCGTGACTGGTTTTTTGTTTCGGGTTCGTACGCATATATCCAGGATTCGTCACCTGATACGATGTTGTGTACAGTATTTGAGGATCCTGCGTGGAATCTTTCGAGAGTTCTGACGCACCAAGTAACGCGAGCCGCTTTTTGCTCTTCACAGAGCGAATGCGGTATTCATCGGGAAAACAACTTTTTTACACCTAATTGTTCATGCAAGATTATTTGTATTTGACTCATGCCAATGTCCAAAGTTGCCTGAATTTCGCGGTATGTCACATGTCGATCTTCTTCAATCAGCTTACGCACAGCATCACCGTTTTCTTGGGTGACTGCAGTTTTTGGACGACTTTGACGGGGATCATCACTGAGCTTGACACGTCCACGTTGAAATTCAGCAAACCAGCGATAAATTGTGGTTTTGGAAGGGGCTTCATCACCAAATGCAGAAATCATCCGGTCAACACACTGTTTTTGTGTTAAACCACTTCGAATGTCATAATAAATCATCGCTCTTGAATTTTCTCGAATCAATTCCATTTTCTCAACGACTAAACAAGTTTGACAAAACCTTGTGACAAGACCGAGAATCATTTTAAAAAAAATGGTCTTCAATTTTTAAAACCAAGGAGTTTTCAATTAAAAAGATTTTAATATGACAGGAACAGTGGAAACTTTCCATATCCGATACTTTTAGTGCAGCCTATGTAAATTACATGTGTTTATGGATGAAAATCTTTCCGCAGATTTATTAGGTTCAATAAATGAAAGTAAGTCGAGTAATCTACCTTTATTAAAAAAACATGGTGAATAACACAACAATCAAGTTGATAAGCTTTAATTGTAAATCTTTTAAAAGATCAGCAGACTTTGTAAAGTCTTTGAGTGAAAGGACGGACATAATTGCACTCCAGGAGACATGGCTGCCTCATGAGATTCCTGAATTGGGTCAAGTAAATAAGAATTTTTGTTTCTTCGGGAAGTCTGCGATTGATACAAGCAAAGGAATATTGCGAGGAGGGCCTTATGGCGGTGTCAGCTCACTATGGAGAAACAACGTGTTTGACTCTGTATCTGGGGTTCCGTATATGAGCGAGCGTATTATTGCTATTAAAGTGTGTGTTTCGGATAGGTTTATGTTATTTTTAATGTGTATATACCTACGGACGAGCAAGACAATCTGGTAGAATTTGTTGAGTATTTAAGTGAAATATCTACAATAGTAGATAATGAGAATATTGAAACTATGTTTGTGTTAGGAGACTTTAATGCTCACCCAGGTACGTTGTTTGATAAGGAAATGTTAGAATTTTGTCTAGAACAAAATTGGTTTACAGCCGATATTATGATGCTAGGAATTGACTCACGTTCTAATATCTTTATGAGTGATGTACATGGTAGTTGTCGTTGGTTTGACCACTGTTTAACAGCTCAGGCTGCATGGAAGTCCCACTGACCCACGGGACAATAGTAGTAATGGATTCTATTACGCCCCTACTACACGGTGAATTTATTTCTAATCATGATCATGAACGTAGTTCTTTTTACGTTGTCCGTAGTAGTAGTTCACCTACATTTATGAAATTTACAAGTTCGCCCAAACGTAAAAACAATATCATACCTATCTATTTTACGTTGCCAATAGACATTTAATGGGGCGAATGCTACAAACAAATATAGCTAATAAAAATTGTGCTGTTAATTTAAAAAAAAATCATCATTATTATATCAAAACTAACTTTGTTTTAACTAACATGTTTGTTCGTATTTTATGCGCTACCATACCGTTTAACGTATTATATCGTACAAGCTTATGTCCACGGCTTCACCTGTGTGGAACTTGGAAATCTTCATTCTTTTTGGATATCACAGTCTATGTTTACATTTATTATATAGTAGCTTTTTCCCGTGACTACGTGAGCGTAGTTGTCTAAATAATATTTTTGTTTCAACAACCCGACACTGAATTTCATCATTTCACGTAGATTCTGCTTACAGTCTTTTAAATTGTAATAGCATAAATTATTTATTATAATCCTTTACCTGCTTGAACGAGAACAGTGGCCTATATAATATTTTTCCCTGGACTGTGATGTGCAGCTTGATGCCGTTTCCACAAACTCGCTGCATCAAACTTACGCATCAGCAAAACTTGGACGCCAACTCTTAACTTCAGCTTATGTGAAGACACGCCTGATAACTTCTAAGGAGTTGAGAAACTCTCTAAAATTTGTCGTATCCTGTTAGTCACCACCCATTGAGGTCATTTCTAAAGTCAATGATTTTAGCTTACAAGCTTCCAACCAATACATTTTTTTAAAACATTACAAATAAAAAATCAATTTTCTTATTTTTAGAAAATATTTTATTGATATTTTCTTAATATTAATTGAATACAACATTACAATCGAATAACGATACTCATTCTAAATAATCATCATTATATTTAAGTACCATAGACTAGACATGGAACGAGTAGTGATTCACCGAGTACTCGGCCACCGGGTACTCGGCTTAGATTGAGCCGAGTACTCGGCCGAAAACGCGGCAACGGACAGCGTGTGGTTATTTCCCTTACACAGACTTAGAGATGGAACGATACGAGTAAATACAAGTAGTTACTCGATACTTTTCTTTCGATACCAAGTACTTTGGGTATCGATACTTTAAAACTTAGTACCAAGTACTATCGAAAGAAAAGTACTTGTATCGGTACTCGATCAGTCACACACCCACGGATACTGTTGATGAGTGATTACTGCTTACTTTTTATGATTATATTATATTAATGAGACAACATGAGTTCATGTTCGAGAGATAGTTTTCGTTATCTGGCGCGAAAATGACTGCTTATAGAAATCGTTTTATCGGAAAACATCTAGAAAAATTATTGATCTTCCTCTCTTAAATTTTAAATATTAGTATTAATAATTTCTATTGTAGATTCATATGTACGTTCTAAATATTTCTGCTGCTTCTCAAGTACCTGATGTTTTAATGTGTCTAATATAATAATAATGATAAAAACTGGCTTTTTTTCTTCATTTTGCTCTGGAATATAATTAAGTCCGAGTACTCGGTACTCGGCCGTTAATACTCGGTGCTCGGCCGAACCCTAAAAAAGGCCGAATCCGCCGAGTACCGAATCCAAACCGAGTACTCGTCCCATGTCTACCATAGACACTATATGACCCGAACATCGATAATTGAAGTATTTTGTTTACTATTTAAGGACAGGAATAATTAGAAAGGTACTGTGCTATAGATGTGCACAAAAAGAAAAGCAGGAATGTGTGTTGCAGTTGAGGGAGGTAAAAAAGTTAATATACACTCATGGTTTTTCCATACAAAACGCTTTATCTTAATTGAGTAAAATCTAAAAAATCTCTTTGCCTACAATGCAAAAAAAATATTACAAAAATAAAAGTTATGCGTTGTTTACACACAATTGTTCAAATTTCGACCACAGGCTACACTAGTTCTAATTATTATTGTGCCGATGGAAAACGTAGGTCAGTGTCTTTCAAGTTATCCGTGATCCAGCGTTCAGCTTCCTGGGCCATTTCGTCATCGAAGTAGTCACGCCAACCGCCGGTTTTGCCTGAAATGATTCAGTTATTAACAAGATTTTATAAGCTTGACTTACATGTATATATGTACTGGAATATTTCCATTTAGTTTTCACACACTACTCAATAAAGTATTAAAAATGTCCTAGTTATTCTCACTAGGATATTCATAGCTCATGATCAAAGCGTGTTGGTTAACGTTTTAAAACTGTAACCAACTTTTAGCAAAGAAAACTTTGGATGCATTGTCACTTTCGAGGAATAAAATAGAATTCCTGTAACTATACTGGCTCTTTATACCATTCATAGCGGAACACAGCAGTATATACACTGCTGCTTGACCTTGACCGTAGAAATAGGTAAGAACATGCTTTCTTCTTCGACGGTCTCCTATGTAGAAAAAGCGTCCTACCACCTATGCTCTTTTACATGGGAACTTCATAGGCACACCCGCTTCGCGAATGGCATGGACGATTTATGTCGGACTCGCACCAACTAAAACCCAATGGTGTTTTACCTTCTCTGCATATTGATAAAGCCACGGGAATGTTTGCACATACATCCGCGGTCCCATCAGTACCGTCTGCTCCTCCGCGGGAGAATTTTCCCCCTTCTCCTTTTCAGGTAAAGCGTACCAAAACACTAGGTGCGGCAAGTAATCTCCATCGAAGGATGGACATATCGCCATCCTTCCTTTACATATCAGCATGTTGTCTTGCACTAGACGCTCGAAAGCCTCTACTACATGGCGCAGTCTTTAGCAAAGTCTTGTATTCTACTTAACAATTCAGTAGGATACTAGGTACATTTCTTTTATACAATAATAAATATTAAAAATATAATTACCCTTTCGAATAAAAGTTTCATTTGGTAAAAACATGTTCAACTCCTTCATTTCATCCATGTTGACAGAAGAGTTTTTTTTAAAGTTATCAATATGGAGATGTGTGCATAAGCCAGCAATTTGTTCATCATTATACTCTTTACCAAGAAAATCAGCAACAAGGCGCACGATTCGAGGCAAATCCTTATACAAAAGAAATTTTTAATATTATTTTATATTTTAAATTATCCTTTTTTTATGAAAAAGGTAAAAGATTGTAGGCACTTAAAGGCCTACCGATTGTAACCTAAGTTCGGTCCACGTAGGCACTACTATAACCTCTAATTGCAATGTGCTTTATAAGAAATAAAGAGTCGAGGAAAAGCCTGCGAAAATATACCTCGATATATGGTGAATTCTATCAACACACACTGAATGTGGAGTAAGAATTCTTCCCACTTATATTATTTTTTTATAGGATAGCGTAACAAACGAGCAAAATTTTCCGGATAAATGTAAAATAATATTAATTACAAAATAATGAAAAATATGTTTCTATGTACTTCTTATGTATAATCCATATATAAAATAGCTTCCAATTTGACCATCAAAACCGTTGGATCCAAAATTCTACAATAGATATAATTTTTTTATAGGATAAGGGTGACAAACGAGCGCATAGTCCACCTGATGATAAGTGGTTGCTGTGGCCTATAGACATCTACATTTATCCTCATTTGCGAATCAAAATGCAGATGCGTTGTCAACCGTGAGGACTAAGATAGAATGCCTCTTTTCCCGTAAAAAGGGTCTCCGGTTCTCTACACTCACCATACGAAACAGCAGCGTTAAGCTGCTATTTTACGCTGGAATTCTGTGAGAACGTGGTCCTTCCCCGGTCGAGCCGTCCCTTTCGTGCTAAAACTATACTACTAATATAGCTGCAGCATGGCTCTACCACGTATAAATAAATGTTATGTTAGCCACTAAACAAATCATGTAGCAAATATAACTTTTTTTTTAACAAATACACCTCTCACATAAGTTTGGCTAACACCACTTATCCTAAATTTGGGAGTATACACATAATTTGTAGCAAAATTGTATGTTATTCTAATATTTTCTACAAAAACAAGTCTAAGCGGCAAAATAAAGGATGCTAAAGCCAAATTAATAATTTTGAGAACTTTTTTGTCTGTGTTTCTGTATATTCGCGTTTCACGCGAAAAAAAAGCTACAGGACAGATTTCCACAAAATTCTGTGATAGTAGTAAATGATCCTGGGTATCATATAGGAACAAAGGAAATGCAAATGCACCTTTTTAATTAAAAATAAATAAATTGTAACAGTATTATCGTACCTAAATACTTTGGAAACTGCTTCGTTATTTACAAAATTCTATTTTAATGAAAATAGTGTTAAGTTACTAATCTATAAATCAAGGAATTAATGCAGATATGCTTTTACAAATTATCATTTGCTTAGAATGTTTTTTATCATTCTTTTGTTTTTTTATAAAACAGAAGGGACAAACGAAGTAACAGCATAGTAAGCGGCTACCGCAGTCCATGGACACCTGCAGCAATCTTCAAATAATTAAAGTTGTCACCTCTGAAGATTAAGAAGGAATTTCTCTCATGTGTGAATATACTGGTTCTATGTATCTTTCAGACGGGAACGCAGCAAAGAGATAAACAAGTATATATCTCAATTTTTATTAGTATTTGAAAACTGTTCAAAATTTCGTTATATCAGTAGCAGCTAAATTTAATGAGATGTAAGGTCACCACATTTTCACCAGCAATGTAAACCCGTAGCTCCTTTAGTTAAAATTTAGCTTTATTTTATTAAAGAAAAATTTCATGTGTTAAAAAAAATAAAATTTTCACACCTTTGAAAGATCCTCGTAGAATAAAAACAGCAAGTTCGGATGGTTACGCAACTCCCATGCTTCTTTCAAATGTTCGAAGAAAGGTGTCCAAATAACTGAAATATTTATACCATATTAAAAATTAAAGTAATGTATTTCACGTGTAGTGGCGGTCAAGAACACACTACCCCATATCCTCCCGTGGGTGTCGTAAAAGGCGACAAAGGGAAAAAGGCGGGAGATGGGCAGCAGCACCTTCCTGATAATAGCCAAAATTATAATAAAAAAACTGCGGTTGCCAACCCGCTCGCCAAGCGTGGCAACTATGGCAAATACCCCCCAATGAAGGCAGTAACAAAAAGACGGCCCCCAGTCCCCGGCGGCCCCGCTATTCCTGGCTACGGTGGCGACCATGGTAACGGCGGGGCAGGGGGTGCTAAGAATCTCCGGTGGAGGTTCGATTGCCACCTACGACGACTCGACCTGGCAACGTACAACGCACGCACCCTGAGGACTGACGAGAAGATCGTGGAGCTGGAAGAAGAGATAGACAAGTTGCGCTGGCATATTATAGGATTATCCGAAGTCCGAAGAGAGGGGGAGGACACGGTAATCCTCGAATCCGGCAACTTGCTCTATCACCGGGAGGGCGACCATCTGTCCCAAGGAGGTGTCGGATTTATCGTCCACAAGTCTCTCGTTAACAACGTTGTAAAGATCGGGAGTGTGTCGTCGAGGGTTGCGTACCTTATACTCAGAATCACCAAACGGTATTCGCTGGAGGTCATACAGGTTTACGCACCAACCTCGGCACACCCTGATGAGGAGGTGGAGGAAATGTATGATGATATCTCTAGAGCCATGCATTCCTCCAAAACCCAATATACGGTGTTAATGGGAGACTTCAATGCAAAACTAGGCACAAGAGAGAACGGTGAGCTGAAAGTAGGGAAATTTGGAATAGGGCAACGGAACCCAAGGGGCCAGCAGCTGGCCGACTTCATGGAGAAAGAGGGACTCTTTTTGATGAACTCTTTCTTCAAGAAGCGGCCCCACAGGAAGTGGACCTGGTCGAGCCCCGACGGTTCGACAAAAAATGAGATTGACTTCATTATGACGACCAGACGACAACTGTTCAGTGATGTCTCAGTGATCGCGAGGGTAAAAACCGGCAGCGATCACCGAATGGTTAGAGGCACACTGAACCTAAATGTTAAGTTGGAGAGGTCTCGTCTGATGAAGTCAACGCTCCGTCCCCCTCGTGCTCTAATCCAAAGTCCCGAAACCTTTCAGCTCGAGTTACAAAACCGTTTTCAGTGCCTAGAAGGCTGCAATGATGTGGACGATATAAATGACAAGCTCGTGGAAACTGTCCATGCGGTCGGAGCTAAGTTTTGCAAGACCCGCCGCAGAAGAACACAAAAACTCTCCGATCACACTCTTAATCTCATGGCTGTTAGACGGGAGATGAGGCTACATTCTTCAACAGATTTGACAGCATACAGGCAACTGAACAGACAGATCTCCAAATGCATGCGGCGAGACTTACGCAACTTCAATACAGCTCGTATTGAAGAAGCGATCGAGCGGAACCAAGGCTCCAAAGTCTTTGCCAGAGATCTGTCTGCCAGAAAGAGCCAACTGTCAAAGCTGAAGACCGAATGGGGCAGCATCGTTTCCGGGGCACCTGAGATTTTGAGTGAGATTGAGAGGTTCTATGGGCAGCTGTACACGTCATCGTTGGAGCCACACGCAAGTGTGAGTAACGATCCAAGAGCGAGTCTTATTCGACACTATTCCGAAGATATCCCGGACGTCAGTCTGAGCGAGATTAGAATGGCTCTCCAGCACCTTAAAAACGACAAGGCCCCAGGCGAGGATGGAATTAGAGCGGAGCTTCTGAAAGCGGGTGGAAGACTGGTACTTGAAGTCCTTCAGAAGCTCTTTAATTCCGTTCTCCATGGTGGCATTACACCGGAGGCGTGGAGCAGAAGTGCGGTGGTCTTGTTCTTCAAGAAAGGTGACAACGCTCTCTTGAAGAACTACAGACCGATTTCCCTTCTGAGCCGCGTCTACGTGCTGTTTTTGAGAGTCATTACGAATCGTCTCGCGCGCAGACTTGACGACTTCCAGCTTCCCGAACAAGCCGGTTTCCGAAAGGGCTTTAGCACCATAGACCACATACATACCCTACGGCAAATTGTACAGAAGTCCGAAGAGTACAATTTGCCACTATGTCTGGCGTATGTGGACTATGAGAAAACCTTTGATTCCGTCGAAATTTGGGCGGTGCTGCAGTCCCTTCAGCGGTGCCAAGTTGACTGTCGGTATATCGAAGTGCTGAAGTGTTTGTACAGTAGAGCTACGATGGCTATCCGAGTACAGAACCAGAGTACGAAACCTATCCAATTGCAGAGAGGTGTAAGACAGGGTGACGTTATATCCCCGAAACTCTTCACCGCTGCATTGGAAGACGTTTTCAAGCTTCTGGACTGGAAAGGATACGGTATTAACATCAATGGCGAGTACATCACTCACCTTCGATTTGCCGACGATATAGTCCTCATGGCAGAATCGCTGGAGGAACTAAGCACTATGCTCAATGACCTCAATAGTGTCTCCCAACGGATAGGTCTTAAGATGAACATGGACAAAACAAAGATTATGTTTAATGTCCATGTCACACCTATGCCGGTAGTTGTTGGGAGCACTAATCTCGAAGTTGTTGACGAGTATGTTTACCTGGGACAAATAGTCCGACTAGGTAAGTCCAACTTCGACCGAGAGGTCAATCGACGGATTCAACTCGGCTGAACAGCGTTCGGGAAGCTACGACACATCTTCTCGTCAGAAATACCTCAAAACCTTAAAACAAAATTGTACAACCAGTGTGTGTTGCCAGTGATGACTTACGGAACTGAGACGTGGTCCTTCACTGCTGGCCGTATGAGGAAGCTCAAGGTCGCTCAGCGAGCTATGGAGAGGGCTATGCTCGGAGTTTCTCTGCGTGATAAACTTAGGAATGAGGATATCCGCAGTAGATCCAGAGTAACCGACATAGCCCAACGGATTAGTAAGCTGAAGTGGCAGTGGGCCGGCCATATAGCTCGAAGAACCGACAACCGATGGGGAAGAAAGGTTCTCGAGTGGCAGCCTCGTACCGGTAGGCGAAGTGTAGGGCGTCCCCCCACAAGAGGGAGTGACGACCTGGTAAGACATGCAGGAAGTCGATGGATGCAGGTGGCTCAGGACCGTGCTTTATGGCATTCTTTGGGGGAGGCCTATGTTCAGCAGTGGACTTGTGAAGGGCTGTAATGATGATAATGATGATGATGATTTCACGTGATATTCCAGTTGGCGTGCATAACTTATTTAACCACACCCTTAATGGGTGGGAGGGTTAATGATCACATAACTACAATCCTCTCGCACCGTTTAATTCTTCATCTCAGAAATTTTTAATTTCTGTTTAATATACAACTAAAGGTGACAAGCTGGCACACTCCACCTTGTGTAAAGTGTCCGATGCGACCCTACATAATTATATAATCAATTAAGAATCAAGATGCGTTGTCACCACTGGGGACTGAGATCGAATGCCTCTTTATTATTAAAAAAGATCTCCTGTTTTTAGCACTCTTCTTAAGAAACAGAGCAGCACAAAATACAATCATATAATAGTAGCTGTTACGGCCTGCAACTACCTATCCCAGGAGTAGGGTCCTCCGCGGCCCATAGACGAAGAACCTACCAGCAGGTGCAGGTCGGGCGTCCTAACGCCAAGGGTGGAAAGTTTCTAATTACAATAAACAATCTGGGGGGAGCGTTCTATTCTAATAAAGGGAGCTTACTTACCTCTATCCAAGGCGACTGGTCCCTCAAGATTCGGTCAGGTCGCATGTGGATGTATAGTGCTAGGAAAGTAAGGGTCAGTGATGTGTATCTGGGTATGGCTGGTAGTGTTATTGACCTTATTAGACCGTTACCCTCTGCAGCAGTCCGGACCTCAGCACCTCTCCACCTCACGTCACTTTCTTCGATAGTCACGATGAAGGTCCAGTAACTCTGTCGTACGATTAACTACCTTACAGAAGCCACTAACTCTCGTTTGTTATAACGCATAACTCGCGAAACGAACACAGAACGTACGGATCAAAGGTCACTACCGTTTCGCGTGGCAACAGTTATTTCTAGAATATCAAATACCGCACTAGTAGCGAATACAGTCGAATCCACTTATACGGACTCAGCGTTAAACCCAAAAGTAAGTCCCGGGTGAAGCTCTCAGCAAGGAATATACGCTAAAATTCCCAGTCAGTATATTTACAATACGCGCCTACCATTACAAGTTCCCGACAAAAAAGGACCGCGTGCTATCTATCGCAGCGATTAATTTGGACTGGCAATTTTTCTAGCACGTTCTCGACACCCACCGTTCAAAACGCTCGGACGAACTTCATCCCGTATCGGGCCGAGCCGGGTGCCATCTAGCGTCGATGCTTGACACTAGCGCTTTGCGCGAACAGTAGCTATTATATGATTGTATTTTGTGCTAGCCTTCTCCTGTTGAACCGACTCATACCCACGTAGCCATGATAAAGCTGCAGGAAGAGTCTACCACATATTAGTTAACAAGATATACTGCATGCAAGTGAGATTGACATTTGGAGCAGTCCACCTACTGCTTTGTTCTGATTGGAAGGGTAAGCAAGCTAGATTTTAGAAGTAAGTTTATTATTTTATTTGTAATTTATTATACAGGATTATTTTTCAGAGACAAAAATTGTTAAGTTCAAAATATAAATACTGATATACAGTTTCTACATTAATTTGAAAATATCAGAAATTGAATGGGATTTACGGGCAACAACTACAGCATACGTGCACCCGTGTGTGTACGAGTTATTACACGGAACTTTGACTACTATTTTCTTCCTTGATGACCGCTCGCTACCAAGTTGATAACTACACGACGCGAATTATAATACCAATTTTCTCTTCATACTTTAAACAGGCTCGGCATACGATCCTACTCCTACGCACTTACACTGGTGACCTACGACATTCAAGACCTCGAAGAAGATGCAAGCTGAAAGTGCCAAGGCTGGTGTTTTGGAAGAATCCTGCCGAGTTGGGGTAAGAATACTCCCGTTCAACCCTGATGACCCTGAAATATGGTTCGCGCAACTGGAAGGGCAGTTCACGTTGTCCAGCATCAGCGCTGACGCCACGAAATTTTATTATGTCCTTTTACAGCTGGAACCGCAACACACCACAGAAGTACGAGACTTTATAGTTTCCCCACCGGCCGCAAACAAGTTTGATACTTTGAAGGCGGAGCTGATACGAAGACTATTTGCTTCCCAAGAACGGAAGATCAAACAGCTGTTAATGCATGAGGAGATAGGAGACAGAATGCCGACGCAATTCCTTCGACATTTGCAGCACCTAGCTGGAGCAAATGTTCCATCTGAGTTCATCAGGACAATGTGGACAAGCCGACTTCCTACACACCTGCAGACCTGCATCGCCGCGCAGCAAACGAAGATGTCTCTAGAAGACTTGGCCGAGCTTGCAGACCGTGTCAGTGACGTTGTTCCTGCAACTATGCTAGCCAACAGTCAAGTACTTGCGCAAGTAGTTAGTACGTCATCTGCAACTACGGCATCAATTAATAATACCATTGAAGCCTTAACGCGGACAGTGACAGAGCTCAGCCAAAAAGTGGAAGCAATGAGTATGAAGTTACGTAGGTGTTCACGTTCACGCTCTAACGGTCCAAAAAGAAAATACCGCCCCGTTCACGCTCACGTCCTAGCGTTCACCCGCATTGCTTCTACCACTACCGGTTTGATGAAAAAGCACGGAAGTGTACTCAACCCTATACCTATCAGAAAAAGGGAAACTACCAAAGCAGCCAGTGGCAGTAAACGACTGCCTAGCGATTTCGAGCCGCCTGTTCAATACGGACCGCAAAACAAAGGTGCAATATCTAATCGATACAGGTTAAGATCTGTGCATCTTTCCGCGATCCGCTGTTCGGGGACCACGAAACAAGACAAATTACGAGTTGTTCGCAGCCAACGGAACGATCATCTCTACTTATGGTTACTTACCATTAACAATCGACTTAGGACTCGGACGAGCTTTTACTTGGCGATTCACCGTAGCCGACGTCTCGAAGCCCATCATCGGCGTTGACTTTCTAGGTGACTACAACCTTCTAGTCGATTGCCGTAACCAGCGTCTGATCGATGGAGTAACGTCGCTCACAGTTGCTGTACCACGTCATACTTCAACAGAGGCAATCTCATTTGTTCGAACAACCATCGACGACTGCGCTTACCATCGTCTGCTGAGAGAGTTTCCTGACCTCACTCATCCTACTGGTCAGCAAAAGTTAATTAGACATTCAACGGTACACTATATCCGCACTACTACTGGTTCACCTGTAACCGGTCGACCGCGTCGCCTAGACCCTGAGCGTCTGAAGATTGTAAAGCAGGAGTTCGACGAGATGCTACAAAACTGCACAGTGCGCAGATTCGATAGCTCTTGGTCTTCGCCACTGCATTTAGCTCGCAAGAAGAACGATGGCTGGAGACCTTGCGGTAATTACCGTTCATTGAACGCACGTACAATCCCGGACAGGTACCCCATCAGACACTTTTGCAGGACTTTACACAACAGCTGGCCGGAAGTACTGTCTACTCAACATTGAATTTGGTTAAAGCCTACAACCAGATACCAGTTTTTGAAGCTGACGTATGCAAGACCGCAATCACAACACCATTCGGCTTATATGAGTTCCCGTTCATGGCTTACGGCCTTAGAAATGCCGCTCAAACTTTCCAGCGCTTCATGGACGAGGTTCTCCGGGGATTGGCTTTCTGTTTTGGATACTTGGACGACATCCTAGTGTACAGCTCAAACAGCATGCAGCATCAGCAACACCTCAGGCAACTTTTTAAAAGGCTGACGGAATAAGGCGTTCTAATAAACACCAACAAGTACGTTTTTGGGCAATCTGAGGTCAACTTTCTAGGGTTTAAGGTTTCAGCAACGGGAATCCAGCCATTGGACGCGAAGGTGCAGGCTATTCGAGAATTCCCTCCACCAAAAATCGTCAAGGAACTCAGACTTTTTCTCGGAATGGTAAACTTTTATCGCCGCTTAATCCCAAATGCAGCTACCATTCAAGCTCCACTGAACCAAATGCTCACCGGCCCAAAGACGAAAGGTTCGCAACCTATCAACATGACACCCGTTCTTTTGGTGGCATTTAATAACTGCAAGAATAGTCTTTCTGAAGCCACACTATTGGTACACCCTGATTCACAAGCAGAGTTGGCGATTCATACAGATCCTTCAGATTCAGCAATAGGGGCAGTCCTGCAGCAATACCAGGACAGCAAATGGAAACCACTGGCATTCTTATCCAAGAAGCTAAGTCCAAGCCAGAGGATGTATAGCCCTTATGATCGCGAACTTCTTTCCATCTACGAAGCCATCAAACACTTCCGTTTTATGGTCGAAGCTTGAAATTTCGCAGTCATAATAGACCACAAGCCACTGACTTTTTTTTACAACGCACCGTACGAGCTGCTTGCCACGCCAGTTTCGCTACCTTGGCTTCATCAGCCAGCTTACTACGGACATCAGATATATCGCTGGAAAGCATAATATAGTCGCTGACACTCTTTCCCGTATTAATGAAATTTCTACGCTCTGAGACTACCAGTCCCTAGCCAGTGAACAAGACACCGATAGCAAACTACATGACCTGCTGAAGAACGGCTCTGCCCTGAAGTTGGAGAAGCTTAGGACACCGGGACAGGACCTGCAGATATATTGTGACGTCTCCACTCCGATTCCACGGCCGTTTATCAAACCTTCGTTCCGCTGACAGGTATTTAATGTGTTACATAACTTGAGTCATCCAGGAGCAAATGCTACTGTCAAGCTGGCGACTCAAATGTTCGCCTGGCCTCGCATTAAGTGGGAATGTAAGCTATGGGCAAAGGAGTGCCAGCACTGTCAACGATCCAAGGTAGCTCGACACACTTCAGCACCGCTCGCGTCGTTCATGCCTTCCTTCAGCACGCTTTCGGCATATACATCTTGACCTGATCGGTCCCTTACCGTTATGTTCTGGGTACAGGTACTGCCTCACGATTGTCGACCGCTTCACTTGTTGGCCTGAGGCGTACCCATTCCAGAACATGACAGCAGAGACGTGCACCATCGCTCTAACAAATGGATGGATTTCAGGCTTCGGATGTCCAGAACACATTACCACAGATCGCGGTAGACAGTTCTTATCGCACACGTTTAAGGAGCTTGCCACGCTGGTCAGTGCAACACACCACACTACCACATCTTATCACCCAGCTGCCAATGGTCTCGTGGAACGACTGCACCGCCTACTGAAATCCGCCATCACTTGCCACTCGTCTTCAAACTGGGTTGAAGTTCTACCATGAGTCCTCCTCGGTATCCGCAGCGCCTGGAAAGAGGACTTGCAATCATCGGCAGCAGAGCTAGTCTACGGTGAACCACTCCATTTGCCTGGACAGTTCTTTTCCCCAAGTCCCAATGCGGTGATGGACGCGACCACTGTGGTAGGTCGACTACGCACGTACGTCAGTAGATTGACCCCAGAACCTACGTCTTGGCATGGCAGTTCCAGCCGAATATTTTATGTGCCCAAAGATCTCAGAACTTCGACGTATGTCTTCGTCCGCCAAGGTCCCGCAAGAAGACCACTCGAGGCACCTTACTCAGGTCCCTTCAAAGTCGTGAGACGTTACTCCAAAACATTCAGCGTAGAAATCCAGGGCAGGACACAAAGGATCTCAATTGACCACCTAAAGCCAGCGTATGTTGCCAGAGAGACCGCAGAGACCATTCCACAAAACCGAAGTGACTATGGTCAAACTACCACCAAAACGACCAGAAGCGGTCGCACAGTAAGGTTTCCGGATTACTATCGCCCGTAGTTACGGTCTCAACACGGGAGTAGTGTGGCGAGTAAATTAGTAGCTAGAACGGACCTTAAGATCACGCCACCACTACGTCATACATTGGACGATATCCTACGTCGTCGATTAGCAACGCCAGCTCATTAGGGCGCATGCGTTCCCATTAGTCGCAGCGCTAGCAGAGTTCGATGACCGCCTGTGTACCTATTGTTCTCATCGATGGCGGCGTGGGCGGAGTTCAATGGCCGCCTGCACATGTATTGTGTGCGTTGTGAATACAACCAATCAGTGTGTAGTGTAAGATAAACAACATATTGCGATTTTAATTATTATTCATTATTTTTAGCTATATATGCAATGTTTTCAATGCAATGATTTCTATTTTGTACTCTTGTCTAACTTCTACTTGCGTGTTAGTAAATATAGTTATTAGTGGTCTGCAGTAATTTATTTGCTAAATATAATGGCATAAGATCCTACTCCTACGCACTTACAAATCATTTAAAATAACACAAAAATCAATCATTCACATAAATGTTTTCGAGGTGGACCTTCGTTATTATTCAGTGCTTGCACACGTTGATGATGAAATGGGTGATATCCAGAAGGATTCAGTAGTTTCTACCGTAGTATTAGCTAACTCTGAATTCTCGAGCTACATCATTGGTGCTAGCGCGGGGTTTTCGCTCGAAAAAATCGATCACCACGTTTTTGACAACTGTGCTTATTACTGCATGAGTGGACTGGAGTGGTGAATGGCCCAAAGTCTATCAGGCTTTGGTTAGCTACAAAATTTGTTCTCAGATTGGGTGGTGCACACACGTGCGTTTATTCCTTGTTTTAGCAAATGCGGTCTCACTTTTGTATAATCTTTGCGCACCACGTAAACTTTCATTGCTTAAAATTTTAACACCGTACCGTTCCATAGTATTCACGGTTTGAATATTTTCGTTACGTTATTGCTAACGACGTGACAAGTAATACTACCTACGAAAATTTAAAAATAGGACACTCGGTGTGTAATGAAATCACAACCAAGTGAACACTGTCGACCGTCCGCGGCCGGCCGAACGTACCTAGTGGTGTAACAGCTTAACGAAGGGAAAGGGCGAGGAGACATGCTTGTTTTTACTGAGTCAAAACAACTATTAGATACCTAAATCTGTAACCAAGCGCAACGCTGATCTGGCCGGACGCCACCGAATGCTTCCGAATTCCGAACACTCCCTTACGAATATGTGCGTGCGTAATAATATAGTAAGCGCTATATATTTATGAATGACAATCAGTTAAAATTATGCATTTCCACACATTTTGAATATAAAAAATATAAAGGACAAAATCTTTGCATTTTTTCTTATTTATTTTTGATCGCCATTCGCTTAACCTACTCTGAAACTCCTCTGCAAATTTGGCCGTATATTGCAAAATAACCCTGTATATTTTATTTATTTATTCAATATGTTATTTCTTCTATTTTCCTATCATATATAACATAATATAATATTTGTAAAGGCACTGCTTATTCCATGGTGAAATTTCTTCTAGAGGGCCTATTAAAGATTAATTGAAAGATACAATAGAGGTAGATTCAGTTAGTTTACATAAGTTCACTTTTAAACAAAGAATATATTATATTTACAATACATTCATACTAGTGTTATAATAATATGATGTAATATTTCTAAAAAGTAATAGCTTTCCTACAACGATAAGAAATATTTTTCTAAATGTTAAAAAATAATAAATAGTCAATTGGAGAATGTCATCATCATCATTATCCTTACCTTTACCTTTACAGCCTATTAAAGTCTGTTTACTACTTAAAGTACTGCTTAACATAGGCCTCCCTCAAAGAACGCCACATAGCACGATCCTAAGCCCCTTGCACCCATCGACTTACTGCATATCTTATCAGATCTACATCTAGTCGGGGGCCGCTTTACACTTCGTTTATCGGTACGAAGTTGCTCCTCGAAGATCTTTTTTCCCCATCGGTTTTCGGTCTTGGAGCTATATGACTGGCAAATTGCCACTTTACCTTACTAATTATATTATTTAATATCTAAGAAAAATTACCTACATATGTATGTGTAATATTTTAGTAAAAAGGCATTCTTATTTTTTATATATCACTTCGATCATATTTCTTAAACGTTACATTATTTTAAAAAAAATCCTTACACTTGTCAGAAAAAATATAAACCCACAAGTGTAAAATATCTTACTTTTTCAACAAAGCATAGGAAAACAGTTGTTAAAATGTAGCCATTAAATTCATCTGATATAACTGGTTTACTCCATGAATTTTGGCGGTAATGCAATTTACATTTGGATAGACAGTTATACCTGTGTTACGAGAGCGGAATGATAAGTAACTAGCCTAATAAGAAAACACTTAACTTTCCGTGATAAAATTAATTTTATTTTTCGACATAGTCTCCGTGAACCTCTACGCACTTATTTCATCTTCGTTCTAAAGCAGTAAGGCCTTCCATAAAATGATTTCTTTCGAGGCCTGCAAAATACTCCTCTACATTGGCTATGACTTCATCATTTGTGGCAAATTTCTGTCTGCCCAAAAAAGTTTTGAGCTTAGAGAATAAATGGAAGTCAGGTGGCGCTAGATCAGGCGAATAAGGTGGGTGGGGCAGCAAATCATACTTCAATTCGTTGATTTTTGCCATAGCTTTAACACATATCTGAACCCTAGCGTTGTCTTGGTGGAAGATGTTTTTTTTTTTCGCCAAACCAGGTCGTTTATGTTGAATACATTGATGAAGCTTATCTAGAAGATTAGCGTAGTATTCTCCATTAATTGTTTGACCTTTATGAAGGTAATCTATTATAAATATCCCATCTGCATCCCAAAAGATGGAAGCCATCACTTTTCCAGCCGACTTTACTGCCATAGCTTATCTTTGGAGTCGGGCATCCCGATTGAGTCCATTGCTTTGATTGAATTTTTAATTCTGGCGTGTAATGAACCCATGTTTCATCTGTTGTTACAAATCGACGCAAAAAATCGACCTTATTACTCTGAAAACGGTACAGACATTCTTTTGAGTTTTGCACCCGAATCCTTTTTTGATCGTGCGTAAGACATCGCGGCACCCAACGGGCCGATAACTTTTTCATATTTAATTCCTCTATCAGGATATGATGTACCCATTCTTTTGAGATACCTGTAGTATCAGCTATTTCAGATAACTACAATCGTCGATCTGCTAAAATCATAACATGTACTTTCACGACCATTTCCGGAATCGTGACGCTTTTTGGACGTCCGGGGCGGGCTTCATCTTGGACACATGTACGACCGCGTTTAAATTAAGTCACCCAGTGTTTTACTGTGGCATAAGAAGAAGCACATTCATCCAAAACATTCTTTAACTCGTCATAGATATCTTTCTCCTTCATGCCCTTCATATGAAGAAACTTTATTACCGTTCTTTGTTCAATTTTATCCATTTTGAAAACAGTTGACGAAATATATTTTCAAATTACAAAAAATCAATAAAATTTTCACGCCACCAAATTCAAATTTTGAACACAGGTGGCCAGAGATACGAATTTAAAAATGACATATATATTTATTTAATTTTAACTTTTTAAATATCAGTGGCTAGTTACTTATCTCCCGCCTACGTATGATTTGGTAAAACGAAAAGTTATCTTATTCTGGAATAATTAGTGATTTTACTCGCAGGATAAGACTTATACAAGTTTGTTCTAATCCGCCCTTACAAGGTTTGGTTAAACTAAAACATATTATACTTGCAAAGCAACTAAAATTTACGCATAACTCACTCATGTTTCTAACAAAGAAGTGCCAATAAGTTTTGAAATCGCCGACAAAATGTATCATCTTAAAAAGCCTGTTCTGATGGAAAAATGAAACAGCAGCATCCCGAGGATCGCGGGCCACATACACAACTTTAGCAATATCGAGTATATGAGGAGGCAGCAGAGTCATGGGAAGGTGAGTTTTGATAAAACGGGGCGATGGTTTTTCGGCGATCACTTCAGAGCCAGGCTTGCTCAGATAATCAATTATTTTTTTCCGCTCCTCGTTATCGGCATTGACACTTTTAAGTTCGCTTACTGAATCTTTATTCAGGAACATTGGGCATCTGCAAGGATGTAAAAAATCGCTGTATAGTAACCGCGTAATAAAATTTATAATACAGTAATTAATAGAATCAGGCGTTACTTTGCGGAAATCCATTATAAAGGGGTTGTTATAAACTAATTTTAGTTTATAACAATCCCTTATATATTATATTATAATACAGTCTAGTTTAATGGGTGTTGTAAAAATCAAATTTTAGAAAGATCACTCGGCCTCCGATAGATGGTATGATCATTGCATAATTGACAGCTGTCAAATATCCAGACAGGACACAGTGTGAAATAACATTGTTCTGCGTCAATATAATGTTCACCTAAGTACCAACAGTGAAAAAAATAGCTTTTTAATTCCGAAGTTACACATAATTGTATTTAAGAACAATAACTTCTGACAGACGCTTCTGAAAACATAGATATAAGCAGTTATCATGGAAATTTTGAAGTTATGTTTTATTTTTATGAAACATTACTATGTTATTGCTAACTTAAGCAGTTCAGTCTTATCCTAGCACTTATACGGTAAATAAAACTCAGTTTGTGATTATGTAAACTTAGCGCATAACAAATATCGCACAGTGCATTTAGATTCCGAAAACATTTGCAGAAATGTATTTTGTCAAACGAAACGAAAGCGATCGCACGTCTGACGTCTATCTATTTTAACGTCTTGTCATCGGTCAACGTTATTGACGGTTTTTTTTTGCGTGGCACAATGCTGGTTTACTTAATGACAGTACAGTATATTGTTGTATTGCACACAACAGACAACAGACAGTTGTATTGTTAATTTAAACGAAAACAGATGATTTACTGTATGTTATTTCCTTGTGGCATATAATAATCTGAGGTATTTTAAAACATTAACGATTTCACAATATATTTGAGATTATGACAACTTTTGAAATATGTCAGTGGAGGTATTGTGCGATTGGTAAATCACAAGAGCCCGTAAATGCAATACATTATTATTATAATTTAAAATTAAAAATTTTGTACAGCCGACTTCAATATAGGTTATTTGAGAATAACTCAATAACCATTGGTCTGACCTTGATCAAATTCATATGGGACCACACGAGAACTATTAGCTTTCATATAAAAAAAGAATCATCGAAATCGGTTCGCCCAGTACAAAGTTATGAGGTAACACACATAAAAAAAAAAAAAAAAAACATACACTCGAATTGAGTACCGTCTCCTTTTTGGAAGTCGGCAGAAAAATAAGTACAAAGTTCAAAATCTAAACAGTCCTTTTTATTTTGATTTCACAATTCAGAAGTGTCCGTTACTATATATTGAATGTTATCTAATGCATAATTAAAGATAAGAATTTTGGTAATTGTCAAATATATGTTGGTTCTTAGCAGTGAGTTATATGTACTACGTACTAGAAGAGACACCTCAACTAGATTGTTTGTAACACGCGTTAGAGTGCGCGCTCTCAAACTCACTTAGTCTGTGTCAAGCGGTTGCTGCAACGTGAGAAATTTGAGTGAGGAATTATTTTTAAATTAATATGCCTTCGTGTGCATTGAGATACTGTTCAAACAACTCGATAAATATAAGTAAAAGTCAAGGAGTGGCTTTTCACCAGTAAGTCCAACATATTATTATCTTTAAAACACGTTTAATTTAATAATATTTTATCAACTGCAACGTATAGGGAAATGTCAAAGAGTAAAACATTTTTATGCGCAGACTTAACACTATTGACGTATAATGTTAAGTAAGTATGGACCGTAAATATTAATCTATAATCACGGTAGGAAATGTTAATGCATTAAAATTAATAGTTTTTATTATTATTTGGATTTAAAGGTTTCCTAAATCAAAAAAAAAGAAAGAGAATCATGGATCAAATTTGTTCAGAAGAATCGCAGCGAAGAAACGTGGTTACCGTCAGATTATTCACGCATATGTTCCGTACATTTCAAAGAAAACAACTAATACTTCACTAAAACAGGAAGAGTATACTTAAAGGAATCTGCAGTACCATGCGATAACGTAATTATATTATTATATAATATTGCTGGGATTTTCATTTTATTTTGTGATTAGATGACGAACGAATTTTTGTAATGTGTAAATTCAGTATATTTACGGGACTTTAGAGAGGCGGTACCCTCGGCGGGCGATTTGTACTAATATATGGCGGGTTTTTAATACTGTAACGCTAGAATTTTTACAGGCTTCCCAGATAACTAGTATCTTTTTTTTCAGCCAACAAAATGTGGTGGAATACTTCTTGTATTAGAACCGTTGCCTGAATCAGTAAGCAGTTTAAATTCAATTTTTGATAGTCCAACAAAAATTGTACCCAAAAATAAATTACGCAAGCTGCAGCTAGAAAGAAAATTACTGAGAAATTTAAGAAAATACAAAGAGAAATATTTATTTACAGAAAAATGTGATTCTTACGAATATAAAAATAAATAATATAATATAATATAAATGATAAAATATCATTAAAATATAATTATTGTGACATAATATTATGTAATGTTACATTAAATTAGCACATATGCAAAATAAATATAACAATAAAAGAATTGTACTCGATATAATTAACAATACAATATAAATAAACAATTATTACATACTGATCGTTCTACCTTCGTATACCTAATCTATGATGACAAAAACTGACCGCGCAGGCGCAACGCGCTTATATCAACTGCGCATGGGCGACTCTGCTATCTCCCGCGCATGCGCAAAGACATGAGTAGCGCACATTTTTTGTTTGGAATAGCTTCTCTAGTACGTAGTACATATAACTCAATGGTTCTTAGGCGAGTTTTTACATTGTCCTTTGTGTGACATCCGTTATTGCGATTACGGCAAAAAGCCTTTATAGAAGAGACCGATGCGGTCCAGCAGGGGACTCTCTAAAGGTTGATAAATAAGATAATTATAAGATTTTAAGGATTAAGCACTTTATACAGTGGTTCCAAATTTGATCCCCGTTGGCACCAATCAAATTGTTAATTGCAATCATAAATACTGATGGCTCGTTGTCACATATTCGACGGCGAAAGAAAACTTTGTAAGGAAACCTTATTGTTATTCCAGTATCTGTGAAGTCCGCCAACATGGATTGGAGCGGCGCAGCAGGCTAATTACTCTTTAGAGACAATAAAAGAACATAAAAAATTAAAATGAAAATAGATATGAGATGAATAGTAAATATCATATAGATATGAGTGGAGGCCTGTTCCCAGCAGTGTATAGGCTGTAAAACCCAGGCTCCCCGAGTTACCACATTGTTTATTCAAAAACTTGGTAGTTTTTATTACATATAAAAATTAACAAGCGCCTCCCGTCGCCACGATAAAGCGGGAGCCCGTTCGTGGTCGTTCGATTTCGTTCGGAGATCTTATTCCTAAGGGGTGACTACGCATCTTCATTAAGGATTGATGTAGGAATCTATTGACCAACGCATCTACTTAGATACTATCAGTTGGACTGTATACTCGTTTATCACTCTTATGGTGGCCACACACGGTCAGTTATACTGATCAGTTTAACTGACATACATCCAAAAACTGACCGTGAACGAATCTTAAGTTGAAATTTTTAACTGACAGCAACACACGGATTTTTTCGGGCGTGCTGACAGTTAAACTGCTCAGGTGAATTGACGTACATCCAAAAACTGATTGTGAATGTGAAATCTTATGTTGAAATTTTTAACTGACGGCAATCCACGGATTTTTCCGGGCGCACCGTAATCCGCTGGCTTCAGTTCGTTTCAATTATTGGTAAGGACTTACTAGCTTACATTATTCCTATGATGTTTACGTTTTATATTATTTTATATATTTAGAGAAGTTCGTTTATCGGAGGATGGAAACCAAGGTGACTGTGATGATGTCACCTTCCTTATGGTCGACTCAGAAGGTGGGTAAAGGATCTCAGTGATGCTACTACGTAGAACTATCGCGTTTGGACTCATTTTCAAAAAGGTTAATGGATACCTAGATGAATGTGATGATATCACCTTTCTGATGGTACAATCCGAAGGTGGGTATTGGATCTCAGTGACAGCACTAGATAGAACGATCGAGTTTGAACTAATTTGAAAGGGCTCATAAAGACCTAGGTGACTGTTTTAACCTCACCTTTCTCATGGTACAATCGAAAATGGATATAGGATTTCAGTGACAGCACTAGATGATATCACCTTTCTGATGGTACAATCCGAAGGTGGGTATTGGATCTCAGTGACAGCACTAGATAGAAAGATCGTGTTTGAACTCATTTGAAAAGGTTCATAAAGACCTAGGTCACTGTGATGATCTTACCTTTCTGATGGTGCAATCCAAAGATGGATACAGGATCTCAGTGGCGCCACTAGATAGAAAGATCGTGTTTGAATTCATTTGAAAGGGCTCGTAAAGACCTAGGTCACTGTGATGATATTACCTTCATGATGGTTGACTTAGAAGATGGGGTAAAAGATCTCACTTATGCCACTACGAAACACCATCGTGTTTGGGCTCATTTGAAAGAACTCAAGAAGTAACTAGTTGAAATACCCTTTCAGATTTATTGTGGTTTTTGGCTTATTACCAGACTATGTAATAGTAAAACCAGTATTATTACTCATTTTATTATGATTTCAGGCAATTAAAATACCAGCAGGACTCCCAATTAGGTGCAACATTAGAAATCGGCCATATATTTTACAGGCAATAAAAAACAAGGCAGAACGGAAAAAGCATAACCAACTACAACCAGAAGACGAAAATATCTGCGTACTTCAAGAAAACCTATAAGCACCGTTAACACCAATTCCTATAAATGACCAAGTTATCTGTTTCTAGTATTTATAATTCAATGATTTTTGACTGGAAGTAAGATTTTTAAACTTAGTAAATGAAACAATGTTGTACTCGATGATTTATTACACGAATACTACACATTTAATAAAACAAATTTTACGGATTTTATTTTGTTTAATTTAACTTATTTCAATTCGTGACGTTTGGGTGCTTCAACTTTATTTTAGAATGTAACACTTAGCGTGGTCAATTAGATAAATATAGAAAGCTAGGCCATCCTAACTATTTCCGTTACTAAAAACCGATCTGGTCATCATAAACCTTCAGAATGTGCCCATGCCCACGGACTTTTCTGGGCGCACCGTAATTTCATTTGCATCACGCCAAACTGACATTGAGTGAACGTGCTTATAGCAGGGCTCCGTCTCTCGTTCAAGGTCTCGCGTTATATACGAGGGTGGATTGAAAAGTACTCGGCCTAACCAAGAAAATAAACACATACTAAATCAGTTATATTTTTAATTTTCTACATAATCACCATCAAGTTCAATACACTTTTGCCACCTCCCCTTCCAAGCATTTAGACCGTTGAAAAAAAATGATTCTTCCTTAGAGTCAAAATATGCGTCTACAGCTGGTTTGACCTCGTCGTTTGTCGAAAATCTTTGACCTCCCAAGTGCTTCTTTAGGTTAGGGAACAGAAAGAAGTCTGATGGTGCCAGATCAGGTGAATACGGCGGATGCGGTAACAGTTCAAAGCCACAGTTGTGAATTTCAGCCATTGACTGTACTGACGTGTGAACACGGGCGTTATATTGATGAAACAGGACTTTTCTTCTGAGCATTCCTCGACGTTTTTCTTTTATTTCCTCTCATAAACGACGTAGTAAGGTGCAGTAGTAATCAGAGTTTATAGTCTGACCCCTTTCAAGATAATCAATCATAATCACACCTTTCGAGTTCCAGAATACTGAAGCCATCCAGCCAGCCTTATTTGCCGACAAAATCGACTTAGCCTTTTTAGGGGGTGGTGAACCAGGTCTTCTCCACTGTTTTGATTGTTGTTTTGTTTCCGGTGTACAGTAATGAACCCATGTTTCGTCTATAGTAACAAAACGATTCAAAAAATCATCTGCATCGGCTTCAAATAACTCCAAACAGTCGCGTGAAATAGTCAATCGCGTCCTTTTTTGTTCAACTGAAAGCAGTCGCGGAACCCACCTCGCAGACACCTTGTGGAAACCCAACTCGTTGACAATGATGTTTTGAGTTCGTTCATAAGAGATGCCTATAATCTCGGCAATCTCTCTAATTTTTAATCTGCGGTCTCCCATTATTAAATCAAGTAATTTTTTAATATTTTCGTCAGTAGTTGACGTCGAAGGCCTTCCAGAGCGGGGTTCATCTTTCACACTCTCTCTACCACGCTTAAATTCTGCTATCCATTTTTTGACGGATGAATATGACAGAGCACAATCGCCTAATGTACTGACCATGTCATCATGGATGGCTTTTGATGATAGCCCCTTCTTATGGAGGTACTTAATGACGGCACGCTGCTCGATTTGCTCCATTCGCGGAAATTATGTCCGATTACTTTGTTAATAAATTTATAAAATCACAACTAATTATCGCACACGTTTCGAACTTCACACAATGAACTAGTGTGAACTGAACTAAATAATGTGGGTAGATTTGATTTTTAGAATTGAATGGATCTGTGTTAGGCCGAGTACTTTTCAATCCACCCTCGTACCTACCAGCTAGCGTACTTCGGGAGGGCAAGCACAGAATAAATAATAGTACTACGTAGTGCAAGCATCAGTGGGGTATCGCCCGCTCTATACATAGGTAATTTAATTAATTTTTAATCATTAAAATAAACAGTTAAAAATAAATAACACATGTATTAAATAAATAAAATTATCATAATATCTGATCCATTTCTTAAAACTGTCTTAATACTTATCTTATCATGAATAAAAATATCTTTTGGAGTGTTAATACATAGGAAACGATGTAAACTGCACACAGTCTACAAAATTTCATTGAAATCAATTCAATAGTTTAAGAGTTCATCGCGGACAAACAATGTAACACGTAATTTTTAATTATAAAGATATAAAGATATATATATATATATATATATATATATATATATATATATATATATATATATATATATCAGTTGGACTGACCGTGTGTGTCGAACTTTTTTGTATTAAATCCGTTTGAAGTGACCAGTTGAACTGATGTAAGTTTAACTGACCGTGTGTGGGGACTATTACTCTACAAAGAGAACATGAACCAGTTCTGTAATACTACCCTTGCTTCTTTATCCGTGTGGAGCCGGGGAAATTCGCTGGTACATACTAATTAAATTAAAATTATGAACGGCTCATGGCAAGTCATATAAACACTCGGAGCGGTATACGTTAGCGACTATTAAATAAGATGCGGTGACTGTATTGTAATGTAGAAATACGTACTCTATAAATGTATATCTTGACGTGAGAGGTTCGGCAGCTGCCTTTACATAATCCAAATCATTTGCTAAAAGCCACACCAATTCTTGTGTCCATGTTGTCCCTGAAAGTATAAATTCCGAAGTTTAAAAAGAAAATGCCTAATAAAAATGAGAAATAGTTTGTAAAATCCAAAAGTGCACGCCTCATTAGTGTTTCATTTAATTTTGATGAAAAAAAAATTGAATTCCTGACTTTAAAATTTTATTATTTACGTGTTTTAAATTTAGCGCTCTATTACTTTAACAGGTGGTGTCACCTACAGAGAAAAAATTAATAATGTTAACCAAAAGAAATCGATTACACTAAGTAAAAAATCGATATAGGCTGTATGGTATACATTAGTCCTTTGTCCATCAAGGGCTAAAAAATATGAAAGTGCCTTTAAATTAATAGCAATAAAACTTATAAAAGTTGAAAATCATTTTATTAACCTCTTAAAAAGAAGTATAACTTCGCCATCACTCCATCTCAGCACAGGGAGAATGACTCACTGGCCCACGCCGCAAAAGAGAAAGCCGACCTTTTAAGCTCCCTTTTTGCGTCCAATTCGACTCTTGATGAAGGGAAGAACACACCGCCGACCATCCCGTAGTGAGAGTGCTCTATTCCTGATGTGCAATTCACACAGTGCTCAGTACGCAAAGCACTCCTCTTCCTGAACATCCACAACCTGACGGAATCTGAGTGCTGACGACGTGCGCTCCAGAGTTGGCACCGGTTCTAACGCATTTTTTTTCAGTACTCCTACTCCAGAGGCGTTGTCCTGAATTTATGGAAATGGCTTTCGTGCACCCGATCCCTAAAAAGGCAACCATTTTGATCTGTCCAATTACAGGCCTAACGCCATCACCTCCTTGTCCTCGAAAATAATGGAGTCCATTAGTAACTGCCAGCTCATGCGGTACCTGGAAGAGTACCAGCTAATTAGTGACTGCCAGTACGGTTTCCATCGGGGTCGCTCAGCTGGTGATCTTCTTGGTTACGTAACACATAGATGGACGCAGGCGATCGAATCCAAGGGGGAGGCATTAGCCGTTAGTTTGGACATAGCGTAGGCCTTCGATTGGGTCTGGCACAAAGCGCTTATTTCGAAGCTTCCTTCCTATGGACTTCCCGTGAAATTGTGCAATTGGATCACCAGTTTTCTGGATGATCAGGGTATTAAAAACGTAGTAGATGGTGCGTGTTACGATTGCAAGCCTATTAACGCTGGTGTTCCACAAGGCTGCGTACTATCCCCAACGCTGTTTCTTCTGCATATCAATATGTTGCAAATCGGAAACACAAATTTCAATGCAGATGACAGCACTGGTGATGCTCTTTACACCGGCCGTGCCAGTATTTCTCGAGAAAACTTCACCAAGTACCGGAACAAACTATGTGTCTGAAGTCGAGACTTTGTGTAACAAAGTTTCGGATTGGGGTGGCTAAATCTAGTCCAGTTCAATCCCCATAAGACACAAGTTAGCGCATTTACCGCTAAAAGGAACCCCTTTGTTGTGTCTCCTCAGTTTCAAGGCACTCCCCTTGTTGCCTCAGCCACTATCGGAATCCTCGGCGTCGACATATCGAGTGACGTGCAGTTTCGTGGTCACTTGGAAGAGAAGGCCAAATCTACCTCTAAAAAGCTTGGCATGCTCAGCAGAGTGGAACAGTATTTCATGCCGGCACACCGCCTGCAACTTTACAATTGGATCACCAGTTTTCAGGCTGATCGGAGCATCAAAGTCGTAGTAGACGGTGCGTGCTCCGATTGTAAGCCTATTAACGCTGGTGTTCCACAAGGCTGCGTGCTATCACCAAACGTTGTTTCTTCTGCATATCAATATGTTGTAAAGCGGTAACATACATTGGTATGTCAGATAACGGCACTAGTGATGCTCTATACATCGGCCGTGCCAGTATTTCTCAGAAAAAACTTCGCCGAGTACTGGAACAAACTTGTGTCTGAAGTCGAGACTTTGTACAACAAAGTATCGGATTGGGGGCGATTAATTCTAGTCCAGTTCAATCCCCAGAAGACACACGTTTAGGACCACTAAAAGGAACCCATTGTCGTATCTCCTCAGTTTCAAGGCACTCCTCTTGTTACCTCAGCCAGTATCGGAATCCTCGGCGTCAACATATCGAGTGACGTGCAGTTTCGTGGTCACTTGGAAGAGAAGGCCAAATTGGCCCTTAAAAAGCTTTGCGTGCTCAGCAGAGCGGGACAGTATTTCATGCCGGCACACCGCCTGCAACTTTACAAGGCACAGTTTCGGCCTCACATGGAATACTGTTCCAATCTCTGGGCAATGGCTCCCCAGTGCCAGCTCCTTCCACTTGACCGCATCCAGAGCAGAACTGTTCGAATCGTCGACGACCGAGTTTTTTCCGATCGATATGACTCACTGGCACTGCGTAGAGATGTTGCATCTCTTTACGTATTTTATCGCATGTACCACGGAGAGTGGTCTGGGGAATTTTTCGGACTAATTCCATCCGCTTAATTTCACCATCGCACATCGCGACAAAATTCGTGATACCATCCATACCATCTGGATGGTTGGTGTTCCACCACTGTGCGATTTAGATGTTTTCTTCCTCGCACAACTTCCTTCTGGAATCGATTACCACCAGCGATTTTCCGGACCGATACGACTTATGGACCTTCAAGAAAAGAGAACTCTTTTCTTGAATTCTCCTGGTGATGCAGTTGTTCATGGGCGACGGTAGTCACTTACCATCAGGTGAGCCGCATGCTCGTTTGCCCCCTCTCCTATAAAAAAATCCAATTGATGTAATTCTGAGCTAATAAAAAAACCCGGTCTTGATACGTCAATTTTTTCGGGAGTTATCGTGACCACATATAAAGTCAAAATGCGGACGTCCACGTAAAATTTATTTCAAACCGTTTTTTCTTTCAAAGTAGCAATATAAATGATGCAATATAAAATTAATTATAGCGCCGAATTGTATGCGCAAGCACAGGTGCACTTTCTATTCCTTCACTCTCATAGACCAATAGGACGGTAAACTGACACGACCAGAGAAAGATCAGGTGCAGGACCAACGGCTTTACGTGTTTTCCGAGACACGGGGGTGAAAGAACACCACCAACTTCCGGACTTCAGGAGGCTAATGATAATTTGTTGACAGAAAAACTCAATAACAGATTTTTTGCTCCGATCCGGGATTCGAACCCGGGACCTTATAATCAGCAGTCTCATTTACAACCACTGAACCAAAGAGGCAGTCGAAACAAAACGTACATATAGGTAAGAATATAAGTATTAATATAAGTATTTATTTTCACCACAAAAATTACTGAAGTTCATTAACTACAGACAGATAAAAGGGTAAGTATCGAACATGCTATATCATTATCATCATCATCATCATTACAGCCCTTCACAAGTCCACTGCTTAATAGAGGACTCCCCCAAGGAATGCCATAAAGCACGATCCTGAGCCTCCTGCATCCATCGACTTCCTGCACATCTTACCAGGTCGTCACTCCATCTAGTGGAGTAATGCCCTACACTTCGCCTGCCGGGACGAGGCTGCCACTCGAGAACCTTACTTCCCCATCGGTTGTAAGTTCTTCGAGCATTGCCATTTCAGCTTACTAATCCGTTGGGCTATGTTGGTTAGTTCTACTGCGGATATCCTCATTTTAAAGTCTATCATAGAGAGAAATCCCGAGTATAGCCCTCTCCATAGCTCGCGAGCCACGCGACCTTCAGCTTCTTCATACGGCCAGCAGTGAAGGATCACGTCTCAGATTCATAGGTTATCACTGGCAACACGCACTGGTTGTATAATCTTGATTTGAAGTTTTGAGGTATGCCTGTTGAGAAGATGTGTCACAATCTCCCGAACGCTGGCCATTCGAGTTAAATCCGTTGATTGATCTCTCGATCGACGTTGAATTTACCTAGTCGGAATATTTGTCCCAAGTAAATATTTACTCTTACTACTTACTCGTCAACAACTTCGAGCTAAGTGCTCCCAACAACTACCGGCATAGGTGTGACATGGACGTTAAACATGATCTTTGTTTTGTCCATGTTCATCTTAAGACCTATCCGTTAGGAGGCACTACTTAAGTTATTGAGCATAGTGCTTAGGTCATCCAGCGATTATGCCATAAGGATTATATCATCAGAAAATCAAAAGTGAGTGATGTACTCGCCATTGACGTTTATACCGTATCCTTCAAGTCCAGTAGCTTGAAAACGTATTACAATGCAGCTGTGAAAAGTTTATGGGGATATTATGTCACCTTGTCTTACACCTTTTTGCTATTGGGTAGATTTTGTACTCTAGTTCTTTACTCGGATATCCATCGTTGCACTACTGTAGAAACATTTCAGCACTTCGATATACCGAAAGTCAACTTGGCATCGCTGAAAGGGTTGTAGCACCACCCAAATTTCGACGGAATCAAAGCAAAGTCCACGTACGTAAGGCAAAGTGGCAGATAGTACTCTTTGATCTTCTGTATAATTTGCCGAAGGGTATGTATGTAGTCTATGGTACTAAAGGCTTTTAGGAAACCGGCTTGTTTGGGAGGCTGAAAGTCATCGAGTCTGCGTCCGAGACGATTTGTAATGACTCTCGAAAACAGCACGTAGACGAGGCTCAGAAGGGAAATTGGTCTGCAGTTCTTCAAGAGAGCGTTTGTCACCTTTCTTGAAGAACAAGACCACCGTGCTTCTGCTTCACGCCTCCGAAGTAACGCTACTATGGAGAACGGAATTAAAGAACTTTAGAAGGATTTCAAGTACTGGTTTTCCACTCACTTTCACAAGCTCCGTTGTAATTCCATCCTCGCCCTAGGACTTGCCGTTTTTAAGATGATGGAGAGCTATTGTAATCTTGATCATACTGATGTGCGGGATATCATCAGAATAGTGTCGGATAAGAAGTGTTAGTAACGATCCAAGAGGATCGTTACTTCACTTGCGTGTGGCTCCAACGATAATATCTACAGATGCCTGTAGAAACTCTCAATCTCACTCAAAATCTCAGGCAAGTGGCAAGTGTCCCGGGAACGATGCTACCATATTCGGTCTTCAGTATCGACTGTTGGCTCTTTCTGTATCTCCAGCAAAGACTTTGGAACTTTGGTCCCGCTCGATTGTTTCTTCAATACGAGCAATATTGAAGTTGCGTAAGTCCTGCCGCATGCATATGTAGATCTGTCTGTTCAGGTGTCCGTATGCTGTCCGACGAGAAATGAAGACTGCAGCTTCATTTACCGTCTAACAGCCATGAGATTAACGAACAGTTTTTGGGTTCTTCTGCGATGGATCTTGCAAAACTTAGCTCCACCCGCATGGACAGTCTCTACGAGCTTGTCATTCATGTTGTCCACGGATTTGCAGTTTTCTAGGCACTAAACATTATTTTGTAACTCAAACTGAAAGTTTACGGGGCTTTTAATTAGAGCACGGAGACGGAGCGTTGAATTTATTAGACATAACCCCAACTTAACGTTTAGGTTCAGTGTGCCTCTCACCATTTGGTGATCGCTTTCAGTTTTCACCCTGCTATCACTGAGAAATCACTTTATAGTTGCCGTTTAGTCGATAATGAAGTCAATCTCATTTTTGTCAAAGAAAGAGTTCATCATAAAGAGTCCCTCTTTTTCGATAAAATCGACCAGCTGCTGGCTCCTTGAGTTCCGTTGCCCTACCCCGAATTTCCCTACCTTCAGCTCACCAATCTCTCTTGTGCTTAGTTTTGCGTTGAAGTCTCCCATTAACACTATATAGTGGGTTTTGGAGGAATGCATGACTCCAGAGATATCCTCATACATTTCCTTCACCTCTTCATAGAGTGTAGAGGTTGGTGCGCAAACGTGTATGACCCTCAGCGAATACCGTTTGGTGATTCTAAGTGTAAGGTGACAAAAACTCGTCGACACACTCATTCCATAACCAACACTTATAATATATGATAAATCCAACACCTCCTTGGGATAGATGGTCGCCTTCCCGATGAAAGAATCTATCTCTTCTTCCATTTTCAGGATGTTCACGTCAGTCCCCAGAGTGCGTTTGTTACATATTGCCAGGTCGTGTCGTCTTATGTGGCAATCGAACCTCTACCGGAAGTTCTTAGGACGCCCCTGCCCCGTCGTTACCATAGTCGCCACCGTAACCAGGAATAGCGGGACCGCCGGTGACTGGGGCCGTCTCTTTGTAACTTTCGCCATGAGGGGTATATTGCCATGGTTACGAGCGAGTTGGCAACCGCAGTTTTTTATTGTTATTTTACTGTTATCAGAAATATCTCAGATCGTCTCCTGTCTCAGTTTCTCTCTGTCGCGTCTTATGGCACCCACAGGAAGATATGGACAGTGGATATTCTTAACAGCCACTACACTGCCAGTAACGGAACATGCTGTAACCGCAGTCGAACTACTACCTTCTTAGGCTGTGCTGTAACGATAAGGTAACTCGATTGAAAGACAAACTTAATTTTGCAGTATTAAAGAAGTTCTCCCGTACATTGGTTGTAATCACGGTAGCTACTCGTTACTGCAAATGCAAACTTGTAATAGCAAAAAGTATTTTTAATGTGAATGTAACTGCAAACTTACCCTTTACAATTTTTTTTCTTTATTTGTAATGTAAGTCGTTTTTCTTAGTAATTTTCATGATTCTAGGTCAACGAGAATCTTTAGATCTTGACAAAGAGATTTAAATATATAGGTATAATATAGAGCGAACATTGGGAACATTCATATACAAAAACTTTGAGCTAGTGCCCGTGTGGCACCCTCTAGCTAAAAATAGCAAAACGACGCTAAACATTTATAAAGACAACATTTTATCTATTCCCCAGTAGGTAACGCTAATAAATATAACCTCGTTTTAGGAATGTTACCGTTTCGATATCAAAGTATCGATAATTTTGTTGAACATTACTAAGTTTGGTACGTGTTTCGATTTATTAATAGGAAATATACATGATTTTTTTACTGTATAAATCTATTTATCATTACTTCCATCACACGAAAAAAATCATATTAACTACACCCCTTTAGTGTCATGAAATAAAATATTTAATTTCCAATAACTAAGAATCAATTAAAACAGCAGTCACTTTGGTGACTGCTGTTCTACACACAAAGTGGCAACACCTTGGTGGCATGACGTCACTCGGTCCATTAGCTGCTATAATAATAGCATATGATTGATCGGTCAGCGTTAAAGACATATCGAAAAATGCCAAATCCAATAAGAGAGCGTCTCTATGTTTTTAAATTCGTTTCTATTACAAAAATACACTTCAAACCTTGAATATTTTAGGAAAACACTGAACTTAAAGCCGTTTCACGATTTTTCAGGTTTCATCAGCGCTGCAGTTCTTAAAGACACTACCAACATCAATAAAAATTGTTATTTTAAATTTTTACCTTATGTTCTAACTCAGGCTTTACCTACAACTTCTTGCATCTAATATCTTTATCAGTACAAATTGTTTTTAATGTAAGAAATCTATTGCCCTCTCCTATCACTGTAAGCGAGGATCTATAATGGCTTTGTCCTTGAAAACCACCAGACAATGCAGCCCGGTGTAAAACCATCAGACAATGAAGCCTGGTATGTAAAAGAGAAGACTTGCTGTATTGCTAAACATCAACACAGCAAGTATCCTCAGCATGCTCATAAGCAACACAGAAAATCATATCAGCATGCCTAAAAAAAATTCCCACTCTTCCTCCACATACATAGTTGGTATATGCTATTCATTTTTGCTGGTATGAGTACAGTATCGTTGACTATTATACCTCTTTAAATATTGTAAAGGATTGAATCGGCACGCTGTATATTTTTTATCGATAATCCCAATCGATAAACGTCGTCAATCACTAACTTTAAAATTGGTAACTAAATAGTGACCTTTACTGGATAACAGAGGGCGCTTATAACAATATAAATAAATATTCTAGAACAATCTACTAGAAATAATAAAATTTAAAGATTAGTCGGTAAATATACCGAATATACCGTTAATAAACCGAAATCATGTTCATTTCTTGCTCCATATTGTGACTTACAATATCTTAATGCACAACCGAGCATATTTTCTTTAAAAATATTTTTTGAAATATATGAAACGAATGCGTCTTGACTTTTTGACGATGTCACTAAGACTAAATGACAAAAATCGGAGATATATCCTATAGGACATAAGTTACAGACGACAATTTTGCTACTGATGTCCGGTCTATTACTACTACTATTTAATTTCTTTGGATTTTGATTAGTAGTGAGTTTGCGATTATTAAAATTAAATGACATGAATTGTCGGATATTGTAATTTCCTTAAATAGAAGCTTTTTATCATTTTCAAGGGACCATTGACCATATATATGTATATATATATAGTATACAGATCTTAATTAATTTCATCTTCATATCTCTACCCGTTCCTGAGATACAAGGTCTTGAAAAAAAAAGTAATCTTATAAGGGTTCCGTCTTTTCATTTATTTTCGGAACCTTAAAAATTTATATATCCTTTTATTACCTTAATTTAATATATTACTTTTGTTTTACTAAATATGTAAAAATTAATTAGCTAAGATTATAAGATGCAATGGGAAACCGATATGTATGTATATGTGTATGTGCCCTTAGCGATTTAGCGATTAGCTACCACATGAGGTAACTGCGGGTAATTAGGCCTATCTAAGGGAAAATCGAAAATAAAATCAAAAATATCTAATTTGGTCTACAGATTTTAATAAAAATCATCAGTTTCGTACAGTTTCTGTAAAGTGTAAATGAATAATTGTAACATTTACTATAAAGAAAAACAAAATTAAACATTTCTAAAAACCTTGCTAGTAGGCCTTATTTTACTATGGTATACCCTACCTACTACCTATATAGGGCCTACTGCTTTAACGAACTCAAATAATCAATTTATACGTTATGGTGGCACTTCACATGGCTATTTGTATTTGTGATTGCATATTGCCGTATTTGGCAATAAATTCGACGTACGAGCAAATAAGCAATACAACCGTCTACACATGGAGCCAAAGACCAAAAAATTAAACATGTTTACTAGCAAAAAGTAGTTGTACCTACAAAATGGACGTTGCACTTGCAGCTGGATTTTATTGTTTGAACGCATGTTACTATTATATTTTTTTGCCCTTTATTTCCCTGGTCCCAAATGCATGGGGTTCATTTGGTAAAGTTCTAGAAACCTTACAACGGTTTTTTTGTCCTAATTCATTTTCCGTAGGTACCTAAATAATCACTTATTAAGAGGTTAGGTATAAACAGGTCCGTCCGTACTAGTCGACAGTTCGCGCGCTTACGAGCCCGACCATGTGTAGCCAGTATATTTGCGTATTTGCCTATTTGTCTTCTTTGATGAGCCTTGAAAAACCGACAGACAATCGGTAAGTCGTTATTAGTTCGTTCGGTAAGTAGTTATTGTCTATATTTGCCAGGTAGGCAAATACGGGAATAAGTATGGCAAATATACTCTCCGCACATGGAAGTTATTTGTCAAATACAGCAAATACGTAAATACAAATAGCCACCATTATACATTTAATATTTGTGATCAATAATCATATGAATGTAGCAATTAAGACTAAAAATTCTACAAAAATATATAAAATGCCTCGCCTAACAGTACTTAAAGTCATTAGTATAATGATAAAAAAACTGACAAACAAACTCACTCCTCGTGATTATCATCAGTGCGTCGGTTGTGTCAAGAGTAGAGTTGAGTGTTAGGTTGAGTTGAGAATTGGGTTTATTGTTGGATTTAGTGTCATCCCAACCAAATTTCTGTCACAGCGGCCAGTCTCAACGGAGACTAGCCCATTAGCACAGTACAGAATTATAGTGTCCAAATGTATGCGCAAGCACAGGTGCACTTTCTATTCCCACACAATCATCAAATCGCAATCTGACACGGTCCAAGAGAGCTTAGGCGCAGAACCAATAACTTACACATAATTTAATAGCTTCTTATGTCAAAGCCTTAATTCTTCGAAACACTTTGTCTTTGCACTGTTTGGACAGCTGAAACCAGGCCTTTTTCTGACTACGACATTAGTTTAATAATAAAAGCGTACAATTTATTTGCATTTATATAATTTTAAAAGTGATATAAAATTCATAATAAAACAAAAACCTACACAGGAAAAAGGAGTATAATAAGCCCTAAAGTGAAATTTAGTAGGCCTAGGTTTAGTAGGCGTAGGTGGAAGCACAAAGGAATTATACAAATTATACGATAGTCGTTACGCTCGCGAATCATATTTTGTTAAGCATACTACCTTTTTTTTTATATGATCAGGGTGACAAACGAGCACACAGTCCACCTGATGGTAAGTGGTTGCTGCGGCCCATAGACATCTACATCTATCCTCTATTACAATTCAAAATGTTGATGCGTTGTCACCCGTGAGGACTAAGATGGAATGCCTCATTTCTAGTAAAAAGGGCCTCCGGCCACCTGCACTCACCAAGCGAAACGCAGAGGTAAACCTCTACTTCACGCTGGTATTCTGTGAGATCGTGGTACCACCCCGGTTTGAGCCGGCCCATCCGTGCGACAGCAAAAGCTGCCGTGTGGCTCTACCACTGTTAAAACTGACACTACTACCTGACACTGACCTGCAAATTGCTAAAAACGTAAGAAAATTTGAATTTCGCGGGCCATCCTGGTGCTTCCACCTTAATAACTGCCGACCAAGTATTTAAGAAAAACCATATTTAAAAAAGAAATTGACCACGATACGTGACTCAAATCTTCAAGATCAACAAAGTATTTATTCATAAAGATAAAGATTACGATTTTAGATAGCTAAGTGTAATTTTACATAACATGCCTACGATTTATTTGGAGTAATTTTTATTATTGGTGCACTGCGGTCGTATCTTGTAATAAATAATGCAACAGTGGTTGAAGGAGCGCGTCTCTGCAAACTTGTAGAGACATTATCGTGCAATAGGAGTCTGTTATTATCTCCTTAAGCGATTGCGGTGATTATGAATATGATTGTTATAATTTAGGCCTTATTAGCCGACAGGTCTTATTACCCGCAGGCACCTTAGTCTATCGTGTCATATTATCGACAGGGCTCTAACTTTCCTAGTGTAATGGTGTTAAGTTTTGTGGTGAGACTCAAAGTTCACCCAGTTATGGGAGGAAGGGAGGTGCTCCTTTTAACTCTCGGCGAAAACAGAGGGGTGTTATATGTTTATAGTGTGTATCTATGTATCTGTGTATGTATGTATCTGTGCATCTGTGTGTATGTCTGTGCCATCACAGCTCCTGAACGGATGAACCAATTTTGAATGAGTTTTTTTTTGTTTAATAGGTGTCTTAATCGAGATTATTCTCAGCTATATTTCAAGAAAATCTGTTCAGCCGTTTGAAGATCATCAGCTCTTTCTTTTCGCGGTTTTGAATCTTTTTTAATTTTGGTTTGTATGTAGCTAAGATACACAATTTAGTTTTTCTATTTTTACCAAATTAATGCATTCATTCATCACAGATTCTGGAATATTACTGAACATAGGCCACACGTGCCAGGCGGGTTGGCAACTGCAATTTTTTTTTATTTGCGATTGTTATAAAAAAGATAGCAGTATCTTTTAAGATTTGCAGTTTACCTCTGTGGCCGAATATTGAAGTGACATCTTCTTTAGCCACGTTGGGCACTTTTGGGATGGGGAAAAAGCACTGAACTCGCGTATATAAAAATTCAATTAATTATTTTTGAAAGTTTATTTACATTTAATTATATATGTGCTATTTTGTTCGATAACGTGTTGCCATCTTGTAGGTGGTAACATAATCCCGTTGCTTTAGAAAGCTTGGGATTTCTAATCAAAAAAATGCAACAAGTAGTTTTCACAGTCCTCTTTTGATGTTTACCTAACACTACCCAAAGAATTCTGAAGAGACCGAAACAGGTGAATATCTGAAGGTGCAAGGTCAGTAGTATATGGTGGATACATTAACACTTCCCAACCAAGCCCTGTCAATGTTTACTGAGTGGCCAAAGATGTGTGTCATCATCATCATTAAAGCCTTTCATAAGTCCACTGCTAAACATAGGCCTCCCCCAAGGAATGCCACAAAGCTCGGTCCTGAGCCACCTGCATCCATCGACTTCCTGCATGTCTTACCAGGTCGTCACTCCATCTCGTGGGGGGTCGCCCTACACTTCGCCTACCGGTACAAGGCTGCCACTCAAGAACCTTCATCGGTTGTCGGTTCTTCGAGCTATATGGCCGGCCCACTGCCACTTCAGCTTACTAATCCGTTGGGCTATGTCGGTTACTCTGATTTTACAGCGGATATTCTCATTTCTAAGTTTATCACGCAGAGAAACCCGAGCATAGCCCTCTTCATAGCTCGCTGAGCGACCTTGAGCTTCCTCATATGGCCAGCAGTTAAGGACCACGTCTCAGATCCGTAAGTCATCACTGGCAACACGCACTGGTTGTACAATTTCGTTTTAAGGTTTTGAGGTATGTCTGACGAGAAGATGTGTCGTAGTTTCCCGAACGCTGCCCAGCCGAGTTGAATCCGTCGATTGACCTCTCGGTCGAAGTTGGACTTACCTAGTCGGACTATTTGTCCCAGGTAAACATACTCATCAACAACTTCGAGCTTATTGCTCCCAACAACTACCGGCATAGGTGTGACATGGACGTTAAACATGATCTTTGTTTTGTCCATGTTCATCTTAAGACCTATCCGTTGGGAGACACTATTGAGGTCATTGAGCATGGTGCTTAGTTCCTCCAGCGATTCTGCCATAAGGACTATATCGTCGGCAAATCGGAGGGCGGAATTAAAGAGCTTCTGAAGGACTTCGAGTACCGGTTTTCCACCCGCTTTCAGAAGCTCCGCTGTAATTCGATCCTCACCTGAGGTCCTACCGTTTTTAAGGTGCTGGAGAGACATTCTAATCTCCCTCAGACTGACGTCCGGGATATCTTCGGAATAGTGTGGGATAAGACTCGCTCTAGGATCGTTACTCACACTTACGTGTGGCTCCAACGATGACGTGTACAGCTGCCCATAGAACCTCTCAATCTCACTCAAAATCTTAGGTGTCCCGGAAACGACGCTGCCGCACTCGGTCTTCAGCTTCGACAGTTGGCTCTTTCTGGCAGACAGATCTCTGGCAAAGACTTTGGAGCCTTGGTTACGCTCGATCACTTCTTCAATACAAGCTGTATATTAAAGTTGCGTAAGTCCCGCCGCATGCATTTTGAGATCTTTTGAGAGTTTTTGTGTTCTTCTGCGGCGGGTCTTGCAGAACTTAGCTCCAACCGCATGGACAGTTTCCACGAGCTTGTCATTCATATTGTCCACTTCATTGCAGTCTTCTAGGCACTTAAAACGGTTTTGTAACTCGAGCTGAAAGGTTTTGGGACATTGGCACAGAGCACGAGGGGGACGGAGCGTTGACTTCATTAGACGAGACCTCTCCAACTTAACGTTTAGGTTCAGTGTGCCTCTGACCATTCGGTTATCGCTACCAGTTTTCACTCTCGCTATCACGGAGACATCACTGAACGGTTGTCGTCTGGTCGTCATAATGAAGTTAATCTCATTTTTTGTCGAACCGTCGGGGCTCGACCAGGGGCCTTCCTGTGGGGCTGCTTCTGGAATAATGAGTTCATCATAAAGAGTCCCTCTTTCTCCATGAAGTCGGCCAACTGATGGCCCCTTGGGTTCCGTTGCCCTATTCCAAATTTCACTTCTTTCAGCTCACCGTTCTCTCTTGTGCCTAGTTTTGCATTGAAGTCTCCCATTAACATGCAGCCATGCATTCCTCCAAAACCCAATATAGGGTATATAGGGTTTTGGAGGAATGCATGTCTCTAGAGATATCCTCATACATTTCCTCCACCTCCTCATCGGAGTGTGCCGAGGTTGGTGCGTAAGCCTGTATGACCTTCAGCGAATACCATTTGGTGATTCTGAGTATAAGGAGTGTAAGTGAGTATAAGGTACGCAACCCTCGTCGACAAACTCTCAATCTTTACAACGTTGTTAACGAGAGACTTGTGGACGATAAATCCGACACCTCCTTGGGACAGATGGTCGCCCTCCCGATGATAGAGCAAGTTGCTGGATTCGAAGATTACCGTGTCCTCCCCCTCTCTTCTTACTTCGAATAATCCTATAATATGAATCTTTACAACGTTGTTAACGAGAGGCTTGTGGACGATAAGTCCGACACCTCCTTGGAGCAGATGATCGCCCCGCCGGTGATAGAGCAATTTGCCGGATTCGAAGTTTACCGTGTCCTCCCCCTCTCTTCTTACTTCGAATAATCCTATAATATGCCAGCGTAACTTGTCTATCTCTTCTTCCAGCTCCACAATCTTCTCGTCAGTCCTCAGGGTGCGTGCGTTGTATGTTGCCAGGTCGAGTCGTCTTAGGTGGCAACCGAACCACCACCGGAGATTCTTAGCACCCCCTGCATCGCCGTTACCACTGTCGCTATCGTAGCCAAGAATAGCGGGGCCGCCGGGGACTGGGGGCCGTCTCTTTGTTACATTCATAGGAGGGGGTATTTGCCATAGTTGCTTCGCTTGGCGAGCGGGTTGGCAACCGCAGTTTTTTTATTGTATTTTTGCTGTTATCAGGAAGATGCTGCTGCCCATCTCCTGCCTGTTTCCCTTTGTCGCCTTTTACGACACCCACGGGAAGATATGAGGTAGTGTATACTCTTAACCGCCACTACACGGCATGTGTGTGGTCTGGTGTTATCAAGATAAAATACCATTTCTTTTCTATTGATCAATTCCGGCCGTTTTGTCCCAATTTCTTGCTTGAGTTTCATTCGTTGTTGCCAGTAGAGATCTGAATCGATGGTTTTATCCGGCGGTAAAAACTCATAATAAACGATGCCCTTCCAATCCCACCATACACACAGCATCATCTTATTGCGTGTTAATCCGGGTTTTGCTACAATCTGTGAAGCTTGACTACACTTTGATTATATACAGATGTGTGTACATATTTTTATTATATAGATAATAATCAATATTTTAATGTAAAACAGCGCAATAAATGAAAATTTTATTACTATATTAGTACGTTTAGAAAGATAATTTCTAATAAAAATGCTTCCTAAAAAATATTTCTTAATAACCCAAAAATAATGTTTACAAGTTTCTGAAGCTAAGAAGTTTTCACGTCTGACGTGCAGTCATACGACCTTAGTGTATAAATAAGCAAGTTATAAATACCCTAATCTTACGACTGACAGTTTGTTATTTAGTTAGTGAAGTGGTGCAATAGTTAAAACTCTATCAGCATATAGATTTACTTTTACACTTTTACTATTTAAAATAAAATAAAGAGAAAGGCATTTCCTTTATTTTAGCATAAAGCATTTTTAACAAAATACTTTTTCCTAATAGCACTATATCGATAGGAGGCGGCCTGTCTTTTTTTTTGAAAATGAGAAGTACTTTTGTAAAGCAAGTAATTTTTTAGAATAATGAATTTAGGTTTTGTTTCCCTTTGTACAAATATTCTATCTCTTCGTTAATATACTGCTCCATCTCGATTCGCAATGGTATGTGACGTTACCATTTCGCTTTCCAGGAATATCTCATCAAAAATATCATATGACTTAAAAATATTTTTTTATAGAATAAGGGTGACAAACGGGCACACAGTCCATCTGATGATAAGTGGTTGCTGCGGCCCATAGACATCTACATCTATCTTTGTTTACGAATTAAAATGCAGATGTGTTGTCGTAAGGACTAAGATAGAATGCCTCTTTTCTAGTAAAAAGGATCTCCGGTTCTCTACACTCACCATACGAAACACAGCAGCATTAAGCTGATATTTACGCTGGTATTCTATAAGAGCGTGGTCCTTCCCCGGTCGAGCCGACCCATTCGTGCTACAACTATACTATCAATATAGCTGCAGCATGTCTCTACCACGTATTGGCGTTATTGTCGCAATCAAGTGAATAAAATGTTTTTTTTTAACCTTCAATCTTCATCATAGCTATAACTTTGGCATTGTTATACTTTAACGATTTATTTTAGAACAAAAATAAGCTTACACTCTATGGAGTAAATTAAAGGAAGCAGATCCTGATAGATACCTGATCGTGGAAAACTGGCAACAAATATATCATCAGATCTCAGAGGCATATTGTAAATATTGGCAGCGTCTTTTTTATATTCACGTAGCATCGTATAATTCTTTGGTCCGACGTAAACATGTTCGAAGGATTTTCCTGGAAATGGTTAAGTTATTAAAATATTTAGTTTCTTCTATATAAAAAAAAATATCACACAATTGGTTTCTGAACGCCTATCTTTGCATTTTATTACGAATTTACTTTTACCAATGGTATTTTTAAATAGAAAATTTTAAACAGAATTAAACTTTTACGTTTAAAATTTATTTTATAAATAAATAAAGAAAAGCAATTTTTGTACAAATTTTTTTGTCAAGCCTGATAGTATTCTATGCATGAAATAGAATAAAATAGAGACCCAAATTATACATCTATACTTTACTTTGAAAGCAATTAATAAATATCACGTAAAAGTTATTTTAGACCAATTTAAACTCACCAATAAAATATTTTTGTACTTCCTTAATTTCATTTTCGTCGGATCGGAATTCGAAAGGAAAGTCGTTAAGTGATGCCATTTTTGCAATCAAAATTAATGTTGCAATGAAGATGTTACCACTACTGATTTTTCTACTGAATGACTCCTTAGTTGGGTTTCGATTAGATATAATACTTAATTTTATCAACAAATTTGTAATTAAATTTATACCTTAATTTTTTATCAACGTAATAACTGATATAACAATAACTTCTTTATTTTTTCATGCGGGTTAGAGCATCTGTTCTGAGCCCGTTTCAGCCCTCTCACCTATTTCTGGCGCTAAGAATCAATGGAACCGCTACTGTGTATCGGTTAAAGGGAAAAGTAACCCATTTAATTACAGGGCTGCAGCCTATAATTAAATGAGTTATTTCAATATAGTTCAAGTTGACTACAAGTATTTCGCCTCTAATAAGAGCGTCATCAGGAGAAATAGAATGTTCCATAACTGACCGGTAAAGGGGTCTTTTCCTTTATCGTACTGATCTTATCGACGTAATACTATAATATAATACTGATATTATCGATGTTGATGTATCTTTTATAGTGTAGTGGTTTTGGTGTTTGGATTGAAATGTGTGTGAAAAAAAAATCAAAATTATAGGAGAGCGTATTATAATATATAATAGCTCGGGCAAAAAGTTTATTCGTATTTTGTTTGTATAAAATTGAAGAAAAATCTCTTTGGTTGTACTTTTTGATAAATAATAAATAAACGGCTGGTTTTAATATCAATACGTATAGGACATTAAGAAAAAGAAAATAAAAAATAAAAAATAAACACTTTCCCGCCATTTTTCAATTGTTTTCTGTCTCTTCAGAATTCTTTTGGTAGTGTTAGGTTAACATCAAGGGAGGACTATCAAAACTACGTGCCGCATTTTTTGATCAAAAATCCCAAGATTTCTACAGCAACGGGATCATGCCACTACCTACAAGATGGCAACAAGTTATCGGACACAATAGCATATACCTGTATATATTATAATTAAATGTAATTATACTTTGAAAAAAAAACATTGTATATAAAGTACGAGGAAACTTTTTCCCCGACCTAATTTATAATGTGGTTACTTACCTTCATCCTTAAAGTCAAACTTGTTATTTTCGTTAAGAACCCTGATGGCAAAGTTGCCACAAAGTAAGGTTAACTTTGCCATTTTCTATTTTCGAGTATTTTGTCTATTTAATGTTAATATTTTTTTAAATAAATAGCATATTTATGAAGAATATAATTTCACATTTAACATTGCCACCCAGTCTGAGGTACTTTATTTATTAAAAAATTGGTCCTAGATTTTTCAATCTTTCCAAAAAGGACAAAGTTGAAAATTTTACGGTAGTTTTAAAGGTACAATAAATTGTTAAAATTTATACGACGAGAGAAACCTGTCGAAAGTAATAATCGAAAATCTAAGGAATGACTTACACTGTAATGTATCGTATCATCTAAGTTACCGTCTAAATAATTAGAAACTAGAAAACGAAAGTTTTTTGATCAAAACTTATAGGACTGATTATAAATTCTGTAACTGTCAAAAGAGAGAAATTTTAGAATGATGATTGCTACGCTGTCTTGTATCTGTGTATGAGCAAATCAATTGATACAAATCGCTTAGCCCGAGTATAAGTAATTAACTATTTCAAATTAACTATTGTGAAAAATATAAATATTATCCAAAAAGCTAAAATAAGGTACCTAATAGCTACAGACATACATAATTCAAATACTACCAGTATAATAAGATATTATGCATCTCTTAATTTTGTTTTGTGTAATTAAAATAAAGAACCTATAACATAAATCGTTTACTTAAGAAAAAAAATATTTTACAAAATAAAATAATAAATAGTTTTTCTTTTCAATAAATTAATCTTAATTTTAGACACTAATCGACAGTGGAGATCGGGCTTATGACGAAACTGGGACGACTTCTGGAGTTTTCTCAGGTGTAGCTTCAATTTCTTGAACACGAGCACGGCAGGTTAGTGTCACCGGGTCCCTTTCGCGATCAGGACCGCACTGTTCTGTGGCACCTAGAAGCTTGTACTCGTCCCGTTCAGCTGGCTCCGTTTCCACTCGTCTCCGGCCTGCGATCACCACTTCAACCGCCCGCCCGTCAACTCCCGCGGACCTCTCGCTACCAGGCCCTATTTCAACCTGATAAGGCGTGTTAGGTTCCACGAAAGCTTCCATAACTTGAATATCAGCACGATCCTGGGCGTCTTCATTGTTGCGTTGCTTCGATCTCTTCAATAAGCCGTCTAGCAAACTGCTAGGGAACGACAGTTTTTGTGGTATGGCGACGAGAAGTACGACATTTTGCACGTCGGCACGTACGTTGTATTCACCGTCTTGGCGCTCATCATAGGTGGCGGGAACGGTAGGTGCGGCGGTCGCGGCCGCGAAAAGACACGTTATAACTAGCAGCATATCGCGTGCGGCTATAGCACCTCCTAGACGCTGACTGCGCGTCGCCGTCATCTCCCGCGCGGCTTTTACCGAGCACCCACGAACCAGTCCGCCGCAGAAAATCGAGTACACTGTAACGGTTAACACGACCGGAGCGCTATCACTATCTTTGCATATGACCATGAGTAACAGTTAACATTGATTATTAGTCCATAATTATTGATCAATCTTAAACATTTTTTAATTAAACAACATGAAGTCGAAATTAGTTTAATAATAACATACAACATACATTTAAAAAGGAAGTTATGTGTGCCACTTATGCACACAATCAAACTATGTTATGAATATAGAGCCGGCAATTGTGTATGACCTTTGACAGTGACCATAGGTGAATAAGCGATAACCGAGTTTCTAGTGCGCATCTCATCCTAAATATTATGTAGGTATATCTGGATGTTCTTTCAGCTCAAAGTACTTATTAATATCACACATTACATAAACTTTCTATATCAATAAAATAAAACTTAATTTTGATATTAATTTTTTATTATTTCTCAGGTATTTAATTCTACATCTAGTGTCTACGCATTGGCCCTTTGAAGAACACTCCTGCAAGTGTGTACTTCTTAATAGAGTTGCGAATTAAGACTACTTTTACGGGTTTTTTTATAGTATTAGGGTGACAAACGAGCACACAGTCCACCTGATGGTAAGTGGTTACTGTGGCCCATAGACATCTACATCTATCCACGTTTGCGAATCAAAATGCAGATGCCTTGTCACCCGTGAGGACTAAGTTGGAATGCCTCGCTTCCAGCAAAAAGAGTCTCCGGTTCTCTACACTCACCATACAAAACACATCAGCTTTAAGTTGCTATTTTACGCTGGTATTCTGTGAGAGCGTGTTCCTTCCCCGGTCGAGCCGACCCATTCGTGCTACAACTATACTATTAATATAGCTGCAGCATGACTCTACCACGTAAAAAAAATTATATCGCGGATTATATCGCGTTTAAATTTAACTTATTTCTAACCCCCACGTTTCAAGCGTCCAATGTCACAGGGAAAACCGAGGTATTTGACGTTTGTATAGGCCATATATAGGCGGATCAAAGAGCCTTTAGTGTCAAAATTAAAGTACGAACTTTTTATTCAATTTAGGATTTAATCTACATTGGTTCACAAATACACGACCTCCGCGAAAAGGAATCGATAAGAAACTCTGAGGTATTTTTAAACCAAATTATAATTTAATTTACTATTATAATTTATAATAATATAATAATAATAATAATTTATTTCAAGAAACTGTACAATTAATTCAAATAATGTCTTAATTTTCATCATTGGGGGGTATTTGCCATAGTTGCCACGCTTGGCGAGCGGGTTGGCAACCGCAGTTTTTTTATTGTACTTTCCGCTATTATCAGGAAGATGCTGCTGCCCATCTCCCGCCTGTTTCCCTTTGTCGCCTTTTACGACACCCACGGGAGGATATGGGGTAGTGGATATTCTTGACCACCACTACACGGCATGGTCCTTCACTGCTGGCCGTATGAGGAAGCTCAAGGTCGCTCAGCGAGCTATGGAGAGGGCTATGCTCGGAGTTTCACTGCGTGATAAACTTAGGAATGAGGATATCCGCAGTAGAACCAGAGTAACCGACATAGCCCAACGGATTAGTAAGCTGAAGTGGCAGTGGGCCGGCCATATAGCTCGAAGAACCGACAACCGATGGGGAAGAAAGGTTCTCGAGTGGCAGCCTCGTACCGGTAGGCGAAGTGTAGGGCGTCCCCCCACAAGATGGAGTGACGACCTGGTAAGACATGCAGGAAGTCGATGGATGCAGGTGGCTCAGGACCGTGCTTTGTGGCATTCTTTGGGGGAGGCCTATGTTCAGCAGTGGACTTGTGAAGGGCTGTAATGATGATGATGAATGTCTTAATTTAAAATAGTCTACAATAACAGGCACCTGAACTAGGATAAACCTGTATCTCAGGTGTATGTGCTAATAGATACATTTACAAATATTTTCTGTTTCTTATATAAAATGAATAACTTACCAACAAATTACGGTTAATTCGGTAAAATATATTATATTATAATATAATACCTTGTCATAGATTAATAAATTACATTACCAACATGTTAGCTTTAACAAAATAATATCACTAGCCAGAGGACTTGCAAGTGCAGAGTAAGAGATATAGAGGTAAACTTTAAAAAAAGTTTGTTTAATACACCTTACATCAACTGATTATTTAGTTTAGTTCAGTTTCATTAACTTAGGTGGCTCATAGAGGTGCTAGATAAACCAAGATGTAATTTTATCTCGCATAGCAAAAGGCACTAAACTACACCCTTGTACTTTCTATACCGTTAGAATATGTTAATACATACTAACAGTCAACGGTTTTCTACAGAACAGTTCTAGTTATCTAGGACTAGGATGCTAAACCTGTTAATGTTTCTGCAACAAAGTTATAGAAGGAATACGGCATTGCCAGAAGCAGTAAATTACAAATACATGGTATGTTTAGTTTGCCTTTTTCATGTTATTTACTAGATAATAATATATTCTAATTATTTCTCAAAGTTTAGCAATGACTCTACTTCGCGCTTAGTTAGCTAATGATTTATCTACAGCATTCATTCTCATTCCCCAATCTGTCAGTCCATAAGCAGTCAATTGTCGTCGTAAATATTAGGAATTAAATGTAGATGCGCTGTCACCACTGAGAACTAAGATGGAAGGCTTCGTTTCCAGTAAAAAGGGTCTCTTTTAAAGCTGCTATTTTACGCTGGTATTCTGTAAAAGCGTGGTCCTTCCCCAGTCGAGCCGACCCATTCTTTTGTGGTACAAAGTGTTTGCAGTAATCGCCACGCTTGGCTGACCAGTTGGCGATTGCTATTCTAGACACAGCTTTTGACTAGCGTCTACTGGTCATCACCATCAGAGGCCATAAAATTTAATCAAAACTTTCTTACGCAAGTGGACCGGCTGTTGTGATAGATATCGTTCGTCTGTACTCTTATTTCGTGTTTCAGTTTATTCCACACTCGTTTACTAAATATCTATGTGATTTAAAAACTAAAGGCTTTAGAGTCATGCAGGTACTCTATAACTCTTTAACTTAATCACTATTTATCGTTCCGTGGTAAAGGAAGGAATATATTACATAAATGGCGATAAAGATCTTGTATAATTTGCTAAAAAAACGTTACATAAAAGGAAAGAAAGATCTTATATAAATGGCGAAAAATGTTTTACAAATGGTGAGACAAATTCTATATAAATTGCTAGAAATGTCTTACATCAACGGAAAAAAATATTTTATGTAAATGGCTAGAAAAATCTATACAAATAAATAAAATTGAAGTGTTTGTTTGTATGTCAAAATAACAGCTTTTTACTAAATGCATATGAAAGTTTATACGATATTAATAGAAAAAACACAATTTTTAAAAATTTTGTTTGTTCCGGATAATCTCCCAAATGTCTGGACCGACTTTGACGGGATTTTCACTGACGGATAGCTGATGTTATAAGAAGTAGCTTAAGCTACTTTAATTTTAGAAAAAGAATCAAGGTTCCGCGCAAGAAAATCAAAACCTTAAATAACACGCAGGCGAAGTCGGGGGGAACAGCTAGTCTAATATAAATTATGAGACATTTTTTATTTAAATAGCGATGTTAGCGACTGAACTGCAAACGCAGAATGTCGTGGGTTAGAACCCGCCGTTCAGCTTCTGTGGTAATATAAGCTCTCTCCACTCTCCATATAAGCATTACAAGCTTACTTCTTTGGATTAACGAGAGGATTTTTTATATTGACTAGCTGTTCCCCGCGGCTTCGCCCGCGTTCCATTTAGGGTTTTAATTTTTTTGCGCGGAACCCTAATTCTTTTTCTAAAATAAAAGTAGCCTAAGTTACCCCTTATAACATCAGTTATCCGCCAGTAAAAGTCCCGTCAAAATCGGTCCAGCCACTTCTGAGATTAGCTGGAACAAACAGACAGACAGAAAAAAAATTTAAAAATTGTGTTTTTGTTTTAAGTACCGTATACGCTTTCATATGTATTTAGTAAAATGCTGTTATTTTGATATTACAAACATACACTTCAATTTTATTTATTTGTATAGATAGAGTTACTAGTATTCTTTTAAACACCCAGACATGCTACAAGAAGCTGCGTTAAAGTTATAAAAGTTCTTATACTAAGGTCGTCATACCGTCTCCGAAACGTAGCGATTGTTTCATACCTGGTAGAGCCACACTGCAGCTATGTTATGATTGTAGCATGAATTGGTGGGCCCTATCGGTAGCAGCACCACGCTCCCACAGAATACCAACGTAAAACAGCAGCTTAATGTGTTGTGTTTCGTATGGTGAGTGTAGAGAACGAAAGACCCCTTTTACAGAGAACGAGGCTTTCCGTCTTAGTCCTCAGGGGCAAAAACGCATCTACATTTCAATTCTTAATCGAAGATAGATGTAGAGGTTTATAAGCCACAGCACCCACTTACCATCAGGTGGACTTGTTAGTAATCCTTTTCCTATAACTTAAATTAAAAATTTCAAAAACCCCTGAGACAAAAAGAGCTAGTGATCTTCAAACGGCTGAACAAATTTTCATGAAACATAGCTATAAAGAAAGAAAATAAACTTTATTGCCGCAGCAGTGCGTGCACATTTACAAACGGTTACGGCTTCAATTCTCTTCTCTGACATCCTCGCAAGGAACATGTCAAGACGCTGGTCTTCCGCAGACACCTATTGTTGGTATTGGTAAGGATGCGCCTTTCCAGAAGACACTAACTTAAAATTCAGTAATTATTATAGAAATGTGTTTATGTGATTTGGGTGTCTTTCGAAAGGGTGCACAATACGGGGACTCTTTAATGGTTACCATCATGGTTGTCAAAAAAAACATTGCAAAAAATAACAAAAGAGAAAATACAAGGTAAGAAAATATTTATAATAGTGATCGGAAATATGTAATAAACAAACAACAATGGCTACTCCAATAAACATATATAGAAAGCAGACAAATTGTTCCGAGATCACCCCGCCCACCTCCACAGGGGGCGCGCCCACGCGCTCCGCGGACACCACGTCCTGCTCAATCAGGGTCACCCCCAGGCGGCAGGCGAGCACGGTTACGCTGTGCGTGACCTTTTCGCCCTTCGCCTCCGGAAGCTGACCTATCTGGAGGTCGACGAGCAGCGCATCCTGGTCCCGTTCGTTGAGCTCGAGCCTGATCTCCGCGACAGTACGCTCCAGGCCCGCGACCGCGCTCAAGCTGGCCTCGGGTACCGCCTGTGCCTGCCGTCGCTCCGCCGCTTCGAGTCTTCGCTTGAACTCGACGAGACGCGGCCCTCTAGCCTCGCCGTCCCGACGCAGTCGCTCTTCCATCGCCTTCACTCGCCCGTCGAGTCTGCTAATTTCGCTTTCGCAGCGCCCCACTCTCCCCGACAAACGCAGCAGGTCATCTCTGATAGAAGACCTGCTGCATGCTGATGATATAACAGTGGTAGAGCCACGCGGCACCTTTTGCTGTCGCACGGATGGGCCGGCTCGAACCGGGGTGGTACCACGAGCTCACAGAATACCAGCGTGAAGTAGAGGTTTACCTCTGCGTTTTGCTTGGTGAGTGCAGGTGGCCGGAGGCCCTTTTTACTGGAAATGAGACATTCCATCTTAGTCCTCACGGGTGACAACGCATCTGCATTAGATGTAGATGTCTATGGGCCGCAGCAACCACTTACCGTCAGGTGTGCTCGTTTGTCATCCTTATCCTATAAAAAAAAAGATATCGGCGCGCGTAGCCTTCAGCTCTTCGCGCATAACTTCCCTGAGGAGCCTGATCCCCCCTTATCACCTCGCCAAGTGTCGCCTCACCGAGTGTACCGGCGGTGGGTGATTATTTTTAGCCGTCGATGTCGGCCGCGGCGCTTCCCTGATCAACGGCGACGGCAGCCGCTCCACCGCACTCGGATCACCCTCGTCCTTCTGCTCGTCCAAATACATTCCGCCCTCGTCCAGGAACGGGTATTGACGTTGCCGTACGGATCGTCCGTCAGGAGCTTCACCGGTGTCTCGGCATTTTCGCCTCCTTTCCGCTGTTTACAGGCGCATTCAGGGCATGTCCACTTAGCACTGTGCTGCTTTGTTATCGTATTGAAGAACCTACATTCCGGCACGTTTTCACATTCCAATTCTCAATACTGAGGCACTTGCTGCGCAGCGGCTGCTCGTAATTTCGAGGCGACATCCCGCGCAGGACGGCAATGGCCGGCGGACTTCCGGCAGGCGTTGCCTTCTTCTGGGCACCGGAATTATTGCTTGACTTATTACTTGACATTGTTTTCATGAATGTTGTATAGTTCTATTTGCAAAAACAAAAAAAATGAAATAGAAAAGCAAAAAGTCTGCACGTATTGAACTCTGATCTCTGACTCTTGAACGCTCAAACCGCAACTATAAATTAAAAAATAAATAATTAAAAAATTATAGTGTATATAATTCTTTGCCGCAACTCCGACTGCTCGGCTAAATCGGGTGTGCTATATACGTCGAATATTAGAATGTCAATCCACTTGTTTATCTGTAATATTATAGTCAGCTGCGGGTGATTGTTTATTTATTATTAAAAAAGATACTGAGACTGACCTTAATACCGTCTGTAAACATTGTATAATTGTATATTTTTCCGATTAAACACCGATTTTTTGCTCCTTATAAGTTTTACACCTGACACACTAAGTTTATTGTCGCATTTATTTTATTTGTCCTAATTTAAAATTAAATTGTATGCACAAAGTATAGCACGCCTTCTTTCACTCAGCGTTCACGCGTCCTCCTGGCGAAGAACACTCGCTTAAGATCTTTTTTATAGCATAGGGGGCAATCGAGCGTGCGGCTCACCCGATAATAAGTGGCTACCGCCGCCCATAAACAACTGCAATACCAGGGGAATCGCAGATGCGTTGCCAGCCTTGTAAAGAGTGGGCTCTTTTCTTAAAGGTCCCTAAGTCGTATCGGTCCGGAAAAATATCTGGTGGCAGTCGATTCCACAAAGAAGTTGTGCGAGGAAGAAAACTTCTTCTAAATCGCACAGTGGTGGACCGCCAATCATCCAGATGGTATGGATGGCATCGCGAGTTTTGTCGCGATGTGCGATGGTGAAACTGAGGGGCTAGAATTAGTCCGAACAATTTCTCAGAGCACTCCCCATGGTTGATGCGATAAAATACGCAAAGAGATGCAACATCTCTTCGCAGTGCCAGCGAGTCAAGCCGATCGCAAAGAACACGGTCGTCGACGATTCGAGCTGCTCTGCGCTGGATGCGGTCAAGTGGGAGAAGCTGGCACTGGGGATCCCTTGTCCAGAGATGGGAACAGTATTCCATGTAGGGCTGAACCTGCGCCTCGTAAATTTGCAAGCGGTGTGCCGGCATGAAATACTGTCCCGCTCTGCTGAGCACGCCAAGCTTTTTAGAGGCCTATATGGCCTTCTCTTCCAAGTGACCACGAAACTGTACATCACTCGATATTTCGATACCGAGGATTCAGATACTAGCTGAGGCAACGAGAGTTTGAGCACCTCATTGTTGTGAGCGTCTACAGACCCCCATGTTCTATATACGATACTTTTGAAAAAATTATGGAGGAAGTTTTTGCTAAGCTTAATAAACGGAATAAATCTGTTGTAATATGTGGAGACTTTAACATCAATCTCCTAGAAGCTTCCTCAATCAATATTAAATTTAGATCATTGTTTAAATCATATGGTCTTTTTAATTTATTTTTAGAGCCAACGCGTATTGCTCAATCTAGTGCAACATGTATAGATAACATTTTTACAAATGTGAAGCCTTTGCATAAATGTATAATTCAAAAATTAAGTTCTGATCACTGTGGACAAGTAGTTTCGTTACCATATGTTCACAAAAAGCAAGTAGATAAGAAAGTTGTGTTTGTTCCAGTAAATGCACGTCGCTTGGAGAAATTTAGAAGTAACATTGTGAAAAAACTTCCATCACTTACATACCAAAATGATCCAAATTTTTTGTATGGAACATTATTTAAGCTTATTTGCAATGAATTTAATAATACTTTTACTTCTAAAACATTCTCCTTGAACAGTCGGAAGTCATTTAATGAATGGGCGACAGTAGGAGTCCATAAGAGCAGACATAGGTTATATGATCTTTACCATGAAAGGTCATATAATCATAGCGTCGAATTTAGGGAATATGTAAAAAAATATTCAAAAATATTTAAAAGAGTGTGCTCCACAGCCAAGTCTTTGCATTTGAGCAACAAAATTAAGACGGCTTCTAATAAAATTAAAATGACATGGAGTATAATTAATAGCGAAACTGGTAAGATTAACTCTCGCAATTCAAACTACCAGTTAAGTGTTAATAACAAATTAACCGAATCAGATCAGGACGTTGCAATGGTTTTTGAGAAATATTTTACTGATATTACGATATTAACCACTAAGTCACTGAATTCTTCTCCTGCTGTCGCCGAATCATTACTTAAACAAAATGTAAATGCGTGTACAAAGAATTTTACATTTCATAAAGTATCATCAAAAGATATTGTAAAATATTTTAAAACTATTGATGTTAAGAAAACTGCGGATCTGTGGGGGATTTCCGTTAAAGTTATTGCGTCTATAATAGATACAATCGCGCCTCATTTAGCTACTATTTTTAATACTAGTATCGAATCTGGTGTGTTTCCTGATTTAATGAAGTATAGTAAAGTAATACCTTTATTTAAATCTGGTAGTACATTAGACCCCGCTAATTTAAGACCTATTTCTGTACTACCAACACTTAGTAAGATGTTTGAAAAAATTATTCTTCATCAAATGTTAAATTTCTTTAATATAAATAATTTACTTCATAAAAATCAATTTGGTTTCACAAGGGGTCGCTCGACAACTGATGCCGGTGTTGAGCTAATTAAATGGCATAGGAGAATTCACAGGATGCTTTGGGTATATTTTGTGACCTATCCAAAGCCTTCGATTGTGTTCACCATGAAACATTAATCAGGAAACTTAAACACTACGGTGTAAGAAGTGATGCTCTTAAATTAATTATTTCATATTTAAGTAAGAGAACGCAAAAAGTTGTCATTAACAGTATGAGTTCTTCCGGGTCGATGGTACAGATGGGCGTGCCTCAAGGCTCAATTCTAGGCCCCTTTCTGTTTCTTGTATACATTAATGACTTACCTTACATAGTAGGAGATAACCATGATATAGTATTATTTGCAGATGACACTTCTTTAATTTTCAAATTAAGTCGACAATTGCTAAAATATGACGAAGTAAATAATGCTATATCTAAATTAGTAAATTGGTTCAATGTTAATAATTTGCATTTAAATGGCACTAAAACGAAATGTATGAAATTTATGACTCCAAATGTCAAACAATTAAATACTAATGTAATTTTAAATGGGGAGAAACTGAGTCTTGTAGATACCACCATTTTTCTTGGAATCACACTAGACGCGAAGCTTCAATGGAGCCCCCATATATCAAAACTAGCAAGCAGACTTAGTTCTGCAGCATATGCCGTAAAAAAGATTAGAAGTCTAACTAGTGTTGAAACAGCTAGACTAGTTCACTTTAGCTATTTCCATAGCATAATGTCGTATGGTATTTTGCTATGGGGACACGCAGCTGACACTCAAATTATATTTGTTTTACAGAAGAGGGCCATAAGAGCAATTTATGATTTAAAGCCTAAAGAGTCGCTGCGACAAAAATTTAAGGAAATTAATATATTAAATTTGGCCTCTCAATACATTTATGAAAATGTAATGTACGTACACAAAAATAAAAGTAGTTTTACAAAAATAAGTGATATTCATTCTGTAAATACTAGGAACAGACACAAGCTAGTAGTACCGGTTACTCGACTCCATCGAGTCAGTAATTCATTCTTGGGGCGATGTATACGCTTTTACAACAAAATTCCAGAAAATATACAAAATTTGACCTGCTCAAAGTTCAAAAACTTTATTAAACTAAGTTTGTATAAAAAGGGTTATTATAGTATTAAAGAATTTATAGATGATAATAACCCCTGGAAATGAGGTGATCGCTACCAAGCTATTTCTAATTTGTTGTGTTGTTAATTTGTGTAACATACATGATTGTAAGCTGTTATTTTTAAAAAAAAAAGTCCCGCTGGGTTTCTTGCTGGTTTTTCCCAGGACAGAGGTTTTTTTTTCGAACCAGTGGTAATTATACAAAGGAGTGACTTTCAATAAGCATTATTTATAATCTATATTGAATAAAAAAGTTTCTGTTTCTGTTTCTGTTTCTGCAACAAGATCCCTTTCAAACGAAAAAACTTAATTAATATCGGTTCATCCGTTCTGAAGCTATGATGCCACAGACAGATACACAGACACACAGATACACACACACATACACAAATACACACTACAAATAAATAAAATGAAATTAAAAAACGGGAGAGACCCTGTGTACAGCAGTTAGGGACCGATAGTGAAAAATACCAGGATCTCTTGTAACTAAACGCTGCTCTCTATTACCGGCTGAATATTTTAGACCTTGACATTGTAGAGACGTTTATTACGTTATTTATTTATGCAATAATTGCCGTAGTATATCCGGATATGTGGACTCGCCGTAAATATCATGCTTTTATTAGTAACTGAGTAAATTAATGTTCTCACTGCTAACAGGAAATTGAAACGGCACTATAAACTCGATGTCGGTCAGAAAGATTAAATTTATCTCTAAACGATGCGGTGATCTAATGAACTCTAGCGACCTTCTTACAAAACGTGAGACTTCTTTATTGAAACAGATTTTTAACAAAGAAATTTAAACCTGAGACTAATAATAAACTACATTTCGTAATTAGGTGGTACCTTGTTTTTGAAACATTAAATAAAGAGCTTTGTCACAACTCATTACCAGTCAAACGTTTGTCAATACCACTTTTAACTGATTTTGCAGTCAAGAGTAGTTTTGACTAAGGCCGGTGGTCAAATCCACTTTTAACTGCAAAAATACTGGGTAATACTTTTTTTGACCGAATTACATGGGTTAAAAGTGGTTTTGACGAACAATGTTATTCAAAATTTCTTTTGACTTATTCTTTTTGAATTTCTGAAATTAAAAAGTTCAATTTCTTCAATATTATATTTTATATCATTATAATGTACGTGGATCAACTTAATGTTACTGATATTGCGAGTTTTGACCGATAGTCTGAAATTTAATTCAAACAACACCATTTTTACTAGGAACGTTGGTTAAAACCACTTTTGACTACAAAAATCAGTCAAAACTGTTTTTGACCAAGGGCATCGGTCTAAACCATTTTTGCCTGATTTATGCAGTCAAAAGTGGTTTTGACCGGTTATGAGTTTTGAGTGTGACATATACAGGGTATTTTTGGAACGCTCCCGAAAACTAAGACAGGCGACAGCACCAAGTATACCTTTGATCATGGGTCACAAATAAATTCGACCCTGATGAAAAAAAAATCATCTTTTTACAACGTTTTATTAGCTTTTTTCACGCGCCATTATGTTAGTACAGCTAAATGAAACAATAATTTCATAAAAAAAATCATGAAAATACTGAAACCTAAAACCAGCAGTGGAATAACTGAATTCATATCAGCTGATTAAAGGTCAATGTACGCGCGAACGCAAACTCGCGCGGTCCGCAACTAGTGGGCCATACCACAATACCTAATAATTTACAACACTTGTCTAAATACCTAACTTATCTACTTAACCTACTATTTTGCCACTGTACTTGTCTCCACGTAGCCATTTTAATCCGAATTTACAGGTTAAATAACCCAAATAACTGGTGCGATTTCCCGCTAATGAAAAAATACATAAATGAAATGGAACCAAGGTTAGAGTCATGCGTTTTTATTCATCGTGTAGGTATGTTTATTATTCTCATGTATTCAGTTATGTTTGTATTCAGATTAGTTCAGTACTAAGTTATTTAAAAAAATTAGTTATGAAACAGCTTACCGCTCTAAATCCTCCGTGGTCTTATGAGATGCGGCTCAAATTGTGCTCCATTCATTTCAAGGCAGATTTGGGCTCGGTGTTGCGTCTCCTCATGGAGGCGGGGCATCATCGTGTGGTCTTTGACACAGTCCGTACGTAGTTTGTCGAAAACATCCACGATCCTTTTGTAGTTTAATTAGCACTATCACACTCACGATTAAAAACCCTTTCTTTCACATACCCCACAGAAAGAAGTCTAACGGGGTCAGATCTGGTGCGCGAGGTGGCCAAGCGTGTGGTCCTAGTCCGCCAAATCCAGCGATCATCAAATAGCTCATTGAGGCGCTCACGGACGAACCTCACGACATGTGGAGGGGCACTATCATACTGGAACCATGTGCGGCGATATTCAGCCAACGATAGGTCGTCTAAAATGTCTGTCAACTGTTCATTTATAAAGTTTAGGTATCGCTGTCCGTTCAGTCGCTGTGGCAGAAACACTGGTCCCAGTATGCGATCCTTAAATAAACCAGCCCATACGTTAACCGACCATCGGGTTTGGTGCCCGGTTTGTCGAACAGCGTGCGGGTTAAACTCTGAATACACGTGTGTATTTCTTCGGTTCCACAGGCCGTTTCTGGTAAATGTCGACTCATCCGTCCAGATGATGTGCTCAATGGAACCAGCCACACGTTGTTGCTGGTATAATAACCAACGGCAGAAAACTCGTCGGCGGTCGTGATCGCCGGGAACTAAAGCTTGCACTTTGTGCAATTCGTATGGGCGCATTCGGTTGAAGCGTAACCTACGCTTCAACACTTTGTGCACTGCACAGTATGATACACTTGTTCCATCCCGACGTCTTAACAATTTATTTAGCGATACTTCGTGTACCAAGGTTCGGATACATAACATGTTGTCGTATTCACAATCACTATAAACGTACGCGTTAAGCATTATTAAAACAAAAAACGAACAAGAATAAGACCAACACGTAATCACAATTTAATAAACAAATCGACAAAACTGAAACCTACTGCGTCACAGCGTGATGCGACACGAGCCGGGCAGGTTACATTGTTTCGCACCGAGCTAGATGGAGCGAGCGAGTGGAGGGAGGTTACAGTCGCGTTCTAAAGTACTACATGGTATTGGGATATTGTTTTATAATATTATAGTAAGTAATTAATTGTTTTATTGTAGAATCATAATAGGTGCCTTACTTGGAATTAAAAATGGATAATGTTTACTTGAGCATTATTTGTTATTTCTATCGTAAAATATAAAGTAGTTTGTAACAAGAAAACTTAAGGTAAGGGTGGCACGCCGTTCATTATGTCGTCTTGGGTCACATGGAAGCCAGATGTTGAAGGTGTGTTGGTGTTACTGGATGCTACTTCATCATCACTTTCATCTTCGCTTGAGCTTCCGTCATCAGGTCGATCACATGGTAATTTTTTCGGTATTCTTCCTCAACACTTTTAACTTTACTGCACTATTTTCCCCATTCACCTTCTCCTATCATATTTACCTTTTCGTTCACTAGTTTAGTCATAAAACAATAGATATAAATAATTTTTCTTTCCTTCCTTTTTAAAACATCGTCGCGAGTCGCAAAGTAAGCTGTGTAGGCGACTGTATTTTTGGAGCGAACAAAGCGCGGGAACCAATAGAATGCAGGCACAGTAATACTGGCGAATTGTTCCCCCGTCGCGCCCCCTTCGTACCAATATGTGATAAATCGCTCAGTGCCCAAGTTCAAGGCCAGCGTTCTTTTTACACCGTTCGCGCGTACATTAACCTCCATTAGTCAGGTGATATCAATTCAGTTTTCACTGCTGGTTTTATGTTTCAGTATTTTCATGATTTTTTTTTTATGAAATTATCGTTTCATTTAGCTGTACTAACATGATAGCGCGTGAATAAAGCTAATAAAACGTTGTATAAATATGATTTTTTTTCATCAGGATCAAATTTATTTGTGACCCATGATCAAAGGTATACTTGGTGCTGTCGCCTGTCTTAGTTTTCGGGAGCGTTCCAAAAATACCCTGTATACAGTCAACGCCGACCATCATTTTATACACAATATTCGATAAAAAATTCGAATAAAAAATGACGCCGAAACCACGTTTAACTGTGAAAGAACACGCACTCACATAATATGTGTGCACCTATAATTACAGGCCACCAAGACTGGATCCAACAGGTCCGGACGTAGTCTGGCCCAGTCACTAAGCAGCGGGAGGCTCAGAAGCTGATTAACATGTTCATCCGCAATTCGCCGGACGTTGGCGTATCTTCTGGCTAGGAGGTCCCGAGCAGTCTGGTAGGCGTCGTCCGACAATCTCATATGGCCGACGACGTTCAGGGCCTCCCCCTCCAGTGAGGTCAAGAGGTACGCCATCTTCTGGCTCGGGGTCAAATCACTCCGGGCGTCCACTAGGCTGTCGAAAATACCAACGAAGGTTAGCCATTCGGAAAGGACCCCGGAGAACCTTGGCAAGTCCAGAGTTGGGAGTCGTCCCAACAGCTCCAGCTGAGGCTGCTTCCGAAAGGACTCGGGCAGGCCACTCGTCCGAGCTTCAGGCGCCTCCTCGGCATACCTGCCTTCAGCTTCGATCAACTCGTCCGTGAGCGAAAAGAACTGCTCGTAGTCTGCGAAGCAGGAGTCCAGGACTCCCTTTTCCATATCCGAATCCTCGAGCTCAGCGAAAGCCTCCTCCACTGCAACCCTTCGAGCATCGACCTGCTCGAACCGCTTCATCAAGTTATGGACCCTATCCGGTCGACCTATCAAAGCATGGGCGCTGGTGGCCCAGCGTAACTCAGTCCGCAGGCAACGGATTAGTATCTTGGGCGAGGACATCACTACTAAATACAAATTACGACGCGGCTCGAGCACAATTACAAAAATAACAAATAACAAATACAACAAAAATTTACAGTTAACAAATGCAGTTCCTATCAAATCGAGTTGAATAGAAATTATACAAATACGAATTACTACTTATCAAACCAAATACAAGTTAGTACAAAAGAAAAGACACAAAACAAATTAACAAATAACAAATACTAGTGCGATCAAATCAAGTTAAATTCAAATTATTGCGTAAATACAAATTAGTACTCTTTGGTTCAAATACAAATTACAATACGAAAGATACATAAACGAAGATACACATCACGGTCGATCAACAAAAAATGCCTAGCTCGGAAATCGACCCTTCGATAAGTAATCCACTACAACTATCCGACAACGATCATTAACCGATTACGTAAAAATAACCATCTACCTACATGACGCAAACTCCCGCTTGCGCACTAACCGGGCGCGGCTTTTCAAATTTACCCGCTAACAACCAAAAAAGCAAGCCACAAAAGAAAAGAATTTTATTATTACGTATATAATTAAAAAAAAATATTTTTACGTATTACGGACGGGCGTGATTATAGACACAAAATTAAACCAATCAACCCAACGCTCCCCGCCACCAAAATTGTTTAATTTTTATCAAACACTATGGTCGGGATCGACCGGGAATCGATCCCGGAACCACGCTCTGTTACCAAATATTACGGTCAGCAGCTGCTTATCCCAGGAGTAAGGTCCTCCGCGGCCCATAGACGAAGATCCTACAAGCAGGTGCAGGTCGGGCGTCCTAACGCCGAGGGTGGAAAGTTTCTAATTACAATAAATAATCTAGGGGGTGCGTTCTATTCTACTGTATAAAAAGGGTTCTTATAGTATAAATGAATACATGGTTGATAATAACCCCTGGGAATGAGGTGATCACTTCCAAGCTGTTTCTAAAATAAATTTTGTACTTATATAGTTGTATAACCATTATTGTAAAATTTGCTTTAAAAAAAAAGTCCCGCTGGGTTTCTTGCTGGTTCTTCCCAGGACGGAGGTTTTTTTTCCAGTGGTAAAGTAAAAAATGACTTTCAATAAGAATTACACATGTGATCTATATTGAATAAAAAATTATTCTATTCTATTCTATTCTATTCTAATACAGGGAGCTTACTTACCTCTATCCAAGGCGACTGGTCCCTCAGGATTCGGTCAGGTCGCATGTGGATGTATAGTGCTAGGAAAGTAAGGGTCAGTGATGTGTATCTGGGTGTGGCTGGTAGTGTTATTGACCTTATTAGACCGTTACCATCTGCAGCAGTTCGGACCTCCGCACCGCTCCCACTGCTCTCCATCCACAGTCACTTTCTTCGTTTCTACGATGACAGTCCCTTCACTATGTCGTACGATTAACTACCTTACAGAAGCCACTAACTCTCGTTTGTTATAAAGCTTAACACGCGAGACCGGATCAACGGTCACTACCGTTTTGCGTGGCCTCAGTTATTTCTAGAATATCAAATACCGCACTAGTAACTAATACAGTCAGATCCACTTATACGGACTCAGCGTTAAATCTAAAAGTCCCGGGTGAAGCTCTCAGCAAGGAATACGGGCTACAATTCCCAGTCAGTATAATTACTATACGCGCCTACCATTACGAGTTCCCGACAAAATGGACCGCGTGCTATCTATCGCAGCGATGAATTTGGACTGGCTTGTCCTTGCGTGTCCTCGACACGACGGGACGTCAAAACCGGTATCGTAGAGGCGCGCGCGCCCTCTGACGTCAATTATTGACATTAGCGCTTGGCGCGAACACCTAGTGTTACAATTCAAGACCAGTTAATTCGATAAATATAAAATGAATTCTGCAAAACGTGTAATTTATAATTAAGAGGCGTATTACAAAAAAACGCGAAATTACAAGGTTTCCTCGTTGAAATTGTATGTTTATCGTTCGTTGCTTGAAATAACAATTACTTAGTAAAACTAGTTCGTTTTCTCTACTCAAATAAGCTCTGAGCGGGTTTTAGATAACTTATTTATTTAACCCGTAATAATCTTTCTCCCGATGCATGTTTAGGCAAAAACTCTCAAAGACATGATTTGGGAGCTCTAATTTGTAGATTCTATTGAATATCGACCATCAAAAAAAATATTTTTATCTCCCAAATATCCTACACTTTAATAATAATAGAATAGATTTTCGTTATATGCTTTTCACACTAGGAAAAAAATATCGACATAATTCAAAAAACGACCAAAAAAGCTTCGATACAAGCCTCTATATTTCCGAAGTTCTACATCATTTAGACGTAAAATTTATACCAAAATAATCATCAACATTTGCTTAAACTATACTATTATTTTTACTTTTTAAATCGTTACTATTATATTTTAATTAATTAAATAAAACTAATATATATTTCACTGCGCCGGCCATCTGCGATCACTAACGCGCGAGCGCTTGCCGAGGGTGGACCTGCGTCCGTTGATTTCGGGCGCTGCATCGTTTCGATACTACCGTAGTGTGCATCGATTGCCTGCAAGCTATCATCGTCAACTACGACCGCAATTTTTGATCGATCGGTGTTTTTTATATAGTTATAATTTAGATCACGTCTCTTCCATTAAACATGGTAGGGATAACGAGTCTGTAGGATTGGCATAATTGAGCAAACAAGAAAATATTATTATAGAAAAATGTGGTCTATTCATTGACCTAGATCATTGTTATTTGAGGGCTTCACCTAATGGTTTATACAGCGACGATCTTATTGAAGTTAAATGTCTTATTTCAGCTTTCGGAATAGATTTTGACACGGCCTTTCGACAAAAAAAAAGTTAAAGGTTATAAATTCGGTGATTCAAGTGTAACATTATATCAAAATAATGACTGGTTTTACCAAATCCAAGGCCAGCTTCATTTAACAAATAAAAATGTCTGAATACTTGCCATAATATGTATTGGCCCAGATTATGCAGTAAAAGTACTAAACATTTACAAAGACGACCAATTATTTTTAAACGGCAAATATTTTTCTAATAAAAAATATGGTAATTGACTGTAAGTACCGATTAAAAAAATATTATTTCATTTGGTTATTATATTTATTAAAACAGGTTGCAACCGTTTATTTATTTATACTACTATTCTACCGGTAGTTTATATAATCGATTATTAACATTCGATTACGGCGTAACAATTAAAATATTTATGTGTACTTATTTTGACCCTAAATTTCATAAATAATGAATAATATATCAAAATGGTATATAATTATAAATAATAAATTAATAAGATAACATTAAAATGACACACCAAAAAATATTCCATTCACTGAAGTCCATCCTAAGAAAACTTTGTATTATGGAAGATCAAGATCGTTTAATCACCATACTCACAGTATTATAGTGCGAGCGAGTGAATAGATATGAAAGAAAGTATCGGTCGCGTAGCTCGCCGCCCGCTCGGTGCGTAAAATACCTAAATTTGCGAAACGCCGAAATGTAAGAGGGCTCTTAATTAATGCGGGTCCTGATTTAACTAATGTATGTTATTCTTTTATTTTACTGTCAACATTAGTCTCTGAACTGTCATACTAAATGATGAATCAAAAACGAGCGGCCATTTGTTGATCATACGGTGTCGAGATTTTTGTGGTGCAGTGATTATTCGACAATTGAGTTACATTTTACTGTGAGACTTTTAAAGCATCATCAGGAAGTACCTTTATTGTTTTATAACTCAACTTAGAATAAATGGGTATTGGTGCAATTGCTATTAAAATAAAAGATTCGTAAGCGAGTAATAATTGTTATTGCGAAAGAGATTTTTTAGATTAGACATGAGCAATTCGTTAAGATTTGTTCACATTGTATACTTACAAATAAAATACATTTTAATCATACCTACCGCACTGCTTTCTTATTTTTATATTGATAATTTTGTGAAGGTACTCTTCGTGCAACGATTTTTTTATAAAAATAAATTTAAATTTCAATGATCTTTAAATAGATGTTTTAATTTTTGTTTTTAAGCAATATGCCACTAATACCAACTGAACGACAGCGAAATTATAGAGCACGAATGAAAGCTAATAAACCTGAAATATGGGATGAAAGAAGCTGAAGATGAACGGAGAAAATACCTGAAGATTTCTCAATTGTCTGAGCGAGACAAAGAAACAGGCGTAAGCAATGGCTTGGATTATAAAAAAATAAGACAAACCAGAAACCTGGTGAAAATAAGAAAGAGAATCGTCCAAGCTATAAAAAGAAACATTATAGATTATATAAAGAAAATAAGAATCTTAAGACGAAAATAGTCTCTGAAGAAACAAGTGAATGTTGTGAAAAAAAAAGGTATGAGTATAGATATAAATTATTATTAGATTGTCAACATAATGAGCCCGAAAAGAAAATATTAACCCTAAATGTCCATTATCAAACACAGAATATTTTATTCAGACGCTTGCCAGATACTGCACTTTGGCTTCTGAAAGACCTTTCAAAAATAAGCATCTATAAAATCTATTGTCAAGTGCAGTTAGGGTAATTACAAATTACCTAACAAAGATGATCACTTGAGGGGTAAATAAATTTTTATTACACAGTTTAAAAAAGTGGATTTTGGACTGATGCGCATTGTCATTTATGAACTGAGCTGTAGAAAGTCAGTTAAGTTTGCTTTTAAAACCCAAATTGCACTTGATAGATGATTTGACAGAGCTGCTTGGATCAGCCTTTTAGAAACGGGAGGTTGGAATGTAACCTAATTATTATTTTACACTTTGATTTACATATTACGCAACTCATGTGCCATGTGTGTATTTATGCTGCAACAGCATGTACAAAACTGGTTAAATTTATAAATTGATTGTGATAATTAAACTTATTTATCACTAAATTGCCGTGTAGTGGCGGTTAAGAATATCCACTACCCCATGTCTTCCCGTGGGTATCGTAAAAGACGACAAAGGGAAACAGGCAGGAGATGGGCAGCAGCATCTTCCTGATAACAGCAAAATTACAATAAAAAGCTGCGGTTGCCAACCCGCTCTCCAAGCGTGGCAACTAGTGTCCGACCGAAACAAGATTTGCAACCGAAACCGAAAGCGAACCTTCGGTCTGGGTGACAGTTTCGGCCGAAACCGAAACCGAAACTTATTTAGACATGTTAATTTTTTATTGTATACTGAAATATGGTATATTTTTATACATATACAGATAGTTAATGTATATAAATGAAAAACAGTAATTGTAATAGTCATGTAGCTTTATATTTAACTATTTTAAAGTAAAAATCAACAATTTGACGTTAAGAAATACTTTTTTAACTCAATTTTGTAAAAAAAATCAACACTTACGCCCATAAAAAGTTACTCGCTAATTGAGAACATATTTTATTGTGTTCATAATATTGTTAATATTATTCAATGAAAGCATTAACTTAATATATCACACTCACACACTTACATTATTTTTTATTATTTATGTTATTAACAGTGGTAGATCCACACGGCAGCTTTTGCTATCGCACGGATGGGCCGACTCGAACCGGGGTACCACGACCTCACAGAAAACCAGCGTGAAGTAGAGGTTTACGTTTCGCTTGGTGAGTGCAGGTGGCCGGAGGCCCTTTTTACTAGAAATGAGGCATTCCATCTTAGTCCTCACGGGTGACAACGCATCTACATTTTGATTTGTAATAGAGGATAGATGTAGATGTCTATGGGCCGCAGCAACCACTTACCATCAGGTGGACTGTGTGATCGTTTGTCACCCTTATCCTATAAAAAAAAACACACAATATACACACAACTTAATAAAATATATATATAGTATATAGTTCAAAAACTTTAATATACTAAGTTTGTATAAAAAGTGTTATTATAATATTAAGGAATTTATGGATGATAAAAAACCCTAGGAATGAGCTGATCACTAACAAGCTATTTCTAATTTGTTTTGTGTTGTTAATTATGTTACATACATGATTGTAAGCAGTAGCGTAACTAGGCGTGGGCAAAGTGGGCCCTCCCCTATGGCCTCGCACATAAAGGGGCCTCGCGAGGCCCCTTAAAATGCGATGCCCCCAGACTTTACCACAGATGACTAATTAATTTGATCACTTTTACGCTCGCAAAAGAAAGTCACAAATTTAAGTGTGTTTGTTTGGGGCCTCGCAAGAAGCCCCTCTTAAGTGTGACTGCGAGGCCATTGTAACTACCTTCAAAGACCGTGACTGTTACATTGACGGAATACGAGTACTTGTCAGGAATTAATAGATATCAGTAGGTATGTCGTGTCAAACCATGTTTACTAGAATCTATTGGGTAAGATCCTTGGAACGAAAGAAAAGGGGCCTCGCTGATGCAACTTCACCCACGTTTATATTAATCCACGCTACACCTCTGATTGTAAGCTGTTATTTAAAAAAAAAGTCCCACTGGGTTTCTTGATGGTTTTTCCAAGGACAGAGGGTTTTTTTCGAACCAGTGGTAACTAAACAAAACAGTGACTTTCAATAAGTATTATTTATAATCTAAATTGAATAAAAACTTTCTGTTTCTGTATAATTATGAATAATAATACACGCGTCGTCCCAATAACGCACGATAATCCACGAACACTGAGTTTCGGCGCCGCCGAAGGTTCGGCAGATTTTTTGCTGAAACCGAAACTATTACTGAAACTAGATTTTTCTGCCAAAACCGAAACCGAAACCGAACCTACGGTCGGTCACAAGTGGCAACTATGGCAATTACCCCCCTATGAAGGTAACAAAGAGACGGCCCCCAGTCCCCGGCGGCCCCGCTATTCCTGGCTACGGTGGCGACCATGGTAACGGCAGGGCAGGGGGAGCTAAGAATCTCCAGTGGAGGTTCGGTTGCCACCTAAGACGACTAGACCTGGCGACATACAACTCACGCACCCTGAGGACTGACGAGAAGATCGTGGAGCTGGAAAAGAGATAGACAAGTTACGCTGGCATATTATAGGATTATCCGAGGTCCGAAGAGAGGGGGAGGATACGGTAATCCTCGATTCCGGCAACTTGCTCTATCACCGGGAGGGCGACCATCTGTCCCAAGGAGGTGTCGGATTTATCGTCCACAAGTCTCTCGTTAACAACGTGGTAAAGATTGAAAGTGTGTCGACGAGAGTTGCGTACCTTATATTCAGAATCACCAAACTGTATTCGCTGAAGGTCGTACAGGTTTACGCACCAACCTCGGCACATCCCGATGAGGAGGTGGAGGAAATGTATGAGGATATCTCTAGAGCCATGCATTCCTCCAAAACCCACTATACGGTGTTAATGGGAGACTTCAATACAAAACTAAAGTGAAAGTAAGGAAATTCGGAATAGGGCAACGGAACCCAAGGGGCCAGCAGCTGGCCGAATTTATGGAGAAAGAGGGACTCTTTATGATGAACTCTTTCTTCCAGAAGCGGCCCCACAGGAAGTGGACCTGGTCGATCCCCGACGGTTCGACAAAAAATGATATTGACTTCATTATGACGACCAGACGACAACTGTTCAGTGATTTCTCTGTGATCGCGAGGGTGAAAACTGGTAGCGATCACCGAATGTTTAGAGGCACACTGAACCTAAAAGTTAAGTTGGAGAAGTCTCGTCTAATGAAGTTAACGCTCCGTCCCCCTCGTGGTCTGTTCCAAAGTCCCGAAACCTTTCAGCTCGAGTTATAAAACCGTTTTCAGTGCCTAAAAGACTGCAATGAAGTGGACGATATGAATGACAAGCTCGTGGAAACCGTCCATGCGGTCGGAGCTAAGTTCTGCAAGACCCGCCGCAGAAAAACACAAAAACTCTCCGATCACACTCTTAATCTCATGGCTGTAAGACGGGAGATGAAGCTACATTCCTCAACAGATTTGACAGCATACAGGCATCTGAACAGACAGATCTCCAAATGCATGCGGCGGGACTTACGCAACTTCAATACAGCTTGTATTGAAGAAGCGATCGAGCGAAACCTAGGCTCCAAAGTCTTTGCCAGGGATCTGTCTGGTAGAAAGAGCCAACTGTGAGATTGAGAGTTTCTATGGGCAGCTGTACACGTGATCGTTGGAGGCACACGCAAGTGTGAGTAACGACCCAAGAGCGAGTCTTATCCGACACTATTTCGAAGATATCCCAGCTCTCAGGCTCTCCAGCACCTTAAAAACGGCAAGTCCCCGGACGAGGATGGAATTACAGCAAAGCTTTTGAAAGCGGGTGGAAAACCGGTACCTGAAGTCCTTCAGAAGCTCTTTAAATCCGTCCTGCGTGGTGGCACTACTCCGGAGGCGTGGAGCAGAAGTGCGGTGGTCTTGTTCAAGAAAGGCGACAAGGCTCTCTTGAAGAACTACAGACCGATCTCCCTTCTGAACCGCGTCTACGTGCTGTTTTCGAGAGTCATTACGAATCGTCTCGCATGCAGACTTGACGACTTCCAGCCTCCCGAACAAGCCGGTTTCCGAAAAGGCTTTAGTACTATGGACCACCTACATACCCTTCGGCAAATTGTACAGAAGACTGAGGAGTATAATCTGCCACTTTGCCTTGCGTATGTGGGACTATGAGAAAGCCTTTGATTCGTCCAAATTCGAGCGGTGCTGCAGTCCCTTCAGCGGTGCCAAGTTGACTGTCGGTATATCGAAGTGCTGAACTGTTTGTACAGTAGAGCTACGATGGCTATCCGAGTACAGAATCAGAGTACGAAACCTATCCAACTGCAGAGAGGTTTAAGACAGGGTGACGTTATATCCCCGAAACTCTTCACCGCTGCATTTGAAGACGTTTTCAAGCTTCTGGACTGGAAAGGATACGGTATTAAAATCAATGGCAAGTACATCACTCACCTTCGATTTGCCGACGATATTGTCCTTATGGCAAAATCCCTGGAGAACCTAAGCACTATGCTCAATGACCTCAATAGTGTCTCCCAACGGATAGGTCTTAACATGAACATGGACAAAACAAAGATCATGTTTAACGTCCATGTCACACCTATGCTGGTAGTTGTTGGGAGCACTAAGCTCGAAGTTGTTGACGACTATGTTTACCTGGGATAAATAGACCGACTAGGTAAGTCCAACTTCGACCGAGAGGTCAATCGACGGATTCAACTCGGCTGGGCAGCGTTCGGGAAGCTACGACACATCTTCTCGTCAGGCATACCTCAAAACCTTAGAACGAAATTGTACAACCAGTGCGTGTTGCCAGTGATGACTTACGGAACTGAGACGTAGTCCTTCACTGATGGCCGTATGAGGAAGCTCAAGGTCGCTCAGCGAGCTATGGAGAGGGCTATGCTCGGGGTTTCTCTGCGTGATAAACTTAGAAATGAAGAAGTAGAACCAACATGGCCCAATGGATTAGTAAGCTGAAGTGGCAGTGGACTGGTCATATAGCTCGAAGAACCGACAACCGATGGGGAAGAAAGGTTCTTGAGTAGCAGCCTCTTACCGGTAGGGAAGTGTAGGGCGACCCTCCACGAGATGGATTGACGACCTGGTAAGACATGCAGGAAGTCGATGGATGAAGGTGGCTCAGGACCATTCTTTGTTCTTTGCTTGTTGGGGGAGGCCTATGTTCAGCAGTGGACTTATGAAAGGCTGTAATGATGATGATGATGATCACTAAATTTGGAGTTTTATGAAAATCTTACTAATCCCAATACGTTTAAGCACCTAGAGACCTAGACCAAAGAGAAATAACTTTTATAGATCCTATTCAACTTTGCTTGCAAGTGGTAAACTACAACAAACAAAAACTTTAAATATGTTCTGTTTCTTTCTTTTTAATAGCTAAATATTTCATTTAAAACTTTATTTTTTTATTCCAAGAGAATTAGGATACACAATTTATTGGAACTACAAAACTAATAGCATATTCTTATTTATAAATATAATGTAATGAATAATAAGGATTAATTAAAAAAAAAACAAGTTATATTTTAGAGTTTATTTAAACTTTATCTCAAGCCATTTTGAATAGAATAGAGAAGAATAATATTTCACTTTTTATTATTACTTTTAATTTTCTTTAAAAAAGTATGTGATTATAAACTACCCTAATAATTCCTCTCTGTTTTACCTTTCTGTTACACCGTAATCATTTTCCTGTCTGTTTCATATCCGTAACTTCCATTTTTTTATATGACCCAGCTAAATTTAGCATTTGGAATGGAAGTTGTTTCATCCACCTCATATATAATTATGTATTACACCTGCGTTGTAATTATTTTCACTATTGTTGATTTCACGTGTTTTATTTTTACGTATATATTTTTTATAAGTGTCTCACAAGTCTATTTCTGATTAAGTCTCCAACAAGGAATGCCCTAAAACATGGTCCTACCGCTTCGCCACCCACTTCCATCGGTTTCCTACATGTCAACCAGGTCGTCACTCCATCTAGAGAAAAGCCGCCCTACTCTTCACTTACCATTACAAGGCTGCCGTTCGAGCACGTTTCTTCCTATTCGTTTGAGGATTCTTCGAACTAAATGGCCAACCTATTGCCATTTCAACCGACTAATCCTGTTTTAAATATACATGTTTTATATTAATAAATGTTATTCTTTGTTTTAGTTTCTGGTTATTGGTTTATTAATTCTGGCGAAAGTCACAAGTCAGACACTGTAAATGACAGCAACTACTTTCTATCAAGTTCTACACACGTTTGCTTTCTATTTATTAAAAATAATAAACGACCTAGCTAAAACAACACATATCATATTATATTGCATGTAATAAGAATTTTAGCACGTTCACACTATCAATCACGAAACTATAGACAAGCTTAAATTTTCACTTTATTTATTTTTTAATTTAATGTATAAATAACGGTTTCCTCTTATCGTATTTTGTCATAACATCTATGCTACATTAGTTAACTTATTTTACGTTGTCTGTTTATTCAGTATTTTTTATATAATATTAGTGTTTAACTAATATTTAAAAAGAGCGCCAAAAATTGCAAATCACACATAGAAAATATTAACAAGAAAATATCGAGTTATTGCTATGTTCTTTCAATACTTTCTTAGTCAACCTCCGAATGTGTTACTAGAAATGTATACTATGGTTATATTTATCTACTGTTATTGTATGGTATAATTTTTTGGGTTAATGCAACTAACATAAATGAAACGTTTATACTACTGAGCTAAAATTTCGTTGTACGCGAGCAAAAAGAGATATGTTCCCACCGACAGCTCCGTGGCGCAATAACTAAGTTGCAGCCATTGAGTTAAATCAATGGTTGCAGCACTGAGGGCCGAGGGTGCAATTCAGATCAGGATGTATGTCCACGTGCAATTCATGTGAGTTAAACGTCTCCACGATACAGGAGAAATGCTAGCATGGAATTTTTAATAAAAAACAAGTAAATAATTAAAGGAATTGCATTCCTGATAGCACATTATTAAAAAGGTCTGTATCTTATATATTAGAAAAGCCGTTCAAGAAAACAGATGTTTATTGACTTGCAGTGGCGTTGTTAGAAGATCCACTACAATAGACCAGTGTGAGGCGACAGAAGGTAAAAATCAGAGGATGGGTGGCGTCGTCTTCCTCATAACAACTAGAAAATAAAAATGCTGCGAAACCGGCAGTGTCATAGCTAAACGCTAAGCCAATCTGGTATCAAGCCATCTAATGAGTTGTCTATCACCATGCTGCATCTGCATGGGGCCGGGACCCTTGCACCTATCTATTTTCTGTTCTATATCTATTTTTACGTGGTAGAGCCATGCTGCAGCTATATTAGTAGTATAGTTGTAGCACGAATGGGTTGGCTCAACCGGGGAAGGACCACGCTCTCACAGAATACCAGCGTAAAATAGCAGCTTAACGCTGATGTGTTTCGTAAGGTGAGAGTAGAGAATCGGAGACCCTTTTTACTGGAAAAGATGCATTCCATCTCAGTCCTCACGGGTGACAACGCATCTGTATTTTAATTCGGAAACGAAGATAGATTTAGATATCTATGGGTCACAGCAACCACTTATCCATCACATACCACCACATACTTAACCATCAGGTGGACTGTGTGCTGGTTTGTCACCCTTATTTTATAAAAAGAAACTACTGGTAGCATTTTTATGAATATAATGCAGCACCAGTACAGCCCGTCACAAGTCACTGGTCAATATATTAAGCCTACCTCATAGACTGCAAAAAGCAAGTTCTTGTTCCACCTGCATCCATCTACTCACTGCAACGATCATCTGGTTTTCAGCCAACCTGTGCAGCAGGGAACTGCCACTAACTGGAAAAACGGAAAATGTTGTCGAATTCGATATTTTTATTTACGATGTTTATTTGTACTCCAGTAATCTATCATCATACAGGTGCTTATACTCGTATGAATACACTTTTCATAATACCATGGTCACGTCCGACCACGGTGATAACTTATATAATAATTTTTATTGATCATAGATGAAATAATACTTGCTGAAAGTATTTTTTATGATACTAATACATTCGGAGCTATCGTGTTTTTGACACACAGCAGCATTAAGCTGCTATTTTACGCTAATATTCTGAGAGAGCGTGGTCCTTCCCCGGTCGAGCCGACCCATTCGTGCTACAACTATACTATTAATATAGCTGTAGCATGGCTCTGCCACGTATAAAATATGTAAGTATAATGAAATATATTAATTTATCGTGGATGTAATCCATTCCCCATTCAAATCTTATAAGAAAAATCACTACTCAACATCGCATTAAGGTGTCGTAAGAGGGGCTTATGAAAATGTCCCGCTAAACTTTATACGTGGTAGAGCCATGCTGCAGCTATATTAGTAGTATAGTTGAAGTGCGAATGGGTCGGCTCGCCGGGGAAGGACCACGCTTTAACAAAATACCAGCGTAAAATAGCAGCTTGACGCTGCTGTGTTTGGTGTGGTGAGTGTAGAGAACCGGAGACCCTTTTTACTAGAAACGAGGCATTCCATCTTAGTCCTCACGGGTGGCAGCGCATCGTCGTTTTGATTCGTAGTCGTGATAGATGTAGAAACCTATGGGCCGCAGTAACCACTTGCCACCGTTGAACTGTGTGCCCGCTTGTCACCCTTATCCTATAAAAAAATACTTCATGACCTCGTAGATGCCGGTATACCATTTAAGTTAATAAAATACCGAGATAGGTGAAGAGGTGCGGAGTCAGAGGTGCGAGACATCTGGTATTTTAATAATACGCATGTCTAGCGTACTTCTTAGAATAGGCTAAGCCCAGTGCAGCACTGGATTTTATGATAATGGAGAAATCGAACTAGAAAATTTACCTATTTTTTTTCAGAATATTATTGCTTACTGACATTGCATCAGTTTATTTATAACCTCTAATAGTAATATATTAGTATTTTATCTATTATAATACAATTGATATCAGTAATTAATAACACTTACAAAATATAATTTAGATAAAGGTCGTATTTAGATAAAGACAGATTAAAAAATAAATGCCAATTCACTCACACTGTCTACAATAAATTAACAATTTCTCAGTATTTGTTTTACATTCAAAATCAGATCAATGATGTTATAAAGTACCAAAAGATAACATAAACATGTATTATTTTACTATACTATGATTTTCTATCTGCTCGGCGTTAAATTAAAACACCGTGAGAACATCTTCTTTAAAATTAAAATTTTAAACATTTTAAGGAAACTTTATAATAACAACAAACAAATATTGGGATTTTTCAATAATAATCATCATTTATTTTCAACGAAACATAGTATTTTCTAGCATCTTACAAATAAGTTTTTATACATCTAAACTATATAAATGCAAATAAATTATCACTCCGTTAGCTAGACCTTTAATCTTATTAAATACAAGATATAAACGTCCGAAGCAGATCAGTCAATATGGCGCTATTTTGTTTTTAATTTTCAATATCTAATGATGACGGGTTCTTCGCAGCAACGGTATCAACATATTAGCTAGCCTCTGTTTTAACCTGAAATAAACAGAAAAATCATATTCAACTAAACACAAAAATATATACTTATAAGACATATTATTTTTTCATTCTATTATTAATTATTATGAGCAATAAATTTAAGTCCGTAACATGTTTTCAAGAATTCATTTTCGATGTTTTTACTTCTAAATTTATACTTATATAAATATACCTACATAAATTACTTTTTATATGCGAAATAACAAGTACCTTTGAGCCTTCTCCTGTTTTCTTACGCTCGAGTCCTTTCTCTGGCTTTTAAGTTCGGAGCTAAGTGAAACGTCACTTAGCGGCGCCTCTACTGGTTTACCAGGCGCATCTGCTGGTTTTACAGGCCCATCTGCAGGCTTTACTGGTGCCTCAGGCTTTGAGTCTTGCGGCTTCGTGTCTTCCGGTTTATTTAGATCACTGTTAGATGGAGGTTTTGGCTTATGGACTGGCACGTCACCGAAATCTTCTAAATCGAGGAGGTCACTTAAGTCAATGTCAGAAGCAGCTGCGAGAAACGATTCAGCTGGAGCCACCGCGATAACAACGCCGTCGATATTTAGCCGATAGTTCTCCGTACCATTTTGTCTTTGGTCAAAGTGCCTGTCCGGACAGTTGGCAGCAGGCGCGGCGATGCCGACAGCTGCAACCGCCGCTAGGATGAACACCTCGCAGACCACGCGCTTGTAGTTGACCATCGCGGAAGGTGATTGAATGCGCACTGAACCACAGCTGCCGAGGCCCACTATGTAACCACTCTCCGTTGCATCTTTTATTTATTTGCGGAGATAGCGGTACAGCCGCCGCAGCGCCGTCCGATCCTAACGCGCCACCCGTCCCAGTTAAACTGGATTTAATATAACACAAACAGGCAATATGTAGGACAGTTTAGAAGGGTTCTCATATATCGTTTATAGTCGAAGAAACAAAAAGTTAACCAGTTTTTACTGCAGTTGGAGACAGTAAACATTTCTATGCCATCGAAACCGTTAGAAACTTTCTTGTTAAAAAATTACATTTAAGCGTTTACAAAAAGAAAAATAAGCGTTACTTACTGTTGCCATGTTGTTTTAATTAATTACACCAAAAATTACATACAATAACTTAATGTTGTATAACATAGAGAACGATTTACAAATGGACGTTAATTATTTGCCAAAACTTACTTTTAACTCAACGCATCTCATTTACTTTCTTTCAAAATGTTTTTATTCTTACAAATGTTAAAAATTAAAAATCCTAAATATAATTTTTCATTTTTTATAGGATAAGGGTGACAAACGAGCACACCACCACAGCAGTCCACCTGATGGTAAGTGGTTACTGTGACTCATAGACATCTACATCCATCCTCGATTACGAATCAAAATGCAGATACATTGCCACCCGTGCGGACTACGATGGAATGCCTCGTTTCCAGTAAAAAAGGTCTCTGTTTCTCTACACTCACCATACGAAACACAGCAGCGTTGAGCTGCTATTTTACGCTGGTATTCTGTGAAAGTGTGGTCCTTCTCCGGTCAAACTGACCCATTCGTGCTTCAACTATACTACTACTAATATAGCTGCAGCATGGCTCTATCACATAAAAAACTACATTGGTAAAGAGCATATTACATTTCAGGGTCATAACATATAACCATTAGTAAATATTATACTTTATGTTGTTGTTTGTTACACATGGTAAAAGCCGAAAAAATGTACTCTATGGCCTTTACCACCTTTACCATGTCGATTAAGCTCAATGTCGAGTGTAAGTGCCGCGACCAATATCTGGCACAGATTGCGAATGGTACGGTTAAACAACCTGTTGCTCGATGCGCTTGCGCCTGCGTTTCGACTAACTAACTGTACCGGATACCGCCAATAAACGGTACATCGCTAGCATTGTTTCTTTGTTTACCATCATCGAGAATAAGTCTAGTTTGTTAACATCAAATTTATCATCTTTGTCCCGATGAAGTAAAGTTGATTCAACTTTAGTAGTCGCGGTAATTGTGCTTTCCGCGTCGAATCTAATTTTTTCGGTCAAGCTTTCCTACTATCCTACCACGATGATCACGTTTGTTCATAATAAGTTAAAATGTTCTTTGTGAAAATTTAATTTAATAACCCAATTATTTCTCGGAAAGAAACTGTTAATAATACTTACATTGACATTTTACTTTAACGTTCTATGTATTTTATCGAACGGATGTACGCGAGGTAATTTTTACCAACTTTAATTATTTCTCTTTGATGGATATTACAAATAAAATTATATTTCCCCACTGACCTCTATATATTGAAGATGAATAAAACGTGAACTTCGTATGTCTAATATATTTTATAAGGAAACAAGATTTTATTTACGTTAAGAGTTTAATAAAATTATAAATGAAAATGGACGAGATGTGCTTAAAATTCATACTAAATTCACCACAATAAATTCATACATACAACAACTGGACCAATTCATCCGCTGATCTGATACCCTAATTTGTATAGTCTGGTCCAATTCTTAGGATATCTATTATACATGTGAATCTGCGTAAAAACCAGGTGAGATTGTATTGTACCTAATTAGTTCTAAAAGAAATTTGTCTCCGTATCTCTTCACTCACATTACGAAACACAATAGCATTATGCTGCTATTGCACTCTGATGTTTTGTGTGAATGTGAATCCCGGTCTGGGAAGTCGATTAATCTCGAACTCATTTCTGACAGGGTTCTTGGAGCTTATTAGTCTCCCGTGCTACTCTAGTTAACGGTCTTCACATGTTTCCGAAATATTATATTCCTCAGTCTTACAAGTTTCCTCAGGAGGCTTTCCTTTATTGCCGAGCTAAGCTAGTACATAAGAAGAGAGTCAGAAATCTATAGATCGACTTCACCAATTATAAATGTAATGTCTTTGTAATACAATTGTCAGTTGTCGCACATTGTCGAGTACAAATGTTACACCAGCGTCAATATTTGTTACAATCATTTGTCGAGTAATCAATAACTACACTAGAAATAAATATTACAGAAACTCTCAACTCTCATACAACTTATCAATACAACGAGGGTAAAAAGCACACATCTTTAATTTCATTCTTCATAGAGGTTAGAATTAAAAGAATTTTTCCATCTGCTGTAGCCCATAGCGACCGCTTTTTTCTACCGACTTCAAAAATATAAATTTGATCAAGGTCTGGCCAATAGTTTTTGAGTTATTCTTAATAATTTATATTGAAGTCGTTTGTACAAAATTTTTAATTATTTAGGTACACTGTTTACCGTTTTTTTTTTCACTCTTAATTACATTATGTTTATATCCATCATTTCCAACCGATTACAGCTTTTATTCTTTTATTTTTATTCACGGAGAAAAATTATAATTTATGTACCTACAAACGCCTCCACGTCACAGGGAGAATCCTACCATAAGGGATAAGGTGACGTTTAGTAAAAAAATAGACAAAATAAAAGGAAATAGCAGGAAATCATTATTGTTTTGAATAAAATAAAAAAGTAAAGAACATTAAATTTGCAGTGTGTTTGTGCAGGTCAGCTTGAGTATGTAAACGGCCTTAATTTTATACACTAGGTCTTTGGCGAAAGTTGGCGGTCTGACCCAATATGCTAATTTAGTATTCTTAGAAACATCTGAATAAAGGTATATTTCCGGAGGTCTACAAACAATATATTATGACAACTTCAATAAGAGTGGAAACATTATTGACGCCAAGTTCAAAAGTTATGGAAAATAATCTTTATATATAAAAATCAATAGCTGTTCATTGCCTTTTTTTACATGGGGAAATACCTACGCATACCCGCCTCGCGGGGGCAAGGACGGGTTATGCGGGACTCGCACCGACTAAAACCCCATGGTGTTCCACCTTCGCCGCATATTGGCAGGGCCACGGGAACACTTCGCACACTTCCGCGGCCCTACCAGCGCCGGCCGCCCCATGGCAGCCCCTTCTCGGGGAGGACCTCTCCTCCCCATTCTCGTTCTCAGGCAAGACGCACCAGGAACACAAGGCACGCCCCCCTCCACGGCCTCCAACTCCACCTGCGTATCGGACCCCCCGAGTCGGATATGCGGAGACCATGGGGCCAGGAAAATTGAGCGCTTAGTAGCACCCGCTTTCCCGACCCCAACGGCGGATCTGGTCTCTGACTCCGCCGCCAACCACGTTTCGGCCGTGGCGGGTAGGAAGGGCGGCACCTCGCAAAACCGACACTTTACTCCCCCCGCGGCCCCACCACCACCGCATTAACGGTGCGGCCCCGTCAGTCGCGGGGGATAGGGCGAGTGGCGCATCGCCATACCAACACTCCTCTTCCTCCGCGACTCCACCTTGGCTGCAGTGTTAGGGGGAGAGGACACCCCTCTCACAGCAGCCCACCGATACACATCCGAAGTGGGCTCGCCAAGACCACTCGGAGTGGCCACCTCGGGCCGGGCTTACACCACGTGCCAGCCAAGGTGTTCCTCTTTGTTCACCGCGGGTGACCAAGCCACAGCTACTAAGCCCCCCCGTCAGGACAAGGCGAGAACCCGTTCAAGGGGGAGCTGTCCATTACCTAGTCTCGCTAAAACTTAAAAAGGGTCCGACCTATTTTGATGCTTTTTTGTGTGTATTTAAATGGCCCGTTAGGTGGCACTGTTGTCGTGATCCAGAAATCACGTGTGTGAAGCCGGGGCGGATCACTAGTATTGAATAAAACAATTTTCCAAGGTTTCCGTTAGGGTTTATTCACTGAAGATGCTTCTCGAGTTTGACTTTTATAAACTAATTGTGAAGAAAATTGACAAAAATAAGCCAAATATTCAGTTTTTGTACCGATCTTCTTTAAAAGAGCACAAAACATTATGCAAACTCTCTTAAGTACTCCAAATTGCTTCGATACTGCAAATTGGTTCGATCCTGATTCAGCACCTAAATAATGCTCAAAGCGAAAACTTACCCCTAGAAATGTGATGGTCACTGTTGGTCTAGCGCCGGTGTGATTCATCACAGCTTCTTACCAAACAGGATGAGTATTACTGAATGATTAACTGAACACAATAATGGAGAAGCTCACACGTCTCCAACCAGCTTTGGTCAATCGCTCGTCCCAGCTACTCCTGTACGGCAACGCGTGTCCTCATACTGGATAACAGACGGTCTCCAAGTTATAAGAGCTGGGTTGGAAGCTCCCGTCATCCGCCTTACTGCGCTTACAGACTTACTTTTTCAAGAATTTAAATAAGTTTTTGCGGGAATAAAATTCAATACCCGAGAGGCAGTACAAAATACCTTTGAAGAATTTGTTGCCTCTTCCGTCCAGCTGAATTTTTCAAGAAAGGCATAAATCGATTGCATGGGTGTGATTACTTTGATTAATAGAAATAAAAAATATAGAAAAATACTTACGTTAACTTATTTCGTAAAAAACGGCAATTTTATAGGTACCTAATATAAGGTAACGTATCTTGCCAATTATTTAATACTAAGAGATGAAGGACTACTTTCGAGTGACCTTTATCGATATGTACTAGTAAAACTTTTTCAAACACATCATTTCTCTTGAAAGCTCCAATCCCGAAATATCGCGATTAAGATCATGCGTTCATTTTTCCTCCAACTTTGAGCATACTTTCTTAAAATTTTCATCGGTCATATTCAAATCATAGAGGAAACTCTCTATTCTATAAACGCCAAGTCTCATTAATTGTAAAAAGTCGTGTAAAGCATATCTCTTTATGGCGGTGTCTAACATTGGATAGAAAACATTTGTTCTGAACAACATTTATGGATCCGGAATATATTTATATTTTTTTTTTCTTTATATAGGTATTTAGAGTCAAAAGTATCCGAATTTGGGATCTTTCAAACTTTTAAAAATTCATTACTCCGAAAATGTTAACGTTATCGTTAATGCCATGGGACTTTTTTATTTGTATTTTATCAAAGAATAAAAAAAATATTTGTCCAGTTTAAAAATAACAATTCCTTGTAATTGAAAAATAATCGGTTTAAACAATATGGCACCGAGTTGCCCCATGGCAACATGCATTTATATCATCAGTAGGACAACTTGAAGAATCGCATGAAAAAATTGAAATGGAATAGTTTTGGTACACATGCGCCAATTCCTCCTGGGATATAAGAACATTTTCTTCTTTTATCGTTCGCAGCTTCTTTCAAACTCCGAGTTTATTTCAGCTTTTTCAGCTGTATCTTTAGCTGCAATGAGAGCCTTTGTTAATCCTTCGTCTCTAGGTATATTCTTTTTTGTGCATCAGTTTTGTAGCATTTGATAAATCTATGCGCTCTGCTTGCATGCATGTGTTGACAATATTAACGTGGAATAAAACGTCGTACCAAATGACTAAAGACAGCAAAAACTCGAACTTCTTAAAATTAGCTGCAAGTGATGTAGCTTCCAAGCTTGCCACGGGATCAATTGTGTCGATACTCTTCTTCCAAGGCACTTTTTACTTCGGCGTACTGATACAGCACCGCTTGCAAGCTGTTGACTCTACTTTCGCATCTTGTTTGATACACCTTCTTTAAAGTTAAGCTCTTCACATGTTTTGAAATAACTACATCTTTTTGTTGAGTTTATAAAAAACACAAATAAGCGCTGAAGAATGCCATGCTCGTCTCAACAAATAAGGCCATACGTACATATACCAACTAGCCACACGTTCGAAACCAAAATATTGAAAAGCGAGGGACCATCGATAAACTCAGGAACATGAGCACAGAAACGGAACAGAGACTAAGCTTTTTTATAGAATAGGGTGACAAACGAGCACACAGTCCACCTGATTGTAATGGTTGCTGTGACCCGTAGACTACTACATTTCTCCTCAATAAAGAATCAAAATGCAGATGCGTCGTCACCCGTGAAGACTAAGATAGAATGCCTCTTTTCCATTGAAATGGGTCTCCAGTTCTCTACACTCACTATACGAAACACAGCAGTGTCAAGCTGCCATTTTACGCAGGTATTCTATGAGAGCGTGATCCTTCCCCAGTCAAGCCGACCCATTCGTGCTACAATTATACTACTAATATACTTCCAGCATGACTCTACCACGTAAGCTTCTAACGAGCGTGCAAAATTGTTACCTAAAGAAGCTAAAAGACTGTATTTTTCTATTATGTAGGTAGCTATGCTAATATAAAAAATTTGACTAAGGCGCCTCCTGGGACTTGGCGCCTGGAGCGGCCGCTCCGTTCGCCCTATGGTAGGCCCGGCCCTGTCGTCATGTAACTATCCGTTATTTAGCTGAGATTCTAAAGCTTGTGTTTGGGACAATTTAGTTCATTTTAACTGATACCACATAATAAATACATACCTTAAATTTCAAATAAGTGGCCGCGCGCTGGTTTCCTCGAATGTTAACAGACGCCTAAAAGAAAACAAGAGTAGAGATTTCAAAGCTAAATTTAGCATTAATTGAAGAAGATCCAGATTCGTTACCGAAGGTAAAACATGGGTACATCATTTCGACTCGGAAACCAAACCGGAGAAAACCAAAGCAGGGTGTCTGCAAAAATAAATAATGGCCTGTGTCTTCTGGATGCGGAAGTTATAATAATGATTGACTATTTCAATAAAAAAAGAGGCAATAACCGGAGATTATTACGCATTATTAATCAAATAACTACGCGAAGAACTAAAGAATAAACATCTGGGAACATTGCGTGCTGCAGTGCTTTTTCGTCATGATAATGCACCTGCTCATCAATCTGATGTTGCAGGCGCTGCCATCCGAACTGCTGGGTTTCAGTTGATGCAGCACTATGGGCCTATCCACAGAACATGGTGAGCTAGGGCTCCGAGTGATTTTTAACCTCTTTACTCACATGGAAAAGCACTTGCGTAGTTTAAAATTCGACGGCAACGGTGAGCTGTGTGCTGGAGAGGCATTTTTCGAGTCTCAGGATCAAGCCTTTTTTCCAAGGAAACCAACTAACTAGGAAAGCCATTCAATGTGTATTATCTTAAAAGGCGATTAGGTTGAAAAATAAATATAATTTATATATAGGTACTTATCCCAGTTTCATTCATCATCATAATTATCATTGCAGCCTTTCATAAGTCCCCTGCTGAACATAGGCCTCCCCCAAGGAATGCCACAAAGCACGGTCCAGAGCCACCTGCATCCATCGACTTCCTGCATGTCTTACCAGGTCGTCACTCCATCTAGTGGGGGGACGCCCTACACTTCGCCTACCGGTACGTGGCTGCCACTTGAGAACCTTTCTTCCTCATCGGTTGTCGGTTCTTCGAGCTATATGGCCGGCCCACTGCCACTTCAGCTTACTAACCCGTTGGGCTATGTCAGTTACTCTAGTTCTACTGCGGATATCCTCATTTCTAAGTTTATCACGCAGAGAAACTCCGAGCATAGCCCTCTCCATAGCTCGCTGAGCGACCTTGGGCTTCCTTATACGGCCAGCAGTGAAGGACCACGTCTCAGTTCCGTATGTCATCACTGGCAACAAACACTGGTTGTACAATCGTTTTCAGGTTTTGAGGTATGTCTAACGAGAAGATATGTCGTAGTTTCCCAAACGCTGCCCAGCCGAGTTGAATCCATCGATTGACCTCTCGGTCGAAGTTGGACTTACCTAGTCGGACTTTTTGTCCCAGGTAAACATACTCATCAACAACTTCGAGCTTAGTGCTCCCAACAACTACCGGCATAGGTGTGACATGGACATTAAACATGATCTTTGTTTTGTCCATGTTCATCCTAAGACCTATTCGTTGGGAGACACTATTGAGGTGCTTAGGTCCTCCAGCGATTATGCCATAAGGACTATATCGTCGGCAAATCGAAGGTGAGTGATGTACTCGCCATTGGTGTTAATACCGTATCCTTTTCAGTCCAGAAGCTTGAAAACGTCTTCCAATGCAGAGGTGAAGAGTTTCGGGGATATAACGTCACCCTGTCTTACACCTCTCTGCAGTTGGATAGGTTTCGTACTCTGATTCTGTACTCGGATAGCCATCGTAGCTCTACTGTACAAACATTTCATCACTTCGATATACGCACAGTCAACTTGGCATCGCTGTAGGGACTGCAGCACCGCCCAAATTTCGACGGAATCAAAGGCTTTCTCATAGTCCACATACGCAAGGCAAAGTGGCAGATTATACTCCTCTGTCTTCTGTACAATTTGCCGAAGGATATGTAGGTGGTCCATGGTACTAAAGCCTTTTCGGAAACAGGCTTGTTCGGGAGGCTGGAAGTCGTCAAGTCTGCGGTCGAGACGATTCGTAATGACTCTCGAAAACAGCACGTAGACGCGGCTCAGAAGGGAAATCGGTCTGTAGTTCTTCAAGAGAGCGTTGTGGCCTTTCATGAAGAACAAGACCACCGCACTTCTGCTCCACGCCTCCAGAGTAATGCCACCGTGGAGAACGGAATTAAAGAGCTTCTGAAGGACTTCAAGTACCGGTTTTCCACCAGCTTTCAAAAACTCCGCTGTAATTCTTTCCTCACCTGGGGTCCTGCCGTTTTTAAGGTTCTGGAGAGACATTCTAATCTCCCTCAGACTGACGTCCGGGATATCTTCGGAATAGTGTCGGATAAGACTCGCTCTTGGATCGTTACTCACACTTACGTGTGGCTCCAACGATGACGTGTACAGCTGCCCATAGAACCTCACAATCTGACTCAAAATCTCAGGTGTCCCAAAAACGATGCTGCCACACTCATGTCTTCAGCTTTGACAGTTGGCTCTTTCTGACAGACAGATCTCTGGCAAAGACTTTATAGCCTTGGTTCCGCTCAATCGCTTCTTCAATACAAGCTATATTGAAGTTGCGTAAGTCCCGCCGCATGTATTTGGAGATCTGTCTTTTCAGTTGCCTGTATGCTGTCAAATCTGTTGAAAACTGTAGCTTCATCTCCCGTCTAACAGCCATGAGATTAAGAGCGTGTTCGGAGAGTTTTTGTGTTCTTCTGCGGCGGGTCTTGCAGAATTTAGGTCCGACCGCATGGACAGTTCCCACGAGCTTGTCATTCATATCGTCCACTTCATTGCAGTCTTTTAGGCTCTGAAAGCGGTTTAGTAACTCGAGCTGAAAGGTTTCTGGACTTTGGAACAGAGCACGAGGGGTACAGAGCGTTGACTTCATTAGACGAGACCTCTCCAACTTAACTTTTACGTTCAGAGTGCCTCTAACCATTCGGTGATCGCTACCAGTTAAGTGGTCAGTGATGCTACCAGTCTCCGTGACATCACGGAGACTGGTAGCATCACTGAACAGTTGTTCAGTAGTGGTCATAATGAAGTCAATCTCATTTTTTGTCGATCCGTCGGGGCTCGACCAGGTCCACTTCCTGTGGGGCCGCTTCTGGAAGAAAGAGTTCATCATAAACCCCAGTTTAAAACCAGTTTTACTGCGTTTTCAAAAAGTTATTGACCAACCAGAACTAAAAAATACAGTCACAGAAAACAGTCAGTTAAAACTGGAACTATTTTAAGTGAAACTGTAACTGGCAACTACGGAGTCTGCCAAGAAAGTGCGATGGGCTCAACACTTTTTTGGGTATACTTACATTATTGTATTGTTTATTTTATAGGATATGAGTGACAAACGAGCACACAGTCCACCTGATGGTAGTGATTGCTTTTGCCCATAGACATCTACGTCTATCCTCGATTACCCGTGAGAACTAAGATGGAATGCCCCGTTTCCAGTAAAAAGGGTCTCCGGTTCTCTACACTCGCCATACGAAGCAGCAGCGTTATTTTACGCTGGTATTCTGTGAGAGCGTGGTCCTTTCTCGGTCGAGCCGACCCATTCGTGCTACAACTATACTACTAATATAGCTGCAGCATGGCTTTGCCACTTATAAAAGTGTCAAACTTTATCAAACGATTTTGCAACATCGAAGAAGAAGGCACCGGTATGAAGGGCGACGTAAAGTGCTGTGTCATGGGCAAAGAGAGCAGTGTTGACGTCTGGGTCCTTAGGGATGTCACTCTTGTAGAAACAGAAACAGAAACTTTTTTATTCAATATAGATTATAAATAATACTTATTGAAAGTAAGAAAGTCCTGGGAAGAACCAGCAAGAAACCCAGCGGTACTTTTTTTAATTTCGCAAACGAAGAGAGATGTAGATATCTATGGTCCACAGCAACCACTTACCATCAGGTGAACTGTGTGCTCGTTTGTCACCCTTATTCTATCAAAACAAAAGCGATGGTTTGCTTTACAAACTGTATAAATTCAACGTGCCTGATAGGCTCACTCACATCAATAGAGCCTTCCCTACAAACTGTCATTTTCGCTATCGAATAGAGAGAACTCGCTCCTCGAAACACTCCCCTCAGTGCTGGAATTCCTCAAGGCTCCATTCTCTCACCACACCTATTTACACGCTACACTACACGAAGGACATCCCGAAGGACCCAGATGTCAACAATGCTCTCTTCGCCTATGACGTGGTACTTTACGCCGCCCATTTAATCAATCACTTTCTCACTAAGATGCTTCAAAGAGCCGCCAATCGCTTAGGCAAACGGTTTCGCTTATGAAGAATCGAAGTGAATCCTGAGAAAAGTGTAGCAATATACTTTCGAAGGAATCCCTCTCCCAATTATCGGAACCTAAATCCGAAAAAATCCTTAGGAACGATCACCCTCTTCGGCCGCCAATTCGTTACTAGTCGTTCCCACCCACTAGTTCATAGCAAGAACAAACTTTCTCTAAGCCACAAACTCCTTTTTTATAGGATAGGGTGACAAACGAGCACACAGTCCACTGATGGTAAGTGGTTGCTGTGACCCATAGACATCTACATTTATCCTCAATAAAGAATTAAAATGCAGATGTGTCGTCACCCATGAGGACTAAGATGGGATGCCTCTTTTCCAGTAAAATGGGTCTACGGTTCTCTACACTCACCATACGAAACACAGCAGTGTCAAGCTGTCATTTTACGCTGGTATTCTGTGAGAGCGTGGTTCTTCCCCGGTCGAGGCGACCCATTCGTGCTACAACTAATACTACTAATATAGCTGCAGCATGGCTCTACCACGTAAAAAATCTTCCATCTTTACTAAGCTTTCGTAAGACCTTTCATGTCCTACGTAAGTGTAGCTTTCGCGCACGCGGCTCAACGAAATTTTCACGACCTCCAAGTGGTCCAAAATAGATTCATTTGCATAGTCACCGGAGCTCGATGGTACCAGCGAAACTCCAACTTATACAGAGACTGTAGCATCCGACAATCTCTGAATATTTCAAGAAAATGTCTCGGCGCTATTTTGAGAGGGCCGCGACGCATCCCAACCCACTAGTGGTATACGTAGCCACCTACGCTCCGATTCCGAACGTTACGGGAAGCCTTCGGAGACCCCGTAACGTTCTAATTAAAACCCCCAGTCCCGCTAGATTCAAGCGACCCAAATATCGGCTATCACACAAACACTACACAATCACCTAGTACCACAAACACTGTTAAGACAACCGATGGGACACAGCAAGTCCGTAGACGGGCACGCCGAACACCCCTCCACACTGCGTACTCACCGTACACCTGCGTTCCTGGGCGGTTCTCACCGCCCAGAACATCGCACGATACGAGTTAGCAGTCAGAGCCGGGGCCCGCCACCCTCTGTTCGGACGGCTGTTAGATAACTCATCTACGTGTATATCATCATTATCATCATTACAGAACTGCACAAGTCCACTGCTGAACATAGGCCTCCCCCAAGGAATGCCACAAAACACGGCCCTAAGCCACCTGCATCCATCGACTTCCTGCATCTCTTACCAAGTCATCACTCCAACTAGTGGGGGGACGCCCTACAATTCGTCCGCCGGGACGAGGCCGCCACTCGAGAACCTTTTTTCCCCATCGGTTCTCGGTTCTACGAGCTATATGCCCGCCCCTTTGCCACTTCAGCTTACTAATCCGTTGGGCTATGTCGGTCACTCTGGTTCTACTGCGGATATCCTCATTTCTAAGTTTATCACGCAGAGGAAGTCCGAGCATAGCCCTCTCCATAGCTCGCTGAGCAACCTTGAGCTTCCTCATCCGGCCAGTATATTACACTGTAAAAGCCAAAAAGTCTAACAGCATTAACATCATCCATAGAAATATTAAATAGAGGAGAAGTGGCAAGGGGGCGTGTCTGTGTCTGCACGATATGATCAAAATGCTCAGGTTCTATTCAAATGGCCGTCTTTGCGTATTAGTATACTTTCAACCGTTATCGTGAAACAATATCAGAATGCCGTGTTATTCAGTGGTTTCTTGTAAAAACCGAAGCCAAAACAAAATCTTTGTAGATCATGGAATCACTTACCACATCTAAGAACAAGTATTTTACTATCTTTATCTTTAAAATCATGAAAAACAACAAATCGTAAAATATTTTTTGCTCTTAATGCGTTATTTTTGTTTTCAAATATACCGCAACGGTACTATTTTGTAGTAAATACATTGCTCCTTAACCACTACTTATGTATATCGCTAAGCGACTGAACAAGCAATGTAAATATGACAAAACGATACTTTATTTATGGCGATGCATCGTGTAGTACGGCCGTTGTATCTTGCGATGAGTTAGTGTTGTGCTTGCGCAGATCTCCTAACGTATGTTATCGACAACAATGTCGATTGGCGAATTGCTATTACAGTTTATTCTTTCAATTTCTCAACCGTTTTTGCCCGGTGGGAAGACTAATGTGACATAATGGTATTTAATTATTTTCACCGTTTACTACATTGAATTCGTAACTAGCGATCATAAAGTAAGTTGATTAAATACATAGGTTAATCATCGGTGAAGTGTTTTGGGTTGAATTATAGTATATTATGCCTTATCTTCGTGTTAATTCCATACTTTTTTGTTTTCAAAAGCTTCGAATGCGTTATTATACTTAATTGGCATAGTTCAGAATTCAGATAATATTACAATAGTGACTTTTGCTAAAAATAAGTCAACATAATTCTCCTGGCTATTTATTTGTTATGCATGAGTGTGTGTTTGTTTTCATATATTTAACAATATCTTAACCAACCAGGGGTTTTTAAACAAAGGCTTGCCAGGTACATGGTGAGGTTTAGAAATGCGTAGGATATATGTAAATGATAAATAAATTATTATCGTACATTTTCAGCTTCCTAAAAGATGCTAATTTAAAAAAGAAATGAATTGATGTCACAGGAAGGCCACCAAACTGGTTCCCTACAAAAACTAGTACCATATGCGAAAATACCTACTTTTTCAATACGCTATGACAATCTAAACCAACATAACCGGATTTTTTTATTGTATTTGTTAGGTAGGTTAGGTACTTAATAATTTACGTATTGTATTACGTGTTGTAATATTTACATATTGTGTATTTTTATTATATAATTTCCTGTGCATATAGTTTTTTATTTATTTTATTTTAAATTTTAGTGTAATTTTAGTATAAATGGAAGAGAATCGACAACTTTCCAATTTAGTCAATCACTAATGTATTTGTAAAATAAATGGCTTTTGTTTTTAAAATGCACAGCACAACGATAGCGACTGATATTTTTGTGTGAGTAAGTAGTACGGTGCATGATAAATGCACGCTGTTTCTGTAGGGATACGGTTTATAATTGATTGTGTAGTACGTTCTGATTTATAAAATGCGGGTGTGTGCGCGACTGCGTATCTGTTGCTTTTACTGATCTGCAAGTGTAGTAGTAGGCGGGTGGTAGGGGCCAACTGAAAACACTGGGTTCCGATACATTTTCAACTACCGGGCATATCTCCTTCCATTATTATATCTATGACATCATCAGAAACCAGATATAAATCTATATGTAAGTATAACTAATAGCGATCTCTTATCGTTATCACATATCACTTATCGCGTTCTGTACGCTTATCATATGAACATAACACATGAATCTAACTTATAACAAACAATATTGCATTTAACTCGTATTACGTAGCTTATTGACTACGTAATGCATAACTCTAAGTTAATTTAAAGCATATACTCGATTAATAATCATACTATAAAATAAAAACGTTTTATTTCATAGAAACTAACTGATCATTTTAGGGAACATTGCACCGCGTAGTCAATAGTAAGTATATCAATTTTTTTTCTACGCGGGCGGGTAAGGAAAATAACAGTATTAGGCCTAGCTTCGAAGCAATGTACTGATTTTACAGTTTACACTCTTATTCAAAAGTGACTTTGAATATATCCAAAACTTATTATATTTCCTTTACTTTGTACAACAGCCCTAAAATACATTTCCACACGCTCCGATCTTATACATGAAAATTTTATGGTTTTTCCACAAATCTTACGGTGCTCATTACCTTTATAATTCTTCGATTCTTTCGTTTACCTTTATACTTATTTTAAGTGTTTTTGTTTTATACCGAATAAATAGAACATTTCCAGATTTATTTAACAGAACCTGATTTCCAGATATAAATTAACGCATGCTCTGATTTGGGTGTCAGAGTATCCGTTAATTTCTAACTAGTTGAAACTATTCTAAATTTAGAACTCGCTTCGTAAATGCTAGCAAAGAGTATATAATAATTAAATTTGGTGCCAGATAGTGTAGCTGGCACCAAACTTAATTATTAAACACCGGTCAGTGAACTGATTCTGGCAGCACTGCGCACTCGCCGCTCTGGTACAGAGACAAGGCACAAACAACCGGCAGAGGACACGATGCAGAGCATCGCAAGATTATGGTGGAGGATTTCATCATGTCGTGAGGGCTCACCCTAGCTAACGTGGACAACCATCTACGTTCACAGAATACCAGCGTAAAATAACAGCTTAATGTTGCTGTGTTTCGTATGGTGAGTGTAGAGAACCGGAGACCCTTTTTACTGGAAAACAGGCATTCCATCTTAGTCCACACGGGTGACAACGCATACGCATTTTGATTCGGAAACGAGGATAAATGTAGATGTCTATGGGCCACAGCAACCACTTACCATCAGGTGGACTGTGTGCTCGTTTGTCACCAGATCCTATAAAAAAAAAACTGGAGCCATGGGTGAGTCTAACTCTAACATCGATCTAACCCTCGAAACTAGGTGTCGCAGTATCAGGGTGGAGAGTACTGGATTGCGCCAGCATGAGCGACAACACAAGTGACGAACACCGTTCAGTGACGTCTTATGATAAAACTTGTCAAAAGCAAATTTCTGCATGATCATGCAAACAGATTAATAGCCGTAGGTGGTATGAGCTCGCTTTATCAACTTTTATCTGTAAAGTATTTTTTCATATAAAACTGGATTAATATACTGCATAAATTCATTTTCTATTAGATCTTATCGTTATCGTTAGATACAGCCTGTCAAAAGTTAATTCAACCACTATTCAATTGTTGTCAGTTACTCTCAAAAACTTCTGAAGTAGTAATAAAATTGAAGTGGCTGTCAGTAATAAAGAAATGAATGCCCTTTATGGAGTATAAGCAGCGACTTGCGGATTATTAAGACCATAACTAAATAGTCTGGGGGGAAGCGGCGCATGAGTACCGAAAACTGTTCCAGCTCAATTTTTTATGCAATTATCTTTAAATTGTCTTACTGATGATATAAACGCATGTGTCGCCATGGGGCACTTCGGTGCCATATTGTTTTAACCGATTTTTTTCCAATTGCAAGGAACTGTTATTTTCATAATTTAAAATTAAAAATTTTGTACAGCCGACTTCAATATGTGACTTCAATATAGGTTATTTAAAAATAACTCAATAACCATTGGTCTGACCTTGATCAAATTCATATGGGACCACACGAGAACTATCAGCTTTCATATAAAGAAAGAATCATCGAAATCGGTTCGCCCAGTACAAAGTTATGAGGTAACACACATAAAAAAAAAAAAACATACACCCGAATTGAGTACCGTCTCCTTTTTGGAAGTCGGCAGAAAAGAGGCAAATTTTTGTATTATATTCTTTGATAAAATACAAATAAAAAAGGTCCTAAGACTTTTACGATAAAGTTCATATTTTCGGAGTTCTGAATTTTTAAAGGTTTGAAAAATCCCAAATTCGGATACTTTTGACCCATCAAAAATATATGAAAAAAAATGTAAAAGATATTTGATATTTTTTTTGTATGTCATTTAATTGAGAAGTTAGTTTTAAATATTTATCAGTTTCTAGAGTATTATATTAATATATAAAACAATGCCTCAAAGGTTTGGCTTTAATTTTTTTTTGCATTGCTTTTCATTTATGTGTTTTTAACACATAAATGAAAAGAATAAAATATAAAAAATATTTTTTTGTTGTTTCAATATCGTAACTGCGTAAATTGGATCGCCAAAATGTTTTGTAGCAAACGAAGAGTAAAAAAATAAACTGTCAAATACATAAATTTGAAAATTTCCCGCCTTTTCCGTAGTGAAGTTTTTAGAAGTGTTATTTGCTCCGATTTGAAATCGTAATTAAATATACTAAACTTATTGTACACAGGTATGTTTTGGTGTTTATCTTTAAAATGTAGTTTATATTTTATTTTTTTCAAATCATTACTCGATTTTCGTGTAAAATATTATGTAAAACTGATGAAGTTTTGAAAACGATCAAAATCGAAGTAATTTGGGTAACATTGAACGGTTCAAAGTTACCCGTATTATAAAAAACATTGTTTGGATAACTTTGAATAAGTACATACATAATGTTCCTCAATTATGATTATAATTTGCGCCTTTTACAGCTAAAATATGCCCCGCAAAACTCAAAAAGCGAACCCCGGGGTTAGGAGATATGGACTAAAGAGTAATTATACCTCTGAAACGCTCGAAGAAGCCCTCTGTATAATTTAAAATTAAAAATTTTGTACAGCCGACTTCAATATAAGCGACTTCAAGACAGGTTATTTAAGAATAACTCAATAACCATTGGTCTGACCTTGATCAAATTCATATGGGACCACACGAGAACTATCAGCTTTCATATAAAAAAAGAATCAACGAAATCGGTTCGCCCAGTACAAAGTTATGAGGTAACACACATAAAAAAAAGCAAAAAAAAAAAAACATACACTCGAATTGAGTACCGTCTCCTTTTTGGAAGTCGGCAGAAAATACGTTCAGGTGCCATGTCTAGACTTGCTGCTTCAAAGTTTTACAAAATACCCGCGGTGACCCTTTTTTACAAATTAAAAAGTAAACATATTAAACCAGTTGGTAAACCTGTTACTTTTAGTAAAGACGAAGAAACTAGCTTCAAGGCTCATTTGTTGCTGCTAAGCGATCTCGGCATACCTATTAGTATGATGGACTTCAGATTTGTAGTAAAAAACTACTTAGATAGCAACAATATAACAAAGCCACAATTTAAAAACAACCTTCCAGGTTACGACAGGGGTGTATTGTTCTTAGAAAGAAACCCAGAATTAAAAGCAAAAATAGCTCATAACATATCCCGAAAGAGGGCTCAAGTCACACGTGAAATGGTCGAGGAATTCTTTGAACATATTAAGAAGGAAAAAGAAGGAGTCCCACCAGAAAATATATATAACATGGATGAGTCGGGTTTTCATGACGACCCTGGAAAGAAAAAGTTGCTTTTCCGTAGGGACTCTCGACATCCTGAAGTAATAAAAAATACCAGTAAATCGTGTTACACTGTGGTCTTTTGTGCAAATTCTGGTGGCAAAGTTTTGCCTCCTTTTTTTATATTTAAAGGAAAGAGACTGTGGTCAGATTGGCTTTTTCAAGCTCCTTCAGGTTCAAGAATGGCTGTGTCTGAATCTGGATGGATAGATTCTTCAATCTTTGAGGAGTGGTTGGAAAGACATTTTATTCCACACGTTGATAAGCAAGATGGCAAGAAGGTATTGTTATGCGATAATCTTAGCGCCCACATATCACCAAAAGCATTACGTCTTTGCAATGAACATAACATTACGTTTATTTGCTTACTACCAAATTCAACCCACCTGTTGCAACCACTAGATGTGGGTTATTTTTCTGGTTTAAAAACTTCATGGAGGAAAGTTCTCAATGATTATCGACAGACTAATAAAGGAAAAAAGGTACAAGCACTGCCAAAGCCTCTCTTTGCCCAGTTGCTCAAAAAGTCTCTAAATAATATTGAAGGTACGTCATCTGATAATGTGAAAGCCGGATTTCAGAGCTGTGGCTTGCAACCAATTTCACCTTCTACCGTTTTGAACAAATTACCAAGGTACACGTCTCAGGCAGATGTTTGCGATTCTATTGGTACAAGTTTCATGAATTACATAGAAGAAATAAGGCAAAGAGATTTGTATGTGAAGAAAGGAAGAAAATTTCAATTACCTGTTACGGCTGGGAAAAGCGTTTCGGCTGAGGAGGTCGAAAAATATTATGAAGAAAGAGACAATACAAACAAAAGTATAGGACCAAAGGGAGCTGAAAACGGCGCGCTATCCAAGAAAAAAGGACGACCCCTGGGTTCTAAGAACAAAAAGAAAAGAAGATTAATAATGATACAGAAGAAGAAAAAAATAAAGATTTTCACAGTGACCAGAAAAATGGAGAAGCAGAAGATACAATTACTAAAAAAAATAAGTCTGAAAAAATTGAAAGAGAAGTAATAGTAGTAGAAGCTTTAGTGCACCAACCTCTTAAGCTTTCCAAGACATCCGCTGGTGACGTAAGCAATGCTTTTGAAAAGCAAGTCGTGGCAGAAGATATGATCCAGGAAGAAAGCCCTGACTTAGACATAGATAGTGAAGGGATTTCAATAGATGACGAAATTATAGAAGAATATTTATTAGATGAGATAAGTGGTGAATTAAAGGGCGTGACGACTGAGAAGTGTGCAGGCAAGGGAGACGTTGAAGTCCCGAAAATAAAAGAGGGTACATATTGTGTCTTTAGAGAAGAGGGTAGTTTGTTCCCAGGAAGGATACAAAAGGTTAGACCCTTACAAGTCTCTGTGCTCCAAAAACACTTTTTAGGAGGTTGGTCTTGGCCCTCTAAAGCTGACATGTTACAAATCGATGAGACCAATATAATAAGTGTTTTAAAAGAGCAACAGTTATTCAAAATAGGCGGCCAACTTTTTATTGAAGATGAAATTTTGTTAATGCAATGGGGTGAATGATTTTGTTTAAAAAAAATTGTTTAAGAAAATGTTACTTTGAATTACGATTTTGATCTCATTCAATAGCCAAATAAATGTATAATTTGTTATGTTACACACAGCTTTCTGATTTTATCTTGAAGTAATAAATAATTACAAAGAAACACGACCTTTCTACCTTCAAAATTGGTCCACCTTGATTCATATGGCAAGACCAAGGTATCTCTTATATTTGAACGTCACCGTAGATGCAATTTTGATAGATAAGGCTATTTTAAATAAAAAATACGTCGTTTAACTTTACCCAAACCTTAAAATATTGGGTTCATATAGGTTTTTACATCCTAAAAAATTTAGATTCAAAGTTACCCAAAACTCGTGATAACGTTGAATTTGACTTTTAAAGGAATTTCTATGTAGTTCTGTTGTTTTTTCCGTAAATTTATTGTGTTAGAAGAATAAACCAATTCAAAAGAACACTATTTTTTTAATAAAACAAAAGTGTATAAATATAAATCAGATTGTTATATCACAATTACTTTAAAAAATGTTCAAAGTTACCCAAATCGACTGTATCTTTTGTGTCATTTAATTGAGTTTATCAGTTTCTAGAGTATTATATTAATATAAAAAACAATGCCTCAGTGGTTTGGTCTTTAATTTTTTTGCACATTTTTAACACTTTTTTTTTACTTTTTAACATTTATGAATATCTGTGGTTTGGTTTATTTATTTATAAACTAAATAATATAAAATATAATTAATAGTACAGAAAGAAAGAAGATTTTCAAAACTTAGATAGTTTCACATATAGCAGTTGACTTTAAGAAATAACGACATGTGATGCAATTTTACATATTTGCATTGCCTTTGCAGATTTTATCTGTTATATTTTATGATCACTTTGTTGAAAAGAGAAATGCCGTTCACTTAAAATAATTAAAATACTTATCCTATTTATAAATACGGCTTATCCTATTTAGAAATATAAAACATAAATTCTATTTGCCGATTAAAATAAAGGAGTCTCAGCAATAATGTCATTAAAAAAAGTCAGAAGACATCTTTATACAACATAACAAATTGAAAACCTAACGGTATTAAACAGCCATTAATTGTAAGAACGAAAACGGTTAATATAAGTATTGAGGGTTTTATTCTTAACTAAATTAAAAGTAATAACATTACGTTATAATTATATTAGTCACAACTCGAAAACACAAGGCACTTAGGAAGACATTAATATCCCGTTACTATAAAAAGGCACTATTATAATATAAAGCTAACTTATAAAGAATTACACAATCCTCACGTTTTGGGAAATAATGAAGTCGAGAAAAGGCTACCTAGGACGCAGCTTTCGGGCACTTCACGATATCAAGTCGTGCTGGTTTCTCCCAAAATTTAAAACCTTGCAACCTAAACAAGCCGGCTTGCGGCCATTCAACATATAAAATAGTAAATACTGACTTTATTAATACACAATTTAATACACTAACAGCACTCGAAATTAGACGGGCTACATGAAATTTGACAATATTGTTATTAGTACTATAAAAATAAAAAAATGTTCTCGTGATTGCCGGCACTGTAACAACAAGGACATATCTTTGTATATGTTGCAAATCGAAAATGAAACTTTCATGTTAAAAAATATTTTTACATTATCTTAAAGCAGATACAATTAACAAGGTGGCGCACTTTGTTCGAAAAAGCATTACTTATGCAAAATATTTCGAAACAAAAATATAATCCGTCTTGTATAGTTTTATAATATATGGCGAAAAAGAAACTACGGTGTAATTCATACGTTTAAAATTAATTTAGTCGCTTCTATTAACAGAGCCGCATTTTAAAATATTTAGTATATTAATAATAACATTAATAGTAGTTAGTAGTAACAAAGTCAAAAATCTTAGAAACCAAGACTGCATCACAGTTCTAGAATATTCTACAAGCCACTTGTACCGATCACATCATAATAACAAATTTTAGGACTTTCTAATCATAATATTTATTACATGAACATTTGTGTTCATTAACGTAAATAAATCTTACACATAACAAGTATTTATAATTTGTTAATTGTGTAATTACAATTAATTAATTGATCTCTGGATCTGGACTGGATGGTCATCCATGTGCAATTAATGTATAAAACGATTCTACGACATAGGAGGACACCTTAGTTGTTTTTTAAAAAAATATAGCCCACCTAATTTCGACCTCCGTTATTACACATGAAATACATTTGTACAGAAAAAATTACAAATCAATAACTGAAGACTGTGGTTTGTAATTGGAAGCACTGCATATAATCTGCCACAAACATGTTGAAAGCATTAACAGAATCCGCTAATAAGCCGGTGGTAAACAATAGAATGTAGAATATAATAAAAAATAAAAAACTTAAAGATATTGTAAAATTAACGTGTATCTATGTGTGTTAAATTAGCTGAAAATTATTCAACTAGTAGTAACTTTCAGCTAACTTTCTGTTGCGTCTTCAAATTAAATCAATTTTGGTTTAATATCATATCAATATCATAATATTCCAACAAATAACAAGTCAGTGAATAACGTTGTGGTCTTACGAACATGAACATGATCATGCAGTAAAATATAAGTTAAACGGAATTTCTTGTAATGTAAAAATTTAAAGTCGGACTCCACTGTTGTAATAACCGATAAAGTGCGAGTCGGCCTCCCGCATGAACGTACCATCGTAATACACGTTTCTAGGATGGGAAGGCTTTTTGTGAAGACATTTTTGTTCCGTCCGTCAGTATTATACCATAGAACTGTGATTTTTTTTGACATCGAAACAGACATACGAGGTAGTACTATTCTGCACAGAATACCAGAGTGAAATAGCAACATAAAGCTGTTTCATATTGTGACTGTTGAGAACTTAACACCGTTCCTACTAGTACTACGAGGCATTCCATTTTAGACCTCAAGGGTGACAATGCACTTGTATTATATTCTCACTCGTAGACAGTTGTTTGTGAGCTAGACATGTGTCAATCGTGAATGATTCGTTCATTTGACCCGGGACGCGTCAAGGTATTGACGATTGCAATTACATTTTTGAATGTTCCAGATCAAACGATTGACAGGAACTACGACCAGAGTATAGTAATGTTCAATCACCGCCATTATCGAGCGGGTCTCATCGATCACAGAGTACTGAAACTCGTAAAGATCCCTTTGAATGATCGACACGAACGACTCAGTTCGTAAGACAAATCAATACTTGAATGATCAGGTCACTTGAAATGAATTAATGACACATGCCTACTATGAGCCACTGCGTTCACTAATTATCGGATGGACTGTGTGTTCCTTGATCACCCTTAATTTATTCATCGTAACGTGGCTCTCTAGCACGTTAAAAAAATTAGACAGCGTCATAACAAAATCTCTATCATTCATTATAGCCGTCCGTGAACTCCCTGCAAACAACCCTCAACATATGTCCATAGAAGCCGTCGCCGTAACGCAAGCGGAATGTCGCTATGTCCAGGTAGCGTTGAACTGTGACAGCGCACACTGCCGACGCGCCCACACACAGGTCGCGCGATGCAGAGCACAACGCCAGTGCTTGACGCCACACTCGCGAGCTTACTAGAAACAAAACATTCTACAACTTAGTTCTATAACACACTGAATTCACTTAATCTGAAAGGATGTTTAAGAAATTATTTTCGCTGTACATTATCTTGAATATATTTCGTATGGTGAATTGGAGACCTTTTTTACTGGTAACGAGGTATTTCATCTTAGTTCTCAAGGGTAACAAGCATCTGCATTTTGATCATTAATCATAGAATACACCACACAGTATCCTCTTACCATCAGGTGTTGATGGGATGAGATTTTACACAAAAAAAGACACCATAAATATCATGACGACACGTTGTATGTCCGTCCGTCAAAATGCCCAGGAACAACGCGACGAACTTCTCTATCTCACTCTTTAAGAATGAAAACATTTGTAACGTTTAAAATATGTTACTTTTTTATTGCATTTGTAACAAAATTAACTAGCAGCCTACTTGAGGCACCTACGTTTTAGAGCTAATTTTACGTGGTAGAGCCAAGCTGCAGCTATATTATGGTTGTAACACGAATGGGTTGGCTCGACCGGGATAGGACTACGCTTTCACAGAATATCAGCGTAAAATAGCAGCTTAATGCTGCTGTGTTTAGTATGGTGAGTGTAGAAAACCGGAGACCGTTTTTACTAGAAACGAGGCATTCTATCTTAGTCCTCAGGGATGACAACGCGTCGGCATCTATGGACCACAGCATCCACTTACCATCAAGTGGACTGTATGCTCGTTTGTCATCGCTTTATTCTATAAAAAAAAACAAATATTAGACTGATTTCATAACGTTCAACAGATGGCGTTTAAGTACAACCATCCCGTGCATGTAAACTGTAACATATCTTAACTGACAGGGGATGTAGAGTCAAAGATTCTAGATTTTTAATAGTACAATATTGATTTCGCCTACTAAGCGTGCAACTGTGGATAATTCAGCAAACATAAGCGAGGTAATTTTAGCCCAGATGGACTGCTAGGTATAAAGTGCCTTACCGCCTAGTAAGTTGTTAATGATGTAAACATTACTTTTATAATTACAGGCTATCTTCAGTCCACTGCTAAACATAGGCCTCCTCCCCATAGAATGCCTCATAGGGGGGATATTTGCCTTGGTTGCCATGCTAAACGGGTGGCAAATGCAGTTTTCTTTAAATTCAGCTGTTCAGAAGATCATCAGAAAGATGCTGCCCATCTCCTGGTTCAGTTTCCCTCTGTCGCCACTTACGAGTTGGTAAGAAATTGTTGTGGCCTTTCCGACGACCCTTCCTATGAAAAAATCCTTAAATTCGCAATAAAAAAATATTGAAGGGCATTTATCGGGATAAAAAGTATCCTATCTCTCAAGTTGGACCAAACTGCATACAGTGTGCAAAATTTCATTGAAATCAGTCCAGTAGTTTAGGAGTCCATCGGGGACAAACAACGTGACACGTAATTTTTATATATAAAGATATATATAATTAAAAACTTACAAAACCGCTGCATATCTACATCACAGTGTTGTACTAGATGCTGGAAGGAAGTACAGCCCTCGATGCTTGGAACATTGTTTCCCAATACTATCATAGACTGTGGTTCTGTTGTATTAGCCAACACCATTTCCACTTCCGATTTAAGCATCTATAAAAAAACGTGGGTATTTTCATAACATTAAAATTATAAATAAGATAACAGTTCACCTTGTGACTAAACAGATAAGGTTAATGTAGTCAATGGACATCAGCATCAAACTTCGAACAAAGGCTACAGGAGTGTGTAGTGTAACCAATGTGCGCGGCACCCTAAATGCTGGAATCATACTGACTCTTCATATACTTGAAACTGGAACTCAACGATCGATGCACTACTGCTTGAGTTTTTTTTTAAATAAAAAACTGAAGCGACAAACGAACTTACAGACCATCTGTCAACCTGATATTAAGTGACTACTGCAGTTAATGGTCACCAGCAGACAACTTCAAACAAAGACACTACCGCCACCAATACTACTACTAAGGTCAAGGTTTGCAGTTAATTGCACTTGAAATTTCAAATGCAAATGATTTTTTTAATATAACTAACTTTGTGATCATTAAAATTCGCGTTATGCGACCCATTAGTGCTGCAACCATAACAACCCGTCAACCAACCAGCTGCAGTTTTTTGTTTTTGCACTTAAGCTCGTGGCACTATGCCAATACCTTCTGCAGTTAACAACTAGCAGGTTTAGCCAAGTTGTCTTTCTACAATGATTAATAAAGAACTGTAAAAAATTATAAAACGATTTATCTCAACATCGTGTCAAATGACTGTCACTTGGTTTAACATTGATTTAATTTATTTTAACCGACTTTAAAAAAAAGGTACTCAATTTGACTATATTTTTTTATGTGTTACCTCAGATTTTTTTTCTATAGTATGTTTCTAGGGCAGGCGGAAAAACGTAACGTAAACGTAAACCTAAAGTATTATGTTAGCATCGACACAAAACGACAGGTATTGCTTCCATACATTTTATTATCGATTTCGTATCGTTATGCGCTAAGCGTGTCTCATGGTACGGGGTAGGGTGAAGGAAGCGGCCATTCAGAGATAACAAACCTGTTTCGACACGGTTCGCGGACTCACATCGTACGTATTTGCGAGAGCGAACGGAGCAGGACTCATCATAATTTGAGATTTAAAATTTTCGATTATTGTTCTTGTTTTCATTTTTATTGAGTTTGTTTTGTTTGTTGTATTTTTACGTTTTATATTAAATTTTTTGTTATTGTTTTGTGACCTTTTGTATATTATCACCGGTATGTAATCAAGTCTATCGACATCAATATCTTATAAAGATTTTACGTCACCACGAAAGAAGCGGAAAGTGTCACATATTTCGGAAACCGAAAAAAGAATCATTGTAAACGTCTATAAATATGTAAAAGAAACGTGGTCTAGTGACGTATATCCTATATAATTTTATTATCAATATGGCGGACTCTTCCACGTCGTCATCATCAGAAAATGATTCCGAAATAGATACAGAAGAATAGTCTGTCAAGTGTCCCTGACAATTTATTATGAGAAGTTTTATGTATGCTTCAAGGTTGACTGCTAAAGAATACTTAGCATTAAAAGTTCACCTTTTTACCCGACTACCAAGAAGTGGTTATGTTTTGTACAACTACCTACCTATCTACCTACTTATTAAACTACTTACCTACTATTAACATATGAAAATTGTAATAACTTCTATGATTTATAAATAATAAATTTAAATTAATGTTAATTTCCTTTTTAATTCATATAAGTACAGGATACTCTTCTTTCTTCATAATATAATGATAGACACAGGGCCTGCGAAGAACTTCACACTTGGCACTCTTATCTTTCACTCTGATGATGTATGTAATGATGCAAGGATAAAAAAATAAAACGTAAAAAAAAGGTTGGCTACCTGGATAATATCGTCAAAGGTCAATGTACGATTTTCCGCTTGCCCTAGAAACATACATACATAAACATTAGTTACTAATTCCTCGCTTACTGATCATCAAACAATTTTACTAACATTACAATTAACCTTACCTAAAAAAAACTGCATACGCAACTACACTAAAGTCGATATGACGAACCTTGAAAATGACATTCGTAGCATTAATTTTGACTTTGTTTATTGCTCTGACGATGCAAATACGACCTTGAGTTACTTTATAAATTCTTTGCAATACGCAGTAATGAATAATACATCAACAATAAAACTGTCACGTAAGTATTATAATATTAAGCCTTGGATAACACCTGGTCTCGTCCGCTGTATAAGAAATAGAGACAAACTTCATTTAAAATCTAAGCTTTCTCCTGATAATTTAATACTTTCTGCTACTTATAAAAGATATAGGAATTTTTGCAATAAGCTATTAAAAAACCTCAAAATACAATATGATAAAAATGTTTTACAAAAGGCCGGTAAAAACAGTAAACTTGTATGGAAGTTCATTAAAAATAATACCTTTAGTTCAAAAAATCTTGGACCCCCACTTGATCTACTGTCACTAGACAAAAGCCCAAACGAAGCAACCAATAAAGTAAATAATTATTTTATTAATGTTGGCAAAAATATAGCAGAGACAACTTTAAAATTAAGCAGCACTCGTAATCCAATTTTTATGCCCACATCCTTTTCTAAGTTAAAATCTTTTGTATTGTTAAATACCGATATTGATGAGGTTTTAAGTATAATATCTGGCTTGAAAGAAGATTGTGCAGTTGGATGGGACAATATACCTAATCGCATACTCAAAAGATTTAAACATTTACTGGCCGCCCCGTTAACACATATCTTTCAATTATGCCTATCAAATGGAATTTTCCCGAAAGTGCTTAAAAAAGCAGTGGTTTCTCCTATTTACAAAGCTGGTGATAAAAACTTAGTTAATAACTATAGGCCGATTTCAGTTTTATCTGGTTTATCTAAAATTTTAGAAAAGATCATAAATACCAGGTTAATGCAATACCTGGAAACTAATAACTTGCTGTCAGACAGACAATTTGGTTTTAGGCCTAAGAGGTCATGTAATGATGCCTTGCACCAATTGACTGATTATGTCACAAGTAATCTTGACAATGGTATGCACTCAATTGGGATCTTTTTAGACCTTGCTAAAGCATTTGATACTATATCTTGCCCTATACTATTGCAGAAGCTTGAAACACTTGGCATAAGGGGAACTCAACTACAAATCTTTTCCGATTACCTCAGTGATCGCTTTCAGTGTGTAAAAATCGGTGAGCATACAAATACTGAATTACAAAACAGCTCTTTTGGTATCCCACAGGGCAGTATCCTGGGGCCTACATTGTTCCTAATTTATATAAACGATTTATGCAATCTTCAACTTCAAAATGGTGTCATAATGTCGTATGCGGATGATACAGCCCTGTTATTCTCAGCTAAATCACGAGATGAGGTTTATAAATACGCTCAGCAAGGCTTTAATATAGTATCTAATTGGCTTCTTAATAATCTCCTACGTTTAAACGCTGATAAAACACAATATATGTCATTTTTAATGAGAAATAATAACTTACCTACTCACCTAAATATTTACGCTCATCGTTGTAACTCGTACGATGACACTGCATGTGCATGTCCCGCATTAACAAAAACAGACAATATAAAATATCTAGGTATCACGCTTGACACAAATTTAAATTTCCGCAAGCACATTGATTTACTTTGTGCTAGAGTTCGTAAATTAATATATATTTTTAAATATCTTCGTAATATCGCTGACTTCAAATTGATAAGGCAGGTCTATTTGGCTTTGTGTCAATCCATACTCACTTATGGCATTACTTCCTGGGGTGGTGCTTCTAAAACAATATTGTTCCCACTAGAACGTGCTCAGAGAGCAGTTCTGAAGGTAGCCACTTTCCGTCCATTCATGTTTCCTACACATCAACTGTACTTGGCATGTAGTGTACTAACTGTCCGTCAGTTGTTCATCCTCAACATCATATTAAAACAGCATACCGAACTTCCATTTAAATCCATAGACAGGAGAAGAATGGACTTAGTTTGTGTAAACCCTCAAACCAAACACGCATTTGTGAACAAATTTTACGTATTTTTAGGACCCTTTCTATATAACAAGCTCAACAAGTCACTAAAGGTATATAGTCTAAGTTATAAGAACTGTAATATAAGTGTAAGGGAATATCTAAATAAATTAAATTACGAAGACACAGAGAAGTTGTTAGAAATTCTAAAATAGTTTGCATTAATTGTACGTAACAATAATTGTTATTTAGTTATTTTATTTATTATATAATATAGTTTAATTATTTAAATATCTAGTGTCCTACATTATTAAACAGATTGTATAAGTGATGTCTGAAACACAGGTACTCAACCTAGTTCAGGCAGGTAGCTAATATTATAAACTTGACTTTTCTATTTTTCTTTTGTATATTCTACATTATTAAGCTACACATAGTTTTAATTTTATCATAACATTTTATTTTTGTTAGACTTATTGTTACTTTATTTTATTGTAATTATATTCGCTCTTGTATGTAAACATGTGTAATTGGAAATGAAATAAATATTTATTTATTTAATATTTATACTATAGGTGAACCAATGTTGATGATTCTTTTTATTTTATTTGAAAGCTGGTGCTTCTCATGTGGTCTCTTGATCAAGATCTGACCAGTAGTTTTAGAGTTATTCTTACAACAACATTTTTAATTTTACCGCTTGTTAATCTTTTATTAGCAATGAAGATTATACTTGGCCAACTTTTATAAGGCTAATTCACTTGGAGCGTAATCTATAACTCGCTGTAAAATTTACACAAATGGTTTGCGGCCCGTTCGTGTTTATCAATTTTCTGTCCGCTTTAGCCAAATCAAAATTATTCGTTTTTCAAATTATGAATGCAACTTTCTATGAAAGTAAGTATGAATGAAAGTTTATACACACACAACCGTGTTATGTTAGTTTGATTCTCGGTTTAAAGGCGAACTGTCAATGCTCGCATTAGGCTCTGTTTGTTGATTCGATATTTCAGTGAGTGTTACTTTACAGGCAGTGCTCGACTGATTATTAATATCTTATGATCAGCATGACTAGGGAAATATAAGAGACTATTATAGATAAATTTAGTCATTTATCAGCCGCTACAAGATTCATTAGTCGAACTCTTAATCGACAACCGCTACAGTTACCGTCACAGCCTATTAAAGTCTTCTGCTGAACGGGTATATATGCTATAGTTGCCACGGTTTTCAAGCAGGTTGGCAACCGCAGTTTTATGTTTTGTCGTTATTAGGAAGACGATGCTGGCCATGTCTTGATTTGTTTCCCTCTGGCGCCTCTTACAACGTCCACGAGATGACCACGTGGTAATCGACCACCATATTAAATATAATGCCTTGTCCTTCACACTGGATAGCGTGACAACCTGATGCAGAATGTACGTGGCCAAAGGTTGAGATGATAGGATGTTATGTGGCCATCTGTGGGGAAAAAGATTCAAATAACTATGTTATGTCATCATCAAATATTGACATACCTGGTCTTCAGCACTGTCTTGTGCACTGTGTTCAAACTTCTTTAAATCGCCTTTAATGACATGTAGTCGATAATATGTTGGAATGTGCTGCAACATACAACATGATAAAATATTTAGTTATGAATACAATGAATAATACATGTTTATTATCCATTTTTTTTAGTTCTAAAAACTTTGAAAAATATAACCTAGATAAAAAAGTGTACTTACTTTTGTATCAGCCAGCATTAATATCCTGTGCACATGGGGTTGATCTGTAGTATCTGGGGACAACCGATTTAGACAATCAGGATACATCTCGGCTAGTACCACGCTGTTCTCTCCACCAAGTTTATATTTACTTAGTTCTTTAATAGCCAACTCATCCAGACGTTCATAAATAGAACTGGCAACCCTCGGCTTAATGTCTGTAATTTGGAAATGAATGGTTAAATTAGGATAACATGATCTCTCATGTGAGACAAACAAAGTGAATATGTACAGCAAACAAATATGAAAATCAGTGATGTTGGTGACGGATTCATGTCCACACAATATATTTGTTTGACCAAGGTTACATAAACACAATATTATACGAGTATTTGTTTGATCATGACGATGGTTCACAGCTATGCTAGAACCCGATAGATGGCGCTAGAGTCAAGTTATCACAGTCCACAAGTCCGCAGGTCAGGATAGCAATAAGTGCAATATTACAGGATGTGACTGTTTTAACAAACATTTATTTACTATAGGTGTTATAGATAGTCCCCTGTGCAGAGCATATATGGTGGAGGAGGAAACGGCGGCCCACGTTTTCTGGCATGTCCAGAGGTCGCTACATTCAGGGCTAAACATCTCGGCACGCTGGAATCACTCCCCGAAGTTGCTCGCAACATCAAAGGATGTTAAACTTTTTTGGGGAGATTTCATGGCTCTAATAAACATAATAGTCCTGCCCACACGCAAAATACGCGCTTAGACGTGGATATGCAGAAAATAGCCCGTCGTAAACTAACTAACAAGTCAAGTTATTAACAAGGTCCATATTTATGAACCAAAATGACTCAATGTAAATATGATACATTTTGGTGGATTATTATAATATCATGTTGATTTTAGTGCCAAAAAACAAATTCACAAAACCTGAAACGTACGTAGTGTGGCACTATGGGTCAAGTTATAAATAAATTTTGGATTTAACTGTAAAAAGTTAAAGAGTGATTTCGAGTCGCCACCTATCGAAAAAGGCATGACAACGTTTGCCAGGCCAACTTGTTTATCGTTTAATAATAAATATGAAAACATAATGTAATCTACTACTACATGTATATACACGTATAAACATCACATTTATAATCAATCTGTTTAACTTACCTTTTCAGTTTACTAATGTTAATTTTGTGAGCATGAAAATTAATGACAAATATTAGTATGTTCATTCCATATTAAAATAAAAGATTAATATGAATATGATATCAATAAATAGTCAACAATCATAAATAATATATTTTTGTTAACAATTTATGTAATTTAAATTTAAGGGAACAGCAAAAAAGCAGACACCATGAATTCTGGCAGCAAGCTTTGTTGAAAATACATTTTTTTTTCTTTTAATAAACATGGTCATGAATGTACAGTGCCCAGTATAAAGAACTGGATAAGTACCATAAAAAGTTTTTTAAATTGTGGGACCCCGCTATATAAATTCGGATGCTATCAAATTTTTTTTTCAATCAAATAAGATCATACAATTTTAGGGACAATAACCCAACTTGCCACAATTTCATAAATGCTTTTAAATCTTTATTAATTGCAGGATTCGTTAAGTTTTACCACTTATCTTTTAATTGTGAAGATGATGTTAGTGCACAATTATTAAATTAAAGAACATGTTTAAAGGACATGAAAAGGAAGTGAGTAAGGAAAGTGGTGAAACTGGTGAATCTTCTATTTATACTTATCCATTAATTCTAGAAGCAAGGTGGGAGCGTCTAAAAATACAGGCCGATGCTTAAACTGAATGGTGAGTCATAAGAAAACTTGATTTAAAAATCAAGTGCCACATGCAGAAAAGACCTAACTACAAAAGAAAATACCGAGGTTCATAAGTGGATAAAGTAGACATGCTGCTGATGTGATTGTTAGATATTTTGCGTGATGTTTTTAAAGAAACTAATAATTCTTTAAAAATATCATACAATTTAAAAAAAATTATATGTGGTAGAGCCATACTGCGGGTTTATTAGTATAGCGACCCATTCGTGCTAGGTCTCATCATAACTAACAAAACAAGGGCAAAGTCGGCTCCGTGGCGTAGTGGCTTAGCAATGAACGCATGGAACAAATATTTGTACGGCCTACAAATAATTGTTCCGGGTCTGGATGGGTCTTTGTGCAATATATGTTTGTGAACTGCCTCCACGATACAGGAGAAAATCCTAGTGTGGGGGTAGCGATCTAAAAAAAAATATTTCTACTCGTCCAGGAGTTCCAGTAGTAGTCACCGAAGTACACCATCAGGTCTCTCCATCTAGTCTGGAGGTAAGGTCTCATTATAACTAACATAACAAGCCCAAACTCGGCACACCTAATACTACTCGTCAGGGAATTCCAGTAGCAGGTACCGAAGTATACCTTCAAGTCACTCCATCAAGTCCGAAGGTAAGGTCTTATCATAACTAACAAAACCAGCAGCAAAGTCCACAGCCAACATCTCACTGTTAGCAGAGGGCTTCTAGTGCCTATCAGTCTCTGGAGTAGCTATTCATATTTCATATCTTATATATTTTTGTAGGTATAAGAAATGAGTAAAAAATGCAATCTTCCAAATTATCAAAATGTTTTTACTTGATTACGAATCCTGCAGCTAACCGTGCATACACTTGTGTGTGTGACCCGTGTCAATGTAATAGTTCGATTCTATATCTATAAATTTTGCAAACGCACCCTTTGCATTATATTATTGCTTTTAAGTTAGAGGTTTCTAACTGTTTTCTTGAAATATTAAATATCATAACTTACCAAAGTGTTGTGCCGCAACAGTCATATCTGCATCTTCACACCATGCTAGAGTCATCTGGAGAACTTGTTGTATGGAACACTGAAGCTTAAAGAAAAAAGAGCCTGTTCTTATTGGTTGCCTCTTCCCACATGACTCACAAATCCACTGTACTCTGTAAAGTATAATTAATATAAAATCTCAATTAAATATTAAATTAAAAGTATTTTTGAATGCTATGAAAAAATTTGGGCCATTCCGTTTATCCACCCTAAAATAACCACCCAAAATAAGTTGAATACATTCTTTATTATTAGTGCAATTAGGTAGTATATTACATCTCAGGGTAAATTTTTTAGTGTGGATAAACGGAATAACTCAATAATTTGCTATTTAATATAATAATAGACAGAATAGAATACTACCTTAAAAGAAAACAACTTTGTTTTATTTTGTTAGGGGCAAATCTGAAGAACCTTTTTATTTGTAACAAGGTATCCCTCCTTTATCCTAGTTTATATATGTGATGGGAAAACTTAGTAACACTGATTTTTATACAATAAGGGTAACAAACGAGCACACAGTCCACCCAATGGTAAGTGGTTGCTATGGCCCATAGACATCTATATCTATCCTTGATTACGAATCAAAATGCAAGTGCATTGTCACCCGTGAGGACTAAGATGGAATGCCTCCTTTCCATTTTGCTGCTATTTTACGTTGGTATTCTGTGAGAGTATGGTCCTACCCCGGTCGAGCCGACCCATTCCTACTACAACTATACTACTATATAGCTGCAGCATGGTTCTACCATGTATAAAAATATTTTTTTAACAATATTGTAAGCACAGAGGAGTGAGAGGTTTGGCATAGTTAAAATTTATATGAAGGAGTGCAGAAAGCTAAAATTTATATATAACATGTGTTACAAATACATTAAATGAAATAAATTAAGATATTAATTGTTTGCATTTATACTGCCAATGTCTACAATGTCAACACATAATATTCTGTTATTTGTTTATATTCATACTACTAAATTGTCTGAGGTCAAACAATCACACAGAGTAGACGCTGAAGTGAGACACCTGAAGCCAACTCCAAACAAATATTAACTTAGTGTATTGTTACCTCTAAGGACTAAGATAGAATGCCTCTCAGCGTATAATAAAATTAGCCCTCTATACCCTTCAAACCAGAATACAGCAGAGTTACTTGGTAGCAGAAATAGAAAAGAAGAGGGTCATGCCTAAATGGAAACTCTTGGCAGAAAGAGCCTTGCCTCCTACCAACTAGTGAAATTATGGCTTAGCTTTCCATTGACTCCCGTCGAGTTGGGGGTTGATACGTATTTTTACAAAAAAGTTACACTATTATAAGCACCCACACAAAGTTACAGCATGCGGAAATGTGTAATTTTTGGGTAAAAAGTTATTGAAAATCAATTATTCTTGCACTGTTTATATCTAATCCTACCATAAAACTAACGCCATGTTGTAATATCATTGTCGTCAGTAGGGATGTCGATTCTTTCCGAAAAAGGTCGATTTTTAAATCGATTCAAATCATAAGCTGATGTATCGATTCACAAAACATAAAAATATTATTCCATTTTATGAAAAACAAGAAAGATACCATAATAAATGATCTCTTATTGAAATTTGTTTTATTTTAACAGTACTAATTAGGGCAGATAACAAATAAAATAGGTTAGGTTCAACTTATGTCAAAGAACCAAATTGATTGACCCCGACTCCACCTGGTACGAGTCTGTCCTACCCCTAGAGTGGTTTTAAAGAGCCAGAGGCGAGTAGGGGGAGCACCCTCCGCCTGCTGTAACAAATCGTAGGCATAGGACAAGGAGGGATGCCTGCAATTTGTTACACTAAGGCGTAGAGGCTGCTCTTCCCACAGCGCCAGAGACGTAGCAGTCGCAAAATAGATACAGAAATCCTTCTGAATCAGTCCCCCTATATTTTATGATGAAGGGGATTTTTTGTCTCATAAAATGGATTTATATTTACATTATAAATGCAAACATGAAAAAAATATAGATATTTTAGAAATTGATTTTTTTGGAATCAATACATCAGCTTACAATTCGAATCTATTTAAAAAATTGATCTTTTTCGGAAAGAATTGACATCCCTACTGACAATAATAATAAAAAATGGTGTCACTTTTATTGTAGGATTAGACATAAACAATGCAAGAATAATTGATTTTCAATAACTTTTTTCTCAAAAATTACACACTTCCGCATGTTGTAACTTTATGAGTGTGCTTATAATAGTGTAACTTTTCTGTAAATATATGTATCAACCCCCAACTCGACGGGAGTCAATGGAAAGTCAATGGAAACCAAAATTATTTCTACATATGAAGAATATCATATTATCATAGAGAGTACATACAATAACATAAATGGGTTTAAGTAATCAATACACCATTTCATATAAACAATTGATAATTTACTGCTTACTAGCAACTCACCATGGCTTTGCCTAGGTGGTATCTATAAATGTTAATTATCATCAATAATATTTAAGATAATAGTCCACAACAATTTTTTCTTTATAAATTTTTCAAATTTGCAAGAAAAATCTCCAAGGTTTTTGGATGAAATATAACCTAGATCACTCCTAGCTTTGCTCTCTCCTTATTTATGAAGTTTCAATGCAAATAATCCCATGTTTGATCCCAATAACAACAGTTTATTTGGTTGTTGCAGATGAACTTATATTTGATTTATATGATAAAATTATTGTTAGATGTTATTTAATTGATAACTTATGATATAAATACCTGTCTATAACGCGGGCTTGTTTGCAAACAACTCTGCAATCAGGTTTAGATATTGGACATTTCACCATAGTCGGAAGCAAACCAAACTTTTGCAACCTTTCAACAATCTGACATGCAACACTCTTCTGTGAATTATTACTCATGAATTCGTTATACAAGTTGAAGTTTCTAAAACATAATATGCAAATTATAACTACATCTACCAATTCAAAGAATTAACAGTGCCAATACAAATAATTTTCTTACCCTGGACATATAGAAAATGGAAAACAAACTGCAGCTTTAGAATCTTCATATCTAGAGACAGTAGTCGAATCAGCTTCCATTGTCTAATACAAATATTTTATTTTAGGATAATACCTTTAAGAGATATCTGCGATATAAAATATTAGATAACATAAAAACATCTGGAAACAAAATAAAATCAGAAAAATAAAACAAAATACACTGTTACAAATATATAAATATTTTTGAGTTTTTGACAAATATTTATTTTTAATAATGTTTGGTGTTCGCTTATTAATGCAGACAAAAGTCCTCAACCATGCAGTCTAGTCTGTTTTTTTTTATTTTGTTTACAAAATTCTTCAGTTTTATCTGAAGTGTCAAATTGCGAAGTTCTTGGAACAGCTTAACCCAGCGGATAGTAACTGACAATAATATCGCAAGGCCTCTAAGCGGATAAAAGAATTGTATTTATATCACCCATCAAAGCTATAAGGGATCGAAGTGGACTGTATTTATTTACTAGAGCTAGTGGACTGTATTGATTGATTACTGAACTGATATTACGCTAGGGGACTGCTTAAAGAAAAGATGGTACTGTAGACTATATTGTATTAAACTATTTACAATGCGGCTTTCACCAATTAACTATATACAAAAAGGGAGTCTTCAATGGAGTATAAATTCTTCTCTCTTGATGGTTTTTTCTTGAGGTTTCTTCTCTTGTTGTATTCGAGTGCCGCTTCCGAAACGAACAGCTCACAGACCAAAACGCCCTTCTTATATCCCGCAAGAGAGCGTCTTAGCCTGTGAGTAGCGTCGCACGAAGATGCCGTGCGCTCATTGGTTGTCGACATCGCGTGATCTGCTGCCTGTGTGTGGGGTACGCGGGGCGCAACGGGGTATGAAGGGGCGACGGGGCGGCGGTTCCCTCGCTGTCCGCAACAGAAGCGCTGCACAATTTTTTTGCTGATACTTTACATGAACAAATATTTAATACACAAATTCGTAGTACTTTACGTATCAAAATCCAGTTCGAACAATTATTTATACGATAAAACAGGAGCAGCAATCTACTGGTTTTAAAATTTCCAACATAACTTTTTACATATTGTGAAAGTTCAACTTGACAAGCAAGCTAAAATAATTGTCCACAAAAGCGAGCTAAACGTGCTCGAGACTTGGGGCACTCTGATTCGGACAGGTTAGGTTAGAAGGGGATGGTGGGGTCCAGTAAGAGAGCGAAGCGTTTGAACAGAGCCCGCTATCCCCTTCGTGGTTATTTTTTTATAAAACACCCAGTAATAGGAGCCCCGCATAGCGAGGCTTCGTCTCCTACTTAAAATATTGAATAATTAACAATTAAGTCGTATTTATGATCGAACAGTCAATTAATTTAAGGGATAAAAGTTAAAATTTACAATAAACGGGGACAATTTAAGGATGAAGTTCGTTTAATTAATTGTAAACAATTAAAAGACGAACAAACAATTCTTATTTTCGAACAAATGACGAACAATTAAATAAAAATAAAAGAAAACTCAAAAATTAGATATAAAAAATCCAAGTAGGGCAGGTACCTAATAAAGTTTTTAATAGTGGCTACCATGGCCTCACTGACCTTCTTTCGGCATAATTTATGAATTCTTTTGGAACTGAAATAAAAGTTAATTTTTATACATTCTTGATGAAATAAAAGCATTCCATAGTTAGACCTCTCAAATTAGGGTTTGCTAATTTTTTCAAGATTTCCATTTCAAGATTGTTCAGTAAGGACAATCTTGAAACGGTTCAAAATTAGCATAACTTATTTCTTTCTTTATTTATATAATTTGAGGTCTGTGAATCTACTAATATATTCAATTTAAATTTATTCCGTCCATTCTATACATAACAGCCTCTAAAGGTTCACATAGTACTTTATATTTCGATTTTGCCATAGTTGCCACGTTTCGGAATTGGATCGTCAGCCGCTTATTATGGTTTAATTGTTACCACGTTTGCCACCGCAGTTTTTTTTATTATTTTGAGTTTACATCAAAACCATGAAGCTGTCCACCTCCTGATTCAATTTCCCCACCATTAAATTTATAAAAGCCACAGATTCTTGATTTCTCAGAAAGGGTAGTGATTGTGTTAAGAACTTAAGGGGTTTTGGTGGGAACTTAACTTTCGTCGAATTGCTGCTCCAGTGTTATTGTTTGAGGAATGTTTTGGATTGAATTTTTAACGTAAAATTGGTGAAATTTTGTGAAAAAAATTATTTGCTTCTGAACTACCTGTTATTGGAAACAAGGTAACAATTGCATTCGATGATGATTTAAAACTCAGTTTCTTTACCCTCATGGCTTGGAGATATTATCACTACCTGTTGTTGCTGGTACCACCGGGCTAGGCCAAAATCACTGAGAGTTTTGGAATGTGACGAAGAATTTTGTGAACGAAACACAAACCTGACTAGGCTTTATAGTTTACGAATTTTGCTTAACTTAATTGGCTAATCGTTAACAGCAATATCTATGGAATGGATTTGATTTTGATTTGACAGTTGATTTGATTTGATAAAGTGGAGATGCCTGTGTTTATTAAAGTTATTTTGTATTCAATTTACTTTTGTATTCTGTATTAAACTTACAATGGTGATCCTTTTTTATTTTGTTATTTTTTAAACACTACAAAGAAAACCATTCACTGGAGTATATCTACAATCTTTTCATACGGAATGTGTAAGTCGAAATTATTTTTATTATCTAAATTAAAATTAAGAGACTAATGTTAATTTTATGTAACGATGAGTTCGTTTGAGGGAATATATTTTCAGATATTCATTCATTCATTGATATATATATATATATATATATATATATCTGTGGTGTTGGGGAGAAACATGATATGTACAAAAATTCATTTTTTCAGCATGGCACTCTAAAGATTTTGATTAGATACAGAGCGATATTGTGACCTATTCAAACAATAAAAGAAAATACAGTCATTGTATTTTTTAAGTTTTATTAGTCAAGTTTTTATGAAAATTATAAATTTTACTCAAAACATGGCTATTTTCGAGAAAATGGAAATGCCATAAAAACATAACTTGTAAAAAATGCCAAGTCTCGCATCTCAGTTCTTCTACCGTAAAAAGTTGTGAGATCCATGTAATACCAAGTCGGTTAATTTATTCAGTACATAGATTGATACATAGATTGACTTGGCAATTGCATGAAAACACAATATATCTCACAAGTAATACATATTATATTAAATTAGATTGTTTAGTGCGATTGCCAAGTCAATCTATGTACTGAATAAATTAACCGACTTGGTATTACATGGATCTCACAACTTTTTACGGTAGAAGAACTGAGATGCGAGACTTGGCATTTTTTACAAGTTATGTTTTTGATGGCATCTCATTTCTTTTTGTGGATAGTTATATCTAGGTAGCTATTTACACCTATTATTCCATTATACATATATAGGTACACTGATTTATTCACTGCAAATGTAATTTTGTAATACTATATGTTTATATGGGATTACAAAGTTATTTATGCAGTTGGTGTATCTCGAAAACTGGACCGAAATTGTTAAATATTTTAATTTTTCCTTGATTTATATATTAAACAATAAAAGTATTCCAAATTTGAAGTTTCTATGTCAGCTAGAAGTGCCTCAGAGTTTTGATGATCGGTCAGTCAGTGAGTGACAAAATTAAGAAATTTTGACTGGTTTTGGTTGGTTGGATTCTTAAACTACTGGTTCAAATTTAACTAAATTTAAAATATACTGAGTCTATACAATGCCTACTTGGTTAATAAAAATTCAGGCTTCTAGTTTTATCCATAACAAAGTTATAGGGTTTCAGAAATGGCCTGAACTGCTTCGAGAAAAGGATGGTACGGCCGTGCCGCTTTTTTGCTCGACTTGGCGGGGGCACTGCCATGCCCCCAGAAACAATGCACTTATCTTAGATGTACCAAACTAAATTCAGCAGAAATTAATGAAAATTCCAGTACTTATCTGAATTAGATCATCTTTTTATTCATAATTTTCATCAATGTCGCTTACAGTGTCTGAATTTGAGTTGGTCGCTATAAAATTATTATAGAAATCGTGGTATCTATATATGGCAAAAGACTGATTATGTCATTATACTTTTTTGAGCATATTGGCAATGGTCTGAAATATGCTTGAGGGGTGGGCATATATCACTCAGTAAGGTTTTATTACCTTGTTTCAAAAAATAGAATCTGAAATATTTACCAGTCTCTAATGATAATTTGAATGCCATATTTTTTGAAAATTTCAGAAACATAACTCAGAAAACGCAGTTCCATGTAAATTATTGTTGTTTAATATGAATGTTTCTTTTCATGAATGTGGATTTAAAAAAATGAAAGAAGCCAAAAAAATCTTCTTGTGTCATAATTTTGACTATGTATCTGCGCCTTATCATTTTTTATAAACACTTGTTTAACATTTACTTAATCTTGGGGCACTGAAATGTCACTCTGTGGTGTTTCAAAAATCTCTACTGCTACGTGATCACTGTCATATTCTAAGTGCGTATGGCCAGGCACTATAAACGAATCAGGCTTGGGCAAGTATTTGAATTAAAAACTATCTGTCTGGATGAATGCCACAGACAAGATGCAAACTTGTCTACTGGCTCCTCTTTGTGCAATGCCATCATACCAAACACAACACACAACAGCGCGTTTCTTTTTTCGTTATTATTTTCTTTTGTATAATAATATTCCTGCAGACAAATGCTATGCTATGCCAAACATTTTTGAAAATCAAATGCAGCAACTATAATTTTGCCGTCATCTATCTTTACTTAATTCTTCATCTGCTCTTTTTGTACTATAATGTAATTCTGCTTTCTTCTGGTGTACATTCTTTTCTTATTCTGTTTTCTTTCTTATATTCGTCCTCACAATTTTTAATCTGAAGAACAAGATAATCACAGGTTTTGCTGGTATCATTAAAAGGTTTTTTAAATGTTAAATTTTGTGACTTAAATATTTTCCAAAATAAACTGCAGATCACTGGACACAAACGTACCTCACTGTTTTTCTTTGCAACATCTTCTTTGTATAGGTTGTATAATAATGTCATATATAATCCTGGTGTAAATACTTTGTTGCCATATGACGTCTAGAGTAATGACTTTCGTAGGTAAGAAATTTGTTAATAAAGTCCTCAACATATTTCATATCTGCATCAAAACGTTTGTTGGCTGCAGGTCGTGCGCCTGTTCTATCTACTTGCACAATAGCAGATGACGAGACACAATTTTTTATTATTTACGACATCAATAAAACCTCTAGTTTCACCAAAAGTTTTCATGAAGCAGCTTGTACAAAGACCTCCTTTTATTCCATCTCTACTTTGTATATTACTGTAACTTCTCTTTTATTTTTGTTACTTGAATTGCAATTCGTAATACGTCGTTTTGTTTTAATAGTAATAAGACCTAGTAAATATTGTATTTGCACATTTCTGGATGACAAGTTGCTGTAGTATTTATAGAGTAGACTTAAATCAAGTACCTCAAGTTTTTGTCGACATTGCACCCTGAAATTGCCTGAGAAGCCACCGGAGTGTCTTTTTGATATGCATTTACCTTTGGCAGTTGTATATTCTTCGCCTTTTTTACGTTTTTCGTTGCGTTATTTTCGTAGATTTCTCTGGAAAGGATCGCGCTCTTTCTTTCTTTTTCTAGTTAAATAAGTGATGCAGTCATTTGAAATAGGACTATAGTACGTGAGGGTAATATGATCACTTTGTTGTAACTCAAAAACTTCAGCTTTGTTTGCATAGAGTTGCCTTTTTTATATGATAACTCTTCTTTAGTCAATCAAATAATAAAGGGTCAAAAGGGCGCTACTTTATCGACGCCATTTTGACGGTTGAAGTGATTATAAAATATTTAAGTCAATTTTAGTATTGTGTAGTATAACTATTTCTTTTTGAGTTGTTTTTCGAAGTGTTCCTAATTATTGCCAAAGCTTGTTTGGTATTTTTTTCTTAATATGTTAGTTATAGTATATGACTTTGTGTTTTTGTTTCTGTCCTCTTTCTAGTTTTGGTTTAATATAGCGAGAAAACTAAGGACCATATTACTCTCACCTACCTTAGTTAGACTAGGCGGATGAGGCGGACTAGGTGAGTGAGGTGAACGAGGTGGACTAGGTAGTTATGTATTATTGTTTTTAGGTTGCCATTTTTCACCAGAGCCAGAGCTAAAATAAAACTTAACACATTTTTACCAAAAAATATACAGGTTTTGATTTTTTCATTTTGGTAAGTAGATGACATATTATGTTACTTGTCAATAAATGACCATAAAAGACGTCCTTTTAATTTTACTGATAGGTAATAGCATGTTAAGTTGTTTTATCATATTTGGCCAAAAATCTCTTAGTAAAATGTAGAGATATCAGAATGTTACCATCATAATTCTACCGCTTCTATGCAAGTTAGAGTTACTTGGGTTAGACCAAAATAAAATTTGGAAAATTTTAATGTCATTGTAGTACCTAACTAAAATTCGACCAAATTGGAGTTATCATGTTTCTCCCCGACACCACAGATATATATATATATATATATATATATATATATATATATATATATATATATATATATATATATATATATATATATAGTTTATGAAGATATTACCCATATTTTTCTTCTTTGAACTTTTAAACATTATAGTATACTGATATGTACTAAATTTACTTATGACATGAATATAAAATTATTGGCATTTTTTTATTGCACACCTCACAATGTGAGGCAGTGCTCTACATAATATTGTTGTTATACTTTTATCTGGACATCAAATCCATATTATTATTAAAGTTACAATAACTACAGACATTGAATTATAAGATTAGTTTATTTTGTAATTGATTCACTTTAGATTTCATAGCAAAAAATATAATTGAACAAATATATGGATTGCCGTCCGTTGGTCTGTACGTCAATGAGTTTTCGCGCTTAATAGAAATGTAAGCAATAAATTGAGATATATAGTATTAAATAAGTTTCCATATATTCTAAGGAAGGTCCCTATTGATTTTTGTTATTGAACACTATTTAAAAGTTATTAATGAAAGCCAATCAGGTTCTGTTTTGTTTTCTTGTAAAAACGATTGTCACTATTTTTATTTTTTTAATCAAAATTAAAGGCTCAGAAGGCGTGCACTTTTGGGTTTTCCAAACTATTCTTATAATACTTTTTTATCATCTTAGTGGGACATATTAGCAAGCAAACTGCTTGCTAATAGTTATAAGCACTCATAGGCAGAGGACACATGTATTGGTGCATTATCACCTCAGAGGTCTAAGATGAAATACCTCACAACCTGATTATTAATGACTTCATACCCTTCAGATAATAGCATATCCCAATAGTAGCTTGTCTTAGCTGCAGGGTGAAAAATATAACTTTCTATGAGGCAGGATTAGTTTAACAGTTTTATAATATTTATAGTAAATATTAAAACATCTAAATTTTATTCTGTAAGTGGTATCATTTAATCAAATCTATTGGCTTATTTATTACAAGCCTTACTATTGATTTTATCTGTATATAAATATTTTGCATTTGCTACTACTACTATTTTAGAATTTTGTAAGAAATCACACTGAAATGAAAGATAAATTAGTCCTGGGTTTTCAATGTACAACCTCTTCAAATTTCATGTTGACAGATTTATAGTTAAAGAACTTGGAATATCACATATATATATATATATATATATATATATATATATATATATATATATATATATATATATATATATATATTGATAGCTGAATAACAGCGGTAAATAAATAGATATTGTTATTAGGTAAATAAGTTGATAGTGTCAAAATGAAGCAAATAGTTAATTTTATCTGTTTAGGATTATCATAATATCACAAGTGTATGCATAATACAAAAGCACACATACACATTACATACACTCTTTTACTCTATAACTCATTAAAATTTCGACCTCCCGAAACCAACGCTTGTGCACAACCACAATCCAATGGTGGTTCGAATTGAAATAATCAGTAAAAAAATATTCAGCTGTCCGTTGCTGATAGCGCTTGTAATCGCGTGCGACGAAAATGCTTTTTCTTGACTAGTTTGTTGTATTTATGTAATAAAATATTTAAAAAGTAATTTTTTTATTCATTAATAATGATCTCCGGATAATGAACTTTCCGCATGCGTTGATAACACTTTATCATAAGTCGATTGTACTTTCGAAAAAATGTCGTTTTGGTTCAAAAACCGAAACAATTCAATTCAACAATTTCGGGAGTGAGCACTCGAGATCTGCAACATAGTAGGTACTTACTTTGATGGATAGGTAGCGGTCATGAAATAAAATTTAGAGTTAAAGTTTAAATGTTAAATAAGCAAATCGGCGATGGCATGCAGTATTTAAGGTTTGACGCATCTGCTAGCTAAAACTTAAATATTTTATATGAGGCTTATGTCTAACAGTGGATTCTTTTGTGAAACTTAGGTGGTAGGTACACTTACCTACCACCTAAGTTTCACAAAAGAATCCACCTACAGTGTGTAGGTAGTAGGGTTTGAGTTGTTCTCTCTCACACCAACAAGAAAAATAGGCGTACATATCAAGCGACGTCGAAACCAATCATGCTCAACTTATTGTAAAAAGATGCATTTATACACGTTGGTAACGTAAAAGGTGACAGAGGATAACTGATTATTAAAAATTTTGAAAACCCGTTAAACAAAAAAGGCTGATGATCTTTTCATATGTTCAGCAGTGGGCTTTTTATTAGCTGTAATCAGTAAATGAATGAAATACTAAAAATGAGATTGACTGGCGATCAACTGCAGTTGCCAACATGTTGTAGCTTGTAGTTAGAAGTTGTTTTCATCTGCGGCAAAGTGCTCGTCTGCAAAACCCTTAAGAGGTAGGATAGCAACACACTTCAAAATGAAATCCATTAATTTGTGTATTATACTAACCAATATAAATAAAATGAGAGCATCATCAATGTAGTCGAAGTCAATTAAATACGCATTATTAAGCATATCTCAAAAACTACTGGTCAGATCTTGATCAAATTTATATCGGACCACATGAGAAGATAAACCTATCGGAGGTACACCTAGAAAAAAGTTCTGAGATAACACACATAAAAACATACTGTCGAATTTAATACCTCCTCCTTTTTTCGAAGTCCATGAAGTACATGTTTTCTTTTGACCTGGAATTCAACCCCAGAATCGGCTTCTTAACAGGTAAGTTACGTTTAATAAAGACTGTCTTAGAATAAGTACTGTAAGAAACTATGCCACTCCTGATGTTAAAAATTATTAAGAACACTACACGGTAACAAACTCTGCTTACTATCAGGACCCAATTACATGACAACACCAAAGTATGCAAACCAACAGCATCACTACCCATCTCAAAGTAACACAGGCCAGCCTCTCAGCAACACGATCTTCCTTGTCTACACTAGTAAAATACCTCAACGGGCATAGTAAAGAGACTCGTAGAATTACAGACTGATGCCTCTTAGCCGCCTGTGCGATACTTTATACTGCTAAAACAGTTGCTTGCAGTTACGTGGTAGAGCCATGCTACAGCTATATTAGTAGTATAGTTGTAGCACGAATGGGTCGGCTCGACCGGGGAAGAACCACGCTCTCATAGAATACCAGCGTAAAATAGCAGCCTAACACTGCTGTGTTTGGTATGGTGAGTGTAGAGAACCGGAGACCCTTTTTACTGGAAAAGAGGCATTCCATCTTAGTCCTCACGGGTGACCACGATGTCTATAGGCCACTGTAACCACTTACCATCAGGTGGACTGTGTGCTCGTTTCTCACCCTATCATATAAAAAAAAACAAGTGGGAGATTACCATTCTACCTTCATTTGTTCGTATTTACTTTTAATTTTTTTTTTACCCCATTCCCAACAGTACATATTATATATTTTCTCAACACTCATTGAACTTTTATTTGGCAAAACGAAGATAAATTACTTAAAGTTTGAAAGTGAGGCCGCCAAGTAATGGGCGTTGTTTCTTTTTTTTTACCCGCTTTCGTAACGCTCATCTGGGTAATCGGCGATTATCCGCAACTGTAATGTTGGTAAAATTTGTTTTTTATTCCTAATCACGTAAATGGTGAAACACTATAAAAAGAAATTTAAACGTGAAAGATGTGTACGAATTAAGAAGTATTAGGAAACATAAATTATAAGGAATATAACAGTGGTAGAGCCACGCGGCAGCTTTTGCTGTCGCACGGATGGGCCGGCTCGAACCGGGGTGGTACCACGACCTCACAGAATACCAGCGTGAAGTAGAGGTTTACCTCTGCGTTTCGCTTGGTGAGTGCAGGTGGCCGGAGGCCCTTTTTACTGGAAATGAGGCATTCCATCTTAGTCCTCACGGGTGACAACGCATGTGCATTTTGATTCGCAAACGAGGATAGATGTAGATGTCTATGGGCCGCAGCAACCACTTACCATCAGGTGAACTGTGTGCTCGTTTGTCACCCTTATCCTATAAAAAAAAAAATAAGAAGAAAATATAATATACAAATAAATTATAAGAAGTGTATTCTAAAAACAATAATAATATGAGGATCTCTAAATAAGACCAATTTATTATTTAAATAATAATTTGTTTATACATTTAAGTAAACGGACGTGTCGAGGTGACTGTTGCTGAATATTTGTAAGTTTTAATTTTAATAAACGATTATCAGGACTGTAGCGCGTAGTTTGATTTTTTATGTATTACTTTAAAGTGATCCGCCGCGGTTTCGAACGGCTTATTTCTGTATCTCGACAACCGCGCCACCTACCAGGTCTAATTGTGCATCTAAGCCACACACACAAAATTTCATCAAAATCGGTCCAGCCGCTTAAGATGAGTTCAGTCACACACACACGGGCAGAAGAATTACTATAACATTTACTAGCAGTCCGCCCCGGCTCCGCACAGGTGATTTCTAGATCTCGACAACAGCGCCACCTGCCGGGTCCAAATTTAATCTAAGGACCCATTCAAAGTTCAAACACTGAAAAAAGTTTCATGATAACACGAGTTGTAAAATTAAAAATTTTGTAGAACCGACTTCAATTAAATTATTAAGAACTAGCTGTTCCCCGCGACTTCGCCCGCGCGTAATTTATTACGATTGGATTCCATGAGTTTTAAGTTTATGTGCGAAACCCTAATTCTTTTTCTGAAATAAAAGTAGCCTAAGTTACTTCTTATAACATCAACTATCTGCCACTGAAAGTCCGGTCAAAATCGGTCCAGCCGTTTCGGAGATTAGCTGGAACAAACAGACAGAAAGACAGTCAGACAAAATTTTTAGAAATCGTGTTTTTGTTATATACTTATAACAAAAGCTGTTATTTCGATATTACAAACAGACACTTTAATTTTATTATTTGTATAGATATATAGATTTTATTTACTTGTATAGATATCTCAAAAATTGCTGGTCAGACCCTGATCAAATTTATATGGGACAACATGAGAAGCACCAGCTTTCAAATAAAAAAGAATCATTAAAATCGGTTCACCTAGAAAAAAGCTATGAGATAAAACAAACACACACACACACGCGCGCGCACGCACGCACGCACGCACGCACGCACGCACGCACACACGCGCACGCACACACGCGCACGCACACACGCACGCACACACGCGCACGCACACACGCGCACGCACACACGCGCACGCACACACGCGCACGCACACACACACACACACACACACACACACACACACACACACACACACACACACACACACACACACACACACACACACACACATTAAAAAATAGAATTGAGTACCTCCCCCTTTTTGAAGTAGGTTAAAAATCGGTCGATCCGTTTTCGAGTTTTAACGAGACTAACGGACAGCAATTGATTTTTATATATAAAGATTGTAAATTCACAAATATATCCAGATAGGTACTTCTAATCTGGAAATATTAAAATTGAATATTTGCGTTCCGTAAGATGTTCATCTAAATATTTACAAATAAAACTACAACCGTTTTGGTAACTAAAAATCACAGATAAACGCTAAATCCTTTTTTTTTTCTTTTTTTATAGGATAAGGGTGACAAACGAGCACACAGTCCACCTGATGGTAAGTGGTTGCTGCGGCCCATAGACATCTACATCTATCCTCTTTTGCGAATCAAAATGCAGATGCGTTGTCACCCGTGAGGATTAAGATGGAATGCCTCATTTCCAGTAAAAAGGGCCTCCGGCCACCTGCACTCACCAAGCGAAACGCAGAGGTAAACCTCTACTTCACGCTGGTATTCTGTGAGGTCGTGGTACCACCCCGGTTCGAGCCGGCCCATCCGTGCGACAGCAAAAGCTGCTGCGTGGCTCTACCACTGTTAGAACTGTTTCTAATATTTAAAAAAATATGTACCAATCATCAGATTGCGGTAAAACTTTGTCAACTAACTTTCAGTAGGTGGCGCGCGTATAGTACCGACAAAATTTGAAAGTTATGTATCATTCAACTTCGAAGAATGTAATATCATTTCTTATTAAACAATACTTATATCTCTTCCAAAGGAGAAGGAGACGTCTCCATACATTCTTGGGCCCAACTGTTAACAAGATGAAAGTGGGACCATTTGAAAGAGTATATATAAACAATTTATAGCTGAAAATCTGGTAAGATTTGTCAATCTAGGAGTTGAGTTATTGTTGAATAAGTAAAAGTGAGATTATCTATTACCTACACTATAACAGGTGATTTTTCACTGTAATTACACTGTATCAGGCTATTTTTCACTATAATTACTTAAAGATATAAAATCAGGATCAGTATAACATTACCGAAAAAGCTGTGGGCTGTGTGGTAATGAAACGAAATGGTGAAATGATTAACGAAAGTTAAAACAAAAACAACTAAGTGAAGTGGGGATATCGATCTGTGATCGATTACTTGAATTGTTGTGTTGTAACTATTACTTGTTGGAATATTGATATTTTGTATTTTTTAATATTATTTTGTGGATATGTACGCATTTATTTTTATCTCCTTAACACAGAAAAATAATCGAAAATAGATGTTAAAATGCTCAATTTAATCGAAAATTGACTATATTGCGCTCGTTTCAAATAGAATCGAAAATCTGTCTTTTTCTTTTAGGTAAATAGTTTGAAGTTTGAAATGGCAAGTCAAGTTTCAAAATAAGAAGTCATCTATTGGAAGATCACGTTCCGAAACGAGTATTTCATATTTATAGTAATCGATTAATTGCCATAAGAAATTCACTGATTCGATTTTCTAACTTATTTCTTTTTTTTTCGAATTCTAGATTGTAAAAAGAGCTACTTTTTTGTATTTTACTTTATAAAAATATGGCCAATTTTTTTAAAGTATAAATCAAATAGTTAACTTCAGGCCGAAAAATCCCATTCTCCTTTAAAATATATTTAAATAATGGCTGCAACGCGCCGGTACTACGAGGGTGACACTGAAAGTTCTTAGAGAATCAAAAACTGAACAAACTAGCAAGTTATTAGTTTTATTATATCTTTTCAAAATAGTGTCCATTTACATCAATACATCGCCGCATCCGATGGAACCACTGAGCCTTTGCCCACTCGTCCTTAGGGGTGTCTTCGACGGCATTTTGAAACGCAGCCACTGCTTCCTCGGCGTCTATAAACGTTTTCCTCGAAGTTTTTCTTTTATAATGATTTCTTATATTTACGCGAACACTACACATTGAATAAAACTGTTTTTTACGGATTTTATCGCGTTTATTTTATTATTTTTATTCCCGACGTTTCGAGTGCTTTTCAGCAACCCATGGTCACGGGGGGGACTGAGATGTTTGACGTCCCGATGTCACAGTGAGCCCGGCTACCTTCAGTTTTTTAATATAAATTTTTGGTTCGATTTACGCAGAATGAACTTACAGTATCCTGAAGTCTTGCAGTGTTATGCTTGGGTTTGGATTTAATTTTGTTAATTATAGGATCCCAAGCAGATGGCAGCACCCATCCATCTTCTCTATTGAAATTAGGATGTTTTTTAATTTCAATAGCCTCGCGTATCATCCTTGGTAGGAATCGGTGTTCTTTTGCTAGGATTTGTGGTCTATCAAATCTGATGTAATGGCGGGGACGATCTTGAACATGTTCACAGACTGCAGACTTCCCAGAGCGTCGGTGCTTCACGTCAGCTATATGTTCTTTCACGCGGGTTTTAATGGATCTTTTTGTTTGTCCTATGTAAGAGAGACCACATTCGCAATCAAGCTTGTACACTCCTGCATCTTGTAGAGGGATATTACACTTGACGGATGGTAAAAATTGACTAATCTTCTTCGGCGGCTTGAAGTATGTTTTAATAGAAGCTCGCTTCAAGATGTAGCCAACCTTGTCTGTGACTCCTCTGACATAGGGTAGTACAGCAGGCACACGCTCGACTGTGGTCGGCTTCACTCAGTCACTGTGACGTAGGCGCGGGACCCGAAACTTGTTGTCTTGCAATACTTGCTCGACGTACTGAAGCTCGGCGGCCAGATGTTTTCTGTCACAGATCCCTCGTGCTCTCTGAAACAAAGATTTTCCCACGGTAGCTAACTGTGATGGATGATGGTGCGATTCACCATTTAAATATCGGTTAGTATGGGTCTTTTTTCTATACACAGTATGACCAATAGTGTTATCAGGATTTCGGATGACTAAAACATCTAAGAAAGCTAAAGAATTGTTTGCCTCTAACTCCATTGTGAACTGTATTTTAGAGTTTATGGAATTAAGGTGGTCTAAAAATGCAGTTACTTTGTCAGATGGTAAAATTGTGAAAGTATCGTCTACATACCGCTTGTAGAATCTTGGATTTACAGGAGCAGTAAGAAGGGCTTTCTCCTCAAAGTTCTCCATGAATATGTCGGCGACTATGGGAGATAAAGGTGAGCCCATCGCCACTCCATCTACTTGCTTGTAAAACTCCTCCTTCCACAATAAATAGCCAGATGTAAGGCAGTGTTTGAGTAATACTGCATATTCTGTAGGCATGTTGTATTCTTCTAGCTTCCTGGTTACAATTGAGATGCAGTCTTCAATAGGTAAGCATGTAAGTAGTGACTGAACATCAAAACTGACCATAGTTTCATTGTCAGCAAGATGTAGGTCTTTTATCTCACTAACAAAATGGTACGAATGCTTTGTGTGTGCTCTAGTTTGTCCTCTTAGTGGTATATTTGGCTATAGAAATTAAAAAACATCCTAATTTCAATAGAGAAGATGGATGGGTGCTGCCATTTGCTTGGGATCCTATAATTAACAAAATTAAATCCAAACCCAAGCATAACACTGCAAGACTTCAGGATACTGTAAGTTCATTCTGCGTAAATATCGAACCAAAAATTAATATTAAAAAACTGAGGGTAGCCGGGCTAACTGTGACATCGGGACGTCAAACATCTCAGTCCCCCCCCGTGACCATGGGTTGCTGAAAAGCACTTGAAACGTCGGGAATAAAAATAATAAAATAAACGCGATAAAATCCGTAAAAAACAGTTTTATTCAATTTTTCTTTTATTTTCGGAAAGAAATGAAAATCGCAAGGTGCGAGGTCGGAGCTATAGGGCGGGTGACCCAGTAATTCCACGTCTGACATCGCCAGGTAGTCGATTGTTTGCTTGGCGGTGAGTGACGAGGCGTTGTCGTTGTGAAGGAGGATCCTACTGGAAGGTCGTTTCTCCCGAACTTTTTCCAAGGCAAGTGGTAAACAATTATTAGTGTACCACTCTGCAGTAAATGTTTTTCGATCCTCTAAAACAATTGTTGCGTAATGACCTGTCCTTCCGAAGAACGAGGTCACCATCTTTTTTCCCAACTTCGACCTCTCTTCACTTTAGTTGGCAACTCCTGGGAAGGAAACACCCAGACAGCAGACTGTCTCTTAGTTTCAGGATCATAACAATAAATCCAGCTTTCATCACCCGTAAGTATGTCGAACACATTTGAGTCACCTTCGTTAAATCTTTGAACATTTCACGACACCAATCAACACGACGGAGTTTTTGGGCCTCTGTCAAATTATGAGGTATCCACCGGGCACAAAGCTTCCTGACCGCTAAGTGTTCATGGAGGATTTTGTGAACTTGACTCATACCGATGCCTAAGTTTGTCCGAATCTGCTGATAAGTCATTCTTTTGTTAGTCTCTATCATACGTCGCATAACACTGATGTTATCTTCAGTCGTCGCCGTAGAAGGCCGTCCCTCACGCAGATCATCCGTGAGATTAGTGCGACTACGTTTAAACTCATTAAACCAGTTGTAAACAGTGCCACGAGATGGGGCTTCATCGTGAAAGGCCAATCGAAATCTATCATAACTTTCTTGTTGACTTAAATGACATCGAAAATCATTGTACGAAAATTTTGTCGCGTTTAATTCATGCTGACGTGACACAGACAATTTTCAATTTGCCGCCAAATCTTACACAAATGACAAATTAATAAAATATACAGATAATAATATTAGTAAAGAGTTCAATGTTCCAAATTTGAACTAATTTTTTATTATATCGTATACAAGTGGCCAGTTCTTTATGTGGTAGAGCCATGCTGCAGCTATATTTCTGGTATAGTTCTAGCACGAATGGGTTGGCTCGACCGGAGAAGGACCACGCTCTCACAGAATACCAGCGTAAAATAGCAGCTTAATGCTGCTGTGTTTTGTATGGCGTGTATAGAGAACCGGAGACCCTTTTACTGGAAACGAGGCTATCGATCTTAGTACACACGACAACGCATCTGCATTTTGATTCGTAATAGAGGATAGATGTAGATGTTTATGGGCCACAGCAACCACTTACCACCAGGTGGACTGTGTGCTCGTTTACCACCCTTTTCCTATAAAAAAATATAAAAAAGTTCTAAAAAGTGTCGCCCTCGTACTAATATTTATTCTGTGGTGCCGGGTAACAGCTAGTTTATTTATAAATTCGATCCGTGTTTGCATCATGTTGTAAATTCCTTTGAACTCTTCGTATGATGACATAAGAATAACCATCACTCATTGAGTTATATGTACTACGTACTAGAGAAGCCATTCCGAACATTGACTATGTTCAACTGAACTGTAGTGCAATCCGTACAAAGTAAATATTGTGTAAATTGAAGATTTGTGAATTTCATAAAATAATTATTATTACATTTTATTTAGAAATATAATATGTTTGTTTAGATTAAATTAATATATTTTATATTAAATTCTTATATTTATTTTATATTAATATCTTATTTTATATCAAATTAAATACTTCGCGCGTGCGCGACTACTACTCCCGCGCATGCGCGAAGACATAGAGTAGGACACAATTTTTGTTTGGAATGGCTTCTCTAGTACGTAGTACATACTCAATGCCATCACTCCATTTCGTCACGTGATTTTTGAAAAATACTAAGTGACTCTAACAATCTATGTACAGGAGAAGTTAACAGCGCCTCGGTCGCTTTACGTCTGATTGTGTTTGCTAAATTCACCTTCGAAACGAGGCGATTTAGAAAACTTTCTTTTTCACATCCTAAAAGTTTTTTGACTACACGGGCCATAAGTTGCTGATACTCTCGCGAGATTAGAATGATAAAAAATATTTCATATATCTACACGTACAGTCCCCCTACTTTCTCAGAAAACTGTCCCACATTTTTAACCGCCTATTGTTAGTTAATTTGGGTCGGTACGCTTAAATACCCGTACCCATTTGCGTGGGCATCTAATTGCTTATTTTCCAACTTAAGTAAAACTGTGACATTCTTTTTTTGTTTATGGATTTATTGTATAATGTATAAACAGAGCTTATTAAAACCCATTAATTTTACTACGTGCATGACTTTGAAAGGAGGCCTGCTCTGTTGTGGGACGTTTAAAATTATATTTTAAACAGAAAGTAAATAAGTGCTTAAAAAGGGATTAATGTTATAGTTGTGGGCTAAACCCACGCGTATAGAAATTAGGAATGTCATCGTGTACGTTAAATTAAGACCGACAATAACACCACATTGTTACTTTTCTCAAATTATTCCAAGTTAAAAGGAACGGTTATATTTATTAATTTAAACTTCATGCAACATTATGTATAGGCGGACAAAATGCCAATTAATTAAATTTCTGTATCATTTTTAGAAAAATATTTTTGTGTCTTATAGAATTCGGAATTTACAGCTTGTCAGATGGATCAAGCAATCAATAGAAATTACTACACTCGTTAGCCCTGGGTTCGATTTCTGCCGAATTTCGTGATATTTTAGTTAGTAGCGATCGTTGTCGTTACATACCATTATAAGTCCACTGTCTTGTTCATAGATTTCCGCATAGAACATTTCTTAGCCACCTGATGAGACATGGAACATTGGGCAGGCAACTCCTTTTAGTTTCACCCTACATTGTTTTTGTCAATACCGACCTGTCACTCTGAAACCATTATTTTCCATGTAGCAATATTTCTTTTATCAGTTCGTAACATTTACCGCTGAACATGGCCATGTTTTTTCCTAAAATTAATAATTTTACCAAAAAATTATGAAACCCAAAATCATAAACTCAAAACAGTTATTTAAAGTTTTGCAAGGTATGCTTGAAATTTGTATTTGTGTAATCTTCGTGGTTTTTTTTTCTAAAATTGGAGTCGCAACGGAAATTCCCTTCTCCTGATGGCAAGTCGCTACTGCAGCCCATGGACACTGCAATCAACTTCAAACAAAGAAGGTTATATATTCGTTATCACCTCTGAGGACTACGATGGAATGCCTCACAGTCAGTTGTAATAATACTGGCTCCCTAAACCCTTGAGAACGCAACACGGCAATGTATACCCTGCTATTTGACCTGTACGAACAGATATCCTAGGTAGATGATTAAATTTTTAAAAATTATAAACGAAATTAAAAAAAAAAAATTTGTAATGAACAATGTGGCATTGAATTATTGTTAAACACGCATAATACCGCTTAGTTCTGTCACTATCGTGTTACTGCATCCTTGTCTGTCATGTTATAAAAATGGTAACTGATGACGGTAATAAAGGCGATGATGATGATGATACAACTGACGATGACGATGATTAATAGTACGAATCTGATCGTTAAAACTTCGGTACAAATTTTACCAGGGTTGGCTGATTTAAATCAGACCGATTTAAATCGTTTGATTTTGATTAAAAAAATCATTGATTTAAATGAACATGTATAAATTAATGTAATAGGCAGATAATGAAATAAAACTGGCTTAAAATAAGGTAAAATCTTTTGTTGTTTTATGTTATTCTTATTATTCTACTAAAATAGTCTCATAAACTTTGGAAAATCAACAAAGACGTAGTGATGAGGTCTGTCAGTCTCATAAACTTAGTAAACTCAATTTTTTTTTAGAAATTCACCCTTAATATATGAACTGTAATTAATACAGTATTAATTATTTTACTCTTAATCAGTCTCATATATATCTATACAAATAAATAAAATTGAAGTGTCTGTTTGTAATGTCAAAATTACAGCTTTTTACTAAATGCATATGAAAGTATATACCTACGATACGTATGACAAAAACACAATTTTTTAAATTTTTGTCTGTATGTCTGTCTGTTTGTTCTGGCTAATCTCTGAAACCGATTTTGACGGGACTTTCACTGGCAGATAGCTGATGTCATAAGGAGTAACTTGGCTACTTTTATTTTAGAAAAATAAATTAGGATTCCGTGCAAAAAAAAAAAACAAAACCCCAAATAACACGCGGGCGAAGTCGCGAGGAACAGCTAGTGTATTCATAAACTTTTAATCCTACTATGTCAAAAAGTGTTACCAACTCGTGAATTTCAAAATATACAAAAAAAATCAAAAAAAATATGATTTTTTTAAAAAATCAGCATGATTTGATTAAAATTAAAAAATCATGATTTTTTCCATCCCTGAATTTTACTCAGTACTTACGCGTACATTAAGCGTTTTACAGCCGTCCGGTTACACCAGACACGAATAGATAAGGACTATTGAGTATTTCTGTTCTCAACGCATAAACTTAGTTTCGCACGTTTGATATTTTCCATACATTCGGAATGTGTCGCCGTCATCGGCCAGGAGTGTCCTCTTTTGATCATTTCTTTTAAATTTTATAGGGTAGGGTGACTAACGAGCACACAGTCCTGATGGTCAGTGGATGCTGTGACCCATAGTCAATCAAAACAAATCAAAACACATCTACGTATATCCTTAGAATCGAAATGTAGATGCGTTGTCACCCGTGAGGACTAAGATGGAATGCCTCTTTTCCAGAAAAAGGGCCTCCGATTCTCTACACTCATCATACGAAACACAGCAGTCTTAAGCTGCTATTTTACGCTGGTATTCTGTGAGAACGTGGTCCTTCCCTGGTCGAGCCGACCCATTCGTGCTACAACTATACTACTAATATAGCTGCAGCATGGCTCTACCACGTTGACATAGCTCTACCACGTTGAGCTTCATCATATGCTTAATTTCGTGTTTCAACTATTGTTTTTCTCTTTAGTGTCAATTTCTTTTCTTTCAAAGCAACGTAATGCCTGTAAAAGCCGTAATATATAAGTTTTAACAAACTTGTTAAATACAAGAAAATTGGTATCATGCTACCTATATCCTTAGCAAAAGATAAGAAGAGAAAAGAAGAAAGTAGGAACATATCTTCATTGCTGATTTGAATTTTTATATTTCGTCTTTGGCCGTCTATTTAAAGAAAATATGGCGGATATTTATTTGCAGACCTCTATTGAAATTTTAATCAAAATTTGAATACAATGAATATGTACTCGTAGAAACAAGAAGCTCGATGTTGTAATGTCTTATACATTTTTTTTTCTTTACAACATAATTTTGATATTAATGATTAAAAATTCCTTATTGTCCCTTATTGTCCCATATAGTTCACAACAGATGAATAATTGTTGAATCACTATCAACCTCTTTCTGAATTAACTTTAAATTTGTGCTGTGATGACAGAGATTTAGTTTTTGAACCATTGGAAAAAAGAAAAAGACTTTTAAATGATATTATTTAAAAAAATTATTGAGTAAACATTATTAATACTTATGTTCTATTTTATACCTATATTTTTATTTTAAACCGTTAGTACTTTCGTCTTCCGAAAGAACTACTAGATAGCAATGTATAAAAAAAACCGCGATTCGGAACACTTTCTGGGGCCTGAGGATGCTCACCCGGGAGGTAGGAGGGAGAGTGGATACAATTTAACTTTGCTCTCTGTTATGTACACATAAGACCTGGCAAACACTCACCTGGGTAATTTCTGAGCAGCCCGACGTTTACCGGGCCCGGTGTGATGTATCTTCTGGCCAAATGTGTCCACTATTGTTCTTTTATCCACAGGTCACGTATGGAAAACTGCCTTAATATTCGATGGAGCAGGGGAATGAGATCTTATCTACCGCTGGTAACGAAACGCGCACGTAATGTGTACCGTCAAAAGCGTTAGTGCTTGCGTTGACGAGGAAGTTGGCCGTTACTAGCGGTCGTTGCGGGTGTAGTTGAAAAAAGGGTTGCTCGCTGAGTGCTTGCGAGTAAGAAAAATATTTATTCGAAATGTTATGCGTAAGAAGAAATGTTTTCCTTTCAAATTGCACTATTTCTAGTTATAAAATTATACCGAAACATTAATGAAAAAAAAATGAAAAAGATATCAAATACGGAACACTCTATAAAGTACATATGCCGATAAATAAAAGTACTCCATTAATTTTGGCAATTTCTTAGCTAAATGATTGAACTAGTATTTTAGTTATGTGAATTTGACTTGTGAATGACAAAAATCCCGAAGGAGTTCGTCAACAGTTGCTGTAGCGAACTTCCCTGTTCGCCCAAGTCTAATACGCCGTTGTTGACCTAAATTTATAGCGTATTGTTAGAAACTATAAAATATACGGGTTCGTCGCTCCGTGCTTACTGGTGCTTACGTGCGTTACCCTACGTGCTCGTGTATTAATATTGTATATTTATAATCTATACCGTTAGAATTACTGGCGCATACAAATTCAGTTATAGATAAACGTTGACAATAATAGGAATGTAAAGACTTTAGAAATGAGTTGGGGGGTGACTCGAACTTTAGGCCTAGTCAGTTTGTATAGCCTATCATATAGAGGATGTCATGGGGGTCCAAATGGCCAAAAACCAAGAAATTATTAATTCTTGTTTCGGCTATAACTCCGCCTCCTTTGGAGGTTCTTACACAATCTTCTTTACTTCCCGCATCCCATTAGTTACGTTGACAATTATAAGACAGTTTGAATTAAATATTATCATTACCGATTAGGCATTCGCACCATATTTTTACAACGTGATAACTTTTATATTGTGATAACATTTAACAAGGTTTTTAAAAATGTTTTCTAACGTACTATGTACAACAACTGGTAGGTCAAGACAATTGTGTGATGTTTAACAACTTTTATACATTACGTATTTTTTTATTATTCAATTTAAGCTTGTTTTCACTTTTTAAAGTTAAAATCACCACCGGTTCGGAAAACAAGACCTCAGAAAAAAACCGGCAAGGATCTCTGGAGTCTGTGATTATATTTTAAATGCCATTTTACAATTTAATTTACGAAAATATGTATGAATACTTTATATAATATCAATTTCCAACATTATATGTTGCCAGGGGACTTGCAAGAGCAGATTAAAGAGTTATTTCCACGCTCATCCTAATCCTAAAAAGACGAAAGACGAAAACTAAAAGGAGAATTCTATTACGTTAAACTTTTATTTTATTTTAACACAAATAATATAAACAACTTATAAGTACACTGAAGTATAAACCTTTAACTTACATTAACGTACGATAAAAATATTTAAAACACTTATTAACATGAGAAATAAATTTGTAAAACAAAGACAGGCCTTTTCTACCGACTTCAAAAAGGAGACGGTACTCAATTCGACTGTGTTTTTTTTATAGAAGAGGGGGCAAACGAGCATGCGGCTCATCTGATGGTAAGTGACTACCGCCGCCCATGAACAACTGCAACACCAGGGGAATTGCAGATATGTGTTACCTCATAACTTTGGTCTACGTGAACCGTTTTTGATGATTCTTTTTTATTTTAAAGCTGGTGCTTCTCATGTGGTCCCATAGAAATTCATATGGGACCACATGCTTCGCAAAAACTATTAAGAGGATATCTCAAAAACTATTTGGTCACATCAAGGTCTGACCAATAGTTATTGAGTTATCCTTAATAATATATATTGAAGTTTGAAGTCGGCTGTACAAAATTTTGAATTTTAAATTATCTGTCATTTAAAAGGATACACAGTGAAGTATGTTGTGTGAATAAATGTCGACGTGTTAATAATCGCGCTAGTCTTGTTCATTGTGGTTAAGCTTGACTCCTCTGATCTGAATTTAGAAACGTTAAGCCGTGTTTGAAACGTTCACGTAAACAAATATGTATTTCGGATATATCGGTTGCCGGAAGGATCGCGTCATGAAATGCTCGCTGTTCAAGACATCTTTGTCGTGGTACTTAGAGCACAAAACGCTTGTATGAAAATTAACTTATTAGGTATGAAACTGTGTATATTCTTCAACATCACAGCCTATCAAGTCAACTTCTGAACATACGTCTCCCCCATAGATTGCCTCGTAGGGAGATGGCAGGCGGGTTCACAACCGCAGTTCTTTATTATTTTGAGTCGTTATCAGGAAGATGCTACATCTGTTGCATTCCCTTCCGTCGCCTCTTTCAACACCCACGAGATCTAGGGCACGACACATATTCATACACACAGTTACCTACCATATCTGTCACGGTGTCTATTTTAGTAATAATATATTATATTTCCTTTTTTTTTAGAAGAGTGACAAACGAGCATACAGTTTACTTCATGGCAAGCGCATGCTGTTGCCCACAGATATTCTACAGCTATCCTCGAATAAGATTCAAAATACAAATGTGTTGCCACTTTTGAGAACTGAGATAGAATGCCCCGTGACCACTAAAAAGGGTCTCTGGTTCTCATTAATCACTACTAGCAGCATTATGCCGCTATTTTACACCAAACCTGACCGGTGGGGTGGATTTCGTATTATCACCACGCTTGCTTGTTGGTTTTGGCGGTTACAAAACCAGACATCTCGTAACTTTGACGCTTGGTTAGCATTGCTTATACTACTTAATGTTAGTTATCTGTCGGAAGACGAAAGATTTTCCTGTCATTTCCTAAAGTCATCTCTGATAGCACAGCCATCACGGGGTGAAATGGGTTGATGAATACGCTGACGCTATCACCACACGGTGGTCATCATATTATAAACATTTTATCGTGATTGTTATATCGGTTCCAAAATCTTATGTAATAAATATTATAAAGAAATGGTTACTACAGTTGTCACCAATACACGTTGTGATTCTGTCATCACACCATTTCTTTTTAATGTGTGAATCTATCGTAGTTTTTTTTGTATTCGTCTTCGTTAATTGCCACAGAAAGGATTCGAATTTCTTTTAGTAAAGTAATAAAAACACAATAAATTTGTCCCATGACTTAGCTAAACATGGTGTTTTTTTTCAGCACATTTTCGGCTGAAAATAGTTTGTTTTCGACCATCGACTTCATTTTAAAAATACAACTGGCCATTTACATATCCAGTTTCGTGATATTATGCTGATATAAAGAAATTGTGCTTTTTTTAAATAATTTTAGAGGGAGATTGTGGCAAGATTCGTAAATAGAAATGTGCAATAAACAATAAACAAATTACAAAGTACATTAGAAAGCCATAAAATGTATATATAAAAATATTTTTATTTTTTCAATCGTCATACGTAGTTTAATATATTATGAACATCAATCATTGTAGCTCATGAGACAGTCTTAAATTTTATAGTTTTCGCGCAATCTGGGTCTGATTTCCGGTGCTGGCTCATATCAAATTCCTAAAATTAAAAGCTGTCAACGTGCTAAACTCAGACAAATAAAGAATAATTTAAAATTAAAAATTTTGTACAGCCGACTTCAATATAAGCAATTTCAATATAGGTTATTTAAGAATAACTCAATAGCCATTGGTCTGACCTTAATCAAATTCATATGGGACCACACGAGAACTATCAGCTTTCATATAAATAAAAAAATCATCGAAATCAGTTGGCCCAGTACAAAGTTATGAGGTAACACACAAAAAAAAACATACAGTCGAATTGAGTACCGTCTCCTTTTTGGAAGTCGGCAGAAAAATAGAACAGAACACTACATACATTTCAAGTGACGCAAAACCAAACCAAAACCATGGTCAAGAACACGCACTCACGCACACGTACCTATCTAAAATAATTTTCAACCAACACCACGATCTTAGGTACATTTTGTGTGCGTCCAGCAGTGGACTTTAAAAAGAAAGAAGTAGGATGTGATGCATGTTCAACTTCTTGACATGTATAATATATGCATATTATACATGTCAAGAAGTTGAACATGGTTTCGATGTCATGTAGGTACGTAGTGTTCTGTCTAGCCATGGAAGCAGAAACAACGAATTAGTTAAATTAACCGTTGATCTTCTGTCGACATGTAAACTGCTTACCGTCATTAAATCAACTAGTAAAATTCTTCAACAACCTTTCGAATTTAAGTACGTGTTGAATAAATTAGAAAACGAAATGTATTCACTCAACTCCTTCAAGTCCTAGTTCGATGACGCGGTACGAAATGGTAGATGGTCATAAACTATTCGACTAACGTACGTGAGAGAGATGTGTAAAAAAATGATAGCGACATTGATTGCGGTTTTGGAATTTATAATTCGCAATTTGCGACAATTACGCAAGGTCAAAGGTTTTTAGCGATGCAACTTATGAGATCAAAATTAATATAATCGAAGCATTTCAAATTGTTTCATAGTAGTCTAAAAAACGAGTAGGAACTATCAAGTTGACATTAGTTAATACGTTAACTAGTTGACTATTTTAACTAGTTAATCAACTAGATGACGAACAAAAATTATAACGGTTTTGTTACGTTGCCGAAAATCCGTCAACGAGCCATCTCTAGTTCTGTATATCTTTCTTTGTTGGTCTGGGGTGCAAAATAAATGCATCGTGCAGCATCTTCAAGTAAATATACATTTTAGATTATTTTCGCTCCATTTCGCATTCTTATTATAATAAGTATATCAAAAAATATTTATTATATTGTTTATTATGTTTTCTTACTGGTTAATCTTCAGAAATTCCTTTATTCTTTTAAACATTGAGGAATATTTGAAAATTGTACTTTGTTATTGAAAAAAATATTGAAGATAAATAAGAAATAAATAACTTATATATATATATATATATATATATATATATATACATACACACACATATATATATATATACATATATATATATATATTTAACTGGTATATTTTTTTTTTCTTTGAACCACTGACCTCTATACTGAACGATTAAAACATATTATACTCATTCATAATCAAATCACAATACTACGTTTAGATCTGCAACTTGTACTATTGCTGTTGTAAAATAAAAATTATCCTGTCTCAAGACGTAAAATAAATTATTACCTCTTTGCTTCATGGGTGTAGCAAACATCGATTTTTCAATAAAAGGAAAGAAGAAAATGCTTAAATCTCGTGAGCCTTAGACAGTTAGATGGATAAAATAACCCTCTCACATATGACAAACATATATTGCATTTTTAATAATAAACGAGCCTAATAAATAAGCCACTGTTTCATTAGGTTATATGTAATAAAACGCTTTACAGGTGTAACTTATAAGGGTTTAAAGTGTTTACGGAAGTTTATCTGTACTAAGAATTGGCCAGTTGCATTTCCTAGAGCTATAAATCCGTAAGAAGTATAAAAGGAGTGTAGCTGGTGGTGTGGAATGTGTACTGATGCAGGCGCGCCCGGAACGCGGATCGCCGCGCCGCGCCGGCCGGCTCGTCTGCCGCGTTATAATTAGCATAGATGTCCTTTGCAGCTAACGTTACCAAGCGTTTATTCTTCTCGGGACATAATATACGATCTGTTTTATTAGTTTCCACTTCCAAATATGTTGTATTAGCGACATAAATTCTGAGGTAGTCTTCCATTCTAATATTAAAAGTCATTTAAATAGTAATTCATGTCGCTGTTTAGATTTAAATCCTAAGTTTATTACCGTCACAGCCAAATCGAAAGTTCAAAAGTCCACTGCTGAGCAAAGGTTTCTCCCATAGATTGCTTCATAGAAAGAATATGCAGGTTGACAACAACCGCAGTTTTTATTAGGAAAATGCTGCTAACCAACTCCTGGTTTGTTTTCCTCTGTCGCCTGATGCCACACCCATGGGTCGATATGGGTTAGTGGAATTTCTTACACCGCCACTACACAGTGAGAGAGCTTCATCATCATCATCATTAAAGCCCTTCACAAGTCCACTGCTGAACATAAGCCTCCCCCAAAGAATGCCACAAAGCACGGTCCTGAGCCAACTGCATCCATCGACTTCCTGCATGTCTTACCAGGTCGTCACTCACGACACGTGGACTCTCGTCACGCCCTACACTTCACCTACAGGTACGAGGCTGCCACTCGAGAACCTTTCTTCCCCATAGGTTGTCGGTTCTTCGAGCTATATGGCCGACCCACTGCCACTTCAGCTTACTAATCTGGAATTACGGATTAGTGAGAGAACTTATTAATTTTATATTAATTACATCATCATTACTTTTTACTTGCAAAAGAATCTCGTGCTTGATTTTTTGACTGCGAATGTAGGTAATGTGCTTGTATCTATCGAGTGTGTGCAAAATTTTGTTATAATAATACAATGTAGGCATATTATCTAGAAACTAATGTGGTTAACAAAGGAATCTTGGATGGCTTGAATCTGCATATTTCAAGGCATGTAGTCTATCTCGATCATAACAAAGTGTGGTAAGTGATTACCGCCGCCCATGAACAACTGCAACAGCGGATAACAGCATGCGCTGCCGGCCTTGTAAAAATAGAGTAGGCTCTTTTCTTGAAGGTCCCTAAGTCTCAACTAGGGCATCGGAACCGGTTTTTCCCGGTTCCAAAAGAACCGGGAATTCCCGGTTTCGGAGGTCACGAAAAGAACCGGTTCCAAAAATTTAAAACCCGGTTCTTTCGGTTCCTTTACAAAATTTCTTAAACAGTATATCACTGAAATGTAGTGTTATAAAAAAACGTGATTATTAATCATTTCTGCTATTTATGGCAAACAGTAGGATTTATAATAATATTTAATTTAATTTGGTAAACATTTTCAAGGGTTCAAAAGCATATCGTAGCTGATTTCGGACAAAAATATTGTTTGGTTTTAGATGTAAATACACGCTGGGGCAGCATAGCCGCGATGTTAAGCCGTTTTCTGAAGTTAAAAACGATCTCGAAAGCATGAATTGATTTTAAATCTGATATTGTAGGTATTTATTGAGGAAGACTGGACAAACATAGAAGAGTTAAATAAGATATTGGATGTTATTAAAACTATCGTAGAAACTCTATTCCGTCGCGATGCAACGCAGCCGATGTTTCTTTAAAATTTGCTATAAGAAAATTAATTGAAATGAATACTCATCTTAGTAATAAAATGGTCACTCCATTGCGAAAACAATATAAAAACATGCAAGCATCAATATTGCGATACTTAACCAACCCTGACAGTTATTTTGCCAGTATGGACGATGCAACTATCTTTTCCGGCCTACAAATGATCAAATGTTACACGAAATTGAAAATTTGTACGTGGTGGAGCCATGATGCTGGTATATTACTGGTATAATTATAGCACGAATGGGTCGGCTCGAAAGGGGAAGGACCACGCTCTCAAAGAATACGCTGCTGTGTATGGTGAGAACCGGATACCCTTTTTACTGGAAACGAGGCATTCAATCTTAGTCCTCACGGATGACAACGCATCGGCATTTTGATTCGTAATCGAGGATAGATGTAGATGTCTATGGGCCACAGCAACACGTGGACTATGTGCTCGCTTGTCATCCTTATTTTATAAACAAAATCGCACGAAAGCTAGACAAAAACTATTCTTTGAAGAAACAGCAATTGGAAGTCAAAATCAACAGGAAGTTGAATTACATGAATCCCCCTTAATAAATGAAAAGGAATTTAATAGAGAGCTCTCTAAAGCCGTTAATACTGCTACTGAATTGACAGGTTAAGAAAATGACTTAATTACTACTGTGAAAGATGAAATAGCTCTATTTGAAAATGGTGTTCAAAGACGAGTACTACTTATCGATAGCTTATGAACATTTAAAAACTATTTCGCCCACCAGTGTAGAGCCTGAGCGAATATTTTTTTTGTCTGTAAGGCTGCGCTCGTCTTTGTGTGATAAAAATTTGCAGGCATTAATTTTTCTGCGTTTTTTTATTTAAGTAAAATTAAGAAGTAATGTTTAATTAAAACTATTTCTTTTTCATAAGTGAGCTGATTTATGTTTTGTTATAATAACAGTATCCGTAAAGTATATTCTATGATAGAATATTGTAATGTTATAATAGAATAGAATCTTTCGAAACTATTTTTATGTTAATAATATTAAAATTTAAGTAATTTGAAATAACTGTCAACGTGCAATTGTAAAATGAATGTTCCTACTTAGTGAGATGTTTGATTATATTTAATTAGAAAGAAACTATTGTAATGATTACTTGAATAATTACGTTAACCCACGATTTGCAATAAACGGTTTTCTTTATGAATATTATTATCGTTATTCACATTGAACTAAATAGCCTCTAACCTAAAAGAAACAAAAGAATCGAAAGAACCGGGTACCCGGTTCCGGCAAAATTTTAGAACCGAAAGAACCGGTTCCTGGAAAGGGACCGGTTCTCGATGCCCTAGTCTCAACGGTCCGAAAAATTGCCGGTGGTAGTCGATTCAAAAATGTTAACTATAATCAGTTCATTCTATTATTTGCTATATAAAGATGTCCCTTAAAAATGCATATAAAATTTAGCGACCATACTTCAGCTTAGCTTTTAATCGCGGCAAAGTTCCTGGAACATCGCCTGACACTTAATGGCAGTATAAAAAGCGACGAGTAGCGACTGTATCTGTGAGATTCGACTTTCAAATCAAATCATTGGAGAGTGCGTTTTGTATTGTGTCACGGAGTATTCGAGGCCGTTCACACGGCGACCTTAATAGTGTGTAACTATTGTCCCTTTTGCTATAAAAAAAACCAAGTTGCTTGACTTGTTGTTTAAACGTAAAAATATTTCGTAATAGATATTTATATCTTTAACTGACAGAATGTATACGTAGGTATATGGACGTGAAAAAAGCGAATGAGATGTGTCAGGATCGTGCCAAATGGAAGTCTGTAGTCTCTGCCTACCCTCTGGGTAACAGGCGTGAGAGTTTTTGTCTGTATATGTATATTTATATTTTTCCTTGTGTTGACGGCGTAAGACAATCACTCCATTTCGGATATCATGGAAAATGCTAGAACCATCTGATGCCCTCTCTGATAGATAGCGGTAAGCTAATAAGGAAAAACTCAAACCGCCGCAGAAAAGCACAATCTTAAAAGTTAAAGATACAATCCGTCTGATAGTGCTATAGCCAATGTACCTGCCAAACGAGCGATTAGCGCCTGGGAAAACCTCTATGCAATAGCAGAGGCCAATGGTGGATTTATATGGACTGATGATGATAATGAATTAAAAAACGAAATCAAATCTTTAAATAATCTAAACCAACTTTCACCATTGCAATTGCCCGTGGGAATAAGACGAGCGAAACTTTGTCATAAGGCAACTATCGAATTAAACACTTTCTACACTACCAGATTTGGTGCAAACATCTAATACAATAAATTAGCATTTGTGTTCCGAACACGATGCATGTAGGTGTTAAAATTAATGAGCTTCTCGTAGCTGTATGAATCATTAACATACCTCTCATAATATGTTAAACAAGTACAACGTAATGCTTTGTTTCTCTAACAAAACTTAATTTATTATCTTTATATATAAAAATTATGTGTCACTTTGTTTGTCCGCGATGAACTTCTAAAGTACTGAACTGATTTCAATGAAATTTGCACACTGTGCAGTTGGATCCAACTTGAGAGATAGGATAGTTTTTATCCTGATGTGTGACACTGAATATTTTTTTATTACGAATTTAAGGATTTTTTATATGAAGGGTCGTCGAAAAGGGCAGAACAACGTCTGCCTGGTCACCTAGTATCTTTATAGTTTTTACCCGATTGCCACGGAGACGAAAAGGCGGGTAATATTATTGACTGATATGATATGATATATTTGATACGAAGATTAGATACTCTCGCGTCCATTTCATTTTAAGTACGATTTAAATATTAACAAATATCAAATCCTCACAAACACGAATGTGATGACAGTATTAAAAAGTTGTGAGTAATTTTGTGTAATTTTATTGGTGTCGTAAAACACAACCAAAAAATAAAGTTAAAGAAATCGTCGTGCCCACCGATAAATGGTACAAAAAATGTTCAATCATTGAAGATGTTCAAAACAGGTGAGCCAAGCCAAGAGATTTGGCTCTTTACTTCCCAATCTCTAATATCTCAGAAAACCAATGTTCGGTGGTGGATTTATTACAGGATATTAAGACCGTTAGTTTATTGATTCGTCACCAATAAACCAAACTATGTAATAGCCCGTATACATACAACTTACGGCCCGCCCCGGGTTCGCACGGGTGATTTGTATATCTTGACAACAGCCCCACCTATCGGGTCTAATTGTGAATCTAAACCTTCTCGAATTAACTGAATCACACATACACAAAATCTCATCAAAATCGGTCCAGCCATTTAGGAGGAGCTCAGTCACATACACACGGTCAGTAGAAATATAATATATAAGATAAATATAAAGATACTTAGAATATATTATAGGATAAATGAGAATGTTCTGCGGCCAATGATGATTAATTATTCATACACAAATATCCTCGATAATCGAAATATATTCGATCCGCCCCGGCGTCGCACGGATGATTTCTGGATATCGACAACAGTGTCACCTACCGGCTCTAATCGTGAATCCAAACCATTTAGGGACCCATTCAAACACATACAAAAAGAACATTCTGTCCAAGTTTTATACCTATAAGGGTTATAGTTTGAAAATGTGTTTTTTTTTAAATTAAGGCCTCCGCAACCTCTCTTGCGGGGGGAATTTCGTAAAATTCGTTCTTAGCTGACCACTACTCGACGAAAGGAATATTCCTACCAAATTTCAAGTCTCTAGGCCTTATGGTTCCAGAGCTTCGTAAAGTCTGTACATAGGTTGAAATCTCTTATATATAATATAGATATGCATTGGTATTTGGTATTGACTATGATATTCAAATCAACATCAACAACTCACTGAGCACGCCGACCGTTGAACACAAGATTGTATCTATTATTTAATTTTACCGCTATACTTTATTGGTACGAAAGTTCCGAACGGGCAGCTCGGAAATCTGGTTCTAATTGTCTGAAACAACGCAGCGTATCGTTCAACGTCAATCAACTTTAGCTCGGAGCGTTTCTTTATCTTCTGCCGAGAAATAACTTAACAAATTGGGGCAATAAGAGAAAGGCCTGGCTTTTACCGTTTAATAAATTCATTCCATTATGTCCCTGATTGCCATCAATTTTATATTAATATCGATTTGATGTAGGTACTAGTAGAACCTGAGGAAACGACTACAGCCCAATGGGTCCCGACCACTGATGGGAAATAAAGGTCTTCGAGAGGCAATCTCGTACTGGTGAGCGAAGTGTAGACCGGTCATACTCGATGTAGTGACGACCCGGTAAGATGTACAGGAAGCAAATGGGTCCAGGTGGCTCAAGATTGGTTTTGTGGCATTCCTTAGGGAAGATCTATGTTCAGCAGTTGACTTGTATATGGCTGTAATGACGATGATGATAGTAATGATGATCGATATCATGAGAGCCGCGTCGCGCGGTAGACGTGCTGAAAAGAACCAACTTATGTTAACCGGCTCGGTTAACTGGTGTCCCTTTATTTAGGTGCTGACCTCGTGAAGAGCCTTGATACCTCAAAGCCTAAATGCTTGTCGTAAATTTCACAAGAGGTACGCGAGCAACCAGGATTCAATCTCCGCCGACACCAATGAGTTTGTAAATGGAATTTTAAGTGCTTCGCGGTGAAAGAAAACCTGCATATCTGAGGAATAAAATATTTCCACATGCTTGGCGGTGAAGGAAAACCTGCATTAAAATATTTCGAGAATATTCAAAATCCGCCAACTTGAGCCACGCGGAAGACTGACTAACTAATCACTTCATAATCCCCTTAGAAACAATAGGAGGTCTTTGCCGCGCAAGGGGACGTAATTAGGCTGTAACTTACTTAATCTACTTTTTCTTCTATATTAATTTTTATAAAAAAAAGGAATAAACTGTTTGTATTGAAAAGGAGGATTTCATTAATCTATTATTTAAATTATTTGATTATTATTTTTGTTTATTTATTTTTAGTAGTAAGTACTATGAACATTTATTTACCAAAAATATAAACATGTTTTGTGTTTTCTTCGTTTCATTCATTTACCACGGAAATTTGTAACTTAAACACAACAATGCCGCGTTAAAAATGACCATGCTGCCCCATTTACATGAATATTTAATTCCAAGCACGCCAAAAGAAACTTCTGTTTTCACTTTTCTTTCACTACTTACTTGTTAGTTTGACAAACGCCAAATTTGTTTTGTTCCAATTATATGTTAGGTACATTTAAAGTAATATTAGCTTCAATCCTAATTTCCAAGTATTTATACAGCGTTTCAGTAGGTATATGGTATGTATCTTATTTCGAGGTGTTATAATATATTTAAGTTTTAAAATACCTATAATGTTTTGTGTATTTAATTGTATAATGTATTTAATAAAATTACATTGGATTATTTTATACATTAAATAAAAAAAGAGAATAGTTTGCATTGTAGAAAATTAGATTGGGAAGATATCCTCCCTAGAATACTACATTCCAGTGTTGAAATTGAAGACAGTTTTAGGAATTGTTACGTGTTACAACAGACAGTAGGTACCTCCTTTTTGAAGGGAGTTATAACAGACTTCAAAAAGGGGGAGGGTCTCAATTCGAATGTATATATTTTTTGTATATATGTATCTTGGTTCACAATCTTCGCACATTGTGAACCAATTTACATGAGTCTTTTTTTATTAAATAGGTTATACTTCAAGTGTGATCGCATATAAATTTCGGGAAAAAATTCCACCCCAGTAGCAATTAAACAACTTATTTTTTAGCAATTTGAAGTCGGTTTTTACTTTTTGGTAAAAGTTATAATTATACTATTTAGTGACGGCGCAATGCATATGTACCTATAGCCTATAGCAAGACGCCAGGTTTTGTCTATCCCCTATATATACGAGTATACAAGTCCTTCGAATGAGAGCGAGTGAATGAGTGCTAATAATCTTCCACTCACCAGATGTCGCTAGTTGTGACGTAGGTAAAGTTTTTTATTACACAATGTCACTTAATTGAGAAATTAGTTTTAAATGATAGTTTTTATATAATACACTAAAACTAGAGTAATACACAAAACAATGCCTCAGAGGTTTGCTCTTTAATTTTTGCATTTTAATTTTAATTTGCTCGCTTTTTAATTTTTCTACTTTTATATTATAGTTATTATTAATATATAATTTAATTAATTTTTCTTTTATATTATTATATTCATTTCTAATCTAATTAATATTTTTTTTTAAATTATTTTGGCAACAAACAGTCGTATACAAAAGAAAATAAAATAAAAACAAACTTATGCGTTAAAAATTGACCTACAGTGCCGAAAAGATAAACACAAATTAAAAGAAAATTACATGGTAACACTTCATAGCGTATCGTTTTCAATTCGTGTATGAGACTAAAAGAACCAATTAAAAAATAATAAAAATCTTAATCACGTAATGAGTGATTGCGTTAAAAGAAGATAAATAATTCGTATAAAAATGCGTTGCTTCCTAAGTATGTTACTTTTACAATCGCGCTTTATTGTTAAAGATTTTTGCAATTACAACGCATTTATTAATACATAAAGATAATTATCTCATTAACGCGTTTCGTTTCCTCGAAGATGGGAAGATGTGCATGCGCACAAAATGGATATATCCGCACACATTAATTGCTTCATAAATGGCAACACTATAATTGTGCATCGCACTGCACTGCGGGTGAAAGTGTTAATGTTTATGTAATATTTAATTTATGCTTCACTGTAGCGGGATTTAAATAACCACAAATTTCTTAAAGTGCCCAAATGCAAATTAAAAAAAAATTATGGTTCCTAAAGTTTTATTATCATTCAGATCGAATAAAAATCGGCCAAGAGCGATTCGGCTTCCGGTTCCATACATATTTTAACAATTTTTTTTAAATCAGATATTTAATAAGGTATAATATTATTATTATTATTTATATAATATTATTATGCTTTTTTCTATCCCGTGAAGGAAAAAAATCCATAAACATATTCGTTTGTATTGGTCACCGCTTATTAAGTATCGATGCTTTTAGTATTTGTTATTTAAATACGGTATGTACGAGGGCGGCACTAAAAATTTCGGGAATCTAGGAAGTGACACAGCATTACTATTTAAAAATGTATTTATTGCTTTTCGAAGTATTCTCCGCGAAATTTGAGACATTTTTCCATACGATGGAACCAATCATTGAAGCAACCATTCCATTCGGAAGTTGGGGTCTCCAAAATGGCCGTTTTGTAGACGTCCACAGCTTCTTCAGGTGACGAAAATCTCTGTCCACGCAATTTATTCTTTATTTCAGGGAAAGTTTAGAAATCATTAGGGCTTAGGTCGGGGCTGTACGGCGGATGGTCTAATAATTCTATGTTTTCTTGCTCTAAAAACTTTTTTTGTTCTGTGTGCGGTGTGACAACTCGCATTGTCGTGATGGAGGATGATGCGGCGGTTGCAGTTCTCTTTACGGAGTTCAGAAACGACCTGTGGCAAACAAATGCTAGCATACCATTCTGAATTAACCGTTCTTTGTCCTTCAAGAGGAATAGTCGTAACATGGCCGATTTTGGAGACAAACGTGGCCACCATTTTTTTTGCAACACTCCGTGAACGAACAATTTTTGTTGGTTTTAACTCATTTTCGAACACCCAAACTCGTGACTGGTTTTTTGTTTCGGGTTCGTACGCATATATCCAGGATTCGTCACCTGATACAATGTTGTATACAGCATTTGAGGATCCTGCATGGAATCTTTCGAGAGTTCTGACGCACCAAGTAACGCGAGCCGCTTTTTGCTCTTCACAGAGCGAATGCGGTATCCATCGGGAAAACAACTTTTTTACACCTAATTGTTCATGCAAGATTATTTGTATTTGACACATGCCAATGTCTAAAGTTGCCTGAATTTCGCGGTATGTCACATGTCGATCTTATTTAATCAGCTTACGCACAGCATCAACGTTTTCTTGGGTGACTGCAGTTTTTGGACGACCTTGTCGGGGATCATCACTGAGCTTGACGCGTCCACGTTGAAATTCAGCAAACCAGCGATAAATTGTGGTTTTGGATGGGGCTTCATCATCAAATGCAGAAATCATCCGGTCAACACACTATTTTTGTGTTAAACCACTTCGAAAGTCATAATAATAAATCATAGCTCTTGAATTTTCTCGAGTCAATTCCATTTTCTCAACGACTAAACAAGTTTGACAAAACCGAGAATCTTTTTTTAAATAAATAAATGGTATACGATTTTTAAAACCAAGAGGTTTTCAATTAAAAAAAATTTAATATGTCAGGAACAGTGGAAATATTCCATTCCCGATATTTTTAGTGCAGCCCTCGTATTACATAACATACAATTTTTTAAGATAGACCTCCTAACAAAAATGGTCTAAAACTGACAAATTTGACATTTTATATTAGAAGACAAAAATAATAAAAACATATTCGTATTCAATTCCATGAGCTCTAGACAATGAAACCCCTCATGCTAGGGTAAGAAAAAAAAATCAGCTCGTTTTTCTCGTATGAGACCTTCTTTGAAAAATACTTTATTGTAATTACATCTCTAATTCAATATTCGATTTTGGGTCAACTTTCTTGACCAAATATTCAAATTTCAGGTCTTTTACTCATTCCATCTAAAAGTTAGAGATCCGTGATATATGAATAGAATAGAATAGAATGCTTTTTTATTCAATATTGATCCATACATAATATAATTGATAGAATCAGGCGTTACTTTGCGGAAATCCATTATAATGGGGTTGTTATAAATTAATTTGCTTAATTCCGCGTAAAGAAAGAAAATGATGTGTCCTGCCCAGCTTTAAGCCCCCCTTAAAGCTGGGCAGGACACATCATTTTCTTTCTTTACGCGGAATTAAGCAAATTAATTTATAACAACCCCATCATACATAATACTTATTGAAAGTATTTTTTTTATTTACCACTGGTTCGGAAAATATCTCTGTCCTGGAAAGAATCATCAAGAAACCCAGCGGGACTCTTAAACATATTACACTTTAGAATAATTTTGTTTGTAATTTGTATATTTCATATGGACGCACAGACCGTCAGTTAGACAGCAAAGTGACATTATAGGTCTCCGTTTTGAACTTTGGGTGCGGAACTCTAAAAACAAAAACGTTTAAAATGTACACATCTCATTAGGTTATTTGTCGTGTCTTCTAACGTCAGTTTATACTAAATCTATGAATAAATCAATCATAAATTTACGCAAACGACTAACATCTATTATATGTCATATAATATTTGTAGTTAAATCATTGAATATTAATGACTCTATCAAGCCTTTTATTTGCATCATGTTTTATAAACGACAAATCTTACAAGAGCCCATTTGTTCGCCGACGAACTTTCACCCGTCGCATCGAGCCGATAACAATGCACCTATTTATTTCTTATTAAAACCAACTCGAACGTGAGATTCATGAACTGCCGTCTATAATCATTACGTATAACGTAACTACTTTTTAAGTACAGCGGAATTGGTGCTATTTTGTGGGAGTTTTGTGTTATTGACAACCGATGTTACGCGATTACGTCTCTTCTCTTTTCATTGCATTACATATTTTTCTTTTTATTTATTGTAATAATGATTTTGTTTTGGTAATGATGCAATAGACTGCAAGTTAACAACAGCTTTAACTTTTTTTTTTATAAATATATTATTTGTATAAAAGCGAGCGTAGTTAATGATGTTATTTTGCGATATCGAGGCAAGAAAACTTCGATATTGGAATTGAACAACAAAACTTTAATTGCATCTCAACTTTGTGCACTTTCTTTATATGCGACGTAAATATACAAAGAAAAAAAGGTCGAAATAAGAAATGACTTTCAATAAGAGTTATTTATAATCTACATTTGATAAAAAATATACTATTCTATTTTTATCACATCTCCATTCGATCACTGAAGCATTTCATTTTATTTCTCAGCGAAACAAAGGATTTTGTGTGGCTTGCACGCTTTCAACGCGAATGAAATCGTTCGTAGTAAAGAACGTTTCTCTGCTTTTTTAATAATTAAAAAAAATGCATTACATTACACTAAACTTGGAAATAATGAGTGTTCCAAATGATTATGAACTTATCTCCTGTCACCCTAAGACTTAGGTTTTCTGTATTGTTTACAGTCGATTATCTTTATTTAAAAATCTATTACCGGTTACAGGCTACTGGACATTCGGCTCTCATATATCGTTGACTGGCCGCTTTGCGTTCGTCATACTAGAAATCACTCTTCGCCGTCGGTCTATAGCAAATTTAGTACTTGATCCAAATTTGTTCAATTTTATGGAATAATAAACTGGTCCGACAGATGTTGTCCTGATGTTTTCCACTTTTTACAATGAAATATAAAATTTATTCATAAATGACTACAACAGCACTTAGGGTCCAGATTTTATAATTTTCTTTTTTGGCACTCAGCCAAAGTATTTGTTAATAACGTAGTTACAGCGCCGACTTTCGGATCCTGGCATAGCAACCATCGTCTCGACAAAACAAATATATTATATTATGTTGACCTCAAACTGTCGCGATGTTCAATAGTTACACGATCCCTAACAGACGCACTAACGATTATATATACATAAGTATCAAACGCACTATATTCGTATTTCTTTGCTTATCCTCTTTCATGTCTAAACCAAACAAAACACTAAACCTGCTTATGAGTATGTAGTATGTAACATATAGGGCCGTTTCCACACTAATCCCCCGTTAAACGTAAAAATATGAATTACTGTAAACGTTGTGTTTCCGTGTCAGGGCCGGGTGGGGTGCGTGAGGCTCGCCACACACTGACTGACCTCTGCTGCGACTCACATTGACGCAGACTCCGCTCGCTCGCCGCATCTGGGTCAGTTGGTTGATCGCGTAGGAAACGATCCGTGCCAACTGCATCCGAAGACAATTTTTTTAACGGTAACTAGAAATTCGAGCGATTGATTGTTTGACAGCTGTATCATACGACCTATGCTGTAGTTTTAATTTTAGATTTTTTTTTGAGGTTTAGTTTGAAAATGTTTTTCAAGCTTTAAGAGATTACAAAAATTTGTGTAGAAATGTATGAATATCTCTTATTGTAGCACAACAATGGCTGCTTTTTTACAAGTATAGATCAGGTAAAGAAGCCAATAATATGTACTTTTTTTTTATAAGATAAGGGTGACAAACGAGCACACAGTCCACCTGATGGTAAGTGGTTGCTGCGGCCCATAGACATCTACATCTATCCTCGTTTGCGAATCAAAATGCAGATGCGCTGTCACCCGTGAGGACTAAGATGAAATGCCTCATTTCCAGTAAAAAACCTCCTCCTCCGGCCTCCGGCCACCTACACCCACCAAGCGAAACGCAGAGGTAAACCTCTACTTCAAGCTGGTTTTCTGTGAGGTCGTGGTACCACCCCGGTTCGAGCCGGCCCATCCGTGCCACAGCAAAAGCTGCCGCGTGGCTCTACCAATGTTAAAACACTACTACTTAATACTGTTACTAAACTAGCCGTAACATCTATTGTATATATATATATATATATATATATATATACTACATATACTAGCTCGCCAGGCAGACGTTGTTCTGCCCTTTCCAACGAACGTTCCTATAAAAATTCATTTAGCGGGATAAAAACTATCCTATCTCTCAAGTTGGACTAAAATGCACACAGTGTGCAAAATTTATTTTTAAAAAAAAGACACGACTCGCGTGTCATACGCCACACACAAAAGTAATTGATGGCACGCCTGGCGTGCCACCACACTGAACCGGTTAAAGAGATGGCGCTGCTAACATCAATTCTAAAAATAAAACAGATTAATTGACGCGATTGATACATAATATAAAACATAAAAGAACTTATAAATCAGTGCCTGCACAGTAAGCAAAAAATAAAGTTTGATCCTCGCCAAAACCAACGCAATTGTTAATAGCTCTTTTAAAATTTGATTTTCCACGTAGAGTACTCGGCGGTAAAGAATAAATTGAGTTTGTCAACACGCAGTAGGGCAGCTAGTAATATAAAGATTAGCAGTAAATATGAAAACTCATGTACAGAAAAAAACTACAATCTGCCTTTTTGCATTACATTTGCACAACACCACCATCTATCGATTAAATTGGTTAACTATTTATTTTTAGATTTAGTTAATTAATAAGGTTAATATATTTTTGTATAATATATTTAATACGTTCTTTAATACTTTTGTTTACTGCGTTTTAAATATATATATATATATATATATATATATATATATATATATATATATATATATATATAAGTATATCATTATAGAACATTATTTTACATCGTTTAATTATGATTTATGATATGATATTAGTTTAAAATGCACTTGACGACTCAACCACAGCCACCGTTGATCAAATTCTCAAATTACGGGTGACAACGCATCTACATTTTGATTTGTAATAGAGGATAGATGTAGATGTCTATGGGCCGCAGCAACCACTTACCATCAGGTGGACTGTGTGCTCGTTTGTCACCCTTATCATATAAAAAAAAAATCGTACCTATACTTCCCTACCCATACTTCAGAATATTTATCATAACTTTTGATGGAATGAACTGATTTTAATGAAATAAAGACTAAATGTAATCCGAAGATACACTTTATAATTTCTTTAACAATTCTTATGATATAAATTAGTACTTTATACGTGATACGTTAACAAACAAACAGACAGACAGACAGAAATTCTAAATATGGTAGAAATGTATTTAATTACTTATTTTTAGTACCCCTCAATCACTGTTATTACAAAAATATAAAATGTACTCTACTTAATCTGCTATTTACATTTTTATTACATGTATAGATTTATTTATATACTTTATTATTTACCTATTACCGAACCGGTTTTAACGTTAATAATGGTTTTAAGTAAGTCTAAACAAAATAAATCATTATTTTTTTACTTTGGCTATAAATTAGCAAATAAATAAAATAAGGAAAATAATTGAAATTATTTGTGCTAAAACGTACTTAGGTACTGAACTTACTCCTGAGCTATTTCCTGTGACGCGCCACATGTCGGCGACGCCTGGGAGTCTTATTCATTTTATACTTTTGGCTCCGTCGTCGGCGGTTTCATTTGCCCCTTCTATGAGCAATATCGAATATCTTATGTTACATGTCATTCATTGATTACAATTATAAAAGTCCACAGATGAATATAGACCTCCCCATAGATTACATTATAAGTGGGATATTTGCCATAGTTGGTAGGTCTATTTTCAACGGCAGTTATTTTTCTAGTTGTTATCAAGAATTATGACGACACTGCCGGCCATATCCTGGTGTGGTTCTCTCCCACTACATTGTGCATAAGTTGAAATGGAGAATACGCCAACTCTTTTCCAAATGACTACCAAAGGTCTCGCTGCAAAGCTCTCATCGTAGCTATACCGATGACCGAAAATCAATCCAAAAACTTTGAACTCTAATTTCATAATATGGTAATGGACTGTTTAATTTATTGCACTTTTGCCATTTTATTGGAAGTTGATTAACATACTATACATTTTCTACGCACGGGTATTGCGAGCGGTTTTAGAGTTGTTTATTTTCCCCCACAGAATTTCTGCGCACAAATATTGCACGCGTTTTTTGGAGTTGTTAATTTATCCCCAGGAAATTTCTACGCACGGGAATCGCGAGCGGTTTTAGAGTTGTTCATTTTCCACCAGAGAATTTCTGCGCACAAGTATTGCACGTGTTTTCTGGAGTTATTAATTTATCCTTAGGGAATTTCTACGCACGGGAATCGCGAGCGGTTTTAGAGTTGTTCATTTTCCACCAGAGAATTTCTGCGCACAAGTATTGCACGTGTTTTCTGGAGTTATTAATTTATCCTTAGGGAATTTCTACGCACGGGAATCGCGAGCGGTTTTAGAGTTGTTCATTTTCCACCAGAGAATTTCTGCGCACAAGTATTGCACGTGTTTTCTGGAGTTATTAATTTATCCTTAGGGAATTTCTACGCACGGGAATCGCGAGCGGTTTTAGAGTTGTTCATTTTCCACCAGAGAATTTCTGCGCACAAGTATTGCACGTGTTTTCTGGAGTTATTAATTTATCCTTAGGGAATTTCTACGCACGGGAATCGCGAGCGGTTTTAGAGTTGTTCATTTTCCACCAGAGAATTTCTGCGCACAAGTATTGCACGTGTTTTTTGGAGTTATTAATTTATCCGTAGGGAATTTCTACGCACGGGAATCGCGAGCGGTTTTAGAGTTGTTCATTTTCCACCAGATAATTTCTGCGCACAAGTATTGCACGTGTTTTTTGGAGTTATTAATTTATCCCTTGGGAATTTCTACGCACGGGCATCGAGTAGAGTTGTTAACTTTCCTCAGATAATTTCTGCGCACAAGTATTGCACGCGTTTTTTGGAGTTGTTAATTTAACCCCAGGGAATTTCTACGCAACGGAATCGCGAGCGGTTTTAGAGTAGTTAATTTTCCCCCAGAGAATTTCTGCGCACAAATATTGCACGCGTTTTTTGGAGTTCTTAATTTATCCCCAGGGAATTTCTACGCACGGGAATTGCACGTGTTTTTTTTTGGAGTTTTTAATTTAAACCCAGGGAACTTCAACGCATGATAATCGAACGCCTTTTTTAATTTTAGTAAATTTTCCCTCAGTATAGTTATACACCGAAATAAATAGAAATCATCTCGCGAAAGGCTTAGTTAGTCTTGACTAACAGTATTTTCAATAGGTTGAATTTGGTATTCCAAATCGAATTACAACATCGAACTTCAAACTAGTCAGTTTAAAAAACGGAAAATTATTATTGGTGCCTAAAAAAAGAATGATTAAAACTTCCGAGGCATTAAAGATATTCTTTTTCAAGAAATATACCTCATCTAAATTGAATTTCACGATAGTTCTTGTCAAAACAATTGTTAATTTAACAAAATTTCATCACAAGCTAGTAATTAAGAAATTTAATTGACCAAGTCCAATAGTTGTAAATTGGTGTTGCTTGGATCTACGAAAGTCGCTGACCCCGTGAAGGATATAAAAATATATTTAAATATAAAAAAATATTTAGTTTTTGCATGATTTGTAATAACTCTTTGCTCATTTCCGTATTCAATAACATAATTATTTTATTTAGATATTAAAACGTGTGTAATTTTCAATATATTCAGGGTTATTTTGCAATAACCGGCTAAATTTGCAGAGAAAGTTCAGAGTAAATAGTATTAGGCAAATGGTGAAAAAAAAATTAATTTAAAAATCTCAAACACTCTGTCCTTTTTATCTTTTAAATTCAAAATGCGTGGTAATGCATTATTTTAACTGATTTTACTGCGCACACACACATTATAAAGGTCGATCGAGGTAAGCAAAAACGTTGTTGCCTATAAATCACATTCAATTTGGGATAGTTTCAATTGAAAGTAGAAGCGTGAAGTGGAGGTTTACCTCTGCGTTTCGCTTGGTGAGTGCAGGTGGCCAGAGGCCCTTTTTACTGGAAATGAGGCATTCCATCTTAGTCCTCACGGGTGACAACGCATCTACATTTTGATTTGTAATAGATGTAGATGTCTATGGGCCGCAGCAACCACTTACCATCAGGTGGACTGTGTGCTCGTTTGTCACCCTTATCCAATAAAAAAAAAGAAGCCTTATTTACTCGTATCTTCAAAAACTGCAATAACGGTATATCATTATTTATATATTTGAACTTAAGTTTAAAATTTAGCTATTATTTGTAAAATTTTAACAGTGGTAGAGCCACGCGGCAACTTTTGCTGTCACACGGATGGGCCGGCTCGAACCGGGGTGGTACCACGACCTCACAGAAAACCAGCGTGAAGTAGAGGTTTACCTCTGCGTTTCGCTTGGTGAGTGCAGGTGGCCGGAGGCCCTTTTTACTGGAAATGAGGCATTCCATCTTAGTCCTCACGGGTGACAACGTATCTACATTTTGACTTGTAATTGAGGATAGATGTAGATGTCTATGGGCCGCAGCAACCACTTACCATCAGGTGGACTGTGTGCTCGTTTGTCACCCTTATCATATAAAAAAAAAATCCTGTATACAATTAGGGTATTTAATACTTCTATTAAACATAATCATCATTACAGCCCTTTACAAGTCCACTGCTGAACATAGGCCTCCCCCAAGAAATACCACAAAGCACGGTCTTGAGCCACCTGCATCCATCGACTTCCTGCATGTCTTACCAGCCCTATACTTCGCCTGCCGGTATAATATAGAAATTACACAATATAGAAATGATATTATTAAACAGATCTCAAGAAGTTGGAAATGTTTAAAAAACAATTCTCATTATATTTTTGCATGAGATAATCAGATAATTTTTGTTATTTTTCCTCCCTTCTTCTTGAACCTATTTAATGCCTACTGGGCAAAAATTCGTTTTGTAGCACCAAAGCAGGTGAATCATCATCATCATTACAGGCTACCAAAATCCACTGTTGAATACAGTCCTCCCCATAGATTGCCGCATAAGGGGGATTATTTGCGAATAGTTACCATGCTAGGCAGGCGAGCTGGCAACCGTTTATTATTATTTTGTGTTGTTATCAGGAAGATGCTGCTGCACATATCTTGTTTCAATTTCCTTCTGTCACTTCATACCACACGCACGGGGTGATATGTAGTTATGAAGTATCTACCGCCGCCACTGCACAGCGAATTGGTGCTCGCAATACCAGGCGCTGTTCTCTTTTGCAATCATATGTCGAAGGCCATGACATTTATGCACTTTCCGTAGACTTATGACACCCACGGGAGAAAGCACGATGATGGATCGATGGCGTGTATAAATATAAAAGCACATTAAAGCTATAACATATATGATAACTACATAAAACAATTAATTTAACGTGCAATGAAATAAATTTGCAACTTCATACATTGCGATCGTCTCCTCGATACGTTGCCGGCTCAACGCAGTCAACACTGCCTTGGCGACTTGCAGGTTGCAACATGCAGTGACGTTTACTCTCGCGGTGGAGCCGCACGCGTGTACGCGGTCCTTCGAGTTTCGTTCACTTTTTGTTTATTATTCATTCATTGTTAACTGTATTATACACAGCTGGTTCTGCACCGTGACTTTAAAGTGTTAGCAAACTTTTTGGATTTGGATATCCGGTTTGTGCGGTGATGTCATTGTGTAAGTCATATTTTTAGGATACCGTACATTTTCATAAATTGATATTTAAAATTTTCATTTACTTATCTTCATAAATCGCAATCCGTATAACTTACCTGTCTATCAAACCTGTTCGAAAGTGAGGTTTTGTTTTCAAAACCGGACTAGTAAATAATATCACAGGTATGTACTTACGCTTGTAAGTAATTCTGTACACACATCTCGTTTTGTTCAGGTGTATGAACGAGTTGAACGTGATCAAAACTTCGCGAATTATTAAAATAAAAGTAAATTATAAAAAAAGTCCTTTTCCTTAAGTTAGTTTCAAAATACATCTTTGTAATTCATTTTTAACTTTTTACGGTGTAAAGATAAGGAAAATTGTCCATAACCGATGTTTAATCGATTATTTAGGCTCGCCTACTCAACTCAACTAATTATTTTGGATAAATCCGTATTATAATTTTTTTAAATCAAAATTCGTTAACAATAGTTTACATATTCAAGATGTTCTAATGTTCTACCTTGCTGAAATGAGAATTTTCAACTGTATTGTATTTCATAATACAATAATAATAATATTTAGAATAAAGAACCACGTGTGTATATTTATTTTCTATTTCTGTGTAGATAATTAAGTCTAATTTGTTACTTAGGTTAATAGCAATGAAACACGCTATTAATTGTCTATTTTTCCATGGCTTATAAATCTCTTTCGGTCTTATTACAAAGCGTGGTTCATTGGCAGTTTCGGGTTTTAAAGAGTCTTTGTCACGAAATAAGTCCCATAGTCACGGCGCAACGCCACAGTCTTCGCGAAATTTAACATTTGCTGTCATTCCACACCATACTTTATAATTCTATACTTTACATTTTTACTATACCTGGTAGTCACGCTGCAGCTATATTGTGGTTCCAGCACGAATGCGTCGCATCGACCGGGGAAGGACCACGCTTTCAACGAATATATTATGTGTATGTAAAATAGCAACTTAATGCTGCTGTGTTTCGTATGGTGTTTGTAGAGAACCAGAAACCCTTTTTACTGGAAACGAGGCTTTCGATCTCAGTTCTCAGGGGCGACAACACATAATTTTGATTCATAATCGAGGATTGATGTAGATATCTATGAGCCACAGTATACCTTTACCATCAGGTGGACTGTGTGCTCGTTTGTTACCCTTATTCTGTAAAAAAGTTTCCATTTTTATTATTTTCCTCAAAATTTGAGGCTAATTACCAATTTCCTTTTTGTAATAAGACTGCTAGGTTTAAGTGATTAAAAGAAATGCGTGGATTGAAAAATGAAGTCTAAAGAGATGAGATGCGATTCTATCCAAAGATTAAACACAGTTGTTTTCGGTGTAAGGATTTATTACAGTATTAAACATTTATAATTATAACCAATGCTTTATACACTCAGATAGAGCCAGTGAGTGTTTCAAATTAACAGTAAACTAGTAGGATGTAATACCAAAGCATTATCTACCTTGTTTTTATTTCTGTTGAATTTTTTGTGTCCAAATATTAATGTTATGAGATAAAGTAACCAGGTATAGATTGTCTTATTAAGTGGCGAAGCTTGCGAAGTCACTTATTGATTTCACGATGTCTGTCCGTCTGTCCGTCTGTCCGTCTGTCCGTCTGTCCGTCTGTCCGTCTGTCCGTCCGTCCGTCCGTCCGTCAGTCCGTCCGTCCGTCCGTCTGTCCGTCCGTCTGTCCGCCCGTCCGTCTGTCCCACGATTATCTCGAGAACGGTTTCGAATTTTCAAATTCTGTTTTCAGCAATCGATTACTGATCACCCAGGCATCTGAACCTCCTATTTTGAAACTGATTGCTCAACGGCAACCGTTAGAAACCGCTACAAAGCTAATTGCTTCGCCACTTTGCTATGCTGTTAGCTTGCTAGGTTTATTAAAATCTGCACCACGCCTCCCTTGTATATTTGTTAGCTTATGTCACATTTACAGTATTGATTATCATAATCATAAAAGTGATAAAATCTACCAAAAATACATAGTAAGCGCGTGCAGTTTTAAATTAGACGATCTCTATATAATTCAAATTGTCGATTCGGAAAGCATTACGCACGAGTTGTGCAGGAAGTTAAAAAAAATGGCACATGTAATTATATTTATTTTATTTTGAAATAGTTACGAATTTAATGTTGTGACCGTATTTCGTTGTATTTTGCTTAATCCGTCTTTGAATGGCGTGTTAGCGTGTCATAACTGTGACATAAAATATGACGCTTAGATAGTTTTGTTGTCAGTAAACCCAATCCTGTTCTGTACCATTCTAACGTCTGTGTCACGCTCATAGTTAGTTTATATTCCTGAATCTTTATTATATAACGCCAGCTGGCCCAGCAGAACTTGTTCTGCCCTTTCCTGTAAGTGGCGCGTTATGTTTCACTTCGAAACACTCCGGACCTTATGCAGTGTAAATGTAAAATTTATCAATATCTCCACCACAGCGCCACCTATCTGGTCCTTATTTTTTTTGGAATTTATATCGCCTAATTAATTATATTCTGATTTATCGATAGGTTTTTTATAATTACACAGTAAAAATAATTATGGAATCAAGGTATTATTATCAAGTATCTGAGAATAACGATTGTAATGGACAGAAAAACGCCACGGGAAATGTTTGTAAAATAAAAATCATATAATAATGAAAATGGTATTGGCTTCTTAAGTTGAAATTGTGAACAATATGAACTTGGACAATATTTTAATTGTAATTTTTGCGTAACTTTTTATTTAGTCAGGAGGCAACCTCCTGACTAAATCCTTACTTTAGTCAAGGGGGTAATCCTTCAAGCATCCTCATGTAGTCCTGTAGGTAAGTGTACTAAGTAAATTGGGAAACACTGGTTGTGGAAAATATATAAGAGTGTAAATTCATATTATGGAAAATCAGAACATCAAAATCAAACGAGAGACATTTTTGAGGTTGATGTTTAATTCCAATAGAGTTTATATTTTAACAAGAAATCCAATTTGAAAATCTATTATGAAAATAAACCAAAAATGACGGCAGACGCGGCGCTATTAAGTTAATAAGTTTATTAAGTGAATTTAAATTACGTTGTCTTTCTGTCTAGACAAAGAGATTCAAATATTTATATCTAGCAGACTGTTGACAGCTGTATTAGCTGATCATTCACATTCACAATTGTGCACAAGATATTATTTGTACAAATAACTAAAAATATCTATTCTTCTTACAAAATTAGGCTGTTTGTGTAAGAAAATTCTATCACGTTAAAATAGTAAAAACAAAATAGATAATTAAATTTTTAAGTAATGTTTAAACACGATATGCGACATGATCTTATTTTTAATTTAAAAAAAAAACTAAAATAACACGCATTGATCGTGACCTGTAATGATCTTGGTGAGAACAGTTTCAGTTAGTTAACAGTGGTAGAGCCACGCAGCAGCTTTTGCTGTCACACGGATGGGCCGGCTCGAACCGGGGTGGTACCACGACCTCACAGAATACCAGCGTGAAGTAGAGGTTTACCTCTGCGTTTCGCTTGGTGAGTGCAGGTGGCCGGAGGCCCTTTTTACTGGAAATGAGGCATTCCTTCCTAGTCCTCACGGGTGACAACGCATCTGCATTTTGATTCGCAAACGAGGATAGATGTAGATCTCTATGGGCCGCAGCAACCACTTACCATCAGGTGGACTGTGTGCTCGTTTGTCACCCTAATCCTATAAAAAAAAAATACGTAAGGTGAATTTTTGACAATTATTCTGTTATCATCGTTCCTCAACACGTATGCAAACTACTAAATTATGTCATATTATTAATTTATAGTCGTCCAAAAGTAGGTCAAAATGTAATTAAAAATTCTATTACATTCATACATTTGCATTACATACTCGTACATACTTAAATACATGTCAAGCTAATAAAAGCTAGTTAAAAATTAAAATGAACTGAAGTATTTAATCATACTAAAAAAGTGACAAATGAACTTAGAGTCCACCTGATGGTAAGTGCCTACTGCAGCCCACGGACACCTGCAACCTACCTCCAGAAAAGAAGGCTATAGATGCATTGTCACCAATGCCTCAAAGCCTGTGATTATATGACCCAAACACAGCAGTGCACGCACTGCTACTTGGCGGTAGGAATAGGTACATTTTTACGTGGTAGAGCCATGCTGCAGCTATATTTGTAGTATAGTTGTAGCACGAATGGGTCGCTTCGACCGGGGAAGGACCACGCTCTCACAGAATACCAGCGTCAAATAGCAGCTTTACGCTGCTGTGTTTCGTATGGTGAGTGTAGAGAACCGGAGACCCTTTTTACTGGAAATGAGGCATTCCATCTTAGTCCTCACGGGTGACAACGCATCTGCATTTTGATTTGTAATAGAGGATAGATGTAGATGTATATGGGCCGCAGCAACCACATACCATCAGGTGGACTGTGTGCTCGTTTGTCACCCTTATCCTACAAAAAAAAAGGTAAGAGAGTGGTACCTACTCAGACGGAACTTCTAGGCAAAAAGGAGTTCGTCCACCTAATATATTACTTCTCAGCTTTATGGCTGATTAGCTTTACAACGGTACTCATGTATACAAAGATAAAAAATTACTTTAAAACAAATAAAAAATAAACAAAATTTTCTTTTTAAAATAAACAAGGCGTCTTCCATTAAAATTTATTCTAGCCGTAAATCAGTCTTCCGATATTTTTAGTTTAAAAAAAAATATATAAATACTAATTAGCTAAGTCGTGTGTTACTGAAAGTACACACTGTTTACGTTTCGGTAAATGCCCAGGTAAAAGCACCAAACTACTTCGGCTGCTGATATTTTACTCATCGCCAAGTGCTTCAGCGTTTATTTTCATAATATATAATGCAAGCTAGTAAATAAACATTCGGTTCTCAGCGAGGCATCGGCTGCCGGACACTGAACCCGTTACATCGTTTTTAGACCAACGACCTTGTGTGAAACTGTGATGGGTTTAGATTTAATAACTTTCTTTTAAGTATTAGTAGAATATTGCAAAGGATTGAGAATATGGTAAAGGGATTGCATCTATATATGTATAATAAAAAAAGTAAAGTTACATTTTTTATATACATCCCACAGCTGGGCACAAGCTGCCTCTCTTTTTCTGAGAGGGTTGCAGGCAATCAGAACGCCGCGCTGCGCCAGTGCGTGTTGATGGACTACACATCGTGTTTACTCATGATATTTTCCTTCACCACAAAATATCCGAAACTGGGTTGCCGCCGCACTATGAAATTACGGCGAGCGCTTAGCTCCTAAGCTATCACAGCTTCTGTATCTCTATCTATCTATCTCACATATCTCAGATATCACTATGTCTCTATCACATATCTCACGGAATACCAGCGTAAAATGGCAGGTCAATCCTGCTTTTTCGTATGGTGAGTGCAGCGATCCGGAGACCTTTTTTACTGGAAATGAGGTATTTCATCTTAGTCCTCAGGGGTGACAACGCATCTGCATTTTGATTATTAATCGAGGATACGTGTCGATAACTATGGGCCACAGATTCCACTTACCATCAAGTGGTTTATGTGCTCGTCCGTCACCGTTATTCTATAAAAAAATAAATGTATCCATAACACAATTTTATATACAAGCAATTTCCTTAATCAGTGCGTTTGTATAGTTTCTTTATCATCAAATCACACAAGATATATTTATAAACTAAACAAAACTAACAACAGAAAATCTATTAGAAGAAACGTCGGTTCCAATCATTTCGGCGAATGTTTGGATCTTCAATAAAAATCACTTCTTACATATTTTTTTTAAATAATGATCATTCAAATGTAAGATTAAAACATTATATTAATCAAAAAATCATTTTTCTTAAGTTTACAAATATTTTTTCCTCAACAATGCTTCCCTTTCACGGATGCGTTCATTAAATACATTTCCCGGCGCGGCGGAGAGTTTCTTGGCACTTGGTGGCCTATTTTCTTTTGAGGGATGTCGCAATCCCAACCCAGCGTAATCGAAGTGTCTGCGACTTGTTCGGGATACGCCACCGCCTCGGGGTTTTTTCGACAAACATTTTATTCTAATCCACCAGCAAGGATCTCTTTACTGCACAGTAAAGAGATCCTTGAGAGAGATTGCTTGTAGACTACAGTGTCAAACTGAACTTTTTTTAAATTATTTTAACTAAAAAATATGCATGTCAATCATTTTAGTTCTTTAAAGTCCGCTTTTTATTTAAAGACAAATTTTTTATCTTTTTGATTGAAGTAGGGAATATCAAAAGCTCGAATAACGTCTAAATAGTTACATATTAAAAACTTCATTCCCTATTTTTACACCCTTAAAGGTAGAAAGAAGTTTTTCTCTATTTAATAAAATAGGAAATATTAAAATTCTTCCACAATTCATCACACGCAAACATATCGAGTAAAATTTATACGTGGCCATGCTGCAGCTATATTAGTAGTATAGTTGTAGCACGAGTGGGCCGGCTCGACCGGGGAAGGACCACTCTATCACAGAATACCAGCGTAAAATATCAGCTTAACACTGCTGTGTTTCGTGTGGTGAGTGTAGAGAACCAGAGACCCTTTTTACTGGAAAAGAGGCATTCCATCTTAGTCCTCATGGGTGACAACGCATCTGCATTTGGTTTTTTTGTTGAGGATAGATGTAAATATCTATGGGTCACAGCAACCACTTACTATCAGGTGGACTGTGTGCTCGTTTGTCACCTTATCCTATAAAAAATGTACATAAAAACACACTCGAATTGAGACCCTCCTCTATTTTTGAAGTCAGCTTAAAAGAGTGGAAATCAGTCTCATGGCTTAAGTCAGCAGATAGTTTACACCATTATTTGCTATGATATTTTAGCCTTTAATTAACCTTTATCGACAAGTATCTACGGTGACGTTTGATTATGACATTTACTTATTTTCTTATATGTTTATATTAACATCACTAACAAAAGACACGTTTTATGATCCAATGTCTCCCAGGTCAAAGGTTAGTTCCGCAGGGACTGCTAAAAGTTCACTAGTAAATGTCGCTGAAACACCGACATTAGATTATAAAACAATAAGGTCACGCAAAGCCAAAATTGTTTTTCTGGTTCGTTTCACCGGATTTTAGCGTTCCTTAAGTTGCCGTAGTAAACCTTTGATGTATGTATATTTATATATAAATTATATAAAAAAAGTTTTTCATTAACTATCATTAAAAATATAATTAATGTGGTTGCATCGCATCGTTGTTAGAATTGACATCAGTAAGTACTGTTAGAGCATTTTATGGTTCGTACAAGTTAATAATTTGAAGAAAACTGCGTGTAAAATGAGTATCATAAAAAGTAACTACACTATTATTGGATTATATGGAAATTATTATAGAAGCAGAAAATGATTCCGGATTAATAATAACAATAAGAAGGCCGTATAGTCACACTTTAAATAGTATAGTGTAACGCTCTTGATCTAAAACCTTTTTTTAAAGTCAATTAATATTAGGGGTTAAAGTATTAAATTGCTGTTTCTGTTTTTGAAATATACAAACTCCTTTTTTCTATGACAACATAAAGAAGTATTTTTCGTCAATCTACACATTTCTGCCATTTTGAGGAATGTTCATTTATGCCTTTGCAATAAAACTTTGGGGATCTGGAATCTCCAGTCTATAAAGATAATGACACTTGTACCGCTTCATTAGAATTTTTTTTACCTTCCGGGAAATAGTCTAGGTAGGTAGGTATGGGTAGTACGGAAGACGACTTAGTATCTCGATCTTTCTCGTGCGTTCTTTAGTCGTATCCTGTCTAAACGCAGCATTGATATTTTCGAGCCGTCTCAGCTGCGTTAGGACTACGGCGGAACTCGTACTCAAAAGTTAATCTCATTTTTAGATCACCATGCTTAACTCAAACACTGAATGTGAAAACTATTGAAAGACAAACTATATAGAATGACAATGTCAAACTAAAAATGCTTTAATCACGAATCTAAAATCATGTCAGTTTAATTTTAATACAAAGTGGCTACACCTATTAAAACGGCTACTTCGTATTTTAAACCATATTACTAAGCAGCGACTATGAGGCTTATAATAATAAATAATACGAATGAAAATTAAAATATGAATGATGGCTATGAATATTCTAAAACGATTTATTCTAAAATCTAAAACGGAACTCTAAATCTATCTAAAACCATTGAAAAGTAGCAAGTATCACTATGTTTGTTTCTCTTAATGTATATTGGTTGGACAACTTGTTTTATTTTACTTAGGAAATATATGCGATGTTTTAACTTTGGTTATAGAGTGATCGTAAAACGATAATTGTTTGGATTTGAACAGTGTTCTTGTATATTTTTTTTTACGATCGAAGTGGTTGCTGTGGCCCATAGACATCTATATTTATCCTCAATTAAGAATCAAAATGCAGATGCGTTCTCACCTTGTCTTCAGTGAAAAGCGTTCCCGGTTCTCTACACTCACCATACGAAACACAGCAGCGTTAGGCTGCTATTTTACGCTGGTATTCTTAAGAGAGCGTGCTCCAACCCCGGTCGATTCGACCCATCCGTGCCACAACCACAACATAGCTGCAGCGTGGCTTTATGACGTTTAATGTATGTTGGATTTCAACGTGATATAGTGCAATGCATTCGTATGAACGATCGGTAACTATTTTTTTTAAATTGAGTTTACTAACAAACTTATATTCACCCTGATGGTAAGTAGTTTTTGTACGTGGTAGAGCTAGTATAGTTAGTATAGTTGTAGCACGTAGGTATGGGTAAAAATATCGATATATCGATATTTTTTAAAAATATATCGATATATATCGTCGATATTTGAAATCGCGATATATCGACATATCGATATTTATTTTAGAGTATCGAATTCGTATCAATTTCGATATATTTTAAAATATTGTATCGTTTTTTTCGTCGTCCAACCGTCAGTAGAGAAAATTTTGGACCTTATCTTTACATCATTCAAATGATGACGATATATCGATATATCGACATTTATCACGCGATATATATCGATACTGTTTAAAAATATAGATTCGATATATATCGATATATTTTTTACCTTCGCCCATCCCTAGTAGCACGAATGGGTCCGCTCGACCGGGGTAGGATCACGCTCTCACAGAATACCAGCGTCAAATAGCAGCTTAACACTGCTGTTTCGTATGGTGAGTGTAGAGAACCGGAGACCCTTTTTATTGGAAAAGAGGCATTCCATCTTAGTTCTCACGGGCGTCAACGCATCTGCATTTTGATTTGCAAACGAGGATAAATGTAGATGTCTATGGGCCACAGCAACCACTTACCATCAGGTGGACTGTGTGCTCGTTTGTCACCCTTATCCTATAAAAAAGTAGCTATTGTAGTCCATGGACACCTGTAACCAACTTCAAACAAAGAAGACTACAGGTTCGTCATCTATGAGGACTAATACTACAGCCTGTAACTATACGGGCTCTCTATACCTTTTAGACCGGAACATAGCAAAGCAAAAAGAGCTATTTGGCGGCAGAAATATCTAAGTAAGTACATACCCAGACTCCTAGGCATAAAAGGAGCCCCACCACCTATTTAAATACCATGGGCTTCAGTAGCCACTTTCAAGTGGACTTGTAAGTTCGTTTGTCACCTCAGTTTTATAAACAAGTGAATTTAAAATAATACCACTTTTTTCATATTCTTGCATTGTCGTCCGCATTTGAGCTATATTCGAAATTTCAAGTTTCCAGCTCAACGGGAAGTTAGTTTAAAATCAATTACTAAATTCCACCCAGAACGACACACAAACAAGAAATTTAAGTTTTTATACAATTGTGACTTTTTTTATAGGATAAGGGGGTGACAAATGAGCACACAGTCCACCTGATGGTAAGTGGTTGCTGCGGTCCATAGACATCTACATCTATTCTCTATTAAAAATCAAAATGCAGATGCGTTGTCACCCGTGAGGACTAACATGGAATGCCTCATTTCCAGTAAAAAGGGTCTCCGGTTCTCTACACTCACCATACGAAACACATTCTGTGAGAACGTGGTCCTTCCCCAGTCGAGCCGACCCATTCGTGCTACATCTATACTACTAATATAGCTGGCAGCATGGATCTACCACGTAAAAAAACTTAGAATAAGACTAGCAATCGCTTACAGGAGCGATATCAGAAAAAGAAATATCATACACATGGATTTACACATATTCTAGATTTATTAAAGGTTTTATGATAGGAATCTCTATGTTAAATTGCTTTTACAACCATGGTTTTGTTTCAACTTTATATTGTTACTAAATAATCATATCTCTGTGACCCGAGGCGCCGTGATGTCGCGTCTGAAAACAAATGCTACAAAAATTCATCTCAGTGCTGCTTGGATTACGAGGGTGACACTGAAAGTTCTTAGAAAATCAAAAACTGAACAAACTAGCAAGTTTGTTCAGTTTTTTCTTAATTATATCTTTAATTTATAAGTTTTGTTTTATTATATCTTTTCAAAATAGTGTCCTTTTACATCAATACATCGCTATATCCGATGATGATTCTGAACCACTGAGAAAAGCACTTTGCCCACTCGTCCTTAGGGGTCTCTTCGACGGCATTTTGTAACGCAGGCACTGCTTCCATAAAACGTTTTCCTCGAAGTTTTTCATTTATTTTCAGAAATAAATAAAAATCGCAAGGTGCGAGGGTGGGGCTATAGTGTGGGTGACCCAGTAATTCCACGTCTGACGTCGCCAAGTAGTCGGTTGATTGCTTGGCGGTGTGCGACGACGCGTTGTCGTGATGAAGGAGAATCGTACTGCGAGGTCGTTTCTCCCGAACTTTTTCTAAGACAAGTGGCAAACAATTGTTAGTGTACCCCTCTGCAGTAACTGTTTTTCGATCTTCTAAAACAATTGTTGCGTAATGACTTGTCCTTCCGAAGAACGAGGCTATCATCGTTTTTCCCACGCTTTGACCTCTCTTCTTTTTAGTTGGCAACTCGTCGGAAGGAAACACCCAGACAACAGACTGTCTCTTAGTTTCAGGATCATAACAATAAATCCAGCTTTCGTCACCCGTAGTATGTCGAACAGAGCATTTGAGTCACCTCCGTAAAATCTTTGAACCATTTCACGACACCTATTAACACGAGTGAGTTTTTGGGCCTCTGTTAAATTATGAGTTATCCACCGGGCGCAAAGCTTCCTGACCGCTAAAGTTCATAGAGAATTTTCTGCACTTAGCTCATACCGATGCCTAAGCTTGTCCGAATCTGCTGATAAGTCACTCTTTGGTCAGTCTCTATCATACGTCGTACAACACTTATGTTATCTTCAGTCGTCGCCGTAGAAGGCCGTCCCTTACGCAGATCATCGGTGAGATTAGTGTGACTACGTTTAAACTCATTAAACCAGTTGTAAACGGTGGCACGAGATGGGGCTTCATCGTGAAAGGCCAATCGAAGTCTATTATAACTTTCTTGTTGACTTAAATGACATCGAAAGTCATTAAAAATCATTATACGAAAAGTTTCTCGCGTTAAATTCATGCTGACGTGACACAGACAATTTTCAACTTGCCGCCAAATCGTAAACAAATGAGAAATTAATTAAATACATACATAATAATATTGGCAACGCGTTCCATTTTCAAAATTTGAACTTATTAAGTGGCGAAGCTTGCGAAGACACATTGATTTCACGATGTCTGTCCGTCTGTCCCACGATTATCTCGAGAACGGGTTCGAATTTTCAAATTCTGTTTTCAGCAATCGATTACTGATCACCCAGGCATCTGAACCTCCTATTTTGAAACTGATTGCTCAACGGCAACCGTTAGAAACCGCTACAAAGCTGATTGCTTTGCCACTTTGCTATGCTGTTAGCTTGCTAGGTTTATTTTTTTATTATATCGTTTACAAGTGGCCAGTTCTAAAAACTTTCAGTGTCGTCCTCGTATTGCTACACGCCCTTTTGTGAAATCTTTTGTGAAAATACAATTTATCACTAATCCCATCGTTTACAAAAGCGGCTATAAGCTTACAAGATTTATTACATACTTATAAGTTAACAACGATAGAATTTATGTACTTACATAAATTGTTTTATTTGCATTCACTGTCTAAATGTGGTTTAATTTTTTTTAATACAATATATATAAACCTCTAACTGTGCGAATTGTAACAAATTAAATGATAGTTTGTTATTTTATTTTGTTTATTACATTAATTTGTCATAAAAGTATAAGAGTTAAGTAATCCCACTGTTGAGCGCAGGCCTCGCTATATTTTTAATTTATCTGACCCGTTGGTTTCCTCACAATGTTTTCCTTCACTGACGAGAACATGGTAAATGAGGTGGGCCGTGTTAGGTCATATACGCAATATTGTTTTTACTCTGTGGTCAAAGTTGTGACTTAATTATAAGTACATAATATGTGCTTTTTTAATATTATAATATACATAATACATATGTGTGTGTAAATATTTTGGAGTTGGTTTATTTGCAACGCTATTATACCTATAGATATTCTAGTTATTGTTACCTAATTGCCTATTTTTTAATCTGGCTCTTCTTCTGATCTAATTCGACATACCATATTGTTAAAAATACCAGTTTACTGATTGGATAGTATTAATTTTTTTATATGTAGTTGCCGGGAATGTGTCGGGGAACTTTGCATTAGATCGACCTTTAAATGCAAACTATTATCAAAAAATATCGTCCAATATAAACGCGCCAATCATTATGTTAACGGCGACGATGAAGTGATACAGAGATTACGATCGGATCGTTTCCTCGCTTTCCCGGACGTAGTGGACAGCTTTGCCATATTGCGAACGTATGCGCTCCTCGTAACTGGCGGTTACGGCGCTTACGTAAGTATTAACGAGCCACATTGGTCGCACGTTTGTGTAAATATATATTATTATCTGTGGTAGAGCCACGCTGCAGCTATATTATGGTTTTAGCACGAATGGGTTGGTTCGACCGGTGAAGGTTTATACTCTCACAGAATACCAGGGTAAAATAGCAGCCTTAATGCTGCTGTGTTTCGTATGGTGAATTTAGTTACTCGGAGACCCTTTATACTGGTAACAAGGCATTACATCATAATCCTCAAGGACACATCGGCATTTTGATTCTTAATTGAGGGTAGATGTAGATGTCCAATGGCCTCAACATCCACTTACCATCAGTAGGACTGTCTTTGTCATCCTAATTCTATAAAAAATAATAATGTGTAAGTAAAAACAGTAATGGTGACTTTCAACTTACTGTGAGGGTTGCTAAATGCTTAGATGTTTTTATTCTAAAACAGTTTTTTTTATTTAATAACTAATTTTGGTAGAGCCACGCGGCAGCTTTTGCTGTCGCACGGATGGGCCGGCTCGAACCGGGGTGATACCACGACCTCACAGAATACCAGCGTGAAGTAGAGTTTTGCCTCTGCGTTTCGCTTGGTGAGTGCAGGTGGCCGGAGGCCCTTTTTACTGGAAATGAGGCATTCCATCTTAGTCCTCACGGGTGACAACGCATCTACATTTTGATTTGTAATAGAGGATAGATGTAGATGTCTATGGGCCGCAGCGGCCACTTGCCATCGGGTGGACTGTGTGCTCGTTTGTCACCCTCATCCTATAAAAAAAAAAGTTTAGTTACATAAATGTCTACCTCTGCAATGACATGTAAGGTAAAATTAGAAAGTACACACATATATCGACGAACAATTAAAACCGGTTGTGCTAGCCTATTATGCGACGATTAAACGCTTTGTAAGCATTAATCGCTTAGTTTATTTTTACCAAATGAAGAAAATATTTTCGAACGTGGAGACGTACGTGCTTTTCTTCCACGTTCGAAAATATTGACAAATCACTTAATAAATGTATGTATGTATTGTACTCTAAGGTGTGAGGCGGGTGCAGTTGAACGTCGATAAATGTAATTTCAGATTTATTGATTTGCCATAAGGACTCAAATTATATGCAACAAATTTCAAAGCGAGTTAGACGCGGGTGCTGACGCGCGCGGCGTGCGCGTAGCGGGTGCGTGTCGTGGGAACGCGGCCTAAATCCTTTTTTAAACCCAAAAAAACATAACACAAACACTCACGCCTGTCACCCAGAGTGGTAGGCAGAGACTATGGACTTCCATTTGGCACAATCCTGACACACCTCTCTCGCTTCCTCCACATCCATATAACGCATACACGATCGTCGGTTAAAGGTACTCTTGATTTGGCTCATTTTCAATATATCACCAATTTGGTCGATAAAGTTTGGCTTAGGGCGTCCCTCCCCTTCCCGACTCTGACGTTCACCTCTGCAACTTAAATTTGCTTTGTCACTCTATCCTCATTCATTCTTTCTACATGACCAAACCACCGAAGCATTATTTTTTAATCCTGCTCACATCATCTTGCAAAGCCCAATCTTCTCTTATCAAACAATTTCTCACTCTATCATTCAGATGCATCCCTAACAAACTCCTTAATGACATGATTTCTACAGCGTTTATTCTACTCTCGTGCTTCTTCTGCCACACCCAACTTTCACTATCATACATTAAAGTAGGGACTAACACAGCATTGTGAGTTGCCATACGTGCCTTTTTGGACACATTCTGATTTCCCACAATAGAGTGTAAAGCCCTATTCACTCTAATTCCTGCGTTCACTCGTCGTTCTATATCCTTATTATATCTACCATCCCTCCTAAATAAAATAGAGCAATTGTAGTTTTTTTTTCTTATAACTGTACTGGCCGCCGCCGAAATTCGGTCTGGAGGACATTATTATTATATGCACTTAAAAATGTATTTAACGAGACTATTCCGAGCATTCATTATTTTTTAGGTGGTAGGATTAATTTTTAGTAATGGCGGTGTAAGAATATCCACTACCCGATATCATCCCGTGGGTGTCGCAAGAGGCGACAGTGGGAAACAAATCAGGAGATGGGCAACAGCGTCTTACTAATAATGACTAACAATAAAAAGCTACGCTTGCCAAGCGTGGCAACTATGGCAAATATCATCCCCCCTATGAGGCAATCTATGAGGGAGGCCTTTGTTCAGCAGTGGACTTTAATGATAAAAAATATTTGAAGGTTGCAGCAGATGTCCTTGGGCGGAAGGGTGGATTGTAAGTTCGCTTTTGACTTCAATTTTTATAAAAAAAATCAGTATGCAGACACCGTACCGGTGTAATGCAATACAATCGAAGAGCATTGAACTTGGAGGAAGGGTCCTTGCCATAAATGATCTTTGCAACACCATGTACGAATTGAACTGTTTTAAATGAATCATACGTTAGCTAAGCTATTTCTAGACCTGGGAAACACTGCTGTCGCCAGTGATCTCATACTTCACTTAGTAATAGCTAAACTGAATCTTTATAGACTTACAATTAATCATTAGTACAAATACTTCTATTTATATTTGTATGTTGTATTAGAAATTCTCGGTTATTCTGACAGTCGTCTGCTTAGCTGACGTAAAATACATAAAGCCAAAGAGATCTAAATATATAGGTATACCAATTACTTAAATGTCTTTTCATAAAGCTTACCTATTGTGCCTTTATATAATATGTGACCAGTAAAAAGTAAATCTATACAAATAAATAAAATTGAAGTGTCTGTTTGTAATGTCAAAATTAGAGCGTTTTACTAAATGCATACCTATGAAAGTATAAACGGTGCTTATAATAAAAATACACCTTTTAAAATTTTTGTCTCTATCTGTCTGTTTGTTCCGGCTAATCTCCGAAACGGCTGGACCGATTTTGACGTGACTTTCACTGGCAGATAGCTGATGTCATAAGGAGTAACTTAGGCTCCTTTTATTTTAGAAAAACAATTAGGGTTCCTCGTAAAAAAATTGAAACCCTAAATTACACGCGGGCGAAGTCGCGGGGAACAGCTAGTACTAAAATAAAATTAGTACAATTCTAGGACTTACACAATACATATTATTATTACGTTCATTGTAAAAATGTCATAGCTTAAAATAAGATTTTATGTAAGTTAAAATTATACAATAATTTTGTAAATTTCTGTAGTTATTATATAGTATATTAATGTATAACAAACATTTACTATATAAGTGGTATGTATAAAGTTTCTAATCCGCAAATCTGCATTGCAGTGGCCTCGCCTACGGTCTATTAAATCCCTCTTCTAAGAGAAAATCTTTGCGCTATTAATGTTTGAACTTCGACTTAACAAATATTTTTCCGCTGTGAAAGTTATTATATGTATATTTCCGTCAGAGGTCTTCTCTCACTATTGAGGTTTTGGGCAAGGAAGTGTCCGCCGCGCTGCCCCGATACATGTTAACATGTCTTCGATATATTATCATTTCTTTATTTCTCAGACACGCAGCTCACGATGTTTTCCTTCACCGACGGGTACGTGGTAAATCAGCCACTAGATATTGCAATTAACAATTTCATTGGTGCCGGCCGAAATTGAACCCGGGTCGCTCGCGTACTGTGAAATTTGCGGTGTAATGACAAAAATTATCCAATTATTTTAAAATTTGGTACGCGAACTTTTATAATGATGTTGTCATAGTGTGATTATATCACAGAGTGCTTTCATGAGTTTCTTCTTTCTCTTTAGCTCGCAAAATTAACGAGATTAGGAATTATACCATAAGTACCTACAGTTATAGTGATTCCCGAGGGTATCGTAAGAGGCGACAGAGGGAAAATTAAACAACAGATGGGCAGCAGCATCTTCCTGATAACAACTCCGCCTGCCAAGCGTGGCGATTATGGCAAAATACCCCCATAAGGCAATCTATGAGGGAAGCTTATGTTCATCAGTGGCCTTTAATAGGCTGTAATGGATGGATGGAGTTGTAATGACAAAGATTAGCATATGATCGAATTAAATGGAAACAATCTAATCTCGCTCAAGGTCTTTGGCTATAACTCGTTGACCACTGCTCGGTATACATGATTGTGGCTGAACTACATGATCAGTGATTTCAACGATGCGTGACGACTTACCGCTTCATGACTTTTCTGTATTTAGACGTGTGTACGTGTTTGGAAGCAGCGGAACACGTGTGCTTAGTATACAGATAACACGTGTACATAAACACAACCGTCAGCTCTTTCCAGTTGCCCGCGCGAATGTTTATTTTATCACTTGTACACACACAAAGTTATTTTATTTTATTTTATTTTAGGATACCTATAAATTTACCATTGCATAGTTTTAACCTGCAGATTAGAAAATAAAAAAGTCGCATGCTAAATAAGTTTGATGCGATGATTCCAGGCAGCAATTTATTCTATTTTTATTCCATTAAGTATAACAAATTGGGGTGTGTTGTTACTTCGTTTAAATTATTAAAATAAAAGTTGTGTAACTAATCGTAACATATTTAATAAAACTAATAAACATTCAACTCAATGTGCTCTGGATAAGAGTTGATTATTCCTGTAGCCACGTTCATCTCGCTAATCTCAGTATTATGGAAAGTTATGTGAATGTGGTTTAGATAAGAGAAACACAAACCATATGTATATTTTAGCAGCCCTAAAATTTCATCATTCATGTATGATTATTTGCTCGGTTTAAACCTACGAGAATATTTATTTTATATAAATATTTATTATACATGAGAGTCATATGGGTCGGCTATATAGCTCGAAGAACCGACCACCGATAGGGAAGAAAAGTTCTCGACAGGCATCCTCGTACAGGTAAACGAAGTGTAGGGCTGCCTCTCACTAGATGGTGTGACGAACTGGTAAGAGATACAGGAAGTCTATAAATGCAGGTGGCTCAGAATCATACTTTGTGACATTCTTTGAAGGAAGCTTATGTTCAGTAGCGGACTGATGACGGTCTGTAATGATGATGATGACACGAGAATAAGTAACTTTAACTATATATAGAAGATAAAGTCTGTATATTAAATTTATAATACATAAAGGACTGTCCAACTGAAGGCTAAACTGTTAGTGATGGTACGATTGTTAATGGGCAATGCGGAAGTAGACAATTTAACGATTCATCGTGAGTCTATCGTAGCTAACGTGCTTATGTTGGCGGCTAGGGAGCGCGGCCTCAACACTTCATTAGTTATACTGGCCATTTAGTTTGTATCATGTTTAGATTCGGTCACAAATCAAACAGTGAACGTTATACACTTTCCTATTACTTTCCTATTTAGTGGCTTTAGTTTTGAAGATTCACTGTTTTAAAATCAATATAAAACCTACATTTCCTGTACTGAAGACGAGAAAGCGTATTTGCTATAAGATCCGCATACCGCTACAGCCTATCTAAAGTCCACAGGTGAACGAACATAGGCTTCTCGTATAGATATAACAGTGGTAGAGCTACGCGGCAGCTTTTGCTGTCGCACGGATGGGCCGGCTCGAACCGGGGTGGTACCACGACCTCACAGAATACCAGCGTGAAGTAGAGGTTTACCTCTGCGTTTCGCTTGGTGAGTGCAGGTGGCCGGAGGCCCTTTTTACTGGAAATGAGGCATTCCATCTTAGTCCTCACGGGTGGCAACGCATCTGCATTTTGATTTTTAATAGAGAATAGATGTAGATGTCTATGGGCCGCAGCAACCACTTACCATCAGGTGGACTGTGTGCTCGTTTGTCACCCTTATCCTATATAAAAAAAAATAGATTACCTCATAGGGGAATATTTACCATAGTTGCCACACTTGGCAGACGGTTTGGCAACCGCAGTTTATTTATTTTTTAATTTGTTATTAGGGAGACGCTGCTGACGATCTCCTGGTTTGTTTCTCTCTGTCGCCTCTTCCGATACCCACGGGACGTTAAGGGGTAGTGGATATTCTTACACCGCCACTACATAGTAAGGTAAGATCTCGCCATGTAATACAAAATTAAAATTTATTTTTAACAGTATTTTATGTAATTGATGCACAATTGTGAAAGGCAAAAGTTGGAGTTATTTGCAGCATTACCTTTCCTATTCGTGCTACCAGTGCATCCAACTATCAACTCAACTTCAAAACTAACTGCACTACAACTTTTGTTACACCATCAATAAAAAGACGCGTGATTCACTTAAAAATGAGGTGGAGGAAAAATTTAATCCCATGAAGTGTATGTTCACTTAACTAACACGTCCATCCTATATAATCCTATCTTCTTCTTCTAGTTGAGTTTATTTAGTCGACTTAAGATAGTCGACTAAATAAACTCAACTAGATAACTAAGCTTTAAAATGTCTTACAATCCAGGGTCTATCTCGGTATCTCAGCCGCTGCTCTGCCGTTAAGCTAAATAAGTAGTGTGCAGTTATGTTTCATTTTAAAAGCAACTCTTTTCGTTTGTGAATCGAGATTCTATATAAAATCTCTGCTTGTTATAATTTAATGTTACACAGGACTGTAATGAAATTATGGGTTACACTGTTAATGTAATGAGCACATTCCGGTAAATTTTACATCTTGTATGTCAAACATACATACTCGTAGTTTCACGCTACAGGCGTCCCCGAGGGAGTAAGCAGAGTCCAAGAGCAGCGATTTATTTGGACCACGTTAAGCCAAAAAATATATAGTTGGTTAGCCCATCGCCTACACACTTACACAACCAATATCCCATTATCAATTACGTTATGCTAGGCCAGTAACACAGTTGACATATTCTATTTTATACATTTTAAAGTCCCCTGTCAAGAAAGTGAAATAGAATCTATAAGTCCGAAAATCAACATAGAACGCACACATAGTCCACTACTAAATATTGATCTTCCCCAAAGAATTTTGTTTATAATGAAATAAAGGAATTATTTTATAAACCAAGATTTCAACTAAACGAAAAAAAACGTGAGGTTTCAGCATATACGAGTATAATATGCGGTTGTGCAATGTTTGGACGACGACGGCTTAAAAAGTCCGGCTCAAAAAGAAATGAAAAATTGGCGAACATTCCTAGCTGTATTCGGCCTCCGGCACGTAATATTCCCATTTTATACGAAAGAGCCGAGATATATTCCGTTAAAAGCTTTGTGTATAAGTAGCTTGATGAAATTGCTGGATTATTCCGAAATAATCTTACAATTTATTCCACTCGTTTTTACTCCATTTTAAACGAGCTGTTTAAAATGGAGCCATTTTAAACCACTGGCGGCTGATGAAATAACGACTTTAATTGCAAGGGTGTTAAACTTCGAGTCAGGCATATGAAAATCCATATATTGTAGAAATATTCTTGTCAGGTTGGAGACAGGCATGTTAGGCACGCGACGGAGGCCGAGGGAGTTTATAATTAGATCATACACGTTCTTGTGAATCTTTCCCTTGTACATATTTAGCTTAATAATATTGCCTATATCCCTGACACTATATTAAATTTTGTACATTCAAATTAATCATCTTATTTTTTTATGATATTTTAGACAAGTGGTACGACTCTTCTATCTAAGAGTCAGTCTGGTATACCACCTTTTCGCCTATTTCTGCCGCCAAATGGCAGTGTGTTCACTCCTGTGTTCCGGTTTGAGAGATATAAAGAGCTAGTATAAATTATAGCCCGTAAGACATTCCATCTTAGTCCTCAGAGGTGAACAATGCATCTGTAACCTTTCTTTTATGTGACGTTGTTTGCAGGTCAGCCACTTACCATCCGGTGGACTGTAAGTTAATTTTTCACTTCAGTTTTATTTTCTATAGTCTCTATATATAAAAATTATTCGCTGTCCGTTAGTCTCGCTACAACTCGAAGATGGCTTGGACGATTTTGATGAAAATTTTTGTGTACGTTTGAGTGGGTCTCTGGATGATTTTTAGATTCACAATAATTGCACCCGATGGGTGGCGCTGTTGTCGAGATCCAGAAATCACCCGAGTGAAGCCGAGGCGAACCGCTAGTTATATATAAATATTTTGTGTAATTTAAAATATTGGTAAATCCAATTGGGCATACCTTAAGCGCAATAAAAAAATTACGTATAACATGATTATACGGAATTATTAAAGTAGTTTAAATACATTTCGACAGCACTATCGGCTTCAACACCCTCGAAAACCATGAAAATGACACCCATGATGAAAAAATTGATACCTATTGCAGCCGCCATCTTGGATTTACATTTCGACAGCACTATCGGCTTCAACACTCTTGAAAACCAGAAAATGACACCCGAGATGAAAAAAATGGTACCAACTTTAGCCGCCATCTTGGATTTACATTTCGACATCACTATCGGATTCAACACCCCCGAAAACCATGAAAATGACACCAATAATGAAAAAAATTATATCTATTGCAGCCGCCATCTTGGATTTACATTTCGATAGCACTATCGGCTTCAACACCCTCGAAAACCATGAAAATGACACCCATGATGAAAAAATTGGTACCTACTTCAGCCGCCATCTTGGATTTACATTTCGACAGCACTATCGGCTTCAACACCCTCGAAACCCATGAAAATGACACCCATGATGAAAAAATTGATACTCATTGCAGCCGCCACCTTGGATTCACATTTCGACAACCCTATCGGCTTCAACTCTCTCGAAAACCATGAGAATGACACCCATAATGAAAAAATTGATACCTATTGCAGCCTCCATCTTGGATTTACATTTCGACAGCACTATCGGTTTCAACACCCTCGAAAACCATGAAAATGACACCCAAGGTGAAAAAATTGATATATTTTGAAGCCGCCATCTTGGATTTACATTTTGACAGCACTATCGGCTTCAACACCCTCGAAAACCATGAAAATGACACCGATGATGAATAAATTGGTACCTAATTCAGCCGCCATCTTGGATTTACATTTCGACAGCACTATCAGCTTCAACACCCTCGAAAACCATGAAAATGACACCTATGATGAAAAATTTTATACCTATTGCAGCCTCCACCTTGGATTTACATTTCGATAGCACTATCGGCTTCAGCACCCTCGAAAACCATGAAAATGGCACCCATGATGAAAAAATTGATACCTATTGCAGCCGCCATCTTGGATTTACATTTCGACAACCCTATCGGTTTCGACACCCTCGAAAAGCATGAAAATGTCACCCATGACAAAAAAAATATACTACTTACTTTTAGTACGTACTACTATTATTTATTCTGTGCTTTTAAATATTGTAATAAAAAAAATCTCTTATTATTATTACAATCAAGTATTTAAGAAATTTGGTTATTCGAATATTGTGTATTTGTACAGCGATGTTTTTGAGCCGCTGAAAACAACCGAAACAATGTCCACTCACGACGGCGACTGAAGCCGAACGGAACTAAACCTAATACAAAGGTACTCTGTGAACTAAACTACTCTGTGGCTGTAGATCCCCATTTACAGAAACAATTTATATACGAGGCAAACAAATCAACGAAAATTTCGCCATTTTGGAGCCGAAAAAAATTAATTATAGCTAAACAAAACAAAATTACACTGCCATTTACATTCAGTGGCTTCCCACATGATAGATGAAGAGATTAAAAAATAGATTGAGTTAAACAATTGATATTTTCAAAAGTTATAGTGTTTACAAGCCACAGGGACATGATAAATCCACACCATAAGCCACTAAAATCCTTTTTTTTTATTAAAAAATAGCAATTAATCGATTTAAAAAAAATATTAATAAGTTCAACAATCATTTATCTTTCTAACAATGTGCTTTTTATATCATATATATGTATAATATGATTGCTAGATACGATTTTATTCGATAAAATGTTGGAATTTTAATTTTTAGGCGATAGTAGAACATTACCTTGCGCTTTCGCTTAAGGTATGCAATATCAATTGATGTCCGTTAGTCTCTCTAAAAGTCGAAATTGACTCGACCGATTCTTAAAAAAAAATTGTGTGTGAGTGAGTCCCTGGATGGCTTATTCACAATTGAACCCGGTAGATGGCGCTGTTCCAGAAATCACCTATGCGAAGCCGGGGTGGATCGCAAGGTTTTTTTTAAAAAAAAACTTTTCATAATTTTGAATCAACTTAAAATTCTATAAACCAAAGTAACCATGGCTAACTGCACTGGGAAGGTTTCTTTGCGTAAGACAAATTACCGCTATATGGAGTTACTTGAGGTACAAAGGATCAGTTAAGTAAGTGGATTGCGCCAAGTCTATTGTTCAGTTCATTTTAGCGCCACTTTGTCCATTAGACTTACATCACTGACTGTTTCAAATTGAACAGTCGATATTTTAAATTTCTCAATACATTTTCTCATGTTATTTCTACGATAGGACGAGATACGACGTATTTAGTTTTCCAGCATTAATGTGTTATTGCTATTGCATCACTGTCCAAGTCCATTGTTCTAATATGTTTTTATATTTATATAATTTATCTTTATATGTTTAATTCTTCTGTACGTGTGTTTGTCACTGAACTTCTAATCAGCTGTGCGACGCAGGGGCATATCGCTAGTATGCAATGTAAAATCATTTATGCATCTGTTAGTGACCGTGACTACTGAATGACTTGACCGATTGAGGTCATATTCACAAAATATATTTAATAACTATGGCAAAAATTACAGAATATATTTGTTCGGTGGAGACAATGGTTCCTAGCTATGCCAAGATTCGATAGATGGCTCTTTAGTTAAGTTAATAACAAATTCTCTTCCCGCTGGGTTTCTTGCTGGTTTTCCCAAAATACCTGTGTATTTATCGAACCAATGGTAAATTAAACATATGAATTACTTTCATTAAGTATTATTTGTAATCTATATCGAATAAAAAAAGTATATATTTCTAATTAAGGACCTAAATTACTCATATTCAGGTCTAGATGGGAGACTAAAATGAAAATCACAAAATCTGAACCTGATTGGTGAGGCGTTGTGGTCAAGTTATGAAAAAATATATTTACACTAAGAAAACCGTTGAAACTCATCGACCCTGTTTCTCCGGTTACCGGAGACCCTTTACTTGGTAAAAACCGGAGAGCGGTTCTTGGTCACTAGGTCACTTGCTATACGGCACAAGGCAGCAATAGGCTGCTATTCCACGCATTCTGTTAGACTAACAGAATGCGTGGAATGGTAGGATCACCCTGTAACAGTAAGAACGTGGTTCTCTCCTGGTCGGTCGAGCCGACCCATTCGTGCCGTAATCTGGCTCACGTGGCAAAATTATGTTTGTCACCAATCGGAAACATTAAAGTATTTTACAGATAATTCTGGAAATTTTGTGTCTGTTTACTAGCATATTTATGTACCACCACGTGGTTAGCAAGGTTGAATTTCTACAATCGTTATCGCCAATAAAAAACTGTAAAACTGAATAGGAATGACATATTTTAACGTTAAAAGACATGACCGTCACATAACGTTAATTTTATATAGTTTTCTATTAGCGATGGCCATTATAGTATAACAAATTGGTTAGCCTCGCAGTTCTTCTATTTCTTCTTTTCACAAAACGTTACTCCCACTAGGATTTTCTCCTGTATCGTGGAGGCAGTTTATATTATACATAAATTGCACAAGGACAAACATCCAGACAAGGATCAATTATTTTTAGGCCATAAAAATACTTGTATCGTGCGAGATTCGAACCCGCGGCCCTTAGCGCTGCAATTCAATGTTAAGCCACTGCGCAACTGAGCCGTCAAGTTCTATTTGCATCGATTTTTTACATAACCACTAACCAAGCTAATTTTTATAACTAAATTCTTCATAATATTAGAATGAGTGCCCTCACTCGAACTCGATATCCGTGGCTCGGTGGCAAAGTTCCGCCCGTTGCCCAGGATCTGATTTCAGCTGTGCCAATGACTTTATAGTGACGGGTCAGCGAGACTACGCACCCTATCGCGTTTGTTGTGTGTGATTTACTTAACTTTTTGTATTAAATATCGACTGTAAGGACACATGTTTTGAACTTGCGATTACAAGATAGAACCATGGCGAAGTAACATTCATCCAAACTCTATATAAATTTGATTCCATTCGGCACGTGTCAACAGCGAAATTACTTGTCATATTTGAGTTTACTAAAGATGTATTGGGTATGAAGAAAAAAGGTCATTGAGAGAAAACATTTTCTGTGCGCTTTGGTACAAACTTTTTACCACGTCTAACTAGGATAAGTAAAGTATAATTTAGTCACATGAACCAACATGCGATTAGATGCTGGCACTCATCGCGGCAGTGGGAACTCGAAAATCACGAGTTATTGGAGCAGATATTGGGAGTATGTGAACCGGCACGCTGGTCCCGGTTACACAGTGATGGACTTCACTCTTGAGCTCTCATTGGACTGCACGCAACAAGAAGTGGATTAAATATTAGGCGTTTATTTTTATCAATTTATGTTAGGGTCGGTTGTTTGTCTATTGGCATGGTGACGCGTATTGATTTCCATGATTATGTGTGGATTTTCTCGAAAGAAAAGTGGAAATGACTACATTCACTTCCTTTTTCCATTTTATAAGGATTCGAAACGTCCTTCGTTCTTAAAAATTACTGTATTCCAAAATTAACGTTTATAAGAAGAAAAAAACAAAACACAAAAAATGTTCGAATTACATTATTAAACTAATTAATAATTATTTTTAAATCCTACCTTGAAGATAATTGTTTTTTTATGATTTATTAGTACAAGAACGTTCTTATTGTCAAACACTTAATTTGCGTGTGGTATGGAATAAGCGCCCATCCAAAAAATTCAGTATGAGAGAAAAAAAAATCCGAATCTGAATTCCGTTTTTAGACTTGTAGAAGTTTAGAGTTTAGTGCGTGTTAGGATAGGTGCGGCTATATTAATAGTATAGTTGTAGCACGAATGGGTCGGCTCGACCGGAGAAGGACCACGCTCTCACAGAATACCAGCGTAAATGCTGCTGTGTTCCGTATGGTGAGTGTAGAGGACCGGAGACCCTTTTTTACTGGAAAAGAGGCATTCTATCTTGGTCTTCACGGCTGACAACGTATCTGCATTTTGATTCGCAAACGAGGATAGAAGTAGATGTCTATAGGCCACAGCAACCACTTGCCATCAGGTGGACAGTGTGCTCATAGACGCACTATGAGCGACATAGTAGTAGCGCACAGTTTTTTTTTTGAAATAGCTATTCTAGTACGTAAGTACATAACTCCACTCCACACAGTCTCCACCAAAGTTTTTAACATTTGTCAACACGTGTTGCCGACAAATGTCGCGTCTCCACCAAAAATGTTGACAACATTTATGTTTCCGACATGTTGACAAATCAACAAAAGTTGACGACATTTGTTTCAAAATGTTAATACGCTTGTTGCCGACATTTGTTCCCTCGGTGGAGACGCTTCTTGCAACATTTTGAAACAAATGTCGTCAACTTTTGTTGATATGTCAACATGTCGGAAACATAAATGTTGTCAACATTTTTGGTGGAGACGCGCCTTTATACTTCAATGATATATTTCATATTTTAAACAATTCGTCGCTGACGCCGCAAAGGGGCCAACCTCAATTTTTCAAAATATGACAGAAGAGCAAGAAAACATTTATTATTCCCCAATTAGTAGCTTTCTTCATCAGAAAATTAATCTTATTTGTAGTCTAATATATTTAATTTTCTAATGAAAAAGAAGCTAGTAATCGGGGAATAATAAATGTTTTCTTGCTCTCCTGTAATATTTTGAAAAATTGAGGTTCGCCCCTTTGCGGCGTCAACGACGAATTATGTACCCGTAGTTATACCATGCCATGACTAAAATGATCAATATATTATAATTTTATTCACTAATGCAAAATTAATAACGATGACATTTAAATATTACCAAAAAGACTATATTCATTGTACGATGCAGATTACACGCCGAGAAAGCGCGACCGAGATAAAAATGTTCTTGGTATGTAATAACTATAATAAAGAATTTAATTAAAAATTCTGATTCGAAATACCAAACGTACTGTTGACACAGATGTTCAGAATTACATAAGGCTGTAGGCAATAATAAGATTTTGTAAGATTTATAATTCAGTAGTCGTTACGTCGCTTATCCGTTTTATATGCAAATGTAGTTTTATAAGACATTGTTAAAAATGACCGCGGCTACACATTGTTCCGATGTGTTTTACCATTTAATATTTATCGTTTATTTTTTTATAGGCGTTAATAATTCTACATCTCATAATTACGGTTCTGAATTAATCTAATAAGCTTTACATATAAGCACAAAATAAAATCAAAGACATGTGAGACAGTGTGGCGGACATTTCCTTGGCCTAAAGCCCTCTGAAAATTGAGAGAAACCCTTTGCCCATCAATGAGACGTACTGTATGTAATATAATTTTTTATTCATAAAAAAAGGAAAGGGAAGTCGTCGAAATCTTTTACATTGTTAAAAGCTATACGAATGTTCTTTGTATGTTATACAATAATAACATACTTTTTCGTATTATTGAAAAATAAATCATTTCAGTATCAAAATAAACAATATTTGAATTAGTCTGAATTAGTACATAGCGGTCAACCGTATCATATACACGACGGGAGTTTTTTACAGAAACTTTTTTATTCAATATAGATTATAAATAATACTTACATATTTTAAATCACTCTTTTGTATAATTTACCTAAGGTTCGAGAAAACGCTCTGTCCTGGGTAGAACCAGCAAGAAACCCAGCGGGACTGTTTGGAAAAAAAACAGCTTCCAATCATATATGAATTAAGAAAAACAATATTCGATTATACAGGTCCAATTCGCAATTTCGAAGTGAATCCTATAATAAGAGCCATATGGTTAGCATGAGGGTCAAGGTTGCTCAGCACCCGTTCTGTGTAGCATCGTGAGAAATTTAAAGAAGTCGTTTCGAGTGTTACGTGTGCCGAGCGCTCGGAAACACTGAATAAGTGGCAATGAGACGAGGTTCTCAAGCTATATGCGGAGTTGCACTTAATTAGAAAAATAACGTTTTTAATTACGTACGGGTGTTAATGAACATAAAGTTGCTATAGTTGGTTACAGTCTACAAGGTTATTATGAAGGAAATGAGCTGATCACCTTATAGTCTTCTTTAAAACAGAAATAAAAGTAGTGCATCTGTAAATTTTAACTACACATTGAAAATTGGGATTTGTAATGTAATAATTACTAGATGATAACTTTGCTCTCGTATTAAAAGTTTTGACAGCTTTAGAACATAAAATTGCAGTCATGTTAGCACAAGTAAGTAGATATCATTTTCTTACCCGTAGTGTCAGCACACAGCTAGGTAATGTTTAAATTTTTACTTTAAATAAAATTAAATTTACAGATTTTATCGCATTTATTTTTAACTTATATTAATTTCTCGTCGTTTCGGGTGCTTTACAACACCTCAAATATATAACCTGGGCTTCCTTCAGCTTTCAACATTAATTTATTAATTTTTCGTCCGATCTACGCAGAACAAGTTTACTGTAACTAAAAGTCCTGCAGTGGTATGCTTGGTTTTGATTTAATTTTATAAATTATGGGATAACAAAATAAATACTTTTACTCAGCTTTTAATAAATATTTTGAATTTGAGTTCCAAAAAGATAGGACCACTCCTATCTATTTGGAACCACGTCTGTGTTTAAATCCACCATTTCCTTATTGAAATGTGATATTTATATATTTTTTAATTTTAATAGGCTCGCGAGCCATCCTTGATATTAATCTGTCTTATTTTGCGAGACTTTTTGGTTTATTAAATTTGATGTAATGGTGTGTTGAATTCACAGACTGACTGCCCAGATCGTCGGTGTTTCACGTCAGCTATATATGACAGCCACACGCCCGGCTGTGTCCGGTTTCACTCGGTCACTCGGTGATATAAGGCCCAATGCCCGAAGCTTGTTGTTGTGCAATGCTTGCTGGACATGCTAGAGCTCAGGAACTAGGTGTTTACTGTCACAGATCTCTTGAACTCTGAAACAAATATTTGAATTTTGTTCTTTCTTTCTTTATAAAACGGTATCTCTTTACTAGGTTTTCTCCTGCATCATGGATCCAACAATTATTTGTAGGTCATGCAAATACTTGTTCCGTGCGGGATTCAAACCCGCGGCCCCCAGCGCATAAACTCATGGTTAAGCGACGCGGCGCCGCCTCATAACTTTTTCATTTCCACTGCCAGTTTTGCTTTTGTAGACTATTAGAAAGCATTGTCGAAATTCGGGTAGTGTCGGATTTACTTTTGATATATCGAAGTGTTCAGTAAGTTTGTGAAGGCTGTCCGAGGACGAAACGAGAATAAGACAGCTATCAAACCCAACTGCAGAGAGGTGTTGGACAGAGTGACGTTATATTCCCTGAACTTCACCGCTACATGTGAAAACGTTTTTATGCTACTAGACTAGAAAGGATAGGTAAAATTACTATGTCCTTTTACGTTGGGTTTGTCAAACAGAAATCGGTTAAAGCGAATATGACCATCGTTTTTAGTTCATAAGTTTTTCGTTATTGTAACCACTTTGTTTAAATGCAATAAAGAGTTATCTATCTATCTACGGTATCAGTATTAATAATGAATACTTTACGCACCTTCGATTTGCTGAGAATATAGTAATTATGGTACAATCGCTGAAGTGGGTTTATGGTGTCTCCCAACGGATAGGAACGGGCTATGCCTGGAGTTTGTTTGCTTAATACAATCCTTAATGAAGATACCAGAGTAACCAACATAACACAATGGATCAATAATTTAAAGTAACTAAGTAGACGATAACACGAAGAACCAACTACTGTTGGGTTAAGAAAGGTTCTCGAGCAGCAACGTCGAATCGGTAAACGGTCACTGAGTTTGAGTAGAGACAACATGGTAACACATGCAGGTGGTTCAAGAACGTTTTTTGTTTTGTGACTTTCCTTGGGGGAGGCCTATGATCAGCAGTGGACTTGTGAGGAGTTGTAATGCATGATTATATCATGACTGTGCAGCCAATCTGATTTATTTAAGTATATTTCAAATAATAAACATGTACTGGATATAAGTATCATTATGATATCAAAAGGTTTTCAAAAACCTTATATTTACGCGAACGCTACCTACACATTTAAGTAAAACTAGTTTTTACGTATTTTATATACGCAATAAAAATTTTTAACTTATTTTTTATTCCCGACGTTTCGATCATTTTGCAGCATATAATAAGTTAATATACGCGATAAAATCCGTATAAACTTATTTTTATTCAAAGGTTTTCAAACCGTTTCTCGGATAGAATTTTTATTTTCAAGTTTTGAGGTATGCATGCGGAACTTTTATTGGTTTCGTCAAACTTAGAATCTATAACTAGCTTCCGCTCGTGGCTCCACCCGCGTCGAACGCTTGCAGTTCATTTTCCCGTTGTAACTTTAATATACCTCTGTTAATCTAGAATATGGTCAATATCCAAATCCGATAAGCCGTTTATACATGATTGAATAACAAACATATTGTGTTCAGAAACTTTCACAAATACAATAGTAGTTCAGATATGTGCTTAACTGTCAAGTTTGCTTATGCTCTTATTCTTATTTGTTCAAGAGAAATCACAAGCAACGTAATTAAACAGCCTCAAACTGCCTTTTATAAATAACACTTTAACATCGACGTTTTATAGCGAAGTCATTAATTTCTCCAATAGTGTCAAGCACGAGCGACGGTGATTGGAAAGTGAATTGATTCCAATCGTCAGATACCTTTTCACACCCGCCAATTTGATTTTCCGCTTACTATCCGATCTTATTGATTTCAGATTCTAAAGTGGCAAAAATATTTACGATGATCGCTCATAACACCCGCCTTTTTAGGGCTCCGTAGCCAAATGGCAAAAAACGGAACCCTTATGGATTCTTCGTGTCTGTCTGTCTGTCCGTCCGTATGTCACAGCCACTTTTTTCCGAAACTATAAGAACTATGCTGTTGAAACTTGGTAAATAGATGTATTCTGTGGACCGCATTAAGATTATCACACAAAAACAGAAAAAAAAATTTCGGGGGTTCCCCATACTTAGAACTGAAAGTCAAAAACTTTTTTTCCATCAAACCGTATGGGTTTGATCGAAAAAAAGTTGGGGCATCTAGGGATAGGTCTTCAAAAATAATATTGAGGTGTCTTATATAATCTCAAATCTTATATAATTTTTTTCTAAACTGAATAGTTGGCGCGAGAGACACTTCCAAAGTGCTTAAATGTGTGTCCCCCCCCCCCCCCCCCCGAAACTTCTAAATAAGAGAATGATAAAACTAAAAAATATATATGATGTAAATTACCATGTAAACTTCCACCGAAAATTGGTTTGAACGAGATCTAGGTAAAATTTTTTATATTTTTATTTTTTGGTGGACACTTTTTTGCTTTAAAACCCTCAGAAATAAGAGGAGGCTTGTGCCCGGGAGTGGAACGTAAATAGGCGATAACTTTACATTTCTTTTTACTTTTAATCAGATTGAATTGTATATTCCCACATAACTATCAACCGTGTAGCGCCTGTGTAAGAATATCCACTACGCCTTACCGTCACGTAACTACGTATAGAGACGACAGACGGAAATTGAAACAGGAGGTGGCAACTATGCCGAAATCCACCCTATGAGCCAATCTATAGGAGAGGCCAATGTTCAACAGTGGACTTTTATAAATTTTAATCAAACGATCGACATCACCATCAACATCATCATGATGTGTCAGTCATGAGCATATTGTGTAAGTAAACTATTCACATCTGTTTAAATATGACGCTTAATAGCCAGTTGCCAACAATTATTTAATAAGGTAAGGACTGGTAAGGACTACGGAGGCATTTTCTTACCATACTAAACAACTGTATAAAAGTAACCCGCGGAATGTTCCACGCTTTGATGTCATTCTATGTTTGATAGAAGTTGCACTTGACCAGTTTTTTATGCCTCTTATGGCTTTATTTCAAGGTAAAGGTTACTCTCGTTGTTAAAGTTGTTGTTAAATATGTACTGGTTTTTAAAGGTTACCGAGAGCAGTTGAAGGTGTTTAGATTAGAACATAATATGCTTCATTTGCAGTGTTACTTCATCATCATCATTACAGCCCTTCACAAGTCCACTGCTGAACATAGGCCTCCCCCAAGGAATGCCACAAAGCACGGTCCCGAGCCACCTGCATCCATCGACTTCCTGCATGTCTTACCAGGTCGTCACTCCATCTTGTGGGGGGACGCCCTACACTTCGCCTACCGGTACGAGGCTGCCACTCGAGAACCTTTCTTCCCCATCGGTTGTCGGTTCTTCGAGCTATATGGCCGGCCCACTGCCACTTCAGCTTACTAATCCGTTGGGCTATGTCGGTTACTCTGGTTCTACTGCGGATATCCTTATTCCTAAGTTTATCACGCAGAGAAACTCCGAGCATAGCCCTCTCCATAGCTCGCTGAGCGACCTTGAGCTTCCTCATACGGCCAGCAGTGAAGGACCACGTCTCAGTTCCGTAAGTCATCACTGGCAACACGCACTGGTTGTACAATTTTCTTTTAAGGTTTTGAGGTATTTCTGACGAGAAGATGTGTCGTAGCTTCCCGAACGCTGCCCAGCCGAGTTGAATCCGTCGATTGACCTCTCGGTCGAAGTTGGACTTACCTAGTCAGACTATTTGTCCCAGGTAAACATACTCGTCAACAACTTCGAGCTTAGTGCTCCCAACAACTACCGGCATAGGTGTGACATGGACATTAAACATAATCTTTGTTTTGTCCATGTTCATCTTAAGACCTATCCGTTGGGAGACACTATTGAGGTCATTGAGCATAGTGCTTAGCTCCTCCAGCGATTCTGCCATGAGGACTATATCGTCGGCAAATCGAAGGTGAGTGATGTACTCGCCATTGATGTTAATTCCGTATCCTTTCCAGTCCAGAAGCTTGAAAACGTCTTCCAATGCAGCGGTGAAGAGTTTCGGGGATATAACGTCACCCTGTCTTACACCTCTCTGCAATTGGATAGGTTTCGTACTCTGGTTCTGTACTCGGATAGCCATCGTAGCTCTACTGTACAAACACTTCAACACTTCGATATACCGACAGTCAACTTGGCACCGCTGAAGGGACTGCAGCACCGCCCAAGTTTCGACGGAATCAAAGGCTTTCTCATAGTCCACATACGCCAGACATAGTGGCAAATTGTACTCTTCGGACTTCTGTACAATTTGCCGTAGGGTATGTATGTGGTCTATGGTGCTAAAGTTTTTCGGAAACCGGCTTGTTCGGGAGGCTGGAAGTCGTCAAGTCTGCGCGCGAGACGATTCGTAATGACTCTCGAAAACAGCACGTAGACGCGGCTCAGAAGGGAAATCGGTCTGTAGTTCTTCAAGAGAGCGTTGTCACCTTTCTTGAAGAACAAGACCACCGCACTTCTGCTCCACGCCTCCGGTGGTGTGGTGTGTGGTGTTACTTATAGGATCAATTATGAAACGTTGCTGTACGACGCTCAAAAGGATTAAGAATCGAAGACCTCATTCATATTTTCAACTAAAACGAAATCTCTTCGATAAAATTTATCCCCTAGGGCTCTAGGCTAAATATTTGTCCTGTTCTCACCACGCTGGACTGCGTGTCAACCAGTCTCAAAATCAAAGGAGGCTTGCGCCCAGCTGTGGGACGTATGTAATCTGTAACTTTACTTTTACCTTACTGGTTTGATTCATTAATCAAATGGTCTCCGTCGACCCCTAAATCTGCAATACGAAAATAACGATATTGCCTATTTCCAAAATGGCGCTTGTTCGTTCCGAACGGGATATTGCTGTCTACGAATTGATTGGTTTGCAAGTAACAGTTTTGGAGCTGCTGGTCACAATTTTAATAACTGCCTTCGAGATAACTAATTTTGTTTTAGTGCTAAGTAAATAAATAAATGGAAAAGTTCTTTATTAAGATAAAGGATTCATGTTGTGCGAGTTGTTTTAGAACATGGAGACGATTTTCGAATACGGCCAGAAATCATTCTGACTTGAGTGTATGCGGAAACAACTCGTATATTACCTCGAAAGAGGTCAACTTGAGGAATTCCTTGACAGTACGTCTGTTTGTGACGGAACATAATTATTGTAATGTAGATCTGTTTCCAAAAGTTATTAAGGAGTCTAGTATGTGTGAAAGTAAAGCTAGAGTGTTAATTTGTTGATTGCTTACGTCATTCATTCGTTATAGTTGCTTGAGTAAAAATTTTAAACTTCAGTGTAAAAAGATAAAATTAAAACCCCCATTTTGGCTTGTGTAAACATCAACATCATACATCATTCAACATCATCAAATAAAAATATCAAAAGTCATAAAATTTAATGAATCATTATAGCAGACTGATAATACAATACAAATGTTCAAGTTAAATGTTCAGGCTACTGATTTCAATACTGCAATAGAATAGAGTAGAATAATTTTTATGCAATATTGATTACAATTAATTCTTATTGAAAGTCATTTTTTTACTTTACCACTGGTTCGAAAAAAATCCTCTGACCTGGGAAGAACCAGCGAGAAACCCAGCGGGACTTTTTTTTAAATAATTTTTTACAATATAAATTATTACAATTTATCTACAAAATTTATTTTCTCTGCTCTGAGAACCACAGATCCGGCATGGAGCACTCACACCGCGGTATGGTCAGTGGTGTGTTCCCCCATTATCAAGAGCAGAGTTGAACGCAAAAAGGGAGCCTAAAAGGTTGGCTTTCTCTTTTGCGGCGTGGGCCAGTGAGTCGTCCTCCCTGTACAGAGATGGTGTTGATGGCTTACAGAAATTCCCTTGGACAGCCTTGGCGAGAAACCAGAATGCACGGGTTCCCAAATGAAGGCGAACTAGTTTCTCGCCAATTCTGCCTATGTGCTCTGGCAAAAACTCTTTTGAAGAACCTGGAAGCGAAGTTATACTTAGTAGTATCCTTATATTCATAAATTGTATATTTAATGAGGCAGTAAATTCTGCAATTATCGCATTTGTCTCTTGTTGCTCTGATGGCAATGAAAATCAGCACCTACATACCTCTTTAATATACACTCTGTTCAAAAAACCAATAAATATAAAGTGGCAATTTTAAAAATTTTAAATTGATGGCTCGGTAGTGAAATTCAATTCCCTAGAGAATTTATTGTAAATAATTCATTAGTAAAGCATATTTGTTCCAGGGTTCGTTACCGTTACAGCTTATTAAAGTCCCCATAGATTGCCTCACAGGGGGGATATTTGTCATAGTTGCCACGCTTGGCAAGCGGGTTGGCTACCGCAGTTTTTTTTTTATTTTTAGTCGTTATTAAGATGTCGCTGCTCCCCATCTCCTAATTTGTTTCCCTCTGTCGCCTCTTACGACACCATCGGGATGACACAGGGCAGTGAATACAGCCTATATTGTTCCGGGGTCTGGGCCTATTTAATTCAGGAATAATTTCTATTACATTCTAAAAACATGAACAAAAATAACGTGGTCATATTTATCAGTACCGTCAAATACTTACGTAAATTTTTGGTCTGATTTTTTTTTAAACCTCTGATGATATCAAATACCTTACTAAATATCGGAAGATCTTACCGGAAAAAAATTAACATAATTTAGAACATGTTACGACATTTTTGATGTAACGTACAGGTGATGATACCAATATGATTCCCTACTCGACCTCGGCTCAGCGCGCGTCGTTGCGCAATGTACCGGCAATTTGTATCGAGTCTGATTGAATCGAATTACACTACGGATGTTATTTTCTAGGTTGTAAAGATTGAACTACAAATAATGTTATACTATGATTGCGAATAAGGTAATGGATTAAATTAATTACAGATACAGGGCTAAATGAATTAGAATTGTTTGCTATTGGCGACACTGTTTGCGAGGAAAATGTAATATGAATGAGCTGTGTTGAGCATTTTTCATCACTCCCATGTTTTACTCTTTTTCCTCAAGGATTACTGCCACATAGAACGGATCAGTGGCACAAGGGGGAGCGGTGGTCCCGTGCGGCAGTTTTTAAGGGGTGTTTTGGGAATGAAAATCCAGCTACCCTCCTTTTAGTTTTAAATGACGCTAGTAAAAATCTTAAAAATTGTAAATATTTTCTTGTAGTGATTAGTTTTGATCAATTGATTAAATTATGGGGGTCATTGTAGAAGCGTGCTCGTCGCGACCCCTGCCAGCCCTTTTCAGGGCTGCAATTCTACTCAGCTGCGCACCTATGCCAACGAGGGTTAGGGCGTCCCCCCAAGGCGACGCACACCAGCTCGTCCCCGTTGGTGTGGAATGCAGCGCGCAAAGCGGCGATGGGGACCGCCACCCGTCACGCACAGCCCGACACGGCGGAAGGTGGAGGACAGAGTGCAGAGTTGGCACGTGGAATGTTAGAGGAGGCATGAAAGATAAGATGAATGAGTTGATTGAAATAATGAAAGAAAGAGAATTAGATGTCGTGTGTATGTCGGAGACCAAACGGAAGGGCAGTGGTACTGAAGAGCTCCCTGGCGGGGCGTTAGCTCTATGGTCCGGAGTCCCGGAGAGCGAGAGCGCCCGCCAGGGAGTGGGGGTGCTGCTGTCGTCTCGGTTGGTCGATGTTATGACTGAATATAAGGTTGTGAACTCAAGACTTCTCTGGGTTCGCTTTAAATTGGGACTGACGAAGTTATTCCTTTTGGCTGTTTATGCGCCGGTAGCTTCGTCGTCCAGGGCTGAGCTGGAGGAGTTTTAGGAGAATGTAAGAGAAGTTCTAGATTTGGCTAGGGGAAACGAAAGAATTGTTGTGTGTGGTGATTTGAATGGATGGGTTGGTACCGCTCGACCAGGGTACGAGTCGGTGCTTGGAAAGTTTGGCGATAAAAGGGTTAATGATGCTGGCAAGCTTATACTGGCGGTATGCAAGGAAAAGGGTCTTCTTGTGACAAACACTATGTTTAATCACAAGAAAATTCATATGTATACTAGAGAAAGAAAGAATGAGAGAAGTATGATCGATTTGTTTCTGGTGGATGACCGACTGCGAAAACAGGTGATGGATACGCGAGTGTTCAGGGGTGCTGACCTGGGAACGGATCACTATCTAGTGATTACTAGATTTAGGGGTCTGTTCACGGGTTGGCGCTACCGGACGGCGGTAACAGAACCACAGTCGGTCTGTCGCATCCGAAGCTGGAAGCTTCAGGAAGCGGATACTAGGGACAAATATCATGCGAGGGTAGCCGAAAAGCTTGACACCATCGATGGCAGAAATGAATGTGTGGAAAGAACATGGCAGAACCTTAGGGATGGAATGGTAAGTGCAGCGGAAGAAGTGTGTGGAACAATAAAAAGAGGCAGTAGTAAAAGAAGAGATGCATGGTGGAATGATGAAATGAAAGAAGCTGTAGAGAAGAAGAAGAAAGCATGGTTAGACTACTTGGCCTCTAGTAATGATAAGGATATGAGAGAGAAGATGAAAGAAAGATATAAGCTGCAGAAAGTTCACACGAAAGCATTGATTGAGGAAATGCGTGAAAGGTGTAGAATGGAAGCGGACGAAAGGTTGTCGCACAACTTTAAGGAGAACTCCAAACTCTTCTGGAAAGAGGTTGGAAGGACCCGAAGTGGTGCGACGGCCTTAAGAATGAACAAAGTGCTTTCGAGAACTAATGACGTCCTCACAGAAAAATCGGACGTCATGCAGCGATGGAGCGAATTTTATAGAGAAATGTATGCGTGTGATGATCTTAGTGAGGGATCCGGGGATGACGCCGTGACTGGTACGCCAGACCTGGACCTCGATGACACTGAGGTCATCAGTATGAAAGAGATTGAACGTGCGATTCGAAGTTTGAAATGTGGTAAGGCTGCGGGGCTAGACAGAGTTACTGCTGAAATGGTCAAGTATGGTGGGCCTCGCGTCTGGGACAGCTTTTATCTGCTGTGCAATTTGTGCTGGCGGACGGGGGATGTCCCGGATGATTGGCGATCCGCAGTCATTGTGCCTTTATATAAAGGTAAAGGTTCACATTTTGACTGCGGGTGCTATCGGGCGATCAGCTTGACCAGTTTAGCAAGTAAAGTTTACTCGAAGGTTTTGACACGTAGGATGCAAGAGAAATCGGAAAGATTTCTATGGGAGGCACAATGCGGATTTAGACCTGGAAGAGGATGCACGGATCAAATGTTTTCTCTACGCATGATCACGGAAAAGCTTCTGGCTGCTAACCAGAAGATTTTCTGTGCTTTTGTGGATCTTGAGAAAGCATTTGATAAGGTTGTAAGGAAGAAAATGTGGGAACTGTTGCCGGGGTACGGTGTGGATGGTCGATTGCTAAGGGCTGTGCAGTCACTTTACTGTAACTGTAAAGCCTGTGTGCGGGTAGGGCATGACCTCTCACCCATGTTTAGCGTCCAAACGGGCGTGAAACAGGGTTGTGTCATGTCTTCCTGGCTGTTCATACTGTATCTCGACAGCTGTTTACAGAAACTGAAAGATAGCTGTTTGGGTGTGAAATTGGGTGACATAAAAGTAAATTGTCTGCTGTATGCTGATGATGCAGTGCTTATTGCACCATCAGAGGCAGAACTGCAGGCATTAGTCACGTGTATGAAAGAGGAATGTGAAATTAAAGGTCTCCGTTTGAATGCTAATAAAACTAAGGTTCTGGTATTTGAAAGGGACGAAGAGAGAACGAAGTGTGAAATATGGGTAAATCAGGAATGTCTAGAACAGGTAAATGAAATTGTTTACTTGGGGAGTGCTTTTAGCCGGGATGGAAGATGTGATTTAGATGTGGACAGGCGTGTCGCTGCCGGGAACAAAGTCAATGGTGCCCTGACTGCGTTAGTCAAAAGGCAAGGCGTAGTGAAGAGTGCACGCCTTGCAATACATAACGCAGTGTTGGTACCGACTTTGTTATATGCCAGCGAAACCTGGGTGTGCCAGAAGAAGCATAAAAGCAAGTTGAATGCAGTGGAGATGCGATCTCTTCGTAAAATGTGCGGCGTTACCATGGCCGACCGAAAGCGAAACGAAGAGATTCGCAATATGGCAGGTTTGAAAGATGACCTTATCACAAAAATTGATAAGGGCGTGCTTCGATGGTTTGGGCACGTTGAGCGAATGAGTGAAGACCGAATGGTGAAGAAAATATATAGCGCGAAAGTTAATATTAAAAGGTGTCGAGGTAGACCGAGACTAACTTTCGAAGACCATGTGAGCAAACTGCTCGAAGAGGGGAGGGTCAAGAGTACTCGGATACCTAGACGTGCATGTATGAAGAAGATAATGAATCTGAAAGAAGCGAAAGAGGTATGTAAGGATCGTGACACTTGGCGATCTGTTCTCTCTGGCTACCCCGTCAGGGATTGTGCGTGAAGATAAGTTAAGTTAAGTTATGATTGCGAATAAGGTAATGGATCAAATTAATAACAGATACAGGGCTAAATGAATTAGAATTGTTTACTACTGGCGACACTGTTTGCGAGGAAAATGTAATATGAATGAGCTGTGTTGAGCATTTTTCATCACTCCCATGTTTTACTCTTTTTCCTCAAGGATTACTGCCACATAGAACGGATCAGTGGCACAAGGGGGAGCGGTGGTCCCGTGCGGCAGTTTTTAAGGGGTGTTTTGGGAATGAAAATCCAGCTACCCTCCTTTTAGTTTTAAATGACGCTAGTAAAAATCTTAAAAATTGTAAATATTTTCTTGTAGTGATTAGTTTTGATCAATTGATTAAATTATTACGAAAACTGTAGTGTTGTAAGTTCTAAAAATACTACTTTACTTGCCAAATAATTGCACTTGCCAAATACAGTAATACAAATAATTGCAAAGACAATAGAAGGTTTTTACTAATTCTTACGTCACCGGGCGGCAGCTACCCAACCCATGCTACGTCCATGGAACAGATCTTTCCTTTGTTATACATATCTCGAACTAACATCCTAACCAAGACTGTTTTTAAAAGTCAAAATAACTTTTATCATTTTCTCTGTTTGGATCCGGAGATATTGTTGGCCATTTGATTGTTTCGTTTGTACCTGTCCAGATGTAAATAAAATATTGGTATAAGCAGTGCATATTCTACTATTATGGGCGGGAGCACCGTTTGGTTGAAATATGTTATTAAGTCGCTCTTTCTCTGGCAGATAGTTAAAGTTATTTCATAGAATGTTTAATATTTCTATGTAGTTTCTAGTATTCAAGTGTCCTACAAACACGTACATCGTCACAACTAAGTTTCTCCCGATGCCATACCAAAATTTCACGAAAATCTCAACTAACTTCTACTAATAATAATTATTACGCCTATCATGCTAAAATTTGCATTCCATTATTGTTAAATTTGTCTTATCAGACCACACAGTGTTATCTAGGAAGTTTGGATTGCGGGCTATTTCTGTAGTAATATTCTGATAGAATTCCTATCTGCTCTCACGGTCTTTAGGATATAGTTTCTAGAGCAATCATCCATTACGATAACATTAATTTGTATTTGTACTTTTTCAGCACACTTCTACATGTAAAACCTTCAAGTACTTTGAGCTTGAAGCTTTTGGATAACTTTCAAAGTATGTCAAATATCCAGTAGTTGTACACATTTGTTGTAACTTCCGATATCTACTAAATTTTTTACCATTTGTGTCAACAGTTTTAGACGGTGGCCGTCCGGACACCTCTCTTCAAACCACTTTAGAGTAAAAGTGGTACTTTTGTGGATGACTAAGTAAGCTTCTAACAAATCAAATTCGTCCTGATAAGCCATTACGATTGTAAAATAGCGAGAAAACAAACACAATCAACAAACTAAGAAAAATAATAATAGGTTACCGATATGTACATTCTATTTTCAAAATTACACTCACACAAGAAAACGCTCTATTTTTTAACTTGTTTCGTCTAAGAAATGGGCATAATTCGATAATAATATTCGTAATTGTCTACAGTTTACAAAGAATTTTCAGCATAATATTATTAAATTTCATACATTTTTCCTTCTATATACTGTTATTGTGGAGTTTTAACTTTTAAGAAAATTATGAAATGTAATTTTTTTAAATAAACAGTCTAGCTTAAGATATTCCAGTTGATAATATGTAAGAATTGTTAAATTTTATGGTCCTTCATAATTTTAAGATGCAATGTCTATTCACGAGATTTTATCTTAATCATCTTATTGGCTGGTTCAATAAAATAGCGACTGTATAATTTTGGCTTTTTTAGTTCGTTCGATTCCCAGCTTTGGTAAACTTTAAAGAAATGTTGGAATATGGTTAATCTTCTTATGAAAAATAGAGTAATGTGTTCTTTTAGTAAAATTTGATATCTTAAATATTTAATGTACTTTACCTCCATGTCCCGTTCGTTTTTTCTACCCTGTATACTCGTACTTTAAAGTATAGACAAATCACGGACGTAAGCTTGTGTGTGTACATTAAATTACAGTCGTGTTTTTGTCTTCAGAGAAAATGACGACCGACGAACTAATTTCAAGTCCACTAGCGAACTTCAAGTTTTTGCTGTCCCGATCGAACACATGTTTTAATTTGCCTAATGTCCACAGCTGCTGAACGTATAATCAGTGTGGGGCATGCAACTATAACATCGCCAAGTTGGAATAGTCATACGATGATATGGAATAGTTGATGGGGGGGCGACATAACAAATAGTTGGATTACCGCATGGGCGTCTCACCCCTCACGTCCGTCGGCACCGCTCGGTCTTTCATTTACCGGCAGTCCCATCCATGTCCGTGTACGATATAAACGCGCTTTTAAACGACATTGTTGTTAGGTTTATTTTTTGTATCTAGATATTTATTCAATAAATTGTGATTTATTGTGAAGTTTTATTATTAAAGAAAGTGTCGTCATCCAACAAAGGATTTTATCAACTAGCTGCATAGGTTGGTGTAAAGGTTTAATATATCGTCACATTGATAATTGCACTTATTAAGTTTTTGCGTGATGTTCCAATTAAAAAAAAAATACCCTGAATAGACTCCTGATAGTTATGCTATAGAAAGAACTCTATGGCCCAATTTTAAATTTAAAGAAAATTTCTATAAAGGTGGTTTTACAATTAAATAAAAAAAATTTATGAAAATTTCTAGCTTAAAATGCATTCGATAAGATAGTTCCCAATCCGCCTGCCAAACGTAGGGGTTATAGCAAATCATCTATAGACATTCTAGCTGTACGTATGGGCTAATTGAGAATAAATGCTGAATGGAGCGTAAATAACGCAAAAGCGAAGATTATTCTTAATTCGAGATTTTTGTATTGGGTAAATCGTCCAAATAAAACTTATCATACTATACACAGTGCACATTCTTGACAAGGCCTATTATTGCCTATATTGCATTGGTCTAGACTCTAAAAGACTGCATGTGATGTGATGCGAAACGGTTATAGACTATTAATAGCACTGAGTCAGTAATGTAATATTAAAACATTTATTCTTATTAAGGTTGGTTTTATTTGTCAGAGTCGATGTAGGAGCTAGAAAAGTCATAATAATGTCCGGCGCCGATTGATAAGCGTTTGTTTATCATACAATTTATCAAACAATATCGATAATATACTTTCCTTGTAGCAAATAATTTAGCTGGTGTCATTTTGCATTCATTCATTTCAACCACAATTACAGCCTATGAAAAGTGTACAGCTGAAAACATGGGCTTCCCCATAGATTGTTTAACATTAGGGCCATTTGCATAAGTGATATCAGTGAACGCAAAAAGCGATAACTACTATTTATGCTTTTTTTGTCCGTTTATAATATGCTTTTGCATATCATTTTGCTTAATTTTATTTAGATAATTAAAAACATATATTTTGTCGCTTGCAACGTACATACAACATTAATTACATCTTTACCACAAGGAGGCTTTCTTTTATTGAACTATGTTCTTGTAAAATATTCCTTTAGCAGAACAAATTCACATTCGCTTGAAGGGAAACGTATCGTTTCCAAAATCAATGGTAATTTAAACTCCCCGAGTTCGGCTGTTTGTGTGTGAAGTTCGAGGGGAAACCATTGTAAGGGAGACGAGACGGTGTTTACTTCAACAATAAAAATGTTTTCTGTGACTACTATTTAAACGTTTGTCAAATAAACATATCGTTGAATTCTCTACGGTTTTATCTTACAGTTTTCAATCTTAACGTGGTAGAGCCATACTGCAGCTATATTAATTGTATAGTTGTAGCACGAATGAGTCAGCTCGACCGGGGAAGGACCACGCTCTCACAGAATACCAGCGTAAAATAACAGCTTAATGCTGCTGTGTTTCGTATGGTGAGTGTAGAGAACCGGAGACCTATTTTACTGGAAAAGAGGTCATTCTATCTTAGTCCTCAGGGCTGACTACGCATCTGCGTTTTAATTCGCAAACGAAGGTAGATGTAGATGTATATGGACCACAGCAACCACTTACCATCAGGTGGACTGTGTGCTCGTTTGTCACCCTAATTCTATGAAAAAAAAAATCTATATTGTTAAAATGCTCGTCACAGTGCTCTTGAGTCAACCAGTTTTCGTACTATAAGTTTCAAGCACTGATCTAGAGTTAAAGTTTTTATCTCAAGGTAAAATGTTAGTAACGAGCAAATTTACAATACTTTAAAGATATATAATTAGTTAATTTTTGAGGGAGAAGCTATTACCTAACTGTCCTAACTCTCTTTCTCATATGCTCATTAATATGATGCGATGCAATCACCCAATCAGCTAGCATAAATACAAAATGTATGTTTTGGCACAGAATAGATAAAAGTACAAGTGGTTCTGGGCAGCTGTATAACCCTAGTAAAAATAAAAATTACACTGTCACGATATATCCATCATCATCATTCTTATGTTTACGATAAGCTATTAAGCTAAAGCTGCTAGATGAAACTGAAGACAGATAATGTATTCTCTCATTGAAGAGAGTCTATTTTATTTAAAAAAAAATCCGAAACAGTCACTAATGCTGCTCCACTTGATTACACCGTTTTAACCGTTTAGTGGAGTAAGAATATCCACAACTCCATATCTCGTGCTTGTCGTATGAGGCAACAGAGTGAAACAAGCCAGGGGATGTGCAGCAACGTCTACCTAATAAAAAAACTGCGGTTACCAACCTGCCTGCCAGGTGTGGCAATTATGGTTAGTGTCCCTCTATGAGGCAATCTATGGATACTTATACTTCGTGATGGACTTAGCGTAAGTTGTAACGGTAACGGTATTGTTTGTATCACGAACTTTAATTTATCGGGTATTAGGCGTTTTAATTACCGTATATTTAAATTTAGAAGGGCATATATATTAGTTACAGGACATATTCATCATTCTTAATCGCACAAAAATTCGCATGGTCTGTAAAATTTATACGTATAATAAGCAGACTGTAAAGTAAATTTAGACGTGTGCACTGTGTAGGGCGCGTCCAGATCGCTGCGGATAAATCAGCGGCACTGTTCTTCATAGTCCTTTAATTAGACTGAAGTATATTCTGTGGTATAGACCGAAATAATCAAATTAAATTATTTCCAGTATTTATGTATCTACAATAAGGCCCCAGTTGTGGGGCCGTGTGGGCTAGAAAACTAAACCAAGCTCTCGCTTGGGCATTTATGTAACGTTTTGATATATTTTATGATATCATATTGTGTTAACGAAATTAATTAATTTAATTATTTCATTTTGTAAACGTCGGCTCAATTAAAAACATTAAACTTTAACTATACAGTTAAAAGCATTGACTTTTCAAACTTAAAATAAATATTTTTTATTAAATAATTGTGCTGGCATATATTTATATGCAGAAAGGCAAGCTTACTTGTTTTATTTATTTTAAAAGCAAATTGTTATTTCTTATCACCGTAATTAATCTTGTAATGCCCAGGAAAAAAATTGAAGCCTTATAGTTGCAAGAAAGAGCGGCATAGTAGCTAAATGGGACAAGCTCAATTTCTAACGGTAAAAGATACTGAGCCGCTTTGTCCAGAGGGCGCCTTGAGGGCTCTACTTAAAAGAGTCTACCGGTGTGACATATAAATTCTAATACGTGCCTATGGTACTAAATTAAATTGTGTAATTATGTATTTATTTTATTATCCCACTTCTCTCTTAAGCAATAACGAAGTGTAAATGTCATTACTGGAATATTGATAATTTAAATTTAAATTTTATAACAGTGGTAGAACCACGCGGCAGCTTTTGCTGTCGCACGGATGGGCCGGCTCGAACCAGGGTGGTACCACGACCTCACAGAAAACCAGCGTGAAGTAGAGGTTTACCTCTTCGTTTCGCTTGGTGAGTGCAGGTGGCCGGAGGCCCTTTTTATTGGAAATGAGGCATTCCATCTTAGTCCTCACGGGTGACAACGCATCTACATTTTGATTTGTAATAGAGGATAGATGTAGATGTCTATGGGCCGCAGCAACCACTTACCATCAGGTGGACTGTGTGCTCGTTTGTCACCCTTATTCTATAAAAAAAATATTTCAGAATTAATGATTCTGAATAAAATATTTTTTTAAAGGATAGGGTGACAAACGAGCACACAGTCCACTTGATGGTAAATGGTTGCTGTGACCCATAGATCTCTACATTTATCCTCGTTTGCGAATCAAAATGCAGATGCGTTGTCTTCCGTGAGAAATAAGATGGAATGCCTCTTTTCCAGTAAAAAGGGTCTCCGGTTCTCTACACTCACCATACAAAACACAGCAGTGTTAAGCTGCTATTTTACGCTGGTGTTCTGTGTGAGCGTGGTCCTTCCCCGGGCGAGCCTACCCATTCGTACTACTGTACTACTAATATAGCTGCAGCATTGCTCTACCACGTAAAATATTTTTATTGACGACGGCGATCCCGATTTCTAGTGATTAGCAACGCCCAAGATCGCTGCAATACTTGGATGCTGCAAAGCACTCGCTTTTATTTTATAGCAAGCCATATAATTTTTATTTTCTAGATGTTATTAGGAAGATGCAGCTGCTTTCAAGTTTTAGGTATACCTCAAAACTTGAAAACGAGACTATACAACCAGTGCGTGTTGCCAGTGATGACTTATGGAACTGACAATTGGCCCTTCACTGCTGGTCGTATAAAGAAGCTCAAAGTCGCTAAGCGAGCTATGGAGAGGGCTATGTTCAGGGTTGCTATACGTGAGAAACTTAGAAACAAGGATATCAGCAGTAGAACCAGAGTGACCGACATAGCCCAACTGATTAGTAAGCTGAAGTGGTAATGGGCCGGCCATACAGCACGAAGAACCGACAACCGATGGGGAAAAAAGGTTTTCGATTGGCAGCCTCGTTTATTGAAGACTCTTTATTATATAATTTATATATTACATTAATTTCATCACCCGCCCGGGAGCATGTTCGCCTAATTATTGAACCAAACACTTTACCTTTCTAATTGACTTATTTTGCACTTAATTTGCAGTAAGAATTAAAATATATCGCGACACACTGTCAGTTTACATTGGGTATGCAACTAAGTAACGCGTACTCATATCATATCAGTATCAATTTATTATATCAATAATTGTAATTTAAGTACAGATTATCCAATAAGGTGTATCAATAACGTCAATTATCTATATGAGACCTCAACACAAGCGGTTTACTGATATAAAATATATATAAAATATTTTAATTAATTAATTTATTTAATCAAGTTCACATATTATATAAACAACATAAATGGAAACGATTAAACAATTGCTCGGATGATAAAAAAATTAAGATATTTTGTCTGGTTTTATTATAATCGACTGCCTCAAACTCGCGAATGTGAAAATTTTTCTGAACTTATTATATATTATAATGAACATCAACACCACTTGAAGTCAAGTTTTTAGATGCACAGCCTACGTGACAATCAATGAAAAAAAAAAGCATTAAATTATCTGACCTGAATAAACAATACTCTCTAATATCATAGACACTGGTACAATCACAATTGTACCTGTGTCTATGTCTATGCCTGCCTCCGAAGCTTAAAAAAAGCATGAGGTAGATTATGACGATTGAGAATCCTCTGTAATATTCAACAACTTCCTATAATATTCGAAAGCCTTCAAAGTTCGAATAGTCCATGATCTATATTCGACTGCCAAAACATCATCAAAATCAATATTCCTCCCATCACCCTGCCATCTTTGCAATTTTGCATTAGGCATCATTTCTCAGCTTGGTCTGGTAATTAATTTTGTGTAGGCCGATAATAATTATCATCGAATCAACGAATACGCAAACGTTGAAGTGTTCTTCGTTTAATACATTCAACATTCGTCGTTTACGGTTTTATAAATATTTCAACCCGTCAGTAGTCCATTTGATAGGTATGTATGGCCGTTCCCTTGTATCCGGTCGCGCCCTGTCCGTGGCTAATGGCGAAGTGAAAGGGTTCGCGCGACAACTCATTGTATCACGTAATAGTTCCATTCAAATTATAACTTATTATCCTCTTATATGGCAATGTCCTCTGTCCGAATAGAATTGCAAATTATAATTTTAATTTCCAATTTCATATGCGAAATAAATACATCTACTATAATAAATTACAGTAACTACTCCAGGACCGATACCACTTAGGGACCTGCAAGAAAAGAGCCTACTCTTTTTTTAAAGGCTGGCGACGCATTTGCAATTCCCCTGGAGTTGCAGTTGTTTATTGACGGCGGTAGTCATTTACCATCAGGTGAGTCGCATGCTAGTTTGCCCCTTCCGCTATTAAAAAAAAACTATTTTAATCTTGTTTGTCCTATTAAAGGTTTTTTTTAATAAAATTGAAGTGACAAACGAACTTACAATCTACCTGTAGTATGTGGCTGGTGTAGTAGTCAATGGGCACCTGCATACATATTGAAATAAAGAAGTTTACAGATGCTACAGAGAACCGTGATAGCTCAGATGGTTAGTGCTAACGCTGTAAGTTTGAAAGTACGCGAGCAACCTGGGTTCAATTCCTGCCGGCACCTTTTCATCGTGAGGAAGTTCGCCAAAACGCATTGGGGCAGCGCGGCGGTCATTTCCTGGCCCTTAAACCCTCTCAGATATGAGAGGAGGCCTGCGCTCAGCAGTGGGACGTATATAGGCTGTAACTTTAACTTTTAACAGATGCTACGTCCCATTTGAAGACTAAGATGGAGTGCCTCACAGCCTGTAATCATACTGGCTCACATTATCCATTTGACCGGAACACAGCAGTACAAGCACTGCTATTTGGCGGCAAGAGGATGGTGCCTACCCTAGACGAACTCTTAGGCAGGAAGAAGAGGGATTACGCGGGGAGATTAAGGGGGAAGGAGAGTTACCACCTGTTACTATTATACGTGTTGGAGCCATGCTGCAGCTATATATCTTGTATAGTTATAGCACGAATGGGTCGGCTTGACCGGGGAAAAATTCTCTCACAGAATACCAGCGTAAAATAGCAGCTTTACGCTGCTTTGTTTCTTATAGTGAGTGTAAAGAACCGGAGACCCTTTTTACTGAAAACGAGGCATTCCATCTTAGTCCTCACGGGTGACAACGCATCTGCATTTTGATTCGCTAACGAAGATAGATGTAGATGTCTATGGGCCACAGCAACCACTTACTATCAGGTGGACTGTGTGCTCGTTTGTCACCCCCTATCCTATAAAAAAACCTTATATCATCCCTTCATTAGTATTATTAATAAATACATACCTTTAACGCTTTCTAAATATAATAATACAAATAAATAATTTTATAAACATATCTCTTATCTGTAGAGTACAGGAAACTATATGAGCAGTATTTGTGCGATTCCCGTTACAAATGCATAACAAGTCAATGTTATAAAACCATTCCAAAAATACCGTGGCTGATAAGCCATGTTGCCGGGTGTAAGTTCGCAGGGCGTTATACGTAAGCAGGAAAAAAAATATGTCAATCGTTATGAAACGGCAGACCCGACACGTGTTACATTTTAGTAACTATAATTTAACACGTAAAAAACCTCATTACTCCACAACAACATTTTAGTTTAATTAACTTCACATCGTTTCATTCGCTTTTAAAAAGTATAAGATAACTTCTAAAGTGATAGACCTCATAGCATTATTATTTTTTTTTAATTGAGAAATTAACAGCAGCAAATTGTACAGAAGATAAAATCAAAGAAAGCTTAGTAAAATAATATTAATTTAGTATTTTTACATTAGTTTAAAAACAAAAAACATCAAAACGCGTAAAATGTCCAACAAATGCGCCCATCCGGCTGGCAAGGTAAAGAACCCGTCCCGGCCTGGTGCAACGACTCGCTGCTGTACGCCATGACATGAAAGGACAAACAGCATAATAAACACTATTTCCAAGCCCGCTGTGCTTTTCATGTCTCAGTAACATCTCACTGTCTACATGTAATCCACAATTTCAAAATAAAAACATTTTTTTAAGTACGTACGACAATTTTAGTTGTCTGCAAACTATTAATTAGCATTTTGATCCGTAAGAACTTTAGAATTCGTAAACCCATTATCTTTTAAGATGTTCGCCCTCACAAACAGGGTCTAACTACTACTGATAGTCTGAGAACCAAAAAAAATCCTACATTTATTATATTAATCATTAGTGATTCGCTTATTAATATATGGAATAGGATTTTTCGAATAATAGATATGAATATATTATACAAATCTACAAAAATCTTTAAAACGTAAATATTCAAATACTATCAAACCGCTACAACTACCTAAGTTATCTTCACTATCACCTTCATCTTCAGCCCGCAATAGTTCACCTCTGGGTACAGGCCTTTTCCGTTAAGAGAGTTTGGTTAAATCGCCACGTCTGGCAGTCGGATTGACGATCGTATCACCAGGCGACTTGCACCTTTGACGCAACTCCCCGTCGCCTGTCTGGTTTTTTTTACGTCAGAAGAAAACGAGAGTCCCTGATGAACGAAATAGGGTGATCAGTTATCTTGTGCTGTTACCACACGGCTATCACTCATACATCGTACACTATTTATCTGTGATGGTTTGTGATTATCTTTATAAACGGAACGACAAGTAATTATGTTAGTAGATATACTACCATAATCAAAAACCTTTGTCTAAATTAAGAACATGTGCAATACGTTTTTTTTAAATATTTTAATCATAATAATTATGATACAAGTCCGCAGACGGTAATACAACCGGTATAAAAAAAAACTAACAATTGAGTATTAAAGCGGCTATATGCAGTCTCATTTATCTAGCAACCAAATCGAGCGCTAGTGGAGGCCAAGCGCAAAATAACTGCCAGATGTGCTTTTTACCAGCGCATTCTTTTTATTTCTTTAACGTATATAAGCGCTTTACCAGTTTGTTATTGCGAGTGAATACGATTTTGAAAATCGTGCTATATATATAAATGAGAACAGTAGTTATTGTGGACGGTTATGACAATGAGACATGAAATCTTTTAATTTTTCAATTTTAAAATTAGAATTCTGTTTCAAATTCAACATGTATAGACTTTTGTCAGTATATCTCTGATAACATATACCTAATACATACATAAGAACATACCTAATGATATCTTCATTAGGTATGTTCCCATTCTGTGAAATGCCTAAAAGATTTCTTTGCTTCTGCCAGGTGACAAAAAAACGTGTTTTTAATTTACTTTGTAAAATAGATTTTAGATTCGAGGGCAGTTAGACTATAAAATATACCATTAACGCATTATTATTTAATCTACAATTAATTTTTCATTATATAAAATCGTGGTTGCAAACGGAAAATGAGGACTTTATTCTAATTATTACCAATTAGCGTGTATTATAATATTGTTGCGCGCCACCATTAATGACTGGTACATGGCAAGTCAGTGTTGAGGATACAAGCGATATGAGGATACAAGGGAATACTTCGAAGCGATACAACTGCGAACTAAAGTGATTAGTAGTACAATTGTGTTTTGTTATTAGTGTGGTTTTAAGTTGTAATTAGTGTTCTGTAATTAATGTTTCAATTTTGATAATTCACTCGACATCTTTTAATTGTCTCGAACCCCAAGCTCGTAACAATATTATTTTTATAGAATTAAGGTGACAAACGAGCACACAGTCCACTTGATGGTAAGTGGTTACTGTGGCCCATAGACATCTACATTTATCCTCGTTTGCGTATTAAAATAAGATGCGTTGTCACCCGTGAGGACTAAGATGGAATGCCTCTTTTCCAGTAAAATAGGTCTCCGGTTCTCTACACTCACCATCGAAACACAGCAGCATTAAGTTGCTATTTTACGCTGTGAGAGCGTGGTCCTTCCCCGGTCAAGCCGACTCATTCGTGCTACAACTATACTATTAATATAGCTGCAGCATAGATCTACCACATAAAAAATATGTTGTTATTTTAAACAACCGTGTTAATTTTCCTTGTTCCACTAAGCGTGTACATTCACATGTGGTACACAGCTTAATTGCCAAGCCAATATTAGTTTATAGCTTCGTTTATTACAATGAGTTCAATAACCTAATAAAGTATCATAATTTACCACCAGCGTCAATATTAGACAAAGCAGCCAAAAATTCAACAAAACTCAACCGTTACATCTTAACTCGCTAACTATTGATATTAAACACATCGTCTCTATTACTGTTATACCAGCATTGATAAATCAACTGTTGGTTGGTTTATCCAAAAACTTTAATTTTACTGCCTCGTTGGCCGTTGGTTGGCTAATTATGTGGTCTAAAGTTTGAATCCCGGATCGACCAAAATCAGTAATCAGCACGTAAAGTCCTTGGTCTTGCGCCTGATGTCCGGGCGTGTCGGATTGTCATTTTGGACAATGGAATAGTTAGGGATTAGAGAGTGCCTCTGTATTTGCGTACTCACTGTCGCACTACAATCATGTCCTGCGCTGATGGCTATTCTCCATTGAGGCTACCGTGACCGAAATTTGGTCTGGAGCACATTATTTCCACATACTTTTCAAGTGACAAGCATTTCTTGGTAGATTTTACCATACTTATCACAGTGGGTAAACTGGTTATTGAGTGCAGAGCCGATACATATATAGTTGAATTGATGTACCAACATACAGTCAATCCACCTGATGGTAAGTGGCTACTGCAGTATCATGGACACCTACAGGCAACTTCAAACAAAAAAGGTTATAGATGCGTTGTCACCTCTGAGGACTAAGATGGAATGTCTCACAGACTGTTATTATAATGGCTTTCTATACCCTTCAGACCGTAACACAGCAGTGAAGGCACTGCTTTTTGGCGGCAGAAATATTTAAGAGGATGGTACTTGCACCTGGGCACAAAAGGAGTCCCACCACCTAGTGCGTCAACCAGCAAGTGTGTACTACAATATTGCACACTGCAAGCAGTTGAAGTTGCGGAAAAGATTCCTTATTATACTGTGTAGAGCTATATTTTCATTAAATGTACTGTACTATATAGGTACTATATATTGTTACGATAATATTATTATAGAATGCAAAAATATTATACCTATTTTAAGTTATCATCATCATCATTACAGCCCTTCACAAGTCCACTGCTGAGCATAGGCCTCCCCCAAAGAATGCCACAAAGCACGGTCCTGAGCCACCTGCATCCATCGACTTCCTGCATATCTTACCAGGTCGTCACTCCATCTAGTGGGGGGACGCCCTACACTTCGCCTGCCGGTACGAGGCTGCCACTCGAGAACCTTTCTTCCCCATCGGTTGTCGGTTCTTCGAGCTATATGGCCGGCCCATTGCCACTTCAGCTTACTAATCCGTTGGGCTATGTCGGTCACTCTGGTTCTACTGCGGATATCCTTATTTCTGAGTTTATCACGCAGAGAAACTCCGAGCATAGCCCTCTCCATAGCTCGCTGAGCGACCTTGAGCTTCCTCATCTGGCCAGCAGTGAAGGACCACGTCTCAGTTCCGTATGTCATCACTGGCAACACGCACTGGGTGTACAGTCTCGTTTTTCAAGTTTTGAAGTATACCTGACGAGAAGATGTACCGTAATTTCCCGAACGCTGCCCAACCGAGTTGAATCCGTCAATTGACCTCTCGGTCGAAGTTGGACTTACCTAGTCGGACTATTTGTCCCAGGTAAACATACTCGTCAACAACTTCGAGCTTAGTGTTCCCAACAACTACCGGAATAGGTATGACATGGACATTAAACATGATCTTTGTTTTGTCCATGTTCATCTTAAGACCTATCCGTTGGGAAACACTATTGAGGTCATTGAGCATAGTGCTTAGGTCCTCTAGCGATTCTGCCATAAGGACTATATCGTCGGCAAATCGAAGGTGAGTGATGTACTCGCCATTGATGTTGATACCGTATCCTTTCCAGTACAGAAGCTTGAAAACGTCTTCCAATGCAGCGGTGAAGAGTTTCGGGGATATGACGTCACCCTGTCTTACACCTCTCTGCAATTGGATAGGTTTCGTACTCTGGTTCTGTACTCAGATAGTCATCGTAGCCCTACTGTACAAGCACTTCAACACTTCGATATACCGAGAGTCAACTTGGCACCGCTGAAGGGACTGCAGCACCGCCCAAATTTAGACGGAATCAAAGGCTTTCTCATAGTCAACATACGCCAGACATAGTGGCAAATTGTACTCCTCGGACTTCTGTACAATTTGCCGAAGGATATGTTTGTGGTCTATGGTGCTAAAGCCTTTTCGGAGACCGGCTTGTTCGGGAGGCTGGAAGTCGTCAAGTCTGCGCGCGAGACGATTCGTAATGACTCTCGAAAACAGCACGTAGACGCGGCTCAGAAGGGAAATCGGTCTGTAGTTCTTCAAGAGAGCGTTGTCGCCTTTCTTGAAGAACAAGACCACCGCACCTCTGCTCCACGCCTCCGGTGTAATGCCACCATGGAGGACAGAATTAAAGAGCTTCTGAAGGACTTCAAGTACCGGTTTTCCACCCGCTTTCAGAAGCTCCGCTGTAATTCCATCCTCGCCTGGGGTCTTGCCGTTTTTAAAGTGCTGGAGGGCCATTCTTATCTCGCTCAGACTGACGTCCGGGATATCATCGGAATAATGTCGGATAAGACTCGCTCTTGGATCGTTACTCACACTTGCGTGTGGCTTCAACGATGACGTGTACAGCTGCCCATTGAACCTCTCAATCTCACTCAAAATCTCAGGTGCCCCGGAAACGATGCTGCCACATTCGGTCTTCAGCTTTGACAGTTGGCTCTTTCTGGCAGACAGATCTCTGGCAAAGACTTTGGAGCCTTGGTTCCGCTCGATCGCTTCTTCAATACAAGCTGTATTGAAGTTGCGTAAATCCCGCCCCATGCATTTGGAGATCTGTCTGTTCAGTTGCCTGTATGCTGTCAAATCTGTTGAAGAATGTAGCTTCATCTCCCGTCTAACAGCCATGAGATTAAGAGTGTGATCGGAGAGTTTTTGTGTTCTTCTGCGGCGGGTCTTGCAGAACTTAGCTTCGACCGCATGGACAGTTTCCACGAGCTTGTCATTCAAATCGTCCACTTCATTGCAATCTTCTAGGCACTGAAAACGGTTTTGTAACTCGAGCTGAAAGGTTTCGGGACTTCGGATTAGAACACGAGGGGGACGGAGCGTTGACTTCATTAGACGAGACTAAGTTATACTCATACTTAAAGTATTTAATAAGCATAGCTTGCTTATTTATACTTTTAAGTAGTCATACTTTTGCACAAGCAATGTGCAAAATAAATGTTAATCATTGCAACATATAAATGTGGAGTACTTATATTATTTTTCAAAGAGTAGTAAACTTTTATACTTAAGTTCATATATGTAAATAATGACTATAGATAATAGATACCGTTTAGCAGTTTATGAAAATACGAATAAATAAGGCTTCTACTTGTATTTGATTTAAATTATCCCAAATTGAATGTGATTTATGGGCAAGAACTACTCATACGCGCACTCCTCTGTGTGCGATTCAATTCACAACGTTTTGCCGACCCATCGACCCTTTCGAATGTGTGCGTGCATAGTAAAATAGTAGGCGTTAGATATTTATGAATGGCAATCAGTTAAAACAACGCATTACCGCGCATTCTGAATTTAAAAGATAAAAAGGACAAAATATTTGGAGATTTTTTTAAAATTAATTCTTCTTAACCATTCGCCTATATTACTTATTCTAAACCTTTGCAAATTTGGCCGTATATTGCGAAATAACCTTGTATATATTTATATCATATTTTCTTGAGATAGATACTATATATATTTCTCCCAAAAATAGTTGGCAACCCTAAGTACATCCCTTTTTTAAATAGGTTAATTTATAACGTTGCCTATTAAACATTCTAAAGTGTAAAACTTTATTCAGTGAACTAAACCTAAGTTTACGCTTGTAGGTTTTCGTTTCGGTGATTTGTTTACCGTCAATCTACTACGACGTTGTTTACCGACCGACGGCGACAAGCCCTGTCAATAAATATGTCATTGACACTGAGCGAAATTTGCTTAGAATAGAATTTCCTTTCAATTGAATAAAGCTCTCTGATACAATATAAGTCTGGATTTCATTAACGTTCTTTTCTTAAATTCGAAATGTACTAATATTTCACAAATAAACATGTATTATGTTTCATTTCGCTATAAATATTGAATAAATCAGAAATTATAATAAGCTATATACTCGTAAGGTCAATGCTCGTCCTGGGTAAATCGTTCCTATTTTTGACTAGACACCACTGTATCTATATTCGACTTGATTTTTCTCGGCTTTTACAAAACCATAAACTAAGTGTATGTTGTTACTAAGTGATAATACAGGTTATATAATTCATATGATAATGATATATTATAATCCTCCCAATCCAAAGCAATGTAAGATAACAGTTGTCTTGCATTCCAGATAACTTAATATAGGAAACAACCAATTTCAACCCCATGGCTTTTCACCGTCGTATAGAAACATTGAAACCATTAATTGTAAACTCAAGTATACCAACTCGTAATACCGTAACTTTTGTATTGGTTGTTTGTTTGTCATTGTTATATGTAATGGCAGAAATGATTGACGTTTAACCAACAAAGCAAAGTTCATTTTGAGTATTAATGACTCTTATGCAATAGGAATAAGAATGCATTGACCTAGTTATACGCAACATCGTTTCAAACTTCAGATAGAGCGGCAAACTGAAATGTGGAAACTAGCCAAATATAAATGGAAGCCTGAAAATAGGCGTGATGCGTCTGTGTTTGTTTACAATAAAATAAAATTGTGTAGTAAATTAAAGTCAAATCTGAATTTAAAGCAATAATATTCCGACTATAAACAAAATAAATAGAATATTTTACACAAATAAGTTTTTTTTATATAGGAGAGGGGGCAAACGAGCATGCGGCTTACCTGATGGTAAGTGACTACCGCCGCCCATGAACAACTGCAACACCAGGGAGGGAATTGCAGATGCGTTGCCGGCCTTTTAAAAAGGAGTACGCTCTTTTCTTGAAGGTCCCTAAGTCGTATCGGTCCGGAAAAATCGCTGATGGTAATCGATTCCACAAGGAAGTCGTGCGAGGAAGAAAACATCTTCTAAATCGCACAGTGGTGGACCGCCAATCATCCAGATGGCGTGGATGGTATCGGGAGTTCTGCCGCGATGTGCGTTCGTGAAATTTGGCGGCTGGGATTAATCCGAACAATTCCTCAGAGCACTCCCCATGGTAGATGCGAAAGAAAATGCAAAGAGATGCAACATCTCTTCGCAGCGCCAATGAGTCGAGCCGATCGGAAAGGACTCGGTCGTCGACGATTCGAGCCGCTTTTCGCTGGATGCGGTCAAGTGGAAGGAGCTGGCACAGGGGAGCCCCTGCCCAGAGATGGGAACAGTATTCCATGTGAGGCCGAACCTGCGCCTTGTAAAGTTGCAGGCGGTGTGCCGGCATGAAATACTGTCCCGCTCTGCTGAGCACGCCAAGCTTTTTAGAGGCCAATTTGGCCTTCTCTTCCAAGTGACCACGAAACTGCACTTCACTCGATATGTCGACGCCGAGGTTTCCGATACTGGCTGAGGCAACCAGGGAAGTGCCTTGAAACTGAGGAGATACGACAAAGGGGTTCTTTTTAGCGGTAAACGCGCAAACATGTGTCTTGTAGGGATTGAACTGGACTAGATTTAGTCGCCCCCAGTTCGAGACTTTGTCTAGCAAAGACTCGACTTCAGACACAAGTTTGTTCCGGTACTCGGAGACGTTTTCCCGAGAAATATTAGCACGGCCGGTGTATAGAGCATCACCAGTGCTGTCATCCGCATAGCAATGAATGTTACCAGTTAGCAACATATCATTGATATGCAGAAGAAACAGCGTTGGTGATAGCACACAGCCTTGTGGAAGAAGCGCTTTGTGCCAAACCCGATCGAAGGCCAACGCAAGTAATGAAATGTTCTACAATTTTATAATATCAATGTTAGTGTTCAATAATTAAAAATTAAAAATTGTGTACAACCGACTTCAATATAAATTATTAAGAATAACTCAAAAACTATTGGTCTGACATTGATCAAATTCATATGAGACCGGATTAGAAGCTCCAGCTTTCAAATAAAAAAAGAATCATCGAAATCGGTTCATCCAGTAAAAAGTTATGAGATAACACACATAAAAAACATACAGTCGAATTGAGTACCGTCTCCTTTTTGAAGTCTGCAGAAAATGGACGAAGGTGTAACAAATAATAGTTAAAATCATTATCTAAATATTCTAAACATTCTACCGACGACGTATATATCATAAAGTTAGGCAATGCCGTGACTAATGTGAAGCGACCTAGACATTAAATTTTGCCTAAGGTTGTTACGTCATTTTGATAACTTTGCATCAAATTTAAATGCCAAATAGTATTATATTTAATACGCAGTATACAGTTGCAGCACGAATGGGTCAGTTCTCACTGAAGAACCACGCACTGATGCACAGGATAGCAGCGTAAAATAGCCGTATAGTGATGCTGTAATTCGCGTGGCGAATTTTAAATCTTACAGAAAAACCATCATTCCATCTGCATTTTGATTCCTAATCGCAACCGCCGTATCCAAGAGCGATCTCGTGGACAGTGTGCTGGTATATCATCCTTGTATGAAAAAAACCGATAACTTGATATGTAAAAAAGTTGAAGCTTGGCGGTGGAAAGCCGCCAATGTGACGTACCTCGAATTGATAGCAAACAAAGCAATTTGTACTTAGCTTGAATATTAAGTTTACGCTGAGCTTATTCTAGTGCATTGTCTGTAAAGAATGCGCTCTCTCTATGTTTCATAATGATAGTTTCGAGTAGTGTTGCCGCTTAATGTATAATATGAATAAATCATAATAGACTTGTGTGCCTGCGTGGATATTAATATATTTTTTTATAAATAGGTTGATATTTAATGGTATTGTTTATGCATCTACTAATTGACGAAAAAGTTTATCTTTCAAACAACAGAGATATTGCCAACCAGCATCAGATTGTATTTACTGTTAATTCTCTTACAAATACGATATTTTCCCTCGAATATTAATCATAATTTTCTATGAAAGTTTTGACTAGTGTAAAAAAAACTAGTTTAAATTATGACCAGTGTTCAATTATTCAACTTAATTTTAATACTTCATCGGCTGGCGGGGCCTTCACCATGGCCTTTCTAACTTGTTTAATTAATAAACACAAGCCTCTGCTTCTCGGCCCGCGGTGTCGATAAAATAAACACGTGCTTTATATTATATGCGCAGACGGCGCGTCGGAGCCCGCTACCATGACTAATGAAACACCAAGACTTCAACGAACAATCCTAGTTACATGTAGGGTTGCCTGTTGTCAGTAAAAGCGCGGTCAACACGTGATGACATGTTCAATACTAAACTCTTCATAAAGATTCATCATAACTCCGTTACAAACGTTCTTTACCTCATGTTAATAACGAACCGTGTCACAATTTTTAAGATGTTTTTATGTTTAATGAAATGATCGAGGAAATCCCCCGAGAAAGTGACCCATTATTTCTGTATGTCTGCTTTGTTATGTTCAATAAAGTTCTATAAATCGAATTTATTACCTAGAATCTAGATGTTTCTCCCGCTGATATCCAGGTAATAAATTGTACGCTACTGATAAAATTAAAACTAAAAGATTATACCATATTATATCATAAAGATTAAACCAGTCAGGGTTCAATTAATAATAGTTGAATCATGGCCTGCTTAGTAAAAAATAAGGTTTCATCACTATATTTACAAAATGTTTTAAACTAATGTTATTGTAAAGAGTGAAAACAATAAAACAAATAAACAACAGTACTATCCAACTGTAAAATCAACTCGTAAACTTTTACGCGATGCTACTTGTATTTCCTCAAAAGTTGATATTCAAAATTTGAAAATGTAAATATAACATATCGATATAAATAGAGTTAGAGTTTATAATATAGGTACCCATAAATTGGTATTGAGTCATATGTTTAAAATTACGTTCCTATACAATGTACTTTAAAGTAAACTTATATGTAATATCGATTTTAAATTTTTTTATTTCAAAACTCCTAATATTTTATTAAAAAGAAGGCTCTAGTATTTTTTATACGGCGTACCCTGCAGCCCTAATTAAAAACATCGAATAGTTTAACCGATGAGATAGCCCCCAGCAAATTACAGTGCGACGACCTCAAGCTCACGTCCCTCACAAATCACAAAACAGTATTCTCGGATCCGATGTGATATTCGAAGAATTTAAAGCTTCAATCGCTTCGAGCTCAAGTAGCCTTTAATATCTTAATCTTATCGTGAGCGCAAAGCATCGATACGAAACTTTATACATCTGTGAGCGATCGACATCTTATCAGTCGTTTTGGTGAAATTTATTGCAGTCATAATTTCGTACATGTTTGTTGTTATTTACGAGCATAATACTGCAAGTGCACATGGCTCTGAATGCTTTGGTATTGATTGCGACATAAAATAGAATTCATTTAATTATTTAACCTATCGCGTGTATTTTATTCAAAAATGTAAAATTAAAAATTTAGTACAGCCGACTTCAATATAAGTTATTAAGAATAACTCAAAAACTATTGGTCTGACCTTTATCAAATCCATATGGGACCACACGAGATGTACCAGCTTTCAAATCAAAAAAAGAATCATCGAAATCGGTTCACTCAGTAAAAAGTTATGAGGTAACACACAAAAAAAAATAAACATACAGTCGAATTGAGTACCGTCTCTTTTTTGGAAGTCGGCAGAAAATACAGACAAATTATTCTTTCGGCAATAAATCTTGCCATATCGATATACATCTGAATTAATCTATATAACCGCTCCAGGCAATTTAATTTGCAAATACAAATTGGCTATTAAATAAATTTACTTATCATGTTCGTATGAAGTATTGTAATTTATTAAAAGTTGAGCATTGTAAACGTCGTTAGTATTTCCAGAAAAACATGTAGAAACATATTAAATAAATGTAGATAGATAATAAACGCTGCCATGATATCAATAGACCACCAGGACTTCAGAACAACTTTTTATATAATTACGTCTAGTTAAAACGGCTGTATTGATACATTTATTACATTCCATCGCAGTTCGCGGAGGCGACTTCTTGCAGCCTTTTTTGTTTGAAGTGGGTTGGAGATGCCCATGGACGGCAGTAACCACTTACCATCAGGACTGTTTGCTCATTTGCTGCCATGGCTTGTATTAATTAACATCATTCCCATTTAATAAATATATATTCTGAGAATTGTGGGTCGTTTATTATAAGGTTTGCTTGCTTGTTATAATATTGATATATAATTGCTTGCTGTAATGTGACGATTGCGTATCAATCACATCACAATATGAGGATTATAAAGAAAACGAACGCTTGATACAAATGCCTGTAACACACTGATCGATAAACATTGCGTAAAACTATGCTATGTAAGTAAAAGTGCTAAGTAAACTACGTGTGGTATGTGGATTATCATCGTATCACAAGTACGATAATATTCATGCCAATTGATGCCAGTAGTCTAAAATATAATACAAACCAAAGATTTAACAAACCCCATATAACAATAATAAAGGTACCTACTAACTGCGCATGAGACTGGAATAGAGCTGTGTAATGACGGAGTTCACTTTCCTAAATGTAATTTTTTATGATACAGACGTGACACACCGCCAATTTAGGATTATTTTAAGGTAAATGCAAGTTAAAATGCGGTCAAAATCTTAATCTAATAACAAATTTTAGTTTGATTTTTCACATCCTACACAAAGCATACGAAGACTCGAAGATTTTATCTTCCGAATCACTGTGCACAGTAGGTACACTTAAAATATTTTTTTTACTTATTTATCTTTGTGTTCGGGTATAATTTTAAACATCCACCGTCATAAATTAAAAAAAATATTGATAACTTTCATATACAGTTTCATCAGCATCATCATCTACATCATTACAACCTATTACGAGTCTACTACTGAACACGGTCCTGAGCCGACTTTACTCCCATCCCATCTACACTTCCCTTTCCGTTGTGATGCTGTCACTTGAGAACTTTACTCTCCATCGGTTCTTCGAGCTATATGGCCTATTGCTACTTCAACTTACTGATTGGTTTGGCGATGTCAGTTACTCTGGTTCTACTGCGGACTTGTATTCAGTTTACGCAGTAATAATATGGTAGTGATACAATAGCTATTTTAGGTTATTAAAACACGATTGGACATACGGGGCAGAACTAAATAATGTCAGATTTAGAAAGAGAATATTCCAAAAAGATATTATATATAACTAGCTGATACACGGCGGCGCATTGCAGCCGTAGAAGAAATAATTGTGGAAACATCGTTTAAATTTGTAAGTTATATTGTTTAATTAGGAATGATATATAATCAATACAGTCCTTCACAAGTCCACTGCTGAACATAGGCCTCCCCCAAAGAATGCCACAAAGCACGGTCCTGAGCCACCTGCATCCATCGACTTCCTGCATGTCTTACCAGGTCGTCACTCCATCTCGTGGGGGGACGCCCTACACTTCGCCTACCGGTACGAGGCTGCCACTCGAGAACCTTTCTTCCCCATCGGTTGTCGGTTCTTCGAGCTATATGGCCGGCCCACTGCCACTTCAGCTTACTAATCCGTTGGGCTACGTCGGTTACTCTGGTTCTACTGCGGATATCCTCATTCCTAAGTTTATCACGCAGAGAAACTCCGAGCATAGCCCTCTCCATAGCTCGCTGAGCGACCTTGAGCTTCCTCATACGGCCAGCAGTGAAGGACCACGTCTCAGTTCCGTAAGTCATCACTGGCAACACGCACTGGTTGTACAATATATATTTAATTATAATATTGTATATAATATTTCAAATAAATTTGTCCGTTATGATACGCGCGCCACAGTAGTAAATAACATTTTAATAATCAATCAGATTAATCTGGTGTAGTGGATTTAAGGTTTTTTTTATTATTATTGTTTTTACGTTGTAGAGCCATGCTGCAGCTATATTAGTAGTATAGTTGTAGCACGAATGGGTCGGCTCGACCGGGGAAGGACCACGCTCTCACAGAAAACCAGCGTAAAATAGCAGCGTTAAGCTGCTGTGTTTGGTATGGTGAGTGTAGAGAACCGGAGACCCTTTTTACTGGCAAAGAGGCATTCCATCTTAGTCCTCACAGGTGACAACGCATTTGCATCTTGAGTCTTTATTGATGATAGATATAGATGTCTATGGGTCACACTAACTACTTACCATCAGGTGGACTGTGTGCTCGTTTGTCACCTAATCCTATAAAAAAAATTTAGCCTTTTATTTCATTTTCCAAACTTTATAGTGTAATGAGTTTGCAAATGCAAACATAAACAAGGTACAGAAATGAAGAAGCCATAATGTCACGCTAACTACCGACACAGTAATGTTCGAAAAGGCTTTGTGTTTTTATTTATATTATATCAATGTCAGAGTCTGAGTCGAGGCTGATTATTTTCACGGCCTGTTTCAAATAAAATGCAGGTACTTTGGCTATATAATGCCGGTGTACCATTAACGGTTTTAGAATAAGCGAACAAGGAACAATAAGAATAAGCTCCCTAAAGATGGCTGCTTCGTGAGTTGGTGACCCGAGGGGCCGCCGCATAATGAACGTTATCCCTCACAATACCGCTGCACCGAACTCGATTACTTGGCAGTCGGTATAAGACAACTGGCCTATTTATTTTAAATGTAAAAACTAACATCATGTTTTATTTTTCTTTTTTAGAATATGTGACTTCAATACCCGAAATGGAGGAGGAAAGTGCAATAAGTTCAAGCGAATTGCGCGAGGCGCCTCAAACGGACTCATTAATCAACGGGGACGTCCCTGAAAAGGAAACAAATCATGCGAGCGACGGAAAAGAATCGAATGTTAGTGCGTGTGTGAACAATAAAAATGAGAGCGGTGTTATTCTAGATGGTTTAGAGGACAGTAAAAACGTGACAGTGGAATCATTTTTGGAAAACGAAGTCTGTGAAGTGATTGACGACGCGCGGTCTTTGGGAGACCTGGACAGTTTACCCGCGGGCGACGAGCTGGCACTTGGAGCTGCGGGTAGTGATAGCGGAGTAGAAGGATGTGGTCGAGCTCTTAGCAGCGGCGGAGGCTCCCGGTCGTGTGCTTCTAGCGTGGTGTCCTGCGGCTCAGGCTGCGGCTCCGAAAGTTCATCTCTAGCGGGAGCACCGCTTCGCACAAGACGCCGGGTCAACGTCACAGTTATAGAATCAAAGAAAAATTCTCCTCTTGGATCGTCCACGCCCCGTCCGACCACTGCGCCGCGTGGTCCCAATCTAGCAACACGCGAACGCGCCAGAAGTAGAGAGAAGCCAACACCACCTGAAAAGCCACGTCCTCTTACACCAAAACCGCGAATCCGGCCCACAACTGATCTTCCAAACTTAATCCGGGAAAGTCCTGCCCTGCGTGCCAAACCTACAAAAACGTCTACTGCAAGGTGTCGTACTCCAAATTCTCCGAGTGACGAAAAGAAATGGCCTCCTAACGGTCCACGGTTGACACCCGTCTCGGACTCAGGTGCGACAAGAGTGGCCGCTGATAAATACGGAACTTTACCGCGAAGGCGAAGAGAAGCTGACACGGAAAACTCACCCAAGCACGAGAACACACCGCCCACCTCCAGGAGGCCGACCATCACCCGCTCTGCGTCTTCCCGATCAACGGTGAAGACGAGAGTACGCATTTACGCAGAGAAGAATTGCCAGACTGTATTAATAGGAACGGATGTCGAATCAGCGTTAGCTGGTATAATACCTAGCATTGAAAGGTAAGATTAGTATCGTCATTATCATCTTTTCAACCTACCAAAAGCACTGCTGAACATAGGTCTCCTTCATATATGATATTTGTCATAGTTGCCAAGCTTGACAGAAAAAAATTAAAAACATAGATATAGTATTTTTCTAATTAATATTTTGTTACTTACGGCCTCACACACACACATAGTCACTATCATTGTTTTGCCTGTTATATTTTTTATATTTATTGTATTCGGACCTCTTATGTTAGGATTTTACTTTATAATATAATAATGTCCTAATGTTCATTTTCTCTTTATTTTTATTAAAAAAAATCCCTTGGGTTCCTCATAATATGATACACCAGATTCAGTTTAGTTCTCCATTTATTTTTTTATAGTGAGACATTATTTCTCTTTAAAAATATAACACATAGTTCTTCATGTATTTCATCAATATATAAAAAGCCCAGCTTCTGGATATGAGTTTCTCCCACCAAGGAAAGATTTTATAATATTCACCATCAGCTTGGCAAACAGAATAGCGATTGCAGTACCCTTCACATATTTCACGCTGTTCCTCGTCAGCGTTAATTAGTACTTCTGTCATCCATTGAAACCCACAAGATGTTTCTGACAAAAAATGTCTATGGGCCACAGTATCCGCTTCACACTTCATCCGGTGGACTGTTTTCTCGTTTGTCATCTTTCTTCTATAAAAAAATGGTGTACTTATGTTTAACCACAGCCGTATAGAAGTGTCGCGTTGCCACCGCGGCGTGCAGGCAAGTGCACGCGACGTAGAAGCGGCGCGGTTAGCGGCGGCGGCGGCGGCTGCAGAAGCAAGTGCCGCCGAGGAGCGCGAACGACGTTTGCACGCAGAGGCGCAACTCGCTGCAGAACGCGCGGCCCGCCTTTCAGCAATCGCCGAACTCGAACGAAACTCGCAGCGGCTGCTCGAACTCGCCGGTGCAGGTATATCATTTTTTTTTTATTTACAAAAAGAATACTTCTAACGCTATCAAGGCGAGGATTTCCTAGGTTTAAAGGCATTTAGCGCCCCTTTCTCCGCCGCATGCATGTTTTTCCAGCAAGAAGTAGGCGCGAGACATTCAGTGCACAAATAGTTACTTTATTTGAAACGTCTTTACTTATTATTAGGAAATAAAAGTATTTAAAAATGTAGCCGTTAAAGAATCCAATTCAATAACATGACCTTTTATAATCGAAAAATTTTATATGGTTATCGGATAAAAAAACGTGAACTAGAACTTCACAGTTTATTTCCTCGTTTTTCAAACATCAATTCGATCAAGAATTTAACTGAGTATTCCATGTATGCGTATATTTAGAATATACTATTTGAAGAAAAATCAATTATAGATCCTCAAAATCGTGTCTAAAATAAAATATTTTTGTCCAACCTGAATATTACTGATATTCCCGAAAACCACTTCAAATATATTTACCATAGTTAATTTGGAATTTTAAATTCTCTTACGTCGTGTAGTTGCAAAGAAATTACTATTATATATTTATCTTAAATTTCAAGGTGCTGGTGCAGGAGCGGAGGGGTGTTTGCGGGCACTAGAGGAGCAACTGCGGTCTGCGGGAGAATTAGCCGCGCGGCAACGCGGAGAAATAGACACCTTACGAGAACATTGTAACAGATTACACAGTGTAAGCAAGTTTTTTTTATATCTTTATAGGCTAGTGCATGATAGTGATATATACCACTTGAAGGTAAATTGCGATGTATTCGTAGATTCTGATGTACTATGTACTTTCTTTTTGTTTTTTTAGCGAAACGTAATGTCCTATTTTATTTAGAAGATTTTCTTTCTTTTTTCCTTTTAAAATTTATCGAAATATAAAAAAATAGGAGAGTTCATAAGAAAGCACGAATCAAATCAAGCTTAAGTTTGAATCTCAAGTGTTAAGCTCTCCGAGGTTACCCGGACGAAAGCCTGGTTTTCGCTCTTCCGTGACTTTTTTTTTAAATAACTTTTTACAACAATATTAGGCGTTTTTTTATAGGATAAAGGTGATAAACGAGCACAAAGTCCACCTCATGGTAAGTGGTGGCTGTGGTCCATAGACATCATACATCTATCTTCGATTAAGAATCAAAATGCAGATGCGTTGTCACCCGTGAGGACTAAGATGGAATGCCTGGTTTCCAGTAAAAAGGGTCTCCGGTTCTCTACACTCACCATACGAAACACAGCAGCGTTAAGCTGCTATTTTACGCTGGTATTCTGTGAGAGCGTGGTCCTTCCCCGGCCGAGCCGACCCATTCGTGCTACAACCATAAAATAGCTGCAGCATGGTTCTACCACGTACGAAAGCAAAAATAGTTAAAATTGTATTTTAATTGTTATCAATAAATTCATTCGTCGTTACTTATATCTGCTCTAACATTTTTCGTGACAGCTTGGATATACTCTGCTCTGTCCTTTACCCTTACCACGACTGTTCAGCTATAGTCCACCTCTAATGCGCGAGCGCTTGTTCCCGTAGGAGGCGTTGAGTGCCCGCGAGGCGGCGCGAATTGCCGAAGCGCGGTTGGTGGAGGCAGAACGCGAGGCGGCCGAGATGCAGGACTTCCTCGCGGCCGAGACCAGCGCGCTTGGCGACTCACTGCGCGAGGCCGACGCCGAGCTCGTGCGCCTCACTGCCGACCTTGAGCGCAGGTGAGACTTACATGAAAATGGCGGACTGGGTTGTCCGTTATATATTACTTTCTGTACAACACCCGTTCAATTCATCTGCTATTTGTTTTGTTAGGTTTCCGTACCTCAAAAGGAAAAAAATGGAAGCCTTATAGTATCACTTTGTTGTTCGTCTGTCTGTCTGTCAAGACCCTTTTTCTCAGGAACGCGTGGAGGTATCAAGCATGAAATTCATATCAAATACTCAAGTCTACTGTCCCTTGGAGCTGTGAAAAAATCAAACTTCTAAGCCAACGCAATCAAAAGATACAGCCGTTTATGCCGCAAATTTTCGACATTCGCAAGGAAGGGGGGGGTACTTCCCGTGAACTCAGAATCTTAAAATTTGGTACGAAGCAACATATTATTGTATTTAGGCACAGATAAAGAAAAAATTGCGAAAAGCAAAAATTTTTAGTTACATCATTTAATAAAATATTTTTAATAATTTTAAACTTATATTCCTACGGATTTGTTCGGAACCCTCGCCTTTAAAGTGCATGACATTATTTATTACATGTGCAAAAATAATACAATAAAAATAATACAAGATTATCTATATTATTCATAAGTACTAGTATGTCATCTTCATCCAAGGGCTTTAACTTTTCAGATAAAAGCTGACCATACAAATCACATTCATTCGATTGTTTTTTACTGTCTTTATGATTGGACCTATTTTTAAAACGTACTGCGCACGAACGTCCCGCTCAACAAAGCTCGCGCGACTGAACTTACGACTTGACTGAACGCGACTTGCGTAAGTGTGGCAGGCTAAACAAACTTTTGAACACTGTCGTCTTTGAACGCTTTGATTTGCGCTAAAAAACCGAAACCGTTTGGCAAAGTGAATTTCTTTGTGAAATTATTCGAACATTGATTCAAAGTCCCATGCCACACATAGCTTCAAACAAGTGTTCAAATGTTTATGTCAAATTACGGGAAATTGCTGTCGCACGGATGGGCCGGCTCGAACCGGGGTGGTACCACGACCTCACAGAAAACCAGCGTGAAGTAGAGATTTACCTCTGCGTTTCGCTTGGTGAGTGCAGGTGGCCGGAGGCCCTTTTTACTGGAAATGAGGCATTCCATCTTAGTCCTCACGGGTGACAACGCATCTACATTTTGATTTGGAATAGAGGATAGATGTAGATTTCTATGGGCCGCAGGAACCACTTTCCATCAGGTTGACTGTGTGCTCGATTGTCACCCTTATCCTATAAAAAAAAAAAGCTACCATCAAAATAATAACTGTGACGAACACGTGTTGGCAAAATATTTTTTAAGAAAATGCGAAATTTAATTTTAAAAGCTGAATTAAAAAAAATCACTTTAGATAAAAATCTTTGTCTTAACTAATGTTAAACCCTTCTGCCCACGGTGCAATAAGATAAGAAAACAGGACGCCACTTGTCGCGCTCTCTGTCGCGTTTACAGCACAATAAATAATAGTACTACGTACAGAAGTTGCACTCCTTTGATATTCACTGCTCGCCGATGTTTTAATAGCCTACATAATTATTATTAATTAGATAAATCGCGAACGCAAGCTAAATAAAACTTTATCGTTGCTCGAGAGTCTCCGTATTACTTTGCATCTTTTCCCCTTCCTACGTCACGGCGAACTTTCCGTGATTACTAAGGGCTGTCAATAAAGAGTGAAAAGTACATAGCGAAATGGTAAGTTACTATTCAGGTAAAGTACTTATTCTGATTATAATTGACCGACCGTATTTTCGCTACTATGCGAGTTCTGTGATGCCCAACGTATGCAACTTGCAAGGCCTTTCGTCGGGACTCGGGAATCGCGATGCTTAGCTCGGAAGAAATAGGTAGATAATGTAAACAAAAACATGCGTGAGTATAGTGGAACACTCGGTTGGAATGAAGTTCTCTTCGTAGTATGTACATTATTATTGATAAACATATTATTAAATGAAACTCATTTTTACGGATTTTATCGCGTTTAATTTAACTTTTTAATTCCCGACGTTTCGTGGTCACGGGGGGGACTGTAAAGCACCGCACAGGTTTTTTCTTTATAAAGGAGAGGGGGCAAACGAGCATGCGACTCACCTGATGGTAAGTGACTACCGCCGCCTATAAACAGCCGCAACACCAAGGAGAGAATCGCAGATGCGTTGCCGGCCTTTTAAAAAGGAGTACGCTCTTTTCTTGAAGGTCCCTAAATCGTATCGGTTCGGAAAAATCGCTGAATGTAATCGATTCCACAAGGAAGTTGTGCGAGGAAGAAAACATCTTCTAAATCGCACAGTGGTGGACCGCCAATCATCCAGATGGTGTGGATGGTATCGGGAGTTCTGCCGCGATGTGCGTTCGTGAAATTTGGCGGCTGGGATTAATCCGAACAATTCCTCAGAGCACTCCCCGTGGTAGATGCGAAAGAAAATGCAAAGGGATGCAACGTCTCTTCGCAGTGCCAATGAATCGCGCCGATCGGAAAGAACTCGGTCGTCGACGATTCGAGCCGCTCTGCGCTGGATGCGGTCAAGTGGAAGGAGCTGGCACTGGGGAGCCCCTGCCCAGAGATGGGAACAGTATTCCATGTGAGGCCGAACCTGCGCCTTGTTAAGTTGCAGGCGGTGTGCCGGCATGAAATACTGTCCCGCTCTGCTGAGCACGCCAAGCTTTTTAGAGGCCAATTTGACCTTATCTTCCAAGTGACCACGAAACTGCACGTCACTCGATATGCCGACTCCGAGGATTCCGATACTGGCTGAGGCAAGAAGGGAAGTGCCTTGAAACTGAGGAGATACGACAAAGGGGTTCTTTTTAGCGGTAAACGCGCAAACTTGTGTCTTCTGAGGATTAAACTGGACTAGATTTTGTCGCCCCCAATCCGAGACTTTGTTCAGCAAAGACTTGACTTCAGACACAAGTTTGTTCCGGTACTCGGCGACGTTTTCCCGAGAAATATTGGCACGGCCGGTGTATAGAGCATCACCAGTGCTGTCATCCGCATAGCAATGAATGTTACCAGTTAGCAACATATCATTGATATGCAGAAGAAACAGCGTTCGTGATAGCACACAGCCTTGTGGAACACCAGCGTTAATAGGCTTGTAGTCGGAGCATGCACCGTCTACAACGACCTTGATGCTCCGATCTGCAAGGAAGCTGGTGATCCAATTGCACAATTTCTCGGGAAGTCCATAGGAAGGGAGCTTCGCAAGAAGCGCTTTGTGCCAAACCCGATCAAAGGCCTTCGCAATGTATAAACTAACGGCCAACGCCTCCCCCTTGGACTCTACTGCCTCTGCCCATCTATGGGTCAGGTAGACCAGAAGTTCACCAGCTGATCGACCCCGACGAAAACCATATTGGCGGTCACTAATCAGCTGGTGATCCTCAAGGTACCGCATGAGCTGGCAATTAATAATTGATTCCATTATTTTGGAGAACAAGGAGGTGATCGCGATAGGCCTATAGTTGGACGGGTCTGAGCGGTCGCCTTTTTTAGGGATCGGGTGGACAAAAGCTGTCTTCCATGAATTCGGGACTACGCCTTGGACGTAGGAGTACCGGAAAAGACGCGTTAGGACCGGTGCCAACTCCGGAGCACACGTCCTCAACACAGTTGGGGGGATTCCGTCAGGCCCACTTGACTTCTGGATGTCCAGGGAGAGGAGTGCCTTGCGAACCGAGCGCTGTGAGAACAGCACATCCGGCATGGAGCACTCACACCGCGGGATGGTCGGCGGTGTATTCACCCCGTCATCAAGAGTCAAGTTGGACGCAAAAAGGGAGCCTAAAAGGTCGGCTTTCTCTTTTGCGGCGTGGGCCAGTGAGTCATTCTCCCTGTACAGAGATGGTAGTGATGGCTTACAGAAATTCCCTTGGACAGCTTTGGCGAGAGACCAGAATGCACGGGTTCCCGAAGGAAGGCGAACTAGTTTCTCGCCAATTCTGCCTATGTGCTCTGACTTTAATAAACTCTTTTTGAGTACGAAAGGTGATTTTTGAGACAAAATATGGACAGTCTATTTTACTGTTTATGACATCATATAACAAAGCCATGTCAAGCATAACTTGCCTATGTTCGAAAGACAAGAGATTGTGCTCAGTGCAACTGTCTGTGTAAGTGTCGATTTTATTGCAACAGAATAGTTAAGGTAATTAACCAATATTTTTTGAATTCGGTCAAGGCGGCTTTTGTAAACATTATCGAAACCATATCGAACTAGCATAATATTCCAAAACACTTCTGACATACGCAAAATTAACCATTTTAATTGCATTAATATTGAATGTTTTACAGATGCGGAGAACAAAACAAAGATTTTTTAGAATTTACTGATAACATAATCAATGATTAGGATAGTATCAATCCGGGTGTTTGTGAAACGCTCCCGAAAACGAAGACAGATAATAGTACTTAGGACACCTTTGATCATGGGTCACAAATATATTCGATTCCAAGGAAAAAAAAAACTCATCTTTTCACTACTTTTCATTAACTTTATTCACGCTCCATCATGATAGTACAGCTAAATGAAACGATAATTTCATAAAAAAAATCATGAAAATACTTAAATCAGCAGTGAAACTTAAAATAAAATCAGCTGACAATGAGGTCAATATTCCCGGGGACGCCGAACTCTTATAGGTCCCGTCACGAAAAAAGAACGCTGGCCTTGAACCTGCGCACTGAACGATTTATCGATCAAATTGGTGGTACGAAAGGGGCGCGACGGGGGAATGCTCGCCAGTATTACTGTCCTCGCATGTTATTGGTTCCTCATGATTCCCGCGCTTTGTTCACTTCCAAAATACAGTCGCACACACAGCTCCCTTTGTACGACTCGCGACGATGGTTTTAAAAAGGAAGGAAAGAAAATTTATTTATATCTATTGTTTTATGACTGAACTATAGTACGGCCGCTGAGTTATTACCGATTTGACAGATTATCCTTAAATTAATCGATATAACCTTGCACGAGCGACACATTTGCCGAATGATTTAGAATACCTCTTTAATATAAAACTTTATGTCAAAATGTCAGAATCAAGTAATTTTCCAATAAACTCTGTTTCAAAACTTAAAATAGTTTGTAAATAATATGAAAACATTTATTTTTTGTTCTTTGGCGCGCTTGTACAAAGTTACATCGTGCGTCTAGTTTTCATAGTGATGTGCTTGATAGTATTCGGTTCGAATTCATTGGAATAGATATGATATTTATTTTATTTGGATATTTTTATTTTACTTATTCCTTCGAGCAACTAGACTATAATGCAACCATTTTTTGCGTCTCCTAATTGCACTGTGTTGCCAGTATCTCTATGATTTTTAAGATTTATGTGTGATCCAAAGACAGAAATACTGTTTTCTATGATTTAAAAATAAATACAATTAAAATGATTATGTATAATTTTTAACATTCATAATATATAAAACAACATTTAATAAATATAATTTTCTCCCTCAATTAAGCAATGTTATAGGTGTATTTTTTTAAGTAATTGGCGATACTATTCTGGCAACACCCTTACCACCGCTATTTTAATCTGTTTAGTCGTCTTCCGTACTCTCGTGCGCACAGACTACGTTCTCTTGTGTAACCGTTGTTTTTTGACTCGGCTTTCTCCTGTTTATCGTTGCGCTTTATTGGACTAATTTTGTTTGTGTTTGGTAATTTTGTTGAAAATGCCGAAAGGAGGAAAAAAATTGAATAGTCAATGTCGTGAGCTTGTACTAAAGCTACAGGATTACTTTGAGCGTGAGTCACAAAATGGCGGCCCTTTGATTCCTGTCACTCAAGTGAAAGATCGGGTTTCACAAGCTCTTGGAATTGGTGCAAAAAACTATATAATATAAATATAGAAAAATTTGGTGCTTCTGGAAGTGAAGATAATATTTTACGCACTCCTAAGAAAAAACGAAGACAAAAGCCCGTGACAGATGTTGATGTTTTTGATGCAGATGCAATAAGAAACCACATATATGGTTATTATACTAGGAACGAGTTTCCAACTAGACGTTTGCTTTTGGTCTCTTTAAAAGAAGCTGGCTTGTTTAAAGGCAGTAAAACGGCGTTGTCAAAACTATTGCACGAAATTGGATTTGAATATAAAAAAAACGAATAAAAGGAAAATATTAATGGAAAGATTTGATTTAATAATTAAAAGGAGCTAGTTTTTAAGAGAAGCCAGAAAAATCTAGTCTTGCGACAACGTCGTTTTTGTTGACGAAACATGGTTAAATGCGAACCACACTGTGTCACGCTCTTGGACTGACGAAACAAAAGCATCAACCTCAAAGGTTCCAATTGGAAAAGGATCGCGACTGATAATTTGTCACGCCGGTTCTGCTGGAAGTGGTTTCTTTGAAAATGGACTGCTGGCTTTCGCGTCAAAAAGTACTTCCGATTACCACGAGGAGATGGATACAGACACTTTTACGAATTGGTTCGAAAATCAATTATTACCCAGCCTGCCAGAGCCTTCTATCATAATAATGGACAACGCTTCATATCACTCGAAACAAGTGAATAAAGCGCCTACTCAGGCCGACAAGAAAGCTGATTTCGTAGCATGGCTACACCAAAATGGAATTGAAACTACTGCCGAAATGCTAAAGTCTGACTTAGTAAAGTTGGTACGCGAAAATAAAACATCAAGAGTCCGTTATGAAGTAGATGAGATAGCTCTAGCACATGGACATCGGGTACTTCGAATTCCGCCTTATCACTGCCAGTACAATGCCATTGAGTTAATATGGGCACAAATCAAAGGTATTGTTTTTTATCGCTTAAGTTATGAATATGAATAATTTGTACTATTATAACATCCAATATTCAGCATATAAGTAAAAAGATACATAACTAAGAAATAAATATCTCATGTCCCTTACATGTAGGTAATTGTGTAACATTTCGTTTATTTAATGTAATAAATTAACGTTTTTTAATGTTTACATTACAGGTTACGCAGCTCGTAATAATACGACTCCGCCATTCAGTACTAATAAAATGATGGGTCTATTAAAAGATGCTTGCAGCAAAATAACGAAAGAAGATTGGGTCAAGGTCGTCGAAAAGACTCGAAAACTAATAACAGAAGATTATGAACGCGATATAAGAGTGGACACCATTATAGACAATGAAATTGTCATACAAGTGACTGATAGCGATGACAGCTCTGGCGAATCTGGTTTAGAGTCTGAATAATTGTTTTAATAAATGATAGGTAGTCATTTATTAAAACATCTTATACCTACTCTATTCATTAAAATGTGTAACAGTGTTTACAAATTTGTTTTATTTTGATATGTCCTCGACCAATTATCTACGCCCATCAAGGATACTCCACCTAATAAAGAACCTGTGTCTTTAACTATTATTGTTTTGATTTTATTTAATTACACACTATACTAGAATATTTAAAAACAAACTGTTCCCAAATGATATTATGGTTACTGGTTCAATCACTTCACTAGTATTGTCAATTCGTCATGTGTCAAATCGGTAATAACTCAGCGGCCAGAGTATAGTGAACAAAAATGTAAATATGATGAGAGAAGGTGAATGTGGAAAATTGTGCAGTAAAGTTAAAAGTATTGAGGAAGAATACCGAAAAAATTACCATATGGTCGACCTGATGACGGAAACATTTATCATTCGCATTGATAATGATGCTTCTGATGACGGAAGCTCAAGCGAAGATGAAAGTGATGATGAAGTAGCATCCAGTAACACAAACACACGATCGATATTAGGCTACTTATGAATATCTCCTTTTTTAATTATCTTCATTGCACCATATTTAATTTTCGGATTTATTTCGGCAACTTTTGTGTATCATTTAATGCTTTTGATTTCTTTATTTTTTAATTTATAAATATAAAATGTTAGTTAAAAAGTAAATCTTATAAAATTAGTTGAAAATTGATTCATTTTTTAAAATAAAATTGAGGGAAATTTGTGGGGAATCTGTTGAAGTTTTGTCCTTAAATTGAGGAATTTGATAATTTGGTGTTGACAACGCTGCCACGTTGCATCGAAATTTAGTTTGCCAGCGACATAAGAATTAGAGGCTTTGAAACTGGCAAGTAATTTTTAATAATTTTGACGTACATACCACTTTTTAAATTCAAAGTATTGGTCGGATTAAATACGGAAAGTCAATTAAAATAAAGTAAAGGTATTATTTTTTACATTAATTCTGATAGATTAATTAACTGTCGATCATAATTGCAATTGATTTCACCTATGAAATTATTTAATACCATTTCATTTTTATTTTCTTATACAAAATCAAAGATAACGATGAAATAGTGTTTATAATTGTGGAAGTGAGTAAGTACTGAATACCCAATTAGGTACGTTTATTAATTTCAATATAATTTTTGTACTAAAGAACTGCTTGTTGCGTCAGGGTACAATTGATTGTGTAATTGTATTAAAAATGACAACCATACTGGTGGTGCAAAGTCGCTATTATAGTCGTTCAGAAGGGAATAGTCGGTGACTTACCCGATAGCTCAGCTATTTTCTGTGCGGCTGCTGGTCTTCTCTCTTGCTTGCACTAGAAAACTATTGTCGAGTGAGTGCACTCGACAATAGTTTTCTAAATCTGATTTCTCGAACAGTTCACAATTACGCGGGGCTGGGTATATTTCACAGCGGGTTAACGACAGCCGGTGTCCGATGTTCCTCGTAAGTGATCCGGAAGCGAATTGAAAAAACGGTCGTTTCGTCTCTAGTATATATACAATAATCTATGGGTCGTTTTCTTTTATATCGAATCTTCTAGACGCAGCACGCGCTATCTCTTTTCACCGACTCTTTAGGATAAGGAGTGGGAAAGGGATGATAAATAATGAACGTAATTATATGATGATACTTTGATGTGATTTGTGTATTCACTCAGTTTTAAATATGTGTGAGAACGGCGTTAACACATACCATAACTTCTAAATTCCATATGAAGACTAGTCGTAGGGATAACTAAACTTATAAATAAAATAAACGTTGGCAATGTCGTATGGGTTTTACGGTCTGTCGAAGAGATCAGTGCTTCAAGGACGAATGCCTCGTTCGCATTTGTTTTGACGGGATTGATTATTAATTTTAGTTTTTGAGACAGTTCCGTGTTGACTATCACGTGCGCGAGAGCGACAATTCAATCGTTTTGTTTATTACATTATTGTTGTTACGTTTTGTTTTTCTTGTTTAGTTTTAATAATGCCTAACGCGTACGGTACGTTTATAGTGCTCGTGAATACGGCAACATGTTAATGTGCCTTGAAGAATCTCATAAAATTTAGATCGGTAAGCTGTTTCATACCTATTTCTCTCACACTCATCTAAATAAGTACATAACTGAATACATCAGCATAATAAACATATATACCTACACGATAGTTAAAAAGCATGACTCTAACCTTGTTAATATTTCATTTAAGTATTTTTTTTATTAGCGGGGAACCGAACCAGGTATTTGGTTTATTTAACCTGTGAATAAAGTGGTTAGGTGGAGACAAGCACAGTGGCAAAATAGTAGGTTAAGTAGAATAGTTAGGTATTTAGACAAGTGTTGTAAATTATTAGGTATTGTGGTACCATCGCTAGCTGCCGGCCGCGCGAATTTGGCGTCCACGCGTACATTGACCCCTAGTCAGCTAATTGTAATTCAGTATTTCCACTGCCGATTTTATGTTTAAGTATTTTCATGATTTTTTTATGAAATTATCGTTCATTTAGCTGTACTAACACGATGGAGCGTGAATAAAGTTAATAAAAGGTTGTGAAAAGATGATTTTTTTTCCTTCGGATCGAATTTATTTGTGACCCATGATCAAAGGTATCCTTAGTACTATCATCTGTCTTCATTTTTGGGACCGTTTCACAAACACCCGGTATTTAGAAAATTATGATCAAAATGTGCGCCAAAATCTCTGACATTTAGTTTTTGGCTGATTTCTACTCCGTCAAAGTGATATTTATATAGATTTTTTTTTAATTAAATTACTAGTAAAGTTATTCAACATTACTAATATTCCCTTTAACCACTTCTGGTAAGCTTAAAATGTTTGTGTTAGAAGTAGTTCACGACAGCAGTAGAATGGCGGATTCGAATCCATGACCTTTCGAGTTCACGGTCCGTGCCCTGCTATTAGGCTACTGACACTTCATAGAATTGGCTTAGTTTTCCGTGTAAAAGTAATACATTCGCACTTGCCTGCATTTATATTATTTATACTGTAGTATTTAAATAAACAGTCAAAGTCCTTTTGTATCAATAGGCAATCATATATGGTGTTAATTTTACAAAAAATCTTCTTGTCATGTGCATACATGAGATAATTTATGTATTCAATGCACGAACCAATATCATGTAGGTAGTCATTGTAAAAAAAGTGGACCTAAATGAGAGCCCTGGGGAACTTCAGTAGGTATGTTTATATAGCTTGAGGGGTAATCATTTATCACGACTGCCTGTGAGCGATTTATGATGCAGTCCACCATAACAAGCCATCGTAAATTCCTTATTTTTGTAATTTGTTGAGCAAGATCACGTGATTCACACGATCGAAAGCTTTTTCAAAATCAGTGTAGATAACAGCAGCCCACTTTGATCCATATTGTCAAAGACAAAAGTAGAAATTTGTCAGGTTAATAGTGGTGGATCGCCTTTGCAAAAAACCACGTTGCTGCTCGAGGATGGAGCGTGAGAGCGTAAAGTAAATTACCTTATAAACTTTTCGTCCAAGGATTTTAGCTGCGGTGTTCAAAATAGAAATGCTCCTATAATGCTGTAATTCCATACGTGATCCGTTCTTGTGTATAGGGACTGTGTGCACACTTCTATTTATGCGGAAAGATTCCTTTGCGCAGAGAGTGGTTAGATATAATAGTCAAGGGGAGAGCAAGTGATTAAGCACATCGTAACCGAAATGCTAAATCACTTGCTTGTGAGATATTTCTTGGCTTGTATTTTGGTTTGGAGGCGTCGCTAAACAAATATCGATAAGTGATAAAGTATACAACATGATTCACACTTCATTCGAGTGTTTATATAAGTATAATAGTAATTTATTATTTGTGTATGGCAGGCGCGCGGAGTGCCGGCAGCTGGTGCGCATGTGCGAGCAGCGGCGGCAGGAGGCGCTGGCGGCGGCGGCGCGTGCGCGCTGCGGCGGCGGCGCGGCGCCCGCGCTCGACGCGCTGGCGCGCCGCCTGCGCGCGCTCACCGACCAGGTGCTGCGCGCCTACGCACTGCCGCGCGACGCCGCGCTGCCTACGCTCTACCACAACGACGCCTACCACAGGTACACTACACCGTGCCTGCCACAGCTACACTACACCGCGCCTGCCACAGATACAGGCGCTCAACACGCTGGCTGCTTGCTGATTGCTGATCATGAGGTCTCACGTTCAAATCTCGTCGGACAAAAATAGTTATTAGATTTTTCTGTAATAAATTCTATGTAGCAGCCCGAAATCAGAAGTTGGCGACGTTTCACCCCCAGGCCTCAGAAAGCACGTTACACCGTTCGTCCTGCGCCTATTCTCTCTCCGGTCGTGAAGGTTTATCGTCCCATCGGACAATGAGAGTGAGCTAATAAAGAGTGTACCTGTGCTTGCACACACATCCTAGGACACTATAATCCTGTCCTACGCAGGTTGCTAGACACCGTTGAAGCTGACCGCTTTGATCGAAATTCGGTCTGGAGGACATAATACGTATAATTAAAATTTAAGTGCCTGTCTTCAATATAGAAATAACTACCTTTTATTAAAATATGAGGTATTTACATGCCATTTAAACATAAATAACCAATTTTAAAATTTTTGTTTGTCTGTCCTTTCCGGCTAATCTTCAGAATGGCTGAACTGATTATAATAAAATTTGGCGAATAGATATGGAGCAATACTGGAACAGATATGGAGAAAAACTTGATTTTTTTTTGAGAAATTGAAAAATTGATAAAATAAAAGCGACGCTGGAGCTGGTCGCTAATATTTATACAGGGTTATTTTTCAAAGAGTAGCCAAATTCTAAGCTTAAGTTCAAATATATAAATAACTAACTGTCCCCCCGACTTCGCCCGCGTGTAATTTAGGGTTTTAATTTTTTGCACGGAACCTTAATTCTTATTCTAAAATAAAACTAGCCTAATTTACTCCTTATAACACCAGCTATCTGCCAATGAAAGTTCCGTCAAAATCGGTCCAGCCATTTCGGAGATTAACCGGAATAAACAGACAGACAGACAAAAATTTTAGTATTTGTGTTTTTGTTATAAGTACGTTATATATTTTCATATGAATTTAGTAAAAAGCTGTTATTTTGACATTACTAACAGACGCTTCAATTTCATTTATTTGTATAGATGATATACCGTTATTGCAGTTTGTGAAAATATGAGTAAATAAGGCTTCTACTTTTATTTTAAATTATCCCAAATTGAATTTGATTTATGGGAACGACGTTTTTGACTAGTGATCGACTTTTATGAATGTGTGCGTGCGCGTGCGCAGTAAAATCAGTTAAAATAATGCATTACCAAGCATTTTGAATTTAAGAGATATAAAGGACAATGTTTGAGATTTTTTTAATTTTTTTTTTTATAGGATGAGGGTGACAAACGAGCACACAGTCCACCTGATGGTAAGTGGTTGCTGCGGCCCATAGACATCTACATCTATCCTCAATTACAAGTCAAAATGTAGATGCGTTGTCACCCGTGAGGACTAAGATGGAATGCCTCATTTCCAGTAAAAAGGGCCTCCGGCCACCTGCACTCACCAAGCGAAACGCAGAGGTGAACCTCTACTTCACGCTGGTTTTCTGTGAGGTCGTGGTACCACCCCGGTTCGAGCCGGCCCATCCGTGTGACAGCAAGAGCTGCCGCGTGGCTCTACCACTGTTAATTTTTCTTTACCATTTGCCTATATTACTTATTCTTAACCTTCTCTGCAAATTTGGCCGGTTATTGCAAAATAATATCTGGAGGCACGGCAGTGCCCCCGCCATGTCGAGCAAACAAGCGGCACGGCCGTACCATCCTTTTCTCGAAGCAGTTTAGGCCATTTTAGAAACCCTATAACTTCGTTGCGGATAAAACTAGAAGCCTGAATTCATTATTATATATTCAGTAGCCAAGTAGGCATTGTCTAAACTCAGTATATTTCAAATTTCATTAAATTTGAATCAGTAGATTAAGAATTATTACTAGTCAGTTTCTTAATTTTGTCACTCACTGACTGACCGATCATCAAAACTCTAAGGCACTTCTAGCAGACATAGAAGCTTCAAATTTGGAATAAAATTATTTTTTAGTATATAAATCAAGGAAAAATTTAAATATTTTGCAATTTCATTCCAATTTTCGAGATACATCAACTGCAAGAATAACTTTGTAATCCCATATAAATATATAGGATTACAAAGTTACATTTGCAGTGAATGAATCGGTGTACCTATATATGTATAATATAATGGAATAATAGGTGTAGATAGGTACGTAGATATAACTATCTACAAAAAGAAATGAGATGCCATCAAAAACATAACTTGTAAAAAAACCAAGTCTCGCAACTCTGTTCTTCTTCCGTAAAAAGTTGTGAGATCCATGTAATACCAAGTCGGTTAATTTATTCAATCCTTACTTAAGGGTCCTTCTGTCTTAAGTTATTACGTAATTAGCTAACTTAACAACATCTTATAGTGACCATGTCAATGTTAAAAATATTTTATGTTTTAAATAAATAAATTGACTTGGCAATCGCACTAAGCAATCTAATTTAATATAATATGTATTACTTGTGAGATACATTGTGTTTTCATGCGATGGCCTAGTCAATCTATTTATTTAAAACATAAAAGATTTTTAGTATTGATGTGGGCACTAAAGATGTTGTTAGGTTAGCTAATTACATAATTACTTAAGACAGAAGGATCCTTAAGTAGAGACTGAATAAATTAACCGACTTGGTATTACATGGATCTCACAACTTTTTACGGAAGAAGAACAGAGTTGCGAGACTTGGTTTTTTTTACAAGTTATGTTTTTGATGGCATTACTTATTCTTAACCTTCTCTGCAAATTTGTCCGGTTATTGCAAAATAACCCTGTATATTTTAATTGGTACGTCTGTTAGTGATCGTGTAACATCAGAACAACTTGACGTTATATTCATACAATACGACACGATGGTTCTAGCTAGCTAGGATCCGACAGGGGGCGCTGTAGTCAAGTTTTTAACCAATTCTCTATTAACGAATCAAAATTACTCATAATTACAATATACGTTGGCTTAGTACCAAAAAAAAAGACAAAATCGGGAGTGACTCTCCCATTTGTGGATATCTTTCTTGACTCCGCTCATAATATTAATCTATCTTAAATTCCTATTCCTTTTACTATAACATATCTGTTGTTTATAATAATAAAATCATGAGTATAAATGAATGTGTGGTAACCGCAGTCACAGCGACAGCGGAGAACAGCTGTCGCCGGACGAAGAGGCGCGAGGTGGACTGCTGGGAGCGATCGTGCGCGCACTACGATCCACCCCCGCCCCCGCCCCCGCCCCCGCCCCCGCGCCCGCCCCCGCCTGCGCGCCGCTTGACGACGAGCGCTCGCGCGTCTCCGACGACAACGACAACTCGGCCGACCTGCTCGACTCCGAAACCGAGCCCTGCCTCGTCACCGATCCAGGTCAATATCACTGCGCCTTTGCACTCTACTTACAAGCCAGTTTAGTCGATTGGATAGCTGATGCCATCTTCAACAATCAAATTCAAAAATAAACTGCTGGACATGGGTCTCATGGAATAAATGGGGTTCTTCACTCTATTCAAATGTTGAATATAAGGTATGCCTCGCTGAAGAAGAACTCTTTAATAAATGAGGAAGAGTCACTCTTTCCTCATTTATTATTATGTCCAAATGTGAATGGTGGAGTTGCAAGGGTCGCCTTAGACAGTAGTTTATGGACCAAATTGGGAAAAAAGTAGATAGACCAAGTGAAGAGTGCCATTCACCGACGAGCATTTATGCGTTAGATATATACCTAGTCAGGTCATAAATTCTGTCACATGTTTAATATAAAATAATTGAAATAAGTTTATTCATTATGTAACCATTTATATACCAAAATGAACTTAACAAAACATAGATTCTTATGACACTAAAGTTTATTCAAAATGACCTCCGTGATTTTGAATACAGGCCTTCAATCTGCGCGGCCAGTCGTCTATCGCAGCACGAACGAGGTCCATGTCAATATCGGCGGCTGCCTTAATCAAGGATGTCTTGAGTGACTCCAAATTGGGATGAGGCTTTGAGCACGCCTTTTCCTCCAAGTGTTGCCATATCTTGTAATCTAACGGATTCAAATCTGGACTGGAGGAGGGCCAGTCTTCGTGCCGGATGAAGTCGATTTCACGCGCCGCCAGCCAGTCTTGTGTGCTCTTCGCTCTATGAGCTGGCGCCGAATCTTGTTGGAATACCCAGTGCCTGTTATTGAACATGGTATGAGAAACAGGTTCCACAAGGTTTGTCAGGACTGTATTTTGATACATAACTGCATTCGTTTTTACACCTTTCTCACAAAAATGTACCTCCGTTAAGCCCCAATAAGAAACTCCCAACCATACCATGAGCGAGGATGGAAAATGACCTCGTTGGACACGCGGAATACGGTTGCTTGCTTCTTCACTACTGTGTGCGTACACCTTATCATTTTGTTTGTTGTAGCTCTCTTCTACGATAAAAAAATTTTTCATCCGAAAAAAGAATTTCCCGATATTTTTTTCCCGCGTACCGCTTTAACAAAGCGCGGCATCTCTACAGTCTCAGGTCCATTAGACGAGCATTCAAACGATGTCCTGTTTTTCTTTGATATGCCCGAAGCCCTAAGTCTTCATTTAACACCCTTTTCACCGTGGTTCTGCTTAACCCCATCTGAAGGGCCAACAGTTTCTGCTTATGTTTGGGATTTCCTTGAATTCGCGCCTTCACAGCTTCACAGTGATAAACTGCTGGAGTCCTAACAGACCGAGAGCGACCACTTCTTGACCTGTCATCTACACTCTTCGTCTTCATTGTATCGTTTGATGGTACGAAAAACGAATCTTTTGGTTATATTCAAATTTTTCAGTATGTCAAACATTTGAATTGGCGCGTAACCGCAACGATGCAACGCAATAACTGCAACACGGTCTTCTTTAAGCGTCCACTCCATATTTAAAAATTAGTAAAATTCTAAAAAGTATACAGTTTTATTTTCATGAACAATTCGAAATTCGAATTCAATAAACTTTTTTGTGGGCAGCATTCTAAAAGAAAAGTTTTTACTGTGTGACAATACTTATGACCTGACTGTGTATATAGATGTGATAGAAGCGAAAGAAGTGTGTCAGGATTGTGTCAAATTGAAGTCCATAATCACTGCCTACGCCACTGGATGACTGGCATGAGAGCTTCCTATGATTACGACAGTACTGTTGTACTATAATATACTATATAATATACTGTTGTATATTATATAGTAGCGGTACAAAATGGGGTAATGGGGACATCGCCATTAATATTAAGTTTTATATTACATTATAATATACAAAATTGCAATTAAAACCTTATAACAATAAATCATTTCATCACAACACGTAGTTTAAACCCTTAGAAGCAAATTATTGGGTCACATGGTTAAGGATTTAACTCGTAATGTTTCTTCCATTTATCCAATTCAGAAAATTGTCCAATTGCATACAATTGGATCGGAATTTTCTCACAGAATGTGGAAAAAGTATTTTTTTCCAATACTAATGAAATAATTTGGTCTGACATTTCTGTTTAAAAGGCTTGAATATTCTATAAAAGTACGTGTTGACCAATTATCAAGCACAGGGTCAAACTTTATACACTTAACCGCATACTTGCAAAGATATGTCGTGATGTCGCTTAGCAGACCTATTGACGATTGCACTATCAGTCTAGTCGCACCGTTGATACTAATTCCCGTCGCTAGTGTGGATATTATACATGTGGTGTAAATATCAGATCAATGTCGGAGACTATTATGCTGTCACCATACGCCTCCGCCTATCTATTCGATTTACAGTTTTTTTTTCTTATGATCTTACACTACGTGGCCCTGTCGCATTATACTTATAAAAAAAATGTTATTTTAAAACCCTATTATATTCAAAACATAATACATACAACGCTGGGTCTACTTGAACATAATATGAAAAGGTTTTTACAAATAATACTAACGCAGCTTTTTACTTACCTAAACGCATTTTAAGTTGGGCGCAATTCACGATTTTGGCTAGAAGCTTTAGATCAGGCAATATGGCATTGTAAGCTCGCGGTAGTTTGATGGCGGGTTTCGTTGGGTAGAATGCTTGGAGGAGTGGTGGTCGGGAGCAGAGGGCTGCGAGGGTGCGGAGGGCAACGACTTTGCTGGCGCCTGGAGTGGCGAAGAGCTATCCCCTGAGCGAGAGTCCTACGGTGAAGACAGAGGTACGTCGTCCTTACTAACGCTTGTTGCATTACTAACTACTAACATGGTTAAACTGTGCTTGCATATCCGAATAGTTATCAATGACAAATCGTCGTTACTAAATTAACCCTTTCGCTGTCCCGTGCACTACATATAGGTGTCATATTGTGTCTGGAAACCGGACAGTGAACGTGTTAATATTATTTGATCAAAAATATTTATGAAACAAACGAATCAAGCAAACCGTCCCTCACCTGGAGTACAACGAAAATAAAAACTAAATAATCTGTTGCGCAATGGCGGATGTATTGATTTTTCTTTTTCAATTATGAGATTCATTCAGTTTATAAGCTACATAACGTCGGTCCAGTGTTTTTCTTCATACCACGAATCAGGACCAAAATGTAAGGGTATATAACGATACGAGACACTCCAAGCCTATACCCTTGGAAAAGCCCGAAAATACTTTCTCTGTAAGCAAATCAGTTCGTCTGAGTTTGATGATAAGGTCTCTGTTCTTTTGTAAGAAACTGATATGTTCTTTAGTAGAAAACTTACTCTTCCGACTCGTGTTGAATTAGTTCACGAGCCGGTCTCAACGTGTGTAAAGTATCTAGTATAGTTCAATTTAAATCGTAAAGTGAAACGGTGTTTCCATCTGAACGGAAAGAAGCACACATCATTCATATCTATAAAAAGGCAAAAAAACTAAAATAGAAGAACATTAACTTTAAAAATCTGTCTTAAATACATTTGGGAAACATTGGAGAAAATTCTATAATAAAATTAGTATATAAAATAATAAATAATAATAAATATATAAAATTTTATATATAATATGTAATCTTTACACAAATGTAGTTCGAGTAATAAACACAGTACAAAACATGACTTATCTACTACTTCTAACCTCAGCATCTTTACTACTACGAGGGGTGATCCAAAAGTAATGATAATCGGTTACTTCAGCTCCGCATAAAAATCCAAAAAAAATATGTTTTGCTTGCTTATATACTCACTACGTCAGCCTAAAAAAAATCATATAAATAGATCACGATTTCCGGGAGATACATTTATTTGAATGCGAACTGTCAAAGAGATAACATCAACATGGAGAAAAACGAAATTAGAGCTGTCATCAAGTACCTCTGTTTGAACAAAATGTCTTCAAAAGACATACACAGTGACTGAGTGGAAACATTGGGGGACTCTGCTCTTCCATAATCTACAAGATTCACACACAGACAGGGTGGGTCAAGACAAAGAATTTTTTTCAAAGGGAATCCTGGGTTTAGAAAAAAGATGGACTAAATGTATTGATTTGTTAGGAGACTATGTAGAAAAATAAATTATTATTTTAACTTTAATTACCGTGTTTTATTTTCATTATCATTACTTTTGGATCACCCCTCGTACTTACTCATTTTAAACAGTATGAAAGTAAGTGCTTACGTTAACATGATCTGCACTGATTTCGAAAAGGCCTTTGACAGAATGGATCACGTTATCTAGCTGCACAAACTACAGGCATTAAGTATCCAATGAGATTTTCACCGCTGCATAGTAGTCATATACATATCTAATAGAAGACAAGCAACAATTGTAGGCGTGTGCAGATCAGACTTTATAACTGTAATATCTGGTGTACCTCAAGGTTCTCACGTAGGGCCACTACTCTACAATTCTTATTTATTTGATATCAACTCATATCTTATGCATACCAAATTTATAATGTTTACTGACGATAAGAAACTTACTGTAATGTAAGTAAAGTTGAGGATACAATTACCCGTACCTACTTCTTCAAAATGACTTAGACAATTTGGGAAAATATTACAACACTTCTAGAAAAGGCATCTACGTGGTTAATTATAACCAAAGAACCTTTACACGCAATACAAAGCCTATATTATTTCCATACACAATAAATATCCCCCTTCAAAAATATTGTACGTTTAGGGATGAAGGTGTAACTTGTTCGTTGCAGGAGCAATTTTCGATTCCAAACTTACAATTATGGACCATATAAATTGCATAACAGAAAAAATTTATAAAATGCAACGTTTTGTATTTAGAGGGTAAAACTTTTAGTAGCATTAAGTGCTTAAATATCAATAATTATGCTTTTGTAAAACGCTTACTGGAATATGCGAGCTGTGAAAAGCACGGTGCGAGTTACTCGATGTGTTATTATTACGTACACAGCTACAATTTCTGTTGATAATATGGCTTAACGTCTCTTCAAGGAGCTTTCGTCACACAAACAAATGTTTATTCCGTGTGCCCTTTGTCTCGTACTCGTCACTTGTCAAATTCAATTCTGCACGCTATTGTATTTAGTAACATAAACTAGCGTGCAGAATACAGTATTACGAGGGCGATACTGAAAGTTTTTAGAACTGGCCACTTGTAAACGATATAATAAAAAATAAGTTCAAATTTTGAAAATGGAACTCTGCCTATTTGCCTTTTGTGTATGTATTTTATTCATTTGTCATTTGTTTTTTTTATAGGAGAGGAGGCAAACGAGCATGTGGCTCACCTGATGGTAAGTGACTATCGCCGCCCATAAACAACTGCAACACCAGGGTAATTGCAGATGCGGCCTTTTAATAAGGAGTAGGCACTTTTCTTGAAGGTCCCTAAGTCGTATCGGTCCGGTAAAATCGCTGATGGTAATCGATTCCACAAGGAAATTGTGCGAGGAAAAAAACATCTTCTAAATCGCACTGTGGTGGACCGCCAATCATCCAGATGGTGTGGATGGTATCGGGAGTTCTGCCGCGATGTGCGTTCGTGAAATTTGGCGGCTGGGATTAATCCGAATAATTCCTCAGAGCCCTCCCCGTGGTAAATGCGAAAGAAAATGCAAAGGGATGCAACATCTCTACGCAGTGCCAATGAATCGAGCCGATCGGAAAAGACACGGTCAAGTGGAAAGAGCTGGCACTGGGGAGCCCCTGCCCAGAGATGGGAACAACCCACCACCTCCCATGGCCCCGCCGACCCTCAGGTTATACGGGCCGAATCTTTGGAGATGCGCGCGGTACTTGCACGTGGCTCTTTCCCGCACACACTTTCTTGATTCCCTACAAATATTTAATCTATTCCTTGTCCCAGTTTAACGTCATTCTCCCCCTTCTGGGGCTGACGACACATTGACGCCTACGTCGTCGGGCTCTCCGACCAGCCTTTCATCGTGCCACCTATGCGCAAACTCGCGCAACAGTCCGTAGTTCACCACATCGCTGACGAGATCCGAGTAGTAAACTGGTCCCTGAACCGGACGAACTAATCCATCCATCATTTTCACTCTTAGGTCATCATACAGAGGACATTCCCATAGAACATGTTGAACATCCTCCTCTGACATACCGCACTCACACATACTAATTTCACACAGTTTCATGTCGCTCAGTCTCTTCCGAAAGCATCCATGTCCGGTGAGAATCTGAGAGGTTTGGTAGTCCGGTGAGACCCAGGTATAACTGAGTCTCAACGCCACGTCCGGGAAAAATCGATGTAGCTCACGTCCTTTTGTATCACACGTCCATCTATCCTGCCAGGCGCCGATCACCTCAGTCCAGATATCGCGATTCCATCTGCTCAACTCCTCTTTGGGCTCGGTCAAACGTGCTATACCCATCCTACCAGCACGGATGACCTCTAGGTCAGCAGGGAGAACGCCAGCCAGCACCGGTAAGGCCGCCGTGCTAGTGGATCGGTACGCCTTGGTTAACAATACAAGAGCGGATCGCTGCGATCTCAGTAGTACGCAACGAACTCTGTACATGTTTGCACGCTCGTACCAGCACTCTGCCGCATACGTAAGCGTGGACACAAATACTCCTCTATAAATTAATTTTAAACTCGGATATCGTACACCCCATGATGATGTAGATACGCGAGACATCTTGCCGAATCCTTTGGTCGCTCTTTCAGAGATATCCGATGCATGTTGCACAAACGATAGTCCCGAGTCTAAAACCACGCCTAATATCTTAACGTTAGTCACAGTCTTAATAGATAATAACGAGGGGGCGCTGAAATTTCCCTCTAACAGTCATGGTGGTTGACTTTGAGGAGGAAAACTCCAGTCGATTCCTTAGCCCCCACTCCCGTATAAGGTCCAGAGTGACTCTGGCCCTGTATTCGATACCCGCTCTCGTTCCCGATTCAATCAAGATTGCAACATCATCGGCATAGGCAGTCATGGCTACTCCCTCGGGCAGAGGGAGTCGGAGCAGGTCATCCATCAGCACATTCCACAGTGTTGGGCCCAGCACGGAGCCTTGAGGACATCCCATGAGATGAGACCAGTATTCCATGTGAGGCTGAATCTGCGCCTTGTAAAGTTGCAGGCGGTGTGCCGGCATGAAATACTGTCCCGCTCTGCTGAGCACGCCAAGCTTTTTAGAGGCCAATTTGGCCTTCTCTTTCAAGTGACCACGAAACTGCACGTCACTCGATATGTCAACGCCGAGGATTCCGATACTGGCTGAGGCAACAAGGGGAGTACCTTGAAACTGAGGAGATACGACAAATGGGTTATTTTTAGCGGTAAACGCGCAAACTTGTGTCTTGTAGGGATTGAACTGGACTAGATTTAGTCGCCCTCAATCTGAGACTTTGTTCAGCAAAGACTCGACTTCAGACACAAGTTAGTCCCGGCACTCGGCGACGTTTTCCTGAGAAATATTGGCACGGCCAGTATATAAGGCATCACCAGTGCTGTCGTCTGCATAGTAATGAATGTTACCAGTTTGCAACATATCATTGATATGCAGAAGAAACAGCGCTGGTGATAACACACAGCCTTGTGCAACACCAGCGTTAGTAGGGTTGAGTCGGATCATGCACCATCTACAACGACCTTGATGCTTCGATCTGTAAGGAAGCTGGTGATCCAATTGCACAATTTCTCGGGAAGCCCATAGGAAGGGAGCTTCGAAAGAAGCGCTTTGTGCCAAACCCGATCGAAGACCTTCGCAATGTCCAAACTCTACTGCCTCCGCCCATCTATGGGTCAGGTAGACCAGAAGATCACCAGCTGATCGACCCCGACGAAAACCGTATTGGCGGTCACTAATCAGCTGGTGATCCTCAAGATACCGCACGTCCTCAGCACAATTGGGGAGACTCCGTCAGGCCCACTCGACTCGTGGATGTCCAGGGAGAGGAGTGCTTTGCGAACCGAGCGCTGTGAGAACCGCACTTTCGGCATGGAGCACTCACACCGCGGGATGGTCGGTGGTGTGTTTTCCCCGTCATTCATCATGTTTACGATTTAGCGGCAAATTGAAAATAATCTGTGTCACATCAGCATTAATTTAAGGCGAGAAAATTTTAGTACAATGATATTTTATGACTTTCGATGACATTTAAGTCAACAAGAAAGTTATGATACACTTCGATTGGCCTTTCACGATGAAGCCCCATCTCGCGGTACTGTTTACAACAGGTTTAATGAGTTTAAAGGTGGTCGCACTAATCTCACTGATGATCTGCGTGGGGAACGGCCTTCTACGGCGACGACTGAAGATAACATCAGTGGTGTGCAGCGTATGATAGAGACTGACAAAAGAATGACTTACCAGCAGATTCGACAAGCTTAGGCATCGGTATGAGTCAAGTGCACAAAATCCTCCATGAACATTTAGCGTTCAGGAAGCTTTATGCCCGGTGGATACCTCATAATTTGACAGAGGCCCCAAAAACTCCGTCGTGTTGATTGGTGTCGGAAATGATTCAAAGATTTAACGGAGGTGACTCAAATGCTGTGTTCTACATACTTACTAGTGACGAAAACTGGATTTATTGTTATGATCCTGAAGCTTAGAGACAGTGCTGTCTAGGTGTTTACTTCCGAGGAGTTGCCAACTAAAGTGAAGAGAGGTCGAAGCGTGGGAAAAAGATGGTGGCCTTGTTCTTCGGAAGGACAGATCATTACGCAACAATTGTTTTAGAGGATCGAAAATCAGTTAATGCAGAGTGTTACACTAACAATTGTTTGCCACTTGTCTAGGAAAAAGTTTGGGAGAAATGACCTCGCAGTACATCCTTCTTCAGCACGACAACGGAGGCGTTGCAAACAATCGACTACTTGGCGATGTCAGACGTGGAATTACTTGGTCACCCGCCCTATAGCTCCGACCTCGCACCTTGCGATTTCTATTTATTTCCAAAAATAAAAGAAAAACTTCGAGGAAAACGTTTTATGGACGCCGGCCGAGTAAGCAGTGGCTGCGTTTCAAAATGCCGGCGAAGAGACCCCCAAGGATGAGTGGGCAAAGTGCTTTTTTCAGTGGTTCCTTTGGATGTAGCGATGTATTGATGTAAATGGAATCTATTTAGAAAAGATATAATAAAACTAATAACTTGCTAGTTTGTTCAGTTTTTGATTTTCTAAGAACTTTCAGTGTCACTCTCGTACAATACAGTAATACACACTGTTACTGTTCTGTATTGAGCTATTCTTATATCTTAAATCTTAGAGGTGATGACGCATTTCTGGGTTTCTATTTTGACGTTGGTATCCATAACCTGCATTATCATCCGTTAGGTTAACTGTTTATTCATATAATCACTTTTACACGTGGTACAAATGAATGGAATATATTTGTGTACAGAGGGAGAATCGGCTTCGGCGTCGGAGCGCGAGTCGCTGCGCAACCTGTCGGCGGCTATCACGCAGCGGCAGCGCTCCGAGGCGGAGGACGCGGAGCGCGGCTCGCTGCTGGAGCGCGTGCTGGCGCTCGACGCGCGCCTGTCCGAGCTGCTGCGTGCGCTGCGCCTCGCCGCCGCGCGCGCGCACGACGCGCCCGCCGCCGCGCTCGCGCACGCGCTCAGGTACGCACTGTATGTACACTGTGCACTGTGCACTGTGCACTGTGCTCTGTGCACTGTCCGAGCTGCTGCGTGCGCTGCGCCTCGCCGCCGCGCGCGCGCACGACGCGCCCGCCGCCGCGCTCGCGCACGCGCTCAGGTACGCACTGTATGTACACTGTGCACTGTGCACTGTGCACTGTGCTCTGTGCACTGTCCGAGCTGCTGCGTGCGCTGCGCCTCGCCGCCGCGCGCGCGCACGACGCGCCCGCCGCCGCGCTCGCGCACGCGCTCAGGTACGCACTGTATGTACACTGTGCACTGTGCACTGTGCACTGTGCTCTGTGCACTGTCCGAGCTGCTGCGTGCGCTGCGCCTCGCCGCCGCGCGCGCGCACGACGCGCCCGCCGCCGCGCTCGCGCACGCGCTCAGGTACGCACTGTATGTACACTGTGCACTGTGCACTGTGCACTGTGCTCTGTGCACTGTCCGAGCTGCTGCGTGCGCTGCGCCTCGCCGCCGCGCGCGCGCACGACGCGCCCGCCGCCGCGCTCGCGCACGCGCTCAGGTACGCACTGTATGTACACTGTGCACTGTGCACTGTGCACTGTGCTCTGTGCACTGTCCGAGCTGCTGCGTGCGCTGCGCCTCGCCGCCGCGCGCGCGCACGACGCGCCCGCCGCCGCGCTCGCGCACGCGCTCAGGTACGCACTGTATGTACACTGTGCACTGTGCACTGTGCACTGTGCTCTGTGCACTGTCCGAGCTGCTGCGTGCGCTGCGCCTCGCCGCCGCGCGCGCGCACGACGCGCCCGCCGCCGCGCTCGCGCACGCGCTCAGGTACGCACTGTATGTACACTGTGCACTGTGCACTGTGCTCTGTGCACTGTCCGAGCTGCTGCGTGCGCTGCGCCTCGCCGCCGCGCGCGCGCACGACGCGCCCGCCGCCGCGCTCGCGCACGCGCTCAGGTACGCACTGTATGTACACTGTGCACTGTGCACTGTGCTCTGTGCACTGTCCGAGCTGCTGCGTGCGCTGCGCCTCGCCGCCGCGCGCGCGCACGACGCGCCCGCCGCCGCGCTCGCGCACGCGCTCAGGTACGCACTGTATGTACACTGTGCACTGTGCACTGTGCTCTGTGCACTGTCCGAGCTGCTGCGTGCGCTGCGCCTCGCCGCCGCGCGCGCGCACGACGCGCCCGCCGCCGCGCTCGCGCACGCGCTCAGGTACGCACTGTATGTACACTGTGCACTGTGCACTGTGCTCTGTGCACTGTCCGAGCTGCTGCGTGCGCTGCGCCTCGCCGCCGCGCGCGCGCACGACGCGCCCGCCGCCGCGCTCGCGCACGCGCTCAGGTACGCACTGTATGTACACTGTGCACTGTGCACTGTGTACATTTATTACCTGTGCTTCAGCACTTTTAACTTCCGTGAGTGCAGCAATCATTTTGCTGCGGCGGTCTTTATAACTTTGAACCTCTTTAACGTAAACTGAACTCTTCATTTCATCCCACACATAAAAGTCTAACGGTGAAAGGTCCGACGAGTTTACAGGATATGTTTAGAGGGCCTCCATGGGTAATCCACCAATATTCACATTCACTACTTAAATTATCGCTCACTGAACTTGAACAGTTTGATTAGCTGTCTTTTGTTCTTCGATTAGTGGGTACAAATACGTTAATTTCTTGCCGCGGTAAAAACTCACTTTTGCACGCCTCATAACGCAAAGCGTTATTAGATAGTGCTTTACTCTCGACACGTCAAGGTCAAACAGTTGTGTTCTTAAAATGCTTCTATCATAACCCATATTGCACTTATACGATAACATGACTAGTCGTATATCAAGAAAACACTAATTAATCCATGTTATATTTTCTAAGAAATCATTTTATTTGCTACTTCGAAAACACCAGTTTGTCAAAAATTTTACGTGGATGTTGATTTTGTATTTCGTTACGATAACTCCCGAAAAAAATTGTCGTGTCGAGACCGGCTTTTTTATTAGCTTCAGAATTACATCAACTTGTTCCCTATTTAATATCAATAGCCTAGTACGCGTAGTTTGTTAAGTTTTATTGCTATTATAAATTTAAAGGCGCTTTCATATTTTTTAGCCCTTGCCAAATATACCATACAGCCTATATCAATTTTATACTTTGTGTAATCGATTTATTTTGGTATTTTTTTTTCATCGAAATTTAACGATACGCTCGTGCGGCGTGCTCTTTTGGGTTTTCCAAACTATTGTATAATCTTTGCGCAACACGAAATCTTTCATTGCTTAAGATGTAATACCCCACCATTTCATAGTTTCATAGTATTGGCAGTTCGAATATTTTCGTTTCGTCATTTGTAACGAAACGACACTACGTACGAAAATTTAAAAATAGCACACTCGTACGTAATTAGGTCACAGGAAACACTGTCAACTGTCGGCCGGCCGGGCGGACTTAGTTATCTAGCGGTGTAACGGTTAACAGAAGTGAATCGCGGGAAGACCCGAGACAAGGTAGGTACCTAGATTTGTAACCGAGCGACCTTTACGAATGTGTGCGTGCGTAGTAAAATAAGTGGATATTTATGAATGAATCAGTGAAAATAATGCATTACCACGCATTCTGAATTTAAAAGATAAAAGGACAGAATGTTTGAGATTTTTTTACACCGTTCGCCTATATTACTGCAACAATACTTGCAAAATATCCTAATATAATATTTCTTCTGTCCTTCTGTATGTGACTGAACTCCTAAACGTCTTGACTGATTTTGATAAAATTTTTTGTGTGTTTTATTAAGTTGATTCTATAATGGTTTACAATCACAATTGTTAGATGTGGCGCTGTTATCGAGTTTCAGAAATCACCTGTGCTGAGCCGGGGCGGATCTCTAGTCATGTATAAAATATATTTTGGAATTGCGGTCGAGGAAAATTTTCCATTGCTCATTAAAACAACAAGTCTTCATAGAAATTAATTGAAAATTGCTTGATTCCAGAGACAAGATCGATGTAACAGAAAAGAACGTAGCGGACGTGGTGGTGAAGAAATTGGCTGAACTGGACGCCAGTAAGAATATGATGGAGCAGTATAGGCAGTCCGTCGAAGTGAGTGTACCTACTTCTAGCCTGCACAACTTATATACCTACCTCTCGGCGGCGTAGTTCAAGCCTAGCGTAGTCCTACCGCTCGAGGGCACTAAAGCAAAAAATGTCACTTCCCCCCCCCCCCCCCCCCCCTCTTCACGAATTTTTCGCAATCGGTAGGCTTCTATTCCATTACGGCCTATTAAAGTCGACTACTGAACATAGATTACCTTATAGCGGGGTTCGCCGTAGTTATCACGTGTGACAGACGTCTTCGCAACCGCAGTATTTTTAATTTTTGAAGTTGTTATCAGTTGCCGCCCATCTCATCTCTTGTTTCAGTTTCCTTATGTCGCATCTTACGACACCCACAGGATGCTACGGAGTAGTGGATTCGCTTACGCCGCCACTACGCGAAGTCTTCTATAGCCTATATATTATATTACTTGAAAATTAATAAAACAATATAATGTATTTCATATTTATCTCTAACCTACCAGTGTTTGTGCAGATTATCTCTACTTTATAAACTCAAAACCACACTATTTGTGATTTTAAATTCTAAAGTATTCAGTAAAGGGCTTTTCAGATTTTTGGGATTTCTAGTAGAATGTTTATTTATTTTTATTGATGCATGGGACTATGGCAACCCTTTCCACATATCTTGATTATAATAACAAACCCTCAGTCGTTTTTTTGAAAATATGTTTTTTGTACAAATATTGGCTGTTGCTGGGATTATTAAGTAAGAAAGAAAGAAGAAAAAAAATGCATTAATGAAAATAAAATAGGTATACACGAATTTAATAAAGGAAATATAACAGAGACTTATATTAAAAGCACAGTAATAAAACACGAAATATAGCCTTTCTTTATGAAATAAATTATTCTAGTTTGCTAGGAACACTTACAATCAGCCTTATGCGATCGTCTTCGCAGCCTTTCACTGTCGTTTTAAACATCATTTCCGATTCAAGAAATAGTAAAATAATTTCAAAGCTTTGAGCTTGTGACTTACGCTCCTTGAATGTTTTAAGAAAATGTGTTATCAAAACATAAATAACATTGACAGCTGAGTAGCTGAGATGCGACTTTTGGACTTTGGACTTTTTGCTTATTATTTTATATCAATCTAAAGGTCTTTGACCAGTGATTTTAAAGATAACATGTCCTGAGTGGGCTTAGCCCACGTAACTGGCCTTTTACTTGTCTATTATAATTTATATTGTAAGGCGATAGTAGTAATGGTTAAGAATGACCACAAAACTCGTTATGGGGTCGAATCCGTCATTCCACTACCGCTCCTAGCGCAAACATTGTCATTGGAGTGTTATTCATATTTTAGCGCGTTTAATATAAACTTTTTTTTAATCCCAACGTATCTGACGCTTTGCAGCAACCATAGTCATAATCAGCATCAGCTATTTCATTTAATCATAAATCAGCTCCAGGGATGGTATGGGTAGATACTGTTTTTTCTTTTAGAATAAAGATGACCAACGGACACTCAGTCCACCTGATGGTAAGTGGATGCTGTGGCCCATAGACTTCTACATCTATTCTCGATATCAAAATGCAGATGCGTTGTCACCCCTGAGGACTAAGACGAAATGCCTCGTTTCCAGTAAAAAGGGTCTCCGGTTCTATACACTCATCATACGAAACACAGCAGCATTGAGCTGCTATTTTACACTAGTATTCTGTGAGAGTGTGGTCCTACCTGTGGTCTACCACGTAAAAAAAAAACTGTATAACGACCGAAACGGTATTTTTAGAACGTCACGTTTTTTGTAACGTTTCTCCGCCAGCGCTCCATAAATGTACTATTGCTTAAACTACTGTAAAATATAAAATAAAAGGAGAATGATATGTCGTAAAGAACTTTGACTTCGTACGCGTGTACACAATTACACGCACAATTTTTTTTTCTTGAGCTAATTACTGGAATTCGCTACTATTTAGTTAATATATGGTCTGTATGAGGTATATTAAATACATTAAATTGGACATTTTCATATGTATACATGTCACAGTGGCATTATGCGTAGGCCGCGGCATGTTTTTATTCCCCATACAATTCCTTAAAAATCTAAAACCAACACACGAGGCAATATGAACATACTTATTTTTGAAAAATAATATTGTTGCAATATATTTTAATGAATGTATTATTTCGGTCTGTGACCAGAACGTAGTGGTTTGTTAGTGCCGTTAACTGATTTAATGTGAAACAGGTATTTACACCATTCAGGCCCTGCTTGGCGATCTCGAGTCAAGAATAAAAACCCAAGGTTAATTAATTCATACGTTGACAGCATTTATTGTAGCTTTTAGATGCACTCTTTTGATAAACCTCGTATGCTCTCTCTCTCTCTCTTTTTTCTTTCTCTTGTGAATCACTTTAGTAATAAAATACTATATTTTTTGTTTTTACGTGTATTCTAAATCTTATCACGCAGTACAAGAGTAGTAATATGTTGTAAGATGAGTAAAATATCGATATCGATATTTTAACAAAACCATTACATACTACGTTTCATTATTTAATAAAACAATGAATTCATAATATTATGTAATATTTATCATTAACAAACATAAATATCCTGCAACATATTATATTTTCTCGAGATTCTTATATAGAATTTGTTCCTCCAATATATCCGTAGATTCTTAGAGAGAACATACAATGCACAGCAACACAGCTTGCGAAACTATGACGCGGTTATTCGCGCCGGCGTCAGCACTCTTGTAAATAATCACTGGAATAATTGTAAATAACCCATTATAATTACAATCGTGCCCAAAAAGTCATTGTGTGAATAACCGACTTGTGTAAAATTAAACAAACTATTAAATTGCTTGCGCAGAACTACAAAACATATGTTTATTTGCTAAATATTATAACGCTTGTACACTGAGAGGCGTTTTATTTTAAACTGTTTTGACATACTTTGTTTGCTTTCAGACGCTAAGAAAGCAGGTGGCACAGTACGATGAAGAAGACGACGTGGATATAATTGAGAAGGTAATTAAAAAAGCTTTTATTTAAAATTGTGTTATTTAAATATATATTTTTACACCTTTGGCTGAGTACAGGGGCTATAAAAAAAAACCAATATTTGAAGGTTTTCGCAAAACTTGAAAACAAACCCCGCCTTCTTTAGAGAAGAAGAGATGGTACTTTAGATGCTCCACGATACGTTTGCTCGACAGTAACCATTACCACTACAAAGCTATCACGAATCCGCTGCTTATAGGCCTCACCCATAGATTGCCATAAGTACGGCCTAGCGGGGTTAACCAAGATTACATTTTACGATCGTTAACGCTATAGAAAACATCATCATCACTACAGCCCTTCACAAGTCCTCTACTGAACATAGGTACCCCTAAGGAACGCCACGAAGCACGGTTCTGAGCCACCTGCATCCATCGTCTTTTCGTATGTCTTACCAGCTCGTCACTCCATCTAGTGGGGGACCGCCCTACACTTCGCCTACGAAGCTGCCATTCGAGAACCTATCTTCGGTTGTCGATTCTTCGAGCTACATGGCCGGCCCATGGCCACTTCAGCTTATTAAAATAAATTAGATTGACATAAACGTCAAGTCATGTTACACGTTGACAACATTAAGTTATGATTGATTTAATTCATTTTTACGGTTCCGTAGCCAAATGGCAAAAACGGAACCTTTAATTGTCATGTCTGTCTGTCCGTCCGTATGTCACAGCCACTTTTTTTCCGAAACTATAAGAATTATGTTGTTGAAACTTGGAGATGAATTTTGTGAACCGCATTAAGATTTTCATACAAAAATAGAAAAAAAAGAATAAATTTTTGGGGGTTCCCCATACTTAGAACTGAAACTCAAATTTTTTTTCATCAAACCCATACGTGTGGGGTATCTATGGATAGATCTTCATAAATGATATTGAGGTTTCTAATATCATTTTTTTCTAAACTGAATAGTTTGCGCGAGGGACACTTCCAAAGTGATAAAATGTGTGTCCCCCCCCCCCCCCCGTAACGTCTAAAATAAGATGATAAAACTAAAAAAATATATGATGTACATTACCATGTAAATTTCCAGTGAAAATTAGTTTGAACGTGATCTAGTAAGTTGTTTTTTTAATACGTCATAAATCCTAAACCGCAATTTACATTCAATCAACTCAAGTATAAAAATTTAAAAAAACATTTCATTTCATAAACATAAACCTTATGCACAAACTGTGAACCATTATTTTCTAATAAGAAATCTGTAAAAGGTGCTTAAGTAAATAATAATTATAATTCACGCGGGGCGTGGCTTGATCGGTAGCGGGTGCGGGGCGCGCGGGGGCCAGGTTCCCGACTGCGCTTGCCCGAGCGCCGAGCGTGCAGACACGTGCGACATGTGAGGGCAGGCGTCGTTAACACTCGTGCGCGCGGAGCTAATTTTTCGATACATTTGCGAATGCTAAATATTGTACGTTTACGATTTGATACTGTTTTCGTTGCATAAAATTAATTTCAATTACTTATATCGAAATTATCTTGCTGCTACGGAACCCTTCATGGGCGAGTCCGACTCGCACTTGGCCGCTTTTTTTTATTATAGTTGTCTATATCGTTAATGATCGTAGAAAGTCATCTTGGCTTACCCAGCTGAGCTTAATGGATCCATCGATTACCTGCTGGATAGCGAACAAGATTAACTTTTTTTATAGGATAGGGTGACAAACGAGCACACAGCCCACCTGATGGTAAGTGGGTGCCGTGACCCATAGACATCTACATCTATCCTCAAGAAAGAATCAAACTGCAGATGCGTTGTCACCCGTGAGGACTAAGATAGAATGCCTGTTTTCCAGTAAAAAGGGTCCCCGGTTCTCTACACTCACCACTCGAAACACATCAGTGTTAAGCTGCTATTTTACGCTGGTATTATGTGAGAGCGTGGTCCTTTCCGAGCCGAGCTATTCGTGCTACAACTATACTTCTAATATAGCTGCAGCACGGCTCTACCACGTATAGCCCCCATAATCCTGCTATTTACGATCATACGCTTGCCAATTGTTAGGCGATCGAAGTATAGAAGTAGTACATTTATGAGCGCCGATCTCCGCTTGACAGGAAGCATTTTAGGTGTGTTTGAAAATCTATCGAGCTACCATAGCTCTATTTGGAATTTATATTCAATCGAGGATTTCAAAGGTATCTTGTTCTATAAAAACAACGAAACCGGTTAATTTTTTAATATTGTAGATATAATGAAAAACTAGGGTCCGTACGTTTTCATTTAAAAAAATATTGCGTACAAGTTATTAGCATCTAAATATCTATATTTTTGACTTAAAAGCTTCTTTAATTAAACTAAATCGAATTGCTAAGAAAACGTACAGACCTAGATTAAGGTATACTGTGTCTAATGAGACCTAAATTGTCTCATTTCGTAAAGGTCTCTAAACGGTGAAAACGTTATCGCCCGAAACAATATTTCAGTTTGGCCCATTATCTCGATAAACTTTCGCCTAGGGCGTCTTTTTCCGACTCTGCCGGTCACTTCTGCAACATAGATTTGCTATGTCACTCTTTCTACATGACCAAACCACCGGAACATTACTTTCTTATTCCTGGTCACAACATCATCTTGCAAATTACTCTTTCACTTCTCACCCTGTCATTTAGATTCAGCCCTAATATACTCCTTAATAATCGCATTTCTACAGAATTCCTAACATATTCCTTAATAATCGCATTTCTACAGCATTCCTAACATATTCCTTAATGATCGCATTTCTACAGCATTCCAAACATACTCCTTAATAATCGCATTTCTACAGAATTCCTAACATACTCCTTAATAATCGCATTTCTACAGCATTCCTAACGTATTCCTTAATGATCGCATTTCTGCAGCATTCCTAACATACTCCTTAATAATCGCATTTCTACAGCATTCCTAACGTATTCCTTAATGATCGCATTTCTACAGCATTCCTAACATACTCCTTAATAATCGCATTTCTACAGCATTCCTAACGTATTCCTTAATAATCGCATTTCTACAGCATTCCTAACGTATTCCTTAATGATCGCATTTCTGCAGCATTCCTAACATACTCCTTAATAATCGCATTTCTACAGCATTCCTAACGTATTCCTTAATGATCGCATTTCTACAGCATTCCTAACATACTCCTTAATAATCGCATTTCTACAGCATTCCTAACGTATTCCTTAATAATCGCATTTCTACAGCATTCCTAACGTATTCCTTAATGATCGCATTTCTGCAGCATTCCTAACATACTCCTTAATAATCGCATTTCTACAGCATTCCTAACGTATTCCTTAATGATCGCATTTCTACAGCATTCCTAACATACTCCTTAATAATCGCATTTCTACAGCATTCCTAACGTATTCCTTAATAATCGCATTTCTACAGCATTCCTAACGTATTCCTTAATGATCGCATTTCTGCAGCATTCCTAACATACTCCTTAATAATCGCATTTCTACAGCATTCCTAACGTATTCCTTAATGATCGCATTTCTGCAGCATTCCTAACATACTCCTTAATAATCGCATTTCTACAGCATTCCTAACGTATTCCTTAATGATCGCATTTCTACAGCATTCCTAACGTATTCCTTAATGATCGCATTTCTACAGCATTCCTAACATACTCCTTAATAATCGCATTTCTACAGCATTCCTAACGTATTCCTTAATAATCGCATTTCTACAGCATTCCTAACGTATTCCTTAATGATCGCATTTCTGCAGCATTCCTAACATACTCCTTAATAATCGCATTTCTACAGCATTCCTAACGTATTCCTTAATGATCGCATTTCTACAGCATTCCTAACATACTCCTTAATAATCGCATTTCTACAGAATTCCTAACATACTCCTTAATAATCGCATTTCTACAGCATTCCTAACGTATTCCTTAATGATCGCATTTCTGCAGCATTCCTAACATACTCCTTAATAATCGCATTTCTGCAGCATTCCTAACATACTCCTTAATAATCGCATTTCTACAGCATCCCTAACGTATTCCTTAATAATCGCATTTCTGCAGCATTCCTAACATACTCCTTAATAATCGCATTTCTACAGCATTCCTAACGTATTCCTTAATGATCGCATTTCTACAGCATTCCTAACATACTCCTTAATAATCGCATTTCTACAGCATTCCTAACGTATTCCTTAATAATCGCATTTCTACAGCATTCCTAACATACTCCTTAATAATCGCATTTCTACAGCATTCCTTAATGATCGCATTTCTGCAGCATTCCTAACATACTCCTTAATAATCGCATTTCTACAGCATTCCTATCATACTCCTTAATAATCGCATTTCTACAGCATTCCTAACGTATTCCTTAATGATCGCATTTCTGCAGCATTCCTAACATACTCCTTAATAATCGCATTTCTACAGCATTCCTTAATGATCGCATTTCTGCAGCATTCCTAACGTATTCCTTAATGATCGCATTTCTACAGCATTCCTAACATACTCCTTAATAATCGCATTTCTACAGCATTCCTAACGTATTCCTTAATGATCGCATTTCTGCAGCATTCCTAACATACTCCTTAATAATCGCATTTCTACAGCATTCCTTAATGATCGCATTTCTGCAGCATTCCTAACGTATTCCTTAATGATCGCATTTCTACAGCATTCCTAACATACTCCTTAATAATCGCATTTCTACAGCATTCCTAACGTATTCCTTAATGATCGCATTTCTGCAGCATTCCTAACATACTCCTTAATAATCTCATTTCTACAGCATTCCTAACGTATTCCTTAATGATCGCATTTCTGCAGCATTCCTAACATACTCCTTAATAATCGCATTTCTACAGCATTCCTAACGTATTCCTTAATGATCGCATTTCTGCAGCATTCCTAACATACTCCTTAATAATCGCATTTCTACAGCATCCCTAACGTATTCCTTAATGATCGCATTTCTACAGCATTCCTAACATACTCCTTAATAATCGCATTTCTACAGCATTCCTAACGTATTCCTTAATAATCGCATTTCTACAGCATTCCTAACATACTCCTTAATAATCGCATTTCTACAGCATTCCTAACGTATTCCTTAATGATCGCATTTCTGCAGCATTCCTAACATACTCCTTAATAATCGCATTTCTACAGCATCCCTAACGTATTCCTTAATGATCGCATTTCTACAGCATTCCTAACATACTCCTTAATAATCGCATTTCTACAGCATTCCTAACGTATTCCTTAATAATCGCATTTCTACAGCATTCCTAACATACTCCTTAATAATCGCATTTCTACAGCATTCCTAACATACTCCTTAATAATCGCATTTCTACAGCATCCCTAACGTATTCCTTAATGATCGCATTTCTACAGCATTCCTAACATACTCCTTAATAATCGCATTTCTACAGCATTCCTAACGTATTCCTTAATAATCGCATTTCTACAGCATTCCTAACATACTCCTTAATAATCGCATTTCTACAGCATTCCTAACGTATTCCTTAATAATCGCATTTCTACAGCATCCCTAACGTATTCCTTAATGATCGCATTTCTGCAGCATTCCTAACATACTCCTTAATAATCGCATTTCTACAGCATTCCTAACGTATTCCTTAATGATCGCATTTCTGCAGCATTCCTAACATACTCCTTAATAATCGCATTTCTACAGCATCCCTAACGTATTCCTTAATGATCGCATTTCTACAGCATCCCTAACGTATTCCTTAATGATCGCATTTCTACAGCATTCCTAACATACTCCTTAATAATCGCATTTCTACAGCATCCCTAACGTATTCCTTAATAATCGCATTTCTGCAGCATTCCTAACATACTCCTTAATAATCGCATTTCTACAGCATCCCTAACGTATTCCTTAATAATCGCATTTCTGCAGCATTCCTAACATACTCCTTAATAATCGCATTTCTACAGCATCCCTAACGTATTCCTTAATGATCGCATTTCTACAGCATCCCTAACGTATTCCTTAATGATCGCATTTCTACAGCATTCCTAACATACTCCTTAATAATCGCATTTCTACAGTATTCCTAACGTATTCCTTAATAATCGCATTTCTGCAGCATTCCTAACATACTCCTTAATAATCGCATTTCTACAGCATCCCTAACGTATTCCTTAATAATCGCATTTCTGCAGCATTCCTAACATACTCCTTAATAATCGCATTTCTACAGCATTCCTAACGTATTCCTTAATGATCGCATTTCTGCAGCATTCCTAACATACTCCTTAATAATCGCATTTCTACAGCATCCCTAACGTATTCCTTAATGATCGCATTTCTACAGCATCCCTAACGTATTCCTTAATGATCGCATTTCTACAGCATTCCTAACATACTCCTTAATAATCGCATTTCTACAGCATCCCTAACGTATTCCTTATTAATCGCATTTCTGCAGCATTCCTAACATACTCCTTAATAATCGCATTTCTACAGCATTCCTAACGTATTCCTTAATAATCGCATTTCTACAGAATTCCTAACGTATTCCTTAATAATCGCATTTCTACAGAATTCCTAACATACTCCTTAATAATCGCATTTCTACAGCATTCCTAACATATTCCTTAATGATCGCATTTCTACAGCATTTATTCTATTGTATTGCTTTTTCTGCCACACTTAATTTCGCTATCAGACATTAAAGAGACTGACATAGCATTGTGAATTGCTATATTATGTGTCTTTTTTGACACATTCTGACTTTTCAGTGTAGTTATATCGTGATTTCATTATAATCGTAATAGTTGTTATCATGATTTAATTTCAAACGTAAGATAAGTAGTGTTCTGTCTTTCTTCGTTGATACGAGAAAAAGAGTATCTTTAGTGCTCATGAGCTAATTTCTTCTAAATACACAGTTCACTTTCGGGCCTGGGGATAAAAAACACATGGCGACTGCAATCCTGTGACTGAATGCCTTGGTGTCTTGTATGCGCAATCAGTTCGCTGTATAGTGTTTGGTGTAAGACGTAAATAAATAAAAATAGGTATTATGTATTTTTGGAGCAAATTAAAGAATAAATGAAAATGTTGCAGGAGCTGGCAGGTTGCGACGAAAATGAGCGGCGGCAGCGATACGAAGCGCTGGACTCAGCGCTGGGCGCGCTGGCCGCGGTGGACGGCTGGGCGCGCCTCGCAGCGCTGCAGCGCCGCCTCGAGCGCCTCGCCTTCGCGCTCGCCGCGCCGCCCGCCGCGCCTCGACCACTCGACACCGCCTCCGCTAGTAACTTCACAACACCCTAGCCGGTATTCAGAGATAATCCGACAACAATTGACAACTTCTTGGCGCAATGATTTAACAATGAGATGCAGCGCTGGGGCCGCGGGTTCGAATCCCGCACGAAATAAGTATGGCCTACAAATAATGGTTCCGGGTCTGGCTGGATGTTTGTTCTTGTGCAATTTTTGTTTCTAAACTGCCTCCACGATACAGTAAAAAATCCTTGTGTGGATGTAACGTTTATTGAACATTGAAAATCTTAAAAGTTGAACCATTTTATTAACACTGACTTTGGCAATGTGAACTTTGAGTTTAAACTCGATATTGTCTCTGAATGCCTGCCTAAACTCAAACTCCATAGTGTCATAATTTGTGTCTACATTCTACAATGGATTTTAACATTTATTTAAAGCGAAATTGTCTCTGTATACGGATCTAAGAGCACAACATAGGTATGTATTGCTGCAGATAACCCTACCCTCTGGTTCCCGGTATGGGGATTACCGGATTGCAGCTAACCGCAATCGCTACCACACCTTTCGATTTCGATTAAATATTAATTTAGAACTAGAATGTTATAATATTTTTTGTTTATAATTAAATTAACGTAGGTAGATATTTATAATAAAGCTGACCGTCAGAATGTTACTTTGCATCTTGCCCGATGTGGTATAGTTAACGACCGATTAATAGTCCAGTAATTTGTGATAGTTCATATCACAAATTACACGCTAAGAAATTCATGTAAAATGTTAAAAGGGATATTTTAATCGGATTGTATTATTTTCACCTAGTTATGAATAAATTAGAAAAATAATGATAAAAAAATTCTGAGGTCAAACAAGCTATTGCAGCGCTGCCATATAAATTGACTAATATATTTAGTGTTGATAATAAAAATTGTATTTACAATATTTAACTGTATCTATTAAGTATTCTCAATGATTATACTTTAGAAGAAGACTTGGTCTGTTCTTTGTCTAGAACTTACACTAAAGCATCTAAGTTTATTTTCCTACTTATTAGTAATAATAATTCACCATTATAGTTGTACTTGAACGAAACCTACTATATGTTTTATTGTGAAGAATGCTGTTTGCAACAAGTTTGTTATACACTTTAGAAATTTAGTTAGTACTAATGTAAAATATTGCCGCTAACTAAAATGACTACGCTAACTAACATTATATTTTGCTGATATTTTATTAAAAAAATATCGTCAATGGATTTAACATAATGAAATATTTTAGATTGATACATGACATTATTAATTTTAAAATAAATTAATTCAAATTGCACCATACTATAACATATAATAATTACCTACTGTTAACATCAACTGTTATTTAATAACCATTAGCACTAAAATAAAATGTGGCCAAATTAAACTGACGCTTTGAAAAATCTTCCTTAAAATGACATATTTTTCGATATTTTTAAATATTCTGCTTACCAGTATTCTATGTTGCAATAATTACGGTAGAATGTTTTAATCGTAGTTATAATATTTGTTTGATAATAAGAAGCTGTTAGTTAGCTGCACAACTAGTTTTGATTTTTAGTTTACGTGCGGATGCAAATATGTACTCTTAAAATAAATTATATCATGTCCGTCCTACGCTATAGCTCAGCTATGGATCTTTCAAGCTCTAAAATTAGAGCAATTATAAAATAAGAATTAGAAAAAACGTAATTCTTCTTTTTAACCGATTTCAAAAAGGAGGAGGTTCTCAATTCGAGTGAATATGCTTTTTTGTATGTGTGTTACACGATAACTTCGCAGATTGTGAACTAATTTTGAAGATTTTTTTTATTAAATAGGTTTTACTTCAGGGTAATCCTATATAAATTTAGAGAAAAAATTCCACCCCTTAGGGTTGCAAATAACTTATTTTTTAGCAATTTTGAAGTCGGTTTTTACTTTTTGTTGAATTTATAATTATGTCATTCAAATATTTATTGTTTTTCCTAAATGTGTAGGATGGATCATTGTTCGAAGGAAAAATTCCCTATTGTTGTTTCGAGTGTTGTTTTTTATTTGTAAACGATGACTATTAAGTACATACAATAGTAATAAAAGTAAGTACATCTCTAATTTAAATTGTTCACTTTACAATATGCAGTATTTATGGTCATGAAATGTCTACATCAAATGTTACTGTAGGTGCATTATTTCTCTTGAGAATTTAGATAGAAGCAAATTGCCTTTAAGACTTAAATGTACAATCTGTATAAGCAGTGGTCTATCTAGTTGTATTGCATTGGCTTTGAGATACACACATTTTTTTAAATTCCAATGTTTATGATTGTGTGCAATTTTGATCTCCAATTAACGAATTAATGAATTTAAACGTAAAAAGATGCAATACAAAATACTATACAGCAATATGTAATTGGTAGAACAACAGTTTAAAAATAACTGTTTAGTTTTTTATTGTTATTATTTTAAGATTTTTGGCTGTTGGATGCTTGTCCTTTAAACCATGTCCTCATTTCATTCGGAATTTAAAATATTCTTTACAATATGCCGATGCCTCAGTATAATGACTGTTCTTGGGAGATTTTGACTACAACTGAACCTAACGGATAGTCGATAATGACAGTATCTCAAGTTCATATGGCGCCTAAGCGAACAAAATAACTTGAGGCTTATATCAAAATCGAAGCACTTGCTCCGTCGTTTTCACTAATAGTTCACATGCGTAGACACTTAATACACAAAATCGCACCACTTTAATGTATCAAAACCCATTAAATAAAAGAAAAAACAAAAACAAAAACAGGACAAACAATCCGCCGACGGTCATGTTCCCGCCAAAACTCTAACTGTTTAGTATACAGTACTATTGATGATCTCACGATGTGTGGTTTGTCTATACTTATTATATATGTATAATATGCCATTTGTGTTGGGCATTTGTGTGGCGCTTTATTAAATTGTTTATAACTATATTACATAAAGTTATCTCCATTACAGTCATAAGAATAATAATATTTCCATTCCGTGTGGCATTTGATAATATATAGAAAAATAACAATATTTTTATAATTAAAATGCATACGTAATAGATATAGGAAGATATTTTAAACTCGGAAGGAATTGAACTGTTCATTTATTTATCAAGTCATTTCCTACCTAATGGCGTATCTGTAATGTAATGACTAATGATGTATTGATGCAGCAGTTTACTTGCTTATTCATAAACTTGTAAAAACGTTTATTATGCTATAAGAAAAAAATAATGGTTTCCTTTAATATTATTGTAATTCATTACTTTGAATAAAACTAATTTTACGGATTTTATTGCGTTTATTTTAAATATAGTTTTATTCAATGTGTAGTGTTCGCGTAAATATAAGTAATTATGACTTTGCTTTTGTAAGTGCCATTAGTACTTCGCTTTTCTAAAACTAAAAAAATACTGCAATTTTAGTTGAAATGACAAATTATATTCTTATAACATATTATGTGCGAAATTAAGAAATGTACCTACATCACAGGTAATATAAGGTAATGAATGGTATCAACTTTAATCAAATGTTTATTTTTGATCTAGTCAATATCATTCAGTAAAAACAAAAAAGTTTAATTCGATAGATTTAAATAAAAGTTTTAATAAACTCTTGCGCAAGACAAGAAATAAAACTAATGAACCCAAACAAAACATACGAACTATAAGTGCAGAGTTACCTTCTTTAAATTTATTTTTAATTTAGGTAAACGCACTAAATACTGTTGTATTTATTTTGTTTAAATTGTTGTGTAATTAAATATTTTCGAATTAATATATAAAAAATAAGACTGAGGTTGTATTTATATTGAAGAAATGGCAAACCATTTGTGCATTAAAATTGTGAAATGTTCGATTAGGATTTTGAGTTTTCGTTTTATTTTTTAGAAAGAACACTAGTAGTAATGTTAACACTACTAACACTCCCCTTAATCACTAACTAAACATTTAAATGCTTGTACTAGTAATGGTTCACGCCAGTAGTCAGATGTGGGATTTGAATCCACGACTTTTGAGTTTCGCAGTCCGTATTCTTTTAGTTATAACTATTAGGCTACTGACACTGTAAACGACTTTTATTATTTCACGTTTCATGCTTGCTATAATTAATTATTTCATGCAGTAGTACAAAATCGCGATTACAACATTTGTTCCATCCACACCGCTTGCTTTCAGGTGCTAAAGTTACTACAAATTGTAATAAACTAATCTAAGTGTAAGTCATGCCAGAAAATGTAAAATTATTCAATAACTACAATACTTCCGTGTTATGAGTATGTAAAGAAATTGTCAAATTATGTGATGTGTAGAGATGTAAATAAAAACATAAATGAAAAACATGTTATTTTCTTTAGTAACTCCAAAATGAAAAATTAAACTTATATTTCCAAATATTTTCATAATTTAATGCGGTAATAATAACAAAATTAGAGATGACGTCACATTTGATTCTTATCAGATTTTATTTACCTTTATCAGAGCGAACGAGAGTACGGGAGCTCGCAATGCACATAAGCACGGTGTTCACCTACAGTAGCAGATATAGAAAATAACGTATTAAAAATATCCTATTATTTTGTCTGCTGCTACTGTAGGTAAAGTCCGCGCTTGTATGCGTACGTTTCGAGACGTTTGTATCACTTGTACGAAGCTTCTACACTCTCGTTCACTCCGGTTAGTTTAGTGTGAGACACTGGTTTAGTTATTATATGTAAGTGATTACATGTGCAGAAGTCCTTCCTGGTTGCTCTTCTGTTACAGTTCAGCCTGTCAACTACCACTGCTGAACATAGGCCTCATCCATAGATTTGTTTATTTTTAATAAACAAATGATAAAGAAAACTTAATCATGATGGCTACAAATTAAACTTTTGCTAATACTTAATCAGATGCACTCTAGCACACAAGTGCAACTCATAATCAAAATAAATTGAAAATATTAAAAAAAAACCCTCCGAAACAAAGAGCCGATGATCTTGTAACGGCTGGACCGATATTAATAAAACATTTCTAAGAACCACCGCTAGAAAACCTGCTTTTAAACAAATAAAAAACCGTACCCAAATCGCTTCACCCGTTTAAGAGTTACGATGTCACAGCCGTCAAACTTATAACACCCCTCTTTTTTCATTGGGGGTTAATTAGGGTTGACCCTTGTTATTAATAGACGTATAGAATTATATGTTATAATACATAACATTTAAGTAAAATGATCAGTGATAGTAAGATAATAATTTTATATTTTAAAAATAAACATTAATGTCTAATTTATTCGCGTGTGTTTTATCATTGATATGATTGGCGATGGAGTGATTAGTGCAAGGCCATAATCAAAATACACCAGTGTGCGTGTAATGTGCATGTGTGAGAGTCAAGTAGTGATGCACCATGCACTTCCTAATCCTGCCTCAACTTCAACTGTCGATACCGATAGCAATATATTTGTGTCTTCTGATTTGACGCAGATGATGTAAATGAATATTTTTATCCGACTATGGCGAAGCCAAAAGGATATATTAATTGTATAGTTGTAGCACGAATGGGTCGCCTCCCGGGGACCGGGGAAGGACTACGCTCTCACAGTATACAAACGTATTTTTTTTATATAAAAAAAGGGTGACAAACGGGCACACAGCCCACCTGGTGGTAAGTGAAGCTGCGGCACATAAACATCTACATTCATCTTCTTTCATCTTTTTTTATATTGATTCTTCATTAAGGATCAAAATAAAAAAATATTTAAATAAAACTAATTTTACGGATTTTGTCGTGTATATTAACTTACTTTATATTCCCGACGTTTCGAGCACTTTACAGCACCCATGGTCACGGGGGGACTGAGGTGTATGACGTCCCAATGTCATAGTTAACCACGGCATTATTTTTTTTTTTTCATATACACCTCATCCCCCCCGTGACCATTTGTGCTGTAAAGTGCTCAAAACGTCGGGAATATAAAGTATGTTAATATACGCGATAAAATCCGTAAAATTAGTTTTATTTAAATGTGTAGTGTTCGCGTAAATATAAGAAATCATTAAAAAAATATATTTAGAAGCATGTTTTGTGCCCTTTAACGGGTTTTAGGCTACACGAAGTCACATAAAATATAACATGGCGGCTTATTACGGACATATAAGTACTCACAAAAATAAAATAAATATTGAAATATAGCGTCTGGGTTTCAAACGCTATATTTCAATCGAGCGCTCCCCAGGCCTTGCCTTGCCCGGGAGCGCTCAACGCTCCGTATGTTAGTAAAGAGCTGTTCTATATATAGCGCAGTACTTCGGAACTTTGATAGCGTGATGTAGGCTTCGCTTACGGCACGACGATAGCACCGCCACATCACCTCCCCCCCCCCCCTGCTCAAACTGAAGGTCGATGTTGCCAGTCTAGTTGTCGACGAGAGTGCCAGGGACTGCCTTGTAGTCTACAGTAAGTCTAAAAGAAGGTACAAGGCAGGTAATCTTTCCGTGGATGAAAAAGGCAAGGTGTTCAACAGGGGAGCGGCCAATGCTCCATGTGATTTTTTTTCTAAAAACTGTCGGCCCTGCGGCATTTACAACTTCATCGAAATAGGCTCGTAAGCGAGGATTTCAAGATATTGAATGCAACGATTCTGCCAGCAGTGACTTTGTACAAAGGTACTCTGTGGCAGTGACGACGCACCCTGGACCATACTTTTGGATGGCTCGATGTGATTAAAGGGGTTCCCTCAGAAGGTTCGCTTGTGGTGCGACGACAGGGCCATCACAGCTAACATCAAGCAAAGACGGCTTCGTCGTTTTCACCTCTACGGACTGAGGTAAAATGCCTTACAACCTGTATTTATACGTTTACAGACGAACTCCTAGGTAAATATAAAGTCGCTGTAAGAAACGCACTTCTCACACAAGTTATACAAAGTATATGGGTGTTATAATCTCTATATATAAAAATCAATTACTGTCCGTAAATCTCGCTAAAACTCGAAACTGACTCGACCGATTCTGATTTAAAAAAGCTGTGTGTGTTTGAGTGGTTCCCTGGATGGCTTACATTCACAATTGGACCCGGTAGGTGGAGTTGTTGTCTAGATCCAGAAATCGGATCACTAGTGTGTATACAAATTGAAAGTTAATAACTAAAACCAAACTGCGATAGGAGACATGTACTGAAGAGGTATTAAACTAGAGTACGATGTAAATTTTTCTGAATATTGCGAAACATATTCAAACATTTTTTATTCCCAAATTAAAATAATTTTTATTTTTATTATGATATAAATTATAGTTTATAACACTTTTTAGGGCGTTACTCACCGGCTACGGTCATCGGAGAGTTAAGAGACTCGAGTAGCAAAATAAAAGTATCCCAGGGCGACTGTTGTTGGATGATTAGTAAATGAAAATTCAAAGTTACATATACAGACAAAAAGTAGTTTATTTCCTTCTAAAGTTCATACGGATAGCCCCAAATATCAAGTTGTCACTTTAAAATACACTGGGAACTGAGGTTTTGACTAACCTGGTGGATTACACAATATTACACTGTTTATGGTCAATCCCGCGAAGCAGTGAGGTAACAGATGTCCTCCAGGTGTACTCCGGTCGCGGTCTCCAGACCGCCCAGTCCCAATATAGCCACCAGTTGAAGCTGCCTCGCCTCGTTCACATAGTTAAACTTGATAATTGATCATACTCAAAGTAAGGACTAAGGACCCCTATGACAATACAAAAGAATCTAAGAAATACCATGTACCGTTAATTAGAGCACATGTGCTTTTAAGAAGACAAAAACATTAAGTACTTACAATTTATGGGATGATGTGTTTCAACACATTAAACTGCCTGTAGACATTGTTTTTAAGGGGCCGTACGCCCAAGTACTCGTCACTTTAAATTCATGTTCCGGCATTTCGATTCAAAAATTATATATGTGCGTGTCCGATCATTACAACGGCTCGCTCAAAAAGACTAGGCCTCCCTTGGGCTACGCGCCACCGTCGATCCGTGGTAGGATTTCGAACTAACACGAAAGGTCAATTGCATGCAATTAGCTAGCTCGATTCGTCAATATACGTTTCTAATTACTTCGGACTAATGACGTTAGATGGCGCACTGATGTCTATTCATCGACTATAATAATATAAATATACTAAAATAATGTACACGAAAATTTTCGTGTTACAAGTTTTTATAATTTATATCATAATAAAAAAGTGTGTCCGTATGTAGCCGTAGTCACAATCACAAGTTATAAGTAAGATGTTCTGAAATGTAGATTTTGAACAGTTTATTATATTGTGGGAATAAAAAACGGTTTGAATATGTTTCGCAATATTCAAAAAAATGCATTGATTATGGTTGGATGTGTGGTTGTTTTTACCGTAATGTACCTCTATAAGAAAATCATTCTTCTTAAAAGTATTAGCTGCATATAGTCGGATATTTACTAACGTTGCGTTGTTACTTTTTAAGTCACCGTGACTTTTTAGACTGACTGATTATGACTTTTCACGGTGATGTTGTTTATCACCATATATCATTCGTCTACTTTAAATTAAACTTTTTGTTTCAGGTAAATTCGAGCAATTTTAGCGTAATCCTTACAAACTTCAAATCGAATACGGATTGATTCCCATACATTTGATAGGTTTGCACCAAAGTTACTCTAATTTACCTTCCTGGATACGGAGTAAAATAAAACTATAAATAGGTATAATTTTGTAATTTATTCATTAAATTCTCGTTTTTTTTATTTCAGTTACTTTTTTAGGGATATATGTATAAAAGATTATTTTACAAATTCAACGTTGAATTCATAATGTTGTCTACATTGTAATAAAAAGCTGAAATCAACTACAGTATGCAGGATGGACATTATTTGAAAAATTGTTTCTTTATAAGAATATATAAATAGTTTTTTTTTTTTATTACAGTTGCACACATTTCCACAAATTCTATTAATTTTTTGTTCGCATACAATATTTTAATCTATTGCTTTGTGGGCTGTACTCTTTGAACTGTGTGTAATGTCCGACAATAATAATAATTGTTTCCAAATAACATAGTTTAAATTAAGTTTTCTAATCATAAACCCACACACATATTATAATCCTATACAAGGTTGTGCCTCGGAAGTAGCATTCCCTATATTTTCAATAGCATCATTAACAATACTCTCTACATCGTTTATACTGCAATATTTCATGGGAGAATCGCTTATAGTAACTTTGTTGTCACCAGATATAAAAAATAATTTTAAATTATTAGCGAGCACAAGTGTATCGTCTTCACAATTCCGATGAAGACCACTGTAGACTTCAAATTTGTCACAATAGCAGTTTTCATTCCGGGGACAAATTAAGACACAGTGGGACATCTAACATCTAATACAACCAAAACAATTTTCTAGTACGTAGTATGCCAAGCAAATTTAAACTATGCCATAATATATTTTCAACTACGTTCATTGTGCGTACCCACTCTTCTTGAGACGGCGGATTTTTATTACTTACATCCACAAAATATTATGTCTTAATAATTTCTTCATGTATTTGATGAGTCATATTTGTAGAGTGCTTCTTGTCCCGTCGTAAATCTCTCGAATCGGCATTTAACGAGTAAAAAAACTGATCAATTTGATTGATAAAATTTGCAGTGGTTATAGCTTCCGTGAGAAAATCATGTGTAATTACTTATAATAAGAATTACACTTTTTTTACAGCTACAGTCCCATGCACGAGTAGAAATAATATATTAGAAAATATTTAGTAGTAGTATTGACAAATTAATAAGCTATTAGAAAAGGAAAGGAAATATAGGTCCTCTTTTGGTGAAATTTTTGCTTGTGAAACCACAGAATGACTGAATATTTGCGCAACAAGCTCCACAAGCATTTTCTATTTATTGTTTGCCGAACTATGAATATCAGTCAAGGCAGGAGCATAAACAAAGTTCGGATTATTTCTATTTAAATCAGAAATTTTTAATGTGGCTTCATTTTGATATGCCTGAAAAACTAATTTGGGGTACTTATATATATACTTTATACTACTTATATATATACTTTATACTATATTTCTCATATATATATATATATATATATATATATATATATATATATATATATATATATATATATATATATATATATATATATATATATATATATATATATGAGAAATATATTTACCTACCACTATTGAAAATAAGGGCTTTTATACTTCGCTTTTTATATCGGCCCATAAAAGTTCACAGCTGGAAATGGGCCTTTTTTCTACTTCTTTATTCTAAAGATGATAACAATTTTAAATATTTAAACAAGATGTACAAAGGCGAGCTTAACCTTTATAAGAGTTATCTTCCAGCAAACCCTTTGGGAAAAAGAAATAGAAGTCGCTTTTTATTAATTATAGATGTATAAATAAAGATAATATATAAAGCATGGTCGCGGAGCAGGGATTTCTTTATTGCTTTGCTTTTGTAAACTTAATTCAAAAAGTTTTATTTCTATTGCAACTAAGTTTTAGGACCTGTTGAACAGTATTTGTGATTCGAAAATCAAATTTACTCTCAAGTTATTAAAGTTCACATTTGTATGAATTGCAATAACTTGAAATTCTTCCTGCTCCGCGATCACACCATGCACATAATGCGGCTTGCAAATTTACCGCTGCTTCTCTAAAGGTGGCTACTGACCTGCCTGCGGCAGGGGCAATTTAGGGTGTAGGAGTGGGGATGACCCTTAATTGCCTCCTTAATTGTGATGTGTGTAGGCAAGCAGGGGCAATTTTTTAAGTCGGCCCTGCGACCTTCGATATTGCTCTGATCGCCGTGCTTTCTAGGTTGCCTCTGCGGCAGGCAGGTCAGTAGCCGGCTTTAGCCGTTCCGGATATTTTACGTCTGACGTAAGCATGATTATATCAAACGGATATTATTTGACTTTTCCTGGGACCCACGGAAAGAAATACGGTGATGGATACTCTTGCGCCGCCAATATACGGCAATCCACATGCCTTTCATTTTGTAAAAAGATTACACAGTCATGTAAAAGTAAAAAGTATATCCAGAATAATCTGGCTCATATGCGTATGTATACCTAAGCAGAGGTGTGCTCAAGGAATATACTACTCTCTAAGGTGTGCTCTTATACCATAACTAGAGCCACGAGGGCTTTATAATCAATCTAAATAAAGTTCACATTTGGCCTAATCTAGACTAGGTGCCGTTTGACAGAGTGTAGAAACATTTTTAGATTGTTGTAACAAAATAACTGATTCAATAACTGCTTATCTTTCCTTTGCATAAATGAGGGCATCCACGACTTTTTCTGCCACCAGGGCGGCGCCACTTTCGAGTGAGGTAAAATATTTGACAGATTTCATAGCGGGGACGATAATCTCTTAGGAAAATGTAATCTTTAAGGTTTCTTTCTGTGTTATTAGTTATATTTTATATTAATTACATTAGAAATGAATAAACCAAACTATAAACATAACTAAAAGACGACTTTTAAAAAAAATGAGTTATAATGTGCAAAAAATTAAAAATCAAACCACTGACGCATTGTGTTATATATTAATATAATACTCTAGACAATGATAAACTATTATTTAAAACTAATTTCTCAATTAACTGACACTGTGTAACAAAAAACTTTACCTCAGTCGCTAGTAGCGACATCTGGTGAGTGGAAGATTATTAGCCCTCATTAAATAAGTGTGTCAAAATACTTTGTTATGTAAACTCGACTGCCTCGTTGGTCTAGTGGTTGTAGTAGTGCGACTGCTGATCATGAGGTCCCGGGTTCGAATCCCGGGTCGGGCTAAAAAATCAGTTATTGAGTTTTTCCATCAAGGAATTCTCAGTATCTGCCCGGAGTCAGGAAGTTGGCGGTGTTTCACCCCCGTGCCTCGGAAAGCACGTAAAGCCGTTGGTCCTGCGCCTGATCTCTCTCCGGTCGTGTCGGTTTACCGTCCCATCGGGCTATGAGAGTGAGGGAATAGAGAGTGCACCTGTGCTTGCGCATACACTTGGGCACTATAATCCTGTCCTGCGCAGATGGCTAGTCTCCGTTGAGGCTGGCCGCCGTGACCGAAATTCGGTCTGGAGGACATTATTATTATTATGTAAAGTTTTCCTATTAAACAATTAAATTATATTAATGATCATAGAGAACTTTGAACAAATGGTTTTGCCATGTACTTGTTTTTGTATTTACATATATGATTATAGTTATCATTATGGATGCCATACACGATCCAGTTTACCGTTACCGTAAGTTTGCAGCGCGTTTGAAGCGGCGCCCGGTAAACTTGATAGCGTATGGCTATCAGTGTGCATGACTAGTCTACTTGAAGCAAAAATTTAATTTCGATTCTGCAGACTTGATCAAGCTTGCAGCATCATGCAAACTTGAACGTGTGTATGAGCGATCAAGTTTGCATGACGGTAGTCGGAGCAAATAAGCGAGAGGCCATGGTTTCAACTAATGCGGCATCATGCAAACTTGACGGCGAACTTGAACGTGAATGGTCTATATGGATGCACAGCAAACTTGACGCCGCTTCAAGCGCGCTGCAAACTTGACGGTAAACTTGATCGTGTATGGCATCCATTACCTTAGTTATACATTGATTTAAATTATAATTGTATTTTTGTCGTTAAAACTATTTATAAGTGCTTACAGGAGAGCCAATGTAATAAAAATGAGTAAAATAAATAAATAAATATATACATTTTATTTCTTTATGTTATTATGAATGAGTACATTGTAATAATACTCGTTAAAAATAAATTAAAACGAAGATAATTTCTTATTTTCAATCGAATTGCCAATTCGACTGTAATTTTTTGTGTGGTTACATCAGAACTTTCCGTATATACACTCCTATCTATGATCAGAACTTTTTTCTAGGTGAACCGATTTTGATGATTCTTTTTTTTATTTGAAAGCTGATGCTTCTCATGTGGTCCCATATAAATATGATTAAGATCTGACAAGTAGTTTTTGAGTTATCCTTAATTATGCATAGGTATTTCATTGATTTCGACTATATTGATGAAGTTATCATTTTATTTATATTGAAGTTGGCTTCTTGCCATAATCATGTTCATATAAGTGTACTATGCACTGAAGGACCACGCTGGTCATTCTCGAAATATAATACTTTTTCACGGTTTTTGTATAACGTATTTGAAACTATATCTTGGGTGAGTTTAATAAATAAGCCTGTAAAACTATGTAAAAATTTAAAAAAAATCGAGAAATTTAAACAAATTTCGTTGTGTGGTCACACTAAGGTGATTATCTTAGTTAATAGGTTATCAATATACATTAAAAGTTTTCTATTATTTAGTAGAAACTTTTAACTAAAAGGTAAGAACCCTACCTTATATTCCTTTCGTCAAACAGTTAGCACACAATATACGTTTAGAGACATGTGTGGAATTAGAGATCAGTTTTAATTTTAATATTGCTCCAATAATTACCCCTCTTTCGTTTTTTACAAAATACTTTAGGACTTCTAGTAAAACCTCAACTGGAAAAAAGTACAATTTATATAATTCAATAGACATTTGTTTAGATATTTGTTTCTTTTATCTATAGGTAACACTTTTTGTCTTGTTATTTGGTAAAATAAGCTTTAAAAATTCTTTACTAAATATCTGTCATCACATCAACTTCATTTTCAAGATTCTTTCCAAGATCTGGCTGATAGACTGTGTGAACTGTGAACTGAGGAATCACGCTTTAAAGGCTGTAACTTTTTTATATATTCCTTTAGAAATTTCAGGTTTTGTTCTACAAATGTCTAAAGCCCACTATAGCCACTGAATTCGTGAATTTTCGGCATGGTCCAGTGCTTCAAACCACAACATTTAATATAAGGTTATAACCAAAATTTGTTGCTTTTAATTATAATTTTGGTTTTTTCTGGCAATTTTTTAGTTGGCTCTAAAGTAAAAGAACTAAACTGTCGCTTATATTATATATTAAAGTGTCTTGACATCAACAATTTTATTTCTACGGTCAAGGTTATTTTTATTTTTAATTTTTTTCTTAAGAGCACTTATTCTCTGGAAACTTCGCCTACAGATATTATACAGCTTTTTTTCCCTTGTTGATAACTCTTGAACATTTTGAACGCCCAAAAATTTTAAAATGTTAAATTTATGTACCTGGAAAAGGCAAAACATACAAAATTAATAACAATACTTCTGATATGGTGTGATATAGCAGATTTTTATTATAGACAACCTGTGTCGCCTCCAATCATCTCTAAATTTTAAGTGAATATTAACTACCATGCAGGCGATGTGTTCCTATTTTATAATTGTTTTGTAATAAAAGTTGTAAATGCACATGATGTGGTTCTAAGAATGAATCATGTAGGCAATAAGGAACTTCATACTGTAGAAACGATGACAGGCAAAACATTCAATGTCTTTCTCAAATCAACGTAATTTGTCCATCAGTCATGATTTGTACACCAAGATTACACCTTAAGGGCTTTTATTGTTTTGATTTAGACCCAATTTTCTTACGAATATACAATAAAGATATGAAATCCTAATCACAGTCCAGTTTTGCTAAAGGTGTCTGTGTCACAAGGCTTGAAAGAAATGTAAATGTATAATTCATCTGAACTTAAACGTTAAGTAACAGCTGATATAAGTCCTACTCTTGGATACAGGCCTTTTCTCAATTCTGAGAGGGTTTTAGGGCTAGGAAGAGAACACCACACTGTCCCAATGCATGTTGGCAGATTTCACGTCTTTGAATTTTTTTTATTTCTAAGTCATGCAGGTTTCCTCACAATATTTTCCTTCACGGCCAAGCATGTGGTAAATCAGAACTTAAAACTGTAACTAAATATTTCGTCGGCGCTGGCAGGAATCGAACCCGGGTTGCTCAAACACTATGAAATTTACAGCGAGCGCTTAGCACCTGAACTACCACAACGCAAGTCATACAGAACTTACAATGCTCTATATTACTAATAAAATCAAATACTACATATGTTATACTACATACTGGTTTCTTGAATCTTTTCAATGTAGGAACATTTTCGAGTGGAACATTTGTCTCAGGGTCTGCATCATAATTTACCGATTGATTAATTTGATTTTCTGTTAAAACAATATTCTGAAAATATAATAATTAGCTTATTTAACTATTTGATTTTACTAAACATTGTAGTAAGAGTTGTTTGTTATACATACTTGCTCATTTTCTTTATGGTATTCTACACTTTGTGTAAAATGCGAAGGACGTGACAACATCTAAAAATAATATATTTTAATGGAGTATGATATATTATGTTTATATTTAATATATGAAAAAACAATTATTTAATACCTCTACATGATGAGTTGGGCCGGCTTCATCTTGTAATCTTTGCAATATATGTTCTGTATCAATAGGTATAGCAAACTTATTAATGCGCGTTTTATTACTGTTACTGAAGGAAAATTCTGCAAAATGTCGACTGCATATCATTTTGTGGCTGTTATGCAGTTTCTTCAAAAAATTTACATCAGCAGAATTTTTATTAGGAAAACTATATTCAGCCCAAATGCGTGATCTGAAACATAAAATTTAAGTCAATATTATTATATATTATAACACCTTCAAATAACGGCCAGTAAACTCAAATATTTAGTGATACTTACCGCAATACTGTCTCAGGTTTTCCATTTCCTATTTTAGGAAACCTGTGGAATGTGATAAAAGGATCTTGTGCTGCAGACACGCCACACTTAACACACTTTCTATACTGATCACACATCGTGGATGAAATTATTGAATAAAAGCTTATTGTACTTATTCAATATCACAAAAAAAAACCGCCGCGAGAAAATATCTTTGGGCGAAGAAAGAAATCTGGAGTAACAGTAGTCTCTACAATGTTTATAATATTTAAGTAGAAAGCACCAGAAAATAATATATTTTGAAACTGTATGTACCACAGAACATATATACTGATATATACCCCTAAAGTGGTATGTACATACATAAAATATATCAATATATTTATTTATATTCGTAGAGAGAGTTTGTTTCAGTATATAAGAAAGTACTCTGTGGGAGTTTGTCACAAACTATATAGAAACCAAAGAGTATAGTAACTGTCCTATACAGGAAATAGAAACCATATATATAATGTACTCTGTGATAGTATGGAGTGTAGAGACACTCCATATGTGATAGAAACACTACGCGTTGAGTTAGTTCATTCTCTCTCTACGTTTATATCAAAGAGGAGTATACATAGATAAATATATATGTAGCAAGCTAGGAGTATAGTAACCCCGCATATGGGATATGGCTATTATAATGATATTAGTGTTCTGTGATAGTAACTGTCCTATACAGCACAAACTATATAGAAACACTACGTCATAGATCTCTATCACAAACTCTGTATATATACTAGAGATAGATGCGCGACTCAAATTTAATTTTCTTTAGTGTCGTGCTTTGCATAACAGACGGCGCTTACAAAAGAAGGAACTTGAAAAAAAGGGAAAAAAATAAACATGTGCTGTACGCGATCCGGGGTCTTTAGATTTCGGGCCCGATTATCCGCCTGAGCTATTATAGCATTAAGCGTTTTGGCGAAATTAGCCTTCGTATTCTAATAATATTTTAGCAGTTTTTCATTGTCTGAAAACACAGATAAAATGGCATTTTCTAAAAATAAATAATGTTCAATAAATATTAATAACAATTTAAGCGTAACCAGTGACCACTATTAACTGCGTAGTGCGCGTGGATTATTGCGTATGCATAGACTTAATATAAGTGCCCTCTAGTGAGATTAAAATAAGTAAAATAAGTCTAGCCTAGCGTTTCGGAATGTAGATGGAAGCACATAAAACGTATCATTTTATTCGTAAAATAATGTTCTAAGTTGCATGCCCATGCACTACGCGTTGCCTATACCATAGATAAATATATATATGTGGCAAGCTAGCCTATACAGGATTACAGGATGACAGGAAGTTTATATTTTATATTTTTAATATGATTGTTGTTGTTGTTTTTATTATTCGCTCGAGAGAGCAGGCAAAGGAACTATCCCATACAGCCTTGTCTTTATGTATAATTATCCTTCATAGTTCACTGCGTCACAATATGTTGATGCGTCACATTGTGCAGCCCTTGAGAGCTTGGGAGATCCGTAAGTTGACAATGAAATTTCATTCTCAAAACGTTTTTTTTTTCAGAAAGTGTAGACTGTTGGACTGTAAATGTAAACGCACCTTTACATTTACAGCTTCAACTTCAACGAAATAGACTCGTAAATGAGGTCTTACAAGCTATTGAGTTTGAGCCGGTGGCAACGCAACGAGGAGGTACGAACATCGACTTGAACCGCTATCGGAGTGATGAAAACGGGTCGAAAAACTAAAAATGCTCCGTATCACGGGTATTGAATCTGGTGTACGGAATGTGTCTATAACCTGACGTTTGCCGGCGAAAGCGGTGTGTCCTACTCTAGTGTTCAGCATTAGTGTAGTATCTGAATGTGTGTGTGTCGGAGCGGCTTCCCCCTCTTATGGAGAGGGATGGGGGGGGGGGGGCGGAATGGATCAACCTATTCAAGGAAGTGATCTCATCATTGGGATCATATAAAACGTTATTAGGGGAGGGGGCGCAGCCCATCCCTCTCTGTGAAGTACGAAACCCTACCACCAACTGATTAAGATGTTCTTAAATCGAATTGAAGTATCATAAGGATAATTCCCTAAGATACGAATGTATAGTAGGCACGTCGATATCGCGGTGGAGGTTCGCGTTCTTACATATAAAGTGGCTCCTGTGAATCGTCGCAGGAATTTATTTTTGAAAACTTGTTTATTTTTGAAAAAATGTAACTTCGTTGGTATTGAATTTTAATAAAACTTAAAAATATAAAGCTGATCAGGCAGACGTTGTTCTGCCTTTTCCTGAGATGACCCTTTCTCCAATAAAAATCCTTAAATTCCTAATAAAAAATATTTAGGGTCACTTATCGGGGTAAAAACTATCCTATCTCTCAAGTTGGACCAAACTGCTCACAGTGTGCAAAATTTCATTGAAATCAGTTCAGTAGTTTAGGAGTTCATCGCGGACTAACAATCTGACACGTAATTTTTATATTTAAAAGATTAAAAACCTATAATAAAATAAAACTAAAACTAATAACTTAAATTATCATACAGTCCTACTCCCCGTGTTATTGTGCCAAGAACGCTGCCTGTGTTTCCTCGCTGAATGGCCATACTTAGCCTTTGAGCGAGAAAAACGGATAGATTTTCTTTATGAACTTCACCGCACGTCGATAGTCTCTACAGCAAGCGACACAAATATGTAGTTATCTCTCAGAGATTCATATTTGCGCCACTTACTCACTTTAGCTGCCTTTGATGCCACCCGGCTCTAAACGAGATACTCCTAAGATGAGAGACCGCCAAAGTGTCCAAACTACAGCTTTACCTCTCTCCAAGAGACCAATGTCAAACCGTTGGGTCTCTTGCCATGGTCTTTAAATATTCCACGAGTTTCTAAAACCACGGAAATATTTTTATAGAGACAGATGACATCGTTCAAAGAACTGTGGCGTGAAACCCCCAAGCAATTTTTTTACATGAAAGTCCGTGGAGTCTAAGCTCGTTGACGCTGCTACCACAGGGGCACTGACGAGATTGAGAAATCGCCGCTCCCAGTCGGATTCCTACGGTGATGCGCAAGCTTTCCCCACTAAGGTGGAAGCTCCAGGGTGGCCCGCGAAATTCAAATTTTCTTGCGTTTTTTGGAATTTGCAGGTCAGGGTTAGGTTGTATATTTAACAAAATATGATTCGCGACCGTAGCGATTATGTGTTTACAGAATTATTATCATTAAATTCACCAAAACAACCCTGTAAGTTCTCATATTAGCCCTTTGTATGGCTATTTTCAGAAAAACTCATTCAAAGGGCTAATATTAACTTACAGGGTTGTATTGGTGATTTTAATGATAATAATTCTGGAGCTTCCACTAAAAGTAGTGATTATATTCTCTTTGGCTTCGACCTTAAGTAATGTGTCAAATTATTTGATGGTAAAGCCATAGATATTAGAAAAATAGGGGATATGGCATGTGGTCATGTGATCTGAAGTCAAGTGTTTCTCAAATATGGCGACAACTCCACCCACAAGAAATAGCGTTGTTTTTGTCGATATTTTCAGTATCGATGCTATATAAATTATGACGTATTGTCCATCTCATAGGTATATATTAAATAAACAAATATTACATCACTACACTATTGCATTGTGTTAATCCTGTAATAATAGTTGTATTGAGATGATAAATAAATAAATCTTACGTTCAACTCAGAATAGGAAAGTTTTGAAACTGTAATTGCTTTAACACGTTCCCTGTCCGCTGAGCTGAGCCACATATGGTTTAGGAAACGTGCGCTTGAAAAGCACTAATACGTTCCTGACCCATATGTGCGTCAGGGCACATATACAATTTCTACAGTGAATATTACTACCGGACGTGAAGGGACTGTACTGTTTCTGCACTGGGCGTGCAGGCACGATCATAAACTAAAGAAAAACGCCTGGACGTACGAAAAAATATTTTAATTTTTCTAAGAAATCACAAATTTTACTTATTATGATTTTTTTGGAAACAGCATAAACAAAACGATTTTTTGCATTGTAAACACTCAGTATCCATTCGTTTCACTCTTTTAGCAGCAATTTCCCAGTTTGTACCTTCTTTTCGCAAGTCTTTGTAGCATCTATGACATCGTTTTCGGACAATTTTATTGTCCTCTTTCCTCGGAATTTTAGACAGAAAGTGCTAATTTGTGATCGAGCTAGTAGATGGTCTTGGACTATTAGTCAATGAAATTGCACTTGCATCTGATGCATTGTTCAGTTGCAAGAACTCCCTAATAATTTCTTGCTGCGTCTGTAGTACGATTTTCCGTAATTTTCTATTAGTAGTTGAATGTAGTTTGTGATACATAAGCGTGGCGTTTGTTATTGAAGCACATATCAAAATATCTAAAGCGATCTTTTTGTACCATGCCAGAGACTTTCTTTTTGGGTCGTAATAACTTGAAAGCTGGTCACATACATCTATGCCTTTTTTTCGCTCATTGTAATAGAGCACGGCTTCCGGCTTCAAAATTGGCCGATATCCCGAAGACATTCGCATAGTAGCGTCATGGCATGTAGAAATCATTGCAACATCGTGTTTGTCTCTCCATTTCATCACTGTTACATTGTCCTTCTGTCGAGCAACTACTTCACCTTTTTTAGGTCCTATTTTTTTCGATCTTATTGCCAATGGAAGTTCTTTTCTATTTACTCGCAAAGTGCCGCATAAGTCTGTCTTATGCTGCAGCAAATATTTTGCTAATCCAATGGTATTGTAATAGTTGTCGCACACAATTATCCGTCCAGCTTCTAGAAGACCATCACATAACTGAACTACAACACTCCCGGCTTATCCAAATCAGCGATCTCGGGGTCGCAACCTATGTAAATGTCATAGTTCCAGACCAAAACATCTTCTGTGCAAAGTTTATAGATTTTCAAGCCGTATTTATGAGCTTTTGATGGGTTGTACTGACGGAAAGATATCCTCCCTCTAAATGGCATCATCGACAAGTCAATGAATGTATGAATATATATAATATGTATGAATACAAATGAATGTATCGATTCATTAGGTGTCAGTAAGTTCTTCCAGTTGTTGATAACAAGGTTCAAAAGTAGTTTTATTTTGTACAGACGTTCGTTTTGATCCCTCGGAGCTTCATTATCAACAAAGTGCCAGCAACGTAATATTGATGAGAAGCGATTATACGACATGTTTACATTGTGAAATATTGGATGGTAGTAAATAAGAGTCTAATTTCCAACACGATTCAATCGTTGGAAATTTCACAATACCCACCAACATATACAAGGCAATAAATTTCAACATTTCTTCGCGTGTAATGTCTGTCCACCGATTCATGCGACTATGAACTGATATGTTGACGTTCTGTTTCAGTTGAGAAGCGTACAGATTTGTTTGAGTGACCATAAGATCTAACACTTCGTCGGTCAATATACGTCGATAAATGGAAACAACAGATTGTTCACCTTGGATATGAATAGTTGGGTTGTTCTTATAAGGTTGACGTGACAGTGGTAAGATGTCCTGACTCCAGCCATTTTCTCTATCTATATCATTTATTTCTTGCAGAGTAAGCCGCATGATCTCACCAGCAGTCCGCCTTCTGCTCGTTTCTGGCCGAGGTGAATTTATGACGATATCGGATAAATTATCACCTGGTGAATCACTACCAATGTCATCGGTTACAATGTTTGAGCGAGAAATCTCACCTGGTTCAAAATCTGGATCATCGATATCGTCATCTGCAAAAATACTCGGTTCTTGATCCGAAATATCAGAATTTGGCTCGTCTTGTACATCGCTATCGCTGCTGTTCGAATCCGTGTCATCGTTACTCAATTCATAGTCACTTTCTTACAGTATTCGTCGCAAGTCCTCAGTTGATAATCTTCGCGGCATTTTGAACAACAAAAAACGCGTACAATATAACCTTGAATCAATTTTATGAACAGAATTATTAAATATGACAATGACATAACATAATTGACAACATATCTATAATCTATTATCTATGGAAAATATTCCACAGATAATCAAATGTGCACAAGTTCGTAAATATCGTGAAAATACATAAATAATAATAGTAAAATAATTAATAAAATAAATACTTATGAAAAACTCATAAATATAAAAAAATATTCCCTGAACCATATGTATTTCAGGGAAATAAAGCCTACTTTTAGTTATTTTTTTAAATGATATTATTACTAGGGCTACCCTATGACTATAAAAAAAACAAATTATTCAAAAAACCCTATTAGACGTGTCGGTGAATTTTGCATTTTTGTATGGGACAGGAAACGTGTTAAGATATGGTGAAGCAACAGTCAAAGTGTGCGAAAAGACCAAGGAAAGAACACTTGATTGGAGCTTTAACTCCTTTCTTTTCAGAACACGTATACGACGTGCACCAGAATATTATACTGAGTTCGTGCAACGAGCTAACGTTTTTTCGTAACGACGGCAATCTGCACATAAGCACTCCATCCGTGCGTCCCTGGGTCGACGCATGCATTTTTTTTTCTCCTCTGTAGAGATTACATGTCGTAACAGTGGTAGAGCCAGGCGGCAGCTTTTGCTGTCGCACGGATGGGCCGGCTCGAACCGGGGTGGTACCACGACCTCACAGAATGCCAGCGTGAAGTAGAGGTTTACCTCTACGTTTCGCTTGGTGAGTGCAGGTGGTCGGAGGCCCTTTTTACTGGAAATAAGGCATTCCATCCTAGTCCTCACGGGTGAAAACGCATCTGCATTTTGATCTGTAACAGAGGATAGATTTAGATGTCTATGGGCCGCAGCAACCACTTACCATCAGGTGAACTGTGTGCTCGTTTTTCACCCTTATTCTATATATAAAAAAAGATTAACGAAACCACCACTATAGGCAATGTATTAGGCTTCGTATGATTTTTTTGTTCAGCCCATGCTGTCCCACTACTAGGCAGAAGTCTCCCCTAAGTTTTTCCCAGTGGTTTTGTCATGCATCGAACCAGCTGCAATGGTATGCGTCCAGGTTGCGTGAATTATATCATATATATAGACTTTATAGCGGCTGGGAAGTTAGTGGCGAGCGCAAGTCCTGTACCTTCACGCTTCGCTTTACGTACTGTGATCTGAGACACCATCAAGTTTTCTTTCAACTATATCTGCACGGACTAGCGCTCGCTCTTAATTTCCAAGCCGCCATAAAGATGCGACAACACCTTTCTTTCGTGGTAATGGTCGGTTACCAGTTCAAGTCACTTAGAACGTGCAGTAGACTGACCTTTATCTTGATTTATTTAAAGTTTGTGGAGCATGTCCTATAAAAAAAATGTGTTCTTTCATACATAGTTACTAGCCGTCATCTCTCTTTTTTGATAATAAAGATTATTTATTTATTTATCTCAGTAATCTAATCGAGTTGAGCTGCCCCTTTCTAACCATACCGTGAATGGTTCACACAATCTATTAATCATTTAACTATCCTAACGTATTTATCAATCTTCAGCATCCCATGTTCATACCATATAACAACCACTTTCCATGCAACATTTCGATCAATAGGGTTGGCTGCGCCACTTCAGACTTCCACTTCCATACTCATTGCTCATTATATCCCATTTGTGTAACACCACAAAATATCAATTTTATAGTGTTTACAACCTGCAAGTTGAAATGACTTCCACCATTAGCGTAATTAGTGGTGGATACTGGAGGTAAACGAGAGAGTAAGGATTAAATATAAATAAAATAACAATAATGTATACTGAATCATTTATTCCTGACGAAATAATATTATTTAGTCAGAAAATTTATTTTAGACACATGAACCACACCACCCTTAAGCCGAACTACATCCAGCGTTCTATTTATACATTCTTTTTCAAAATGCAAGGAGCATATTCTTCTTACTACTGCAGGTTTTATGTTTTCCTGGCCTACATTATCAATCCACAATTTTTGAAGGCCTTAATTTTTTAGCAACCTAAAATAAATATTATGCATCCTTAAGTACCAATCAAAAATAATAGAAACAGAAACAGAAACTTTTTTATTCAATATAGATTATAAATAATACTTATTGAAAGTCACTCTTTTGTATAATTACCACTGGTTCGAAAAAAACCTCTGTCCTGGGAAGAACCAGCAAGAAACCCAGCGGGACTTTTTTTTTAAATAACAGCTTACAATCATGTATGTTACACAAATTAACAACACAACAAATTAGAAATAGCTTGGGAGCGATCACCTCACTTCCAGGGGTTATTATCATCTATAAATTCTTTAATATTATAATAACCCTTTTTATACAAACTTAGTTTAATAAAGTTTTTGAACTTTGAGCAGGTCAAATTTTGTATATTTTCTGGAATTTTGTTGTAAAAGCGTATACATCGTCCCAAGAATGAATTACTGACTCGATGGAGTCGAGTAACTGGTACTACTAGCTTGTGTCTGTTCCTAGTATTTACAGAATGAATATCACTTATTTTTGTAAAACTACTTTTATTTTTGTGTACGTACATTACATTTTCATAAATGTATTGAGAGGCCAAAGTTAATATATTAATTTCCTTAAATTTTTGTCGCAGCGACTCTTTAGGCTTTAAATCATAAATTGCTCTTATGGCCCTCTTCTGCAAAACAAATATAATTTCAGTGTCAGCTGCGTGTCCCCATAGCAAAATACCATACGACATTATGCTATGGAAATAGCTAAAGTAAACTAGTCTAGCTGTTTCAACACTAGTTAGACTTCTAATCTTTTTTACAGCATATGCTGCAGAACTAAGTCTGCTTGCTAGCTTTGATATATGGGGGCTCCATTGAAGCTTCGCGTCTAGTGTGATTCCAAGAAAAATGGTGGTATCTACAAGACTCAGTTTCTCCCCATTTAAAATTACATTAGTATTTAATTGTTTGACATTTGGAGTCATAAATTTCATACATTTCGTTTTAGTGCCATTTAAATGCAAATTATTGACATTGAACCAATTCACTAATTTAGATATAGCATTATTTACTTCGTCATATTTTAGCAAATGTCGACTTAATTTGAAAATTAAAGAAGTGTCATCTGCAAATAATACTATATCATGGTTATCTCCTACTATGTAAGGTAAGTCATTAATATATACAAGAAACAGAAAGGGGCCGAGAATTGAGCCTTGAGGCACGCCCATCTGTACCATCGACCCGGAAGAACTCGTACTGTTGATGACAACTTTTTGCGTTCTCTTACTTAAATATGAAATAATTAATTTTAGAGCATCACTTCTTACACCGTAGTGTTGAAGTTTCCTGATTAATGTTTCATGGTGAACACAATCGAAGGCTTTGGATAGGTCACAAAATATACCCAAAGCATCCTGTGAATTCTCCCATGCATTAAATATATATTTAATCAGCTCAACACCGGCATCAGTTGTCGAGCGACCCCTTGTAAAACCAAATTGATTTTTATGAAGTAAATTATTTATATTAAAGAAATTTAACATTTGATCAAGAATAATTTTTTCAAAAATCTTACTAAGTGTTGGTAGTACAGAAATAGGTCTAAAATTGGCGGGGTCTAATGTACTACCAGATTTAAATAAAGGTATTACTTTACTATACTTCATTAAATCAGGAAACACACCAGATTCGATACTAGTATTAAAAATAACAGCTAAATGAGGCGCGATTGTATCTATTATAGACGCAATAACTTTAACAGAAATCCCCCACAGATCCGCAGTTTTCTTAACATCAATAGTTTTAAAATATTTTACAATATCTTTTGATGATACTTTATGAAATGTAAAATTCTTTGTACACGCATTTACATTTTGTTTAAGTAATGATTCGGCGACCGCAGGAGAAGAATTCAATGACTTAGTGGTTAATATCGGAATATCAGTAAAATATTTCTCAAAAACCACTGCAACGTCCTGATCTGATTCGGTTAATTTGTTATTAACATTTAACTTGTAGTTTGAATTGCGAGAGTTGATCTTACCAGTTTCGCTATTAATTATACTCCATGTATAATTAATAGCGAACTAAACATCATCAAATCTTTTGATGAAAAAAACTATTATAGAAAATTTACGATTTACATTATTTTCAAGTCATTTTCTTAAATGAAAGGCTCTCAATCGATCGTTTGATTAAATATACAGTTTACGTATCTAAAACCTTATTTGATCATAGGACTACATTAACATTATTGTTAAAATTTATATCGATAATTTCAAAACATGACAGCACGTAAGGGCAGTACTCAATGATATTATATATAAAAAAGAGGTAGATATCGCACTAGTGCGCGCAAATTGTTGCAGACAAATTAAGACAATTGTTGTAATTTTATTTAGTCGGCCAATAGCAGCGAGCGAAACAAAGCGTGTCCGTGGCGTGACAATATTGACAATAACATATTCAAAATGCCAAGTTGTGTCTTAAGAAAGTGTAAAAACCAAAGACATTTAAGTAGTAGTAGTAATAGACCGGACATCAGCAGCAAAATTGTCGTCTGTAACTTATGTCCTATAGGATATATCTCCGTTAGTCTTAGTGACATCGTCATAAAGTCAAGACGCATTCTTTTCATATCTTTAAAAAATATTTTTATAGAAAATATGCCCGGTTGTGCATTAAGATATTGTAAGTCACGATATGGAGCAAAAAATGAACGTGATTTTGGTTTTTTATCGTAAGTATAACGTTTATTTACCGAATAATCTTTAAATTTAATTATTTCTAGTAGACTGTTCTAGAAAATTTATTTTTATTGTACTAAGCACCCTCTGTTATCCTGTAGCGTCACTATTTATTTAAAGTTAGTGATTGACGACGTTTATCGATTGGGGTTATCGATAAAAATAATATACAGGATGCCGATTTAATCATTTACAATATTTAAGGAGGTAAAACAGTCAAAGATACTGTACCCATACCAACGAAAATGAGTAGCATATACCAACTATGCTAAGTGGCCTACTTTATGTGGAAGGGTGGGAATTTTTTTTAGGCATGATGATGAGATTTTCTGTGTTGCTTATGAACATGCTGAGGATACTTGCTGTGTTGATGTTTAGCAATACAGCAAGTCTTCTCTTTTACATACCGGGCGTCATTGTCTGGTGGTATTCAAGGACAAAATCATTATAGATCCTGGCTTACAGTGATAGGAGAGTGCTATAGGCTTATGACATTAAAAAAATTGTACTGTTAAAGATATTAGATACAAGAAGTTGTAAGTTAAGCCTGAGTTAGGAAATAAGGTAAAAACTTAATATAACAATTTTTATTGATGTGGGTAGTGTCTTCTAAGTAGTGCAGCTGATGAAATTGACAAAATAATATAAAAGGAGAGGAAGACGTCTCCATACATTCTTGGGCCCAAGTGTTAACAAGATCAAAGTACCATTTGAAAGCGTATATATAAACAATTAATAGCTGAAAAGATATGTCAATCTAGAAGCTGAGTTATTGTAGAATAAGTAAAATAGAGATTATCTATTACCTAGACTGTAACAGGTGATTTTTCACTGTTATTACATTGTAACAGGTTATTTTTCACTATAATTACTTAAAGATATAAAAGCAGGATCAGTATAAAATAGAGGCATAAAAAGTTAAAGTGATTTTTTTCGTGTGATGGAAGTCATGATAAATAGATTTATACAATGAAACAATCATTTTACTCCCTTTTATTATATTTTAAAGCATTTCAAGCTTAGTAACCTTCAACAACATTATCGATACTTTGGTATCGAAAGGGTAAATTCCTAAAACGATCTTATATTTTAAGCGTCACCTACTGGGGAATAGCTAAAATGTTGTCTTAATAAATGATAGTGTAGTTTTGCTATTTTTAGCTAGAGGGCGTCACACACGCACGAGCTTAAAGTTTTTGTATAGAAATTTCTCCAATGCCCGCTCTATAGTATATATATATATATATATATATATATATATATATATATATATATATATATATATATATATATATATTAAATCTCTTTGGTAAAAACTATGGTTCGGAGATAAATAAGAGTGAAGGAATTTCATAACATACGTAAGTATAATAAAATAATATTAAATATTTATATTTTGTCACGATTTTATTTCTCATTTACAAATAAATGATGAATTGTTAATATGGTGCTTCGAAAAGGATAGAGAATATGATTGCCAATATAGCGCGACAAGGACAAATAGAATACGTCACAGATTAACAACCAAAAGCGAAATCATAGGCACAATACATAGCCTTTATTAGCAGCTTGATCGCGAGTTTTCTTGTTAGTTAGTGAGTGCCTTTCTAACATAATATTATAATGATCATAATAAGTTCTGACTTTCAACGTTTTAAAATTAAGATGATATAGAATGAGATTAGTAATAGCGGGCTATTAGATATTTTATTAGTAAAATTAAAATTTATGTAATGTACCTAGATAGAACATATTTTTTCTCATTACGTTATATTATTTACCTGTGATAGCCTCGGTAAAATTTATTATTATAAAAATCACGATACTTTATTATTTTAACAAAAAAAAAAGGTTGTAACTTCTGTAATTTCACAATTTCAATTTTACAACTATTGTGTGTAAAAGGGCAATTTAAGTATTTTTTATTTATTTAGGGGTCACAAACATTTTTGTCCCGTATAGGAATCGAACCCACAGCACTTGGTGAAGCGTTACTAGTGGCACTTAAATCACTATACCACCTGTGCAGTCAATTTTGGTTAATTAATTACTACTATCATTCTTGTATAATTTACCGTAACAATTAAGACAATTTCTTCTTTTTGAGGACAATGATGATGTTCCGAAATTTGGCTTACCTATCAGTCTGGTCATTTGGCTCCTATTTGCCAAGTAGCGCAACCATCAGTAAAAAAACGTAAACAGTAAATTATGTAGGTATTCGATAAGTAAATAAAAAATATAATAAAGTAAATTTATTTAGAATTTGTTTGTGAATAAATATATAACAATTTTGTTTATAGTTTTATTTAATATATCATTACCAGTGTAATATGCCTATTGTTATATTCAATGTCTCTTCTGTGGCAAATCCGCATACTCTATAATTCACTCGTATACTTTAAGCGCAATACACTACAGACAGTTATCTCTTTCTGTATTTTACGTTCCGTATTATCTATCGCAGTCGTAGTTAAAAATTACTATACACGTATATGTATTTACATTTGTTATAACAACGCAACGAAATCTGAACGCCGCTCACTATGAACTAGAGATGAGACATACTTGCAAAATTTAATACCAGGGCTTGTAAGTACGAGTTTGGAAAAATACCAGGGTCGAAAACCAGGTTCTAAAAATACTTGAAAGTATTTGTTAGTGTCATATATGAAATATGAATGACTAGTTCGAGTCGGGCCACAATTTTGATTGAACGTTTTTTTTAATTTTGTGTTAAACGAAATGAAATCTTTCCTTCCTACTTTTTAAATCACAGGCTTAGGACTGTCTGCTAAATATATTGTGTTTTTACGGTATTTTGACATAAGCTAGAATAGAAACTTGTATTAGCAGGCGTAGTTAAAAGATTTCATTTTATATACGTACGTGATTTTGTATTATTTTGTTATTTTAGTTTATTTTGTATATTTTTTTATTTATTTTTTGATACTTTTTGTTAATATTTTTATTTATTTTTTATTTTGTTGTAGAAACAATAACTGTTATACTTTACGACTCCCCAAACGGGTCCTCCTCTCCGTTAATATGTTTCCTGCTACAGAAAACAACCGTTCACAAGGCACGCTAGAGGCCATGGCGTTTAATTTTATTTTGGCCAGTTTAGCTAAATTTGGATAAATTGTTTGATTCATTCGCCACCACTCCAAAGGATCCATATCTGGAGACAAAACTGCGTCATCTAGATATTTTTGAGTTTCAATGATTGCCCTACTATGGGCGGTTCCAGCTGGTCGTACATTTTGCATTTGCCGGTTGTAGTGCTTCCATATTAGACTGTTAGATTTTTTTCCCTGGTTATCTGGCTTATCATAAGTTGATGCTGAAGACTGACATCTTTCATTATCAATAATCATCGTGGTTACTAGGCCTATAATATGCTTTTTAGTATTGTCCGCAACGTTTTCACTCTCAAAGTATAACTTATACCGCGGGTCTAGAAACATAGCGACAGTGTAAGTTCGACTCTGTTCCAAATTAGAAAATCGCGTGCTTATTTCTGAGAGGAGATCCTGTCAGCACATTTCAACTTCATCAGGGAAAACGGAAATGTTATTTTCTTGGCAATATGTCAAACTTGCGATCTCGTTGAGAGCGCTGGTGAGACCAATTGTTAACGGAATGACTGAGCTTCCACTTACATATCTTTGGCCGCTCATTTCTCTCGTCACTTCTTCACACGGTTGTAACACTATGATCAACGACTGGCATATATCCCATTCATAACTGGTTAACATTATTAAATTACCGGTGTCTAGGTTACTAAGTGAACATTTAATTTCATCTTTTAGTTCCACAAACCTGTGTAACATGTAGAATGTGGAGTTCCACCTTGTAGCAACATCTTGGATTGGCTTCTTTACAACTTTATTAGCCTGTTCTTGGTATTTTTCCAATTTATTCCATGCTAAATTACTTCGTTTGAAGTAGGAAACTATAGCTTTCACTTTACTAATTAAGTCGCTTATGTAAGAACTTACTAATACTTTTTGGACTGCCAGGTTAAGCGTATGCGCATAACAGCCAAAATGTTTCCACTCTAATTGAGCTAAAGCACTTTTGATGTTGGCACCGTTATCCGATACTGCTAGGAGGACTTTGTCAAGAATATTCCACTCTTGAGCGACATTTCTTAACTCTTCAGCTAAATTTAGCCCTGTGTGACGACTTTCTAACACTTTACATTCAAGGAGCACTGATTGCAATCTATAATTTTTATCAATATAATGACCCGTAACCGCTAAATATGAGTCATTATTTCTCGACGTCCACATATCAGTCGTTAGGCATATACTTTTTGCATCTTCAATTAGAGCTGCTTTAGTATTACTTTTTACCTCTTCATACCACCCTGGCAATAAATTATTGGCGAAATATTTTCGCGATGGTATCGTATAATTTGGGAAAGCAAACTTTATTAATTCGCGAAACCCCTTGTCTTCCACTATAGAAAATGGTTGCAAGTCCCATATAAACAAATTCATCAAATGATCATCAATTTGCTTTTTTATTTTTTGACAATCGCGTCGAAGGAATGCTGAGATAGTAGGCATAGTGGCTGTATTGGACCTTATCGTACTAGGTGTTGCGTCAGTTTGCAATGGAGTATTGGATGTCGTAAATTGTGTACCTTGTAAATCAAGTGCCGGTACCTCTTGACGCTCCACTTCTTGCTCCCTTCTCACCAAATTAACAGAAATATGTTTTCTCTGTACATGTTTGGTAAGGTTTGACACTCCAGATTTGTACGATATAATTACTTTGCACATCTTGCATTCGGCTTTAGTTTCTCCTTTGTCCATAAAATGATCCCACGCCAAACTTTTCTTAGGAGCCATACTTATGGATATGTATTTAGGAATATCTATTTACTATTAACAACAAGAACCTATGATCTATACACAAAAATCACTATTTACACACTATTATATACAGTTTAAAAGTCGTCACTTCCAACTAATAAACACAATAATATTCAGTTTTATTTATTTACGTACGACACTAATAAATAAAAGTTTTTAAATTGTCTCTAAATTCAATATACACGCGAAATAACTATTTAAAAATTATGTCACGGTCAGTAGGTTACGTAATCAGTACACAATAACAACTAAATTTACAAAATATTGAAACAAAACTTTTACTTCCTCGAATGTAAACATAATTCTTATTACTTACGCGAAGTGTCCAGCCGCAGTGTCAAAGTTTGGAAATACTTGCATAGGAATTCGACCCGTTTTCCATGTTATCTTGCCATGAATAAGGAGTAAAGTTGTATAAATAAAAAAATACTTTGAAGTTCAAAGTATTTTTCATTCTCTAATACGATTGAGTTTCTTATTGTTATTGAGATATGGATCATTTTCCTATGCAAGTATTTTCATACTTGCAAGTATTTTTTGCTCGTACCAGGGCGCCGTACTTTGAAGTGAATACCTGGTTTTAAAACCTGGTAGCGTAAATACGTCTCATCTCTACTATGAACGTATCGTATCTTTCCTTTATAATATCATTGGCAGTACTATGTAAAAATGTAAGCAATCAAAATGTTTACTTGTTTATATTTACATGATAATAGTCATTGGAAATTCTAGATAATAGCGGGAAACACGATTTAGAACCCATAACATGAACACGAAACGCAATTCATACGAAAAAATATACAATTATGGAAAAAAATTACAACTAACCTGAAAAATGACAATCCTTCTTCATTTTTACGAGAATTTGACTTTTTTTTTTATAACTGTATGGCCCTTAGTATTGTGATAATGTCACAATAATTCTGCCAATGTCCGGTCTTCGCCGAAGACTCTTCGGTCTGTCACACCTTGTCTTGAGGCTTTCCGGTGGAAAAGGAGTTAGTGGTTATTAGGTGAAAATGTGGAAAAAAACAAAGCAACTAAATACATTAATTGTGGACCACACAATATAGAGTAAAAATCTAGTTATAGGAGGGTATTAGCCTGGGCAGGGAATATAGAATTAGGTTAAGCTAAATTTAATACCCAATAATTATAATTTAATATTATACATTCGAATATATTTTGAGATTGTATTGACATATATGGAATCGGGGATAGTTAAGAAAGAATTGATATTAACTGAACGAGGGATTGTTTTGGGAAGGATGTCATATAAAGAAATTGGGTGATTTTGACAACTGAAGAAAATGTGTTCTGGGGTACCTTCATCTAGACCACATTCACAGAGGGAATGATCTTTGATTCTAATTTTAGCTAGAAATACAGGAGTGCAGACATGCCCGAGCCTTAAACGGCAGATTGTAGATGTGATTTGTTTGTTCAGATAACTAAATTTGAAAAACCAAGGTTTTGGAGGAATTTGGGGTTGGATTTTACCAAAGTAGAAACCTTTACTATGTCTGGATATGCTCCATTCTCTGTCCCAAGAATTCTTTAATTCAATTTGAGCTAATGACATTAAATCATGAGAGTAATTCATTAAATGAGAAGGACAGCCAGTATCTACAGCTCCTTTGGCCCAGGAGTCAACCTGTTCATTTCTTTCTATGCCACAATGACTAGGAATCCACACAATCTCTACCTCAAGCCCACTCTTATTACAATTTAGTATGAGTTCTTTAATTTTCAGTATCAATGGGGAGATGGATTTCATTTTAAATATATTGCTCTGTTAGACATTAGGCAGCTTTTTGAATCAGTAAATAAAACTGATTTAGGAATTTTATGGGAAAAAATATAGGATATAGCCTCATATATGGCTACAGCTTCCCCTGTAAAAACAGAAGCCTGAGGAGGGCATCTATAATTAAGGACAATTTTATATTTGGGAATCCAGACTGCAGAACCGACACATTTGAATGAAGACAATTTGGAAGCATCAGTAAAAATATATAGCCAATCAGGCCATTTTTTTGCCACTAGGTTATAGAAAGTTCTGTTTGCAGTTGGAGAATTTTTATTAATGTTTAAATTCAGAGTGATTTTAGGATTTAGTAATATAGCTTCATAGCTGGTTTCAAAATAGGGTAGAATTGGGGATGTAACACAAGGATATTCAATATTTTTTAATCTATTTAGAGATTTAAGAATAGGGGGCCAGCTTTTATTAGACCAATAGGAGTTGTTTACAACTAATAGTAGCAAGGATTCTAGTTTACGATGTAGGGGGTGAGATGTTAGTTGTAGTGTTTTTGAGATAAATTTATCAGCTAAAAACTGTCTTCGTAAAGAGAGAGGGGGATCAACACATTCTACTTGTAAGGCATTTTTAGGAGTTGATTTCATTGCGCCTGTGATAACACGTAAACATCTTGTTTGGATAACTTCAAGCCTACTAAGGGCCGATTTGTTGCAGGGCTCCAGGAGAAAAGAACCATAGTCGAAGTGACTACGGATGATGGCATTGTATAGGATTTTTTACAAATGGGGTGAGAACCCCACCATACGCCAGAGAGAGATCTAAGAATGGTAACACTTTTTTCACATTCGTCACTGATGTAATTAAAGTGAGCAGTACCGGTCATATGACAATCTAAGTAAATACCTAAAAATTTTACTTTGTTAACAACTGGAATAGATTCACCATTATATGAGATATCAATAGTAGGGATAACACGTTTTCTACTAAATGTTATTATTTTGCTTTTAGAAGGTGAAAGAGAGAGGCCATGGTCAGTAAGCCATTGATTAAGATAATATAAGCCTCTGTTAAGATGATGGGCGGCAGTTAGGGTATCAAGAGCCGTTACATAGATAGCAAGATCATCTGCATATTGTAATATGTCACAGAAAGATGAAATTGAATGTTCCAGGTCATATGTGTAAATATTATAAAGAATAGGGCTTAAAACCGAGCCCTGTGGTAGACCCTTCCAAATTGTTCTGGGCGAGCTTAACATTCCTTTATTGCGAATTTTGATAGATCGTCCCATGAATAGATTGTAAATGAAGTGAACAGTCTTCGCAGGGATGTTCAGATGAAGCATTTTCTGCCTGAGCACCGGAAGGAGAACACTGTCATAGGCAGATGATATGTCAAGGAAACAACACACCAAGTATTCATTTTTAGAAAAAGCCAACCTAATATCTGTAGTAAGGATACTCAAACTATCTAATGTGCTTTTCCCTTTTCGAAAACCAAATTGATTTTTTGCAAGGATGTTATTATGTTCCAAAAACCATTCAAGTCTGTTTTTAATTAAATGTTCTAAAATTTTACAAAAAGTAGATGAAAGAGCAATTGGGCGGTATGAAGAAGCTTCTTCTAAAAGCTTTTCCAGGTTTAAGGATAGGTATAACAATTTGGTTTGACCAAGACAGAGGAATATTAGAAGATATGTAGATATTGTTCAGAATTTGGAGAAGAATTAATTTTCCCTTAAGACTTAATTTACATAAACATGCATAGGGTATGCCATCTTCTCCTGGGGAAGAGGATTTTAAGCCAGATAACACAGACTGTAGTTCGGACAATGAGAAGATTATCTCATTATTGTTGAAGTTAGACGGGACTGGAACCGGTGGGCATATTGCATTTTCATTAGGAACAAAAGGAGGAGCTAGCATATCAGAGAAGACTTCTAACCATGATAGAGAGTTATCAGAAATGTTGCTATCAGAAAGAAAAGATCCACGAATTTTTTTTATATTTTTCCAAACTTGTTACTGGAGTATTAGGGGACATGGATTCACAAAATTTTTTCCATCCACTTTTTTTCTTTTTGGAAAGAAGTCTCCTTGTTTGAGCAGAGGTTTTTTGAAATAGTATAAAATTATCGGTTGTCATACAGTGATTGTAAAGTTCTGCAGCTTTTCTCCTTTTAATCATAGTGGTGCATTCAGCATCCCACCATGGAGGGGAGAATAGGTTCTTGCTGTAGAGTTTTTTGATTGGGATAAATAAGTCAGCTGCTTCAGTTATATATTGTACCAATAAAGAGTAAGAAGTTATTGGGTTGGTTGAGGAGTCAACCTGCATTTGGGTAAATTTAGTATCTAAAAATTTAGTGAAATTAGTCCAATCTGCATCTTGGAGCTTATATTTAAGGAGGGGCGTAGTGGAGGGAAAAGGAATAACCGCATAGGGTTTGGTAATAAGAATGGGAAAGTGATCACTTCCATATGTTTGATTGAGAGTTTTCCAAGAAAGCTGAGGGGCTAGACTAGAAGAACAAGCTGTTAGGTCGACAGCAGACCTAGGGTCTAGTCCTGGATATACTCTATGAGTAGGGGAACCATTGTTGATGATGCAAGCATTGATATCTTCAAAAATTTGAATAAGTTCTGAAGAGTATACATCACAAAAATGTGACCCCCAAGATCCATGATGTGAATTAAAATCACCAGTAATAATAAAAGGGGGAGGTAACAAAGAAAAGAGAGAGGATAGTTCTTATTTTTGCAGCTACAGCATTGATGTTTTGGCTATGAGGAGGGAGTGTAATTTGAGAAAAAGGTAGCGATTTTTTTATGAGTAAGCAACAACCACCATAACCATCATTTCTATCTTCACGGAGGCAGGTAAAGCCTTGCAAGCGAAATTTGGAGCCAGGAAGGAACCATGTTTCAGAAATAGAGGCAACCGAAATTGAATGTTTATTTATTAGGAAGATGAGTTCTGATTTTTTAGGGTGCAAGCTTCTACAGTTCCACTGTAGAAGATGGAGGTCTTTTGTTTGAGTCATTAATATTATCTATTAAACTAGCGAGATTAAAAATTTTTTCTGCAACGTTGTTCGGTAGAGAGTCTGACATTTTCAAAATTAAATTATTGAGGAGAGAAATTAGGCATTCAACAAGATTTTCATTTGGAGATATTTGATTGTGTGTATTGGATAATGCGCATCCATTTGGAGTAGAGGATGGGCAGTCTGCAACTATTCTTTGATGGGCTTGTTGGTCATATCCCTTGGGGATTCTAGGGATGGGGCGGGGAGATTTGAAAACGGTTTTTCTATATGCCTGTGACATGGTGGGGAGGTTGAAGGAGGTAGTAGAAGTAGGTGAAAGCTGAGTAGAGGCCACTTCAGAATATGGTTTTTGAAGATTGTTCAAACGAATAGATGGGATTTTGGCTGACGCTTCTATATAGGATATATTTTGTTCTGACATCATAACTTTGATAGATTTCTGTCTATGGTGTTCTGGACAATTTTTGTTATTAGCAAAGTGATTTTTGGAGCATAACAGACAAGTGGCTTCGCTTTCAGGAACAGAACAACTTGCTCCAGTATGCTCTTGGGCACAACGGAAGCAGCGTGGTTTAGAGCGGCATTGATCAGCTACGTGGCCAAATCGACAACACTGTTTGCACTGGATGGTGGGGAGTTGATAAGTTTCAACAGCAAGGGATGTGAAGAATGCATATACGTATTTGGGGAGTATCTGGCCTTCAAATGTCAAAACAATAGATTGAGTAGGAACCCATATTGGGGATGATGACCCTTCAGTAAAAGTTTTTCTCTGAAGACGGCGAGCTTTTAGGATTTTACCACAACCAGGGGGAAGCTCAATAGCTTCTGCAAGTTCTTCCATTGACCAATCCACAGGGACACCGCGGATGACACCCATTCCAGAAACATTATAAGATGGAATAGTAGCAATCAATTTTTCTTTTGCGAGCATTGGATTATTAAGGAATTTGTTAGCCTCATCTGCTGAGCAGAATTCAATAGAGATGCGATTTCTACCAACACTTTTGACTCCTCCTTTTTTAATGTTTCTTATATTATTTTTAGACAAGCATAAACCTATTTTAATTGGTCGAAGTGATAGCCCTATTCTAGGGTCTGTCGAAGACCGGGAGATGTGAACAATGAAAGGGCCTTGATCATTTAGCCCATACATTCTAAGATTTTGTTCTAGGCAGGGATGTTTATATATAGTATTTATTGAAGCTGTTAAATCAACTACAGAATTCTTTTTATATAATACTGGATCATATGTTCGAGTCTCAGCATGTCTTTTTTTACCACGATCACAATCATTATTATCACTTAATCCAAAGCACATGTCTTCATCGGGAGGGTCAGGGGGTTTCTCACGGGGAGACCCCGTTTCGTCACCCATAATTGAGTGTATTGTTCGAAATAACTATATCTTATAAACGTAATCTACTTACAACAGAGGAATCCACCACCACAAAATAAAGGAATTAAGGAAAATTAACCAAATACCGGAAAGCACTCACAAGTACGTGTTAACCATTCGACCGTTGATCATAGACCGTCGAATTTGACTTTGACTAACCTGAAAAATTGACGCAACACTTTATCATGTTGTTTTTGCTCAATTACATTATATATTACATCAAAAAAAGCTCCAAAATAGTCAAAATTCATTGTAACACTGCAAAATAACTCCGAACAAAGGCTTAGATGACAGACGAACTACCACATATGAACGTCATCCTAAAATGGCCACCTTGAAGCATGACGCCATTAAATGGCGTCATGATAAAAGATAGTTGAATAATTAAAGACGAAAAAAGTAGTAAGTTATGATAAAAGGTGGAGCTTAGTGAAATTATGAAAACTGTGAACAGACAAAACAAAATTGAAGTCTAAGATATGTACTTATCTTTTTTTACATTTGAAAATCATAACTCTCGTAGGTGGCGTTAGTAGTCGTAACACACACGAAAAAATATACAATTATGGAAAAAAAATTACAACTAACCTGAAAAATGACAATCCTTCTTCATTTTTACGAGAATTTGAGTTTGACTAACCTGAAAAATTGACGCAACACTTTTTCATGTTGTTTTTGCTCAATTACCCTTTACTAATGAACAAAAAAGCTCCAAAATAGTCAAAATTCACTGTAACACTGCAAAATAACTCCGAACAAAGGCTTAGATGACTGACGAACAAATGAACGTCATCCTAAAATGGCGTCATGCTTCAATGTGGAGCTTAGTGAAATTATGAAAACTGTCAACAAACAAAACAAAATTGAAGTCTAAGATATGTACTTATCTTTTTTTACATTTGAAAATCATAACGTGTGAGAATGAGACAGATATATTTTTGTTGGCAAGGTTCATGTTTGCATGATATTTGTATAACCAAAAAATATATATGCAATTTACTGCTTATCCTCTATTTTTCTTATATCAATGGGTAAAGCGTGTAACCAGTTACTAGATTCCTTAGTCGAAACAGCTAGAAGGCGGGCCCGATCTTGGTCACTATGGAAATTATGAAACAAATTTTTCTGCACTCTAAACCCGTTTGTTAATTTCCAGTGGAACATTTTCACGGGTACAGAGAATTAACGCCGAAGATGATTAGGATGTATGTGGGCAAAAGACACGCACGCGTATGTTATATATGTGAAAGGGAAAAGGCGGTATATTACAAATTTCAATAATGTAAACCACTGACAAGATTAACCCACTAACCTCAATATATACTATATAGTACGCATTGTATATTAGAGATCAGTGTTTTAAACCTCAGAGTAATTACCAGCATAGAGAAAATTTTACAATAAGACCAAAATTCTTGTAGTCGAGCTCTATATGCATATGCCGTTTTACGTGATACAAAATAAGATAACTATATTATTCTCACCTTCGGTCTTTTACAAGGTTGTTACCATTTTTCCATTTCATAGACACTATTGATCAAAAAACCTCGATAAACTCATTTAGTTCATGACTTAGTCAAATTAAGTAAAGCGAATCTGATTAATGTCCGGTTCGTAATATTTATTTAAATCAATGAACGTTAGTAGAAGCTTCATCTGACATCTTACAACAAAAACGTATTCGAATAATGCAGAATTTCGCATTACCGTGGTAATTTAGAATATATCGTGAAAAGGTTATTACGAAATCTGCTTAAATTTGGCCGATATATTTCTGCAAAATTATCCATAGACTTATTATGGGTTTCACACGGAACAATAAGTGAAAATATGTATCCAAGTACCCCTTCGAAATATTTTATTTATTTGAGTTTGTCTAATCGACAACGGTATGCATCACGGAACGTACACAGAAGGTACTACTACGATTGTTTAGGCCAAATAATAATATTGTAAAAAGTTGGATTCAAGACGCGTGTCTAGGCGTTTTCGCCCGATGGAATTTAAAGATCACCTCTGGCCCCCTCTCTCGGGCGGTTCTCTCGGCCGAGCAGTCAGTCGCTCGACGCGTGGGCGAAGTTAGTATTGTCTGCGACCGCTGGGTTGGTTGCGCGCGACCGGTGTTGATTAGACAGTTAAAAGTTGCGCGCGGAGCTGCCTCTGAATAGTTAAATTGGAAGTTGTCTAATCTCGTGCGTTTTGCGTGACAACGAGGCCGGTCTCATATAATTATTGTTGTAACAGTTTTGAGTAATTGTGCGCGGCCGTAGTCTCGATAAGACGGAATTTACTATCGAATATTTGGGTCTCGTCAAGACCTCCTCTAATTGTGTTGTCTTATTTTGTTCATATAAGTGATAACGAGGCTTATCCTTGAGTTTTGAGTGATTAACTTAACTTCTATTACCCTTAATTTGCGTCGACGAGTTGCTTTGTGGCATTTTAATTTCGTGCGAAGGAATTTTGCTTTGCCGTAAGGAACGCTGAACTTGTGACTCGAGAAGAGATCGCGTTTGTGCTCGATGATAATTTGTTGCTAAGTGAACCTGGAACATTGAACTTTGACCAACAGTTCTTAAGTTGAGCAGTGTGTCACTTGTTTTAAGTTCAATTAACGCTGTGGTGCGAGTTTCAGGTTCCCGGTTCAAATGAATCGTTTATTTTGTCTTTAAATAAAAATATTTATTTAAAATTACAATTTGAAATAATATAATATGTGGTTAACAAAATTAGTGTTGCTTGCTAGACGTTTAGAATATTAATGAACGCTTCTCCTGAGGCTTCTTTCAAGAGCTTCCTACTCGCGTTTCGCGTTCGCTTTCGTAGGTGGCGTTATTAGTCGTAACATGCTCCCGGCCATGGAAGCTTCAGCTTCCAACTTGATGTTCCGCTTCTTGATTCGATGGTTGCTGCGGCAGGGGGCAGATTATCGAGAAGGCACGACGAACGATTCCGCTGGAGGTGCGAATATCAGCGACTCGAGACACGCCATCTTTACCAGGGAAGATTTGTATGACTCGTCCCAATTTCCACTTGAGCGGTGGCAAATTATCATCTTTGATCAGTACCAAAGAATGTAATGGGATGTCATCCTTTTGCTTTTTCCATTTCCTTCTCAGTTGGAGTTCTGCAACATATTCCTTTGACCAACGTTGCCAGAAATGTTGACGTAATTGTTCAAATCTATTATAGCGTGTCAAAGCGGGTATTGGCTTCGTTGTAAGATCCTCGCATGCAGTAGCAGTTCACGGCCTTCCGATCAGGAAATGTGCAGGCGTGAGAGGGGTAAGGTCTGTAGGGTCTGCGGACAAAGGTGACATAGGACGGGAATTCAGGACTGCTTCAATTTGTGTTAAAGCCGTGCTAAACTTCTCATAAGTCAATCTAGCATTACCTACTATACGTCTAAGGTGGTACTTACACGATCGTACCCCACTTTCCCATAGGCCTCCAAAGTGTGGTGAGTATGGGGGAATAAATTTAAAATTAATGCTATCATTAGCAGCAAATTCGATAATTTGTTTTGAATTACTAGTTAAAAATGAAGAAATTTCCTTTTCGGCACCTACAAAATTTTTCCCGTTATCGGAAAATATAATTTCTGGTTTACCTCTTCGACTCATAAAACGTTTTAAAGCTAAAATATAATCATTAGTTGAGAGACCAGTGACAAGTTCCAAGTGCATAGCGCGTGTAGTAAAACATATAAACAAACAAATATACGTTTTAATAAGTCTAGATCCCCGGCCCTTACGATTTAATATGAAAACTGGTCCGGCATAATCAACGCCTGTTCTTATGAATGGGAACCCAGGTTCTAAACGTTCTGATGGCAAATTACCCATAATAGGACACAAAGTCTTACCTCTTACACGAGTACACACAACACAGTCGCGCACTATCTTTCGAACGAGGTTTTTACCTCCTAATGGCCACCAGCTCTCACGTATGGTCGCTAAAAGTAGCTGTGGACCCGCGTGAAGCAGCCTCATGTGTTCGTACCTACACGATAACACTGTATAGATATGCTTACTGCATATTAAAATAGGATGTTTTTTATCAAAATTGAAGAAAGTAGAATTACACAGTCTTCCACCAACTCTAATTATTTTATTATCGTCTAAAAATATATTTAATCCGGATATACGATTATACTGTTTACTATTTGTTTTGCACTAAATTATTATACACGTCCGGAAACGATTGCATTTGTGCGAACCTAACTAACATATGTTGTGACGCATTCAATTCACTAATACTCAAGGAACCGGTATGGCGCTGTTGTTTACGCTCTGACTTAATCTGTGCGTTTTTTATAAAACGAAGTATGTACGCACCTATTCGTTTTAACTTAATAAAAGAAGAATATCGTTTAAAATTAATAATGCAATTGTTTTCCACACAAACGAGATTTATTGGTTTTGATTTTATTTCTGGTAAATTATATAAATCCGAAATGTCCTTATTATTATAAATCGTCCAATCAGAATTATGAGAATGTAGATATGATGGGCCGTGCCACCATAAATCGCAGTTTACTAATGAATCTAGATACTGACCTCTAGATAATAAGTCAGCTGGATTATGTTTACCATTAACGTGTAACCATATTAAGTCACCCGTTAGTTCATTTATTTCTGTAACTCTGTTTTGTACAAATGTTTTAAGTAGATGAGGAGACGTTCGAATCCAACCCATAACAATAGTTGAGTCTGTCCAGAAAAAAACACTCGTAAATTTTAATCTAAGCGACTCAACAATTTTTTTATATAATTTTGCCCCTATTAATGCTCCGGAAAGTTCGAGACGGGGTAAACTAATAGTTTTCAAAGGCGCGACTTTACTCTTGGCACATAATAAGTGCACACATATGGATGACTTATCATCATATGTGCGTATGTAAGCACAAGCACCGTACGCGATTTGGGATGCGTCGGTAAAAATGTGGAGTTCCGTATATTGATTGTTATCACTTGTTACTCGTCGTGGTATATTCAAATCATTCAATAGTTTTAATGAGTTAATAAATTTATTCCACGTTAAGATTATATCCGAAGGCACAGGAGTATCCCAATCGATTTTACTTAGCCACAATTTTTGTAATAGTATTTTGCATATAATAATTGTTGGAGATAACAGGCCTAACGGATCGTTTACTTGAGAAGCTATGGATAACATTTTCCTTTTAGTCAAAATAAGTTCACTTAAATCATTATTAAATTTGGTGTCAAAAAAGATTTTATCGCTATTATTTTGCCAGCCTAAGCCTAGCGTTTTATTTTGTGTATATTTATCAAAAAATGTTCTTCCGTATTATCATTATCTTTTACACCAAAATTAAAGGTCCATTTACGCAACGGAAAACAACCAGACTGTAATACCTTTGATATTTTGTTACAAGTTTGTAATAAACTTTGATAATTGTCGTCACCTGTTATTAAATCATCGACAAAAAAATCTTGCATGATAACGCGCGTTATGTCGTCATCATTGCATTCTATTGCTAGTTGTCGAATGCAGCGCATACTAAGGAACGGCGCTGAGGCGGTGCCGTACGTCACCGTGTTGAGTTGGTATGTGGCTAAGGGTTCCGTAAGATTTTCTCGCCAGAGTATAAGTTGCAAAGACCTTTGGTCTGCTTGAACAAGTACTTGACGAAACATCTTTTCTACATCTGCACATGCTACGTATTTATATTGTCTAAATCGCAGCAAGATAGAAAATATGTCATTTTGTAATGCTGGACCAGGAAACTGAATATCATTCAACGATTTTTTTGAGCTGGTCACAGCACTTCCATCGAATACTACACGTAATTTTGTTGTAGAACTGCTATCCTTAAAAACTCCGTGATGAGGAAGATAAAAATTAGGAGAACTACTCGAATAAATTCTAGTCATATGACCCATATTTATATATTCACGCATGAAATCATTATACATTCATTTATAATCAGGTATACGTTCGAGTTTACGTTCTAGTGATAGAAATCGTTTCTTCGCTGACGTATAAGAATCCCCGAGCGTATCAGCTGATTCTCTTAGCGGTATTCGAACCGAAAACCTACCATTATTTTCACGTTTAGTAATTTTTGTAAATAACTCCTCGCACACACGTTCGTCATTACTTAGAATGTTGCGAGAAGCTGTGGGTATATCCTCTAACTCCCAAAATTTTTTGAGCTGTGTATCAATGCTCTGACTAAAATTACACTGAACCTGATTAATGCGCAATTTCTTTGTGTAAATGGGACCAGATATCAACCACCCGAATTTAGAACCTTGTAAATATGGCCAGCATTGTTAAACGAATTTTATTATTATCTAAAAGATACCAAAAAATATTGGCCCCTAATAATAAATCTATATCTGAGGGTACATTAAAATTAGGATCCGCAAGTTGAATGTTATTGGGAATATAACGTTTAATATCGAATTTAATGTTCATCGAGGGTAAACTAGACGTAATACACGGCAAGACGAAACAATTTAAATTTACTTTATAGTCGTTTATTTTTGAACGGATAGATACATCGCATGAATGTCTCGATTGTGAAATGAATTTTCCAACACCCGAGATTTGAACAGTGGACTGTATTAGAGGCGCATTTAACCGTTTACACAACTTATCCGAAACAAAACAATGCTGGCTTCCATTATCGAGAAGAGCACGTATTGTGTGAAAACACATACTATCTACTATTTCGACTAAAGCGGTGGACAGCAAAACCGGTTGTAGTAAACTTTTTTGTTGCACGGTTGTCTCAGCTGATAATGAGTGCAACGCAGCTGTAGACACTGTTGTGTGTGTGTCGACTGGAGTCGGCTCGTCTATCACACGCGCATCTACATTAAAATGTAACAAAGTATTATGTTTGCGTTGACACTGTTTGCAAGGGCCGAATAAGCAGTCGTTTACTGAATGCCCCGCACGCAAGCAATTACGACACAAATTTTTGTCTTGTACGAATTTAAGCCTATCTTTAACTAATAAATTTAAAAAAATAACGCAAGTGTGTAGTACATGATTCTGGCTACATAATAAGCATTTAGGAAACTTCTTTTTAGAGTTCCATTTAGGTTTGCTATTGCCATTATTAGTTGAAACGTAACTATGAATATTACCTGATACCGACTCGTTTAGCTTATTATTGTTAGGAAGTGATTTATTTTGCGATTTGTGTGCCTAAACAGTGCTTATCATATCTAACATGTTTGCTTTAATTGCGTAGAAATGAAAATAAATCTTCTAAACATATTTTCTCGGAAGAATCACCTTTAAATCGACTACCAATATCAACTCTCCGCGTTTCCCATTCACGTTCCGTATTAGTATCCAGTTTCGAAATTATTAAATGGATTATCAAAGTATCCCAATACTCGGTGCGCTCGTTAAATGTTTTTAGAGCGCGTAAATTTCTAGAAACTGTGTCTATTAATTTACGAATTTGTGATGGTGATTCCTGTTTAATGCTTGGAATATTAAATAATGATTTGACGTGATTATTAATTAACAATCGAATGTTATTATAACGATTTTCAAGTAGCTCCCATGCTTGGATATAATTAAGCGCTGTAAATTCTAGAGAACTTATCACTTGTAAGGCAGTACCAGTCAATGATGATTTCAGATAATGAAATTTTTGAATTTCATCCAAGTCAGAACGTTTATGTATCATTGTAATGTATGAGTTTTTGAATTCTAACCAGTTATCGTAAGAGCCGTCGAATATAGGCAGTTTAATTTGAGGTAATTTAACGTTAGATTGCAACGAAGCGCACTGTGTCACTTGAGATCCATCATCCATTCCATCACTCAGACAATTGGCAACGGCCATTGTGCTAAAATACAATGATTCTAATGATTCTACATATTCTAAATTGATACAAATTTCACTATCTGAAGAATTAAGTTCTATTTCGCTTTCTATACAATTAAAATTATAAAATACTTCACTAGCCGATTGCTTCCTTAACTTTAATTCTGCAATTTGAATTTTGTTTAGGCTAGCACCTTCTAAACTTGTAACGTATTTTTTAAACTGCGTTAGTTTGCCCTTCAAATGACCTCTTTTTTCTTGAGATCCGAAAGATATTCGTCTACTGATTTCTTTTTCGAAGGCGAAAGAGATGGGACAATTAATTTTACACTAGAACTTTCACTCATTTTGGCGGCCTATGAAGAAATAATGTGGTAAAAGTAGGTACTCACGTGTAAGTATTTACGGCTGTAGCGTTGCAACCAGACAGAAATCTCGAGCACTGTAGATGTGAAAAGAACACGGTTTAGCACAATTTGAAAAGGATTAGGAGTAAAAGGGAATAAAAACCTGACCGTTTCGCTGCTACTACGCTTAGTTATGCGACGCTGGCTCAGTTCTTGAAATCCAACGATGTGGTCCAAAATATGGTGCGAGTTTCAGGTTCCCGGTTCAAATGAATCGTTTATTTTGTCTTTAAATAAAAATATGTATTGCATACCTTAAGCGAAAGCGCAAGGTGTGTTCTACTATCGCCTAAAAATTAAGATTCCAACATTTTATCGAATAAAATCGTATCTAGCAATCATATTATACATATAAATGATATAAAAAGCACATTGTTAGAAAGATAAATGATTGTTGAACTTATTAATAATTTTTTAAAATCGATTAATTGCTATTTTTAAATAAAAAAAAGGGTTTTAGTGGCTTATGGTGATGTATTGCATACCTTAAGCGAAAGCGCAAGGTGTGTTCTACTATCGCCTAAAAATTAAGATTCCAACATTTTATCGAATAAAATCGTATCTAGCAATCATATTATACATATAAATGATATAAAAAGCACATTGTTAGAAAGATAAATGATTGTTGAACTTATTAATAATTTTTTTAAATCGATTAATTGCTATTTTTAAATAAAAAAAAGGGTTTTAGTGGCTTATGGTGTGGATTTATCATGTCCCTGTGGCTTGTAAACACAATAACTTTTGAAAATATTAATTGTTTAACTCAATCTATTTTTTAATCTCTTCATCGATCATGTGGGAAGCCACTGAATGTAAATGGCAGTGTAGTTTTGTTTTGTTTAGCTATAATTAATTTTTTTCGGCTCCAAAATGGCGAAATTTTCGTTGATTTGTTAGCCTCGTATACAAATTAATTCTGTAAATGGGAAGCTACAGCCACAGAGTAGTAATGAGTAGTTTAGTTTGGCTCACAGAGTACATTATATATAGGGAATAATGTAAAATAAATAAATTATACTGAAAATTTAATTACAAATTTGTTTTGTAACAAAATAGTAAGTTAGCAAGGTTCGATTGTATTTTAAACTATTCATTAATTTGTTTGATTCTAAATTGGCCTAGCATGGCTAAATTTAAAAAAGCGACATCTACTGCAACATGGACAAACTGTCATGACATAATACCTCTAAGAAAAATTATAGTATGGACTGTTATGCCACTGGTTTGGCTTCAGTCTTGCTGCAGTCACCTTCGTGAGTGGACATTGTATCGGTTGTTTGCAGCGACTCAAAAAGATCGCTGTACAAATACACAATATTCGAATAACCAAATTTCTTAAATACTTAATTATAATAATAATAAGACATTTTTTTATTACAATATTTAAAAGCACAGAATAAATAATAGTAGTACGTACTAAAAGCAAGTAGTATAATTTTTTTTTGTCATGGGTGACATTTTCATGGTTTTCGAGGGTGTTGAAACCGATAGGGTTGTCGAAATGTAAATCCAAGATGGCGGCCGCAATAGGTATCAATTTTTTCATCATGGGTGTCATTTTTATGGTTTTCGAGGGTGCTGAAGCCGATAGTGCTGTCGAAATGTAAATCCAAGGTGGTGGCTGCAATAGGTATAAATTTTTTCATCATGAGTGTCATTTTCATGGTTTTCGAGGGTGTTGAAGCTGATAGTGCTGTCGAAATGTAAATACAAGATGGCGGCTGAATTAGGTACCAATTTTTTCATCATGGGTGTCATTTTCATGGTTTTCGAGGGTGTTGAAGCCGATAGTGCTGTCGAAATGTAAATCCAAGATGGCGGCTGCAAAATATATCAATTTTTTCATCTTGGGTGTCATTTTCATGGTTTTCAAGGGTGTTGAAGCTGATAGTGCTGTCGAAATGTAAATCCAAGGTGGCGGCTGCAATAGGTATCAATTTTTTCATCACGAGTGTCATTTTCATGGTTTTCGAGGGTGTTGAAGCTGATAGTGCTGTCGAAATGTAAATACAAGATGGCGGCTGAATTAGGTACCAATTTTTTCATCATGGGTGTTATTTTCATGGTTTTCGAGGGTGTTGAAGCCGATAGTGCTGTCGAAATGTAAATCCAAGATGGCGGCTGCAAAATATATCAATTTTTTCATCTTGGGTGTCATTTTCATGGTTTTCGAGAGAGTTGAAGTCGATAGGGTTGTCGAAATGTATATCCAAGGTGGCGGCTGCAATGGGTATTAATTTTTTCATCATGGGTGTCATTTTCATGAGTTTCGAGGGTGTTGAAGCCGATAGTGCTGTCGAAATGTATTTAAACTACTTTAAAAATTCCGTATATGCATGTTATACGTAATTTTTTTAATGCGCTTAAGGTATGCCTAATTGGATTTACCAATATTTATTTAAAATTACAATTTGAAATAATATAATATGTGGTTGACATAATTTGTGTTGCTTGCTAGACGTTTAGAATATTAATGAACGCTTCTCCTGAGGCTTCTTTCAAGAGCTTCCTACTCGCGTTTTATACGATATGACATCAAAGGGCGTTCGCTCTCGTAGGTGGCGTTAGTAGTCGTAACACACACGAAAAAATATACAATTATGGAAAAAAATTACAACTAACCTGAAAAATGACAATCCTTCTTCATTTTTACGAGAATTTGAGTTTGACTAACCTGAAAAATTGACGCAACACTTTTTCATGTTGTTTTTGCTCAATTACCCTTTACTAATGAACAAAAAAGCTCCAAAATAGTCAAAATTCACTGTAACACTGCAAAATAACTCCGAACAAAGGCTTAGATGACTGACGAACAAATGAACGTCATCCTAAAATGGCGTCATGCTTCAATGTGGAGCTTAGTGAAATTATGAAAACTGTCAACAAACAAAACAAAATTGAAGTCTAAGATATGTACTTATCTTTTTTTACATTTGAAAATCATAACGTGTGAGAATGAGACAGATATATTTTTGTTGGCAAGGTTCATGTTTGCATGATATTTGATAACCAAAAAATATATATGCAATTTACTGCTTATCCTCTATTTTTCTTATATCAATGGGTAAAGCGTGTAACCAGTTACTAGATTCCTTAGTCGAAACAGCTAGAAGGCGGGCCCGATCTTGGTCACTATGGAAATTATGAAACAAATTTTTCTGCACTCTAAACCCGTTTGTTAATTTCCAGTGGAACATTTTCACGGGTACAGAGAATTAATGCCGAAGATGATTAGGATGTATGTGGGCAAAAGACACGCACGCGTATGTTATATATTTGAAAGGGAAAAGGCGGTATATTACAAATTTCAATAATGTAAACCACTGACAAGATTAACCCACTAACCTCAATATATACTATATAGTACGCATTGTATATTAGAGATCAGTGTTTTAAACCTCAGAGTAATTACCAGCATAGAGAAAATTTTACAATAAGACCAAAATTCTTGTAGTCGAGCTCTATATGCATATGCCGTTTTACGTGATACAAAATAAGATAACTATATTATTCTCACCTTCGGTCTTTTACAAGGTTGTTACCATTTTTCCATTTCATAGACACTATTGATCAAAAAACCTCGATAAATTAATTTAGTCCATGACTTAGTCAAATTAAGTAAAACGAATCTGATTAATATCCGGTTCGTAATATTTATTTAAATCAGTGAACGTTAGTAAAAGCTTCATCTGACATCTTACAACAAAAACGTATTCGAATAATGCAGAATTTCGCATTACCGTGGTAATTTAGAATATATCGTGAAAAGGTTATTACGTAATCTGCTTAAATTCAGCCGATATATTTCTGCAAAATTATCCATAGACTTATTTCACATGGAACAATAAGTGTAAATATGTATCCAAGTACCCCTTCGAAATATTTTATTTATTTGAGTTTGTCTAATCGACATCGGTATGCACCACGGAACGTACACAGAAGGTACTACTACGATTGTTTAGGCCAAAATAATTAATATTGTAAACACTTGGATTCAAGACGCGTGTCTGGGCGTTTTCGCCCGATGGAATTTAAAGGTCACCTCTGGCACCCTCTCTCGGGCGGTTCTCTCGGCCGAGCAGTCAGTCGCTCGACGCGTGGGCGAAGTTAGTATTTTCTGCAACCGCTGGGTTGGTTGTGCGCGGCCGGTGTTGATTAGACGGTTAAAAGTTGCGCGCGGAGCCGCCTCTGAATAGTTTAATTTAAGTTGTCTAATCTCGTGCGTTTTGCGTGACAACGAGGCCGCTTTCATATAATTATTGTTGTAACAGTTTTCAGTAATTGTGCGTGGCTGCAGTCTCGATAAGACGGAATTTACTATCGAATATTTGGGTCTCATCAAGACCGCCTCTAATTGTGTTGTCTTATTTTTTTCATATAAGTGATAACGAGGCTTATCCTTGAGTTTTGAGTGATTAACTTAACTTCTATTACCTTTAATTTACGTCGACGAGTTGCTTTGTGGCATTTTAATATCGTGCGAAGGAATTTTGCTTTGTTGTATGGAACGCTGAACTTGTGACTCTAGAAGAGATCGCGTTTGTGCTCGATGATAATTTGTTGCTAAGTGAACCTGGAACATTGAACTTTGACCGACAGTTCTTAAGTTGAGCAGTGTGTCACTTGTTTTAAGTTCAATTAACGCTGATTTAGTTGAATTTGAAGTTAATTGAATGTACAATAAAGTTGATAAACTAATATAGTAAAATAAAAGCAGAAGGTTTCAATTGGTGAACGGCCACTGGAGGGATCGCACATTTTGGAGAAAAGCAGCGCCTGTGGATCTACTATCCGATTACATCGGGACGTCAGGTTACACATATACACACTTTCTAACACACTACTTACATACACCTCACTTACCACCTGACTTCGCCTTGTGGTCGACCCTACCTCCGGAATTCGGTAAGTTTGTGCTTGCTTATCAGCCCTTGTATGTAATAAGTCTCCATAGGCCATTTGGGCTCCACCCTTGGTTGCTCGTCAAGTGTTCCGCTGATGGGCCCCGGGATAGTCGACCTTTGTCGAGGCAACTAAGGGCGTGAACAACTGCGGCACGTTGGCGATCTTCCTCTTCTTCTCTCGTTGATTCACTACTACCAATAAATCGATAACGAACGTATTATCCGTTTTCTTCCCTGCTCCTTCCAGATATTGTCCATCATTCATTCATTAATTACAGCCAATCAAATGTCCCTGCAGCACACGTCTTCAGCACAATTGGAGGGATTCCGTCAGGCCCACTCGACTTGTTGACGTGTAGGAAGAGAAGTGCTTTGCGAACCGGGTGCTGCGTAAGTCGCACATCTGGCATGGAGCACTCACACCACGGGATGGATGGCGGCGTGTTCTGCCATCATCGAAAGTCGAGTTGGACGCAAAGAGAGTGCCTAACAGATCGGCTTTCTCCTTTGCATCACGGGTCATTGAGTCGTCCGCCCTGTGCAGATATGGGAAAGATGGATGCTAAAAGAAGTTCCCTTGGACAGCCTTGGCGAAAGACCAGAATACACGGGTCGCCGAAGTAAGGCGAACTAGTTTCTTGCCAATTCTGCCCATGTGCTGTGACTTTGCCTTGACTATGACTTTTTTGAAGGACCACGAGACGCTATTATACTTCTTTTTAAGGGAGCTGGTGTTTACATCCCGGGACGTTGATGCGTCAGCACAGACCCGGTAGTACTCCTGCTTATAGCGTGATACTATTTTACAAGAACGATCAAATCATGGCTGAGATCTACCTCCGATGGGGACCACAGAAGAAGGAATAAAAAGTTCCATACCCTGAAATACCACATCAGCGACAGAATCAGCAACATCGTTGGGATCGTCCCGCGAGAAGCAAACCCGCTCCCAATGGTAGGATGCAAAAGTGCCAAACATGGCGACAAGTTGCAGAATGCAACCGCGATGTTAGCGTGAGTGGCACCACACTCCGGACTAGTTAATGGTCCGAGGAGCATCCAAGGAGATATAATATCCGTCCGAATGAGAGGTCAGCAGAAAGTCCAACAGGGAAGGTTCATGATCCTCCACGTCTGGAATCCGCGTAGGCAATGTAACCGGTTGTGTCAGACTATATTCCAAGGCAAAGTCATAATCTTCTCACATGATCGATTAAACAAGAACCGAGCCATTAGGCCATTAAAATTACCAAGAATCACGATCTATGCGGATATGATCTGCAGTAGCAAGGAATCTGTAGCCATGTAGACGTGGTCGATGAGTCGGTCTGTTTCGGCATTACCGCTATGGGACCTATAGAGGCACGCGCGGATGGTCATCGCTATATATGATGAACAGGTCTGAACCTTCAAGCCTGCAGAGGCGTCGAGAACAAAGGACAGAAGTTCTCCCTGACGTATTCACGTTCCAATTTGTAACCCGGGTAGGAGAGATACGAAGTATCAGCCGGAGAGAAGCATCTCCTGCATCTCGGTCAAAAAGAGCAAGGCTGGTTTCGCGTCTGCAGATGGTAGTGCATGGCGTTAAGATTCGTGTGGAGTCCACGGATAGCGTGGCAGGGGTCACCTTGGTCTAATTGCTCAGCTTGCGTCGATCAGTTTTTGTCTTGAGCGGAACTTTTTTCATACTAACTATTAGCTTTCAAAATGTTTGCGACACGAATATTCGCAACATTCACTTGATTGCTCAAATAATTTATATAATTTTAAATATAAAATATATTTATTAAATTTTGTTAAATAAAAAAAAATAATAAGTTTAGTCCTATTTCCTTAATATTTTTAGACAGACAATAAAGAAAAAAAATAAACAAAAAAGGATATATCGATATCGGTTATTGCTAAAACTGAGAACGAAATCATATATTAAAGACGTCACACAAATTAATAACAAGTGTTAGCGCAAGACTTGAAACTTGAGACTTAACTGACTTGTTAAGTCTTAAAATTTCTGTTTTTTATGAAATAAGTTAACGTAATTTTTTTCTATATATTTTTTTCTATTATTCAAAGTAATCACCCATGCAATCGATGCATTTTGCCAACGAAGTGGCAGTTTATTAATGCCTTTTTTGATGAAATCATCTGGACGGGAGGCAACGAATTCTTCAAAAACATTTTATAGTGCCTCTCGGGAGTTTAATTCTTTTCCCACCAAAAAGTTACCTGGAATAAGTAGAAGTCTGTACTGGTGAGTACGGTGGATGAAGGAGAGCTTCCAACACCACCACTTGTAACTTGGAGACCGTCTGTTGTGCAGTATGAGGTCGCGCGTTGTCGTGCAGGAGCAGCGGGAACGAGCGATTGACCTAAGCTGGTTGGGACGTGCGAGCTTTTCCATCATTGTGTTCAGATCTTCACTGTATACATCTGCAATAATGCTCATCCTGTTTGGTAAGAAGCTATGCTGAATCACACCGGCGATAGACCACTAAATAGTGACTATCACTTTTCTAGAGGTAAGTTTTTGTTTAAGGCATTGTTTAGGTGCTGAAGTAGGATCTAACCTTACTGAGCGCTTTCGATTGTCAAACAATATCCATTTTTCGTCACAGGTAACAAAGTGGCACAAAATTCTTTCACTTGTATGCCCGTTGAGCAGTGCAAGGCACGTCTCGATGGGTACTTCGCGCTGGCGATCAATGAGTTCATGGGATGGGTTCGTTCGTTCCCTCATTCGTGGTAGAGCCATGCTGCAGCTATATTAGTAGTATAGTTGTAGCACGAATGGGTCGGCTCGACCGGGGAAGGACCACGCTCTCACAGAATACCAACGTAAAATAGCATCTTAATGCTGTGTTTCGCATGGTGAGTGTAGAGAACCGGTAATCCTTTTTACCGGAAAAGAGGCATTCCATCTTAGTCCTCACGGCTGACAACGCATCTGGGCCACAACAACCGCTTACCATCAGGTGGACTGTGTGCCCGTTTGTCACTCTTATCCTATCCTAAAAAAACATTTTCGTAACAACCCTTAGCATATACGTGGCGTCGGCATCACCTGACACTGTACTGTTGCCGACTGTAGCGTGACTGTGCCGTTACTGTAGACCAGGGTGATCCATATTTGTATGAAATCCGAGAAATTTGCACACAATCATAATTTTGTCTATGTTTTGTTTGGGCGTATAAAAATAAAGTGAGATAAAGATATCGCTGTTTCTTTCTTTCCGTTGTTTGAGATTGCCATTTTAAAAATAAAATTTTAATTCTGTGTTATACTTTTTTTGGTTTGCTATTTAGATTTTAATTACATACATATTACTCTGATATTTGCACAATCAATTCACCTATTAATTGATTAAAATTAAATTATTGAATATTAACAGATTTCTATTACAAGAAACGGTGAATTAAAAGAAGAACAACTTAAGCTCGCTTTTCACTATGGGGTATAATATATATATATATATATATATATATATATATATATATATATATATATATATATATATATATATATATATATATCGCCGTGTAGTGGCGGTCACGAATATCCACTACCCCATATCCTCCCGTGGGTGTCGTAAAAGGCGACAAAGGGAAACAGGCAGGAGATGGGCAGCAGCATTTTCCTGGTAACGGCAAAAATACAATAAAAAACTGCGGTTGCCAACCCGCTCGCCAAGCGTGGCAACTATGGCAATATACCCCCCATGATGAGAGTTACGAAGAGACGGCCCCCAGTCCCCGGCGGCCCCGCTATTCCTGGCTACGGTGGCGACCATAGTAACGGCGGGGCAGGGGGTGCTAAGAATCTCCGGTGGAGGTTCGGTTGCCACCTTAGACGACTCGACCTGGCAACGTACAACGCACGCACCCTGAGGACTGACGAGAAGATCGTGGAGCTGGAAGAAGAGATAGACAAGTTGCGCTGGCATATTATAGGATTATCCGAAGTCCGAAGAGAGGGGGAGGACACGGTAATCCTCGAATCCGGCAACTTGCTCTATCACCGGGAGGGCGACCATCTGTCCCAAGGAGGTGTCGGATTTATCGTCCACAAGTCTCTCGTTAACAACGTTGTAAAGATCGGGAGTGTGTCGACGAGGGTTGCGTACCTTATACTCAGAATCACCAAACGGTATTCGCTGAAGGTCATACAGGTTTACGCACCAACCTCGGCACACCCCGATGAGGAGGTGGAGGAAATGTATGAGGATATCTCTAGAGCCATGCATTCCCCCAAAACCCAATATACGGTGTTAATGGGAGACTTCAATGCAAAACTAGGCACAAGAGAGAATGGTGAGCTGAAAGTAGGGAAATTTGGAATAGGGCAACGGAACCCAAGGGGCCAGCAGCTGGCCGACTTCATGGAGAAACAGGGACTCTTTATGATGAACTCTTTCTTCAAGAAGCGGCCCCACAGGAAGTGGACCTGGTCGAGCCCCGACGGTTCGACAAAAAATGAGATTGACTTCATTATGACGACCAGACGACAACTGTTCAGTGATGTCTCAGTGATCGCGAGGGTGCTAACCGGCAGCGATCACCGAATGGTGAGAGGCACACTTAACCTAAATGTTAAGTTGGAGAGGTCTCGTCTAATGAAGTCAACGCTCCGTCCCCCTCCTGCTCTAATCCAAAGTCCCGAAACCTTTCAGCTCGAGTTACAAAACCGTTTTCAGTGCCTAGAAGACTGCAATGAAGTGGACGATATGAATGACAAGCTCGTGGAAACTGTCCATGCGGTCGGAGCTAAGTTCTGCAAGACCCGCCGCAGAAGAACACAAAAACTCTCCGATCACACTCTTAATCTCATGGCTGTTAGACGGGAGATGAAGCTACATTCTTCAACAGATTTGACAGCATACAGGCAACTGAACAGACAGATCTCCAAATGCATGCGGCGGGACTTACGCAACTTCAATACAGCTCGTATTGAAGAAGCGATCGAGCGGAACCAAGGCTCCAAAGTCTTTGCCAGAGATCTGTCTGCCAGAAAGAGCCAACTGTCAAAGCTGAAGACCGAATGTGGCAGCATCGTTTCCGGGACACCTGAGATTTTGAGTGAGATTGAGAGGTTCACGTTGGAGCCACACGCAAGTGTGAGTAACGATCCAAGAGCGAGTCTTATCCGACACTATTCCGAAGATATCCCGGACGTCAGTCTGAGCGAGATTAGAATGGCTCTCCAGCATCTTAAAAACGGCAAGGCCCCAGGCGAGGATGGAATTACAGCGGAGCTTCTGAAAGCGGGTGGAAGACCGGTACTTGAAGTCCTTCAGAAGCTCTTTAATTCCGTCCTCCATGGTGGCATTACACCGGAGGCGTGGAGCGGAAGTGCGGTGGTCTTGTTCTTCAAGAAAGGTGACAACGCTCTCTTGAAGAACTACAGACCGATTTCCCTTCTGAGCCGCGTCTACGTGCTGTTTTCGAGAGTCATTACGAATCGTCTCGCGCGCAGACTTGACGACTTCCAGCCTCCCGAACAAGCCGGTTTCCGAAAGGGCTTTAGCACCATAGACCACATACATACCCTACGGCAAATTGTACAGAAGTCCGAAGAGTACAATTTACCACTATGTCTGGCGTATGTGGACTATGAGAAAGCCTTTGATTCCGTCGAAATTTGGGCGGTGCTGCAGTCCCTTCAGCGGTGCCAAGTTGACTGTCGGTATATCGAAGTGCTGAAGTGTTTGTACAGTAGAGCTACGATGGCTATCCGAGTACAGAACCAGAGTACGAAACCTATCCAATTGCAGAGAGGTGTAAGACAGGGTGATGTTATATCCCCGAAACTCTTCACCGCTGCATTGGAAGACGTTTTCAAGCTTCTGGACTGGAAAGGATACGGTATTAACATCAATGGCGAGTACATCACTCACCTTCGATTTGCCGACGATATAGTCCTTATGGCAGAATCGCTGGAGGATCTAAGCACTATGCTCAATGACCTAAATAGTGTCTTCCAACGGATAGGTCTTAAGATGAACATGGACAAAACAAAGATTATGTTTAATGTCCATGTCACACCTATGCCGGTAGTTGTTGGGAGCACTAAGCTCGAAGTTGTTGACGAGTATGTTTACCTGGGACAAATAGTCCGACTAGGTAAGTCCAACTGCGACCGAGAGGTCAATCGACGGATTCAACTCGGCTGGGCAGCGTTCGGGAAGCTACGATACATCTTCTCGTCAGACATACCTCAAAACCTTAAAACGAAATTGTACAACCAGTGCGTGTTGCCAGTGATGAGATACGGAACTGAGACGTGGTCCTTCACTGCTGGCCGGATGAGGAAGCTCAAGGTCGCTCAGCGAGCTATGGAGAGGGCTATGCTCGGAGTTTCTCTGCGTGATAAACTCAGAAATGAGGATATTCGCAGTAGAACCAGAGTGACCGACATAGCCCAACGGATTAGTAAGCTGAAGTGGCAGTGGGCCGGCCATATAGCTCGAAGAACCGACAACCGATGGGGAAGAAAGGTTCTCGAGTGGCAGCCTCGTACCGGTAGGCGAAGTGTAGGGCGTCCCCCCAAGAGATGGAGTGACGACCTGGTAAGACATGCCGGAAGTCGATGGATGCAGGTGGCTCAGGACCGTGCTTTGTGGCATTCTTTGGGGGAGGCCTATGTTCAGCAGTGGACTTGTGAAGGGCTGTAATGATGATGATGATATATATATATATATATATATATATATATATATATATATATATATATAAATTATAGATATAAATTATATCCCGGGGTTGGCTTTCACACTGTGAAATACATCTTTTAACCAGTGTGTTCGTCATTGGATTACATCTACACCGCACTCGTCGTTTACAAACAAAATTGTCTTTCAAACAAAATGGATATTGTTTTGCTTGCTATCCTCGACAATACATCAGAGAGAGACGATGCGGAATTTGGTTGATGTGTTACTTTTAAATAAAAATAGGGAGCGTCAGTACTGGATATCAAATCATATAAAGTTTACGAGAGGAATATGGTGAGTTTAAATATTTTAATGAATTTTATTATGAGTCTACTATGAGTATGTACGCACTACGTATAAGTTCATTCAACTAAAGTATGTGCCAAATCGATTGAGAAAAACGGACAATGACCTTTCGGTCGTTTAACCAGGGGTTACAAACCTTCAATATATAGGCACATTTTATATGTAGTACTTTCTTTATTTATAATGATTTTTTTATAATGATTGATATAATATATATTTATTAACTATTATTAAAAAGTTATGTGAAAGATCGCTGTAGAAGAAAAATCATCTATTGTTATAAAGTACTTTATTCATTTAACAACAAAAAACATTAATTTATAACACATATAAAGATTCGAGTGATAACGACACCGAATAAGTACGTACTTATGCAAAAGATAAAACTTTATTTTTAATATTATATAAGAACTTTATTTTTATTCGGTGCAATCATCACTCGTATCTTCACTTGATGAACTATCTGTAACATTAATTATAAAGCGATCTGCAGTTTGGTCAATTCTATCATCCATGCCACGCATTTTTTGTTCAACCTTAAGGACATGCTGAACACAGTTTTTCCATTTATCTGGCGTGATTTGAGTTAAACCATCTTTAAGTAAATTTTTAACATCTTTTAACTTGAAAGTTGTATTTTTTCGTGCAACGTACCCTTTCACATCTGCCCACACAAGTTCAATGGGGTTAAGCTCACAGTGATAAGGAGGTAACCTTACCACTGTGATGCTTTTTTCTTTTGCCATCTCGTCGGTGACGTAACTTCGATAGTTATCTTTAACTGCCTTTATTTTTTCCATTAAGTGGGTCTTTGTGTCCGAGGGCACGTATGCGATCTGTTTAGATTCTAGCCATTCCTGCATATTTTGTTTCCGCCAAGACATTGTTGGGGTTTTTTCTAAACGTCTGGAGTGGTAACTAGCGTTATCCATAACTATGACATCGCCGCTTTGCAGTTTTTCTATTACTTTTCTAAACCAGTCCTCGAAATGGAGAGCGTCCATACTCTCATGGTAGTCACCAGTAGATGATGATTCAAATACCCAATCACATCCCTCCAAAAAGCCATTTTCATTGCCAACGTGTACAACTATTAATCGCTTTCCTTTACCCGAAGGGGCTTTCGCGCCAGTAGAGTAGCCTTCTAACCGTGATTGACGAGAAGATTCAATTGTGGTGTCTTCCCATACCTTTCCCATAGTATGACCTGCGTTAATCCATGTTTCGTCAAGGTAAAAAATGTTACGTCCCTCGTTTCTTAATATTTGTATTTCTCTCAAATATCTGGTACGCCACAGAACTATCTCTGGGCGATCTATTAGACCACTTTTTCTGTTTCTCTTTATATATTTGAATTTTAAATGGCGCAACACACGTCGCAGGGAAGTTTTGCTCAAGTTTGGCAACTGGTCATCTTGATTTATACTGAGCAAAATTTTGTCTAAAGTCGGTAATTCTCCTGCAAGAAAGAACTGATGCACTTTCGCTCTTATAGCCGATTTATCAAAATCGTCCAACTTGTCAATTACAGACTTTTTTCTTTTATTAATTATTCCCTTTTCTGGTATTTTATGGGAATCTCTATACACGCTTAATACGCGATATATAGTGCTCTTGCTGACTCCTGAGATCTCCGAAACCTTTTCTACCATATTAACGTTTGAAGGATACACGTCTTCGGGCCAGGTGTTTTTGACATATTTGTATACATTAATGATAATCTCTTGTTCCCCGACCGACAAAGTGGTAGGTTTTCTCTTTTTTACTGGTGACGTTAAAGGTGCTCCAGAAGATGGGCCTGTAAATAAATGACAAAAATATACTACCATAGTACTACATCACATAAATACATATTGTTTTAGAAAATAAATACCACATGGTCACATAAAAAGAGCGCTTTAAGAAATAGAAAGGCTACGTCGTCGCATTTGTACCTATTTGTACGTACCTGCTACGTTTATTATGGGTCGGCGACGTCTCTTTCCACTTGATGTTGAAGGACCGGGTCCTTCACCAAATTCTCCTGAACTCATGTCGATTTAGTAACGACCGTCACAGTAAAACTAATATAACAGATTCAAAAAACAAAAACTTAACGATATAACAAATTTAACAGTAAAAACTCAACTAAAACAATGCAATGAATGCTATGAATTACCCGAGACGTACACACGCAAGCGCTATCCGAACACGAATGAAAACAAAATGGCGGACCGGCCCAAAAAAGGTGACGCATCTCTGGCTGCCATTGTCACGTTTCTTTTAGAACGAACTGACGTAACGCGCGTTTTGTTTATTTTAAAGGGATGAATTTGCAAAAGCTCAATATGGTGATTATATTGCTTCAAATATTTTTTTAATATGAAACTGTTATTAAATGAATTGCTGCGTTACTTACCATAAATTGAAATATAAAATATAACACATTTTTCGCGATGTACCGTAAGATTTTACTATGTTTATAGGAACCACAGACAATATTATTTAAGAAACAAAAAAACAAAACATATGTGCTGACCTAGAAGTGGGAATAATATCAATATTTAAATATTGTTATCACATCTAAATTGAGATTTTGTAAGTTACGCCTTTTGACACTCGGCTCATATCTGAGGTCATTGTCCGTTTTTCTCAATCGATATGGCACATACTATAATGACAGACACGAACTTGAGGATGTAGCGGCGGCGCAATACGGTGTGCGAGGTACAAGGGGCGAAATATAATACATAAATTTCGCTTTTCGCGAAATATATATATATATATATATATATATATATATATATATATATATACTACATCTTAGTGTAAACGGTTCCATTAAAGAGTACGGTGAGCGATATTAATTTATATCTCGAGATATAATATATATTACATTATATCCCATAGCGAGCTTTAGAAAGAGAAGTACCCTATGGAAGTAACTTAAAATAGCAGACTGTAACTGTGGCAAATAAACTGAAAGAACAGCTTCTGTTCCATGCGATAACAAATCCACTAAAAGACAGTCAAAAGACAGTCACAACTTTTTCTTTATTCATGCATATTACAGTTACCTTGGTTAGAATAAGATAAAAAAATGTTACTCTGACATCCTGTTACAGTTGTCACCAGCTCTGTCCCGTTCATAGATTTAACACCTTAGTTAGAAAGAGAAGTACCTACATTCGGTAGAATCTACTAGTTAGTCTGTGACACCTTCCAAGACAGTAGTCACAAACAGCTATTTTAACAGGTTTTTGGAACTGTTATTTATATGGAACTGTAACAGGCGGAATAGATATGCATTTATACCTGTTATACCCGCTCCTAACATATAATAATCTACGGACTAGACGGAGTAATGATGAGTGCAGGTTCAGAAGGGCTAGAACCCAGAGCCGTAAATCCAGTTAAAAAAATGATGAGTGCGGGGGAATTTTTGGCGGGAACTTGCTGGATGGGTGGAGGATTGCTGCTCTTGTATTATTGTTTAAATAATGGTTTGAAGTGGATTTTGATGGGTAAAGGTGGTGCGGTTTTGTGCATTAAATGTCTGCGCATATGAACTATTACTGGAAACGGTGAAACAAGTGCGCTGATGACGATGTGATTCTCAAGATAAGACGTCTGTCTGCTTAGGCGCTTTGAGATATCATCGCCAACTGTCAGCTGTCTGCTGGCTCAAGTTGTCGTCAAAATCTCCCAAGGACTGCACAATGTGACGCATCAACATAGGAAAATATTATACATTGTAAATGTAACTTCTGGCTCAGAAGGGATAATACCCAGAGCCGTAAAGCTAGTTACAAAAAAAACGATGTGGTGCAGTCAAGGAGGTTATAATATAATTACAATCTCCTTGGGCGCGGTATGAACGTAGATAGAGGATTGACCGTAGATAGTGGATTAAGATACTAAGTCTATGGGTATGAAGGAGAGCGGAGTTCTCCCCTCGCTCGCGACGTCTGCTGTAGAGCATACAACTTTATAATTTGTGCTGTAGAATTGTTATCTCTAAAACGGGTGACAGGTATACCGGTAGCGGTGCACCTGTCACCCGTTTTAGAGATAAGTCGTACTAGGTAAATTTTGTACTAGGTGCACTTAGTCCAGTTCCTGTTCCACCTAGTTCATGAAGTATGCCTAAAGTTTGGTATTGTTGGAATAGCTTATAATTTAAAGTATGCTTAGTCTTTACGTATAGCCGATACGTGAAGGTAATGAATAGTAATCACCTATTCATACTTAACATAGGCTTAAGACTGTCAACGTCAAGATTATTACATTCTAGATTGTTGGCGTATAAGGTTTAAATTAATTTTTTTCAGTCATCCGATGTTCATCTATTTTTTTTTCGTTATTTCTTTTTAATTATTTTTGTTTTGTTTTTTTTTTAATTACCTGTCTACAATCATTGTTTTTAAATACACGAAAAAATTAGTCTTTAAGGATTTTTAAAACTAAGTTGTATTTTACAAATGTTTGCTTTTGTTCGTAAAATGATCCCAAGCGATATTGTTTCCTATGGAAATCATTTTTTTAAACAATGAACACTTTAATGTCTAAATAAAAAATAAATCGAAAGTTCTACCGAAGAACCACATAACAAAACTTCGTTACGAAAACCTATTACTAAATAAGTCGAGTAGGTGTAAATATGGTGCCGAGATCGCATTTGCATGAGACCGTACTAGACACTCGACTGCATCATGTGGTCTCCAATATCTATTCGCATCGAGTATTTACAATTTGGTTGAAGTCCACGGGACTAGTCCCGAGTAGTCTCGAGTATTGACAGACAAAGATAGGAAGACTGCGGAATAGTGTAGTTAAAAAAGGACAGAATATATTCTTACACAACACGAGTGCGCGCCGCGTTACTTTTATATACATTGAAATATAGTTCAAATTCAAATGACTGACACATGAATGATTTAGGCAAACACGAGTGAGCGGCAAAGCAGACGTAACTACGACAACAAAATGCTATCTCGCTTCGCCATGCCTGTTCTTGTTCGATTCGAGCGGACTGCCGCGCCAGTGCCATAGACACGTATCGCGTAGCCACAGTGAGACTAAGTGGATCAATTCTTTTAAAAGTTGAAACAGTTGTAACCTAGTCTCGTTTTATACCCAGTGCCTGGATCTGATAGAGTAAATACACTTCATCTCTAACCCGTTTAAGAGTGTCTCGTACACGGAATCCGTTGCACGCGTTTGGTGTTCACCCAGCAACATGATATTACTCGGTATTATTTTGAAATATTGGAAAAGATTGTATGACACCTTAAGTAAAATTGAATTCTATTAACCATGCGATTGGTTTCCATTACGATTTTCATTGAATTATATGTAAGGATGAGAATTCATTATATCATTAAATTCATCAAAAGACAATTAAAAAAACTCAATAATATATTATGTAGTAAATATTTCTTTGTTGCACATCTGTAACGAGGCGGTTGAATAAACAAAACCAACGTATAATTTTAACCCGTTTTATGTATTCTGTTCAACCCCCTACCCAATATTTTAAGCGGAATACTTGAGACACTGCTATATAGGTAAAATATTATAGTAAAATTAGGTAGATACCTACTAGCACAAGCCTTTGTTTCCATCACGATGAATCAGGTGAAGCTGCGGAACGCAACTCGTTTTGTAAAGTGGTAATTATTTTGTATCATTGTATAGAAAAATAAATTATTACGAGGAATTCTGATAAAAATAATGTTATCATATTATAATCTAAGGAAACCCTTTTTGTGACAAACCTTGCATATTTTTAGCGACTTGACGTCGAGACAGCCTTGTAGGTATTTTTCGGTATAACAAAGGAATTGACCCACTATTAGTATTTATTACACATATGGTTTTATTTTATCCCACACGCTTCTCTAAAGTAAATTCGAGTAATTTTGGTTCAACCTCTCAAATATACATTTCCTCCATACGGGATTTCACCCAATATGTTTCTCAGGCTTGAGCCAAAATTACTCAAATTTGCCTTAAACAAAAAGTTACTGAATACAAAGGTTTGAAATTTCCGCGAAAAAAGTTTCATATGGGCACCCACTGTGGTACTAGAAGTATACTCTTATAAAATCGTTTCATTAATTTAGTTTGGAGATGGCGTTCTTCTCTCGGTAGAGAGTAAGTGTTCTGTGCTGTAGATTGACAGCATACGCGTACGCTATGCTCTTTCTCTTTTGAATTGCCAATATATTTTTTTTCCTAGTTTGGCAACTTCCAATGGATTCTGCCAGCGTCAAGTATTTATTGCCAATATATTATTCGTCGTTAGTATAACGTCAGTTTGCACTAAATCTATGGTTTTTATATCGTGATAATAAATATCACAGGTACAAAATAAGTTAAACGACTAAACCATTTTATGTTTCAGACATTTATTTCACATGAATTAAATTATATTACAATTTTAGATAGTTATCGTGGAAAGCAGAATTTATTTTCTTTAACTTCTTACTTTTCTACATGTTTAGTTTGTCAATAATTATTTATAACTGCAATGCAAGGTATATTTTAGAATACGTCATTTTAGATACGTGCAGATGTGTATATTATTACAACCAGACATTTAGGATATAATATAACACCAAAAATCCAACATGAAAGTATAATAATGCACAATAAAAGAGAGATATTTTCGTTAAAGCTAATAACGGTGGCAAGACGTCATGCCACCATTTTACTATGTATGTAACAAACATTAAGACGACTCAAATTATTACAATATTGTATATCTAATACAAATACCGATAGTCAAGCCTAACATTAATTACAAAATTCTATTAACATTAAATTCGAACTAAATTTTCCACTTCAACAAGCTTCACGTACAGGTACTGAAAGCTGGAAAATATTTTAAATAAGTTAAGTCAGTGTAGCTTGTTATCGTACAGATATATTGATCCATGACGACAGTGATTAATTGTTTTATAAATACAGCATATTTTGTGTGAGAATTATGTATATTTACTGAAATGAATTGTGCTTAAACTAAATCAATATAGGTATATCAGTCAATAATGTAGATGTGATCAAATTTATTAAACTATCTACGAATAATTCTACATTGTTTCTCATATTGAAACTTCATTTCCACTTCTCCAGTTATTATTTGTATTCTAAGAAACACTAATATTTCTTTCTTTTCTTTCTTTTTTGCTTTCTTTAAAAAAATAGCATCATTCATTATCTCGATTGACTATGGTCAATTAACTGTTTCATATACAGACATGCAACACATATACATCTATAATAGAAGCTACCTAAATCAGTAAAAAGAAGCTTCCACCTTCATGTCACCGAAATTACACAATTATAACATCAAATACAGACAATTCACTTGTTCGATTTCATGATATTCTCAATATACAACATTAGCAGGCAACTTGTATGATCATACATGGATTCAAAATGCATTATAAATTCTTACAATGATTGTGTATGTTTACTTCATAATTATAATACATGGAAAGTATAACAAAATAAGGAATGAATAATTTACCGATTGTCGGATACACAAGCAAAACAGTTTGTACAGTTAAGAAACTAAATTTGTATACATGGAGAATGTTTCAATCAATTTACAAGAAAGCCCATCCTTCCCATGCGACAAATTTATTATTAAACAATGTACAAATGTAGATATTTTATTTACATCCACTAATTTGTTCAATACTGCTTTTATTTACTACTCTACGAATCTGTGGGATTTAGGTAAAATAGAGCTATTACGGAGTGAGATCATGACATATTTAGTTCATGCCCGCACATTACAAAAACTAATAACTGCAAGGGGATAACTACTTTTTTGACCGTGTAGTCTCGGTGTAAGGATATCTACTACCTTATATAGTCCCGTAGGAGTCGTAAGAAGCGACATAGGGACATCATAGGACATCAAACCAGGAGATGAACAGCAACGCCTTCTTGAAAACAACTAGAAAAATAATATAAAACTGCGTCTGCTAACCCGCCTGCCAATCATGGTAACTATAGCAAATATCTCCGCTATGAGGCAATCTATAGGGTGGGCCTAAGTTCTACAGTGAACTTTTAATAGGCTGTAACCATAACGGCAAGGCCACTTCTACAATTGCTGAAGACAAGTCCTACAGGCTGGTGCTTTCCGTACCACCACGCAGTGCGAAGATATCAGCTCTGCACTCACCATTCCAACGCCCAATGATGAGTTACAGGCAAAAATATGAAGTCATGCACACTATTTTGCACATTTATTAATTTTTTTTTAATAATTTTTTATATATACAACAAAAACTATATCCAGCAGTAGATTTAGAAAGGTTACTAAAAAAAGCTTTTTGATTTATATAAAATATGCTATTTTCTTTTGTTAAATATGCTGACATTGGAAATATCATGCATCTCACTATAGCCCAATATACTATTGGTAAAAATTATTGGATTCAAAAAAGTTGTATATCTTAACTATGAAATTACTTATAGACATGTACACAATATGTACAACTGCAGACATGATACCAGTAATACAAATACCCATAATATTTAAACATTAGTAAGTTATATTTCTTTCACCTGAGACTTAGGATAACTAGAATTTCATAATTTTTATTTACATTACTACCACTATATATTATTACTACACGGGTACTGTGGTAGCTGACAAACTGAACACCCGCTTTATGTTTCACTGTACGCGAGAAATCGACTCTGACCATCACCAGAACACACAAATCTGTTTAATTCCGATTCTAAATGCTGATGAACCGCGCGTTTGAGTGAAACCGGCTTGTTTGAGAAATAAAAAAAAATCGAGAACTTTTACTAAAACAGTGCAGCAGATCAAAAAAAAATTATATCTGTGCTGTAAGTTGTAACTTTTTAATGGGTTTATATAGTTATATGTTTTCACAGCAACTGTACAGTGCGACATAATCACTTGTACTCTTATTTACATTACGAATGTCTTAAAACAGTGAAAAATTTTAAACATCGACTTAGCTAAGACAGCAAATCTTCTTATCGCTCGTCTTAAGATTGACCTATCAATCTCCTTTGAGATCGCATCAACTCATTAATCAATTAAAGTTGAAATAAATATTAAATTCATATTTAACACATTGTGTTCCAGAGTTTACCCTCCAGTCATGTATATACAGATAGTGTTGCACCGTCCGTTGAGTTTACGTGGAGAGGTAGAGTCGGTGGTAGTCGTTGGCTCCAAACGCCGCGTTGCATTTGGGGCATTTCCTTTGGCGCGTCTCGTAGCGAGTCCGCAAGCAGTCCCAGCAGAACACGTGGAAACATTTCGTAAGGACGGCATCTTTGCGCTTTACCTGCAAACAAAAAGTATGTTCACAAAGTTAATACATTTTATGTGTATTAGAAAAACATTCCCTCTACCTCTATTGAATAATCAGAGGTGACCGAAATGCATACTAATGCCTAGTTTGGGAGTTTTTGATGTTAATGATATATGTATATATTTTTAAATAATAAGATAATTTAAAAAAATGAAGATAAATTCAATTATCATTCGATATAGTTAAATCTTATATTAGAAAACTAAAAAAAGAAAAATACATTTTTATTCATAACCTCTTCCTTTTAGTCGTCAAGTTGGTTAAGTCGCTGAAAAGCAATCCAGTCAGAGATTGTATTTGGACCAGTGATATAAATTATTGTTACTATTATTATTCCAAATGCAATTTAATCTGATCTCCTTTACAAATTTTTCATTTTCGACGCCTTAAATATTAGTGCTTTTTTGTTAAAATATTTTATATAATAAAAAATAATAAATTTTTGAAAGATGAAAATTTCAGAATGAGAAACTAGTATAAACATTCAACACACAAAGTAAGCTAAGTTTCCTCAAGAGGATATCTTCGAGGAGGATCCATTGCTGTCGCGCTGTACCCGAACGACCAAGCTAGACGACTGAGAGAGACAACTGCAGCTTGGATTGGACTTATTATATAAAAGCACTGATCTCCATATAAACTAGTACTCTGGACTGGTTGTACCCTTTTTTTTTGCGGATGGAAAATCATCTAATGACGCCTTTCGCTCTGGGTGGAGCGGAAGGGAGTGTCAGACTTTTACTGACTAAAAACCATCAGTGTTCCTTCAGTGCCCTTACGTTCCGGAGCCGCGGTATCTCTTTCGTACAGCCCGCAGCCCCGGTTTCCCCCCGGCATAGTGCCTCCGCGCGCCATTCGTGCAGGCGCGCGAGGACTATCGCCTCCAGATCCCATGGCGGCAATCCGGCAAGGAGGCTCGCCGCCTCGCGGGAGATCGTGCGGTAACCGCGAACCATTTTTACGGCAACCACCCTTTGGGGCGCGTTCAGGTGGTGGACGGCAAGCCGCGCCAAACCACGCGCCCACACCGGGGTCCCGTAAAGGGTCATGGACCGCATGATCCCCGCGTAGAGCCTCCGGCAGGAGGCGTTTGGCCCCCCCAGGTTCGGCAGGAGCCGCCTGAAGGCAGCCCCGGTCCGTTCCAGTTTGGGAGCCAAACGTCGGAAGTGCTCAACGAAGTTCCATCAGCCGTCGAGGACGAGTCCTAGGTACTTCAACGTCGACTCGACGCCGATGGATACCCCTCCCACTATCACTGAGGATCCCGGTGATGGCCTGTTCCGAGGACCATGGAAGTGCATGGCCTCGGACTTGTGCAGAGCCACCTCGAGACCCAGTTGCCGGATCCTCTCAACGACTATCGCAACCCCGCGTGTCATAGTTTCCGCCGCCGCCTCGTACGACCCCCCTTGTGCCAGTACCAGCGTGTCGTCAACGTAGCAAGCTACGCTGACGCCGGTAGGGAGGTCGGCGCGCAGCACCCAGTCGTAACCGATGTTCCACAGGGGCGGCCCCAGAACCGAACCCTGTGGGACACCGCACGACATCTCTCGCCGGTTCCACTCACCGTTGCGACCGGGGTAAATGACGGCCCTGTCCGTCAGATAGTCCCCGTCTATACGGCGGAGATAGGTCGGCACCCGGTGATACCGGAGTGCCTCCCTAATGCAGCTCCAGGGCATGGAGTTGAAGGCGTTGGCGATGTCCAGAGACATCGCCAAGACAACCCCCCCCCCCCCCTGGCCACTGCGTCCCCCGTCGTGAGGTCTCTCACGCGCATGATGGCGTCCACCGTAGAGCGCCTCTTGCGGAAACCAAACTGGTGTTCCGCAAGATCCGGCCCCGTCCCCGCAAGGTGCTCGGCGAGGCGGTTTGCAATTACTCTTTCAAAGAGCTTGCCCACCTCGTCGAGCAGCACCACGGGCCGGTATGCGGACGGAGAGTCCGCAGGGCGCCCCGGCTTCCGATTGAGGACCAGCTTCCCCGTCTTCCAACGAAGCGGGAATTGGCCTCTCTCCAAGCATGCGCTTAGGAGCCCCTCCAGTCGGGGCCCGAGAGCCTCCGAGGCTGGCTGTACCCTACCAAAACGTTTGTGCCGATTTGAAGCGCCACCGTTGAGTGTACCGCGAACAAAATTTTGACATAATTTGCAAATGGCCGTTGTTTTACTCAAAACGTCTAAGAGTATTTTCAAGTTTTAAACGAGAAAAAGAGTGTGAGTTGTGTAGTTCGATTATATTTCATGTTAGTAATACAATAAAAAGTATTTTTAGTAACAATGATAATGTAAAATTCGTTACCAGACGCGAAGTGCGAAGACATTCCACAAGAGGATTTACAGTTTAAATTAAAAATTAAAGCTATTTGATAATAAGCCGTGATCCATTTCGAGGTTCCCTACTTTTTTAAAGAAAAAAACACAGAAAATTGAAATTTAATGGAGAATTTATATTATCATTTGAAACAACATTCTTTGGCATTTATTTTTTGAAGATTATGTCTATCAAATGTTGGCCGTTGCTACGTCGCAGATGGTCCATCCGTTGAGTCCAATTTTCAATGACTCGTTCGAGCATTTCGCCTGGTAACTGGCGAATGACACGCGTGATGTTTTCCTCCAAGGCCTGACGAAGCGGGTTTGTCCGCATAAGCTTTAGACTTTACATATCCCCACAGGAAAAAGTCTAACGGTGTGATATCACACGATCTTGGTGGCAAATCGACCGGCCCAAAACGTGAAATTATGTGCTCACCGAAATGTTCTCTCAATAAATCCATTGATTGATGCGATAAGTGACGCCGTCTTGCTGAAACCAAATGGTGCGAAATCACGAGCTTCAACTTCAGGCATCAAATAGTCGGTTATTATGGCACGATAACGATCGCCATTGACGGTTACGTTCGCACCGACACGATTTTAAAAGAAATACGGACCGATGATTCCACCGGCCTACAAACCACACCAAACCGTTGTTTTTTCTGGATGAAGTGGCAGTTCTTGAATCTCTTCAGGTTGCTCTTCGTCCCAAATGCGGCAACTTTGTTTGTTTACATACCCATTGAGCCAGAAATGGGCCTCATCGCTAAACAAAATTTGCTTCGAAAACGTCGGATCTTCTTGGAACTTTTCAACAGCCCATAGAGTGAAGCGATGTCGCTTGGGAAGGTCGAGCGGCTTCAGTTGTTGCACAAGCTGTATTTTGTACGCTTTCAATTTAAGATCTCGACGTAAAATGCGCCAAGTCGTTCCATACCTCAGTCCGAGTTGGTGTGAACAGCGCCGAATCGACTCTCTACGGTCTTCGTGTACACTCTCAGCTACGGCCGCTATATTTTCTTTACAGCGTGCTGGACGTGGTCTATTCGATCGAATATTATCCAATAATGAATGCTGGGTCTCAAAATGGGTGATGGTGTTGCGAATAGTACGCTCAGTAGGCCGATTATGTTGACCATATGTTGAGCGAAGTGCACGAAACACATTCCTTACAGAACGTGAATTTTCGTAATAAAGTTGAACGATTTGTAAACGTTGGTAAGTTGGCGTAAGTCTTTCCATTATGAAATGCCAAACATTACTAATGTTCAATGTTGTTGTTGTTTTTATTATTCGCTCGAGAGAGCAGGCAAAGGAACTATGCCATACAGCCTTGTCTTTATGTATAATTATCCTTCATGGTTCACTGCTTCACAATAAGTTGATGCGTCACATTGTGCAGCCCTTGGAAGATTTTGACGGCAACTTGAGCCAGCAGACAGCTGACAGTTGGCGATGGTATACTAAAGGCGCCTATGCAAACAGCTTATCTTGAGGATCCATCACCATCAGAGCACTTGTTTCACCGTTTCCACTAATAGTTCACATGCGTTAATACATAAAATCGCACCACTTTTACATATCAAAATCCACTTCAAACTAGTATTTAAACTATAATACAGGAGCAGCAAACCGCCGCCGATCAAGTTCCCGCCAAAACCTCCCAAACAATACTAAACAAAAATAACATGACAGCATAACACGACTCACACGTGATCTGTCAAAAAAAGGCTATTGAAAAAAGTATGTCTACTTGAATCAGCCGTTATTATAGGCTCTTAAAAACCATATACTTATTAAATGTAAAAATCAATTAAATTCAATAGGGTTCATGAGTTCCTTGTATATATCTCTTTACAACTTTCAAAGTAGCTGACAACAGATAATTATCAAATATTTATTAATTTACAATTTTTAACTGAATCTATACTAAAACTGCGACTAAAAAGCATAAAACATGTGAATTGGCGTTCAAAGCAAATTGATCATGATGTCAATGATTTGTGGTATGTTTTGTGGTTTGGTATTCTTTAATGTAATTTAAAGTATATAAAATTCTAATTGTACCTACAGATATTATTGAAATAAGCATAATACATATTTTGGGTGCTTCTAGATTAATTTTTTTTTGAGAAGTATTGTAGCCCACTGTATATTTCTTTGATTTATTATGTTCGTTTAATTTGTTAGCTGGATGTCCTGCTAACAGGGCAATATAGTAATTTTAGAAGGATTTTAGTCTTTAAATGCCTATGAGTTTTGTGTAAGAAAATATACCTTATACAAACTAAAATATCTTTGTATGTCTAGTGCCACAAACATAATTATTCTTTACTATATGAAAAATAGATTATTTAAAATTGCTTTACTAATTTACTATTTATATCATAAAACTATTATGGTATATACTCACTTTGCAAGATGGACATGTTAAGGTTTCTTTGTACTCCCGGATTTCCTCCAGTAGCACTTCGTCCATACTGCTGCCCGCCTGTTCCATCTTCTTCATCCGTTCGGCTTTACGCCTGAGAATGGCGAGCTCCTCCTTGAAATTACATATTGAATTTATAAGTTTAAACAAGGTATAATAAGGGGGGCAGAGGGTTAAGATAACATACATCTATAATATAAGTGATAAACTAAATAATTGCAGCTAAACTGTATTGTTTTAGATAGTATTTTTTTTATAGAAATTACAAAATAATTTTCCGTCATTTATTAATCGATTGAATATCAATGAAAGACTTTCAGTAAAAAAATATTTAAAAAACATGTACAAAAAATTTCCAAGTCAGATTCTTTGATTCAAATTATACAAAGTTTTATTTGATAATTTATGTGGTACAGTTTGGAAAAAAAAAATACTTTTAGTTTAACTGCAGTAATCAAGTTTAGATTGAAATTTTATTTACCAATGAATATAACACGATAAACACAAAAACAAAATCGTTTGGTATTGAGATTGATAGATACTGCGTATATCAACTCCTTTAGTACCGTACAATGTGTACTTTGAAATGAAATGAAAGTTTATGGTTTCCAACATATTCTTAAATTAGTAAAAGTTTGAGGACTTCTTTTAAGTATAAAGATACTTGTGGTAGAAGGTCCTCGCCCTCCCTTAACTAAATACATTCAACAAAAAAAGAAACAGAGTGTGTGTATGTGTACGTACGTGTGTGCATATGTGCGTGTGTGTATGTATGAAAAAAAGACAGTGAGTGAATGTGTTATAAGCTTATAAGATAAATTGTAATAAAGCTTCAGTTTGATCGTAATTAAGTGAAGGCTTAAGAAAGCCACTGCATTATTTTTTTCTTACAGTCATATGTCTTTAATGGATATATTTGCAATATTTCATTAATCTGATTGTATAAATGTTCTGATTGTTTGTCATATTGATGTTTCGCAAAGGTGGTTTTCGTTCTCCAAATAGGAGCTACGCTATAATTTCTTCTTTTACTACTGTAAATAGGTTTAAAAGCTAAAGATTTATGTTTTTTCAATACAGTGTGTAATATGTACAACTGCCTCACCGAACACCGTACATATTATATGTATTCTGTAAAGATTTTACAAAATATGTCGTAAAAAATAGTGTAAATAGTTGATCGTAGCATCACTGAGACTGACATATAAAAGCTTCTAAATGTATAAAGAGAACATAAAAAAGTGTTACATGTAATCTCTTTGTCTTGTACGCTTCTGCTTCTAGTGCACTTGTTTTCTCGGCAACGACCTGTTGTGCTTCTTTCATTTGAGCGTGATATTTCTCTGCAAAGTATACAATTGAATGTTAGTACAGCTGAATGTAGTGCTTTTATACTTTTTTATATAGAATAAGGGTGACAAATCAGTACACCAGTGACAGGTGACAGTTTTTACGTGGTAGAGCCATGCCGCAGATATATTAGTTGTATAGTTGTAGCATGAATGGCTCGACTTGACTGGAGAAGGACCACGCTGTCACAGAATACCAGTGTAAAATAGCAGCTTAATGAACATAGCAGTGTTTCTTATGGTTAGTGTAGAGAACAGGAGACTTTTACTGGAAAAGAGGCATTCCATCTTAGTCCTCACGGCTGACAACGCAACTGCATTTTGATTCGCAAACGAATCCTCGTTCCTGCCTATCCAGGCAGCAACCACTTACCATCAGGTGGACTGTGTTTTCGTTTGTCACCTTTATCCTATAAAAAAAAACGTCTTCAAAAGTTTTTACCGTTATCATTACGGTCTATCAAAAGTCCACTACCAAACATGGACCTACCCTATAGATTGCCTCATTGGGGTGATATTTGCCGTTTCTTTTAATAGCATAAGTGTGACAAACGAGCACATAGTCCACTTGATAGTAAGTGGCCCACAGACATCCCCATTTATCCTCAATTAAGAATCAAAATGCTAAGAAGCAAAACCCTTGAGGACTAAGATGGAACGTACGTTTCCAGTAAAAAAAAGGGTCTCCAGTTCGCTACACTCAACATACGAAACAGCAGCATTAAGCTGCTATTTTACGCTGGTATTCTATGAGAGCGTGATCCTTCCCCAGTCGAGCCGACATATTCGTGCTACAACTACAATATAGCTGCAGCTTAGCTCTATCACGTAAAAACGTTGCCTTGCGTGACAGGAGGCAGGGGTTAGCAACTGTAATTTTTAATATTTTGAGTTGTTAGCGGGAAGATGCTGCTGGCCATCTCCTATTCATCTTTGACGCCTCTTACGACCTTCACGGGACGATATAGGATAGTGCATTCTTTTATATCGCCTAACACGACGTAAGAGGCTTTACTTTAGTAAAATTATGATATAAAAGAACTAAATAACTCACCTAAATGCAATTTTAGGTCTGCTGCAGATTGCGCGGACTCGATGGCCTTACGTTTGTGCATCTCCATGGCCTGCTGTCGGAGGAGTAACTCCTTCTCTACAGCCGAAAGAGTCGCTTGTAACAACCTCTCCTTTTCCTCTAACCGCCTGGCAACTGCACCCATGGATTCAATTTGTTGATCTCTTGTAACCACCTATTAAGTTTCATACATATTATGGAGATAAGTTAAAAATATTTTAATCAATCAAGGTCGATTGCATATGTCAAAATCTGCTATATTTAAATGATTTTTAAGTTGTGAAGCTTTTGGGTTATTTTTTTATCAAAGTTACATACCATCATCATTATAGCCCTCTACAAGTCCACTGCTCCCCCGAGGAATGCCACAAAGCACGGTCCTGAGCCACCTGCATCCATCAACTTCCTGCATGTCTTACCAATGGGGATAAACGGTTCCCGAGTGGTAGCTTCGTACAGGCAGGCGATCTGCAGGGCGTGTCCCCACTATATGGAGTGGCGATCATAATTATTATCACATATCAATAGACTGAAGTGATAATATGTCAGACTAATAGCTCATAAAACTTTCACCTCATAGGGAAAATAGGTACTTTGATATTTGCCTCAAGTATAGTGTAGGGCAAGCGATATAGAAAATTAATGTAGAAAATACCTCAAAAAAATAAATTCTTAGGCTAACAATGAATAACTATGATGGGATACAGTACTACAAATGCGAGAGTATCTGTTGATTTTACAAAACGCTAAAATGACAAATAGCATGGGAGGGCCTGTCAAAAATATCAATTTAAACTGGCTAGCACGATCAATCTTAAGGCCGCGTTCCCACGACACGCACCCGCTACGCGCACGCCACGCGCGTCAGCACCCGCGTCTAACTCGCTTTGAAATTTGTTGCATATAATTTGAGTCCTTATGACAAATCAATAAATCTGAAATTACATTTATCGACGTTAAACCGCACGGTATATCCGGTAGCGAAATTCCCATACAAGCCGAAAAGCCCGGCTTAATATCAACTAATAAAATAACTCGTAAGCTGTTTTAAAGCGCTCCTCTGTTCTTTACAGGTCGTGATCTCGTAGCCTTATTATGTAACGTCAACACTTGGCAGATTGCTTTACTGCGCGATACTGCTGTCATAAAAAAGGAATTGAGTTGAGCGATTAGTTGTCTCTCTCGCACGCGTGGGCTTTTTACCGGGCTTTCGAGAAGACGATCGCTCCCTTTCTAACCCGTGGCAAAATGTTTTATAATGAAATATAACTACGTTTGTTTATATAGCAATCAGTATGGAGATCACAAGACAGGCTTTCAGTGTGAAGTTGACGATCGCGGTGCTGTGCGTTTGCAAAGTTCACTTCATATTTCAATGTTAAAGTGCTAATCGTCCGAAATTGTATAAAAAGCGCGGGCGTAGCGGGGCGGGAGCGGGGCGGGGGCAGCGCGTGTGCGGGCGCGCGCGGCCGGCACGTGGCGTGTGCGAGGCGCGTGCGGTTGAACGTCGATAAAATCAATTTCAGATTTATTGATTTGCCATAAGACTCAAATTATATGCAACAAGTTTCAAAGCGAGTTGGACGCGAGGACTGACGCGCGTGGCGTGCGCGTAGCGAGCGAGTGTCGTAGGGCTCCAAACTAGGGCAAGCCCAAAATACGAGGGTGGATTGAAAAGTACTCGGCCTAACACAGATCCATTCAATTCTAAAAATCAAATCTACCCACATTATTTAGTTCAGTTCAGACTAGTTCATTGTGTGAAGTTCGAAACGTGTGCGATAATTAGTTGTGATTTTATAAATTTATTAACAAAGTAATCGGACATAATTTCCGCGAATGGAGCAAATCGAGCAGCGTGCCGTCATTAAGTACCTCCATAAGAAGGGGCTATCATCAAAAACCATCCATGATGACATGGTCAGTACATTAGGCGATTGTGCTCTGTCATATTCATCCGTCAAAAAATGGATAGCAGAATTTAAGCGTGGTAGAGAGAGTGTGAAAGATGAACCCCGCTCTGGAAGGCCTTCGACGTCAACTACTGACGAAAATATTTAAAAAAAAGTACTTGATTTAATAATGGGAGACCGCAGATTAAAAATTAGAGAGATAGCCGAGATTATAGGCATCTCTTATGAACGAACTCAAAACATCATTGTCAACGAGTTGGGTTTCCACAAGGTGTCTGCGAGGTGGGTTCCGCGACTGCTTTCAGTTGAACAAAAAAGGACGCGATTGACTATTTCACGCGACTGTTTGGAGTTATTTGAAGCCGATGCAGATGATTTTTTGAATCGTTTTGTTACTATAGACGAAACATGGGTTCATTACTATACACCGGAAACAAAACAACAATCAAAACAGTGGAGAAGACCTAGTTCACCACCCCCTAAAAAGGCTAAGTCGATTTTGTCGGCAAATAAGGTGATGGCTTCAGTATTCTGGGACTCGAAAGGTGTGATTATGATTGATTATCTTGAAAGGGGTCGGACTATAAACTCTGATTACTACTGCACCTTACTACGTCGTTTACGAGAGGAAATAAAGAAAAACGTCGAGGAATGCTCAGAAGAAAAGTCCTGTTTCATCAAGATAACGCCCGTGTTCACACGTCAGTACAGTCAATGGCTGAAATTCACAACTGTGGCTTTGAACTGTTACCGCATCCGCCGTATTCACCTGATCTGGCACCATCAGACTTCTTTCTGTTCCCTAACCTAAAAAAGCACTTGGGACGTCAAAGATTTTCGACAAACGACGAGGTCAAAGCAGCTGTAGACGCATATTTTGACTCTAAGGAAGAATCATTTTTTTTCAACGGTCTAAATGCTTGGAAGGGGAGGTGGCAAAGTGTATTGAACTTGATGGTGATTATGTAGAAAAATAAAAATATAACTGATTTAGTATGTGTTTATTTTCTTGGTTAGGCCGAGTACTTTTCAATCCACCCTCGTATGATTTTGTTGTTTTTAGCAGTTTTATAAAAATTTACCTTTTCTTTTTTTCGATTTTACCTTTTCCTCGACGATCAGCACTTTAACACACTTCAATTCATCACAAGAAACACTATTATCCTCCATTTTCACTAAAAATCTATAAAAAAGTATAAATTTCCAACTCAATATTGCAAATTTCATTCGCTCAAGTAAACACACAAAGTAAACATTGGAATATGAAGTGAACTTTAACACACGCCCCCGCGCCCGACAACTTCACACTGAAAGCCTAGCTTGATATCTCCATACTGATTGCTATATAAACAATCGTAGTTATATTTAATTATAGAACATTTTGCCACAGGTTAGAAAGGGAGCGATCGTCTTCTCGAAAGCCCGGTAAAAAGCCCACGCGTGCGAGAGAGACAACTAATCGCTCAACTCAATTCCTTTTTTATGACAGCAGTATCGCGCAGTAAAGCAATCTGCCAAGTGTTGACGTTACATAATAAGGCTACAAGGTCACGACTTGTGTAGAACAGAGGAACGCTTTGAAACAGTTTACGAGTTATTTTATTAGTTTTTACAGTGGTAGAGCCACGCGGCATCTTTTGCTGTCGCACGGATGGACCGGCTCGAACCGGGGTGGTACCACGACCTCACAGAAAACCAGCGTGAAGTAGAGGTTTACCTTTGCCCTTTTTACTGGAAATGAGGCATACCATCTTAGTCCTCACGGGTGACAACGCATCTACATTTTGATTTGTAATAGAGAATAGATGTAAATGTCTATGGGCCGCAGAAACCACTTACCATCAGGTGGACTGTGTGCTCGTTTGTCACCATTATCCTATAAAAAAAATTAGTTGATATTATTAATAGGGCAAGCCGGACTTTTCGGCTTGTATGGGAGCTTCGCTACCGGATATACCATTATTGCAGTTTTTGAAAACGAGTAAATAAGGCTTCTACTTTTACTTGAAATCGATTCAATTCACAACGTTTTTCCGACCCAGCGATCCTTACGAATGTGTGCGTGCGTAGTAAAATAGTAGGCATTAGATATTTATGAATGAAAATCAGTTAAAATAATGCATTGCCAAGCTTTCTGAATTTAAAAGATAAAAAGGACAGAAGAGATTTTTTTTTATTAATTTTTTCACCATTCGCCTGTTACTTATTCTGAACCGTTTCTGCAAATTTGGGCGTATATTGCAAAATAACCCTGTATATATCAATAATTAGTCGTTTAATATTGATATAATGCGTATAAATGACGCAATTTTTTGTGGTCAGTTGGTGTGACCTATAGACAGCGATGACATGAACCAAGAGGTGAATATAAGAGACTTTTTTTACCTGACTGTTCCAGAAGAATAGTCTTTATTGAGAGTAAGTATGTATGAATGTATGTCTTTTTCTTTAGTACGGTCTGTAGCCTAAATGGCTTGATGGATTTTAACATATTATTTAATATTTGTCGTTAGATTCGTGTTACGTGTGGAAATACCATAGAGTATACAAGTTTTTTTTTTTCATTTCAGTAAACGCTTCTATGTTTTTAAGCAGTCGGATTTTTTGAATAACTGTCTTAACCATTAGGCTTGTTAATCTCGTTATTTATGTGCGCAAGTAGCATGTAGAGTAGAGTAAGCGGCAGTGACCTGCTCCTGCAGCAGCTGCTTCTCCTCGCGCAATAGCTTGTGCAGCGAGTTCGCCTTGATGCGCTCCGACATCAGCTTGAAATTGGCGTCGTCCTTCTCGCGCAGCTGCTGGATGAGGCGCGAGTTCTGCTCCTGCATGTCCTCGAACGCCTGCCCCGTCACCTCCATTTCGTTCAGGAGCGCTTCCTCTTCCTGCAAGTAGTATGTTACATGTTAGCCTTGACTGCAAGTGATGTATTGGATGGATTCTCTCTTACGCTGTGTATCGTAAGAGGCGACAGAGAGAAACTGAACCAAGAGTTAGGTAGCAGAATCTTCCTGGTAACAGTTATAAAAACTGTTGCCAACCCACTTGCAAAGCGTGGCAAGTATGGCAAATATCCCCATGATACAATCATTATATGTATTTACATTACGTGGTGTCATAATAAAGTATGTACGTAGGTATACATTATTCCTATAATGTTTACCACCATATTATATAACTGCATTTTTCGTCTAAAACCATCAAAAATTGTAATAAACGTACAGCAATCTTAAAAATTTGAAAATCTAATAAGACTTTAATAATTATTGAATATAGGAAAAAGGCCCATATTAATAGATATTTAAACAGTGAATTACACCATCAAATGTATGTGTGAAAATCTTTATTTCACGACACCTAGCTTCAGATTTTGCGCCTCGATTATATGTGTACCAAAGATGGCTGGACTGAGTTATAATAGGCGTGAGTACTTGTGTTAATAAAATACGAAAAAGAAAAAAATAAATCGAAGGCAGGCTGGAAGGCTTCCAGATACTGTACTGTATATATCATAAATAATACGAGGGCGACACTGAAAGTTTTTAGAACTGACCACTTGTAAACGATATAATAAAAAAAAATAAGTTCATGTTTTGAAAATATCTTTGCCAATACTATTGTGTATGTATTTTATTAATTTGTCATTTGTTTAAGATTTGGCGGCAAATTGAAAATTGTCTGTGTCACGTCAGCATGAATTTAACGCGAGAAAATTTTCGTACAATGATTTTTTTATGACTCTCGATGTCATTTAAGTCAACAAGAAAGTTATGATAGATTTCGATTGGTCTTTCACGATGAAGCCCCATCTCGTGCCACTGTTTATTGGTTTAATGAGTCTAAAAGTTGTCGCACTAATCTCACCGATGATCTGCGTAAGGGACGGCCTTCTACGGCGACGACTGAAGATAACATCAGTGTTGTGCGGCGTATGATAGAGACTGACAAAAGAGTGACTTATCAGCAGATTCGGACAAGCTTAGGCATCGGTATGAGTCAAGTGCATAAAATCCTCCATGAACATTTAGCGGTCAGGAAGTTTTGTGCCCGGTGGATACCTCATAATTTGACAGAGGCTCAAAAACTCCGTCGTGTTCATTGGTGTCGTGAAATAGTTCAAAGATTTAACGGAGGTGAATCAAATGCTGTGTTCGACATACTTACTGGTGACGAAAGCTGGATTTATTGTTATGATCCTGAAACTAAGAGACAGTCTGCTGTCTGGGTGTTTCCTCCCGAGGAGTTGCCAACTAAAGTGAAGAGTGGTCGAAGCATGGGAAAAAAAATGGTGGCCTCGTTCTTCGGAAGGGCAGGTCATTACTCAACAATTGTTTTAGAGGATCGAAAAACAGGTGCAGAATGGTACACTAACAATTGTTTGCCACTTGTCTTGGAAAAGTTTGGGAGAAACGACCTCGCAGTAGGATCCTCCTTCACCACGACAACGCCTCGTCGCACACCGCCAAGCAAACAATCGACTACTTGGCGACGTCAGACGTGGAATTACTGGGTCACCTGCCGCCCTATAGCCTCACATCTTGTGATTTTTATTTATTTCCGAAAATAAAACTTCGAGGAAAACGTTTTATGGACACCGAGGAAGCAGTAGCTGCGTTTCAAAATGCCGTCGAAGAGACCCCTAAGGACGAGTGGGCAAAGTGCTTTTCTCAGTGGATGCAGCGATGTATTAATGTAAATGGACACTATTTTGAAAAGTTTTTTTTTTTATGGAATAGGGGGCAAACGAGCATGCGGCTCACCTGATGGTAAGTGACTACCGCCGTCCATGAACAACCGCAACACCAGGGGAATTGCAGATGCGTTGCCGGCCTTTTAGAAAGGTGTAAGCTCTTTTCTTGAAGGTTCCTAAGTCGTATCGGTCCGGAAAATTCGCTGGTGGTAATTGATTCCACAAGGAAGTCGTGCGAGGGAGAAAACTTCTTCTAAATCGCACAGTCGTGGACCGCCAATCATCCAGATGGTATGGATGGTAACGCGAGTTTTGACGCGATGTGCGATGGTGAAATTGAGCGGCTGGAATTAGTCCGAACAATTCCTCAGAGCACTCCCCGTGAAAGATGCGATAAAATACGCAAAGAGATGCAACATCTCTACGCAGTGCCAGTGTATCGAGCCGATGAGAAAGAACTCGGTCGTCGACGATTCGAACCGCTCTGCGCTGGATGCGGTCAAGTGGAAGGAGCTGGCACTGGGGTGCCCCGGCCCAGAGATGAGAACAGTATTCCATGTGGGGCCGAACTTGCGCTTTGTAAAGTTGCAAGCGATGTGCCGGCATGAAATACTGTCTCGCTCTGCTGAGCACGCCAAGCTTTTTAGAGGCCAATTTGGCCTTCACTTCCAAGTGACCACGAAACTGCACACTATTCGATATGTCGACGCCAAGGATTCCGATTCTGGCTGAGGCAGCAAGGGGAGTGCCTTGAAACTGAGGAGATACGACAAAGGGGTTCTTTTTAGCGGTAAACGCGCAAACTTGTGTCTTCTGGGGATTGAACTGGACTAGATTTAGTCGGCCCCAATCCGAGACTTTGTTAAGCAAAGACTCGACTTCAGACACAAGTTTGTTCCGGTACTCGGCGACGTTTTCCCGAGAAATATTGGCACGGCCGGTATATAAGGCATCACCAGTGCTGTCGTCCGCATAGCAATTAATGCTACCAGTTAGCAACATATCATTGATATGCAGGAGAAACAGCGTTGGTGATAGCACGCAGCCTTGTGGAACACCAGCGTTGATAGGCTTGAGAGCAGAGCATGCACCGTCTACTACGACCTTGATGCTCCGATCAGCAAGGAAACTGGTGATCCATTTGCACAATTTCTCGGGAAGCCCATAGGCAGGAAGCTTCGAAAGAAGCGCTTTGTGCCAGACCCGATCAAAGGCCTTCGCTACGTCCAAACTAACGGCTAATGCCTCCCCCTTGGACTCTACTGCCTCCGCCCATCTATGAGTTAAGTAGACTAGAAGATCACCAGCTGATCGACCCCGACGAAAACCGTACTGGCGGTCACTAATCAGCTGGTGATCCTCAAGGTACCTCATGTGCTGGCAGTTTATAACGGCTTCCATTATTTTGGAGAACAAGGAGGTGATGGCGATAGGCCTGTAGTTGGACGGGTCTGAGCGGTCGCCTTTTTTAGGGATCGGGTGCACCAAAGCTGTCTTCCATGAGCTGGGGACTACGCCTTGGGAGTAGGAGTACCGGAAAAGACGCGTTAAAACCGGTGCCAACTCCGGAGCACACGTCTTCAGCACAATGGGAGGGGCTCCATCGGGCCCACTCGACTTGCTGACGTCCAGGGAGAAGAGTACTTTGCGGACCGAGCGCTGTGTAAATCGCACATCCGGCATGGAGCACTCACATCGCGGGATGGTCGGCGGTGTGTTCCCCCTGTCATCTAGAGTCGAGTTGGACGCAAAAAGAGAGCTCAACAGATCGGCTTTCTCCTTTGCGGCATGGGCCAGTGAGTCGTCATCTCTGTGCAGAGATGGAAGAGATGGCTGACAGAAGTTCCCTTGGACAGCCTTGGCGAGAGACCAGAATGCACGGGTTCCCGAAGGAAGGCGAACTAGCTTCTCACCAATTCTGCCGATGTGCTCAGACCTTGCCTTGGCAATGACGCTTTTGAAGGACCTGGAGGCGGAATTATACTTCTTTTTAAGTGCGCTGGTGTTTACATCCCGAGACGTTGATGCGTCAGCCCAGGCCTGGTAGCACTCCTGCTTATAGCGTGATGCTATTTTACAGGAGCGACCAAACCATGGCTGGGATCTGCCTCCGATGGGCACCACAGAGGATGGAATAAAAAGTTCCATACCCTGAAGTACCACATCAGCAACAGAATCGGCAACAACGCTGGGATCTTCCGGCGAGAAGCAAACCCGCCCCCAAGGGTAGGATGCAAAAAAAGACCGCATCCCGTCCCAATCAGCTGACCTATAGTGCCAAACACGGCGACAAGCTGTAGATCGCAACTGCGATTGGAGCGTGAGTGGCACCGTACTCCGGATCAGACAATGGTCCGAAGAGCCCAAAGGGGCATCGACGGAGACCTGATATTTGTCCGGATGAGAGGTCAGCAGAAGGTCCAACAGGGAAGGTACATGGTCTTCCACATCTGGGATCCGCGTAGGCGAAGTAACCAGTTGTGTTAGACCATATGCCAAAGCAAAGTCATAGACAGATCTACCCGCATGATCGGTTAAACGAGAACCAAGCCATTCAGCGTGGTGGGCGTTGAAATCACCGAGTATCACGATCTCTGCGGATGGGACCTGTTGTAGCACGGAGTCTGCAGCCATTTGGACGTGGTCGATGAGTCGGTCTGTGTCGGCATTACCGCTATGGGACCTATAGAGGCACCCGTAGATGCAGGGATGGTCGTCGCTGTCTACGCGCAGCCATAGGATGGACAGGTCCGTACCTTCAAGACTGCCGAGGCGTCGAAAACAGATGTCCTCTCTGACATACACGCAAACTCCAGCCCGGGGCACAAACGAGTGTTCCAATTTGTACCCCGGGTAGGAGAGATACGAAGTATCAGCCGGAGAGGACACCTGTGTCTCGGTTAGAAAGAGCAAGGCCGGCTTAGCTATCTCCAGATGGTAGTGGACGGCGTTAAGGTTTGAATGAAGTCCCCTGATATTGCAGAAATCCACGGTAAGCGTGGCAGGGGTTGCCTTTGTCTTCTTGCTCAGTTTGCCCCGAGCAGATTTCGTCTTGAGCGGAATTTCGCCCCCCCCCCAGAATACGCGGGGCAGCCTGAGCACCCACGCCCAGGAGTGGAGTAGTGTGGTCGTGGATGCTCAGCGAGGGATTCTCCAGGGGTGCTGGTACCCTCCTGGGGTAGTCTTTTATTTAATTCCACTACCATGTTGATGGGGGGGGGGGGGGGGGAATTGGGCCTCCAATTATAGTTATAATAAAAGTAATAACTTGCTAGTTTTTTTCAGTTTTTGATTTTCCAAGAACTTTCAATGCCACCCTCGTAAATAAAACCGAAAACCCTAAACATCCCAATCCATCAGTGACTGTGAATGAGAAATAAGTAAAATTTTAAGCAATAAAATTCGTAAAATAAGTTATTCAATATGTTGCAATGTCTTTCTCACAGCACACGCATACTTCGGGACCGGTTTATAGGAAACCTTCTGAAATATTGAATCTTTGTAGTAAGCTATAAAGAAAAATACCAAAATGTTGAAGTGGTTTTCAGTTCCTGGTGGTGAGGGTTCATGGGCAGCTGCAGGAGTGTTACCTGGGAGCCGGTGAAGGGGCGGGAGAAGACGTGCAGCGGGTCGGCACTGGGGTGCGCGCAGGAGAGCTGCTTCTGCAGCTCGTACTTCTGCTCCTCCAGCTGCTGGATCTTGCGCAGGGTCCATGGCTAGCTGCAGGAGTGTTACCTGGGAGCCGGCGAAGGGGCGGGAAAAGGCGTGCAGCAGGTCGGCGCTGGAGCGCGCGCAGGAGCTGCTTCTGCAGCTCGTACTTCTGCCCCTCCAGCTGCTGTATCTTGCGCAGGGTCCATGGCCAGCTGCAGGAGTGTTACCTGGGAGCCAACGAAGGGGCTGGAAAAGGCTTGCAGCGGTTCGGCGCTGGGGCTCGCGCAGGAGAGCTGCTTCTGCAGCTCGTACTTCTGCTCCTCCAGCTGCTGGATCTTGCGGAGGGTCCATGGCCAGCTGCAGGAGTGTTACCTGGGAGCCGGCGAAGGGGCGGGAAAAGGCGTGCAGCGGGTCAGCGCTGGGGCGCGCGCATGACAGCTGCTTCTGTAGCTCGAACTTCTGCTCCTCCAGCTGCTGGATCTTGCGGAGGGTCCATGGCCAGCTGCAGGAGTGTTACCTGGGAGCCGGCGAAGGGGCGGGAAAAGGCGTGCAGCGGGTCGGCGCTGGGGCGGGCGCAGGAGAGCTGGTTCTGCAGCTCGTACTTCTGCTCCTCTAGCTGCTGGATCTAGCGGAGGGTCCATGGGCAGAGCTGCAGGAGTGTTACCTGGGAGCCGGCGAAGGGGCGGGAGAAGGCGTGCAGCGGATCGGCGCTAGGGCGCGCGCAGGAGAGTTGCTTCTGCAGCTCGTACTTTTGCTCCTCCAGCTGTTTGATCTTGCGCAGGGCGTCTTCGTCCGCCAGCCGCCGCTCCCGTTTACTCTCCTGTTGCCAAACAAGTAACCGATAAACTTTGTATACGAATATAATATATGTAATTAATTACTAATTATTCATTACAGCATATCAAAGTCGACACTGCAGAAATCAGGCCTCGACCATAGATTGCCCCATAGGAAAAAACATTGCCGCGTCTGGCAGACAGTTTTTTTTTATAATTATTTAATCTGAAAGATGCTGCTGCCCATCTCCTCTTGCAGTTTCTCTTTGTCACCTTTTACGTTACCCGCAGGATTTATACAAACGAGACATATATAATAATATAATACATAGGATAAGGAGCAGCAAATTCTCTTACGCTTCCTACACAACAAATTCACTACCCTGTATAATCCTGTGGGTGTCGGTAAGAAACGACAGAGGAAAATAAAACAAATGATACGCAGCAGCATCTTCCTGATAACAACTCAATAAAATTAATAAAAAAAAACGTTGGAATCTTGATTTTTAGGCCCTAGTAGAACATCCTACGCGCTTCGCTCTTAAGACATGCAAAAACTATGGTTACCTACCCGCAGTGGCGAAGCTACGGCTCCAAATTTGGGCAACCCAAGATATGGTTTTGTTGTTTTAGCAGTTTTATAAAAATACACCAATTTTAATCTGTCTCCACTCTTCAGTTTCATATTCAGTGCTGTCGAGGACGTGTTTAACAAAGCACACAGAAGGCATACTATTGCTATAGTATGTGCCATATCGATTGAGAAAAACGGACAATGACCTCAGATATGAGCCGAGTGTCAAAAGGCGTAACTTACAAAATCTCAATTTAGATGTGATAACAATATTTAAATATTGATATTATTCCCACTTCTAGGTCAGCACATATGTTTTGTTTTTTTGTTTCTTAAATAATATTGTCTGTGGTTCCTATAAACATAGTAAAATCTTACGGTACATCGCGAAAAATGTGTTATATTTTATATTTCAATTTATGGTAAGTAACGCAGCAATTCATTTAATAACAGTTTCATATTAAAAAAATATTTGAAGCAATATAATCACCATATTGAGCTTTTGCAAATTCATCCCTTTAAAATAAACAAAACGCGCGTTACGTCAGTTCGTTCTAAAAGAAACGTGACAATGGCAGCCAGAGATGCGTCACCTTTTTTGGGCCGGTCCGCCATTTTGTTTTCATTCGTGTTCGGATAGCGCTTGCGTGTGTACGTCTCGGGTAATTCATAGCATTCATTGCATTGTTTTAGTTGAGTTTTTACTGTTAAATTTGTTATATCGTTAAGTTTTTGTTTTTTGAATCTGTTATATTAGTTTTACTGTGACGGTCGTTACTAAATCGACATGAGTTCAGGAGAATTTGGTGAAGGACCCGGTCCTTCAACATCAAGTGGAAAGAGACGTCGCCGACCCATAATAAACGTAGCAGGTACGTACAAATAGGTACAAATGCGACGACGTAGCCTTTCTATTTCTTAAAGCGCTCTTTTTATGTGACCATGTGGTATTTATTTTCTAAAACAATATGTATTTATGTGATGTAGTACTATGGTAGTATATTTTTGTCATTTATTTACAGGCCCATCTTCTGGAGCACCTTTAACGTCACCAGTAAAAAAGAGAAAACCTACCACTTTGTCGGTCGGGGAACAAGAGATTATCATTAATGTATACAAATATGTCAAAAACACCTGGCCCGAAGACGTGTATCATTCAAACGTTAATATGGTAGAAAAGGTTTCGGAGATCTCAGGAGTCAGCAAGAGCACTATATATCGCGTATTAAGCGTGTATAGAGATTCCCATAAAATACCAGAAAAGGGAATAATTAATAAAAGAAAAAAGTCTGTAATTGACAAGTTGGACGATTTTGATAAATCGGCTATAAGAGCGAAAGTGCATCAGTTCTTTCTTGCAGGAGAATTACCGACTTTAGACAAAATTTTGCTCAGTATAAATCAAGATGACCAGTTGCCAAACTTGAGCAAAACTTCCCTGCGACGTGTGTTGCGCCATTTAAAATTCAAATATATAAAGAGAAACAGAAAAAGTGGTCTAATAGATCGCCCAGAGATAGTTCTGTGGCGTACCAGATATTTGAGAGAAATACAAATATTAAGAAACGAGGGACGTAACATTTTTTACCTTGACGAAACATGGATTAACGCAGGTCATACTATGGGAAAGGTATGGGAAGACACCACAATTGAATCTTCTCGTCAATCACGGTTAGAAGGCTACTCTACTGGCGCGAAAGCCCCTTCGGGTAAAGGAAAGCGATTAATAGTTGTACACGTTGGCAATGAAAATGGCTTTTTGGAGGGATGTGATTGGGTATTTGAATCATCATCTACTGGTGACTACCATGAGAGTATGGACGCTCTCCATTTCGAGGACTGGTTTAGAAAAGTAATAGAAAAACTGCAAAGCGGCGATGTCATAGTTATGGATAACGCTAGTTACCACTCCAGACGTTTAGAAAAAACCCCAACAATGTCTTGGCGGAAACAAAATATGCAGGAATGGCTAGAATCTAAACAGATCGCATACGTGCCCTCGGACACAAAGACCCACTTAATGGAAAAAATAAAGGCAGTTAAAGATAACTATCGAAGTTACGTCACCGACGAGATGGCAAAAGAAAAAAGCATCACAGTGGTAAGGTTACCTCCTTATCACTGTGAGCTTAACCCCATTGAACTTGTGTGGGCAGATGTGAAAGGGTACGTTGCACGAAAAAATACAACTTTCAAGTTAAAAGATGTTAAAAATTTACTTAAAGATGGTTTAACTCAAATCACGCCAGATAAATGGAAAAACTGTGTTCAGCATGTCCTTAAGGTTGAACAAAAAATGCGTGGCATGGATGATAGAATTGACCAAACTGCAGATCGCTTTATAATTAATGTTACAGATAGTTCATCAAGTGAAGATACGAGTGATGATTGCACCGAATAAAAATAAAGTTCTTATATAATATTAAAAATAAAGTTTTATCTTTTGCATAAGTACGTACTTATTCGGTGTCGTTATCACTCGAATCTTTATATGTGTTATAAATTAATGTTTTTTGTTGTTAAATGAATAAAGTACTTTATAACAATAGATGATTTTTCTTCTACAGCGATCTTTCACATAACTTTTTAATAATAGTTAATAAATATATATTATATCAATCATTATAAAAAAATCATTATAAATAAAGAAAGTACTACATATAAAATGTGCCTATATATTGAAGGTTTGTAACCCCTGGTTAAACGACCGAAAGGTCATTGTCCGTTTTTCTCAATCGATTTGGCACATACTATAGATAGATTGTATGACTATATGTACACCTTCAGTGGCTTTGAAAAAAGCCGTTTGGGTTTGTTTGAGCGAAGAAAAAAGATATTTACATACAATACAATACACGAACAAAAGGAAAGCATGAACAAAGTACAAACATTGTACAAAATAAAAAACAAATTATTTATATTCTAAATCGAATCGTCTCTCTTTCTTAAAGAAAGATTTGTCCGCGTGAAATGTTGGTGAACATTTTAATTGTACCAATAAAGATTTTACCTTTTTCTCACCGATTAGCACTTAAACACACTTCAATTCATCACAAGGAACACTATTTTCACTTCATTTTTACTAAAAATCTTTGAAAAAGCATAAATTTTCAACTCCCAACCCAAAATTAATTCCATAGATTCGCTCAAGTAAACACACAGAGTAAACATTGAAATGTGAAGTGAAGTTGCACCGCGCTCGACTAACTTCACTACAAAAGTCGGGCTTTTGGCTCTATACTAATTGCTAAATAAACAATCGTAGTTATATTTCATTATAGAACATTTTGCCACAGGTTAGAAAGGGAGCGATCGTCTTCTCGAAAGCTCGGTAAAAAGCCCATGCGTGCGAGAGAGACAACTAATCGCTCAACACAACTCATTTTTTATGACAGCAGTATCGCGCAGTAAAGCAATCTGCCAAGTGTTGACGTTACATAATAAGGCTACGAGGTCATGACGTGTATAGAAGAGAGGAGCGTGCGGGAAATTTGAAATAGTTTAAGAGTTATTTTATTAGTTGATATTATTGATTGGGCAGTTTGGTAGAGCACGCCCGGCTTCTTGGCTTCTATGGAGGCTTCGCTACCGCCTACCCGCCTGCCAAGCGAGAAACTATAAGAAATAATATTTTCTATGTTCAGCAGTAAGCTTTTGATAAACTATAAAAGTACAATTCAAAAAAACCGACCTATCCTTGATGTTTATTGATAATGGTATGTTTGAGATTTTAATTCAGTCTCACTATGATGGATTCTCTATTCTTATTCTCATTTACTCATGTAAATGCAAAAAATAGCATTATCATCGATTTAATAAAATTAGGAGAATCATATGAAAAAAGTCTAACAGATTTTAAATAAATTACATTCAAATATAATATGGATTAATTATTCACTCATTCGTAAAATCAAACATCACAAAACGGTAACATTTATTAATTAGCTAGGTAATTTAGCTACACGGACGAGTGATATGCACCGGTGATGCGTTTTACACCGGCCGTGCCAATATTACTTGGGAAAACGTCGCCGAGTACTGGAACAAACTTGTATCTAAAGTCGAGGTTGAACAAAATCTCGGATTGGAGGCAACTAAATTTAATCCAGTTCAATCCCCAGAAGACACAAGTTTGCGCGTTTACAGCTAAGAGGTACCCTTTTGACGAATCTCCTCAGTTTCAGGGCACTACGTTTGTTGCCTCAGTCAGTATCGGAATCCTCGGCGTAGACATAGCGAATGATGTGCAGTTTCGTGGTCACTTGGAAGAGAAAGTCAAATTGGCCTCTAAAAAGCTTGGTGTGCTCAGCATAACAGGACAGTATTTCATGGCAGCACACCTCCTGCAACTTTAGCTAGCCAGCTCCTTCCATTTGATCGCATCCAGCACAGAGCGATTCGAATCGTCGGCGACCAAACTCTTTCAGATCGGCTTGACTCACTGGCGCTGCGATGATGTCCCATCTCTTTGCGTATTCTATTGTATCTACCACGGTGAGTGCTCAGAGGAATTGTTTGGGCTAATTCCAGCCGCTGAACTACACCATCGCAAAACGCGACAAATCTCGCGATACCATCCATGCCATCTGGATGATTGGCGTGCTTTGTGGAATCGACTACCACGAGATTTTTCCAGACCGATACGACTTAGGGACTTGCAAGTAAGGAGCCTAGTCTTTTTTAAAAGGCCGGCAACGCATCTGCAACTCCCCTGGTGTTGCAGATGTTCATGGGCGGTGGTAGTTAGTCACTTACCGTAAGGTGAGTCGCATGCTCTTTTGATATAAAAAAAATATACCTGTGCCATTTTAGCCTTCTGGCGATGGTCCTCGAGTTCCTGGCGCGCTTTTCTTTCTGCAGCCATTAATTGCACTTTGTCGCGCTGCTCTTTGCTCACACCTTTGTACATGTCTAATAATAGTTTCAGTTCTTTTTGTTCATTCACAGCTTTTCTGTAACATAAATAAGATTTTAATCATCATTAGAGAAATTAGCACTCGATTAGTAGAAAAAATTTAACAGAGAGCAAATTGGCTTCGTCTTGGTGTTATTTATGACATCCGATAGAGGCTTTTACAACTTCATAAGGCCACAAAGCGCAAGGTTATATATATACCGAAGTTGACTGATAGTGACAATTTTAATAATAATAAGAGTCAATAACATCATAATCTGAATGTTAGAGCCTCTAGTTAGAAGATTACTGTGTAGGTTTTTCATATTTCGTAAGATTTGAACCATGAGGAATACCGAGATTTCATGGTCTTCGATACGTGGCTTGTTATCATACACAAAAATAAACAGATCGACACACATACGTGATGGCCCTTCACAGTCGGCTCTTCAACGTTTGGTGGCCAAATTCGAAACGACTGTGTTTAGGCCAAATATTAACCTTTGAAACTTGAATTCACGACGCGCGCTCGAAGCGTGCATCCGATGTTACCAAGGTCACCGCCGGCCCCCGCTCCCGCTCGCATTCCATTCGAGGGCGCGGCTGCCGAGATTAGTCTAGAAAAGAATTGTCGCGCGACGGCCGGTCGGTTAATTGTTTTTGGAAGTTAATATGGAACTTTGGGTCGCGTGCCTCCTATGGCGTTGTTTTAATTTGTACGGTTCGTGGCAACGAGGCAGATTTTTAAGTTTTGAGTGTTTGTCGCGCGACGGCCGGTCTGATATACGTCTGGAAAAATTAATTGTGCGCGATCGCCGGGTCGGTCTGAAGTTACGTGATAACTGTTAGGTCGCATTTAAGACCGCCTCCTTTGTGTTGTCTAATCTCGTTCGTTTTGCGTGATAACGGGGCTTGGCTTATATAATTCTTGTTGTAATATTTTTGAGTGATTAACTTAACTTCGATTGCTATTAATTTGCGTCGACGAGTTGCTTTGTGGCATTTTGATATCGTACGAAGGAATTTTGATTTGTCGTGTGGAACGCAAGAACTTTGTGACTCGAGAAGAGATCTAGATTCTAACAGTGGTAGAGCCACGCGGCAGCTTTTGCTGTCGCACGGATGGGCCAGCACAAACCGGGGTGGTACCACGACCTCACAGAAAACCAGCGTGAAGTAGAGGTTTACCTCTGCGTTTCGCTTGGTGAGTGCAGGTGGCCGGAGGCCCTTTTTACTGGAAATGAGGCATTCCATCTTAGTCCTCACGGGTGACAACGCATCTACATTTTGATTTGTAATAGAGGATAGATGTAGATGTCTATGGGCCGCAGCAACCACTTACCATCAGGTGGACTGTGTGCTCGTTTGTCACCCTTATACTATAAAAAAAAAGATTGCTATCGTACTTGTGGTTATAATTTTGTGCTAAGTGAACCTGGGACATTGAACTTTGACCGACCGTTCTTAAGTTGTGCAGCGTGTCACTGTTTAATTTCGATTAACGTTGATTTGGTTGAATTTGAAGTTAATTAAATGTACAATAAAGTTGATAAACTAATATAGTGAAATCAAAGCAGAAGGCTTCAATTGGTGAACGCCCACTGGAGGGATCGAACATTTTGGAGAAAAGCAGCGCCTGTGGATCTGCTGTCCGATTACATCGGTGAAGTAAGGTTACATTTATACACACTTTCGCAGACTACTTACATACACTTTACTTACCACCTGACTGATACCCTGTGGTCAATCCTAACTCCGGAATTCGGTAAGTTTATGTTGCTTATCAGCCACTAGTGAATACCAATCCATAGGCCACTTGGGCCCCGCCCTCTGTTGCTCGTCGAGGGGGCTACTATGGGCCCTAGCCCAGTCGAATTTTGTTTATGAGCGATTTGAGAGTAAGCTAATCTTTCACAGGGGTAATGTGAATTGGCTTGGTGGCTAAAAGTGTCAAACGATTTGACCCCGTTGGCCTTTTTCTTGTGGGGTTTCTTGAAGTCGCAGGTCTATGCAAACAAACCATAATCGACAGATACCCTAAAGGTGAACATAACACAGGTCATCGCTCAAATTCAGCTGAATCTATGCAGAAGAGTCATTGAAAATTGGAGTATTCAGACTCGTGCCACTGTAAGAAGCCGATGCGGGCATTTGAACGATGTCTAACAGAAAGATAACAATAAAAATATTCCACATTTAATGGCACATGTGGGTCTTTCAAATAAAAAATAATTTTGTTAATACTTCAAACACAGTTTGTTTTATTTCATTTTAACTTTTACCAGCCCTTATTGAAAACCCTTTAGTTAAATAAGTACTATTAAACACGTTCGCGTCAACCAGCTGTATTGTCCGGCAGGCTTAGTGGAGTGCGTTGATACAAGGTCGTGCCGCCCACTGCCCCGCAAGGCGCCCCGTATCAAGGCCCAGTCAAGTACATTCGTTTCCGAATTCTTACTCTCTTTAAACTGTGGTATAACCGTACGGGTCCATAACAAAAAAGCAAGGTATAGTCACTTGAGCTGTTGCTTGAGGTCCTTGATGAGCTGGTCCTGGTCGTGCAGCTTGCCGCGCGCGTGCTCCTTGCCGGCGCGCTCGGCGGCCGCTCCGCCCGCTCCCCCCGCGCCTGCCGCGCCCGCGCCCGCGCCCGCACACCCGCCCGCGCACCCGCCGCCCTCCGCACACCCCTGCGCACGCACACACATCACCCTCGCCTCTACTGCTTGCAACACATAATAGTATCTAATCTTACTCCTAAAGGAGAATGCGATTTTGAGGCCTGAACTTAACAGGATAAAATAAACTTTAAAAATTAGCTATATTTTACTAACGTAAAATACAAAAAACTAGTTCATTTTACAATTTAGAACACGATAAAACATGGGAAATTATTTCCGAAATCGATTATATCATCAACTTCATTTTTATTCGCATCCAAACACAACGACAAACGAAATAAAAAAAGCTTCTAAGGATTAATTTTAATTATATTATTAACTTTGAATGATATAATGGATTCATCCATTTAGAATCAATATATATATAAACATTTGATTAAGGAAAAATAGAAACAAACATGTAAACATAACACAACAAATAGACATGTCAATAAATCAATAACAAAGAATCGACTAATGCCATTCTCATTTCTGAACGCTATCTATACTAAATGTCTTTTCCTTGAACTCTTCGACGTAGATTTGTCATCTAAAAGACCGATTTTTCTTTCGATTTGGAACCAGCGGTAAATAATATGTCATTTAAATATTATCATACATCATGAATAAAGATAATACGTAGTACATCTTGAATAAAAATAATAAAGATATAGAAAACACGTGATTTGACGGCTCCGTGGCGCAGTGGCTTAGTTATCAGTTGTTGCGGTGGAGGCCGCGGGTTCGAATCCCGCACGGAACAAGTATTTGAATGGCCTACAAATAACTGTTGCTGGTCTGGATGTCCTCGTGCAATCTGTTTGTAAACTGTCTTCACAATATAGGAAAAAATCCTAGTGAGAGGGTAACATTTTTAATATAAAAAAAGCATACATTATCCTAGATAAAGTGGCTTCTATGTGAATCGGTCCGATAGGCTGAGTTCTTAGATCGATTCAGTAAATAGATTCAGTGTTTCGGGTTGATCTAAAATGTCCATTCCTTATCTCCAAATAACAATTTTTAAAATTAATCAATCTCAAATCGACATGCCTACTGTTCACTTTACTTGTTACTCACAAGTTGTTGTTTCGATTGTCGACTTTAGTTAATGGTTTCTTTCACAGTTTCGTGTCCTGTGTAAACACAGCTTTTCTTTCGTCATTTTAAATACTGGTCCTGCTTCATTATTGTACCCGTGAATCTTGCCAATACGACTGATCCGGCCTTGTTATTTTGGAATATGGCACAAGCCTATTGATTGATCATCGACATCATGGACAGTAGTGTTAATTATGGTATAGTGGCAGGTAAATATAAATATATATCTATTATAAAGATCCATAGTATGTCAATTATGTGGTACCTTCTTTAGGAACGGTAGCATACATATAGTGTCACCTATCTTGACGACATTTCGATAATAATTGAAGACATTTCAAATTTCTAAAAAATGTGGTTTTCTTTGAATTAACCCACTAACCTCATATTCCTATCTAGTTAAATTAGGTACATAGATCCTAGTATTTGAGACATATTAATGTGTGTTGAATAAAGCACTTATCAAAGTCAGGGGTATCGGATTCGTTTCCTAGTTACCCTATTATCGTATTACAAATTGATAATCATTCGCTTTAAAGATTATGGCGACATTTATGAGAATAAACCCTGCTTGCCTGAGTGTTCTCGAAGGTAATTTATGTTAGCTAGGTTGACTATTCATTTAGGTACTACTCGAATTACAAGGAAGGTTGTGTCTAGCAATGGTACAGTCTATAAAATAAGAGATAATGATATTATTTGAGCTGTCCACTACAAGCGAATTAAGTATGCGTAAACCTCCATTTTTGGTTCATGTGTATTGTGTTCATACGTTATACACAGTCAGGTCATAAGTATTGTCACACAGTAAAAACTTTTCTTTTAGAATGCTGGCCACAAAAAAGTTTATTGAATTCGAATTTCGAATTGTTCATGAAAATAAAACTGTATACTTTTTAGAATTTTACTCATTTTTAAATATGGAGTGGACGCTTAAAGAAGACCCTGTTGCAGTTATTGCATTGCATCGTTGCGGTTACGCGCCAATTCAAATTTTTGACATACTGAAAAATTTCAATATAACCAAAAGATTCGTTTATCGTACCATCAAACGATACAATGAAGACTCTAGTGTAGATGACAGGTCAAGAAGTGGTCGCCCTCGGTCTGTTAGGACTCCAGCAGTGATGAAAGCTGTGAAGGCTCGAATTCAAAGAAATCCCAAACGTAAGCAGAAACTGTTGGCCCTTCAGATGGGGTTAAGCAGAACCACGGTGAAAAGGGTGTTAAATGAAGATTTAGGGCTTCGGGCATATCGAAGAAAAACAGCACATCGTTTGAATGCTCGTCTAATGGACCTGAGACTGAAAAGATGCCGCGCTTTGTTGAAGCGGTACGCGGGAAAAAAATATCGGGAAATTCTTTTTTCGGATGAAAAAATTTTTACCGTAGAAGAGAGCTACAACAAACAAAATGATAAGGTGTACGCACACAGTAGTGAAGAAGCGAGAAACCGTATTCCGCGTATCCAACGAGGTCATTTTCCATCCTCGCTCATGGTATGGTTGGGAGTTTCTTATTGGGGCTTAATAGAGGTACATTTTTGTGAGAGAGGTGTAAAAACGAATGCAGTTGTGTATCAAAATACAGTCCTGACGAACCTTGTGGAACCTGTTTCTCATACCATGTTCAATAACAGGCACTGGGTATTCCAACAAGATTCGGCGCCAGCTCATAGAGCGAAGAGCACACAAGACTGGCTGGCAGCGCGTGAAATCGACTTCATCCGGCACGAAGACTGGCCCTCCTCCAGACCAGATTTGAATCCGTTAGATTACAAGATATGGCAACACTTGGAGGAAAAGGCGTGCTCAAAGCCTCATCCCAATTTGGAGTTACTCCAGACATCCTTGATTAAGGCAGCCACCGATATTGACATGGACCTCGTCCGTGCTGCGATAGACGACTGGCCGCGCAGATTGAAGGCCTGTATTCAAAATCACGGAGGTCATTTTGAATAAACTTTAGTGTCATAAGAATCTATGTTTTGTTAAGTTCATTTTGGTATATAAATGGTTACATAATGAATAAACTTCTTTCAATTATTTTATATTAAACATGTGACAGAATTAATGACCTGACTAGGTATATATGATATATATAATACCTTTAACGTGTGAAAAATATTGAGAAAGTAAATATTTACATTACCTAATAATTAAAAATCAACTGTTACAGTGTAGATAATAACTTTTATTTAATCTTCCATAAGCAAGCTCCTACATTGACAAATCTAGCTAGATTTTCAGCTATGAATTGTTTATATATAAGCTTTCAAATGGTCAAACTTTTATCTTGTTAACACATGGGCCCAAGAATGTATGGAAATGTCCCCATCTCCTTTGGCAGAGATTTTACCAACTTTACATATCCACAACGCGCCATGTATTCATTATGGTTTTCCTATTCCAATGAATGTACAAAAGATGCAAATGTATAATGTTTTTTTTTGAACCTAACTCAAATGTGTATACCTGCAAAATTCCACGACAAATAACTATAACAGTAACCCTTAAAGCATTATAACTGATTTTAAGATGCTTGGTTACATAATATAATTTCAACCTCTTTGCACCTCAAGTAACATAAAACAAAAGCCTATGCACAGTGATAGCATTGCTCTAGTGCGCTCATTCCTATTATTCAGGGCAATAATGAAATTGAGGAAAATAAAAAATAAAATCAGCATTACAAAGATCTACAGAACTCTGAAATTTCATACACATCATTTATGACCATCGATAATTGGTATGATAATATGATAATTTAAAATTCATCGACAGTTGTTGGTTCACAACTGTGCATTTTACACAAAAAAAAATTATTTGGCATTTACATATTGTCGCTAGCAGTTTTTGCAGACCGATACGACTCGGAGATTTTCAAGAAAAGAACCTACTCCTTTCTATAAAGCCGGCCATACAGGTGCAATTCCCCTGATGTTACAGTTGTTCATGGGAGATGGTGATCACGTACTAGTTGGTGAGTCGTATGTTCGTTTGTCCATAAAAAACATTGTTGCACAACATGCACAATTTCCTGATAACCACAATCATGATGATGAAAATCTTTGAACCGTTATCCTAATGGACCGACTCACACACGAAACTGATAACAAACGCGAGTAATTGATATATTGTTACTTATACTATATGTCAGAAATCTTTTAAACAAATTTTTAATAAAGAAAATTTGTAAAATTGACCATGAAAAGTTAAATGATTATAACATACATCAGGATCTGGTTCCTCCTTCTTAACAGGAGGTGGTTTTTCATCAAGTTGGTCTCCAATCGTGGCTGTACCACCACGAGATGCAGCCTCTTCCGTTTCTTTACGAAGCTTGAAAAACGTTTATTACAGTCAGTTAATAAAACATTCATAGGACATTCAAACTTATTAAAGATAGAGAAAAGTATATTATATAATAATTAATTGAGCAGTACTTTACATCAAAGTACTCCTCAATTAACGTGGATATATGTATGGAATGATGTTCGAATCTCGTATGGAGGAAACATTAATAAAAAAAATACAAAATGAGGGTACTTGCAGAATTTATTTCGCAGTTTCTGAAGTTCATTAAAAACATGGTTGATGTTTGACAAACGAAATTTTAGTCTTTTACATCTTAATCTTTCGGGGCGACAACGCATTTTGATTCTTAATCGGTGATAGATGTAGATGTCTATAGGCCATTTATGGACCATCGAGTGGTCTGTATGGTGGTTTGCTATCCTTAACTCTAAAAAAATATGATGATCCGTATCTCTGACACTGAAGTTGACCATAATTCCAATCCTTAAGCATACACATTATATTGGAAATGGGAAAGTTAAGATCAGTGAGTACATTTATTTGCACTATACACACACTTTGGCACTATAATAATATAATAGTATTTTTTCTGTTTTATTTAACAATTTAGGATTCGAGCAAAATCTTACCTTATTTAGTTCTTGGCTGGTGTCCTTATATTTTCTTTTATACCTTGACACTTCACCCTTCAACTGTTGGTTATGGTTCTGCAGTGAAGTAATTAAGTGCCTCATCTCTCTGTTGATGGGGCCCGTTTGTTCATTGGCAGCTAAGTTCTGCTCAAATTCTATCCTTAACATCTCATACTCTTTCCTCAATTGACCTAATACATCCTCCAATTGGATCATTTCAGCTCGTAGTGCTTTTTGTCTAGCTAATTCTTCACTCTGGAATAGGTATTAAAATCCATATCTTTAGTGTTACTACTATGAGCATAGTACTATATCCTTTTAAACTTACTATATACTTTAAAAAGGTAACCCTAAGTGCAGAAAACATTAATGAGTCGTTTACAGTCATAAATAAGGACACAGAAACATACGGACAACACTCAGACCGGTTTAATTATTTAAAGGCCTCTAAATCTTCTATTTTGAGAAAGTTAGGCTTGCAAACTGCAGGCATATGATAAGCTACTGTGCTACAGAACCTTCAAATCACTTTTAAAATATTTGTGTTCAAAATAATCTAGAATAACTAAACTAAACAATATTCTATAATACACTTAATCTTATCCATTGATTCAGTTGTGTGGTAAAAATAGTGGTGATATAGCCTTAGATGATAAATTGCACTGTCTTAGCGTAACAAAAGCCTATTCACTCTTACCTTGTAGTTGCCCAGATTGTTTGATTAGGACAGAAAGACAGACGCCAGCAAATTATTCTATTCCTTTGCTATACGCATTACAAAAGACCACGCAAATCGTTTGGTTCTAATGCGTGGAATGTCGTCAACAAAGGGGTGAAGACCTTTTTTTTTATAGGGTCTTCGAAAAGGGCAGAACAACGTCTGCCTGGGCAGCTATTTTATATATATATTAATAACATACTAATATGTATAAAGTTTTATTACTAGGAGCTAAGGTACTTTTTTACCTAAAGCCTATCAGGCTTTTTATCTTTGTCCTTACAGGGTACAATTCATTTGTGGTATTATTTCTAAAAGGACTTTAAGACAATTTGTCACCTTAATATTATTAGAAGAATAAACAAAATCATGCCAGCTATTTACTATCTGTCAAATAACTAACATACCTCCATCATTTCAATCTGCCGCATATGTAAGTTCTTCGCATTTTGTAACTGCAGACGTGTCTCATCAAGTGCAGTCTTCATTTGCATGGACTCATTGTACAAAACTGAGAACTGGCTCTGCAGGCATTTGTACTCTGTAGTCTCAACAATCACTGACTCTGGCAACTGTCGTATCTGTAGTAGAAAGTCACAACAATAACAAATCTCATTTAATTAATAGGATTATTTTTAGGGGCCTATAGATAGATAGATAGATAATACTTTATTGTATGCCAAAAAAATATCTGTCTATCTGGTTACTCTTACTTTTTCTGCCGCCAAATAGTATGCTACGTTCCGTTCTGAAGGGTAGATAGCCAATATAATTACGGTTTGTGAGGCGTTCTAACTTAGTCCTCAAAAGGTGACAACGCATTTGTATTCTTCTTTATTTTATGTTGGCTACATGTATTCATGAACTGCAAAAGCCACTTACTATCAGGTGGACTGCAAATTGATTTGTCACTTCAATTTTATAAAAATGATCATAGTTTATTTCAAAAATAAGCTTGAACATTTTCATATGAAAAAATATTTGTACAAAAATCAGAATATCTTTCTATTAAATTGCATAACTACTTTTGCGTAAATTAAAAAAGAAATTACTATGATAATTAATGAACTAAAATCCGCTTCCCTTTTCATGTGGCACTTAGCTAATTAATTTTAACATTTTTAATATATTTCCGCAAAGTAACACCTGTTTCTATTAACTATTTGGCATAAATGTCAATTCTAAGTTATAGTCAAAGAATAACTTGACAGTGTAGTGGCGGTGTAAGAATATCAACTACCCCCATATCGTTGGGCGGGTGTCGTAAGAGGCCACGGAGGGGAACAAACCAAGAGATTACCAACCCACCTGTCAAGTGGTTAGGAGGCAATCTATTCTATCGGAGGTGTATTATACTATATATTCAGAAATGATGATGAATGAATGTGTTTGCAAAACATGAAGTGCTTTTTTTATAGAAGAGGGGCAAACGAGCATGCGGCTCACCTGATGGTAAGTGACTATCGCCGTCCATGAACAACCGCAACACCAGGGGAATTGCCGATGCGTTGCTGACCTTTTAGAAAGGTGTAAGCTGTTTTCTTGAAGATTCCAAGTCGTATCGGTCCATAAAAATAGCTGGTAGTAATCGATTCCACAAGGAAGTTGTGCGAGGGACAAAATTCTTCTAAATCGCACAGTGGTCGACCGCCAATCATCCAGATGGTATGGATGGTAACGCGAGTTTTGTCGCGATGTGCGATGGTGAAATTGAGCGGCTGGAATTAGTCCGAACAATTTCTCAGAGCACTCCCCGTGATAGATGCGGTAAAATACGCAAAGAGATGTAACATCTCTACGCAGTGCCAGCTATAACAGTGCTAGCCAGTGCACACTATAACATTAGACACAGAAGATTATTCGGATGTTTTCCAGAGGACGAAAATTGGTCCAGGCATCATCACAACAGAAGTCATTCATCATTATATCACACCAATAATTACTATTATGGGAGAGATCATCGTGCAGTTATACTGTTTAATGGCTAATGAGAATGAGAACAATTATTCCATATAGTTATGTATAACCGCCACCACCAATGACCATTTAACAATCAACCATAAGAAACCAGCTAAGTAGTGGGTTTCAGGGTCTTTATATCCCAGCTCATATTAGAATAAACTAGTCTACCTAACCATAAAGACATTTAGGATCAAAATAGAAATACTCACATCCATCTTCAGCTTCTCAACTTCTTTCAATGTGTCTCTATGCTGGCGGTGTAAACGATCAAGTTCAGCGAGGCGGTTGTTGGCTAGTTCGCGTTGTTCCTCCAATTCGGCAGCCACATCTTCTAACTTAGCGGCCGCTGCGGCTGAGAGAGGCGTAGCCCCACCTGACCCTGTGCCGCTGCTACCAGCATTTGCACTGGCACCTGATTGGTGGTAGCTTTTGAGCTTTTCTATTGCCTCAGCCAGATGATTTTCTAATTTGTCATTTCTTGATCTCACCTGCAAAATTTAGCATGTTTGGTAAGATAATATAACTAAATCAATATCAATGTCTATTTAAATCCAGACTTTCAAACTGGGAAAATTATGGAATTTGTTATGGTTTATGATAAAAAATAAATATTAATTGGACCTTCATTAGCTCATACTGCAAATCATCAATCTGATTCTTTAATTCTGCATTCTCTGTATCTCGACTGTTAACAGCATCTTGTAATTGTGCTACACGGAGTGTCATCGCATGATGACTTTCATGTAATGTAGTGCATAAGGCTTGTAGACGACGGTTTTCAGCTGTCACTTCTTCGTTTGTCGCACGAATGACTTCATCCAAGGATGGCGCGGGTGTTCCTTCTGTAATAAAATATGTTAAGTGCAGGTGAAATGCCTATATTCTTGGATATTTAAGTAAAAAATCACAATAACTGTTAATTTAATTCGCAAAGAAAAAATACAGCGTGACAAGAGGTTTTAATATTTTTTTTTTAATTGAACAAAATTGTATTTTTGTCAACCATCAATCTTTGCCATATTTTGCAAAATTTATCCAAACCGGCACAAGATTTTTAAATAGTTTTTAAACTAAAAAGAAGGTCTTTAAAATATTAATATTTTTGATTGAGTTTTATTTTTCTTACTAGTTTTACTCGAGAAAATATAATTTTTCCACAAAATTGAATATATTCGCGCGAGCATGCCTGCTTCGTCGCCCTGTAATCACCCGCGAGCTTTGTCACAGTCAGTTTTTGGACATAGTCGAGGGGACCGCGCGTCGGTGTTAGAGCTGCTTAGTTCAAATATATTTTAGTTCTTTAAGAGTTTATACTCAATTATGAATATTTTTATGAACAGAAATACTTAATTTAGTTAATATCTGTACTTTGGTAACTGTAAATATTGTTATCTAAACAAATAAATTTTTAAAGTTTCCAAAGAAGAAATTTTCACAGCGACGTTGATAAGTGAAATTGAAAAATGCATTTTTATATAATTTAAATATGGAACGACCAAAATGCTCTTGTTACTTAGATTTTGATAGTTTTTAAGACCTATGTAATTTTATTGTTGCATATTTTCATTAATTAAGTGATATTGAATTTTATAATTATGTATTACAATAAAACGCTGTTTTATGAGTATGACTTTTACGACTTTTATGACTTTTTTATGAGTATGACTGTTTAGTGTATGATCTTCGATGAGTGTAAAAGTTATCAAAGATAATAAAAATGGAAGAAAGCTTATATTACCTTCTCCCTCACCCTTAATGGCCCTCCAAATCTTATCATTTCTTTGCTGTAACCGATCAAATGCTTGCAAAACTTTAGCCACTGCTCTTTTGCTAACTTGCACTCTGTTTGCTAACTGGGCATCCAACTCCTCCTTGTCCCAAGTTGACAACTGCATTAAGAATGAAGTGGTTGCTTCATTCTCATCTACAACACAGAAATATGAAGTATACCTAAAATACAACACCTACCCTTTAAATTTATTTTTATACTAACTTTTACCTGAGATTCAGTCCGAATAGAACTTAAGCAAATAAAGTTGCATAATATATATAAGTAATAGTGGTCTGTTCAAGTATCGAAAAACCTCTCTAAACTCAGTTTTTACTATCTTAAAAACTATGTATGATACTGATAAGGGAAAATGTTAAAAATAAAAATTGAGGTTCTATTAAATAATTTCACAAAAAAATAAAACGTAAGGATCTATAATTCCAACTTATCCTTTGACATTATGGGATAAAATAAATCATTCCTCACATTGCTCTCTATCTGTTCACTGTTGATGAAGTTTCATCACAAATGGTTCAGTCATTTCAAATTCATTATTTATTATATATATTTACAATTAATCCAGAAAGACTTCTTTAAAGAATAAGGGTGACAAATGAGCATACAGTCTGCCTGATGTTAAGTGGATGTTAACCCATAGACATCTACATTTATCCTCAATTAAGAATCAAAATGCAGATGCATTGTCACCCCTGAGCACTGAGATGGAATGCCTCATTTCCAGTAAAAAGGGTCTCCAGTTCTCTACACTCACCATACGAAACATAGCAGCATTGAGTTGCTATATAAGCTGGTATTCTGTGAGAGTGTGGTCCTGCCCAGGTCGAGCCGACCCACTCGTGCTGCAACCACAATATAGTTGCAGCATGGCTCTACCACGTAAAACTGACAGGTAGACAAAATTTTTTTTAGTACCAGGACTATTTGTATTATATTTTTATTTGTATATCTCTATGCCTTTAATACTTTGTTGTAGCCTACCTGTGTGTTGATTTTATATTAGCATAAGTGTTACATTGGCTTTGAATGGGTTAGGACAAATGGTTACATTAATGTATTTGTGTTATAATATGTCCTGATGAATGCTTCCAAATATCATAAGTTGTCACTGTTGCATAAGCAAAAGATTTAAATTCATTTTAGTAATAAGCCCATCTGTTACAAAGTAGGTATATTATTGATGATAATTATTTTACTTCAATGATAATAATATTATAAATATACTTATATTATTAAAATAATGCAGTTTGAAGTAACATTATTATCGTCAATAATATACCATAGATATACAATACAATAATATAATATAGAAAGATATGGAGTTATGCTCAAAGTACCTTTGCATAGTAAAAGTCAAAATGAGAATATTCACAATAGAATTTGAGTAAATAACATAACCCCACTGATCAGTAAGCTGAAGTGGCAATAGGCCATCCATATAGTTCAAAGAACCAACATGTAAGTTAAAAGTAGGCAGATTTAGGATGTTGATGGCTAGTGGCTCAGAACCATGTTTTATAGCATTCCTTAAGGGAGGCCTATGTTCAGAAAAGGGCTGTACTAATACTGATGATGAAGTAACTATGAATGGATGATTACTCTTATTTTCTGATTCATCTGCAGTTTCAGCATCAAATCGCTGCAGCAATACCCTGATGTCTTCATTCAATAAATTCCAGTAACGGTTAACAACACATAAAACTGCATCATCCTGTGTCTGACGCTTCTCCAATTGTTCAATCCTTGCTCTTAGTTCAGCTTCACACCGGTGTCTTTGCTCTATTCTCTAAAACGTAAATATTATATGTTAATTATATACAAAGTAACCTACTTGTAATATGATCAGAAATCTTGTGTTAAATTTAATGTAAATTAAGAATGTTAAACTTTAAAAAATATCTCCTTATAGTTTAGAGGTTATCTAATGAAAGGTAATTAAATTTTATTGCATGAATATTCCAATACATAAACAAAGTTATTCTTTTAACAATATCAAAAAGATTTTGTTACCTAAAATAACATTTACTGGTCCCATTAGATTTCACAAAAACTACAAACAGCTGATTATATTTGGCATATAAACTGTTCTAAGATATAAAAAAAATTGGAGGAATGTGAAAACGGTGCATTTTGTATTTAATCACCTGAGCCAATTTCTTATTTTGAAATTGAAGGACTTTAATGTCCATTTCTTCAAGTGTGGATACTGGTCCAATGAGATGAGGTTCAAAATGAACCTTTTTGATCGGTGGTTGATTGCTGCCATTGCCACCATCATCTGCTGACCGCTTCGACATCCTGAACTGTAAATAATAATAAGTAATTCACAGATTTTTAACAAAAACTTCTTACAAGTTATTGATTTCTATAACCCTGCTAAAATTGTAGGAAATATAAAATCAGTCAATACTTTGAACAACACTACATTTGTATTTAGTAGGATAATATACCTACCTGTTTGTCAATATTGACAATTCATTAATTGTTTTATTACAAAATTGTAGTAAATGAAAGATTAAACGTAGTATAGACGAATATTTCTAACATTTTCTCAAAATATGTAAGGTGTATCATAAATATTAAGATATTTTTTACTAAAATATACACCCAAAATCACCTTAGCCAACTAACCAACTTTTCATAGATTAAAGAGTTTAGCTAGTGCTGCCAGATGCCACTTGCCCATAGATAAATTAATATGCACTTGCCTTAGGAGTGAGTGGGAGTGAGACAATTATATCATAACAGGAATAAACAACAAGTTTTTGAAATAAATAGGATGGAGCCGGAGTATGTATCTAAAAATAAATAACTGTTTCTATTTTGGCACTCGTAGAACAGAAACTTTCTGTTCTACGAGTGCCAAAATAAACGTGCGAAAACATGCTCAGGTTGTAACGACTGTAATATAATAAATTCTATGTTCTTGTTTAGAGACGATAAAGAGAATTTGTGGTACGATTTAGCAGTAAGCATGCAGTGATAGTTTGACATCAAAAATAACAGGGACAGGACAGACGTAACACGGATACTTGGAATAGTTCAAGTAATGTTTCCATGAGACATGTGACATGTGTCATTTCGGTCATTTGACATTCGGAATTTTCATCTAAACTTAACGTATACGCAAAATTTTCGCTCCATCGAGAACCTAAAAGTTGGTGAAATTTCAATTTCAATTTTTTTTGCGTGATTATAGGTGAAGGTATTATATGCGTATTAGAAATAACTATCATTATGATTAATGAACACTGATATTTTGTCTATAATGAGTTTTTCAAAAAAGTTATTTAAAAATATTTATTATAAAGAACGAAATTAAAAGTCCGTGGGAACCTTGTAAATCTTTTATTGAATAGCTAAATCTATTTGTAAATTTGGTATAACAATGATCCTGCAGTGGGTCAACGCCTTCCATTCTCACATCTTCATCAGAATCCATGCTGGTCTTCATCAGAAGACTCGGATGTGTTGGCCTGTGACATTAATTATAAATTTATCCATTTAAACTTGCACCTTTTGTATTCGTAATGGTCTTTAAGCTACTATTCAACGTTGTTCTGCCATATTTAAAATCAATATCAGCTTTCAATTCCAACCAAAGTTTATTTATGGCAGGAATCTCTTTCTTCACAACGTCAAACGATTGATTTAAATGCCTTATAGCGCCACGTATGAAAATCGTCTAAATCATAATTTTTTTCTCCGGTTCCTAGTTTTTCCCGGAGTCAATTTTAGAAGATGAAGCTACTGCTACATTATGTACCCTCGTGAGTTATTTGGGTGATGTTGAGTTCATAAACGCCTAAAACATAATAAAAACAATGCATTATAAATACATGATATTAATGACACGAGGAAACTTAAAACGAACAAATCGAGGAAAATTAGGGAGTTTTATTTGTTATGGCAGCCCTAAAAATTACCTGTGAAATATGAAACGTGAGCTCTAACTTTGGAAAACGGTACTGTAGGCCCGTTATTGTCTCTTTCTTCTTCACAAGCAAGTTTGACCTTCAAGGTAATGTCCCTGCCAGAAATTTAAATCACTTTTGGCATAATGATGGCGATTATTTACTGCAAAAACGAATAAAAACACGACACCTAACAATCTGTTTTGACACCTGCCATAAACAGTAAGATGGCGGCAAACGATTAGTTCCAATTTTGACCGCGCGCACTATATTGATGAATGCAGATTTTTAACTTGTAATCTGTGATCGACTGTTTTCCCGCGAATCGTAAATGTAATTTTATAATGGTCGTCACATACGGTCAGTTAAATTGATCAGTTTTACTGACGTACATCCAAACACTGACCGTGAGTGTGAAATCATAAGTTGAAATTTTTAACTTACGACAACCACTGATATAAGAAAAATAGAGAATAAACAGTAAATTGCATATATATTTTTTGATTACACAAATATCATGCAAATATGAACCTTGCCAACAAAAATATATCTGTCTCATAATATCATGTACACGTTATGATTTTCAAATGTAAAAAAAGATAAGTACATATCTTAGACTTCAATTTTCTGTTGACAGTTTTCATAATTTCACCAAGCTCCACCTTGAAGCATGATGCCATTTTAGGATGATGTTCATTTGTGGTAGTTCGTCTGTTATCTAAGCCTTGTTCGGAGTTATTTTTCAGTGTTACAGTGAATTTTGACTATTTTGGAGCTTTTTTGTTCATTAGTAAAGGGTAATTGAGCAAAAACAACATGACAAAGTGTTGCATCAATGGATGTAATTATTTTCCATAATTGTGTATATTTTTCGTGTGAATTGGGTTTCGTGTTCATGTTATGGGTTCTAAACCGTGTTTTCCGCTATTATATAGAATTTCCAATGACTTATTATGTAAATTTAAACAAGTATACATTTTGATTGTTTACATTTTTACATAGTGTTGCCCTTACGTGCTGTCATGTTTTGAAATTATCGATATAAATTTTAACAATAATATTAATGTAGTCCTATGATCAAATAACGTTTTAGATACGTAAACTATATATTTAATCAAACGATCGATTGAGAGCCTTTCATTTAAGAAAATGACTTGAAAATAGTTAGTGTAAATCATAAATTTTCTATAATAGTTTTTTCATCAAAAGGTTTGATGATGTTAAGATTATTTTTGATTGGTACTTAAGGGTGCATAATTTTTATTTTAGGTTGCCAAAATGAAGGCCTTCAAAAATTGTGGATTGATAATATAGGCCAGGAAAACATAAAACCTGCAGTAGTAAGAAGAATATGCTCCTTGCATTTTGAAAAAGAATGTATAAATAGAACGCTGGATGTAGTTCGGCTTAAGGGTGATGTGGTTTATGTGTCTAAAATAAATTTTCTGACTAAATAATATTATTTCGTCACGAATAAATGATTTTAATCAGTATACATTATTGTTATTTTATTTATTTTTTAATCCTCACTCTCTCGTTTACCTCCAGTATCCACCACTAACTACGCTACTAGTGGAAGTCAAAACAACTTGCCGGTTGTAAACACTATAAAATTTATATTTTGTGGTGTTACACAAATGGGATATAATGAGAAATAAGTATGGAAGTGGAAGTCTGAAGTGGTGCAGCCACCCCTATTGATCGAATTGTTGCATGGAAATTGGTTGTCATATGGTATGAACATGGGATGCTGAAGATTGAGGAATACGTTAGGATAGTTAAATAATTAATGGATTGTGTGAACGGTGATATAGTTAGAAAGAGGCTGCTCAACTCGATTCGATTACTAAGATAAATAAATAAATAATCTTTATTATCAAAAAAAAAGAGAGATGACGGCTAGTAACTATGTATGAAAGAATACATGCTCCATAAACTTTAAATAAATCAAGATAAAGGTCAGTCTACTGCACGTTCATGGTGACTTGAACAGGTAACCGACCATTACCTCGAAAGAAAGGTGTTGTCTTTTTTTTTTATAAGATAAGGGTGACAAACGAGCACACAGTCCACCTGATGGTAAGTGGTTGCTGCGGCCCATAAACATCTACATCTATCCTCTATTACAAATCAAAATGCAGATGCGTTGTCACCTGTGAGGACTAAGATGGAATGCCTCATTTTCAGTAAAAAGGGCCTCCGGCCACCTGCACTCACCAAGCGAAACGCAGAGGTAAACCTCTACTTCACGCTGGTATTCTGTGAGGTCGTGGTACCACCCCGGTTTGAGCCGGCCCATCCGTGCGACAGCAAAAACTGCCGCGTGGCTCTACCACTGTTACCACTGTTGTCGAATCTTTATGGCGGCTGGGAAGTTAAGTACGAGCGCTAGTCCGTGCAGATATAGTTGAAAGATAACTTGATGGTGTCTCAGATCATTGTACGTAAAGCGAAGCGTGAAGGTACAGGACTTGCGATCGCAACTAACTTCTCAGCCGCTATAAAGTCTATATATATGATATAATTCACGCAACCTGGACGCATACCGTGGAGGCTGGTTCGGTGTGGTGCAGGAAAAAACCACTGGGAGAAATTTAGGGGAGACTTCTGCCTAGTAGTGGGACAGCATGGGCTGGACAAAAAAATCATACGAAGCCTAATACATTGCCTATAGTGGTGGTTTCGTTAATCTCTGCAGAAGAGAAAAAAATGCATGCATCGACTCAGGGACACACGGATGGAGTGCCTATGTTTAGATTGCCGTGGTTACGAAAAAACTATTGGCTCGTTGCACGAACTCAGTATAGTCTTCTGGTGCACGTCATATACGTGTTCTGAAAAGAAAGGAGTTAAAGCTCCAATCTAGTGCTCTTTCCTTGATCTCTTCCCTCACTTTTGACTCTTGCTTCCCCATATCTTAAAGCAATTACAGTTTTAAAATTTCCTATTCTGAGTTGAACGTAAGATTTATTTATTTATTATCTCAATACAACTATTATTACAGGATTAACCCAATGCAATTGTGTAGTGATCTAATATTTGTTTATTTAATATATACCTATGAGATGGACAATACGTCATAATTTCATATATTTGTCATAATTTTAATCTAAAGTATATTCGAGTAATTTTGGTGCAACCTCTCAAATATATGGGAATTTACCCCATAGGTTTGTGAGGCTTGAGCCAAAATTACTCGAATAAGCCTTAAATAAAAAGTTTAAAGTTACAGAATACAAAGGTTTGAAATTCCCGCTAAAAGTTTTATATGGGCGTCCACCGTAGCGCTTTTCGTATACACACATAAACACGTGTTTTCGTTTTTTAGTAGGTACGAAGTTGGCGTTCTTCTCTTGTTAAAGAGAAGAACGCCAACTTGTGTTCTGTGGTCAGTACGCAACACAGAGTACCTTTATGGTACGCAACGTCACGTCTTACGGAGAAGTGCTCACGAAAAATTGTAAAAATTACCATTTGTGTTGTAAGATATTGTCACAACGATGGTGATAAACATAAAAGAAGTGATGATATTACATTTCACATATAAGTTTATACATTTAATTCACTATAAGTATTAAGTACGTAAAACTAAAAAAATACTTACCTAAGCTCTCATAATACAAATGTTGCTAGTTGTGGGGAAAAAAATCACAATTTTCTTTTAAAAATATTTATTTTCTATTTGTGTTTAAAACGTTTAATCGCAACGCTCTGTGTAAAACTCAAATGTTTATATAAAGACACCTACTTCTTTAAGTGTTAACATTATATTAACAATGGGTGCCTATTTAAAACTAATACGGAGTGATCAGCTAATCGCTATTTGTCGACGCCATTTTAGCGCAACTATTTTATTTTAATTGCTTTGTTTATTGACTACGGAATAAAAACTTTTTTATTTACAACATCATAAGATTATTAATAAGAACGCCTTTACTAACCAGATGTCACTTTACACCCAAACATTAACCAGATGCTACGTTAGACCCAAACAGCTTATTTTAACCGACTCCCAAAAAGAAAGGTTATCAATATGTATGTACACTGATTTCTAAACTTGATCAATTCGTATATACATGCTGAAATATTAGTGGTTGTTGTCCCGCAGCCAAATTATACTGTCTCGATAGTAGAGTCAATTTATTAAATTAAAAAATATTACAGTTAAAAAAGGGCAGATTTACAATAGTAATACCTCACAAGCTATTCGGGCGTCTAAACTAGTTTATGTCGTATCACTACGCTTGAGAGTTCATGTTATGAGCATTTAATAGTGGCCCTTCACTGTGTAGGAAGCGCGCGGTAGCACGTGCGATAGACGTAACTACATTACGTCCAGCGAATTTTTTTTCAGACTTTATTATAGTAATTCGGTATAAGCTAGCCTGCACGCCCGACCTACTTGCGAGATATTGCTATTGGTTTGAGATCGCATTCGAGTTTTGTTTTTCTCGATTGTAAATCTGCCATTTTTACATCCTAATAATTTTATTTTAATAAATCTATTGTACGACTAAGGCAAAATCATTTTACTTCGGGAAAACAACCATTAAAATTTCAGCGTGTATTGGATCAATCTGTGTGTATATGATGGTTCGCACGAGCACCTCCCTGGTTGGGCGCGCTCGTTGTGATGATTTTTTTATAGCATAGGGTGACAAACGAGCACACATTCCACCTGCTGGTAAGTGGTTGCTGTGGCCCATAGACATCTACATCTATCCTCAATAAAGAATCAAAATGCAGATGCGTTGTCACCCGTGAGGACTTAGATGGAACGCCTCGTTTCCAGTAAAAAGGGTCTCCGGTTCTCTACACTCACCATACGAAACACAGCAGAGTTAAACTGCTATTTTACGTTGGTATTCTGTGAGAGCGTGGTTCTTTCCCGGTCGAGCCGACCCATTCGTGCTACAACTATACAGTTAATATACCTGCAGCATGGTTCTACCACGTGAAATTTCAATTCTGTTCGGTGCTTCAACGTGAAGTTCTTCAGCAGTGGTCCATGGCCTGTCGTAATTCTATGTCTGCTCCATGGAAGTTGGTCCCGTTGTTCTAATAGATAACCCTTGGACACCCGCGCCTTGCTGCCATACGTCTTAGTGTCATAATCGCCGAGTTCATGGTTAGGCTATACTGTACTGAAGGTGTCGTTAAACACGTAAATAACGCCACTCATCTCTTTTCGTGCCGCCGCCCCACAGCTACTGACAGCGGCCTGAAATAGTCGATTTCGGTGAACGTGGACGGTCGCGCGAACGCCCCTAACCTCACGTGTAGTAGATCCTCTATGCCCACTGGCCGTGGTGCTGCCTTCAGTACTCTGCAACGCAAGCACCTTCATTCATACGCAGATTGTTGACCACCCTTTCTCTATTGGCATGGCTTGCGTCCTGGTGTGCCTTTTCTACGAGTAGTTTCACAAACTGGTGTTGACCATCTAGGACGACTGGTCGATTCATTTGGTCGTCCACACTGGCTGTATTTATCCTTCCCCTGGCTCGTAGTATTCCATCTTCTATTATTGGTTCAAGTTTCCTTAGGTTGCTGTCGTTGACCAGGTTTTTTTTCTGACTGAGTCGATTGATGTCGTCAATGAAACTTTCGTGCTGACTGCACTCTATTCATAGCCGCTCTGCCTTCTCAATGTGTTGAAGGGTCAGTTCTCGAGCCCGTCCTCGCATGCCGTGGCTCGTATTAACTTTTCATAGGAAGAGAATCTCCTTATGTCTGGCAGGTGTGGTGCATCCTTTACTTAACATTCCTCTTTATATAGAAATGCAGGATCGGTGAACCATTAGTCGTCCTCTTGCTTGGTTGCGAAGTTCACGCGCATTGCTTGATCTTCTATGTTCTGTGCAGTCGGTATACATCTCCATTGATCGGGTGAAGTCTTCTCTGCTATTTTCCTGGGTCTGTGCGCAACGTACTTAACGGTTACGCGCTGTGCGGTCACTTCATGTGTACCTTATCTTCCCTGGCTTATTCGGATTCCTCACAGCGAAATGTGGCGGGTACCAACTTTTCGGATCTTCCTTTTCAGACCCGTTGGCATCCTCGGCGTATTCCTTCTCCAGGAGGTTGTCAATTTCCGTAGTGTAAGCATTCCTAAACTCCCATGACTGATCCATTTTTCTTTCAATTGCTCGGAGTCTTTGTGCTGCCATCTCATAACTGGGTGGCATCTTGACGTCGTCATCCCTCCGTGGCAGCTCGACCTGGTACTGCTCGCTCACCTTCTTGACGGTACGCTGGAATATGTCAACAGCGCTTTCCTCCTCCCTCCTTGGTCTGCTATTGAGCGAGATCAATCATTCAATAAGATCAGCCCAGCGCATTATGCATGTCCTGTACGGGACTATCTAAATGATGAATTTCCTGATAAATTCATTGGCCGTCTTGGTACAATTGCGTGGCCACCTCGCTCTTCAGATTTAAACCATCTTGATTTTTTTTACTGGGGTTGTTTGTTTATAAGACCAAATTTATGCAAAACCTATTCAAAACATGATCGAACTACGCCAGAAAGTTAGAACAGCTTCTGCAAATATTAATTTAAAAAGATACAGAAGATTAGTCAAGCGATCTTTTAAAAAAAGATGTTCATGCTTAAGGCAATCAATTTGAAAATGTTTTCTCTTTTTACGGAGCAATAATTATCATCGTAATGTACCAGTGGTTAAAAGAATTCCTATAGATGCGAGGATGCAGCTTGCTAAAGCATTGTTATGATCTATTCAAAATTGTTTCACTAATAGTGAAAAGAGTTGGAAAAGTTTTTTTTCTTATACCGCCATATTCGTCGAACACGTCGGACTCGGTATCTTACTCAATGCGTTGTCACCTCTGAGGTTTAAGATGGAACCTCTCGTATGCAGTAAAAAGGGTCTGCGGTTCTCTACACTCACCATACGAAATACGGCAGCATTGAGCTGCTATTTTACATTGGTATTCTTTAAGTATTTTCGTGCATTCGCATTTTCATTTTGATAAAACAATAAATAAATCAATTACGTCTCAACTAGAAGAGACATCTTTTCAAAATTTAGATTACCCAATAAATATTCCTTTATCTTGACCTCGAAGAAAAATATCTGGAAGTCACGTTCGACGTCCGCATGAGTTTTCCAGATATTGTCCTTCCCAAGAAATGGGGCAGCCGTATAAGGAAATAATATCTAGTTTTGCTTTTGGTCCTCGAATCTTCTTTGGTGTTGAATTCCATTGAAAGTATATTGCTACAATCTATTCGGGATTCACTTCAATTCTCCATAGGCGGAACCATTCGCCTCAGCGATTGGCAGCTTTCTGGAGTTTCAAAGTGAGACTATTCCTATTATAATCGGATACATAGAGCGCCGTATCGTTGGCGAAGAGAGGTGTTTACTACTGGGTCCTTAGGGATGTCACTCGTGAAAAGTATGAAGAGAAATGTAGACAGGACGGAGCCTTGTGGGAACCCAGACTTTAGGAAACGTTTCGTAGAACGGGTTCCTTCCACTCGATAGCGAAAGGAGCGATTTATAAGGCTCGGATGATGTGTACAAGCCTATAGGGCACGTTTAGTTTATACAGCTTGTAAAGCAAGCCATCGTGCCAGACCTTATCAACGCCTTTGCGACATCGAAGAAGAGGGCTCTCGTGTTTCAACACTATTTCTTTGTCGGGTGGTGATTAAAGCCAGACAGAACTTATTCTGTTAGATGATGAACTTGGTGAGTGCATTAATGTTCAGCTCTAAAGCCAAATGCTCATCGGGGAGAAGTTTGTAAGTTACAGTGAAGTGGCTTAGGCGCTTTTGAATGATGCACTCGTATGCAGTAAAAAGGGTCTGCGGTTCTCTACTCACCATACGAAATACGGCAGCATTGAGCTTAGAATATACTTAATATAATTAGCTTTAGAATATACCCAATGTGTTGATTAGACTTATGGGGCTGTAACTGGTGGGTTGATTGCGCGGTTTCCCCGATTTTGGGATCCCTTTTACGTCTGCTTCTTTCCTGATATCCTGGAAAGAGAAAATCGTAAGAAGCACGTTGAAAATTCCTACGAGGAGGTAAATTACCGGTGCCGGAAGAGATTTGATCACCTTGTTGCTAATGCCATCTAGCCTAGGGGCTATTATATTCTTAAGGCTTTTTATGGTTTCTGTGACTTCGTCTACAGTCAGAGGATCGAGTGGTTCGTCCGCTGGTGGTAACGCAGTCCTACATTCGACTTCCGCTTCTACCTCTAGTAGGTGAGCGCGATCTGTTGGTACGCTGGGTGGGGTGCACTGGCTCTCTTACTGTCAGCTAGGCTTTCGGCTTTTTCGAAATTCTCTACGGCGAGATCAGGTTGGTCTAGCCTCACGTGAGGCGGCATGGGAGGTGATTTCTCTGTTTTAGAGCTCTAGTCAGCTTTCAGAGAGCGTCTTGAGATGGGTCTATTCCTTCTAAGAGGTTTTCCCATTTATCGTTTCTAAATTCGGCTATCCATTGTTTAATCTCGTTTTGTAGAGAACGTAGCTAAATTTTGTTATTTTCCGCGCGATAACGGTCATAAGATTTTAGCGCGGTGTTCTTTGCTCTAATCAGTTGTCGAATATCTGCCGGAAGCTTTGTGTACCGATCACTCGACACTCGAACCTAACGGGAGCATTCTTCGACCGCTAATCGCCCCATTGGCTTTTCCAGCGAATCTATCTTGTCTGGTTTTTTACGTGGTAGAGCCATGCTGCAGCTATATTTCTCGTATAGTCGTAACACGAATGGATCGGCTCGACCGGGGAAGGACTACGCTCTCACAGAATACCAACGTAAAATTGCAGCTTAATGCTGCTGTGTTTCGTATGGTGAGTGTAGAGAACCGGATACCCTTTTTACTGGAAACGAGGCATTCCATCTCAGTCCTCACGGATGACAACGCATCTGCATTTTGATTCGTCATCGAGGATAAATGTAGATGTCTATTGGCCACAGCAACCACTTACCATCAGATGGGCTGTGTGCTTGTTTGTCACCCTTATCCTATAAAAAATGGTGTCTAAATGCTGGGAGTTCGTAGACTCGAGTTTACGCCAGTCCACGATGTTTTTGGTCTGAGGGACCTCATGTGCCGACTTGCCCAGTAGTAATACGACCGGCCTGTGATTGGAGATTAATTCGATGAAAGTTTCGATCGAGTAATAGTAAGCCGGATATATTTTATATAATAGTAAGCTGGATAATACCTAATAGTAAGCCGGATATATTTTAGTAAAGCTGCATTAAAGACGTCCGGATGTTGATATATAGAAAAGGGATAGCGAGTTGGACTCTCGGGAGCGATAACGTCGAATTTGAGTTTATCCGTGAGGTCGCATAAAACGTTTCCGTTTCGATTATTAACGTTAGAATCCCAACTAACGTGTTTACTGTTTAGGTCTCCCGCGATTAATACGCTGGGGCCTAGATCTAATAGAGCCGAGATGTCGGTTTTTATTATATTATTCAGGTTTCAGCAGTGGCTGAAATGCAATTATGATGGGCGGATGGCACGTAAGTGCTATCCTGCAAACCGATGCTTCTAAGTTAGCTAGCGGCGGAGTATTTATCGGTACAGTGTGCAAGGACCTTTTATAGTAGATCAAGATGCCGCCTTTAAGTCCGATCTGCCTATCATTTCTTACTAAGGTATAATTCGCTATTTTGGGATCGGGCATACTAGGTTTTAAGAAAGTGTTTTGCACTAGCATGATGTCGACATCATGGTCGAGTAATAATTTAAAATTAAAAATGTTGTACAGCCGACTTCAATATAAGTTATTAAGAATAACTCAAAAACTATTGGTCTGACCTTGATCAAATTCATATGGGACCACACGAGAAGTACCAGCTTTCAAACAAAAAAAGAATCATCGAAAGCGGTCCACCCAGTAAAAAGTTATGAGGTAACACACATAAAAAAACATACAGTCGAATTGAGTACCGTCCCCTTTTTGGAAGTCGGCAGAAAAGTACATGATTTCTTCCTTTTGATCTCTGCTACCGTTTACGTTAAAGAACGCGACAGTCAGAGAGCTAGGTTTGGTTCTACCTGTATTTTGTACTGCCATTCTGATTTATAAAACGACTCTATTACGAAAAGTCAGCAGCCAAGGTTGAAGAGGTTTCCGAGCCTGGAGAGGGCGCTGGCCGTGAGGCGGCCACGCTTACTTTCGCCGGGGGCTAGACCCATGCGTTTGTTTTAGGTGCTGAAGGCACCGGAGTACTTACGCCTTGCCCGGAAGTCCCTTTAACGGGGGCGCGTTTGACGATAGCCTAAGAGGGCGCGAGTTGGGACACCGAGATCGGTGTGCCTCCGTGCCTTTTCTTGCGCAGCGAAGTGGGACACCCGACACGGGTCGGAGGGTCTACCGACTCGGGCGTTCGAGTGCACTGTGCCGTGATTGCCTAGACACTTAACGCATTTAGGCCGAGCGAAAAAGGTTTTGGCCGAATGGCCGTAAAGTTGGCCTCGGTGGCATTGGCCAACTCCTTGAGCTATTTATAGAACTATTTCGAGCTTTTTCTTGGGGAGTCCGCGAACGACAATGCTGAGGTTACGCGAGGGAGTAAGTGTGAAAAAAAATTGACTGCCTCGTTGGTCTAGTGGTTGTAGTAGTGCGACTGCTGATCATGAGGTCCCGGGTTCAAATCCCGGGTCGGGCCAAAATCAGTTATTGAGTTTTTCCATCAAGAAATTCTCAGTAGTTGCCCGGAGTCAGGAAGTTGGTGGTGTTTCACCCCCGTGCCTCGGAAAGCACGTAAAGCCGTTGGTCCTGCGCTTGATCTCTCTCCGGTCGTGTCGGTGTACCGTCCCATCGGGCTATGAGAGTGAGGGAATAGAGAGTGCACCTGTGCTTACGCATACACTTGGGCACAATAATCCTGTCCTGCGCCGATGGCTAGTCTCCGTTGAGACTGGCCGACGTGGCCGAAATTCGGTCTGGAGGACATTATTATTAAGTGTGAAAGCTCAGTTTCTAAGCTATGCGCGGTTAAAGCGCCGAAGTCATTCGTCGTCGAGTCGGGGATGCGTATGTCGTGACCACCGTTGTGGACTTGGGGCGGCGGCTTTTCCTTGCGCTCAGAGGTCGGTTTCGTGTTCGCGATTTTGAATGTTTTAGGGCGTCCTCGTTTTAGTCGAAGTGACGTTAGGGGACGAAGGGGCCGAGTGAGGCTCGTCTCCCTTTTTTGCGGCGGAGCGCTTTCCATTTTGTCCGAGAACGAGGGTGAAGCCGTTGTCTTCGGACTTGGCGGGTTTGATTGCGCCAAACTTCATCTCGGAGCCCGACTCAGCGTCTGAGAACGCCGGAGAGGGCTCACGTATGGAGAACACAGAGCGCGGGGAACGCGGCGTCTTAGATAATGTCTACGGACACGGGGGTCGCAAGTCCAGTGCTAGGCGATATCGGATCGTCGATACGCACGGTCGGACCGTTCAGCAGCGGGCATGTTTCGCTGTCCTGCTGTCTCTATCATCTAGAGTAACAAACGTGCTCACAGTCCACCTAATATTAAGTGGATATTGTGGGTCATAGACATCTACATCTATCCTTGATTATGAAACAAAATGCAAATGCGTTGTCACCCTTGAAGACAAAGACAGTATGCTTCATTTCTAGTAAAAAAGCTCTCCAGTTCTCTACTCTGACCATACGAAGCACATCAGTATTAAGCAGGTTTTTTAGTTTTGTTAGTTTACGCTGGTATTCTGTGAGAGCGTGGTACTTTCTCAGTTGAGCCGACCCATTGTTGGTACAATCATAACATAGCTGCTGTGTGGCCCTACCACGTAAAAAGTTGGATAAGAAATTCACGTTCGCCTGAATCTTGAACTTCGTGTTATTCGTGTTTTGTGCGTATTTACATACAAAATAAATAACGGGTTCGTACGGTCAAACTCGATTTCAATACCAAAGAAAGAGAAATCATTTTATACTAGTCTATAAAAACATATATATATTTATAAGTATTTTTTTTTGTTAACCCATTCAATGCGGCTCGAAAAATCGCCTTTATTACGCAGGGGCGGGCGGTTCAAAGAGCTAACTCCGATAGGCGTCGGACGCATCTCATATTTAAACACTTTGACACCGATCGGCGTTTCCCGCTCATGAAAATATTCTTGCTTGTGTAGACAGAATTTTAAATATGACCAGGGATTGCAAACATTTTTTCTGATTTTTTTTAAAGTTAAAAATACTTTTAATAATAGTATTTAGTCTACTATTTTAAATGTATTAAGTTATAATAAGTAGTGTTTTTAATTAGTAGTTGAGAGGAAGAGAGGGGTTTTAAGTTACATACTATTTCTAGTGCAGCGTAATTTGTTTTGCTTAATAATTAATAATGACTTTCTCTTGGTGGTCTTGGAAGGTGAGGCTCGACCATCGTCACAGAGTTTATTGAGTGACGGTGTGAGAGAATTTGGTTTGCTAAAAACAAAGCCATGTGATGATCAACATTATCAGCGAAAAAAGTCACATCTAGACAAAATAAAGAGACACAGGTATCGTCACTAGACATTTAGGATGCAAATTTATATAAACGCAACATTTTCGATTCTAATGAGTATGAATATGACGTATCACAATTACCTGATTTTGAATTTTGAAAACGGGGAGCTAACTGACCACTGAATCAAAGCGTTTGCTCAACTGATCGCTTACGAATTAGATCTTGTTCCAATGAAAAAAGATCTGTAACATATGTTAATATAATAAATCTTGTGAGGAAAGTACGTCACCAATAGGATGTGGACGACATTAGTTTAGCCAACTAAGAAGACTCGGAATAATGTTTGTTGCAAAGGTACGCTGTGAGCCTACATGATGTTTGATGATTGTTGATATTATTAAATAAGTATTATGAACACTTTCGTAGTTGTAGTTTTGTTTAAGTACCTTCTCTCACAAGTATGCGAAACAATGATTACCAATATGTACGGTTTTAACAATCCAAGATGTTGGATTTTATTAATAAGCCGTTTTCGTTTTAATTTTCTGGCTGCTCTTTTTTTCCTTTTTACACTAGAGATGATGAAGAATATATAAAAAAAAAACAGCGAATCATATCAACGCAGCAAAATGTTTAACTATCAACTATGAAATGAAGATTGCTCGTAGTATGAACCTATTACTGTTCTCTAATTCTATAAAATAAAACACCTAGCTAAAATAAATAATATATAAATATTTAATCCAAATGTTTTCAATGTTGATAACCTCTGGAAGACGCCGTTCGGCGTTATCCGCGCCTGAGGATAGTTTTATTATTTTTCTAAAATCATTATTTACAGAAACGGAAACTAATGATGTTGTATGTATGTAAAACATGCACATATAAAAAGTATATCCATTTAGAATAGAAATTGGCCAAGTTGTGGCTAAAATATAATTTACGCCGATCGGTGTCATCCGCCTAAGAATGACAATTTTAATTACGCCGTTGTGCGTGCACCGTAACGAATGGGTTAAAATAAGATAAAGCACACTTCAGAAAAAAGAATACCATAGACATTATAGATCGCATATTTATTATAAAATAACATTTAATACAATATTAAAAAACTGTAATAAAAAAAAATTTAAATTATAACTTCAAACTAATTCATAATTGCTCTATACTTCAACTGGTCCTGGAACATATTTAAAAACACCTTATATTTCTTATCATGGAACAACTTTGTATTTAAATTTGGACGCACCACATCGGCAGTACCACCCATATGTTCGATTGCATCTTGAACATTATTGAAATACTGCGAAGCGCATGCTCCTAAGATTGCAGAACCGAGAAGAACTGATTCGGTCTCATGAGGCTTCAGTATTGGCAAACCCACGGTATCAGCTTGTGTTTGTACAAAAAGTGGATCTTTAGATATACCTCCACAGATGAGCAGTGATTTAAATGGTTTATATCCGGTTAATATGAGCGCATCCATTATATGTCGCGTACCGTACTGAAATAACATATCAGAGTTTAAAAAAAAAAACTTAAGCAACACGCATTGATTACGAGCTGTGATGATCCTAGTTGGGACACTGGGTCATAGTCATTAAATTAATGTATTGTCATCGGTTCTTAATACGTCTGTAAAATTTTGGATTATGACGTCTGGAAGTGGGTGAAAACAAAATTACAAAATTCCATTACATTCATACATTTTTTTTTATAGGATAAGGGTGACAAACGAGCCCACAGTCCACCTGATGGTAAGTGGTTGCTGCGGCCCATAGACATCTACATCTAACCTCTATTACAAATCAAAATGTAGATGCGTTGTCACCCATGAGGACTAAGATGGAATGCCTCATTTCCAGTAAAAAGGGCCTCCGGCCACCTGCACTCACCAAGCGAAACGCAGAGGTAAACCTCTACTTCACGGTGGTATTCTGTGAGGTCGTGGTACCACCCCGGTTCGAGCCGGCCCATCCGTGCGACAGCAAAAGTTGCCGCGTGGCTCTACCACTGTTTAAAACAAACATATATACAGGTCAAGCTAATAAGTAAATATAAAGCGTGAAGAATATAAAATTAATTTTATTTAATCCTGGTGATCCTGGTCAGGATACTAGGATAAAGTTATTAAATTATTGTATTGTCATCGGTCTTTGATATTTAGCAAACAAGTCAATCGGCAGTCTACAAGTTGGTGAAAATTACAGTAAAAGATTCCGTTATATACATAGATAGATAGAAGCTAATAAAAGCGTGTTAAGTTCAATTCAGTCGATAGATAAGATTACAGTACTTATTTAGATTAGCATTCTAAATTATCTAAACAATGCAACAAAGTTTAAGATAAACAAATTTAAAAAAGAGAATGCACTAGAGTTGTTTATAAATATTTTATTTGAATTTAGAATTACACGAACCAATAGGGCCAAAAACAATAAAACTTAGGTAATTTCTTTATTGCATCTTGCATTTCCTTTTAGAATAGAATGGAATATTTTTCTAAAGATTACAAGTAATACTTATTTTAACACTGGTTCCGGAAAAACCCTTGTTCTGTGAAGATCCAACAAGAATCCCAGCAATTTTTTTTTAATAATTATTGAAAATGTACGAGTATGTTGTACAATTGAATATAAAACATTTAGAATCAACATGGTAGCAAACACTGAATTTCCAGGGGAGTATTATCAATTATGTATTATAATTTACACTTTTCATACAACTTTTGTTTAACAAAAATGTAAATTTTTTTAATTGACATATTTTATGGAACTTTTTTGTAAAAGTATATACTTCCCATGAATGAATTAAGGGTTCTTTGGGCGTCGAAAAACTGTTAAACCGTTGTTACTAGTTAATGCCTGTTCCTATTATTAACAGAATGTTAGTACTGTGTGTGTACTGTAAAATATTTTAGTCAAAACTAAGAAATCTAAGGTGCGGCGCCGGATACACCAGGGTTTCATAACACGGAGACCCAGTTCTTAACCATATATTTATGGCACGAAAATCATCCTTCTTCTTAGTATAAAATAACTATAAAATATAAAAATATTTGCAGAAAAAAAGGCTCACAAAATAAATAAATTACTTACCGCCAAACCCTGTAATGTTGCTAAATAGCGTAAAGCCAGGTTCTCTTCACTATCATTGATCGTAAGTCCGCAAATCATCCCTTTTAAAGAAGGATCTGCTAATGGCGACCTGTTTCCATGAAAATCGGGCCAAATGTGAAAATCTTTGGTCAGAAAGCACACATCGTTGAGTTTTTGTTGTTTCGCCAATTTTGCTAATAATTCCCGTAAATAGTTACGCACTCTGAAATACGAAATGAGTTGAAAAGATGAAAATTTATAACCCGTTTTATTTTATAATATTTACAATAAACATTTTTCTTGTAAAAAGTATATAAAGCGAATATTGGATTATATTTTTTTTTAAGATGTCAACTCCAAAAATTAAATTGTTGTTGTTTCAGTAGAAATCTAACAAAGGTGAACGGCAGATTTTGTACCGCATACTTTTTTTGTTGCTCTGTTATAGAATTTGCCAAATAAGCATTTTATTTTCATATTAGTGTACTATTATTAGAACTTCGGATTAGTTAATCATATGAATAAAAAGATTTTAGTAAATAAACGTAAAATAATCGTAAACTAAACACAGTTGTTTTTAGAAGTTGCCACATGTAAAATAGCACAAGTATCGAAATGATAGTTATTTAGAAATATAAATAAAACTGATGGTAAGTGGTTGTTGTGACCCATTGACATCTAAATCTATCCTCAATAAAGATAGTAAATCAAAATGCAAATGCGTTGTCACCCGTAAGGACTAAGATGGAATGCCTCTTTCCCAGTAAAATGGGTCTCCGGTTCTCTACGCTCACCATACGAAACACACTATATATATATATAATTAAACAAATTATACCTCATCATTATAGCCTTTCACAAGTCCACTGCTGAACATAGGCCCACAAAGCAAGGTCCTGAGCCACCTGCATCCATCGACTTCCTGCATGTCTCATCAGGTCGTCACTCCATCTAGTGGGGGATCGCCCTACACTTCGCCTACCGGTACGAGGCTGCCACTCGAGAACCTTTCTTCCCCATCGGTTGTCGGTTCTTCGAGCTATATGGCCGGCCCACTGCCACTTCAGCTTACTAATCCGTTGGGCTATGTCGGTTACTCTGGTTCTACTGCGGATATCCTCATTTCTAAGTTTATCACGCAGAGACACCCCGAGCATAGCCCTCTCCATAGCTCGCTGAGCGACCTTGAGCTTCCTCATACGGCCAGCAGTGAAGGACCACGTCTCAGATCCGTAAGTCATTACTGGCAACACGCACTGGTTGTACAATTTCGTTTTCAGGTTTTGAGGTATGTCTAACGAGAAGATGTGTCGTAGTTTCCCGAACGCTGCCCAGCCGAGTTGAATCCGACGATTGACCTCTCGGTCGAAGTTGGACTAACCTTGTCGGACTATTTGTCCCAGGTAAACATACTCGTCAACAACTTCGAGCTTAGTGCTCCCAATAACTACCGGCACCGGTGCGACATGGACGTTAAACATGATTTTTGTTTTGTCCATGTTCATCTTAAGACCTATCCGTTGGGAGACACTATTGAGGTCATTGAGCATAGTGCTTAGGTCCTCCAGCGATTCTACCATAAGGACTATATCGTCCGCAAATCGAAGGTGAGTGATGTACTCGCCATTGATGTTAATACCGCATCCTTTCCAGTCCAGTAGCTTGAAAACGTCTTCCAATGCAGCGGTGAAGAGTTTCGGGGATATAACGTCACCTTGTCTTACACGTCTCTGCAGTTCGTACTCTGATTCTGTACTCGGATAGCCATCGTAGCTCTACTGTACAAACACTTCAGCACTTCGATATGCCGACAGTCAACTTGGCACCGCTGAAGGGACTGCAGCATAGCCCACATATGCAAAGCAAAGTAGCAGATTGTAGTCCTCTGTCTTTTGTACAATCTGCCGCAGAGTATGCATGTGGTCTATGGTACTAAAGCCTTTTCGGAAACCGGCTTGTTCGGGAGGCTGGAAGTCGTCAAGTCTGCGTGCGAGATGATTCGTAATGACTCTCGAAAACAGCACGTAGACGCGGCTCAGAAGGGAAATCGGTCTGTAGTTCTTCAAGAGAGCGTTGTCGCCTTTCTTGAAGAACAAGACCACCGCACTTCTGCTCCACGCCTCCGGAGTAGTGCCACCATGGAGGACGGAATTAAAGAGCTTCTGAAGGACTTCAAGTACCGGTTTTCCACTACCTTTCAAAAGCTCTGCTGTAATTCCATCCTCGCCCGGGGACTTGCCGTTTTTAAGGTGTTGGAGATCCATTCTAATCTCGCTCAGACTGACGTCCGGGACCGGGATATCATCGGAAAAGTGTCGGATAAGACTCGTTCTTGTATCGTTACTCACACTTGCGTGTGACTCCAACGATGACGTGTACAGCTGCCCATAGAACCTCTCAATCTCACTCAAATTCTCAGGTGTCCCTGAAACGATGCTGCCACACTCGGTCTTCAGCCTTGACAGTTGGCTCTTTCTGGCAGACAGATCTCTGGCAAAGACTTTGGAGCCTTGGTTCCGCTCGATCTCTTCTTCAATACAAGCTGTATTGAAGTTGCGTAAGTCCCGCCGCATGCATTTGGAGATCTGTCTGTTCAGTTGCGTGTATGCTGTCAAATCTGTTGAAGAGTGTAGCTTCATCTACCGTCTAACAGCCTTGAGATTAAGTGTGATCGGAGAGTTTTTGTGTTCTTCTGCGGCGGGTCTTGCAGAACTTAGCTCCAACCGCATGGACAGTTTCCACGAGCTTGTCATTCATATCGCCCACTTCATTGCAGTCTTCTAGGCACTAAAAACGGTTTTGTAACTCGAGCTGAAAGGTTTCGGGACTTTGGAACAGAACACGAGGGGGACGGAGCGTTGACTTCATTAGACGAGACCTCTCCAACTTAACGTTTAGGTTCAGTGTGCCTCTAACCATTCGGTGATCGCTACCAGTTTCCACCCTCGCGATCACGGAGACATCACTGAACAGTTGTCGTCTGGTCGTCATAATGAAGTCAATCTCATTTTTTGTCGAACCGTCGGGGCTCGACCAGGTCCACTTCCTGTGAGGCCGCTTTTGGAAGAAAGAGTTCATCATAAAGAGTCCCTCTTTCTCCGTGAAGTCGGCCAGCTGCTGGCTCCTTGGTTTCCGTTGCCCTATTCCGAATTTCCCTACTTGCGTTGAAGTCTCCCATAAACACCGTATAGTAGGTTTTGGAGGAATGCATGGCGCTAGAGATATCCTCATACATTTCCTCCACCTCCTCATCGGGGTGTGCCGAGGTTGGTGCGTAAACCTGTATGACCTTCAGCGAATAGCGTTTGGTGATTCTGAGCATATCGCAACCCTCGTCGACACACCCTCAATCTTTACAACGTTGTTAACGTGAGACTTGTAGGACGATAAATCCGACACCTCCTTGTCTCGTCAGTCCTCAGGGTGCGTGCGTTGTATGTTGCCAGGTCGAGTCGTTGTAGGTGGCAACCGAACCTCCACCGGAGATTTTTAGCACCCCCTGCCCCGCCACGCGGTCGCCACCGTAGCCAGGAATAGCGGGGCCGCCGGGGATTGGGGGCAGTCTCTTTGTTGCTCTTATCATTGGAGGGTATTTGCCATAGTTGCCACGCTTGGCCTAAGATAGCATAATATTTGCATAAAATCATAATGGTTGGCGATTTAATGATAGGAATGATTTTCGTCATCAATATTTTTTTGTTTATGAACATGGTAATTATTTATTGATAGGTAAAGAAGATCTGTCTTACAATTCATTTCAGTTCTTTGCTTTTGTTTTGGATTGTGGTTTGTGACTACAATTACAAAAACAAAGTATTGTTTCATTTACCTACACTCAAAACCCCATCATAACTTCATCATTATCAAACAGCTGCAGCCCATGTTGGATATAGGTACCTATCTCCTATTGCACCCCGCTGAGTAGTGAGTAGGTACGATCCTCATCTCAATCTACCTACTTAATGGTAAGTAAAACACTACAAAGACAGCGACAAGCAATTTAGAACATTATCACCAAAACAATGTTTATGTGCCTATAAGTAACAATCTACATCGGTACACTAATACATAACCAAAGATGTTTTATAGGTCCAGATACCGTGTTGCTAACACACCGCAACGTTCATAGTAAAGACAGTATTTGATTCATGTGTGCGTGAGTACCACGTGACGCGCATATCTTACGCACCATGGCTGCATTAATGTGCGTGACTTCGGTAATAACAGTGCGAATCGATTACCCAAAAAATGTGGGAGATTTAATATTTCATTCATATTGACGTACCTATTGATTCTAAGAGTATAAAATGTGTGTGCGTGGCGTGTGCATTTGTGTGCGTGTGTGTATGGGGATATGGTTGCTTATGTGTGTTTTATGTAGGTACGAACATCGCACTAAAATATTGAAGATTTGTAATAAAACCTATAATTAATGTAACAGTTAAAATAAATAAAAAAGCACAGTAGATATTTATGTATGTAACATATATTTATAATCTATTATTACTAAATATATACAGAGTACTACACTTTTGTACTGTAGAACACAAAATATTGCCGCTTTTTACGAAGACATTAAATTATTTTTCAATCCTAAGTAAAATGACGAAAAAAAGTAAGTTTGGTTCAGCGTAAACTTCGGCCAAGAGATAGCAAAATGTTTAATTTTTTTTAATTGCTCCGTTCCGTTGCTGCGTGAAGGAAGGACAAAAACAAATAAACAAAAAAATCACACTTTCACATTTATAATATTATATTAGTATGGATTGTCAAGAATGATAGATAAACTTTTAAAACCGGTTTACAATCGGCTTTTTGAGGGTGGAACTATACACTCGCGCTCTCTTTCTCGCTCTAGTAAATAACTGTTCTGAGTGATCAAAAAGGATAGAAGCACAGGAAAGTGCAATTTCATGCTTCCAGATGTAGTTTAACCCTAACCCTTAAAACGGTTTAACTCTATAGGTTGGGTAAAATCTGTAAAATTGGATTGTTTAAAACCCCTATACAGATAACCTTTGCGATTGATCATGACATTAAAAAATGGTAAAAACATTTCATAGACTAGGCAACACTCGAATATTATTGCGCAGTATTATTACTTGTATTGACATTTAGCTTTCGTATTCTTTTACAAAGAAATACACCATAATATTGTATAGTTACTTATGAAAAGTGATGTTCTTATCCTTATCTTTTTTCCAAGAGTAGTTTTTAAATGAATTCACAGCACAAAGTCATCTTGCGAAATTAAAAACACCAGTGCGTGACCTATGTTCACAGCGAACATCGCTGGCGTAATTAGGGATTTTAGGGATATTCCGATACTAGTAAATACGAGTAGGTACTCGATACTTTTGATTCGATACCAAGTACTTATAGCATCGAATCAATCTTGCGATACTTACTCGGTATCGAAACAAAAGTACTTGGTATCGAATCAGGCGAGCAGAAAGCCGCCATTACACTAAAATTGTCACTGGACCAGTCAGCACTAGCAGTGTCCAGCATTCCACAAGTGATTGTTTACGATTACGTTACGAGTAATTTAAGTTATTGTAGTCATCGGTTTATTGTTCCAATGTTATCATGGCACCACCAAAATCATAAATTTCGATATGACTAAGTATCGATACTTTAGGAGTATTTGTATGAGTAGTATCGAAAAATGATTTGAGTACTACTGATATGAGTAGGTATCGATACTTTCATAGTATCGGAACATCCCTAGGCGTAATGGCGGAACGATCGAACGAATACGCTAATATTGGCACCTTTTAAATAGAAGCGTTTTAGGCGCGCGTACACGGTATCTGGAACTATAAAACATCTTTGTACATAACTTTAAAAAATGTAACCGGTTATAACTTTTACGACCCAAGTTTTAAAAATCTAAGAATTTAAAAAGAGCTTGCCTACTAAATACCAATTAAAACAAAAAATTTCCCAAAACACGAAATTTGTTAGCTGTACGAAATTCCCATACAAGCCTGCCGTTCACCTTTCCCTATATATTTTTTTTAATAACAATCGTCAAAGCATGTGTTAAAAGCTATTTTTCAACCTACTTTAAAAAGGAGGAAGTACTCAATTCGACTGTACGTTTTTTTATGTGTGTTACCTCATAACTTTTTTCGCGGTGAACCGATTTCGATGTTTTTTTTTTATTTGATAGCTTCTCATGTGGTGTCATGTAAATTTGATCAAGGTCTAACTAGTAGTTTTTGAGTTATCCTTAATAACTTATATTAAAGTCGGTTGTAAAAATTGTTTGTGGACCACGAATTGGTTGTTGTGCGATAAAGATATCGCGTAAAAAACATTAAAAAAAACATACTGTCGAAATGTGAACCTCCTCCTTTTTTGAAGTCGGCTAAAAACGGTTGTTTGTAACCTGTTTAAGATTCAATACGTATCGCTCAGAGCACAATCCTTAACTTGTTATTGCTCGACCTGAACTTTATCAGCATCCAGGCTAGGAGGGAGGATACTACTGCCTAGTAGCGCGTCCAGCCGTGAATAGGATGACAATAATGATACGGCAGACTGCCAATGCGATCCAAAAAAGAATAGAGCGTCGCAAAGGTCGCGGCTGGCTTTTAGAGCCTCATAACAGCCGCGATTCCGCTTGCTTAGGTATGCGTGGAAGTCACGGCCGATTTTCGAGATCGTAATGCGCGTTTATATAATCGCCTCTTCCAATGTGCTCCTCATTTGCTCTAGTTAATGGGCTACTGTTCCTACATCGTCTGAATCAACTACAAGTGAGAAATCCATTGCAGCAACTACGTGTGAAGGTTGCTCTGCAACTTGTGGATCTGCATCTCCAGCCGTAGTATTTTCATCCGACAAGGGAACTATCAGGCATTTCATATTTAGCCATTTGACTGATTTAACTGGATCCTTAATAAGCGATGTACCTAATAAGTAATTAGTTGATTACTAAAACTAACTTTTTTGTTACTTATTCTCACAGTTACTAAATATACATTTTGTTTGACCGTCTCTTTGGTCTACTGGTTGTAAGCGCGACTGATGATCTTAAGGTGCTGTTACGGACGGCGAGGGGAGCCGCCGCTCCTTCATACCCCGTTACGCCCAGCACACCCCGCACATCGCCCGGACATCACGTGAGGTCGGCGACCAATCAGCGTGCAGAACACCTCGTAAGAACACGCTCGTGCCGAGACACCCGCCGCGGGAATATAAGAAGGGCCTTTTGGGCTCCAATTCATTCAATTCGACAGCGACACTCAAGAAAGAAGAATCAAGAAAATCAAGATAGTCAAGACTCCCTAGAAGATCCCCTCTTGTGAATATAGTATATAGTAAACTGCCGCTTGTAAATAGTTAAATATAGTAATTTAAAGTGTAACACCTTTCATTTTAAATAAACGTCCCTAGTAGTATTTCATCCATACATAAACAGTAGGTAAATAAAGTAAAGACACATAAGTGCCTTGTTCAATTTGCCGCCGTGACCAAAAAACGGTCTGGAGGACATTATTACCATTTTTTCTCTAATTGCTTACCACTCCTGTAAGCTGTGCACCTTACTATGTAGACTTTTACAGACTAAGGATGGGGAGCAGCATTAGCAGTGTGAGTGTTTGGGAATTGCTCTCACCAACATACTTGCCTAACCTTGCAATTGAAGGCATATAAAAGCCTTATTCAGCCTTATAAAATCCACAGCTGGAGAGCAATGGATTTCATTAAGCTGATAAAATCACTACTTACAGTAATATTCAATTTAAATGTCAAATAACTCACTCTCCAGTGCTATATTTCTCCAACAATCTAATTCCAGCTGGATGACTAGAGACAACATAGTCTAATAACATGCCAGATGCACTTTGTCCTGCTTCATTTAACCACATATTGGGTACCATTGCACTGAAATAAGGACCCCAAATACCCTGAACTAAAACTGGGTTCCTATTAACAGCCATATGACATGTTGATGTACCACATATCAAGCTAAGTCTTGTTGACATATTGCTGTCAATACTTTCACCACTGGTACCAATCATTCCAAGACCACCAGCATGTGCGTCTATAATGGATGTGGCTACTGGAGTGCCAGGAACAAGACCAAGGGATTTAGCAAGATCAGGCTTCAATCCGCCACATTTTTCCCCTGGCATTAAAACTTCGTTACCAATTTTCTTGAAGTCATACTCCACTAACTCTCCTAAGCCTATACTACGTAGAAAATTTTCATTCCATCCTTTTTTTCCATCAATAGAACATTCATAATTCCATTTGCAAACAAGGGAACATAGCGACCGACTTTGCGATCCAGTTGCTTTCCATGTGAGAAAGTCTGGCAAATCGAAAAAATATCCAAAATCTGCCCATTTGTGTGAAAGATTTTTTTTCAGCCAGAGAAGTTTTGGCATTTCCATTTCCAGGCTCACCTTTCCCCCGACATATTTAAGAATTTCATGGCCCTTACTGTTTATAAATTCTGCTTCAGCTTGGGCTCTGTGATCCATCCACATTATAACATTTTGTTCTTCATTATTTGAATTGCTCACTGATATTGGATTTCCATTCTTATCTAATACTACTAGGGAACAGGTTGCATCAAAACCAATGCCTCTTACACACTCTGGTTTAATATTTGTAATCACATTCTGAAATATTGTAAATAGAGAAATGACAAAGTATATTAATTACCGTTAACATTAGAGCACCCATAGATTGCCTCATAGGGAGAATACTTGCCACAGTTACCATGCGTGACAGGCGGGATGGTAACCACAGTTTTATTTTTAGTTACGCAGATGCTGCAGCCCATCTCTTCATTTGTTTTCCTCTGTCACCTCAATGACTGCTATGGTATGACATTCTTACACATGTACTACACAGTCAATATTGATTAAATAAAAATTGGCAACCTTTTAATAAGTGTAAACAAAACCAAATTATGCATCAAAATATTCAGTAGCTATTTGACAATTAGGGTCGTTGTGCTGGTTTTCGGCCTTTTAGTGGAGTTGTTAACTTTAAGGTACTAGAAAAAATAATTGCCACTATGCTGGACTAGTGCTGTTAATGTTAATTTGTAGCTTACATAATGTAGTTTTCATTTTTGTAACTCATTGATGCTACCAGAAAAATCTCTTTTTTATAATAATTTTTGATGTGAAAAATATGTAAAATGCTAGTTTTCGGCCCCAAATTTTAAATTTCGGCCCACAAGAATTTTAGTTTTCGGCCACTGCATTAGACACGATAGAAAAGGTACCTTAACCTTAACTTAATATAATTTTTGTAAAATTATAATAAAATTTCGTGTCGTTAAATATGGCAATCAAATTTCTCATTTTTTGTACTTCCTCATATTTTCATCATCATCATCATTACAGCGCTTCACAAGTCCACTGCAAGGAATGCTACAAAACACGGTCCTGAGCCACCTGCATCCATCGACTTCCTGCATGTCTTACCAGGTCGTCACTCCATCTAGTGGGGGGACGCCCAACACTTCGTCCACCGGTACGAGGCCACCATTCAAGAACCTTTTTTCACCATTGGTTGTCGGTTCTTCAAGCTATATGGCCGACCCATTGCCACTTCAGCTTACTAACCCGTTGGGCTATGTCGGTCACTCTGGATCTACTATGGATATCCTAATTTCTACGTTTATCACGCAGAGAAACTCCGAGCATAGCCCTCTCCATAGTTCGCTGAGCAACCTTGAGCTTCCTCATCCGGCCAGCAATGAAGGACCATGTCTCAGTTCCATAACTCATCACTGGCAACACGGACTGGTTGTACAGTCTCGTTTTCAAGTTTTGAGGTATACCTGACGAGATGTGCTGTAATTTCCCAAATGCTGTCTGATATTTTAGTCCAATAAAATCTATACATCTCAAATCCATTTGGAGCAAAAGTCACATCCAATTTTATGTCCATATCTTCTTCTGTAACGCTTATTAAAATGTCATAACACCAGGTGCAATTTACTCTTACTCTTTCATTTTCCTTCATGGAATTCTTGGATTTTGCGATATTTTGTTTATGAACTTTAGCACTTTTTAACTTTTCTTTTTATATTTTTTCTTTTTCAAAAGATCTTATCTTTTTTAACTTAGTTCTAACTTCTATTCTATTTTAACTTTCTCTTTATCTTTATAAAGTTTTCGCCACTCTGCATATCAAATTGCTACAGAAGAAGGTGTACATGTACTGTTAATGGTTGATTTTTACGAGTTCCAGTTTAAATAATGTTTGTTTCAAAGGCGTTGTTTGTTATCATTGGTGTAAGTGGTGGTGGTATCATCATGGCCATTGTACTACTTTGAGTGAGTTATTGAATTACTGGAATCTATTACCATTTCCGGCATTGTCATTACTGTTGTCATTGGTAGGCTTATTTGAGTTGGGATTACAAGAACATCATCTAACGATACTAAGGAACCAATATCCAAATCACATTTTTTTTATTGGATAAGGGTGACAAACGAGCACACAGTCCACCTGATGGTAAGTGGTTGCTGCGGCCCATAGACATCTACATCTATCCTCTATTACAAATCAAAATGTAGATGCGTTATCACCCGTGAGGACTAAGATGGAATGCCTCACTTACTGACAAATGCAATGTTGAAATGTTGTTATCGATAAACGATTCTAATGCATCAGTATATGAATTCATAGTTACTAGAAGATCGTCAACCATGTGTTTTTTCTGTCAGATTTGATTTTAAATGTTTCAAAACTTTTCTTACTAGGTCTGCGTTAGTTATTTCTTTAAAAATATATTTTTTCTGGTGTCTCAATTTTCACTTTAGTCTTTCCGGGGTATTCCGGACACATTTTGAGTAATCCACTACATTGTGATCAAATTTATTAAGTCCAAATTTTCTGAAACCACTTACTAATTATATTTATTTGGAGGATTTTTCTTTGGAAGAGCCATCTGAAGGAAATAATGTCTTTTTAAGTAATTTTAAGTTGGCCGAAAACTAAAATAATAATTTTAGACTCAATCTAGTCTTCGAGCACAACTAAAAAGGTTATTTTAGTTTCAACACTAACCATTCAAATTGCAGTACTTGGTGGCCAAAAACTGAAAGCATTATAAATAAGAAAGAAGACTAATAGTAGGTAACCAAATAAATGAAAGAGACAAAGTATTTAGGCTAAACTCAGGCTACTTTCTGCTATTCTTAAATTAAGTTATTTATACAGTGAAATATAAGCACAATATTAAATAAATATTGTAAATACAGCACAAAATTTACTTTTGAGTGAAACATGCACCACTATTTTTTTGCACGATATTAAACTTTTTGACAGCACCTGTGCCGGCGTCGAACTGAACTATTTATTATAAATAACCGTGTTATGTTTACCCGATGAAGTAATGTTGCGATATATAATGCAACTATTTACAAATGCATTAAACTTAATTTTGTACAATAATATTTATTAAAATCGTTATTAAATAAAATTTACTGCATCACCTGGTGCCAAAGACCGAAAACTAGACCCGGCCGGCTTACCGGAGCAACGACCCAACTACAAAATTTACCTACAAAGACTGCAAAGTTTTGGAAACAAGTTATTTTATTATTTATTATAAGTTTTACTTAAAACTTATCGTAGCATGTAAATGTACTGGCACTCTATGGTCTTTAAGCTGAAACACAACAGTGGAAGCCTAATGCTTAATTAGTGACTCCACCACCAAGAATTAGTAATGAAGCATTAGCACCATTTCTGAAATTAAATTAGGTGAAAACTCATCACTTAATACCAATGCCTAAAGATTGATTAAAATCAGAAAGGGAAGAAAAACTGCAATACTATATTTATAATATATATATATATTTTTTTTTAACTAGCACATTCAAGACATTGAATTGACATTTTGTTTAGTAGTTTCATAAACTCTTATAATGCAAGTTTTACAGCTCTACTGAGGGATTGCATCCTTTAGAGTGAGGAACAACAGATCACCAGACCAGAAATATATATAATAAATGTTTATTCAGTAATAGATGAAATGTGAACTAAAAAGGCACTAACCTTTATGACAAATTCACAACAATGCCAAATATTATTTGATGATTGTTCATAAAAATCAACGGCTGGTTTCCATGTTTGAAGTTCCTTTACAGATGTTTGAATTATATGTCCGTTTTGATTTACCAGAGCAGCCCTGACACTGCCTGATCCCACATCCACTCCGATGAAATAAATTTCATTACACATTTTTAATAATTTACTGTCTAAAATATCATGTAAAAGAAGACAAATTAAGGGGGATGAGACTGTGGAGTTATTAGTGATAGTAATCAGACTACAAGAGTAATATCAAAGAATAAATAATAGTACAAGGTAGTATACAAATTATACTTAATACCTATTCAATATTATTGTGTATGGGTATTAGAAATTGTACTAACCTTGTATTATTCAGACACTTAACCTACTCTTATCTAAACCATAGCAATAAAATTTTATGAGTGATAAATAGATACACTCAGATATACTTGTGGCTGCTTGTGACCTCAACTTAAAACATAATAGATAAAGGAAAGCCAGCTTTAAACTAATAAGAATGGCAGTGACGCAGTACTGAGTACATGTAAACATGTACAATGTACATGCTTCTTTACTTTCCATTGAGATAACCTTGCTCTTCTCTGGTATTTTAGAATTACAATAATGGTAACTGCTAAAAGAAAGGTTGTTTTATAAATTTGTAAGATAAATGGAATGGAAACTGTAACTCTTTGTAGGGAGAATAATTGACAGGCGTGAGTGTTTCTAGCACAAAACATATATACCCCTAAAGGGGTTGGTTTCTAGCGGTTCCACTTCCATATGAATTAGAGGTGGGCGATGCAAACCGTATACTGATACGAAATCTATATATTGGTACAATATCTAAAAACCGCTTACTGGTTCGTTTCAAAACTATATATTACAAAATCTGATATTTGCGTACCGCCGCGATGCCTATATCGCTCCGCATCGGTCGGTGGCTAGATTCGCCGTATGCGACGGAGCACGAGCGATATAGATATTATACCGGTTCGTTCGAAAACTATGTATTACAAAATCTGATATTGGCGTACCGCCGCGATGCCTAAATCGTTTCGCTTTGGTCGGTGGCTAGATTCGCCGTGTACGACAGAGTGTGAGCGATATGGGTATTAGATTAGACATGGCGGAAAATTGAAGTCTTACTAAAATCTTATATTTGTACTATGGAGTGTAGAGTACACTAAATAATAAAAAAAAACAATTTCACTAAATCTTAATTAACTTCCCTAGTAATTATTTTTTCAAGTTTTTATATAAATCCCTTGTAATATTTTTATGAAAATGTAAACTAAACAAAATAATATTAAACTGGCGCCCTTTTGTTTAAATTACTACCTATCAACCAATATTTGAGCCAATATCGTAACAACAAAGTACATAAAATTAACATCAACCACTAATGAATTCAGTCAATAGCGTTACATCTTGTGTTAAAAATATCATTTCGTACGTTTTAATAAAAACAACACTTCAAAAGATTTAACCGCAAACGATTTATTTAATATGATAATTGTCAAAAACAAGTTCAGCATAAAATATTGGATATAAGTTTGACTTTAAGTATATATATTTAACAAATAATTATTGTTACAATCCTTATTTTTAGACATGTGAATGTTGTAAACCGCCATCTACTCCATTCTATGGGTAAAGTCATTTTATCGAACGAAAATTGATTGACTCTCAAGGTGTAACGTAAAGAAGACGCTAGATGGCATAAATACGGCTAAGTAAGAAATCGATCGTGGATGATTTTGAATGGACTGGAATATGATAATTTTATTCATTATCGTTTATTTTATTTATTTAATAAATTTGCAATTTTTTTAACTGTTTATTTTAACACTTAAAAGATATATTAACCATCTTTATTTAAATACTTCCGGCCAAGACAAATACAGTAATAGGAGCGGTACGGCAATTTCGTCCCAGTCGCGTAACCCAATAGTAGGTATATGTTTTAAAACCTAATCGACATAACTTTACGAACTATTTTTATGACATCGTTACGTTACAAAGTTATTTCACTTACTTATGTTGCTAATAATGATTAATTTCAAATCTGATTATTTTTAAAGTCTAAAATCGAGTGCATTTTATAACATTATTTTATATAGAATTTTCAATTTATTTTTAGTTCTAACAGATCTGCCAGAATACATGTAGTGGAAGGAGAAAGTTGCAATTTTTATCCTTTTAAATGCAATTTGTGATGTAAATAAATAATAAAGACACTGTAAATACCTACTATTTTATATTATATATTTTAGTGAACTATTTTAATTGAGCATCTAGTTTTGTAAATAAATAACTAGTTCAAAACTTAAAAAAGAAGTTAAAACTACAACTATATCTACATTAGCTCCAAGAAGATAACATAATATAAATTTACTATAATATATCTACAATACTGATTGGCATCGAATAGGTAAGAGTAACTATAAAATCCTCGTATCAGATTTCAACAGCGTATCGGAGTAGAAAATATAAACAAGTGTACGCAGAATATATAGATATTGAAATATATAGTTTTGATATCAGATATTGAAACTCGAAATCTGATTTAGATACGATTCTCAGAAAACGCGATACGACCCAGGCCTAATATGAATTATGAAATGTATGGTGAGCGATATTAATTTATATCTCGAGATGTAATATATATTATATTATATCCCATAGTGAAAAGCGGGCTTAACTGAATGAGAGTTGAGAGTTGAGTGAGAAGTGAGAGCTCTTTATTGAGGAGGGATTGATAAAGAGTAATTGTGTTCTGTGAGGAGCAGGAGGGGGTATATATGTTCTGTGGTGAGGAGGGATATTTTGTCATTAATGTCATTATTGACAAAAAAAATATTATGCTTTGTGACCGTAGATAGCGGACATATATTAAAAAAGAGAATAGTAAAAACAATAGCAAAGAGTATAGTATCTTTGATAGAGGATGTCTATGTTTGTGACATTCTTTGAGACTTGAGAGGTGAGAGCACTGACCCTAGGACAGTTAGGCCCGCCACATACATACGGGATTCCGTTTCGGGATTCCGTTTCGATATTCCGATCCGAGATTCCGAATGCAGCAAGTTTATATAAAATATATATGACCCGTCACACAAATACTGTAGTTTTCCAGTCGAAATTTTGCGGGCAAAACGGAATTTGGTATGTGTGTGGCCGACCCGTTCGGAATTCCGAAGTGGAATTCCGTATATATGTGGCCGGCCTTACTAATTACTATATTCTTTTTTTTGCGCCCACAGCAAGGCTACGCTCCGGAGGTGGTGAATGCGAATAGCATATCACGCACTCACGCAGCTGGCTGCCAGGTAGACACTGCTCGGGGGTAGCGCGTCGCCTCGCCCGTTGCTATGGTTTCGCTTCTCCGTACCTCACACCGCACCGTACTGCCACCAGTTTATCCCATCTGTGTAGTTTCATGACTCGTGGCGTGAGCTATAAGCTTCTAGCAATAAGCTTTTAGCAATTCTCGTGTTTCTTGAAAGGCGTGAGTGCAACATTATTGTCAAAAGGTAATATTAGAGATTTTTTTATTGAAAATTAAGTTTTCATACGAAATTTTTTAACTCTCAAGTTTTTAATCCATAATAGCATGTCAGAAAAGCAAACAAAAAAACGGAAGATTGCGAATGAGCATAGGCATTTTCAAGAAAAGTGGAAATTTGATTATCGTTTCACTTTCTTTAAAGATAAAGCTGTATGCTTAATATGCTCAGAGACTGTGTTAACATTAAAAGAATATAACATAAAAAGGTATTATGACAAAATATGAACAACAATATAAAAACTTAACGGGACAACTCCGGATAGATAAGTTTAATCAAATGGAGAAAAACTTGGTAAAACAACCGGCCATTTTTAAAAATCAAGCTATTTTATCAAATACGGCACTAAAGGCTACTTTTGTTGTCAGTCAAATACTGGCAAATAAAAAATGGAACCGTTTGCGGACGGAGAGATGATAAAAGAATGTCTGACTGCTGTTGCAGAAATAGCATTTCCTGATAAAATAAATATTATTTCAAACATTAGTTTATCAAGACTCACCATTGCGAGGAGAATTGAAGACTTGTCCGAGAACATAGCAAGAAGGCCTTTTCTTTAAGGTCCCGAAGTTGTATCGGTCCGGAAAAACCGCTGGTGGTAGTCGATTCCACGAGGAAGTTGTGCGAGGAAGAAAAAAAATTTTTTTTTTATAGGATGAGGGTGACAAACGAGCACACAGTCCACCTGATGGTAAGTGGTTGCTGCGGCCCATAGACATCTACATCTATCCTCGTTTGCGAATCAAAATGCAGATGCGTTGTCACCCGTGAGGACTAAGATGGAATGCCTCATTTCCAGTAAAAAAGGGCCTCCGGCCACCTGCACTCACCAAGCGAAACGCAGAGGTAAACCTCTACTTCACGCTGGTATTCTGTGAGGTCGTGGTACCACCCCGGTTCGAGCCGGCCCATCCGTGCGACAGCAAAAGCTGCCTCGTGGCTCTACCACTGTTACCAAATTCTTCTTGTAAATCGCACAGTGGTGGAACGCCAATCACAAAAACGTGAAACGCTACACCGTCGACATGTTTCGACGAATACAATCCACGTCAGTCAATCAGTAACAGATTATTTCGTTGACGAAAATAAAACAGAATTTTATACGGTAAACGCACAAGTTTCAACGCCCGCCAAGCCGAATGGCTCGGTTATCGTACTACCAATCATGCGGGAAGATCTGTTTACGACTTTGCCTTGGGATATCGTCTAAGACAACTGGTCACTTCGCCTACACGGATTTCAAATGTGGAGGATCTTACACCTTCCCTGTTGAACTTTCTGTTGATTTCTCATCCGGACGGCCATCAGGTCGATTGCCCCTCTTGGTTTTTCCGATAACTGCCTGATCCGGAGTACATTGCCCATCACTTGCTCCTTGCAGGCACGATCGCTAGGCTGCCAACGTGTTTGGCACTATAGGTCAGCGAATTAGGATTGGATGCCGATGGGGGATTTGCTTCACTCTGGATGATCTCAAAAAATTTTTGCTGAGTCTGTCGCCGATGTAGTGCTTCACGGGATGGAAGCTTTCATCCCGTCATCTGTAGTGCCTATCGGCGGCGATCTTAGCGTTAGTTTGCACGCTTCTGCAAAATTGCCTCGCCGCAAAAAAGCAGGAGTGTTACAAGACATGGGCTGATGCATCGGCATCCCGGGATGCAACATAATAGGGTAAATTGGCGAGAAACTAGTTCGCCTTCGTTTGAGAACTCGTGCGTTCTGATTCCTCACTAAGACTGCCCAAGGAAATTTCTGTAAGCCATCATTACTATCTTTGCGAAGGGAGGATGACTCGCTGGCTCACACCGAGAAGGAGAAAGCCGATCTTTTTGCGTCCAACTTGACTTTCGACAACAGGGGCAACATACCGCCGACCATCCCACGGTGTGAGCGCTGCATGCCGGATGTACTGTTTATACGACGGTCGGTGCGCAAAGCACTCTGGTCTCTGGACGTCAACAAGTCGAGTGGGCCTGATAGAATCCCCCCGATTGTGTTGAAGACGTGTGCTCCCGATTTGGCACCGGTTCTTACGTGTTTTTTACGGTTCTCTTACTTTTTAGGCGTCGTTCCAGGCTCATGGGAGACAGCCTTAGTGCACCCGATCCCTAAAAAAGGTGACCGCTTGCGCTCGTTTAACTATCACGTTCAGGCCTATCGCTTTTACCTTCTTGTTCTCCGAAATAATGGAATCCATTATTAACTGCCAGCTCATGCGGTACCTTGAAGAGCATCAGCTGATTAATGACCATCAATACAGTTTTTATCGAGGTCGCTCAACTGGTGATTTTATTACTTTATACCTGAGTCACAATTCTCATCTCTCGGCCGGGGCACCCCAGTATCAGCTCCTCCCATTTGACCGTAATTAATGGAAAGTGGACCGAATTGTCAAGAATCAAGTTACTTCCGATTGGCTTGATCCACTGGCCTTGCGAGGAGACGTTGCATGTTCTACCGCATATACCACGGGGAGAACTCAGAGGAATTGTTCGGATTAATTCCAGCTGCTGAATTCCACCATCGTACTTTGTGACTTGTCCTTGCGAAATGTCCACCGCGCTGCCTCAAAGCGTGTTGGTGAACTTCACATGCCCGCGAATTTTTTTTCTTATTTCTCAGACATGCAGGTTTCGTCACGATGTTTTCCTTCACCGTCGAGCACATGGTAAATCATTGCAAGTAACAATTTCAATTGGTGCCGGCGGGGATCGATCCTGGGTTGCCCGAATACTGTTAAAAAAATTATAACAAACAAAATATAAAACTTTAATAAACTTTTATCACGTGATCTTGTTTAAGTATTTATATAAGAAAGACTCCAAGAAGTGAAAAATTTATAGGTCAATTATTTGAACTTTTATGTCGACTTTTGTAAAAAAATAGTTAATTAACAACCGTATAAGTTTTTGAAAAATTCTCATAATTTTTTTTCCTACGGGGCTATATTTATTCAAATGTTTTGATGATACCATAATTTTTTCAAATTTTTGTCATCTCTGGGCTTGACGGGTTTGATTGCGTTAAACTCCATCTCGGAGCCCGACTCAGCGACTGAGAACGCTGGGGAGAGCTCACGGGTGAAGAACACAGGGCGTGGGGGACGCGGCGTCTTAGATAATGTCTACGGACACGGGGGTCGCAAGTCCAGTGCTCGGCGACATGGGATCGTCGATACGCACGGTCGGGCGTTCAGCAGCGGGCATGTTTCGCTGTCTTGCTATCTCTACCACCTAGTGACAAACGAGCACACAGTCCACCTGATGTTAAGTGAATATTGTGGGTCACAGACATCTTCATCTAACAATCATAAAAAAGAAACAAAATGCAAATGAGTTGTCACCCTTGAAGACAAAGACAGTATGCTTCATTTCTAGTAAAAAGGCTCTCCCGTACTCTACACTGACCATACGAAACATAGCAGCATTCAGCAGGTGTTAAACTTGTTATAACTTTTACGTCCCAAGTTTTAAAAACCTAAGAATTTAAAAAGGGCTTGCCTACTAACTACCAATAAGAAAAAATATCTCAAAACACGAAATTTGTTAGCTGTACGAAATTTCCTTACAAGCCTGCCGTTCATCTTTCCCTATTTTTTGGTTTTTAATAATAATCGTCAAAGAATGCGTTAAAAGCTATTTTTCAACCGACTTCAAAAAGGAGGAAGTATTCAATTCGACTGTAATTTTTTTTATGTGTTACCTCATAGCTTTTTAGCGGTGAACTGCTTTCGATGTTTTTTTTTAGTTGAGAGCTTCTCATGTGGTGTCATGTAAATTTGATCAAGGTTTGACTAGTACTTTTTGAGTTATCCTTAATAATTTATATTGAAGTCGGTTGTGAAAATTGTTTGTTAAACTCGAATTGTTTGTTGTGCGTTTAAAAAAAATAAAAAACATACTGTCGAAATGTGAATCTTTTCCTTTTTTGAAGTCGGCTAAAAACGATTTGTTTGTAACCTGTTTAAGATTGAATACGTATCGCGCAGAGCACAATCATTAACTTGTTATTGCCCGACCTGAAGTTTATCAGTCTCCAGACTAGGAGGGAGGATACTATTGCCTAGTAACGCGTCCAGCTGTGAATAGCATGACAATAATAATACGGCAGACTGCCAATGCGGCCCAAAAAAGAATAGTGTTGCAAAGGTCCCAGCTGGCTTTTAGAGCCTCATAACAGCCGCGATTCCGCTTGCTTAGGTATGCGTGGAAGTCACGGCCGATTTTCGAGATCGTAATGCGCGTTTATATAATCGCCCCTTCCAATGTGCTCCTCATTTGCTCTAGTTTTTTTATAGAATAAAGGTGACAAGCGAGCACACAGTCCAACTGATGGTAAGTGGTTGCTGTGGCTTACAGACATCTATATCTATCCTCGATTACGAATCAAGATGCAGATGCGTTGTCACCCGTGAGGATTAAGATGCAATGCTTCCTTTCCAGCAAAAAGGGTCTCCAGTTCTCTACACTCACCATACGAAACACAGCAGCATTAAGCTGCTATTTTACGCTGGTACTCTGTGAGAGCATAGGCCTTACCCGGTCGAGCCGACCCATTCGTGCTACAACTATACAACTAAGATAACTGCAGCATGGCTCTACCACGTACAGTTAATGGGCTACTGTTCCAACATCGTCTGAATCATATGGCGTATTATTTTCATCCGTACGAGGGAACTATCCCACCTCGTAGCCGTTCGAAATCGGTGTCACCAAATATGTTTGATCGCTATCACACAAGGGGAGTGCCCTGAAATTAGGAGTTACGACAAAGGGTTTCTTTTAATTGGTAAACGCGCAAACTCGTGTCTTCTGGGCATTGAACTTAATTATATTTAGTCGCCTCAATCCGAGACCTTATCTGACAAAGACTCGACTTCAGACACAAGTTTGTTCCGGTACTCGGTGACGTTTTCCCGAGAAATATAGGTACAGCCAGTGTATAACTGGTTTACTGGTTTGCAACATATTATTGATAAGCAGATGAAACAGCGTAGGCTCGTAGCCTTGTAGAACACCAGCATAAATAGGCTTGTAAATGGTGCACCTACTACGACTTTGTTGCTTCAATTTGCGAGAAAACTGCTGATCCGGTTGCCCAATTTCTTGGGAAGCCCATAGGAAGGGAGCTTCGAAAGAAGCGCTTTTTGCCAAACCCTTCGCTATGTCCAATCTAAATCCGGATTCGGAAAAAAAATAAAAAAAATGAAACAAAAAAAATAAAAAAATCGGCGTAGGTAGAGAGAGAGAGAGAACCTGGCCGTCCAGGTTCTCTCTCTCTCTGCTTCCGCCGATTTATGAGTCAGGTAAGCCAGAAGATCACCAGCTGAGCAACCCAGATGGAAATCGTACTGACGGTCACTTTTCAGTAGGTGATCCTCAACCTCATGAGCTGGCAGTTCACAATGATTTTCATTAATTTGGAGAACTAGTTGGATAGGTCTGAGCGGTCAACTTTCAGTTATAATTTAGAGATCTGGTGCACTAAAGCTGTGTTCTTTGAGTTCGGGACTACGCCTAGAGAGAAAGAGTTTTAGAAAAGACACATTACGACCGGTGCTTCAACTCACACGTCTTCAGCACAATGGGATGAACTCCATCAGGCCCACTCGACTTGACGTCTAGGGAGAGTAGTGCTATGCGCACCGAGCGCTGTGTAAACTGTATCGTACTGACCTGAAGGCGAATTTATACTTATTTTTTACAGCGCTGGTTAAGCACTCCTATTATAGCGCAAAGCAATTTTACAGGAGCGACCAAACCAGGCCCTACAGATGATAAAATAAAGAGTTCCACTTCCTGAAATACCACATCAGCGACAGAATCACGTTGGAATCATCTGGATAGAAGCATACCTGTCCCTGTCCTCAAGGGAAGGATGCAAAAAAAGACCGCATCCTGTCCGAATCGGCCGAACTATAGTGCCAAACATGGCGGCGATCTGCAAAACGCAACCGCGATGGGAGTGTAAGTGGCACCATAATCCGGTTCAGATAATGGTCCAATGAGCCAAGAGGGGCGTTGATGGAGACCTGATATCCCCCTGGATGAGAGGTCAGCGGAAGATCCAACAGGGAAGGTTCAAGATCCTCCACATCTAGAATCCACGTAGGCGAAGTAACCATTTGTGTCGGACCATATGCCAAGGCAAAGTCATAAACATAAGATCTTCCCGCATGATCGATTAAATGAGAACCAAGCCATAGCGTGGTAGCCGTTAAAATCTCCAAGGATCACGATCTGCAGATGGGACCTGTTGTAGTACGGAGCTTGCAGCGATAAGTAGGTTTGTGTCGGCAATACCTATAGACACATCCGTAGACGCGAGGATGGTCGTCGCTGACCTTCAAGAATGCCGTGATGTCGAGAACAGATGTTCTCTCTGAGATATATGCAAACTCCAGCATTATCATCATCATTACAGCCTTTCATAAGTCCACTGCTGAACATAAGCCGCCCCCAAGGAATGCCACAAAGCACGGTCCTGACCCACCTGCATTCATCGACTTCCTGCATATCTAACCATGTCGTCACTCCATCTAGTGGGGCGTCTCCCTACACTTTGCCTACCGGTACGAGGCTGCCACTCGAGAACCTTTCTTCCCCATCGATTGTCGGTTCTTCGAGCTATATGGCCGGCCCATTGCCACTTCAACATACTAATTTTTGGGATATGTCGGTTACTCTGGTTCTACTGCGGATATCCTCATTTCTAAGTTTATCACGCAGAGAAACCCCGAGCAAAGCCCTCTCCATAGCTCGCTGAGCGACCTTGAGTTTCCTCATACGGCCAGCAGTGAAGGACCACGTCTCAGATCCGTAAGTCATCACTGGCAACACGCACTGTTTGTACAATTTTGTTTTCAGGTTTTGAGGTATGTCTAACGAGAAGATGTGTCGTAGTTTCCCGAACGCTACCCAGCCGAGTTGAATCCGTCGATTGACCTCTTGGTCGAAGTTGGACTTACCTATTAGGACTATTTGTCCCAGGTAAACATACTCGTCAACAACATGGAGTTTAGTGTTCCCAAGCATATACCGCATCCTTTCCAGTCTAGTAGCTTGAACACGTCTTCCAATGCAGCGGTGAAGAGTTTCGGGACATAACGTCACCCTGTCTTATTTTTCTATACGTGGTAGAGCCATGCTGCAGCTATATTATGGTTGTAGCACGAATGGGTCGGCTCGACCGGGGAAGGCCCACGCTCTCACAGAATACCAGCGTAAAATAGCAGCTTCACGCTGCTGTGTTTCGTATGGTAAGTGTAGAGAACCGGAGACCCTTTTTACTGGAATAGAGGTATTTCATCTTAGTCCTCACAAGTGACAACGCATCTGCATTTTGATTCGTAAACGAGGATAAATGTAGATGTCTATGAGCTACAGCAACCACTTACCATCAGGTGGACTGTGTGCTCGTTTGTCACCCTATCCTATAAAAAAAAACACTTCTCTGCAGTTGGATAAATTTCGTACTCTGATTCTGTACTCGGATAGCCATCGTAGCTCTAATGTACAAACACTTCAGCACTTCGATATACAGAGAGTCAACTTGGCACCGCTGAAGGGACTGCAACACCGCCCAAATTTCGACGGAATCAAAGGCTTTCTCATAGTCCACATACGCAAGGCAAAGTGGAAGATTATACTCATCTGTCTTATGTACATTTTGCCGAAGGGTGTGTATGTGGTCTAAGGTAATAAAGCCTTTTCGGAAACCAGCTTGTTCGCGAGGCTGGAAGTCGTCAAGTCTGCGTGCGAGACGATTCGTAATGACTCTCGAAAACAGCACGTAGACGCGACTCAGAAGGGAAATCGGTCTGTAGTTCTTCAAAAAAGCGTGTCGCCTTTTTTGAAAAACAAGACCACCGCACTTCTGCTCCACGCCTACGGAGCAGTGCCACCATAGAGGACGGAATTAAAGAGCTTCTGAAGGACTTCAAGTACCGGTTTTCCACCCGCTTTCAAAAGCTCCGTTTTAATTCCATCCTCGCCCGGGGACTTGCCGTTTTTAAGGTGCTGGAGAGCCATTCTAATCTCGCTCAGACTGACGTCCGGGATATCTTCGGAATAGTTTCGGAGAAGACTCGCGGTTGGATCGTTACTCACACTTGCGTATGGCTCCAACGATGACATGTACAGCTGCTCATAGAACCTCTCAATCTCATTCAAAATCTCAGGTGTCCCTGAAACGATGCTGCCACAGTCGGTCTTCAGCTTTGACAGTTGGCTCTTTTTGGTAGACAGATCTCTGGCAAAGACTTTTGAGCCTTGGTTCCGCTCGATCGCTTCTTCAATACAAGCTGTATTGAAGTTGCGTAAGTCCCGCCGTACGCATTTGGAGATCTGTCTGTGCATTTGCCTGTATGCTGTCAAATTTGTTGAAGAATGTAGCTTCAGCTCCCGTCTAACAGCCACGAGATTAAGAGTGTGATCGGAGAATTTTTGTGTTCTTGCAAAATTTAGCTCCGACCGCAGGGACAGTTTCCACGAGCTTGTCATTCATATCGTCCACTTCATTGCAGTCTTCTAGGCACTGAAAACGGTTTTGTTACTCGAGCTGAAAGGTTTCCGGACTTCGGAACAGAGCACGATGGGGACGGAGCGTTGACTTCATTAGACGAGACCTCTCCAACTTAACGTTTAGGTTCAGTGTGTCTCTAACCATTCGGTGATCGCTACCAGCGCACCTCGCGATCACTGAGACATCACTGAACAGTTGTCGTCTGGTCGTCATAATGAAGTCAATCTCATTTTTTGTCGAACCGTCGGGGCTCGACCAGGTCCACTTCCTGTGGGGCCGCTTCTGGAAGAAAGAGTTTATCATAAAGAGTCCCTCTTCCTCCATGAAGTCGGCCAGCTGCTGGCCCCTTGGGTTCCGTTGCCCTATTCCAAATTTCCCTACTTTCAGCTCATCATTCTCTCTTGTGCCTAGTTTTGCATTGAAGTCCCCATTAACATCGTATAGTGGGTTTTGGAGGAATGCATGGCTCTAGAGATATGCTCATACATATCCTCCACCTCCTCATCGGGATGTGCCGAGGTTGGAGCGTAAACCTGTATGATCTTCAGCGAATACCGTTTGATGATTCTGAGTATAAGGTACGCAACCCTCGTCGACACACTCTCAATCTTTACAACGTTGTTAACGAGAGACTTGTGGACGATAAATCCGACACTTCCTTGGGACAGATGGTCGCCCTCCCGGTGATAGAGCAAGTTGCCGGATTCGAGGATTACCGTGTCCTCCCCCTTTCTTCGGACCTCAGATAATCCTATAATATGCCAGCGTAACTTGTCTATCTCTTCTTCCAGCTCCACAATCTTCTCGTCAGTCCTCAGGGTGCGCGCGTTGTATGTTGCCAGGTCGAGTCGTCTTAGGTGGCAACCGAACCTCCACCGGAGATTCTTAGCACCCCCTGCCCCGCCGTTACCATGGTCGCCACCGTAGCCAGGAATAGCGGGGCCGCCAGGGACTGGGGGCCGTCTCTTTGTTACTCTCATCATTGGGTGGTAATTGCTATAGTTGCCACGCTTGGCGAGCGGGTTGACAACCGCAGTTTTTTATTGTAATTTTGCTGTTATTAGGAAGATGCTGCTGCCCATCTCCTGCCTGTTTCCCTTTGTCGCCTTTTACGACACCCACGGGAAAATATGGGGTACTGGATATTCTTAACCGCTACTACACGGCAAACTTCAGCAGACAGGAGGGAAGTATCGACCGGATAGGACGCCTGCGTCTAGGTTAGAAAGAGCAAGGTCGGCTTTGCCGTCTTCAGATGGTGCCTAGTGGACTTTGTTAACGATTGAATGAAATCCCCTGATGTTGCAGAAATTCACAGATTCAGGGGTCACCTTTATTTCATTGCTCTACTAGCCACGAGCAGTATTAGTCTTGTGCGGAATTTCAAAGGGGAGAGGGGTAAGGCCTCCGACCACCTGCACTTACCAGGCGAAGTAAACTTCTACTTCATGCTGTTTGCTGTGTAAGGTCGTGGTACCTCTTTGGTTCGAGCCGGTCCACCTATTCATTACAGTTGGATCCTTAGATTGATGTCTTGGATGAAGTTGGACTTACTTAATCGGACAATTTGTCCAAGGTAAACATATGTGTGATGTGTACATAATATATGTATATCAAGCTAATATAAAAAAATATTTACCCAGCATGTATTCTTTACTATATTTTGGCTTTTTAATTATTTCAGGAGCCGCTTTTTCCATACCTTGCTTTGTTTTAAAGTAAGTATGATCATTATAATAGTCAGTGATGGATTGACCTAAAATAAATATGACTTTAGCTATTTTGTAATATAAGAAAGCTTTTAAAACAGTGTTTATAAAGCCAAAAAAATTTGCAAGAGAACATGCAATATATTTAGTATCATATTTTCTTCACACTCTACTCTCATGGTTAATATTGCATTGATAAATAATTTAAACCACTGCCTCGGGTATAATTATCAGTCTTTATGAAATATATATCGAAATTTGGCTCTAAATGGGAAAGATATTTTCGTACTTACTGGGTACTCCACAAGCTATTTCTTCATCAATCAGTTGAGCAGGATAACCTAAAAATATATATCCATAGTTTTAAGAAAAAAAATATCGATTTCGATATTTTTACTAGTGTCCGACCGAAACAGGATTTTCCACCGAAACCGAAACCGAAAACGAACCTTCGGTCTGGGTGTCAGTTTCGGCCGAAACCGAAACCGAAACCGAACCTTATTTAGACATGTTCTTTTTTTTTAATTGTATACTGGAATCTGGAATATTTTTATACATATACAGATAGGTAATGCATGTTAATCAAAAACAGTAACTGTAATAGTCATGCAGCAATATATTTATTTATTTTCAAGTAAAAATTAACAATTTAACGTTAAGCAATACTTTTTAAGTCAATTTTGTAAAAAAATCAACACTTACATCCATAAAAAGTTGCTCGCTAATTGAGAAAATATTTTATTGTGTTCACAATATTGTTAATATTATTCAATGAGAGCATTAACATAATATATCACATTCGCACACAATATATATACACACACATTAACAAAATTCCACAAAATATACAAAACCTGCTCAAAGTTCAAAAACTTTAATAAACTAACTTTGTATAAAAAGGGTTATTATAATATTAAGGAATTTGTGGATTATAATAACCCCACTATGGTGATCACAACCAAGCTATTTCTAATTTCTTTTTTGTTGTTAATTGTGTTACATACATGATTGTAAGAATGGCGTAGCTACGTGTGGACTAAGTGGGCCCTCGTCCATGGCCTTACACTTAAAGGGCCCTCGCGAGACCCCTTAAAATGCGATGCCCCCCAGACTTTACCACAGATGACTAATTAATTTGATCACTTTTACCCTTGAAAAAAATAAAGTGTGTTTGTTTGAGGCCTCGCAAGAATCCCCCCTTAAATGCGACTGCGAGGCCTTTAAAAATACATTCAAAGACCGTGATTGTTACATTGACGGAATACGAGACTTGTCAGGAATTAATAGAGTAGGTAGGTACGAGGGTAATACTAAAAGTTCTAAAAAATCAAAAACTGAACAAACTAGCTAGCAAGTTATTACTATTAATATATCTTTTCAAAATAGTGTCCATATACCTCTTTTTTAAGAAGTTTTTCTGTTATTTTCGGAAATAAATAAAAATCACAGTGCGAGGTCGGTACTATAGGACAGATGACCCAGTAATTCCACGTCTGACGTCGCTAAGTATTCGTTTGTTTGCTTGTCAGTGTGCGACGAGGCGTTGTCGTAGTGAAGGAGGATCCTACTGCGAGATCGTTTCTCCCGAACTCTTTCCAAGACAAATAGGAAACAATTGTTAGTGTAGCACTCTGCAGTAACTGTTTTTCAATCCGCTAAAACAATTGTTGCGTAATGACCTGTCCTTCCGAAAAACGAGGCCCCATCTTTTTCCCCACGCTTCAACTTCTCTTCACTTTAGTTGGCAACTCCTCGGAAGGAAACACCCAGACAGCAGACTGTCTCTTAGTTTCAGGATCATAACAATAAATCAAGCTTACGTCACCTGTAAGTATGTCGAACACAGCATTTGAGTCACCTCTCACGACAGCAATCAACACGACGGAGTTTCTGGGTCTCTGTCGAGTTATGAGGTATCCACCCGGCACAAAGCTTCCTGACTGCTAAATATTCATGGAGGATTTTGTGCACTTGACTCATTCCAATACTTTATCTATAAGTCACTTTTTTGTCAGTCTCTATCACACGCCGCACAACACTGATGTTATCTTCAGTCGTCGCCGTAGAAGGCCGTCTCCATTGAGTTATACAAGACTAAATCAATGGCCGTCCATCACGCAGATCATCGGTGAGATTAGTGCAACCACGTTTAAATTAATTAAACCAGTTATAAATAGTGGCACGAGATGGGGCTGCATCGTGAAAGGCCAATTGAAGTCTATCATATCTTTCTTGTTGACTTAAATAACATCGAAATCCATAAAAAATCAGTGTACGAAAATTTTCTCGCGTTAAATTCTTGCTGATGTGACACAGACAATTTTCAATTTGCCGCCAAATCGTAAACAAATGACAAATTAATAAAACACAATAATATTGGCATCATCAGGTATACCTCAAAACTTGAAAACGAGACTGTACAACCAGTGCGTATTGCCAGTGATGACATACGAAACTGAGACGTGGTCCTTAACTGCTGGCCAGATGAGGAAGCTCAAGGTCACTCAGCAAGCTATGGAGAGGGCTATGCTCGGAGTTTCTCTGCGTGATAAACTCAGAAATGAGGATATCCGCAGTAGAACCAGAGTGACCGACATAGCCCAACAGATTAGTAAGCTGAAATGGCAATGGGCCGGCCATATAGCTCGAAAAACCGACAACCGATGGGGAAGAAGCTCCAGTGGCAGCCTCGTACCGGCAGGCGAAGTGTAGGGCGTCCCTCTACTAGATGGACTGACGACCTGGTAAGATATGCAGGAAGTCGATGGATATAGGTGGCTCAGGACCGTGCTTTGTGGCATTCCTTGAGGATGGCCTATGTTCAGCAGTGGACTTGTGAAGGGCTGTAATGATTATGATGAATATTTGCAAAGAGTTCCATTTGCAAAATTTGAACTTATTTTTTTATTATATCATTTACAAGAATACAAGTTACCTGTTCTAAAAACTTTCAGTGTCGCCTTCGTATGTCGTGCCAATGCATGTTAGGTAGGCTAGATCTATTCGGTAAACCTATGGAACGAAAGAAAAGGGACCACGCTGACGCAACTTTGCGCACGTTTATATTAGTCCAGGCTACGCCTCTGATTGTAAGCTGTTATTTAAAAAAAAAGTCCCGCTGGGTTTCTTGCTGGTTCTTCCAAGGACAGAGGTTTTCTTCGAACCAGTGGTAATTAAACAAAAGGGTGACTTTCAATAAGTATTATTTACAATCTATATTGAATAAAAAAGATTCTGTTTCTGTTTCTGTATAATTATGAATAATATACGAATCACGAACTCATCCGAACTACGCACGATAATCCACGAACACTGAGTTTCGGCGCCGCCGAAGGTTCGGCAGATTTTTTGCCGAAACCGAAACTATTACCGAAACTGGATTTTTTGCCGAAACTTTGCCGAAACCGAAACCGAAATCGAATCTTCGGTCGGTCACTAATTTTTACCCAAGGCTAGACTATAAGTAAGGCAGTTTTGGCGGGAACTTTACCGACTGCGGATTGCTGCTCCTGTATTATTGTTTAAATAATGTTTTGAAGCGATTTTTTTAATGGAAAAATGTTTTCATTTTGTGTATTAAATGACTGCACATGTGAACTATTAGTGGAAACGTTGAAACAAGTGCTACGATGTTAACGTGAATCTCAAAATAAGGTGTCTGTATGTTTGCTTATGCACCTTGTGAGATACTATCGCCAACTGTCTTCTGGGTCAAGTTGCCATCAAAATCTCCAAAAAAAAACAACGCAATGTGACGCATCAAAATATATTTAAGCAGTGTACAATAAAGGAGTATTATCACTTGATAGGTACTGAGCTAAATGCAGTGTTGCAAAAGTTCCCGATTTATCGGGAGATCTACTGATTTTCATTAGTATTAGTATCTCCCGATATCCCGATTTAGCGAACGTATCTCCCGATTTTTTTTTACATTCTCAACTAATGTAAAATAATAATCATAAATAAAATTGAAAAGTAATAATCAAAATACTAAAACGAACTTTTAACACAAAATCTCTGTACGGGGACTTCCCGAAATTGCTCGCACCACGTTCTATGAGACCATTACCTATAACCTTATTAGGTTTTTAACTTCGCGGTATGGTTAAAGCATATTGCACTGAAACATCTTAAAATAGAGTTCATTATTGTCTGGTAAGTGTACGGAGGAGATCCCTAAAGATTACTTTGTTCGGGTTGTTTTACGAATTAGGTAGCTTAGGCCATGTATATATACTGTTGTTCGTTCATAGAATTACATTCACTAATTACTAGCCTTCTTCTGTTTTGTTGAGAACTGTTGTGCTTTATGTCCAAATTTGTTAGGTAGCATTAGTTATCAAAAAAATAATTTAGAATGGCGTTTGCTTCTAAATACGAAAGAAATTAAATCACTCAGTGAAGAAACAAAAGAATTTTGGAGAAGCGTGAGTAGTAAAAATATGTAATCATACAATTTTAGTTTAAATTATAAAGACATTATTTTGATCGTAAAAAAAAATGTAACGAAAAAGAACGACATCTAAAAGAACGTTTTATGATACATTTCTAAGCCCAAGGATGTATATAAAAATCTCCCGATTTCTCCAGATTTTTAGCTGGCAAATCTACCGATTTTTTATTTTTCACTTTTGCAGCACTGGCTAAATGAAGACATGGCTTGAAGAACAAGCATCTAAGTCAAAACCTTAACTAAAAAAAAGTACTAGCTAGGGATGATCGATGTTGTAGAAACATCGATGATGACATCGATGTTGACATCGATGTTCGATGTTTATCCTACTCAAAACATCGACGTTGCTTGGATATTATGTATTTAATAGGTTAGAATTAGATCAATAAAACTTGTCATGTTGTTTATGGTTTATAATTAATGAAATGAAATAAATTACTAAACAATGTAGTGTAAACAGCAATTAAAAAAATTGGAAGAAGTTCACAAATATCTAGTTCATTTGTTATAAAGTTCAATATTTTTGCCAATTGATTGAAGAAATAGTAATTTTCAAGTACCTTACAATCTGTTTCTCTGTTGATAAATATTTGAACCAGCTATTGAAATTAATTTAAAAATAAAAAAAATTGTACAACTGACTTCAATATAAATTATTAAGGATAACTCAAAAACTATTGGCCAGACTTATATGGGTCAAATTTATATGGGACCATATGACGAAGCACCAGCTTTCAAATAAAAAAAAATAATCATCGAAATCGGTTCACCCAGAAAAAAGTTATGGGGTAAAATACATTAAAAAAAAGAACATACAGTTTTCTTGACATTTATTAACACAATTGTAGGCTCAACGCCTCTTTCTACATTCAATTATAAAATATTATTAAGACATATGTCTGTTATATTAAAATAAATATACAAAGTATTATAAAGTGCCAACAAATTGGTTTTTGTTAAAATACATTTATTTGCAACGAGAAATATTCAACATTTTAGAGGTCCTTTTTGAAATCGATAGATAACCGCTCAGATGGCGTTGATGTAGCGATTGTGGTCAAATATCTCACCGCAAGTTTTTTTTTAATTTCAGATTAGATTTTAGATTAGGTAAAATCAATAACATTGTTCTAAACGTGCATTGGATCATGCTTAAGATCAACCATCGGATTTTTTTTAAAACAACCGACAAAGAAACAGACAACCAATATCGACACCAATAACAAAACAAAATCAGTGACAACTGCAACATTACAGTTGACACTTGAAAGTTAAATTTTGAGTCACCTTAATGATATAGTTTTAGGTTATCGATGCTTTCAAGCATTCTGAACTATTCAAAATTTTAAATATTTTAGACGAGATGCAAGATTTAGTTGATATTGATTACCGGGTTTATTGACATCGATGTTTGACATGTGGCAACATCCATGTTTTCATTTTTGACATCGATGATCATCGATCATCTCTAGTACTAGCGCAATTATAAAAAGTATATTTTGTATTTGTTAATTATTACTTTGTACATACTTCTGTACTAAATACTAATTAAAAGCTACCTAGTAGCCTAGTACCTACTCTTCGTTTACTTCTAGACCTTTTATTTATTCTATTTTTATTTCAATTATAAGGAAAAGTTGAAATGGTGCGTTTTAAAAACAGGTTCGTTAAATTTACTATACTCAAAATCCTTTTTAATAAATTCTAATCATTGAAGGTGATGTATTTTTTTTAGATATATAACTGTTGAAATTACATCTCCTTTGATACCAGAAAATAAGCCTCTTGCTTTAAAATCAAAAATATTTCATGACACAGTACTTGATAAAATACAACAACTACACGGTGACTTTGGAATAGCAGCGGTTAGAACTGGTTTCCTAACAAAATATTGCAATGAAAATACTCGAATAGCAATTCTAAGATCAAGACATGGGCCTCACAAGTTCGTCACTAGTAGTTTACCATTCATTACCAAAATAGGTAAACTGGATGTAAGTTTACGAACTCTACATATTGGAGCAACTTTAAAACACAGTTTCAAATATATTCTTAAACATCAAAGAAATTACCTGGATTCAATGTGGTCTAAGTTAAAAACAGATGAAGAAAGAAAAACACTTGAAGCTGCTGTAATGGATTTTACTAAGACAGATGTTTCAATAAATATACAAAATATTGCCTAAAAACATTGAGTTATATGTACTACATACTAGAGAAGCTATTCCAAACAAAAATTGTGCCCTACTCTATGTCTTCACGCATGCGTGGGCGATAGTAGAGTTGCACATGCATGAAGACTTTAAAATAAGATATTATAATATAAAATAAATTTAAGAATTTGATATAAAATACACTTATTTTAATCTAAACAAACATATGTCTAAATAAAATGTAATAATAATTATCTTATAGAATTCACAAATCTTCAATTTACACAATACCTATTTAGTTTAGTGTATGGATTACAGTACAGTTCAGTTGAACATAGTCAATGTTCGGAATGCGAAATCTAGTGCGCAGCACATATATATCGATGCCTAAAAACATTTGTTTTATTTATTTCTGTAAATGTAAATAACAACATCATAAAATAAACATTAAAATTAATCTAGTGTATTTTTAATATGTTGCAGTTTTGTTTAATTTTTTTATATTATGCATTTTTTCATAGAAATAAATAAGGATTTCTTCTTACATTTTTGGTTCTTATAAGTTATAAAAATAAATTAACTAAAGTTATATCTATGATTACAATATGTTATTAAAAATCCACAAAATGAAGATTCTGAGAAAATTTTGTATAATTTTTTTTTTGCCTATTTTAAACAATAATCTGTCACATACATACTACTACAGTTGAGGAATTTGCATATATAACTTTTTCCTCAGAGTGGATTCAAAAATTGGTACCTGAGCACATTTTAATTTACCACAAATTCCTGAAACTAAATCAGTCACTTTTGTAAATATGTCATATAGATGCTCATGCCTTGCCTTTTTTGCAATCATAGAACACAAAATTTGAATAAAAATTGAACCTTTTTGTTCATCTCTGTATGCTTCATATTCAGGTGCTGTTGCCCAATAAATTAAAAAATCAGACTTTCTTAGAAAATAATTTGGTAATGGTCCGTCAGCCACTAACCGTGAATGTGCATTTTTTTCATCAACTTGACATGCTTGAAGAATTAAAACTTTAGGTATGCCATGCAAGTGGCTTGCCTCGTCAGAGTCTAAGAGGTTTTGAATATCTTCAACTTTAACTTTAACAGAATCTGCTGCATATACATGTCCTCTTATTCCATGGGATAATATACATAACACAAAAATACTGTCCTCTGGACAAACATCATTTAGTATAACATATTTTATAAATGTAAACATATCCTTATGATTAACATTGCAACAGCTTCTAATTTTGAAATTCAAAGATGACATTGTATGTTCTAAGGCTAACTGATCTTTTGTGGAGCCCAAGCGATTGTCCAGTGCATATGTTTGAATGTTACCTTCAATACTTTCTTTAGATGGATGAAATTCTTCCTGATTAATTATACAACAAATACCAATTCTGTTAGTATTTTTAATAGGGTATGAATCTTTAGCAAGTTTTGTGTCAGATTTTAAAGTTACACCTGAGACATCTTCAGCATGCAAGTGACATAAATCTAAGAAGTTTTCCTCTAATTTATCATCAAGTTTGGTCTTAGGATCTGCTGCACAAGTTGACATTACTGGAGTACTATTTATATGTGGAGAAGGCAAACTAGAGTCATTATTTACTTTATTTTGTATTTCTCTAAGTTCTGAAGCTATTTGTTTTAATCCAGAAATATTCTCAACAATCATTATAAGTTTTTCCATTTCACATTTATTATTACTTAATGTTCTTTCAATATTATTTTTACTGAGAGTAATGAACTTCTGACACATAAGTTGTAAAATTATTAACTCACAGGCTTCATACTCCGAAGTATCAATATCATATGTTACAAGTGCTTTCTTTAATCTCAAAAGATTATTTGCATTTATATTTTCACATAATTTATAAAGAGCCTTTTTCATAGGATTCACATATATACATACATTTAAATTGCTAGGCAAGTATCGTTCTTTGATATGAGAGACATTGAAACCTAATTTCCTAATTACATGGTACAGACGGCAAATAGTTAGAGCCTCCAAAAATTCATATCTCCATGTTGGACTAGTTTGAACATTTAAAGCCCAATCATATAACAAATTAATATTGTTATAACTGACATCTTTTGAAACCCGTTGAAAAACAATTAGTCGTTGCAAGGCAGTATCAGGCACTTTATATAATAAGAAGACCAGTGAAATCATATCATGAGGATCTACATCTTTTTGAATGTCTAAAATGACTTCTAGATTTATAGTGCGAATTTTGTCAAAAAAATATTCTTGCTGATGTTGTTCTGCATCCCGTTGTAGCATGTTTTTAAAAAAGTTTTAAGTATCAAATCAAATCACAAATACTCAATAATACTTCACAGGCTACAAAAGATTCCAAATGTAGACTTAGATGTAATAAATGATCATTTATAAGTTTACCTCAGAACACAATTACTCTCTACCGAGAGGTGTTTTCCTATTATGACGTAACTCCGGACTTGTCACCTTGTCTTAAGAATTCTTGACAAGATTATACTTTGCTAACAACTTAGAACATTAACTAAATCATAGAAGTAAGCAAATATGCAGAAACAAGGCTGAAATGAAGTAACTATATTTCGGTTCGTTCAACTTCTATCTTAATTTAAAGAACAAAGAACATTAGAGTGAGTTAAATGATTCATAATTCATATTTCGTAATTTGTTTTTCTCACAGAACACAATTAATTTTTATTTTGGCTGTCCACAAATAATATAAATAAAATAAAAAAAATATATAATATATTGCATAGGCTGTGTTTTGAATAACTGTCAATGTCATAATGTAATGTCATTTGCTTTTTTTTGGAGTTTATGGCCTGGTATCTAGACCTTTAGGCCAAGTCTTGAGTATTATTATTCGGTTTATTATAATTTCCCCAAGCCTTGTCTTTATGTGTTATTATCCTTCATAGTTCACTGCTTCACAATATGTTTATGCGTCACATTGTGCAGCCCTTGGGAGATTTTGACGGAACTTGAGCTAGCAGGCAGGTGAGAGTTGGCGATGGTATCTAAAGGCGCTTATGCAAACAGCTTATCTTGAGAACCCATCACCATCAGAGCACTTGTTTCACCGTTTCCACTAATAGTTCACATGCGTAGACAGTTAATACATAAAATCGCACCACTTTTACATATCAAAATCCACTTCAAACTATTATTTAAACTATAATACAGGAGCAGCAAACCGCCGCCGATCAAGTTCCCACCAAAACTCAATGTCATTTGCTCAATACTATGGAGTGTAGAGTAGAAGGAGGACCATCTCTGTATATGAAAAGTGTCCCTAAAAACGCGTCCAATAAGGGTGGCGCTGCAGTAGCATAGGATAAATTAAAAAAAAGCGCCAAAATTAATTAAAATAAGATGGAGAAATAAACAAGGACCGACCAATCCCCTTGGTTTTGTACTACGTAAATAGTTGAGGTTTTGTATACTGGCATTTTACTAACTGCTCTAGTCATGAAATTTTTTAAATATTTGAATTCAGCTGACTTCACTCCGTCTACAACAGCTATATTCATAACGTAGTTTTTCAGACGCCAGCGCTATTGTGGTAGGTTTTGGAACCTCTATTTTCAGTATATAGTGGGACACTTTCAACTTTCGCACCTTATAAGATGGTTCTCCTTCTACTCTACACTCCATACTCAATACTATGGAGTGTAGAGCGATGGCGGACCATCTCTACATATGAAAAGTGTCCCTAAAAACGTGTCCGGTGAGGGTGGCGCTGCAGTAGCATAGGATAAATTAAAAAAGCCTCAAAAGTAATTAGAATAAGATGGAGAAATAAACAAGGACCGGGACATGAACATTGAAAAGTGTTAGGGTTACTACAACAGTGAGCAATGATTTTGTGTATGTTTCCAGGTAAAAGTGAGGTACGGATAGCAAGAGGCATATACTTAGTTTTCTTACAATTTAGAGTTAGTAAGTTCGCACTAAGCCAAGCACATGCAATATTAAAACCAGTCTGAGATTTCCGGAAAACATCCTCCCAGGTGTTTCCAGAGAAAAGGAGAGCTGTGCAAATATAATTATCCTGCCATCGCGAAGTTTAAGGTCACACAAATCATTGATAAAAATGAGAAACAGGGTCGGGCCAAGAATGCTGCCCTGAGGAAAACCAAAAGAGACAGGAGAATCGGAGCTGATAACCTTATTAAGCAATTTAACACACTGAGATAGGAGGAAAATAATGCAAGTTGGTGGCTTCGCACGTGAATATTCTCAAGCTTTTGTAGCAATAGTGGAATTGAAACGGCGTCACAAGCTTTCTCTAGATCTAGAAAAATGTCTAAACTCTTTTTACCCCCATCTAAGTTTGTCGATATAAAGTTGGTACCCGAAAGTAATGCATCTGACGTTGATTTTTTTGCACGAAAACCAAATTGGGAATTTGATAACAAATTCTTTTGGTCAAGGTTGTTCACCAGTCTAGAATTTATGATTTTTTCAAAAACCTTAGATATCGACGGCAGAACTGATTATAGGGCGATAGTTATTAGGTAGGCTTCGGTCGCCATTTTTATAAATTGGATGTACCACAGCTCTTTTCAGCACCCGCGGGAAAACACCCGCTGTCAAACACAAGTCGATAATAAAGGTCAAAGGACGCACAAGGATGCTTTTGTACTTTTTCAGTAGACCAGTGGTGTTGCCATCCCACCTAACAGCTTTATCTGATTTTAGAGCAATTATAATCCTTTCAACTTGTTCTTCGTCTGTATTTAAAAGAACGAAAGAGTTATCTACTAAATTAGGACTTGAAACCGCAGAAGGGGTATGAATTGAGATAGCTGTCCTCCGGTAAAATTTTCAGCAAGAACCTTGCCAGCACTAATAAAGAAGGAGTTAACTTTATCGGCCGACTTACTTGGGGATGGACACAACTGTAATAAGTCGTGGGCTGGTGTTGTTCTAGAGCTAGTATTGGTTACTGGTAAAGTATTGGTTGAGAACCACATTATCGGGTGACTTCTTCAGTTTGTTGTGTAAGTTATCCCTATTTCTAAGACACTTTAGGAGTCCTGGGGTCATCTATGGTTTAATAATTCTACGCCTGCTAGATGGGATATACGTTATAGTGGGATAGGAAATGGAGTTACGTATAGCATTTATAAAATATTCCATTGCAGAATTTGGATCATCTAAATTAAACAAGTCCTCAAAATCTACACCTAAGACACTTTGACTCAATTTTTCTTCGTCTATCTTGTTAACACTTTTCGGTGGCATGTACTGTACTTTCTTTGAAAGTGAGAATATCACCGCAAAGTTATCAGTAACAGTGGCTTCAATAACAGTAGTGAGGGCTGGGTAAGTAGTTTTGAGTAGAACATGGTCAAGGCACGTACGGTTATGTGTAGGTTATTAAGTGGGTAGGGAGAAGACCATGTTCAGCTGTCAAATTTAGATATGCAGGAGAGTTTACATAAGTATTAGTAGGAGATATATCAATGTTAATATCACCCAGCAAAATCACGTTTCTGAACGGGCTTAGACTATTAAGTAGAGTGTCCAACGATTGAAAAAAGAAGTCAGTCTGGTTACGTAAGGCATCAGGTCGATAAATTGCTAAAACCGCAGTATCCTTACCTATCTTAATTAAAAGAGAGCTTGAATCTAAGAGCTGTGGTTTTCCACTGAAATCCTCTGTATGCTATTTTTTATGAAAGCTATTACACCATCATTTTGATTATATGGGTTTGTAGACGCCATGTGCTTATATCCCTCCAAGGGAGGAATACAATGATTGTACTGTAACCAACACTCGGTAAGCACTATTATGTCCAACTCGATGCTAATTCTTGCCAGTAATAATAGGAAGCTGTCAATGTTTGCATTTACGCTTCGTATATTTTGGTAAATTATATTGAGTGACTTAGAGCTGAACTTTTCTAATAATTGTGTACAATTTTCTGGTGAGATTAAGGCAGCTTCGGAAGGGGACAGTCTGTCCAGTTCATAGCTTATATCAGATTGAGAGTTGAATTTTAATATATAAAAAACTGCTGTTCAGATAACTAAGATATAATAGAAATAATAATTTATATATATTTCTGTCACGAAATGTAAGAAGGTTCATGGCTCTCCTATTTTTGTAAGGATATAATATTACAAGTATTAAAATTATGAGCCCTTGTTGAAGGCATATCAACTGAGTGCTCACAATATGCGATATATGTATAAAGCAACAGAAACAGAAACAGAAGCAGAAACTTTTTTATTCAATATAGATTATAAATAATGCTTATTGAAAGTCACTCTTTTGTATAATTACCACTGGTTCGAAAAAAAAAACCTCTGTCCTGGGAAGAACCAGCAAGAAACCCAGCGGGACTTTTTTTTTAAAATAACAGCTTACAATCATGTATGTTACACAAATTAACAACACAACAAATTAGAAATAGCTTGGTAGCGATCACCTCATTTCCAGGGGTTATTATCATCTATAAATTCTTTAATACTATAATAACCCTTTTTATACAAACTTAGTTTAATAAAGTTTTTGAACTTTGAGCAGGTCAAATTTTGTATATTTTCTGGAATTTTGTTGTAAAAGCGTATACATAGCCCCAAGAATGAATTACTGACTCGATGGAGTCGAGTAACCGGTACTACTAGCTTGTGTCTGTTCCTAGTATTTACAGAATGAATATCACTTATTTTTGTAAAACTACTTTTATTTTTGTGTACGTACATTACATTTTCATAAATGTATTGAGAGGCCAAAGTTAATATATTAATTTCCTTAAATTTTTGTCGCAGCGACTCTTTAGGCTTTAAATCATAAATTGCTCTTATGGCCCTCTTCTGTAAAACAAATATAATTTCAGTGTCAGCTGCGTGTCCCCATAGCAAAATACCATACGACATTATGCTATGGAAATACCTAGGTGGATTGAAAAGTACTCGGCCTAAGGCCCGGCGCCCACCTACGTAACGTAACACGTGATCTGACGCGTGATTTGACGCGTAACTTGTCACTCGCCTCAACATTCAAAGGGAATGTATGTAGTAACGCCCATTTGCGTGGCGTGACGCCGCATGATCTGACGTGCCATTCAGCTTGCTACTAGTGACGCATTGAAGTGGCACGTAACACGAAACTTGTAGTTTTAATATTAAATTCATTGATTTAGTTCATGAAAAACCATGTTTATATGATTATCCTAGACACGATTACAATAACAGGAACTCGCAAGATGCTTCTTGCAACTTGTAGGGCAAATCTATGCGAAATGTAATTCTAATTCCTTCATAAAATTGAAAGTACCACCACTTTTCAAATTTTTTCCCTTAGGGATGTACTCAAAATCTTCAGCTGGCACTTTGAATGTTTGAAATCTGTAGCAAAACAAGGGCATGTTTATCCTCTTCAGGCGAGATTTTGGCCCAAAATGAACTTTGCGACATGCTATTGTTGCACAGGTTGGTGCAAGCAGTGTCACTCGTGGTCACGTCAGAGCATCGTCAGAATCATGCTACAAGCCATGTCGAAATCATGTAGCTTAGGTGGGCGCCGTGGCTAACACAGATCCATTCAATTCTAAAAATCAAATCTACCCACATTATTTAGTTCAGTTCAGACTAGTTCATTGTGTGAAGTTCGAAACGTGTGCAATAATTAGTTGTGATTTTATAAATTTATTAACAAAGTAATCGGACATAATTTCCGCGAATGAAGCAAATCGAGCAGCGTGCCGTCATTAAGTACCTCCATAAGAAGGGGCTATCATCAAAAGCCATCCATGATGACATGGTCAGTACATTAGGAGATTGTGCTCTGTCATATTCATCCGTCAAAAAATGGATAGCAGAATTTAAGCGTGGTAGAGAGAGTGTGAAAGATGAACCCCGCTCTGGAAGGCCTTCGACGTCAACTACTGACGAAAATATTAAAAAAGTACTTGATTTAATAATGGGAGACCGCAGATTAAAAATTAGAGAGATAGCCGAGATTATAGGCATCTCTTATGAACGAACTCAAAACATCATTGTCAACGAGTTGGGTTTCCACAAGGTGTCTGCGAGGTGGGTTCCGCGACTGCTTTCAGTTGAACAAAAAAGGACGCGATTGACTATTTCACGCGACTGTTTGGAGTTGTTTGAAGCAGATGCAGATGATTTTTTGAATCGTTTTGTTACTATAGACGAAACATGGGTTCATTACTGTACACCGGAAACAAAACAACAATCAAAACAGTGGAGAAGACCTGGTTCACCACCCCCTAAAAAGGCTAAGTCGATTTTGTCGGCAAATAAGGTGATGGCTTCAGTATTCTGGGACTCGAAAGGTGTGATTATGATTGATTATCTTGAAAGGGGTCAGACTATAAACTCTGATTACTACTGCACCTTACTACGTCGTTTACGAGAGGAAATAAAAGAAAAACGTCGAGGAATGCTCAGAAGAAAAGTCCTGTTTCATCAAGATAACGCCCGTGTTCACACGTCAGTACAGTCAATGGCTGAAATTCACAACTGTGGCTTTGAACTGTTACCGCATCCACCGTATTCACCTGATCTGGCACCATCAGACTTCTTTCTGTTCCCTAACCTAAAAAAGCACTTGGGAGGTCAAAGATTTTCGACAAACGACGAGGTCAAAGCAGCTGTAGACGCATATTTTGACTCTAAGGAAGAATCATTTTTTTTCAACGGTCTAAATGCTTGGAAGGGGAGGTGGCAAAAGTGTATTGAACTTGATGGTGATTATGTAGAAAAATAAAAATATAACTAATTTAGTATGTGTTTATTTTCTTGGTTAGGCCGAGTACTTTTCAATTAGCTAAAGTAAACTAGTCTAGCTGTTTCAACACTAGTTAGACTTCTAATCTTTTTTACGGCATATGCTGCAGAACTAAGTCTGCTTGCTAGTTTTGATATATGGGGGCCCCATTGAAGCTTCGCGTCTAGTGTGATTCCAAGAAAAATGGTGGTATCTACAAGACTCAGCTTCTCCCCATTTAAAATTACATTAGTATTTAATTGTTTGACATTTGGAGTCATAAATTTCATACATTTCGTTTTAGTGCCATTTAAATGCAAATTATTAACATTGAACCAATTTACTAATTTTGCTGCTCATCATTTTTAACGGAAACCGTTCGATGAGCAGCATTTCTGATGAAAGAAACTTGGTATTTAGGTTGAAGCAATCGTTTTGTTTACAGAGTGTAAAAATATGTGGCACGCCAAAGTTGACTTACCACATTATTCAATTTTTTAATATTTAAATCAATATTAAACAATTTATTAATACTATGTTGGAGCTGGGCAAAGTAAAGCGTGAATACGAATCACATCCAAGATATTGTTTTTTTATTGTTCTCCAGTACAGTAATTATAAAAGACGCAAATATTTGTGTAAATGTGCTTTTTAGTTTTAAAATCTTGTAAATATAGGTTAAACTAACGTGGTCATGTATATACTGAGTTCCTATAATGGGCGCGTTATTCTTAACATTTATGTACTGTTTTAATGTGATGTGAGAGTTTTGTGATGTAAATAGGTTGAGTGTTGTGTTATAGTATGGACGTACAAAAGCAAAAATAATTAAGAATCTATCAACCAAATAACAAAAAGATAACAAACCGTAATGTATGGCAACAGACGACAGCAGAGACAGACACATAAAATCATAATAAAGTGAAATCATAACGAATAAAAGTAGTCAAATGAGCGGTATTTTGCTAATATCTTCTTGGGATTTTATTAGTATAGGTTTATCTCTTTCTGTTTTTTTCAGGTATATTCTACCAGCAGATGTCCAGCAGTATGCATAATTATTAACCTTTCGGAAACTTCTGGCTACTGCGAATAATCGTCTTGTTTTCTGGGGAAGATTTTCGGATATGTAAATAGGAATAGGAGGGCCCGGTATGGCTACATCAGCCGAAGTAAATTTTTTATTCTTATTTTTCTTATTGTATTCCTTCAAATTAGAAATAAATCTTTCCTTAGTTATGTTACTGGTGAAATCGGCTACTATGATCTTGTTACTGTCGTTTTTTTGACTTATGCGAAAAATATCTCTAACATCTGAAGGTAGAGCACTTCACCTGTCTTTACCAAAATATTAAGTCACCTTTGGCTTCGCGGTCCTTTTTGGGCACATTACGCAATTCTAAGCGAGAAGCATGTGAAGATCTTTCAAATCCATAAATTGTTTCTACCAACATTTCTATACGCTTCCGATAAGCTTTACTTTCTTCTTGTAAACTTTGTACACTCGACAATAAAGTGTCATATTTTTCGGACATAAACTTAATAGATTCTTTTATATCATCATTTTGTTGTTTGATATTACCGACATAATCTATAATTGTTGATAATTTAGAGTCCTGCTCACTTTTTAGGGACATAAACATATTATTAAACTTATCTTGGATGGCGGAAAATTCATCAGACAAGCTATTACAAAATTTTCTTTCCGAAACGCTGTGTTGATGTTTGCTTCATTATCTGTGGACTGTAAATTTGGTTCCGAGTCACAGTGCTTAATGTAGGACTACGTGACGTCGACGGGATCATTGGCTGCGACCGGCTAAGTGGCATCGCTACAGTTTATGCATACAAATACCAGAGAAGTATAAGTCTCGCTGCAGTGTGTCGCTAATAGGTCCAAAGGTCCAGAGCACCAGGAGCGCTGCAAAAGTAACACGTACCTCGTAGCACAGAGGATTGGCTGATCTTCGTTACGCCTCTGGGGGCGGGCAGCGGGTAGCGATGGGCAGTGTTAATGCAGCGTATGAGTCAGCACGGCAATCTATCGGCGCCGGATCGTAACACTCTTCTCTTTTATGCACTCTTATTTATTTAACTCGATTTTCGGAATAGAAACTTTATTTTAAATATTAATAATAAAATTAAATAGGGTTTAAGTGTAACACGTCTGAACTCCTCAGCGGTTTCGGTTCGGTTTCGGTTCGGTTTCGGTTCGGTTTCGGTTCGGTTTCGGTTCGGTTTCGGTTCGGTTTCGGTTCGGTTCGGTTCGGTTGTACCTTCCCTTCCCTTCCCCCCGGGGGAAGGGAAGGGAAGGTATAACCGCAGTTCACAATGCCATCTTCTTTTAAAACTGCAAGTAGCTTACGAATACTTGGGATTTTCTTATCACTAGTATAAAATTGATGAATTTTTCTTCGTATAACTCCCATGTCAAAATCATCAATGTGGATTCTTTTTTTTTTATTTCTTTAGGGTTTCGTGGAGATAAAAATTTTGCAATTTCCGATCTTTGTAGATTCAAATTCCCTTCAGCTACAATTCGCATTCGGTGCGGGCAGACACTCCTGTAGCCTCTGCTACTAATTTATTAATGTTCATATCATATTTGTGTTCTGTACTTTCCTTGTCGCCCCTTCGTCTAAGAAAAAAAACTATGTACATAATAAATAATATTTTTCACTTGTCGTGGTATTGGTGGACCCATCTTAGGATATTTATCTCATGTATTTTTGGAGAAAACTGTCGCGTACAACTGAATTGTGTAACCGTCGCGGCGGTCCAACGGCGCACATACGGGTATTTGAACGATCCACGCGGCCAAAAGTCAAATTTATAAAGTGCAAGCCAGTAAAAAAAAACGACTACCTGGGATGCGAGACAGGTTAGAGAACAATACCCAACCCCTCCCGCCTTCTCATCGTGCATGCCACACTTCCAAGGGCAGTCGGAATTTGATCGTCCCGCATGGTGTATGTGTTCGTTCTCGTGGCGTTCGTTTGCAACAAAGACTTCAACAGTGAATATTTGTTATTTTGCGTTTATTTTGGAAGAAAAAAGTTATGGATCCTGATAAAGCAGGTAATTATCTACTAATTTAAATATTATTTTGGATAATTTTTGTAATTGGAAAGATTCGTTTTATTATATTGAAAGTCACGCGTAATATGGAATATTTTTTAGCTATAATTTATGTTTAAAAAGGAATATGTTATACTACCAAATTAGATCCTGTCATAATTCTTGATATAATCGAAAGTTTAAAGCTTTGAGTACTAACAAGTCAAAATATTTGCCGCGGAAAGTCGCGGATAAGTACCTAATTTTTTTTTTAAAAAATCACAAAAGTTTTTATTTATGTTAAGTGATTTTTTAAGCAAAGTCTTTTTTGTTTTAGGTTCACAAAGAACCTCGGGAGCAAGAACTGTGACCCGTAAATACTTGTTCGACCGCATACAGAGCTTTAATTTGCCTAATTTGGAAGAAAAACTGACTTTCTTGAATGAGGAACTTCTGTCATGCGGAGCGTACTCAAAAGAGCAAATTAAGACCTTTAAATCCACCTTTTCTCACTTTACAAGCCAATTAAGACAAAGGTGGTCAAAGGCTCATAAGAAGGAAGACGTGTTTCGCAAATACAATGATTCATGGCTTGAAGGAACTATTGAGATTCCCGCTGTTGCACAAAATCGGCCAGGCCGCCCACGTAAGTTATTTGGAGATTCAAGTGAAAGAACAAAAAGGAGGAAAACAGGAGATTCGGTCTAATGTAGAAGAAGACGTGATCGTTCATGCTGCTCAGATTGAGTTGCGGAAAAGTGGAAAACGAAATGCTTCCGATATATTAAAAGAAATCACCAGTACTAGTCCGACACGTGCAACAAAATATAAGAGGGCAGTTTCTGAAACAAGAAAAGAAAAACTTGCCCTCTTACACCATTGCAAGCATTGGCAATGTTTGTAGAAGCTGATTTAACTCGTCGACAGTACGAAATAATTAGAAATACCAACAAAAAGTTCTTCCCTTGTTACAGTATTTTACAAAAGACAAAACAAGAATGTTACCCATCGCCAGAGGCATGCAAAGTAACAAGTACCTGCGCTGAAAGCGATTTACAATCTTTGTTTGACTTAACCGTAAGGCGCCTGTCAACCTCCATAGAAGAAGTCTTGATGACATTAAATGAGAAAGAATGAGATAGCCTAAAGATAATATGTAAATGGGGTTGTGACGGATCTCAGCAATCTAAGTACAAACAAAAATTTGAAAATGATCCTGACTCAGATGCTTATATATTTCAGAGCTGTTTCGTCCCTCTACGGTTGGTTTGTGGCCAAGATGAAAAAAAGATTGTATGGGAAAACCCAACACCCTCTTCTCCACGATATTGCCGGCCAATCAGGTTCCGTTTCGTAAAAGAGAGTACCGACATAACGGAAGAAGAAATTAATTACGCCAAAAACTCTACTGATTCACTAAAGGCAACAGAGGTTGATTTAAATGGCGAAAAATTTTTAGTGAAACAATCATTCATCATGACAATGGTAGACGGTAAAGTCTGCAATGCTGCCACAGGCACGAAATCCACAAGCCGGTGCTATATATGCGGTGCGACTTCTAAGGATTTCAACCGATTAGATGTTAAAAAAGAGATAAATCCTGAAGCTATCGAGTTTGGGCTTTCGGTTCTACATGCGAGAATTCGTCTTTTCGAAAGCATTCTTCACTTGGCGTATAAATTGCCTGTAAAAAAATACAAAGAGAGGAAAACAGAAGCCGAAAAAGAAATCGAAAATGAAAAGAAACTGGAAATTCAAGCCAGATTTCGAAAAGAAACTGGTTTGATAGTAGATATGCCAAAGGCAAATTTCGGCAATACTAATGACGGCAACACCAGCAGAAGATTTTTTGAAGATCCTCAGTTAGCTTCTGATATAACGGGCATTAGTCATGAACTAATATACAGATTAAAAGTCATACTAGAGACGATTTCGAGTGGACATATAATCGATCCAGAAAAATACGACAAATATGCACTAGATACTGCTCGCTTATATGTTGATCTATACCCTTGGCACCCTATGACACCAACAATGCACAAAATCCTTGTCCATGGTGCAATTATAATAAAAAATGCATTGTTACCCATTGGGCAGCTCTCCGAAGAGGCCGCGGAAGCGCGTAATAAGCATTTCAGGTTATACCGCCAAGACTTCGCTCGAAAGTTTTCTAGAGAAAACTGCAACAGAGACATTTTTAACCGGCTTCTTTTGACTTTGGATCCTCTGTTAAGTAGCATGAGAAGTGTAAAAAGTAGCAAACTTAATTCTTTCTTGCCAGAAACAATTGCTCTACTTATGCCTGCGAATCCGAATGAACCTGGTCATTCTTCAGAAAGCGAAGATGAACATTTGTCTGAAAAATTATAGATTTTTTGATGTTTTCTTTTTTTTTAATAAATAAGTCTCGATTTAATATTAAAACCTGTGTTTCATTTACTAATGTCGTTTAGAACCAATATCGAACATAAAATAATTTTGGCCGCGTAGATCGTTCAAATACCCGTATGTGCGGCGGTCGACGGCAGACTGAGTCAGCTTGATATTTGTCTACCTCCCCGATCCTGCCGCTCACATACCTCAGGAGATGACTAGCCCTTGCGCGGACATTATAATATAGCTGCAGTATGGCTCTACCACGTAATTTTGCAATTTTTTATGTTTTATAAAGTACCCAATTCTAATTATTTGAAGTAATAGCGACGGTGTAAGGTGAGCGACCTTTAACTATTTTTTATTTCTAACCTACATGGCTGCAGTTGAAATAATCAATATTTTTAAGATGTGCTATTTGAAAAACGTCTGTCAGCGGTAGCGAAACCTCCATAGAAGTCGAGAAGCCGGGCTTGCCCTATCAAACTGCTTAATCAATAATATCAACTAATAAAATAACTCGTAAACTGTATCAAACTATTTCAAATTTCCCGCGCGCTCCTCCACACACTGGACTGTCAAAAATAATCGTCGTGGCAACACTGCGCGATACTCCTGTCATAAAATAGGAGTTGAGTTGAGCGATTAGTCGTCTCTCTCGCACGCGTGGGCTTGTTACCGGTTTTGCGAGAAGATGATCGCTCCCTTTCTAACCTGTGGCAACATATTCTATATGTAATGAAATATAACTACGATTGTTTATATAGCAATTAGTATGGAGCGAAAAGCCTAGCTTTAAGTATGATGTTAGTCGAGCGCGGGGGCGCGCGAGCAATACGTTATACGTTTGCAACTTCACTTCGCATTTCATTGTTTACTCTGTGTGTTTACTTTAATGCTTTTTTAAAGATTTTTAGTGAAAATGGAGAATAATAGTGATCTTTGTGACGAATTAAAGTGTGTCAAAGTGCTAATCGGCGAGGGAAAGGTAAAATCTTTCAACTTTGTTCAGAAAAAACAGCTCATATTCACATTAACAGTTATTAGTACAATTAAAGCGTTCACCAACATTTTACGCAGACGTAATTAAATCTTTTCTTAAGAAAGAGACGAATCGATTTAGCATATAAATACTTTTTTTAATTTTGTACATAGTTTGTACTTTGTTCATGCTTTTCTTTTGTTCATGTATTGTATTGTATGTAAATATCTTTTTCTTTCGCTTAAGCCAAACTCAAACGGCTTTTCAAAGCCACTGAAGGTATGCAACTGCTGATATGTCATACAATCTATCTAGCACTAGTATGCCTTCTGTGTGCTCTGTTAAACACGTCCTCGACAGCACTGAATATAAAACTGATGAGTGGAGAAAAGTCAAGATTGGTGTATTTTCATAAAACTGCTTAAAACAACAAAACCATATCTTGGGCTTGCCCTAATTTGGAGCCCTAGCTTCACCACTGTCTATCAGTATCTTTTATTTTATAGATATTTCCGGATCCTTCACACATGTTGAAGCTTGTAAGAAATACATTAGGTCAAAAGGGAATAATTTCTGATCAACACGGCCGCACTATTTCGTGGGGATATATCAAACTCTTAGTAGATTTACAGGAAAATGAGGGGTTGCACTTGGGCAACAAGTTGACAGGATTGCATGAAAATTTCAGTAAACAAATTATGAAGGTGATATTGGCCGCCCAGACATTTAGTAATTCAGTTGCCTGTTCCTGCTGTTTCAATTATTTGTTTTATTTAAATAATATTCATATAAATATTTTGTATTATTTCTGTTGTTTCATTCGAAATTGAATACATACCTGTGGATATATTATTTATTATTTATCGATAAAAAAATCGGTAGATAATAATATCTCCAAAGGTAAGTTTTTTAAACTATTTAATTTCAAGTATATTATAGTTTTTTGTGCGTTTTTGCGTAATCTGTTATACATAGCAAAACATTATATAAAAGAAAACTGATTATAAAACAAGGAAAAGACAAAACGCAAAATAAAGCGATTTCAAATATAATCCTAATAAGATATATCTTAGGTGGTTAATGAATTACTTACATATTTTTGAAACACTGTATTGATTCTACCTATAATTAGTAAACAGAATTTACTTTTCCCAAAAATCAAGAAAATAACAATAGATAATCATCGGCAACACTAACCTTAAACTATTGCTATCCCGCTTAGGTATACGGCAATGACTACTCTATTGTACATACTCCCTCTACGGTTAAGGGGCTAGTCCATGCGAACGACCTTGAGCATTTGGTGTGCCGCCCCGACTCGCTACAATATATATCGTAAGAAATATTTAAGACGTCACCTACTGTACGAACGTAGTATTTTTTCAACATCAATAAACTATTTTATGGAAAATACACACAGCGTACAACGATAAATGTATTTTAATTTTTTTATTTGGTATATTAGTTGCATCATATTAGAATTATGTATTCTCATATATTATCTGATTATGAAATTTTATAATTAATTATATATTAAAAATGAAGCACATTGAGGTATATGTTAGTTACGTAGTAACATATTACGTCAATGATGAAGCATTGAAAATTGTGAGATTAAAAGATACCTACTCACTATAGGTAAATAGATAGATAGCTCGCCTTTTGTACAAATATTTGGTGCAATAAAGAATAAATAAATAAATAGAATGTTTCGCAGATGTGTTTTTGATCATTGTTAATTTTTACGTGTCCCGTATTGAAAAGTAACATACCTGCCTACTAATTTTTGAACTGAGCACCTTGTAACTTAGCCTGCTTATTTCTACATACGTAATTATATTTATTTAAACATAAGGGTAACTTTAATAAAGGTAATACAAAAATCAACAAGAAGTATAAGGGTTCAATCTTTCAATTTCAATTTAAAAAAAACGTCACCACTAGACTTGGATTTCTCCTGTGTCGTGGAGGCAGTTTACAAACATAAATTGCACAAGGACAAACAGCCAGACCCGGAACAATTATTTGTAGGCCTTACAAATACTTGTTCCGTGCGGGATTCAAACCCGTGGCCACCAGCGCAACAACTGATTGCTAAGCCACTGCGCCATGGAGCCGTCGCCGGGTTATAGGTAAAGTGACCATACCTCCCGTTTTGAACGGGACTGTCCCTTTTCTCGGTCACCGGTCCCATTGTCCCCAAATAAAGATCTGGGACACAAAATTGTTCCGTAACTCGTTGGGTGGAAGTATTCAAAGCCAACAATCTTCAACATAATTTTTTTAATTGAATATATTTTATGTCTACCTGGTACGAATGCTCCAGTAGAAAGAGTATTTTTCTATTTTGAATAAATTGTGGACGTCTGAAAAAAACACTTACGGTTCCAGTTCTAAAGGCGATGTTGTTAACAAAGGTAACAATAAAAAAACTTGCCCAGAATTTTATTCTTATTTAAAATCATCACCAACTTTATTAAAGCAAATTTAATCCACTGACAAATGTAATTAAAAATTAAAAAAATATGTTGCCTTTAATAATTACCGTCTATACCGAATATAATTTCATAGTGAACACTAATTGTATAAAGTTATAGTTTTAGAGCATAAATAAACCTATGTCCCGTTTTGAGTTAAAAAATAAATGGTCAGTTTAGTTAGAGAGTCGAGTAATAACCCGCAATGCCGCAGATAGGCCAACTTAGATGACCAGGTCGAATTAGTCGCCTATAGGCGGACTTACCCGACCGGGCCTTATTAGACGACCATAGACCAAATTAAACGCCCAATTCAAACCAAACCTTACATGCTAATGGTGCTTAACTTTTATATTTGCATTTACTTTGTAGGTGTGCTGCGCACACACACGTATACTTAGTAATGTTGGACCTATCTACCATATATATGTATACTTAGTAATATTGTACCTCTCTACTTAGTACTAAGAATTTCGGTTAGTAGCTAGTTGCCCACCAACTGTATTGCACGCACCTCGATAATAAATATGTTATAAAGTTATGCAATCTTTAATTATGGTCACCTGTAGGGATCCTTATGGAGTCAGCTCCTAAACTGGTGACCTCCCGACGTGATTGACGTGATTAACGTGATATTAACACAGTAGTGGGCAATTTTTGCGTGTGTTGTGATCGGACGGACAATTTATAGTAGTAACATGAGTTTGCCGCTTCCGCCACCGCCACAGAACGTGCCGCTTGTTAACGTGCCACTCGTCCAGGACATCCAGCCCGCGCCACCGCCCATTATGACGCCAGGTGTAGATTCAGTGTCTCTACAGTCCCGGCTCTCGGACTTTTGGACGGACCAGCCGCGCGTGTGGTTCGTACGCACAGAAGCTATCCTTACACAGCAGAGGATGAGTGATGAGGCAAAGTTTGACCTGGTCGTGTCCAAGCTGAGTAAGGAGGTCATCGCGCAAGTGACAGACATATTACTAAATCCGCCTCCTACCCACAAGTACGACGCACTTAAAGCTCGGCTGCTCCACATCTATGAGGAATCAATGTCGAGGCAGATCGAGAAGCTTATGAGCGAGCTAGAGCTGGGCGAGCAGAAACCATCCCAGCTGCTCCGTCGGATGCGCGAGCTCGCTACTGATAAGGTTCCTGATGAAACTCTTCGCGTGCTGTGGCAGAATCGTCTTCCGACACAGGTGCGAGCCGTACTCACCGTGTCCGACTCCAAGGACTTGGACAACCTAGCAGCAGTTGCAGACAACGTCATGGAGGCTGTGCGGCCTTCCTATGCCGCCGCCACTACCTACGCTGCGCCAGCGTCGGCGTCTACTGCTGCCCTTGACTTGGCCCTGTTAAGGGCTGAGGTGGCTAAAATAAAGGCTACCGCGGACCAGATCGATCAGCGGAGGTCGCGGTCTCGCGCCACTGATCGCACCCGTCATCGTCCGTAGTCCCGGCGCCGTAGCGGTTCCCGCCGTCCCCGGAAGGAGAACTACTTGTGCTTCTACCACTACCGATTCAGGGAAAAGGCCAACAAGTGTACGGAGCCGTGCGCATGGAAACCAAAGCTGCCGGAAAACTGAGTGGCGAGGTACAGTCCGAGGATCTTGAGGTCTGTACCATTGTTCCATTTAATCGTTTGTGTGTGTCAGATAGTAACTCTGGGCTTAGATTTTTAGTCGACACAGGTGCCAATGTATCTGTTTTACCAGCCGTAAGAAAAGACCGTGCAAACCAGTGCAGTGAATATAAATTATACGCAGCTAACGGTAGTGAAATCGCAACTTACGGTACCAAGACACTAGTGTTAAACTTAAACTTACGTCGACCTTATCGTTGGGAATTCGTGGTAGCAGATGTCAAACAACCAATTTTGGGCGCAGATTTTTTGGCGTATCACAGGTTATTAGTTGATTTAAACGCGCGTAAATTAATAGATAAAACCACAGAATTGAATGTTTCGGTATCTATTGTCAAGGTATCTCAACCTAGTGTTAAAACTATTGATTTAAATCATCCGTATCAGGATTTATTGTTAAAGTACCCGGACATTACTAAACCGGCGTCATTCCGAGAAACTGCGAAACACGATGTCGTCCACCATATCGAGACCTCTGGTCTGCCCGTGCACGCGAAAGCGCGCCCGTTGCCACCCGACCGGTATAAAAAAGTTAAAGAAGAATTTCGCATCATGCAGGAACTGGACATCTGTCGTCCTTCGAAGAGAGCGTGGGCTAGTCCACTCCATGTAGTTCCTAAAAAAAATGGAGATATAAGACCTTGTGGGGACTATCGCCAGATAAATGCGATAACAAAGCCCGACAGATACCCGATTCCTCGCTTGAATGACTTTACTTTTATTCTCCCGGATAAAAAGATATTTTCGAAATTAGACATCAATAGAAGTTATCATTTTATACCTGTCGCGCTAGGTGACGTGGAGAAAACCGCTATCATAACACCATTTGGGCTTTTCGAGTTTCCCCGAATGACCTTCGGTTTAAGGGGGGCAGCGGAAACCTTCTAGCGCTTTATGGATTCCATTTTACAAGGGCTTGATTTTGTATTTTGTTATTTAGACGATTTACTTATCAACATTTAGAAATAATTTTTAAAAAGTTTAATGTATATGGTATTTCAATTAATTTGGCAAAATGTTGTTTCGGACAAACTAAACTAGAATTTTTGGGACACGAAATTAGTACTGAAGGTGTCAGGCCGTTGCAAGATAAGGTTCAGGCAATTGTGGAATTTCCGAAGCCGAAAACTATTTCAGAGCTAAGACGTTTTCTCGGCATGGTTAATTTTTATCGATCTCATCTCCCCAATGCTACTTTATTTCTAACAGAATTAAATAAATATCTTAAAAGCTCAAAGAAAAATGATAAAACACCTATCGTTTGGACTGATAGTGCCAACGAAGCATTTACGCAGTGTAAGGCAGGTCTCACACAGGCCGCTACATTGACGTACCCTAGAGTGGATTCCTCACTTGCTATAATGACTGCCGCATCTAATACATGCGTGGGAGCAGTCTTGCAACAAAAAGAAGGAGATAGCTGGAAACCATTGGGTTATTTCTCAAAAAAATTGACCACCACCCAACAGCGATATAGCACCTACGATCGCGAGTTGCTCGCTATATACTTAGCTATAAAACATTTTCGGAAATTATTTGAAGGTCAAGAAATAACCGTGTATACGGGCCATAAACCTTTAACTTTTGCATTTCAAAGGGTAGGACGCGATGAAAGCGAAACGCCTCGGAGAACGAGACATTTAGCTTTCATAAGCGAGTTCACTACAAATATAAAACATATAACCGGTAAGAATAACATCGTAGCCGACACCTTATCACGCGTCGAAGCCGTGATTATGCCAACTGCGTTGAATTTCGATGACATTGCAAATGAACAGCGTAGCGATAGTTATATTACGAATTTTATGTCTGGTTTAAATTCCGATAATATCTTGTTAAAGGAACTACTTATACCTATGTTAGACAAGCCTATTTTTTGTGAAATGTCTACTAATATAGCTCGTCCGTATTTACCGGAAAAGTTTCGACGCCTAGCTTTTGATAGTTTGCATAATTTGAGCCATCCTGGAATTCGGTCTACACGAAAGATGTTAGCTAAAAAGTATTTCTGGCCGAGTATGAATCGTGATGTTTCTTTATGGGCAAAAACGTGCATACAATGTCAACGTTCTAAAGTTAACAGACATACGGTATCGAATTTAACTAAGTTTCCGGAAGTAGATCGTTTTGAGCATGTGCACATCGATATCGTTGGCCCTCTTGAGATTTCACCATATGGTTATAGATACTTACTTACAATAATTGATAGGAGGACTAGGTGGGCCGAAGCTTTTCCGTTACGCGACATTACGACAGAAACTGTTGCCAAACATTTATATGAGGGTTGGATTTGTCGTTACGGTTGCCCGATGAAGTTAACTAGCGACCAAGGTCGCCAGTTTGAGAGTAGTCTTTTTAACCAACTGTTTAAAATGTTGGGGGTTAATAGAATTCGAACTACTCCTTATCACCCGCAAAGCAATGGCGCAGTCGAACGTTGGCATCGTTCTTTAAAGACAGCACTTTGGGCTCGCCTGTCACATGGATCTTGGGTGGAAGAGCTACCCACGGTATTACTGGGGCTTCGTGCGGCCGGCCGCAGCGACTCAGGGGTTAGCGCCGCCGTGTTAACTTTCGGACGAAACTTACGTCTACCAGCAGACTTTTATGACAGCTCTTCGAACAACCGTAACGTCAACGACTATTGTTTAGTAGATAAGATTAGAGATACTATTCATAGTTATAAGCCCACATCTGACAATTCACGTAACTGTCAAAGTTTTTTTGTGCACAAAGACTTACGTAAGTGTGAATATGTCTTTGTTCGGGACGATTAAATACGTAAACCTTTGAAACCACCTTACGACGGTCCATATCGCGTGATAAAAAGGGCTTCAAAAGTTTACCTAATTCAATTACCCGGTAGGCAAGTACCTATTTCTATTGACAGATTAAAGCCTGCATATGTGTTAAAGGAATGCGATGGTAACATAACAACGCCAAGCGGCAGTAACGCTGACAACGCAGCGGATGTGGTGCCTGCGCATGTACGGTTCGCGTTACCGCCGCCCACGCCGGTGACGTCGTCGTCGCCCGGCCCTAGCAACCCGATAAGCGTGGAAACAACGCGGAGTGGTCGCATTGTTAAGTTACCTTTACGATTTAATATAAGTTAGTGTTAACATAAAATATATTGTATATGCAATACAATTACATGTTTAATTAATATAATGAATAATCAGGTTAGTTACTATGGATGTGAAAGTATTATTTGCATTGTTAGGTGCAGAATATTTTCATTCAGAATATTCAAGTTACATTATTTAAGTTGAATGTAATTTTAGATGTATTGTGTTTTGTATTTTGCGTGTACTGCAGTTTCATTTAGGATTAGGTAGTTAGTTTAGTTATAATGTATTTCGTTTCATTTGAAATATTTCATTTGCAGAAGCATTAGTGCGAAAAGTTTTACAATTTTTACTATGGGTAATTATCAAGAAAAACTAGTTATTGTTTCTCAAGCTCAGAATACTGTAGAGAATAAAGTGGATAATTTTCAAATATGGTTATATGTGATAGCCAGTTTTATGGGAGCAATAATATTGTATACTATTTGGGTGAAGTTTAATAAGAAATTCAAAAACTGGCTTCGCCATCAAGTGTTCATGGCCAGCGTTCCGATGTCGGGCCAGAATATGGGTCAAATGATAAGCGCATCTAGCACCGGGATGCAACACGCGCCCGCGCCTGCCGCGGCGGCCGCTCCCTTCCCGGGGGTCTCCGTACAGCCCTGCGCCTCAGCGCATTAACAAGTGTTCATATAGTATTAAGTTTTTTGTATTTTTTTATAAAGGGGGAAGTATTGTAGGTGTGCTGCGCACACACACATGTATACTTAGTAATGTTGTACCTATCTACCATATATATATGTATACTTAGTAATATTGTACCTCTCTACTTAGTACTAAGAATTTCGGTTAGTAGCTAGTTGCCCACCAACTGTATTGCACGCACCTCGATAATAAATATGTTATAAAGTTATGCAATCTTTAATTATGGTCACCTGTAGGGATCCTTATGGAGTCAGCTCCTAAAACTTCAAAGAAAATACACTCAAAAAGCTTCATCGCGCAGTAAAAACACAACAAATATATGTATAACTAATACGAAAAATTATACCCAAAACAAACAAATAATACTACCTATAAATAACGTAATCAGTAATAATATTATAATATTATCGACTGATAAGATGACGTGAGCGTGTGCGCTGACCGACGCTGTGACTAACGACACGGGTTTCACCTTCAAGAGCTCATCGCTCACTGACTCCAGCAAGCCCGTAGGCAGTGAATACGCCCACACCCAGTATCGCCCAGTTTTTAAAATAATTTCTTAATAAAATCAAATTTTGGTCTTTTGAATAAATTTTTATGATAGAAATGTTCATTAATAAATTGCCCATCCATTAGTGTAAATCGCAAAATAAAATAATACTTACATTACGAGGAGATGCATGTTATCAATAATTATTTCATATTTATGTGGTTTCTTTGTAAGGAGATTATTTTAATATTTATTCCTTTAAAAAAATTGGATATGACTCTTATGGAATCAAGATTATGTAGAAATATAATGTGTTTTTTATTAGTTGATATATCTTTTAAATAAAAAGTAGATAGCTCCTAAAAACCGCACAAATAACGACTAGCGCGACATTTTGCTCAACCTGCGTCTTAAAGATATTAGATGCAAGAAGTTGTAGGTTAAGCCTGAGTTAGAAAAGGTAAAAACTTAAAATAACAATTTTTATTGATGTGGGTAGTGTCATTAAGTACTGCAGCTGATGAAAAGTGAAAAATCGTGAAACAGCTTTTAAGTTCAGTGATTTCCTAAAATATTTTAAATTTGAAGTGTATTTTTGAATTACAAACGAATTTAAAAACATAGAGGCGCTATTTTATTGGATTTGGCGTTTCTCGACGTGTCTTTAACGCCGACCGATCAATCATATGCTATTATTATAGAAGCTAATGGCCCGAAGGACGCCATCCAAGATGACACCAAGGTGGCAACCAAAGTGACTGCTGTTTGAATTGATTCTCAGTTATTGGAAACTAAATATTTTATTTCATGACACTAAAGGGGCGTAAAAAGTTAATATGATTTTTTTCGTGTGATGGTAGTCATGATAAATAGATTTACACAATAAAACAATCATGTATATTTCCTATTATTATATCGAAAAGCATTTCAAACTTAGTAATCTTCAACAACATTATCGATACTTTGATATCGAAACCGTAACATTCCTAAAACGAGGTTATATTTATTAGCGTCACCTACTGCGGAATAACTAAAATGTTGTCTTAATAAATGCTTAGCGTTGTTTTGCTATTTTTAGCTAGAGGGTGCCACACGCGCACTAGCTCAAAGTTTTTGTATATAAATGTACCCAATGCCCGCTCTATAGTATACCTATATATTTAAATCTCGTTGATTCCGCCTAAGCCACCGAATCCGAATTATTCTGATCTTAATATTATTTCCTCTCCAGCTGCTTATGTCGAAATTCAAAATGACTTAGAAGGTTCATTTAAAAAACCATGGCAGTTACTATCGTAAGAAATTTTTGATGACAACTTCAAAATTATTTCCAATGAAAATAAAAGGAAACATAAAACGAAAGAAAGGAAGAAAGAAGAACATACTAATCGGGTTGACTTAAATAGAAAAATTTAAGTTGTTTCCACCAATTCCTCATTCTCAGAATCGGATTGCGATACTGGTAATATTTCTTCATCTAAAATTAAAATTATGGGTTCTAACTCTAACCAAGGTAACATATCAGGACAAAGTGTTTATGAATCTTCCATGTCTTTATCATCCAATATTGCGTGTACTCAATCATCTGACATTCCTCTACCACAAACATTAAATTCTGCCTATAGTCATCATCATCATCATCATCATTACAGCCCTTCACAAGTCCACTGCTGAACATTGGCCTCCCCCAAGGAATGCCACAAAGCACGGTCCTGAGCCACCTGCATCCATCGACTTCCTGCATGTCTTACCAGGTCGTCAATCCATCTCGTGGGGGGTCGCCCTACACTTCGCCTACCGGTACGAGGCTGCCACTCAAGAACCTTTCTTCCCCATCGGTTGTCGGTTCTTCGAGCTATATGGCCGGCCCACTGCCACTTCAGCTTACTAATCCGTTGGGACATGTCGGTTACTCTGGTTCTACTGCGGATATACTCATTCCTAAGTTTATCACGCAGAGAAACTCCGAGCATAGCCCTCTCCATAGCTCGCTGAGCGACCTTGAGCTTCCTCATACGGCCAGCAGTGAAGTACCACGTCTCAGTTCCGTAAGTCATCACTGGCAACACGCACTGGTTGTACAATCTCGTTTTAAGGTTTTGAGGTATGTCTGACGAGAAGATGTGTCGTAGCTTCCCGAACGCAGCCCAGCCGAGTTGAATCCGTCGATTGACCTCTCGGTCAAAGGTGGACTTACCTAGTCGGACTATTTGTCCCAGGTAAATATACTCGTCAACAAATTCGAGCTAAGTGCTCCCAACAACTACCGGCATAGGTGTGACATGGACATTAAACATAATCTTTGTTTTGTCCATGTTCATCTTAAGACCTATCCGTTGGGGGACACTATTGAAGTCATTGAGCATAGTCCTTAGGTCCTCCAGCGATTCTGCCATAAGGAGTATATCGTCGGCAAATCGAAGGTGAGTGATGTACTCGCCATTGATGATAATACCGTATACTTTCCAGTTCAGAAGCTTGAAAACGTCTTCCAATGCAGCGGTGAAGAGTTTCGGGGATATAACATCACCCTGTCTTAGACCTCTCTGCAATTGGATAGGTTTCGTACTCTGGTTCTGTACTCGGATAGCCATCGTAGCTCTACTGTACAAACACTTCAGCACTTCGATATACCGACAGTCAACTTGGTACCGCTGAAGGGACTGCAGCACCGCCCAAACTTCGACGGAATCAAAGGCTTTCTCATAGTCCACATACGCGAGACATAGTGGCAAATTGTACTCTTTGGACTTCTGTACAATTTGCCGAAGGGTATGTATGTGGTCTATGGTGCTAAAACCTTTTCGGAAACCGGCTTGTTCGGGAGGCTGGAAGTCGTCAAGTCTGCGCGCGAGACGATTCGTAATGACTCTCGAAAACAGCACGTAGACGCGGCTCAGAAGGGAAATCGGTCTGTAGTTCTTCAAGAGAGCGTTGTCACCTTTCTTGTAGAACAAGACCACCGCACTTCTGCTCCACGCCTCCGGTGTAATGCCACCATGGAGGACGGAATTAAAGAACTTCTGAAGGACTTCAAGTACCGGTCTTCCACCCGCTTTCAGAAGCTCCGCTGTAATTCCATCCTCGCCTGGGGCCTTGCCGTTTTTAAGGTGCTGGAGAGCCATTCTAATCTCGCTCAGACTGACGTCCGGGATATCTACGGAATAGGCCTATAGTCATATCTCTTATAAATCTCTTAACACACGTATTAATAGCGATAATGCAAAAACAGATTCACAAAAATTTCAATCTCTTCGCCCTTATAATTCTACAGATTCAGGTCCTTTTATCGTCCATGTTCAAGTAAAAGAAGATTCTTCTAATTCTGGTAAGACTTTGAATGCTTTTCATTTGGTCACTTTTTGAAAAAATTAAATATTCAAAATATAGTTAATGAAGGACTAAAACGTATCGGGAGGAATAGAATTACGATTGAATTCTCTAAATTTATTGATGCAAATCTATTTTTAGAAAATCCCTCTGTAAATAATAAAAAAATATTGGTAAATCCAATTGAGCATGCCTTCGCATAAAAAATAACGTATAGCATGATTAAACGGATTTTTTTTAAAGTAGTTTTAATACATTTCGACAGCACTATCGGCTTCAACACCCTCGAAACCCATAAAAATGACACCCATGATGAAACAATTTATACCTATTGCAGCCGCCATCTTGGCTTTACATTTCTACAGCACTATCGGCTTCAACACCCTTGAAAACTATGAAAATGACACCCATGATGAAAAAATTGATATCTACTTCAGCCGCCATCTTGGATTTACATTTCGACAGCACTATCAGCTTCAACACCCTCGAAAACCATGAAAATGACACCCATGATGAAAAACTTTATACCTATTGCAGCCGCCACCTTGGATTTACATTTCGACAGCACTATCGGCTTCAGCACCCTCGAAAACCATGAAAATGACACCCCTGATGAAAAAATTGATATCTATTGCAGCCGCCATGTTGGATTTACATTTCGACAGCACTATCGGCTGCAACACCCTCGAAAACCATGAAAATGATATCCATAATGAAAAAATTTGGTACCTACTTCAGCCGCCATCTTGGATTTACATTTCGACAGCACTATCGGCTTCAGCACCCTCGAAAACCATGAAAATGACACCCCTGATGAAAAAATTGATATCTATTGCAGCCGCCATGTTGGATTTACATTTCGACAGCACTATCGGCTGCAACACCCTCGAAAACCATGAAAATGATATCCATGATGAAAAAATTTGGTACCTACTTCAGCCGCCATCTTGGATTTACATTTCGACAGCACTATCGGCTTCAACACCCTCGAAGCCCATGAAAATGACACCCATGATGAAATATATGATATATATTGCAGCCGCCATCTTGGATTTATATTTCGACAGCACTATCGGCTTCAACACCCTCGAAACCCATGAAAATGACACCCATGATGAAACAATTTATACCTATTGCAGCCGCCATCTTGGCTTTACATTTCTACAGCACTATCGGCTTCAACACCCTTGAAAACTATGAAAATGACACCCCTGATGAAAAAATTGATATCTATTGCAGCCGCCATGTTGGATTTACATTTCGACAGCACTATCGGCTGCAACACCCTCGAAAACCATGAAAATGATATCCATGATGCAAAATTTGGTACCTACTTCAGCCGCCATCTTGGATTTACATTTCGACAGCACTATCGGCTTCAACACCCTCGAAGCCCATGAAAAAGACACCCATGATGAAATATATGATATATATTGCAGCCGCCATCTTGGATTTACATTTCAACAGCACTATCGGCTTCAACACCCTTGCAAACCATGAAAACTATGAAAATGACACCCATGATGAAAAAATTGATATCTACTTCAGCCGCCATCTTGGATTTACATTTCGACAGCACTATCGTCTTCGACACCCTCGAAAACCATAAAAATGACACTCATGATGAAAAAATTGGTACCTACTTCAGCCGCCATCTTGGATTTACATTTCGACAGCACTGTCGGCTTCAACATTCTCGAAAACCATGAAAAAGACACCCATGATGAAAAAAATTATACCTATTGCAGCCGCCACCTTGGATTTACATTTCGACAACACTATTGGCTTCAGCACCCTCGAAAACCATGAAAATTTCACCCATGACAAAAAAATTGATACTACTTACTTTTAGTACGTACTACTATTATTTATTCTGTGCTTTTAAAATATTGTAATAAAAAAATCTGTTATTATTATTATAATCAAGTATTTAAGAAATTTGGTTATTCGAATATTGTGTATTTGTACAGCGATCTTTTTGAGCCGCTGCAAACAACCGAAATAATGTTCACTCACGACGGCGACTGACGGCGAACCATAGATAAATATAAATGTAGCAAGCTAATGCGGCGAACTGATATATACAGTAATCTATGGCGATGGCCAACTGAGTTAGTGAGTAAACTACTCTGCAGCTCCCCATTTACAGAAATAATTCTATACGAGGCTACCAAATCAACGAAAATTTCGCCATTTTCGAGCCGAAAAAAATTAATTCTAGCTAAACAAAACAAAATTACACTGCCATTTACATTCAGTGGCTTCCCACATGATAGGTGAAGAGATTAATAAATAGATTGACTTAAACAATTGATATTTACAAAAGTTATAATGTTTACAAGCCTTGGGGACATGATAAATCCACACCATAAGCCACTAAAACCCCTTTTTTTATTTAAAAATAGCAATTAATCGATTTAAAAAAAATATTAATAAGTTCAACAATCATTTATCTTTCTAACAATGTGCTTTTTATATCATTTATATGTGTAATATGATTGCTGGATACGATTTCATGCGACAAAACGGTGGAATTTTGATTTTTAGGCGTTAGTAGAACATACCCACGCGCTTTGCGCTCGGCATGCAATAAATACAAAACGTTTATTCCATCCTTCCACGTATCTCGTATAGGTATTATAAAAGTTGTACCAAAAGATTGGACACTAGAAGTTATTATTTCTGAATTATCTACGCATCCAAACACTATACCTGTATTAATAGTAAGAAGATTAAATTACCGAGTAAGCAATGAAGACAAACTCAGATATGAAAGCTCTGAAAGTGTCGTAATCACATTTGACAGTCAAATTCTTCCCCCGAGGGTTTATTTTTGTTATTCTTCCATCCCTGTTGAAATTTATAAACTTCCAACGATTCAATGTCTTCAGTGCTGCAGATTTGGACACACTAAAGATTTATGTCGTCCCAAGCCAAGATGCTCAAAATGTGGTGATGAACACTCGTCTTCTTCTTGCGATAAAGATAATGGGTCCTTTCGTTGCTTATTTTGTTCAGGTAACCACAAAGCTACGGATTCTAGATGCCCTGAGCACACACGACAAAATAATATTAAAATCGAAATGGCACAAAATTCAATCTCATACTAGAAGCATCACAAAAATATCCCCAAGTTTCATCAAAATCATATGCTGATGTTCTGATCTTAAAACACCCTATAAATTCTTTGCTTTCTACTAATCCTTCAAAGGATTATTTTCCTTCACACGCTGCTTCTTCTAGTAAAACTTCTTATAAGAAATCATTATTAAGTGGCGAAGCTTGCGAAGTCACTTATTGATTTCACGATGTCTGTCCGTCTGTCCGTCTGTCCGTCTGTCCGTCTGTCCGTCCGTCTGTCCGTCTGTCCCACGGTTATCTCGAAAACGGTTTCGAATTTTCAAATTCTGTTTTCAGCAATCGATTACTGATCACCCAGGCATCTGAACCTCCTATTTTGAAACTAATTGCTCAACGGCAACCGTTAGAAACCGCTACAAAGCTGATTGCTTCGCCACTTTGCTATGCTGTTAGCTTGCTAGGTTTATTTATTCCTAAATCATTCCGTCACCATACACAAACAGGATACGACAAAAAATTCATCAAAAAATTATTGAAGATTTTTCAATTCCACAACCAGAGGATGGTTGTGCTCTTTGGGTTTCACCTGATACTTCACAGGGTAGTTTTAATTCTATAAAAAACATTATAAATTCCCTTATTAACATAATCATATCTTCGTATTCGTCAAAGTTACCGTCCCACGTTGCTCGCTTACTAAATTCTATACCTGAATTTCTTTATGACATTCACTCTCACAAAGATCCTTCAATGAAATTGTAGAAGTATTTTAGATAAACGTGCTGAAAGAATATCTATGAAAAAATACAATGTTTGTATCGCTGCTATTTCAGAGACATGACTGAAACCGGATTCCAACATCAGAATCCCTGGTTTTTGTTGTGTTAGAAATGACATATCTGATGGTTATGCCGGATGTGCTTTGCTTATAAAGAATAATACCCTTATACCATTGTAGATATTCATGATTAAATATTTGACTTTAATATAGTATCAGTAAGAATTCAAAATTTTACTTTCCTTTCTATTTATGTTCCCTCCCCGTCTGTCCATACGTTTCGCAGAATAAAATCTTTAATAGCCGCGTTACTCAAACCATTTTTAATTTTTGGTGATTTTAATTGTCATCGTTATTTATGGTGTGATAATTGTGATAGATACGGCAGTTTGTTAGTTGAAATAATTGACGAACTTAACATTGGCGTCCTTAATACTGGTAAAATTACCAAACGCTCTCGTCCCAATGAGTCTAGAAGTGCTGTAGATTTATCAATTTGTATTCCTGATTTAACCTCTCTTTTAAATTGGACAGTTTTAGATAGCTCTCACGGCAGTGATAATTTTCCTATTCTGATTTCCTTTCCAAACATAGAATCGGCAAAAATTAACAAAAAGCCTTGTATTAAATACAAATTAGACAGAGGAGACTGGAATTTGTATAATAGTACAGCAGATTCTTTACAATTAAATTCTATAAATCGCTCCTATTTCTGAAAATAATTTAATTTCAATTGTTGAAGCATTTACAAACGCAATTATAAATGCAGCAAACCAACCAATTCCTTTTAAAACTCTAAATAATAAGTGTAAGCCCTCCCCTCCATGGTGGGATTCTGAATGTACTTAGGTCATTCATAATAGAAAAAAACCCGAAAAACAATATAAATTAGACATGAGTTCAGAAAACTATTCACAACTTCAACGTATACATGAAGTGACTAAAAATACTCTTCGCGCTAAAAAACAAACAAGTTGACAAGCCTTTTGTTCTTCAATATCTCCCCCAATTCCTTTATCAGTTGTTTGGCGCAATATAAGAAAATTTCGCTGTTGTTTTTCATCTTGTTCTTACAGTGGTACCATTCCCTCTCAATAAATATTTCTTTTCTAGACAAACTTGCCTCTCTTCTGCTCCTTCGAGAGAGGAGCTACCTCAAAGTATTCCATGTGAATGTTTTTTTGATCCCTTAGAACGTCTATTCTCTTTATATGAATTAAAGCTTGTCCTCTCTCACGTCCACGATTCAGCACCTGGTCTAGACGGTATTCCATATTCACTAATAGCCAAATGTAACGATCAAATTTTAACCTTCTATTTAAATATCATTAACGCTTTCTTTGACATAGGTTTTGTTCCTGACTCTTGGCAGATTCAAGTAATTATTCCTATCTTGAAGCCTGACAAAAACCCTAACGATGGCTCTTTCTATCGACCGACAGCTCTATCCTTAACTCTAATTAAAACCTTTAAACACATTATCAAGAATCGTCTTGAATGGTATGTAGAAAGTCATGGATTATTATCAAATACTCAATATGGATTCAGAAAAGGTAAAAGCACATATGACAGTGTTTCAATGTTCACTACAGATATTAGACTAGCATTTTCGAGAAATGAATCGGTCCTTGCTGCTTTCCTTCACATTTCTTCTGCTGGCGATAATGTTAGACTTAACATCCTTAGAGACAAGATGTTTAAGCTTAATATATCCAAAAAACTTACAAATTTGATTATCAATTTATTTCTAGATCGGTATATATACATATTAAAATTGATGATAATTTAAAATATACTCGCAAGGTTTTCAAAGGCCTTCCGCAAGGTTCGGTTTTAAGTCCTTTATTATACAATATTTATACGTCAGGTTTAGACCAGTCCATTTCAAAGTGTAGAATTTTGCAATACGCTGATGATATCTTAGTTTATGTAAATGATAAATGTATAGAATCCTGTGCTAATGCTATAGAACAAGATCTCCTCCCTATGGCCACGTGGTTAGATGATCATGGACTAGAACTTTCCCCAAATAAAAGTAATACAGTATTTTTCCCGCAAAAGAGTTTTACCAGAAATACAGGTTCGCCTTTTTAATTATCCGCTCGAAAATATTCATCAAGTTAAATTCTTTGGTGTAATTCTTGATAATAAGTTATCCGGTATGCCTCATATCATTTATACCAAAAAAATATGCGAAAAAAATATAAACATTCTAAGAGATTTGTGCGGGTTATGGTGGGGCGCCCATTCATATTCTTTAAAATTTATTTATAATACAATTATAAGAAGTTGTAGTGTTATGCAACTTACATTTCATTGTACACTAATTCTCCATTCTGCTTTGATATTCTGCACTCATGTTTTGCATCACTTTATACTATTTTTTTTCATTCTGTTTTTGATTCTCTGCATTTATATTTTGCATCACCTTTATTTATATAGGATCCTGTAACGTTTTTACACAATAACATATCATTTTACTGCGTATTTTCACACTATTTAGTACTTTTAAACTAGCTGTCAACGAAGTCTTACCTTTTTTTTGGTCTTTTATTGAATTCTCTGTAACTCTACAATTTCAGGCTTAGTGTACGTTGTCGTGCATTAGTTTTTCCTATGTGATTTTTATCTCGTTTCTTACTTAAATGTAATAGTTTCTTAATAACAGTCCTAAAACTAAAAATTCCTCAATTTGACAACCATTGTTTTTGTGGTTGTTATGGTAACTTTTATTTAAATTCGTCTCTGGTATGATGTTCTTTCTACATAAATACTTTTTGGCTGTAGGTCATTTACAATAAATTTCGTTTTAAAAGTCCTCTTTCTCTCTTAATTCTTCACCTTTACTGCGCCTTGTCTATTCTCTTTTGATTTAATTGCTTTCCCTTTCGTTTTTAACTCATTATTCATCATTCATTTATTCATTCTTTTCATATCTTCAAAATTCTAAAACAAAACTTCTTCTAGTTTTTCAACTTATCTGGATTATATTTAGACCTACACATAACACTTCACTTACATTCATCACTCTAAGTTACATTCATCACTCTAATATTTTTATTCTAGATAACTTAAAGAGGTACAATTTTTAATAAAATGTTTATTTCTTAAACTTAACTTTGCACTTTACACTTTATATAAAATTGTTTATGAAAGCCGAAGCGAGACGATTCATAAATTTTCTAAACATTTATTAACTGTTAATTTGTATACATGTATAAATACTTTTCTAAACATTTATTAACTGTTAATTTGTATATATGTATAAATATAACTGTTAATTTGTATATATGTATAAATATCACCATTTTCACCTTATTATTTTTATTTCTTCTAATTTGTTTGTTTGCTTGGTGTTCCAGTGTTCTTCAACTTCATAGCGACTAATGCTTGAGTAAGTTCTTTATCTTTATCTTCACTTGGGAACGGCTGACTACTCCCTTAATTTTCTTTATCTTTATCTTCACTTGGGTGCAGCTGACTACTTCCTTAATGTTCTTTATTTTTATCTCCACACAGGAGCGGTTGAGAACTCCTTAAATAAGCCTGAATGTCCTTTCGAAAACACACTTTAGAGCGGTGTCTCTTCGACTAATTTATTTTTTTTTCCACGCAGGAGCGGATGACTACTCCTTAAATAAGCCTTAATGTCGTTTTGAAAACACACTTTTAGAGTGGTAGTCATTGAATGTGAACTCCACCCTTACCTGAATGCAGATGATGAATGTAAGAGATAGTATATCTGATTTTGCCTGTTGATGTCTGTTTCTGCAAAGCTGTGTTTTTATGGTTTATTTTAAAATGTACATGTCAAAATTTTTGCTGAGTCAAAAATTTTCCTGGGTCGGGGGGAAAATGTAGTGTTATGCAACTTACAGTTCATTGTACACTAATTCTCCATTCTGCTTTGATATTCTGCACTCATGTTTTGCATCACTTTATACTATTTTTTTTCATTCTGTTTTTGATTCTCTGCATTTATATTTTGCATCACCTTTATTTATATAGGATCCTGTAACGTTTTTACACAATAACATATCATTTTACTGCGTATTTTCACACTATTTAGCACTTTTAAACTAGCTGTCAACGAAGTCTTACCTTTTTTTTTGGTCTTTTATTGAATTCTCTGTAACTCTACAATTTCAGGCTTAGTGTACGTTGTCGTGCATTAGTTTTTCCTATGTGATTTTTATCTCGTTTCTTACTTAAATGTAATAGTTTCTTAATAACAGTCCTAAAACTAAAAATTCCTCAATTTGACAACCATTGTTTTTGTGGTTGTTATGGTAACTTTTATTTAAATTCGTCTCTGGTATGATGTTCTTTCTACATAAATACTTTTTGGCTGTAGGTCATTTACAATAAATTTCGTTTTAATTTAAATAATTTCTCGTTCTCTCTAAAAAGGTATAAAAGCCAAACAATTGGAGAATACAGGACAGTCTCGCTTCAGTTCTCAAACGAGAAACATCTACTAAAGGCCTTATCCCGGGGCCGCTCTGCCCCGGGATCCTGCAAGCCTCCATCTACATCCGGCGCATCCTGAAGTCGTCGGCGCATCCTGCAAACCAGGCGCCGGGATCCTGCAAGCCTCCATCTACACGTGAAGTCGTCGGTGAATTCTAATTCAAGTGCGGGGCCACACTACTCCGCGCGCTACGACTGCTTGATCCAGGCGCTGAGTGCAGCCTACTGCCCGCGCTACCTTCAGGCGCGCTTCGACTGCTGGCTCCAGGCGCTGCGTCCCTACTGCCCGCGCTACCTCTGGGCGCGGCGACTACTTCTCCAAGAACTGAGCGCACCTACCCCAGGCGCTACGTGCGCCGGCTCCGGACGCTGCGTGTGCCCAGTCCAGGCGCTGCGTGCCGTCGCCGCTGAGAAACCTCAAGCTCTCCGTGTGCCTACTTCTACAAAAGCAGCGAGGCTCCAGGCTCCACTATAAAACTATATTGTCCTATTCTCCAACCTTTATTTTTTTTAAACCTAATTGTAATCTCATTTCATCCATCACCTTCATATTTCATTTTTTATAAGATTGTAAATACCTTTTAAAAAATTATAATATATTATTTTCTTGGTCTATTTTGTTGTTTTGCTGTTCTTAGGTTAGGTTCTTTCTCTTTTAATTGTCGCTTCACGACAAAGTCGATAAGATTATGCCTCATTTCTTCTTGAACCTGCTAATAAAAAAAGGATTGAAAATTATAGATATCGTTCAACACAAGATTTTAAGATTAATTTTAGGCACTATGATTTCATCGCCTATCAATGCCTTGCAAATTGAATCCGGTAATCCTCCATTTTTTATTAGACGACAATATTTATCAGGTGCTTTCCTTTTTCGTGTTCTTCAATTTTCCAATCATCCATTAATCCCTAAAATTCGTTTACTTTCTCATTACATTATAATTAATTTAGGAAAATACTGGCGTAATAAAGAAACACCTAACCTAGCGAAAAGCTATGAACAAAGTAATTCCTTACTAGATCCTATTCATAGGTCGGTGACTCTGCCTCTTTTCTCCAATTCGTTTGATGTTGCACTTTTCAAACCCAATGTTATTGTTTAGCAAATCGTAATATTAAAACTTGCATTCAAAACTCTCGACTCGGTGCGTGCGTCCGATGGTACCAAGGTCACCGCCGGCCCCCTCTCCCGCGCGCCTCTCTCCGCTCACCGCTCGGTCGCCCGACGTCTGGAACAATCTATTGTCAGCACGGCCGTGTCGGTTAAAGGTATTCAAGTTACACTACTATCGTTAGGTCGCGTTGTATTTGCGTTGTCTTATTTTGTACGTTTCGTGACAACGAGGCTTATCTTAAGTTTTGAGTGATTAATTTAACTTCGATTGCCATTAATTTGCGTCGACGAGTTGCTTGTGTCGTATTTTAATATGTATGAAGGAATTTTTGCTTTGTCGTGTGGAACGCTAAAACTTTGTGACCCGAGAGAAGGTCGCGTTCGTATTCGATTAATAATTTTGTGCTAAGTGACGTTAGACTTGACTTCAGATAAAGTGAACGCCCATTGGAGTGATCGAAGTAGTGGAGCAGTACAGCGCACGTGGATACCGATTACATCGGTAACGTCAGGTTACACTTACACACTACTACATTTACACTTACCTACCCATCTACTCACCCCTGACGGTACCTTGTGGTCGACCCTACCTCCGGAACTCGGTAAGTTCATGTTTGTTTATCCCGCCGTTATAATAATTATCCATAGGCCATTTGGGCCCACCCCTTGGGTTGTTCTTCGATTGAGCTACACATGGGCCCTAGCCCAGTCGACTTTTGTCGGGGCAACTGAGGGCGTGAACAGTTATATTAGATATAGGATTAAATAAATTTTCTATTGAATCAAATATATTTTTTTGCGTTGGACAAGAATTTTCCATGTAATCATTATATTTTTACAGACCCTTCTAAAATTAACTCTAAAGGTTGTACTGGCTACGCAATATACCATCAAAATTGGAGAATAGTTCAAAAAATTAAAAGTCCTCTCGAATCATCAGTTTTTACAGGGGAATTGTTTCCCATTTTACAAGCAATAAAATATTCCTATAGTTTTAAATTAAAATCAAGCGTGATATTTTTAGATTCTCTTAGTTCTTTACAGGCATTGTTATGCAATCCTTTCTATGACATTTCCCGCAATCCTTTGATATTTGAAATTAAGAAATTTCTATTCTTATACCAATTTCAAAACATCAACATTTCTCTTATTTGGATTCCTAGTCATATTGGTATATCTGGTAATGAATATGCTGACAAACTTGCTAAACAAGCTAAGGTCTGTGGGGATACTTTCCTATTTAAAAATGATTGCTATGACCTTATAAGGACTACGAAATTATTGTATAGAGATAGGTGGTCAAAACATTGGGACAAAATCAAAACGACAAAAGGCTGTCAAAATGCCAAAATTCAACCCACCATTCCTTCTAAGCCTTGGTTTTATAAATTAACCTTAAATAAGAAACATACATCAATGTTATTAGAATGCGCTTGGGTCACTGTTGTAATTCGGTTCACCTTGCTAGGCTTCATATTAAAAATACTTCTATATATGAGTGTGGTTTAGATATCCTAGGTGACCTCAACCGTATATTCTTCTCATGTCCTTTATACGATCATACTTCATTATTTAACACTGGTAAAACTTAAAATACCTCTACCTACAGAAATTCGTTCTCTTTTAATTTATTGTAAAAAAGTGAAAATGTTTTCAATTGCCTTATGAAATATTTAGATTTAAATAATATTAAGTTATAAAATTTTATTCATTATTTAGAATTTAATAGTCTTTATATAGTTTTATTTAATATTTTAAATGTGGTAAGGAATTCAGTTTTATTTTATTTTAATTCTATATAATTATAATATTCCTCATTTATTGAATAAACTTCAGTACAAGTCATTTCATATTTTATTAATTCTTAACTTTATTCGGTTTTTAATCAGAATCATAGTTTTCATTTTTATTGTTCGCCGTTTCTTACAAATATTATTTATTGACTGGAGGTTGGCAGTAATGAGGGCATCCACGACTTTTTCTGACACCAGGGCGGCGCCACTTTACAGTGAGGTAAAATATTTGACAGATTTCATAGCGGGGATGATAATTTCTTAGGAAAATGTAATCTTTAAGGTTTCTTTCTGTATTATTAGTTATATTTTATGTTAATTACATTAGAAATGAATAAACCAAACTATAAAATATAACTTAAAGCCGATTTTATTTAAAAAAGAGTTATAAGGTGCAAAAAAAATTAAAAATCAAACCACTGACGCATTGTGTTGTGTATTAATATAATACTCTAGATAATGATAAAGTATTATTTAAAACTAATTTCTCAATTAACTGACATTGTGTAACAAAAAACTTTACCTCAGTCACAACTAGCGACATCTGGTGAGTGGAAGATTATTAGCCCTCATTGTAAGGTTGCCGGGTAGTTCTTCAAAACATGCAAAAATATTGTGCCGAACTTTAACATATAGAATTACTAGCTGACCAGGCAAACGTTGTTCTGCCCTTTCCGAACGACCATTTGCTTTCCCAAAAAAACTCCTGAAATTAGCAATAAAAAAATTGGTTCCATTTGATGAATACTTACAGCAACACGTGGTGGTTATACTACTAAATTTTAGCTTATATTAAACGTTTGTATTTTTAACATAGCGCCATCTATTGAATATTTACTCAATCCAATCAACAGATATCGTCATCTGACAGAATCGTTTGGAGCTAACAGAAAATTATTGTGACTGTCAAATAATAGGCAAATAATTTTCAATAAAATAACATTGTATTACGACTATAAATTGAGATGTAAGCTATCCTATCTTTTAAGTTGGACCCAACTGCACATTGACCGAAAATTTCATTGAAATCAGTTCAGTAGTTTAAGAGTCCATCGCGGACAAACAACGTGACACGTACTTTTTATATATAAAGATTTGCCCATGTATGTCCAAATTAATTTTGTTAATTAGTACATACATCAAACTACATGGCGCATTAAAAAAAATAGGAAGAAACACATACATAGCTATAAAAATTAAAAATATATCCAATATTTTCCCTACCGGTGTTGAGTTTCAACAGTAATGTTTTAGAAAAATATTTCATAACAAAAAACTTGTCTAGAGAACACTGATTTTATGTTAGTCCTTAATAGTCAGTAAACCGTTTGATAATATTTTAACACTCGTCATTATCTAAACATAATATTTATTGTCGAAAAAACATTTTAAAACTTTGTATCAGTAAAAAAGTAATTACCGTGACAGAAATTATATTTTATTTTTTTACTCGGTCAACATCGTTTTATAATGTCAATTCACTATTGAGAAATGGGTGACATGTTTATTTGATCTGAAACTGCCAATTCCGATGCACGTGCAGTTGTATCTTTATTAAGAAATAGCAAACAGTGTTGAATTTTGGTACTTTTGCCGAAATACAGTTCCACACCGATCCGCTAATTATTCAAGTACCTAGGTGGATTGAAAAGTACTCGGCCTAACACAGATCCATTCAATTCTAAAAATCAAATCTACCCACATTATTTAGTTCAGTTCAGACTAGTTCATTGTGTGAAGTTCGAAACGTGTGCGATAATTAGTTGTGATTTTATAAATTTATTAACAAAGTAATCGGACATAATTTCCGCGAATGGAGCAAATCGAGCAGCGTGCCGTCATTAAGTGCCTCCATAAGAAGGGGCTATCATCAAAAGCCATCCATGATGACATGGTCAGTACATTAGGCGATTGTGCTCTGTCATATTCATCCGTCAAAAAATGGATAGCAGAATTTAAGCGTGGTAGAGAGAGTGTGAAAGATGAACCCCGCTCTGGAAGACCTTCGACGTCAACTACTGACGAAAATATTAAAAAAGTACTTGATTTAATAATGGGAGACCGCAGATTAAAAATTAGAGAGATAGCCGAGATTATAGGCATCTCTTATGAACGAACTCAAAACATCATTGTCAACGAGTTGGGTTTCCACAAGGTGTCTGCGAGGTGGGTTCCGCGACTGCTTTCAGTTGAACAAAAAAGGACGCGATTGACTATTTCACGCGACTGTTTGGAGTTATTTGAAGCCGATGCAGATGATTTTTTGAATCGTTTTGTTACTATAGACGAAACATGGGTTCATTACTGTACACCGGAAACAAAACAACAATCAAAACAGTGGAGAAGACCTGGTTCACCACCCCCTAAAAAGGCTAAGTCGATTTTGTCGGCAAATAAGGTGATGGCTTCAGTATTCTGGGACTCGAAAGGTGTGATTATGATTGATTATCTTGAAAGGGGTCAGACTATAAACTCTGATTACTACTGCACCTTACTACGTCGTTTACGAGAGGAAATAAAAGAAAAACGTCGAGGAATGCTCAGAAGAAAATCCTATTTCATCAAGATAACGCCCGTGTTCACACGTCAGTACAGTCAATGGCTGAAATTCACAACTGTGGCTTTGAACTGTTACCGCATCCGCCGTATTCTACCTGATCTGGCACCATCAGACTTCTTTCTGTTCCCTAACCTAAAAAAGCACTTGGGAGGTCAAAGATTTTCGACAAACGACGAGGTCAAAGCAGCTGTAGACGCATATTTTGACTCTAAGGAAGAATCATTTTTTTTCAACGGTCTAAATGCTTGGAAGGGGAGGTGGCAAAAGTGTATTGAACTTGATGGTGATTATGTAAAAAAATAAAAATATAACTGATTTAGTATGTGTTTATTTTCTTGGTTAGGCCGAGTACTTTTCAATCCACCCTCGTGTTTCATCTTACATTATAATATAGTGTCATGATATATGTGATTTTATGAATAGTATTTGTGTTCAGAATTCAAACTGTTTGTTTTTTATAATATAAATTTAAAAAATCTTAGCAAATTTCACTACCGTAACTTTCACTACCGTAGATAACTGCAAATTTTCATGGTCCCGGTAATGAACGATTTTAGCCGGTAATGAAGTTTTATTTTTTATAAATATTAGCAGGTTAAATTTGAAATATCAAGAAAATAATGGATAAGTTTACAAAGATTTGAAACGGGGCTTTACAATATTTTAGCGAAAACTCAAAAAAATTGTTCAATGTTTTAAAATTAAATGCTTGTTTTAGTGAATACTCAAAATAATAGCATGGCAAATAAAAAAATTAATAAAAAGGAACAACTAGCTAAGCGACGATCAGCAAAACGAAAGAGATACGCAGCCTTAAAAGAGAATGAAGAACTATATGCAATAGAAAAGGAAAAAGAAAGGTTGAGATATTTACGAAGGAAAGAAGCTAAAAAAATTGTAAGCATAAAAGAGATGAGTCCCCATGCTCAACGAGAACAGCGAAAGAAATGGCGAGAAAATAAACGCAAGCATTTGAACAGAAAACAAGAAGAAAAACAAATTCAAGAAGTTATATTACAAAATAGTATTGGTAGTAAAGAAGGAGATACTGGAAAAGAAGAAGCTACCGGTTCAGCTGACCCTATTGCTCTAAATTCAGATTTAATTGAAGATGTAAGTAAAAGTCAAATGGTATCAGAGGAAAGTACACAGAAGGATGTAACGATATGTAAATTAAAATTAAAAATCAAGCAGTTGCAATACGCCTGTACAAAACAACAGAAACTATTTAAAGTAAAATATGATAAAATGAACCAAGAAAATAAAATATTAAGACAGATAATTCGGCGCAATATTAAATATAGTAATGAGGAAGAATGGTTAAAGAAAATAAAAACTAACCAAAAATTTATTAAAATAAAAAAAAAAGTTTAAAGTGAAAGTTGAAAAGAAAATAATATTAGTTATCCGTAATTTTTACAGTGAAGACAGAAATAGTAAATTAGCAGCTGGCATTAAAGCAATATATAACAAAAAATAAAATAAAAAAACAAAAGAGACACCTAACTGACACACTAAGAAATTTATAAAATTGTTTCAGATGGAAAATAGTGATATAAAAATATCTTATTCCTTTTTTTGTAAATGCCGACCCTTTTGGGTAGTTTTTCCTAAAAATAATAAAAATACTTGTCAGTGTATTTTACATGAGAATAATGAATTGTTAATTAAAGCTTTGAACAGAGCAAAAATATTAGAAGTTCGTAATAATAACGAGTTACTGCAAAGTTTATGTTGCGTCAAATATAATGTAAAATGTCTTGACAGACAATGCGTCAATTGCAAAAGTAATAAATTAAGTTACAATCAATTCAATGACGATATTAAAATATTGTTTAGTGAATGGATGAAGATTATTGATATTGATCATAAAAGCAATCAAATCAAGCAAAAACAAATATGGACCAAACTAGAGAAGTTAGAGACTCCTTCAGCTTTGATTGAGAAACTGGATGAATCGGTGCAAAAATTCATGCCACATTGTGGCAATATATTAGTACAATAGAGCTGAAGCAGTTAAAAAATGACTTGGAGAACAATGTAGCTGTAGTGCACGTAGATTTCAGCGAAAATTACTCTCAGAAATTTCACGAAGAAATACAATTCTTCCATTTTGGTGGTAGTCGTCGCCAAGTATCGATACACACAGCTGTTATTTATATAAGGGATTATAAAACATATGAAGTAAAGCCATTTTGTTTTTGCACTGTTTCAGATAATCTAAAACATGATGCATCTGCAATTTGGGCACACATTATACCAATTTTAAATTATATTAAAGAATTATCACCTTTTATAGACACTATTCATTTAGTTAGTGACAGTCCAAGTAGCCAATATAGAAATAGATTCATGTTTTACGTATTGACTCAACTGCACAAAGAATTTGTTGCGCTCCGTTTACTATCGTGGAATTATTTGGAAGCAGGTCATGGAAAAGGTGCACCTGATGGCCTTGGAGCTGTATTGAAGAGAACAGCTGATATAATAGTAAAACAAGGAGAAGATATTGGCACATTTCAGAAATTTGTAAAAGTTGTTCAGACCAACGTACCACATATCACTATTGAAATTGTAAGCAGTGATGATATAGTAAATAAAGAAAAAATAATTTCAACAACGGAAATACCATTATTTAAAGGGACAATGAAAACTCACCAAATTTTGTTCAGTTGCGATCATAATCAAATGGCCTTTAGAAATAGAAGTTGCTTTACTTGTCTAAGTACCGAATATCATTGCATCCATGATAAGCATTTAGGTTTTTTGAAATACTCATTTACAGATGAAAGTAATAAAGAAAATCAAAGCGATGTGATAAATAGAAGAAACTTAAAACATAACCTGAGTAAAAAATATGTTGTAATAGGAACTCCTAGCAGTATAATACTCAGAAAAAAAGAGAATAATCAGCCGTCAACTAGTAAAATGAAGGACGTTTACGATGATAACAAAATAGTTAAAGTGAAAACTTTATAAACTCTTAATAAATTTGATTGGGAGAATACTAGTTTTATGGAAATACCAACAAATTCATTTTTAAATGCTTTGTTAAATGATGATAATGTAAATAATGACGAATTTATTCAAAGATTAATGACAGTTGAAGATAATAATGTAAAAGACTAGGTAATAAATATACTATCTAATATACTGTCTGAGTACATCCATATAATTATTGTATATTTAGTAACGTTATTTTGTATTTGATAGTATGTTTTTGTTTTAACAGGTAAGAGAAAAACATGGCTCGAAAACGATCAAAATCACCATCAATTCTTTCTGGGTTTACTTTCACAAAGCTATATAAAAGCAATGCAAAAATAGATGTTGACAAAATTACAAAAGAAGTTGGCACACAGACAACGTTTGAAGAGCTGATAGATGCTGATATTTATTTTAGAAGTCGCGACAAAACCCGAATATCTTTTCAAACGGATATATTACATAAGGTAGACTTCCATAATCAGCGCCCATCAGATGTAAGAAATGAAAATTTCGCTCGATTGATAGCGTTCGAGTTAGAAAGAGTGCCTGCAGAGAATCGTTCGAATTTATATCCCCAAATTATAAATATCATTAGATTATACCGTGGCGATTTAGATTTACACGAATGTATAGATTTCGTCCCCATAATGAGTGATTCTGAGGATAGTAACGGCCACGAATTGCCATTGAATGTTCGTTACAAAAAAATGTAATAGTGAAAACTGTAGCTACATTTTATTTCAAATATTAGTTTAAGGGTTTTAAAAATTATGAGAACGTGTACTTTTTTAATTAAATCACATTATTTTGATTTGTTTAATCATAGTTCTAACTTCTAACATAATTATGATTGAAAGTGTGATTAATACAACCATAATGGATATTTAAATTCCTTAAGTTGTTATGTAGTCAGTAAGTTAAGTATTTGTGATTTAGAGTAATAGATAACTATTATAAATATAAAATATTCTGTTCGTTATATAGAGACCGATACTTATCAAAGTAAAATATGGTAGTAGTATACCTATGGTAAGGAATGTTAATTATTGTTTAAAATTTTACCAAAAGACTATATCAAAAGTTTCTAATCTTAAAACTATTAATGCTATATTTACTGTTCTAATTCTCTATATTATTATTTTTTTCTATTGTTTTGATTAAGACTTCAATAGCTGTTGATTATTTTATTTCTTTTATACATTCTCTTTTTTTAATTAATAATATTTTGAGTTATGGTATATCTTTTCGACTTATATTTGATTATTATTAATTTCACAAATCTATAAAAATAAACATATTTCGGATTTGTTCATTACCGTCTCTTTTTGGTAATTCCCATCTCTATCCTTTTCATTTCCGTATAAGCCTAGTTCATTACCAGTGATATGAGAAAATTAAAAAAGTTGATTGTCTAAACGAAATCTGGATAAATATATTTAATAATCCGAAACTTTATTATTGAGCGTAGGAGCATTTTTTTTTAATTTTGCTTCCTTGTTATACCTTAAATTAAGATGGCACCGATAATAACGCATATTTTGGAGAACTACCCTGCCATAAACAAAAAAAAATCTATTTTTTTTTATGTTTGTGTGAATGTGACTTAAGGTGGAAGCTCTAGGGTGGCCCGCGAAATTCAAATTTTCAGGCGTTTTTTTGGAATTTGCAGGTCAGGGTTAGGTTGTATATTCAACAAAATATGATTCGCGACCGTAGCGATTATGTGTTAACAGAATTATTATCATTAAAATCACCAATACAACCCTGTAAGTTCATATTAGCCCTTTGAATGAGTTTTTTCAAAAAATATGAACTTATGGCTAATATGAACTTGGTGATTTTAATGATAATAATTCTGTAAACACATAATCGCTACGGTCGTGAATCATATTTTGTTAAATATAACCTAACCCTGACCTGCAAATTCCAAAAAAAAGCAAGAATATTTGAATTTCGCGGGCCACCCTGGAGCTTCCACCTTAATCAAAGCTTTTTTTAGTTTATATTCCTGTATAGGGCAGTTACTTTACTTTTTGAGTTTATATTTGGCGCCTTTGAGTTGACCATAATATAGTGGCAATTTATAGAGATTACAGATTTACAGATTATGACCTAAAGGTGTAGATACCAGGCCATAATCTCAAAAAAAAAAGATTTACAGATTATTTATTATGTAATAATGTAATTAGTATAGTAGTAGGTAATAAAACTTATGAATAATCTTTTGGATAAAGTTTATAGAATAGTTATTGAATAAATAGGAAATACTCTTTGGTTCAGTACTATGCACGTTACTCGTTCGGAAGTGCTTGTTTTATACAAGAAATTAATGGTATATTCAAGGTCGCTTTCGTTGACCGATAATAAATATTTCAGAAACAGAATTGCCTCTGAATTTCGACGTAACAAAACGCTATGTAAAGCTGATGATATTACCTTTGCATTTAAGGTATAGTTGTTTAGTTTTCACTCTTGGCAAGTAGCACTTATTGAAGTCAAATATTTTAACGCCCAATGTGTTGTCTATTGAATAATTTTTCAATTCATAGAGTGGAAGTTATATGGTTCTAGATACATAGAGCTTCATCATCATTACAGCCCTTCACAAGTCCACTGCTGCACATAGGCCTTCCCCAAGGAATGCCACAAAGCACGGTCCTGAGCCACCTGCATCCATCGAATTCCTGCATGTCTTACCAGGTCGTCACTCCATCTAGGGGTAGGGGGGGGGGGAGCTTACCGGAATTTACTACACGAATAGGTCAGCTTGACCGGAGACAGACAACACTCTCATAGCAGCATAATGCTACCGTTTCGTGTGCTAATCGTTTTACTTTTTTTTTTTATAGGATAAGGGTGACAAACGAGCACACAGTCCACCTGATGGTAAGTGGCTGCTGCGACCCATAGACATCTACATCTATCCTCTATTACAAATCAAAATGTAGATGCGTTGTCACCCGTGAGGACTAAGATGGAATGCCTCATTTCCAGTAAAAAGGGCCTCCGGCCACCTGCACTCACCAAGCGAAATGCAGAGATAAATCTCTACTTCACGCTGGTTTTCTGTGAGGTTGTGGTACCACCCGGTTCGAGCCGGCTCATCCGTACGACAGCAAAAGCTGCCGGGTGGCTCTACCACTGTTAAAACTACTGTTGGTGAGTTGCCTTGCACGAAATATACTGAAAAGAAATTAGTGATATATATCCTCCAGATCACTAGATATACTTATGTGTATATAAATAATATCCTATCCCTATCTTTAATTCCCAAGTGCAGTTGATAATCAATGACAAGAAACAAAAACTGAGTTCATCATCACCAGTTAAAAGGGTCTCTGGTTCTAGTTCTTCATCACACTAACAACATAGCAGTTTCATATTGCTACTTGTTATGTCATTCTTGGTATTCTGTGCGAGCATTCCAGTCATTCTGTTCTGTCTGTTCTGACTTTGTGTGGATCTACCACATATAGTTTCCATACATTGCATTTCTTCTATGTGTTTGTAATAACAATCTAATAAATAGGGGTTCCTATTGTTTTACTAAAATTAAATTTTTTAATAATGTAATGATTCCTCATATTTACATGAATACTACACATGAAATAAAACTAATTGTATCTACATTATTTACGGAGGCCAGTCTCAACAGAGTTTAACCTATTGTGCAGGACAGGATTATATTGCATGAGGTCCACATTCTTCCCTCACTCACACATGTTTATGTCCTTTCTAAGAGATAGAGGTGAAACACCACCAACTTCTTGACTCCAGGCTGCTACTGAAAATTTCTTGAGAGAAAAACCCAAAAAGGCATTTTTGGCCTGACCAAGTATTCTAACCAAGGATCATATGGTCAGAGGACATAACCACTAGACCAAGTCAAGGCAGTCTTGAGTATCTCAACTATAATCACCTTGAAAATATTTTGAACTTATTAAGTTTGTTTCAAACATGAAAATCAAATTCTTAACAACAACAAATTGAAAATGATTCAAAACTTAAATTAATGGACAAATCTTAACAAAATTTATTTATTTCTTTATAAATGATTTTCTTAAAAGCATAACACATTGTTTTACGTTTGAGGGATCAAATGTAAAACAATGTGTTGCATAGTAAATGATATTAATTGTATGGATTTTATTGTGTTTCATTTTAAAATTAATTATAAAATCTGTAAAATTACTTTCATTTAATGTGTAGTATTCGCATAAATATAAGAAATCATAATGTGTTGCATGTAACGTAATCTTCCTTATTCTATATATTAAAATCAACGGTTGTTTTAGTATTGTTAAAACTTGAAACTGGCTTGACAACTTCTAATGAAATTTTTGTGTGTGTTTGAGTGGGTCCCTGGATGGTTTAGATTCACAATTGGACCCGGTAGGTGAAGCTGTTGTTGAGATCCAGGAATCATCTGTGCGAAGCCAGGGCAGATCACTAGTTAGAAATAAATGTTCTTAATTTTATGTTTTTTGTTACAAAAAATAATATAGTGTGTATATGTAATTTATTTTTATTTTCAGAAGGGTGAAGCATTGCTTCAGAGAGGATCTGTAGTGTAACATGTTTACTTTGAGACGTGTTGCTGACCTCTACAAACTTTGCACTGTTGATATACTATATAAGTCTGCAAAGTTAAAGCATACAATTGATTATTCTCGTTTGCCCAAAATAAATGAATCAGATTTGACAGAGCAATTTGTCAGAGGAGGAGGTCCAGGAGGCTCTGCTGTAAATAAAAATGCTAATTGTGTTGTTCTAACACACAATCCAACAGGTACTATAAAAACTGAAAAAAAAATACATATTCTTGTAGTCATCATCATTATCATCATTATAGCTCTTCACAGGTATACAACATAGGCCATAAAACACAGTCCTGAGCTACCTGCATCCATCAACTTCCTTTAAGTCTTACTTGGCTGTCACTTTGTCTAGTAAGGAGCCGTCCTACACTTTGCTTACTGGCTCAGGGCTGCCACTCGAAAACCTTTCTTCCCCATCAGTGTTGGTTCTATAAGCTATATGGCAAGCCCATTGTCATTTCAGTTTACTGATTCGTTGAACTGGGTCAGTTAATTTGATTCTACTGTGGATATCCTCATCCTCATTTAGAATTCTATCACGCAGAGAAGCTGAGCATAACTTTCCATAGCTAGTTGAGCAACCATGAGGTTCCTCATAAGGCCAGCAGTGAAGAACCATGTCTCAGATGTTTCCTTAGCCATCATCAGTGATGAGATTTTCTTTTAGAAAGTTGTATTTTAAAGACTTAACACTTTTGTAGCCAACTTATTGTATATTATACGTACATATATATACAAAAGGAATATTCAATAAAAGATTATTTACATTCGTCATAATGTGCATTGGAAATGCGCTAAACAACAATATCGTTAGAATGAAGTTCCTTGCGCGGGCGCATTCAACACCTCCGACCGCGTTTGCCAGTCTGCTGACCGACATCACACGCGAAGCCCATGTCGCTTTATACTATTGCTTTCTACTTCTTCAATTTCATATAGCTATTAACTTGTATATGGTGTTTTGTGGAACTATATATATTTTGTGTCTGTCTATAGTGAATAAATGTTAACTTTACTATGTATGTTTGGTCTTAATTGTTTTTTAGAGGTCTATGGTCAACGGTCGAATGGTTAACCTGTACTTTTGAGTGCTTTTCGGTATTTGGTTAATTGTCCTTAATTCCATTATTTTGTGGTGGTGGATTCCTCTGTTGTAAGTAGATTACGTTTATAAGATATAGTTATTTTGAACAATACACTCAATTATGGGTGACAAAACGGGGTCTCCCCGTGAGAAACTCCCTGACCCTCCCGATGAAGACATGTGCTTTGGATTAAGTGACAATAATGATTGTGATTGTGGTAAAAAAAGACATGCTGAGACTCGAACATATGATCCAGTATTATATAAAAAGAATTCTGTAGTTGATTTAACAGCTTCAATAAATATTATATATAAACATCCCTGCCTAGAACAAAATCTTACAATGTATGGGCCAAATGATCAAGGCCCTTTCATTGTCCACATCTCCCGGTCTTCGTCAGACCCTAGAATAGGGCTATCACTTCGACCAATTAAAACAGGTTTATGCTTGTCTAAAAATAATATAGGAAACATTAAAGGAGTCAAAAGCGTTGGTAGAAATCGCATCTCTATTGAATTCTGCTCAGCAGATGAGGCTAACAAATTCCTTAATAATCCAATGCTCGCAAAAGAAAAATTGATTGCAACTATTCCATCTTATAATGTTTCTCGAATGGGTGTCATCCGCGGTGTCCCTGTGGATTGGTCAATGGAAGAACTTGCAGAAGTTATTGAGCTTCCCCCTGGTTTTGGTAAAATCCTAAAAGCTCGCCGTCTTCAGAGAAAGACTTTTACTGAAGGGTCATCATCCCCAATATGGGTTCCTACTCAATCTATTGTTTTGACATTTGAAGACATCCAGTGCAAACAGTGTTGCCGATTTGGCCACGTAGCTGATCAATGCCGCTCTAAACCACGCTGCTTCCGTTGTGCCCAAGAGCATACTGGAGCAAGTTGTTCTGTTATGCTCCAAAAATCACTTTGCTAATAACAAAAATTGTCCAGAACACCATAGACAGAAATCTATCAAAGTTATCATGTCAGAACAAAATGTATCCTATATAGAAGCGTCAGCCAAAATCCCATCTATTCGTTTGAACAATATTCAAAAACCATATTCTGAAGTGGCCTCTACTCAGCTTTCACCTACTTCTACTACCTCCTTCAACCTCCCCACCATGTCATAGGCATATAGAAAAACCGTTTTCAAATCTCCCCGCCCCATCCCTAGAATTCCCAAGGGATATGACCAACAAGCCCATCAAAGAATAGTTGCAGACTGCCAATCCTCTACTCCAAATGGATGCGCATATCCAATACACACAATCAAATATCTCCAAATGAAAATCTTGTTGAATGCCTAATTTCTCTCCTCAATAATTTAATTTTGAAAATGTCAGACTCACTACCGAACAATGTTGCAGAAAAAATTTTTAATCTCGCTAGTTTAATCGATAATATAAATGACTCAAACAAAAGATCTCCATCTTCTACAGTGGAAATGTAGAAGCTTGCACCCTAAAAAATCAGAACTCATCTTCCTAATAAATAAACATTCAATTTCGGTTGCTTCTATTTCAGAAACATGGTTCCTTCCTGGCTCCAAATTTCGCTTGCAAGGCTTTACCTGCCTCCGTGAAGATAGAAATGATGGTTATGGTGGTTGTTGCTTACTCATAAAAAAATCGCTACCTTTTTCTCAAATTACACTCCCTCCTCATAGCCAAAACATCAATGCCGTAGCTGCAAAAATTGCAGGAATCAACATTATTTCAATATATATCCCTCATCCAAATACTCACTTAATTCAAGAACTTTCCTCTCTCTTTTCTTTGTTACCTCCCCCTTTTATTATTACCGGTGATTTTAATTCACATCATGTATCTTGGGGGTCACATTTTTGTGATGTATACTCTTCAGAATTTATTCAAATTTGTGAAGATATCAATGCTTGCATCATCAACAATGGTTCCCTACTCATAGAGTATATCCAGGACTAGACCCTAGGTCTGCTGTCGACCTAACAGCTTGTTCTTCTAGTCTAGCCCCTCAGCTTTCTTGGAAAACTCTCAATCAAACATATGGAAGTGATCACTTTCCCATTCTTATTACCAAACCCTATGCGGTTATTCCTTTTCCCTCCACTACGCCCCTCCTTAAATATAAGCTCCAGCTAAGATGGAGATTGGACTAATTTCACTAAATTTTTAGATACTGAATTTGCCCAAATGCAGGTTGACTCCTCAACCAACCCAATAACTTCTTACTCTTTATTGGTACAATATATAACTGAAGCAGCTGACTTATTTATCCCAATCAAAAAACTCTACAGCAAGAACCTATCCTCCCCTCCATGGTGGGATGCTGAATGCACCACTATGATTAAAAGGAGAAAAGCTGCAGAAAAACTTTACAATCATTGTATGACAACCGAAAATTTTATACTATTTCAAAAAACCTCTGCTCAAACAAGGAGACTTCTTTCCAAAAAGAAAAAAAGTGGATGGAAAAAAAATTGTGAATCCATGTCCCCTAATACACCAGTAACAATAGTTTGGAAAAATATAAAAAAAATTCGTGGATCTCTTCTTTCTGATAGCAACATTTCTGATAACTCTCTATCATGGTTAGAAGTCTTCTCTGATATGCTAGCTCCTCCTTTTGTTCCTAATGAATATGCTATATGCCCACCGATTCCAGTCCCGTCTAACATCAACAATAATGAGAAAATCTTCTCATTGTCCGAACTACAGTCTGTGTTATGTGGCTTAAAATCCTCTTCTCCAGGAGAAGATGGCATACCCTATGCATGTTTATGTAAATTAAGTCTTAAGGGAAAATTAATTCTCCAAATTCTGAACAATATCTACATGTCTTCTAATATTCCTCTGTCTTGGTCAAACCAAATTGTTATACCTATCCTTAAACCCGGAAAAGATCCTAAAGAAGCTTCTTCATACCGCCCAATTGCTCTTTCATCTACTTTTTGTAAAATTTTAGAACATTTAATTAAAAACAGACTTGAATGGTTTTTGGAACATAATAACATCCTTGCAAAATGTCAATTTGGTTTTCGAAAAGGGAAAAGCACATTAGATAGTTTGAGTATCCTAACTACAGATATTAGGTTGGCTTTTTCTAAATATGAATACTTGGTGTGTTGTTTCCTTGATATATCATCTGCCTATGACAGTGTTCTCCTTCCGCTGTTCAGGCAGAAAATGCTTCATCTGAACATCCCTGCGAAGACTGTTCACTTCATTTACAATCTATTCATGGGACGATCTATCAAAATTCGCAATAAAGGAATGTTAAGCTCGCCCAGAACAATTTGGAAGGGTCTACCACAGGGCTCGGTTTTAAGCCCTATTCTTTATAATATTTACACATATGACCTGGAACATTCAATTTCATCTTTCTGTGACATATTACAATATGCAGATGATCTTGCTATCTATGTAACGGCTCTTGATACCCTAACTGCCGCCCATCATCTTAACAGAGGCTTATATTATCTTAATCAATGGCTTACTGACCATGGCCTCTCTCTTTCACCTTCTAAAAGCAAAATAATAACATTTAGTAGAAAACGTGTTATCCCTACTATTGATATCTCATATAATGGTGAATCTATTCCAGTTGTTAACAAAGTAAAATTTTTAGGTATTTACTTAGATTGTCATATGACCGGTACTGCTCACTTTAATTACATCAGTGACGAATATGAAAAAAGTGTTACCATTCTTAGATCTCTCTCTGGCGTATGGTGGGGTTCTCACCCCATTTGTAAAAAATCCTATACAATGCCATCATCCGTAGTCACTTCGACTATGGTTCTTTTCTCCTGGAGCCCTGCAACAAATCGGCCCTTAGTAGGCTTGAAGTTATCCAAACAAGATGTTTACGTGTTATCACAGGCGCAATGAAATCAACTCCTAAAAATGCTTTACAAGTAGAATGTGTTGATCCCCCTCTCTCTTTACGAAGACAATTTCTAGCTGATAATTTATCTCAAAAACACTACAACTAACATCTCACCCCTTACATCGTAAACTAGAATCCTTGCTACTATTAGTTGTAAACAACTCCTATTGGTCTAATAAAAGCTGGCCCCCTATTCTTAAATCTCTAAATAGATTAAAAAATATTGATTATCCTTGTGTTACATCCCCAATTCTACCCTATTTTGAAACCAGCTATGAAGCTATATTACCAAATCCTAAAATCACTCTGAATTTAAACATTAATAAAAATTCTCCAACTGCAAACAGAACTTTCTATAACCTTGTGGCAAAAAAATGGCCTGATTGGCTATATATTTTTACTGATGCTTCCAAATTGTCTTCATTCAAATGTGTCGGTTCTGCAGTCTGGATTCCCAAATATAAAATTGTCCTTAATTATAGATGTCCTCCTCAGGCTTCTGTTTTTACAGGGGAAGCTGTAGCCATATATGAGGCTATATCCTATATTTTTTTCCATAAAATTACTAAATCAGTTTTATTTACTGATTCAAAAAGCTGCCTAATGTCATTACACAACAATATATTTAAAATGAAATCCATCTCCCCATTGATTCTGAAAATTAAAGAACTCATACTAAATTGTAATAAGAGTGGGCTTGAGGTAGAGATTGTGTGGATTCCTAGTCATTGTGGCATAGAAGGAAATGAACAGGCTGACTCCTGGGCCAAAGGAGCTGTAGATACTGGCTGTCCTTCTCATTTAATGAATTAAACTCATGATTTAATGTCATTAGCTCAAATTGAATTAAAGAATTCTTGGACAGAGAATGGAGCATATCCAGACATAGTAAAGGTTGCTACTTTGGTAAAATCCAACCCCAAATTCCTCCAAAACCTTGGTTTTTTTTAAATTTAGGTTTCTGAACAAACAAATCTTTATCTACAATCTGCCGTTTAAGGCTCGGGCATGTCTGCACTCCTGCATTCCTAGCTAAAATTAGAATCAAAAATCATTCCCTCTGTGAATGTGGTCTCGATGAAGGTACCCCAGACCACATTTTCTTCAGTTGTCAAAATCACCCAATTTCTTTATATGACAATCTTCCCAAAACAATCCCTCGACCAGTTAATATCAATTCCCTCTTAACTTTCCCCGATTCCATATATGTCAATACAATCTCAAAATATATTTGAATGTATAATATTAAACTATAATTATTGTGTACTAAATTTAGCTTAACCTAATTCTATATTCCCTGCCCAGGCTAATACCCTCCTATAACTAGATTTTTACTCTATATTGTGTGGTCCACAATTCATGTATTTAGTTGCTTTGTTTTTATCCACATTTTCACCTAATAACCATTAACTCCTTTTCCACCGGAAAGCCTCAAGACAAGGTGTGACAGAGCGAAGACCGGACATTGGCAGAATTATTGTGACATTATCACAATACCAAGGGCCATATATATAGATAAAAAAAAATGTTTTTTACCAGACTGTGACCCACACACACCTACCCTAGGTGGTAGGTACCATATCTCACGATTTGTCCTGAGATTTCAGGATTTTTAGACTCTTCTCAGGATTGCGGCTGGATTTTACAAATCTCATGAAATCTCAGGATTTTTAGAATTTTCAATACAATACAGCTGAAATTTTAAAGATCTCTTTAATAAAAAGTTAAACTAAAAATAATCTTCCTTATGTAATAATTGCACAATTAAAGTCTAAAACTTATTTATCCAAGTAAGTACTTAAACAGTTTTATCATACTTAATATGTGAAGATACCTTTTTAAGTAAGATTTTTTTCTCAAACTGTAAAAAATCTCAGGATTTTTAAATGGAAATCAGGCCTTTTCATCGGACTCCTGATTTTTTCATCTGGTAACCCTACACACACCATCACGCTATGTTTTCACTGTCTGGTTTCCAGACACAATAGTAAGACAATAGCAATGACCTATATGTAGTGCATGGGACAGTGAAAGGGTTAACCAGTTCTCAATGTAGTGGAAAGAGGTCTGCTGTGTTAAGTGGGAAATATTAGATCAGAGTAACTTAGTATTGACGAGAGTCTCTGTCATTATAGATTTCATTTGATAAATTCAAATTATGGGCCATTTTTTGTGTTTCATATCAATTTAAAGTTCACATTGAAAGGAAAGCTGGTATTGACTTTATTATTACTAACATAGTATGGTTAAAAACATGGATGTGGATAAAAAATGTAAAGTTATATTATTTTAAGTTATTGCTGGTCTCTTCAATACTTTGAAATATACATACATACATATAATCACGCCTCTTTCCCGTAGGGGTAGGCAGAGACCACTTCTTTCCACTTGCTACGATCCTTACATACTTGTTTCGCTTTGTCCACTTTCATTATTCCCTTCATACATGCTCCACGGTTTAGGGTACTCTTTTAAATATGGTACAATATTAAAACCTAATATGAGCTATTGCAAATAAATTCTAACAAAGGAGATGCTTCTCAATAATAACCATTATGTCGGCACTACTGTACTTGTGCATGGCCAAGGAGTACTATTGCAGCATCACTAATGTCATCATAGTATTGCAGCTCCTAGGACTCCACTAAAGCCGGTTGCATGTACCCACGATGGGATCACTTAACACAGTGAAAGTCGTTTTAACTTCAATACTAATGTTCAGCAGTCTGAATGTGCAAAAGAAGCATCCAAATAGAGCTTTCATGTAAATGTTTCAATTGTTTTTGACATAATGCTCAAAGTTATACTAATTGTTTTGTTTTTAAAGTATTATCACAGACAGATGTCTCTTATCTCTGACATCACTCCACATTGCCAGTTTAGCTATATTTTATGTCATATTATAATATGAGACGGTTATTTTGCTGGCTAATGTACCAAACAAAAACGATGTTTAATGCCACCACTGCTTTTATTTCAGGTACAGTTATTAAATGTCACATAAGTAGATGTCAAGATGAGAACAGAAAGTTAGCTAGGGAAATGTTGGTTGCTAAATTAGATGAAGTTTTAAACGGCGAAGATAGTGTAACTGCTCAAAAGAAGCGACAAAAAGAAGACAAAATAAAAAAACTTGAATACAAGAAAAAGAAAATGGCTAAATTGAAAGAAGAATGGAGGAAGCGGGAGGGATTAGTTTAGTTAAATAAAATTCATATAATTTTTAAGCTTGTATTTTAAATATTTTGATTAAAAAATTAATTGGTTAATTGGTTTTTTATGTATAGTTTTTATTTTATTTATTTGGTTCACTCAACAGTGCTACCACCTTGCAGAAAAATTTATCACTAGTTATGGTCTGAAAGAACATCGGTCACGGCCCATACATGTTGTGACCTGGCTATAAAATATCGCGAACATGACTAGTGTATGGATTAATCCGCTCCCCCTGGGCACAATCTAAATCCTAAATTGAAAATATATTATTTAAAAGCCGAGGATGATAGAACAGTAGTTACACTTATGTATTTCATCATTTTTTAAGTTATGATGTAGTCATGACTGACAACCTTAGCTGAAACAATTGATATGAAAACTATGCAGTAATATATACTTAATTAAATAAGTCAGTCAATGGCTAAAACCACAAAAATTAATCAATAATTTTTCTAATCTTTTCACTGTTAAGTTTCTAAGACAGGTGCTTTGACTTTTGCTCACGCTTTGACAGTTCTCGTGTCATAATACTACAGACTGCATAGAGACACTCATAATACGTTCCGTTCTAAGTATTAGTGCATTCTATATTTACTGTTAACCTATCATTTGCAACTTATTTCGGAATTTTTTCCATATCCCCATCTAAAACTGATATTATTGATAATACACTACAAAAATAAATAAACAATCTACAATAAAATCTAGTATTTAAAAAAGTAAAGGCATAATGGTAGTGTTACTTTAGTGTTATGATGAAACATGTACCACAGATAAAAACGGGAACGTTCAAAACCTATAAAAAGTACTAAGGAAATTAGGTTTTTCATTACAAAGCTAAATTATTTTACCGACTCTAATAAAATAAGTTAGATCCCGTAATTTAATATACACCTAAGTCACTATTTTTTGACGTATCAATCATTGGTGGTCGTTTCATAATTTGGTCAGGTCATATTTGACCGATGTTCTTTCACCAGATTTAGGGATATTTTTACTTAAAAAAATCCCTAGAATTCACCAAATTATTTAAAATCAAATCACATGATATGTAATAAAAATACTATTTTAATTGTGGAAATAATTACAATAAACACAACATATAAAATCTAGACGGCCTCCTGGTCACAGTTCCTTCAGTGACAGCCAACGAGTAGGTATCACAAGAGCGCAATATTTTTAAAGTATTCTCACCACAACTTACTGTCTCATATATATCTTTGTACTCATCGCAGCGCTTGGGTGAATGTGAGAACTATTTATAAGTTTCTCTAATGAGAAACTATATTTCGCGGTAACGTTTGCTCTGACACGTGTGAAACAGTGTGAATGAGTGCATGAGTGGCAACACATCTGACTAGAATTTAATTAGGTATGCGTACGACATTATTGACTCCAGTCATGACAGAGGCATCTACCCCGATTCCAATTAAGTTTTTTACCTAACCTTTCAGTACAGTACTTTCAGCACTCACTGAAACCAACTTTACATACGTATTAGGTCCTCATTATTAGTCGGGAAAAGTCCAAGGAAGGCTTAGCATGACCAAATAAAGATGTCTAATTACGTTTTTGTAATGTGAGAAAAGGATAGTGCTATTTTGATATAAACTGGGGAATTTACCGACAGGAAAAGAGGGTTGCTAATATATATTTTCTATATTCTTCAACATTTGATAAATATCACTAAAAGTCATCAAATAATATTTTAGTGATTTTCTTTTTCAGAATATCACTATCTATCTCCAAAAATTCACTACATCAAGTGACAAAATCACTAAAGTGGCAACGCTGTCACTCTGTCACTCAACCAAGTCTAATGGTGGCACTTCACATGGCTATTTGTATTTGCGTATTTGGGGTATTTGACAAATAACTACCATGTGTGGAGAGTATATTTGCCATAATTATTGCCGTATTTGCCTATTTGGCAAATATAGCCAATAACAAATACGGCTTACCGATCGTCTGTCGGTTTTTCAAGGCTCATCAAAGGAGACAAATAGGCAAATACGCAAATATACTGGCCACACATGGTCGGGCTCATAAGCGCGCGAACTGTCAACCAGTACGGACGGACCTGTTTATATCATTTTATAAGTGATTATTTAGGTATCTACGGAAAATGAATTGGAGCAAAAAAACCGTTGTAAGGTTTCTAGAACTTTACCAAATGAACCCATGCATTTGGGACCCTGGAAACGAGGGGCAGGTCAAAAAAGAGTCACTTATGTCTATAGAATAGAATAGAATAATTTTTTATTCAATATAGATCACATGTGTAATTCTTATTGAAATTCATTTTTTACTTTACCACTGGTTCGAAAAAAAACTGTCCTGGGAAGAACCAGCAAGAAACCCAGCGGGACTTTTTTTTAAAAGCAAATTTTACATTAATGGTTGTACAAACTATATAAGTACAAAATTTATTTTTGAAACAGCTTGGAAGCGACCACTTCATTCCCAGGGGTTATTATTAACCATGTATTCATTTATACTATAATAACCCTTTTTATACAGTTTCAAATTAACATCTGCGTATCGAGGTTACAAAACCAAAATAAAGAAAAGCGAACGATCCGGATCAGGTGCAGCTGATGTGTACCAACCAAGTTGGTTTGCATTTCCATTTACGGATAGTTAGATTTTTATGCAGTCAGCATCCACCAACGCCTTGCTATTGGTCGTTTTTTCATCACTGTATTTTTTTTTACGCATAACATATAATAGTAACATGCGTTCAAATAATAAAATCGAGCTGCAAGTGCAACGTCCATTTGGTAGGTACAACTACTTTCTGCTAGCAAACATGTTTAATTTTTTGGTATTTGGCTCCATGTGTGGACGGTTGTGTTGTTTATTTGCCCGTACGTCAAATTTTTTGCCAAATACGGCACCATGCAATCACAAATACAAATAGCCATGTGAAGTGCCACCATAAGAAATACGTTTTGACAGCTGTCACGCTGTCAGACTTACTGGACTAGGCATGCCAACCAAAAAATCGGTACGTACAATATTCGATTCTGTAGAAAAATCGATATCAATTCTTTAAGAGTTGGTAATCATTTTCAGTTTTGTTTCGATTAATACCAGAATAAATTAGAAACGAATAATTTAAAACACAAAAATTATTAGTTTCTTCGTATTTATTGTTACTGCTTATATCTAGAAGCAAAATCGTATAAATTTGAAATTAGATTAAAAAATAAATATATTCAGTCACTTTTACTACAACTAGTTGAGCTGTCGTTATTTAGATTAATTATTATTTGATTTTCAATAATGTATCCAAATTAATGGTCTTTCAGTCATCCATAATAATTTTCTTTGTTTTCTCCACCACTTTTGCCTAATTGTTCTTTGTGACATGGGTATATGCTTCATTCAGGAAACCTATTTTCTTTATAAAAAATAAGATATTTCCATTTCGTGTGTGTGCATTTCATATAAGAACTAGCCTTTGATTTTGGCCCAACCAAAATCAATTTAATCAGCGGTATTGTGGTAGTCTTGTGATATTCGCAGGAATATTTTGTAAAAGGGTTGTAAACCACTCATTTCCACCGACTTCAAGAAAGAGATGGTACTCAATTCGACTGTATGTTCTTTTTTGTTTTGTAACGAAATTCCTTATCGGATGGTACGTATTTGGCGGATGGGGGCTAGGTGAGAAAAAGTGTAAGATTATTCCGTCACGGCCTCTTCTGACGTAGTGTAGACCCTCATGCTTTTTTTTTATCTAGTCATGAAAGAAATATTATTTTATTATAAATGACGCTTTATTTTATTAGATGCTAGTAATTCACTTATTTGTATTTGTTAATCAATAATATAATACGTTTATAAATAATAAAATACTACGAAAATAACTTCGTTTCAACCGTGTTCCACGACACTTACGCATGTTTTTTTTAATGTGTGTTACATTATAACTTTTATCTGGGTGAACCGATTTCGATGAATCTTTTTTTATTTGAAAGCATGTGTTTCTTATTTAGTCCCATATAAATTTGATCAAGGTCTGATTAATATAATTTGACGGCTACGTGGCGCAGTGGCTTAGCAATGAGTTATTGCGCTGGGGGCCGTGGTTCGAATCTCGCACGGAACAAGTAGCCGAACTCACCGCCTTTTTCAGTCGCGTATGCCCCGACGTTTGGGCGACCATTCTAGCCCAACGCCAATCGCCCGCTACTGAACGTCCGACCGTGCTTGTGGACGACCCTATGTCGCCCAGCACCGGACCTGCCACCCCCGTCTCCGTTGAAACAATTTATGACGTAGCGTCCCCCGCGCCCTCTACGATCTCCATCCATGGGCCGTCCCCGGCGTTCTCGGACGCCGAGACGGGCTCCGAAATGGATTTTGACGTCGCGAAACCCACCAAGCCTGAAGACGACGGCTTCACCATAGTCTCGGGCAAAAAACGTAAGCGTCCCGCCGCGAAAAATGGCGACGAGTCTCACTCGGCCCCTTCGTCCCGTCGTCGTCCCCTAATGACACTCCGGCTAAAAAATCCGCGCCTTCAGCGCGCCTAAAACTGCCAAGGTCGCGAACCCGGAACCCGCCGCAGCGCGCAAGGAAAAACCGCCGCCCCCGATCATCCTTCAGGAAAAATCCCGATGGAGCAACCTTTCTCATTGGATTGACTCCAAAAAAATCTTCTGCCCCAAGGTCCACAACGGTGGCCAGGGCATATGAATCCACGTCTCAACGACGGATGACTTCCGCGCTTTAACTGCGCATCTGAAAGCTCTGAAACTGAGCTTCCACACCTACGCCCTTGCGGAAGAACGTAACCTCCGCGTAGTCGTTCGTGGGCTCCCAAAGAAGCTCGAAACCAAGCACATATTAAGCGATCTTAAATCGCAGAATCTCCCGGTTAGGGAAGTGCACAGGATGCACCACCCCACTGAAAAAAAAAGATACTAACCGGGCATTTGTCTAGTTATCTTAGACCTGTCCCCGGAAGGGAAGCAAAATAACAATATCCGCCGAATCTGTAATCTCACTGGGATTGCAGTAGAGGCCCCCCGAAATAGGGGCATCGTTGGTCAATGCCACCGATGCCAACTGTATGGTCATTTGGGCAAAAATTGCTATGCCAAACCTAGATGCGTTAAATGTCTAGGAGACCACGGCACACCCGAGTGCACCCGAACGCCCGAGTCGGACGGCCCTCCGAGCTGCGTTCTGTGCGGCGAAGCGGGACACCCAGCGAACTATCGCAGTGTGTACCAAGGCGCCGCGTAGAAAGAGGCGCGGAGGTGCAAACCGGCGCGGACGAGCGGCTAGCGCTAGCAGGTCCCGTCCTCGGCAACCTGCCCCTTCAGTCGCACCGATCTCGGTGTATCAACCCACGCCCCTTCAGCTTTAAACCAAACCCACCCCCGCTAAAGGGACTTCCGGGCAAGGCGTAAGCTCTTCAGTGCCTTCAGCACCCGTATCGAACGCATGGGTAAAAGCCCCCGGCGATTGTTAGCGCGGCCGCCTCACGGCCTGCGCCCTTTCTCCAGGCTCAGAAACCCAAATTTGCCCCTCAGGCATCTTCTACCTTCGCTGTTGACTTCTCGTTAGTCTGCAGCTTCATCAACAACATTAATGTTGCCGAAGTGACTTCCCTGGCCCGCAAACTACGCGAGGCCAAAACCGCTCAAGATAAGCTCAATTCCACCAGTGAGAATATTAATCTTTGTATTGTTATGGTACTTTCATATCATTGGAAAATGTAGTGTTATGGTACTTACATATCATTTTACACTATTTTAAGTTTATTTTTCCATTCTGTTTTTGATTTTCTGCATTCATATTTTGTATCACCTTTATTTCCATAGGATCCTGTAACGTTTTTCCACAATAACAAATCATTTTCACTTCGTATTTTCACGCTATCAGCACTTTTTAAATCGCTGTCAATGGAGTCTTACCTTTTTCGATCTTTTATTTAGTTCTCCGTAACTCTGCAATTTCGGGTTTCGTGCGCGCTGTTGCGCTATTTTTTTTCCTATATAAATAATATCTCATTTCTTACATAAAACTTGCCGTTTCTTAATAACAAGCCTAAAACCAAAAATTTACATATTTGTCAATCGTTATTTATTTGGTTGTCATGGCAATTTTTATTCAAATTCGTTACCGGTCTGATGTTTTATTTCAATATTTCCACATAAATACTCTTTTGCTCTGGGTCATTTACAAAAAATTTCCTTTTAATTTAAATAATTTCCCGTTCTCTCTAAAAAGGTATAAAAGCCGAACCATCGGTGAATACGGGAGTCTCGCTTCAGTTTTCAAACGAGAAGCATCTACTAAAGGCCTTATCCCGGGGCCGCACTGCCCCGGGATCCTGCAGGCCAGGCGCTGCTGACGTTGAGAAAATCCTGCAAGCCTCCGGGATCCTGCAAAACCTCTATCTACACCTGAAGTCGTCGGCCTAGTCTACTCCAAGTGTGGGGCCGCACTACTCCGGGATCCTACAAGCCTTTACTTTCATCTGGAGTCGTCGCCTGCGCCTCCACCTGCTAGTGCCCGTGCTACCTTTGGTCGCTGCGACTGTTTGCTCCAGGCGCTGAGAACACCTACTCCAGACGCTACGTGTGCCGGCTCCGGACGCTGCGTGTGCCTAGACCAGGCGCTGCGTGCCACCGCCGCCAAGAAACTCCAAGCTCAGCGTGTGCCTACTCCTACTCCAAGCACAGCGTGTGCCGCTTTGACCTTCAGGCTCCGCTACCATATTCTCCTAATCTTTATTTTCTATCTAATTGTAATTTCACGTCACCCATCACCATCATCATATTTCATTTTTTTTATAAAAAATTGTAAATATCTTTTAAAAATTTTAAATAAATTATTTTCTTGTTCTATTTTTGTTGTTTTGTTGTTCTTAGGTTAGGTTCTTTTTTTTTATTGTCGCTTCACGACATCTTATCGACGCGATCAGTTCATTCCAATGCGCCTAAGTAACTCCCTTTTTAATCAAAATGGCAGTACAACACACAGGAAGAACTAAACCTAGCTCTGACTGTAGCTTTCTTTAAGGCAAACGGTATCAGAGATCAAAAGGAAGAAATCGTGTACTTTTTACGCGATCATGATGTCGACATCATGCTAGTGCAGGAGATTTTCTTAAAACCTAGCGTGCGCGATCCCAAAATAGCTAATTATACCTTAGTAAGAAATGATAGGCTGACCGGACCTAAAGGCGGCATCCTGATCTACTACAAAAGGTCCTTGCACTGTATACCGATAGACACTCCACGGCATGCTAACTTAGAAGCATCGGTTTGTAGGATAGCACTTACGGTCCATTCACCCGTAATAATAGCCTCGACATATCAGCCACCGCAGAAACTTATATTAGAAGCCGACATCTCGGCACTACTAAATCTAGGCCCCAGCGTAGTAATCGCGGGAGACCTAAACAGTAAGCACGTCAGTTGGAACTTTAACGTAAACAATCCAAACGGAACCATATTATGCGTCCTCACGGAGAGACTTAACTTCGACGTTATCGCTCCTGAGAGCCCAACTCACTACCCATTTATAACTAGTCATCAACCGGACATCCTTGACGTAGCTATTCTAAAAGACATCTGGCTTAATATTAACTTGATCGAAATTTTCGTCGAACTATGCTCGGACCATAGGCCGGTCGTATTAGAACTGGGCCGGTCGGCTGGTAAGGTCCCTCAGACCAAAACCATCGTTGACTGGCGTAAACTCAAGATCAAACTTGAGTCTACGATCTCCCGGCATTTAGACTCCATACCCGACAAGATAGACTCGCCGGAGGAAGCCAATAGGGCGATTAGGTTCGTGTGTCGAGTGATCGGTACACAAAGCTTCCGGCAGATGTTCGACTGCTGATTAGAGCGAAAAACACCGCGCTGAAAACATATAACCGTTATCGCACGGAAGATAACAAAATCCGGCTACGTTCTCTGCAAAACGAGATTAAACATCGCGTTGTCGAATTTAGAAACGATAAATGGGATAACCTCTTAGAGGGATTAGAACCATCTCAAAAAGCCTTTTGGAGGCTGACTAAAGCTATAAAAGCAGAGCAAATTGCTCCCATGCCGCCTCTCGTGAGGCTCGACCACCCCGATCTCGCCTTAGACGATCTCGAAAAAGCCGAATGCCTAGTCTACAGTCTAGAGAGCCAGTGTTTCTGACTTTAATCACCACCCGACAAAGAAAAAATAACGAAACACGGGAGCCCTCTTCTTTGACGTCGCAAAGGCATTTGACAAGGTCTGGCACGACGGCGTGGTCTACAAGCTGTATAAACTAAACGTGGCCGACAGGCTCATACACATCATCCGAGCCTTCCTTTCAAATCGCTCTTTTCGCTATCGAGTGGAGGGACCCGTTCTTCGAAATGCTTTCTTAAGGTTGGTGTCCCACAAGGCTCCGCCTTGTCTCCAATTCTGTTTACACTTTTTACGAGTGACATCCCTAAAGATCCAGTGGTCAACACCGCTCTCTTCGCCGACGATATGGATCTCTTTGTATCAGACTACAATAGGAATAGTCTCACTTCAAAACTTCAAAAAGCTACCAATCGCTTAGGTGAATGGTTCCGCCAATGGAGAATTGAAGTGTATCCCGAAAAAAGTGTAGCAATATACTGTCACCGGCCTTACACGGCCGCCCCATCCCGTGGGAATATTCGGCCAAAAATCTGGGCGTCACGTTCGACGCCCGCATGAGTTTCGCGAATCACATCAGTATAGTTCGCACAAAGCCAAGTCAGTCATTGGCCGTCTCCACCCTTTTGTGAACAGTAAGAGTAAGCTGTCTCTAAGACACAAACTCCACCTGTACAAAGCCTGCGTTAGACCTATCATGTCTTTCGCAAGTGTAGCCTTAGCACACACATATAAGTCCCACCTAAACGAACTACAGAAAGTTCAAAACTATTTCAACCGTAAAGCCACTGGAGCACGGTGGTATCAACGGAACTCTGATTTACACAGCGAGTGTCAACTCCCCTCTATCTCCGAATACTTTAAGGAGATATCCCAGCGCTACTTTGATAGCGTTGAAACTCATCCGAACCCCCTAGTGGTAAACGAAGCCAACTACGTACCGATACCGAACGTCGCGCCGTTTCTCCGTAGACCGCGTAACGTATTAATAGAACAACCGCGCTCGCTCGATCCCGTCGACCCAAACATCGCAGGCACATCACACACTGACACTACACCCACACCAAATGGGACAAACACTAATAGGACAACGGATGTTGCGCGTCGCACCCGTAGGCGGGCACGTTGCATTCCAACACACACCGCGTATACACCGTACACCCGCGTGCATGGGCGGTTCTCACCGCCCATAGCATCGACCGATACGAGCTAAGCAGTCAGAGGCAGGGGTTTGCACTCCCTTCCTCGGACAGCGGTTAGATACCTCAAAATAAACCTCTACGGAGGGGACATGATGATTGGTAACAATACCAATTCATAAATTATCATCATCCTCATCCTCATCCCACTTTTTAATTACCGTCTTTCCACTTTTTAAACAGTGTGTCCGATGAAGCTGCAAGAGCCGCATAGGCTAACAGCGTAAACATCACAGAAAATAGACCGAACAAGTATTTGTGTGGCCTACAGATAATTGTTCCGGGTCTAGATGTTTGTCCTCGTGCAATTTATGTTTGTAAACTGCCTTCACGACACAGGAGAAAATCCTACGGGGTAACGTTTTTTAAGCGTACAACAGTTTTCTGCCGACTTCCAAAAAGGAGACGGTACTTAATTCGACTGTATTTTTTTGTTTTTTTTTATGTGTGTTACCTCATAACCTTTTTCTGGGTAAACCGATTTCGATGATTCTTTTTTTGTTTGAAAGCTGGTACTTCTCGCGTGGTCCCATATAAATTTGATCAAGGTCAGACCAATCGTTTTTGAGTTATTCTTAATAACTTATATTGCAGTCGGCTGTACAAAATTTTAAGCGTACAACAGTAATATGTTTTTGAGTTATTCTTAATAATTTAATAATTTGAAGTCTGTACAACATTTTTAATTTTAAATTATAATTATTCTGCATCCATTTCCTCATGGTATTGTCTTGTACTCTTCGATTGGAAAGCTAATAAACAATTTTCTACAAATCTTCCTCCAGCGCATACCGTATCACCTTTTCCCATGGGTACCTTCAAGCAAAATACTGCAGTGTCATCGTTTCATCAACGAATATGACGTTGTCCCAATTGGTTATATTTTTCATTTCTCTTAAAAATGTTTAATTATTAATGAGGCTATGTCATGCCTCTCCATAATTATTTTGCGTTTATCATTTTTTTATATCGAAAGCACAAATGCGTTTTAAAATGGTTCTCAAGGACTACCATTGTATAAAACGCCATCTACTAAACTTTCTTGCAACTAAGCCGCAGTAGGATATTCTTATTTACATAATATAATAAATAGTAATATGAGATATTATTGTTTATGATATTCCTATGTATATAACTTGTCAAGGTTAACGAATATAATAGAAGCAGTCCAATAAGATATAGCCGAGTCACAAAATAAGGTAGACACAAAATCACAAAAGCACGCACAGTAAGCTCTCAAAATGGCGAGAGATTGGAATTACCAACGTATAGTGTTTTTTCAGCGCGGCTTTGCATATGAATTTCTTTGCCTACACAAGTTTACACTGACAAAGTAGGAAGTTATAAAATAAATAAACTTGTTTAACTCGTGATTCACATAATTTAAGCAATTCTAAAAATAAAATTTAAATAAACAAATAATAAATTAAATAATTTCAAGATTCGATTAATTGATCGTTTTTACCGATTATTTGAATATTTTTACCGATTATTCGCATAATAATGAATTTTAATCATTCAAACACTACGGTAAGGTCATGGAAATACATGTACTTCGTACAAGGTACATAGCGATTTATCATTGAAACAACGTCAGGCAAAAAAGTTGACTGGTTATTTTTTTATATTTTGCTTTTTCTGAAAGATTCGAACTTGAATTAGTGATAAAGAACTATATATGTTGTAATGAAATATAGATTACTACATAATTCTTTGGATTTACGTAAAAGGTTATTTTAAATCTTGTGAGTACGCTTGTACAAAGTCATTGCGGAATGATTAATGTGAAACGTCAAAACGTATTTCTTAGATTTAGTTGAGTATAACTACTCATACAATGTGAGTGTCTTCAAGGCAAGAGTGAATAGGCTTTTGTTAAGTCAGCGCGCTTCACAATCTTAGACTATATGTACATCATCACTTACCATCAAGTGGGATTGTGGTTAAGCGCTTGCTTAATATAATATAAAAAATACAACTAATACTTATGCTAAATTCTACAGTATATTATATTTAAAGTTGCAGCCTATATAATCGTCCCACTGCTGCAAGGAAATGTCCGCCGGGCTGCCACGATGCGTGCAGGCGAACTTCATATGTCATCGAAATATTTGTTTTTCTTATTTCTCAGTCGTGCAGGTGTCCTCACGATGTTTTCCTTCACCGCCGAGCACGTGGTAAATCAGCACTTAAAATATTAACTTAAAATAATAGAAAATAACAATTCATTGTTCGGCGGAGATCAAACCCAGGTTGTTCGCGTACTGTGATCGAATATTCTAGATGTTTCTACAGTAGAAGGTTCTGGAAATTATTCAAGGCCCTATATAAGGCCGATATAGACCGCGACCCGGACTGCGCCCTCTTTTCCCTAAAGGGGGTCGCTTCCGATTCGGCAGAAAAGCCATACAGGCCAATGCCAGTCCTACAGGTGGTGTTTAGTGGGTAGGCACTTCTTCAAAGTGAGTCCCACATAACCACGCAGCCAGCTGCTGTTCATCACCTCCCTCCCCCGCTTCCGGAGGGTGCTTGCATTGGGCGCAAACAAGGCGGTCCGGTCAGTGTTGAGTTGGCGATACAAGCGAATACTTCGAAGTGATACAACTGCGAACTATAGTGATCAGTAGTATAATTGTGTTTTATTATTAGTGTAGTTGTAAGTTGTAATTAAAATAAATTTTGGTAATTAACTCAGCAATTTTTAACCCCCATCCCCAAGCTCGTAGCAATTCGTGTCAGAAGTGGGATCAAATCATGCCGATTTTACCTAAAGACGACAAGGAAGGTATCCGTACCCGAAGTTAACGCCAGCACGAAACGCACCAGAGACGATTTGGTGGTGCAATGCCGCAGACGTCGGAGACCACGCTGACCGACCACTGAGGTCGGCGCGCAGCACAGCTCCTGCATCTGCAGCACCTGACTTAGGCGCTCTGATGATGATACTGCAGGAGCAGGCACGCCGGTTGGAAGAGCAGCTGCAGCGCGGCCAGGAAAAGCAGATGCTCCTCATGAACGCGGTATGTCCTTATTTAGGGCCTCAGATAGTTTCAAGAACCTTCTACTGTAGAAAATAAAATTTCCTTACCAGTTTCATTAGTCCTCGCGGGAATCGAACACTTGTTCCTGTGTTTTGATATCTTACGGCGAGCTACACGGCTCTCGTATTTGCTTAAATAAAACTCATAAAACTGAAAAGAAGCTTATGTACTATTGTGGACCCCATCTATCTAGTAATTAGTCATTCAAACTATTCCATCATTTAGAGATGAAAATCTTACTGTGCACTTAATCTTCAATTACTTACATTGGACTTGATACAAAAATAAGTTGGTGAAATATTGCTATGCTGAGAGACACCCAACATATTCAAATGAAGGAATTCTGTCTTAATCACAGTTTTGTGTACACAGTAAAAGTGACAATTATGATAAATCATCCCGACACCGGTTTGAATATTTTAAGTCTGACAATTTTTGATGCTGGAACAAGAATTCTCTTTAATTTCATCAGTTACTTATTATTTTGTTTATTTAGCAGTAAGTACATGGCGATATTATGAGATTAAAACTATGAAAACAAAAACTGTACTCTCTAGTAATCAGCGACAATAACTTGAGGTGTGACTGGGGTGGCCTAATCACACAACAAAGCCGCCACGTCAACATTTAATATAATATGGACATAAATTAGGCATAAAGTGATGTAGATTCTATTAAAAATTCTGCTTCTGTCAAAATTACGCTATCAGCGCCGTGTAATGAAATTATTTTACGATTTAAACAACATAAAGAAATAACAATATTGTGTTTAATTGTTAATATCGTGAAACGATTTCTATTCATTGATTTGGTCAAGCTATATCATGATATATTAAAAAACAATGTTAAATTTAATTAAATGTCACCATTTCGTGCCATAATCGACAACTTTATGATATTATTAATTCTAAGATCTGGCCATATATAAAAATATCTTTATTTAAACTATGTGGATTATGAGAGTTTTGCAATATAATTACAGTTTTTATCAGTTTATTTATAGACAAACAAAACTTTTTTATAGATAACAAATCAAACTCAGAAACATCTGACATTTTATGATTTTCGATAGTATTCATTATTATATATTTAATTAGTAATTAGTTACTATAAACTTTATTAATTCCTACTAAAATTAAATAACGAAAGAACTGAGAAATGAATATTACAATTTACAATTTATTAAGAATGAAATTATTTAAACATATAAATGTAAGTTATTTTAATGGGGTTTAGTAAGTTCTAGAGTAAAAGTTAGTACATAGGTAATTTCACAAGTATTTTAATATTACTTCTGGCACGGTACAGTAAATTGCGTGTTATGTTATGAACAAAGTGCGTGTTTGTAGACGTGTTTTATAACACGTCTACATTATGTTACATTGTTTTTCAACATTATAACATATAACAATACTGTACACATTAGAATAACAATACAATATAAAAATGTTATATGACGTCATTCTGCAGTGTTATTCACAATGTAAAAGCTTTTAATAATAAAAATATCATAAAAAAATTTCTTTTCCTTCTGGAATACCCGCCTCTTTTGCAGAGTGAACCTTATTTTTATCTTTTAAAAAGTACACGTGTACGCTAAGCTATATAACATTTCTTTCACGTTAAATAACACGTTTTGTAACATTTAGTCTCCACATTACTGAAACATGTTATAAACAGCGTTTTATAACATGTTATGTTATGTAATCTGTAAGCAACTTTAGGTAAACGGCGCACACGTTCACTCTTTCTTAGCGTGGTGGAAAACGGAAACTGGAGGGGCTCGAGTGGGTTCGTCGCGAGACGAACCGGCGCCTGCCATTGGTTGGATACAAAGATCCGCGCATGTGCGGTAGGTACCGGTGTGTGCCCGGTTTTGCCGCGTTACATACTCCCCCTCCAAATCACAGGAACGTCCCGTTTGTGAGTTGGCCGCTGAATCAAGCGGCGACGTATTTGGATAGCGCGGCCGTCTACGATGACGGCGTGGTTGAACCGGAGCTAAGGTCAACCCTATGCGTTCTTTGAAAGGAGTTAAAGCGGAACTATGGAACTTCTCTACCACCTCTTTCTCACATCTTCACATTTAATATTATCTTCGCATTCCAGGAAAGTAATATTTTCGGCTCACGCGTTGAACAGTGCGTTCTACACCTTGATGGCCGGCAGTAGGCGAGTAATGATATTCTTGCATGACCTTCTCACGCATCGTGGCTGGTACAATTAGCTGAGTTTCCTCTGAATCGGACTCAGGATGAAAACGAAACAGCACACCTTCTTAAGATAACCTCTATCTAACCAGCGTAAGCCTATTTTAGCTACTTCAGGGTCTTGCAACGGCTCAGCTCGAAGTTCACTAGAGCTTATAGTTGGAACATCGACGACGACACGGGTAACTCAGTGTCTGCTAACACATTGGCTTTACCAGGTGTGTAATCGTATCGTAGCCTGAAGTTTCAATGCCCATCGTATAAGCCGACCACTTGGGGACTTCAATGTCAGCAGCCACTTGAGTGGTTGGTGGTCGCTTTTTACAATAACAGGACGGCCATCGAGATAACCATCAAACTTTTCAACAGCCCATATAATAGCCAGGGTTTCTCGTTCTGTGGTTGAATAATTTCGTTCAGCGGATGTCAAAAGTCTACTCGCATACTCAATTGGCTTCTCTTCATGATTTTCACCCTGTAATAGAGCAGCGCCCAAGGCATGACTGCTAGCATCTATGCGAAGCACAAATGGCTTACTGAAGTTCACTTGAGTAAAGATCGGAGAAGAAGTCTTCAACTTCAACTCTGGAACTTCAAAACTTTTCTGCTGCGGTTCCTTTTTAGCCGGAGTAATTCGGTAAAGTGGAACAGATACGGGTGGATGGTCACCTGAGTCTATGTGGTGTTCTGCATAGGGAGGCGGCACTCCCTCTGGACGGAAGATGTCATCATTCTTTTCCAATAAATCTGCAAGGCGCTGGCGTTCTTGAAAACTCAGTGCAGTACCTTCATTATCCAATAACTTAACATTGTTATTATTAACCGCTGATGCTTATGAAATAGGTACAGTAGGCATTCCAAATTGTAACTCATAATATATATTCTCATCAGAAAAATGCCAGGTTGAAAAAGCAAAATCTATTGCAATACCAGAGGCAATTAAAAAATCTATACCAAACAAAGTTTCATTATTAAGAGCATCAGGAAATATAATAAAATCAATTGTTACACATTTACTTTGTTTTATTTTCTCTTTAAGATTTATACTACGTAGGTACTCTACGTACTTGAACTGACCCATCGGCAAGCTTGACACGCATAGTGGACTCAATAAAGTTTGAACTATATTTTTGAAGTAAAGCATATAATGAACTACTAGTCACACTACGTTTAGCTGCTGTATCAATAAGAGCTATGCCGGACTTTCCTAATATTTCTATACACAAGATAGGGCGACTAATTACTTGAGACTGTATACTATCAATTCGAATGACCATAGAGTCAAAACTCGATGAATTAATATTTTGTAAACAATCACTATTTAACTCCTTGTTTGGGATAAAATTATTATATCTAGAACTCATCATGGTCACCCTATTTAGTAATTGATCAGTAGTATTATTACAAAGTGATTGACAACTCACCTGGGTCGACGACTTACTGTTCTCAAATGATTTGGAAGGGGAGACGTTATTTAATTTATTTCCGCAAGCTAACGAACAATAATCCGCGTTGCACTTAGTGCATTGAGAACGGATTACACCCCTAGCACCGCACCCGTAACATGATACGCTCGTTCATTATTTTCGTTAACACTATGTAACACTGGCACTAATCCTTTTTCGAACCGCAAGTTTACGACAGTCTTTACGACTATGACGGAACTGTTTACAGTACGCACAACGTTTCCGTAACACTGGAGGCGCTGAAGCGGGAGTATGCTGAGAGTCAGGTTGAGTGGCAATCGTAACGAGATCGTTGACCGGCGTGGCACACTACGACGCGCTATAGGCGTTGATTTCACACTCATAGGAACTGCGAGTCCGCGTCCAACTGGGGTACTCGTAGAGGTAGTCGTATAAGTCGTGCTGCGTGTAGGTATGCTCGACAATTCTTGAGTCGGTAAATAAAAAACGCTCGAATTTTGACATCGTCCTTCATTAATCGATGTTTCGATCGTTCGGGAGAGGGCAAGTAGTTCTCTGAATGATTTGAATTCCGCTCGTCGTATTAGTTTACGTATGCGGCAGTGAAGAATTCCATAAGCCATATCTAACTGGACCTTCTCGCTCAAATTACCAACTGGGAGCTTGTTTAATAAAGCCCGGAGGTTTGCTATAAATATATCTGTGTTCTCCTCGCCTTGAGGGTTTTCAAACACTTGTGTCGTATACATTTTGTATGAAGGGCTTTTGATCTCCGTAGGTGCTTCGTAAATAAGTAACTGCTTCATCCCACGTATATACCTCCAAGTTGACGCTGTGCCACCATGTCGCTGCAGATTCCGTCAGGAGCATAGATAGTTCTCTCATAGCATTCATATTTGAGACCTTTGCGCATTCCTTGTAACTTTCCACCGCGTCAATGAACGCTTCTACAGATTCGGACTCGTCGCCGCTGAATCGAGCGCTGCAATATGAGAAGTTGCCGAACTGATGCGACGGGGTTGAAAACTGCTGCATGACCTTCTCCAAAAGTTTTTTAAAAGCTTCGCTCTGGGAACGCTGTAAAGCAGCAATAATGGCGGCGACCTTGTCAGTCGAAATTCACGTAGTTCCCGTAGGAGCGGCATCGGTATCTTCATCAGAGCCCGCTGATTTGCTTTTTCGTAAGCGTGGCATGTTATTATATTGTAGAAAGTTGGATGAAACTGTACACGAACTTTGTACTTTAAAATTACCTACTGTACGGTAATGACGCTTCGCTGTTGGGCAGCCAGTTTTAATGGGGTTTAGTAGGTTCTAGCGCACAAGTTAGTACATAGGTACATAGGTAATTTCATTCATCATTCATTTCATCGTTGCGCGCCACAATTAATGTCTTGTACATGGCAACACTAGTTACTACTATCGCCCTCTAGTATCGAGTAGCAGAACTAGGAGAGTCAAGATCCTTCTAGAAATTTCGGGACCGATATGTACTCGAACATTCTAGATGTTTCTACAGTAAGGTTTTGGAAACTATCTGAGGCCCTATATAAGGACGGTATAGACCACGACCGAGTCAGTATTGAATTGGCCATATAAGCGAATACTTCGAAGAAATACAACTGTGAACTTAAGTGATCAGTACAACAATTGTGTTTTATTATTAGGTGATCTTAAGTTGTAATTAGTGTTCTGTAATTAAAGTGTCAATTTTGGTAATTCACTCTGCAGTTTTAGTTGTCTCGAACCACAAACTCGTAACAGTATTTTAATATTACTTCTGCACGATACAGTAAACTTAATTAAAACAAGTACAAGTTATGAACAAAGTTTCTTAGGTAAACGGCGCACACGTTCACTCTTTCTTAACGTGGAAAAGGAAACTGGAGGCGCTCGAGTGGGTTCATCGCGAGGCGAATCGGCGCCTGCCATTGGCTGGATACAACGATCCGCGCATGCGCGGTGGGTACCGGTGTGTGCCTGGTGTTGCTGCATTACATTACTTATTTTAATTTTATTTATTAGTAACTGGAGGTAAAATGTTACTACTTTTTAATTTCACGTTAGATGGCACTGTTTCGATAAAGTGAAACGTGGATTATCGGCGTAATTCTAATTATTACGCAACGGTTAAAACTAATTTTAGGATTTATTTATAAATGTGTTTTTTTAATAAATATGTTATTTATTTAAAACACATCAAAAATCAATAAAATAAAATAGACATTAACATCTTGAGGAAGAAAAATACCTAATCCTCCTTTTTTGAAGTGCCACAATCGGATAAAAAGTAGCCTAAACGTTGCCCCGGGTACCTAACTGCCTACATACAATCATCAATACAATTTCATTGAGATCTGTCCAGTAGTTTTTGCGTGAATCGGGAATACACAGACAGACAAACAAATATCTAAAAACCACTAATTTGGCTTCAGTGTCCTTTATTTAGTCCCCTACACTTGTTTTTTCCATAAAATATTAGAATTACAGACACGAATTTTCTACAGATTTATTATACATATATAATATATACGTATGTATAGATACTGATGGTAGATTGATCCTCTACTAGTGAGAGGCCTGGCCGAGGGTTAGTTACCACCCACATGGCAAAGACATACCGCCAAATGACGCAAGTCGTGTTCCGGTATGATGTTAGGTGAAATCCATTTCTTTGGGAGAATGGGTCTGGACAGTTGCGTTGCGCATAAGAATCGGCTGCGACGCGGCAGTTTCTTAGTGTCAGATGCTTGGTTATGGAGGTTAAAGGGATTCGAAGCACAATTGCACCGCTGGCCGACCGTAAATAAATAAAGTTGGGGCCCACTGAATGAGCCAGCCACTCTGAAAGGCTGCCCTGCCATCTTACGAAAAATCCTGGTATGGCTCCACCATGCCGATTGGTGACCAGAGGAGAGGGCCTGGTAACGATTTTCAGGGGGGTTCAGGCGTCCCCGTGATTTCGGGCGATCCGCAAGCGTTGGGTTGATGATGAAGAAAACGATATAAATACTTAATAATTAAATATTTGAAATAGGAATATTTAATTAATTCATTTAACATTTAATTGGCAGTTGCATTTTATAATAATACGGTATTACACCTATTTTGAAATAGTGTTTTAACAAATCCTAGATTGATAAAGAACCACTGGGTATAATTTTTATATACCCTTAGCCCATGACGGGAGAAGCTAAGGATATGGGCTTCACTCATTGTAGGAAGGATTGAAGTTTTTCAGGTCAGAGATTCGGGTTAGGAGGCAACAGAGTGTTTCGGGTTGATGACGAAGAAAGCGATATAAATCATTATTGAATTTGCAATTTTGATTCTATTGAGGCAAACACTGTTAAATTTATTACTAGCAACGCGATCGTTACGAAGTTTGTTGAAAAGAAACAAGGTCGAACCCCAAGTCCATTAGCCTTAATTAGATTTCGCTGTAGAACCGCTGCCCGTGCGGCCATACGTTATGAATTACTACGAAACTAAGTAGTTATGTAAATAAAAATTGTGGTTACTTTATGATTTATAGGTTTTAAGTGTGTGCCTCTCTGTTTAGTTTGTAATAAATACTCTTTTCTTCGTACATCTCGAACGTGAAACGAGGGGTTGGGGCTTTACTGTCAACTTACCCCTTTTTACCCTTTTTACCTTGAGACCCTTTTTAATGGAAACGAGGCATTCCATCTTAGTCCTCACGGGTGACGACGCATCTACATTTTGATTCGTAATCGAGAATACATGTAGATGTCTATGGGCCGCAGCAACCATTTACCATCAGGTGGACTGTGTGCTCGTTTGTCACCCTTCTCCTATAAAAAAAAAACTTGACAAATATCTGTTCTTTGGCCTGAGTGAAAACATTCTCAGATATATTCTGTACTATATTACAGAAGTTCCTGGAGAAATTAAGTCCTCTAAATAATGGCTATTGAAGCCAAATTAGTGGTTTTTATAATATTTGTCTGTCTGTGTAGATTATACGTGGTAGAGCCATACTGCAGCTATATTTATGCGGGGTAGAGCCATTCTGCAGTTATATTTAAACGTGGTAGAGCCATGCTGCAGCTATATTTGTAGTAGAGTTGTGGCACGAATGGGTCAGCTCAACCGGAGAAGGACCACGCTCTCACAGAATACCAGCGTAAAATGGCAGCTGGACACTGCTGTGTTTCGTATGGTGAGTGTAGAGAACCGGAGACCCATTTTATTGGAAAAGAGGCATTCCATCTTAGTCCTCACGTATAGCGTATGTGAGCATATATGAGCACCGAAGGCCAGTCTTAGTCATTCCCCGATATATTATATCTAAGTTTTTTTATAGGATAAGGGTGACAAACGAGCACACAGTCCACCTGATGGTAAGTGGTTGCTGCGGCCCATAGACATCTACATCTATCCTCTATTACAAATCAAGATGTAGAAGCGTTGTCACCCGTGAGGACTAAGATGGAATGCCTTATTTCCAGTGAAAAGGGCCTCCGGCCACCTGCACTCACCAAGCGAAACGCAGAGGTAAACCTCTACTTCACGCTGGTTTTCTGTGAGGTCGTGGTACCTCCCCGGTTCGAGCCGGCCCATCCGTACGACAGCAAAAGCTGCCGCGTGGTTCTACCACTGTTAAAAAAGTCGAAGCCATTTTTGAAAAAGTGGAGCAAGTTCAGCATAATATTAGTAGTTATGACATAGCCGAGGCATTTAGGACTGCCCACAAAACATTTTGACCCATTTGAAATAGACTGGCTATACAAAAAAGCTCGATATTTGGGTACCACACGAGCTCACAAGAAAGTAAAATATTTTATTTACTTCATCATCATCATCATCATTACAGCCCTTCACAAGTCCACTGCTGAACATGGGCCTCCCCCAAAGAATGCCACAAAGCACGGTCCTGAGCCACCTGCATCCATCGACTGCATATCTTACCAGGTCGTCACTCCATCTAGTGGGGGGACGCCCTACACTTCGCCTGCCGGTACGAGGCTGCCACTCGAGAACCTTTCTTCCCCATCGGTTGTCGGTTCTTCAAGCTATATGGCCGGCCCATTGCCACTTCAGCTTACTAATCCGTTGGGCTATGTCGGTCACTCTGGTTCTACTGCGGATATCCTCATTTCTGAGTTTATCACGCAGAGAAACTCCGAGCATAGCCCTCTCCATAGCTCGCTGAGCGACCTTGAGCTTCCTCATCCGGCCAGCAGTGAAGGACCACGTCTCAGTTCCGTATATCATCACTGGCAACACGCACTGGGTGTACAGTCTCGTTTTCAAGTTTTAAGGTATACCTGACGAGAAGATGTGCCGTAATTTCCCGAACGCTGCCCAACCGAGTTGAATCCGTCGATTGACCTCTCGGTCGAAGTTGGACTTACCTAGACGGACTATTTGTCCCAGGTAAACATACTCGTCAACAACTTCGAGCTTAGTGTTCCCAACAACTACCGTCATGGGTCTGACATGGACATTAAACATGATCTTTGTTTTGTCCATGTTCATCTTAAGACCTATCCGTTGGGAAACGCAGCGGTGAAGAGTTTCGGGGATATGACGTCACCCTGTCTTACACCTCTCTGCAATGAGGGCTAATAATCTTCCACTCACCAGATGTCGCTAGTAGCGACTGAGGTAAAGTTTTTTGTTACACAGTGTCAGCTAATTGAGAAATTAGTTTTAAATAATAGTTTATCATTATCTAGAGTATTGTATTTATATATAACATAATGCGTCAGTGGTTTCATTTTTAATTTTAAAAAGTCGTCTTTTAGTTATTTTTATAGTTTGGTTTATTCATTTCTAATGTAATTAATATAAAATATAACTAATAATACAGAAAGAAACCTTAAAGATTACATTTTCTTAAGAAATTATCGGCCCCGCTATGAAATCTGTCAAATATTTTACCTTACTCTGAAGTGGCGCCGCCCTGATGGTAGAAAAAGTCGTGGATGCCCTCATTGGATAGGTTTCGTACTCTGGTTCTGTACTCGGATAGCCATCGTAGCCCTACTGTACAAGCACTTCAACACTTCGATATACCGACAGTCAACTTGGCACCGCTGAAGGGACTGCAGCACCGCTCTAATTTCGACGGAATCAAAGGCTTTCTCATAGTGGCAAATTGTACTCCTCGGACTTCTGTACAATTTGCCAAAGGGTATGTATGTGGTCTATGGTGCTAAAGCCTTTTCGGAAACCGGCTTGTTCGGGAGGCTGGAAGTCGTCAAGTCTGCGCGCGAGACGATTCGTAATGACTCTCGAAAACAGCACGTGGACGCGGCTCAGAAGGGAAATCGGTCTGTAGTTCTTCAAGAGAGCGTTGTCGCCTTTCTTGATGAACGAGACCACTGCACTTCTGCTCCACTCCTCCGGTGTAATGCCACCATGGACGACGGAATTAAAGTGCCTCTGAAGGACTTCAAGTATCGGTTTTCCACCCGCTTTCAGAAGCTCCGCTGTAATTCCATACTCGCCTGGAGCCTTACCGTTTTTAAGGTGCTGGAGAGCCATTCTAATCTCACTCAGACTAACGTCCGGGACATCATCGGAATAATGTCGGATAAGACTCGCCCTTGGATCGTTACTCACACTTGCGTGCGGCTCCAACGATGACGTGTACAGCTGCCCATAGAACCTCTCAATCTCACTCAAAATCTCAGGTGCCCCGGAAACGATACTGCCACATTCGGTCTTCAGCTTTGACAGTTGGCTCTTTCTGGCAGACAGATCTCTGGCAAAGACTTTGGAGCCTTGGTTCCGCTCGATCGCTTCTTCAATACGAGCTGTATTGAAGTTGCGTAAGTCCCGCCGCATGCATTTGGAGATCTGTCTGTTCAGATGCCTGTATGCTGTCAAGTCTGTTGAAGAATGTAGCTTCATCTCCCGTCTAACAGCCATGAAATTAAGAGTGTGATCGGAGAGTTTTTGTGTTCTTCTGCGGCGGGTCTTGCAGAACTTAGCTCCGACCGCATGGACAGTTTCCACGAGCTTGCCATTCAAATTTATTTACTTAGCCAATTATAATACATACATTTTGACCAATAAAGATTAATCAATAACATATTATGTACAACTATTATATGTATGTCGCGCTCCGTTTGCCTGCGTTAGAATCGTAGATCGTTTCTCGTAGCTGCGTTGCTGGACGGAGCTATAAAAGTGATGCAGACCGGCGCGCGCAGCTGCGCCCTCTTTTCCCAAAAGAGGGTCGCTTCCGATACGGCATAAGAAGCTTTAAACAGCTGGTTGCCAGTCTCCAAAGGCGGTTTTTAGAGGGTATCACTTAGGTGCCCCGGTAGGCAGTGAGTCCTTCATAACCACAATAGACCGGCTGTCGTGGTATGCGTAATGCATTTTCCGCCTCCCTACATAAAGGTTCCAATTGCTTCGGGCGCAAAAAAAAAAAGCGCGCGCGCGTTTCGGCGATATGCAGCCCGCAGTATCTCAGTAGCCGGGGGTAATTAGAAAATAATTGTTTTCTTCAGACCTTCACCTTTTGCGTTATGGTAGCAGCAGGGTAACATTATTTATAACGATTTAGGGTTGATTAGCCTGGCTGCTACATACTCCTTATCAGCGCGGGTGTCGTAGAAGGGACAGAGGGAAACTAACCAGGAGATGGGCAGCAGCGTCTTCCTAACAACGACTAAAAATAAAAAAACTGCGGTTGCCAATCGGCTTGCCAAGCGTGGCAACTATGGGAAATATCCCCCTAGGAGGCAATCTATGGGTGAGGCATATGTTTAGCAGTGGACTTTAATAGTCTGTAACGCTAACGGTAACGGAACACAGTACTGAGGTTCTCCAGCGATTCTACCATAATGAACTATACTCGTCATTGATGTTGATACCGTATCCTTTCCAGCCCAGTAACTTGACACTTCTATTTCTTATGTTCTCTCTCTCTCTCTTTCTCTCTCTCTCTCTCTCTCTCTCTCTCTCTCTCTCTATATATATATATATATATATATATATATATATATATATATTCAAAGTCAAAATATCTCAATTATGAAATTTTATAAAACTACGTATTTTGTAGATTTCTTTTATATATATATAAAAGAAATCTACAAAATACGTAGTTTAATAAAATTTCAAGATTCTTTGAATAATTGAGATCTCCTGACCTTATTGATCGACCCTTTGTTCTCTTGGGGAATTAAACACAAAGTTTTCTTTGTTCAGCTGAATACATGAAACAGTTAATGCTAGAAAGGGAACATTATATATTCTCTTTCATGTATTTACCTTAATAATTCTTGATTTATCCCTTAATGTTCAAAAACCAATGTTATTCGAAATGCCTGAATGTTTCTAAATGTCTGAACGTATCTAACCGACGCGACGAAGTGAAAACATTTGAACAATTTATGTAGTATAAATTTTTCTTTATTTTATTGATTTTTTTTTTACCAAAACGCAATTATAGATAACTTTATGATGAAACATTATATTTAAACAAAATAACGTAAAACGATTTCCTTATATTTACGCGAACAATACACATTAAATAACAAAAATTAAAAAGCGTGTAACCCAATACTAATAATTGTAATGACATCACCGCCACCATGAGATATTGTGAATAGTTTAATGCTGGAAATTGAGTGTTCTCTCATTCATTATTAATTCATTAATTACAGCCTATTGAATACCACTGCTGAACACAGGCCTTCCTCACAGATTCCTTTGTACGTAGGTCACTCAATAAGTTTTGGGATGCTCGAAATTTAAAAATGGAATGCACCCGTGTTATATGTTTCTAGAAAAGCAAGTTTATTTAAAAATAGAACTCCATAAGCTAATTGATCATTATTAAAAAAAAAAAAACAAAGTTCTATTAATTTTCCTGCAACGCTTCCCGCGCTTTTCATTTAAACGATGAATCTTAACCTATGATATATTATGATTTTAAATTTGGTTTAACCGAACAATTAGGTTTACAACGATTACAATCAATATTAGGGGACTCAGGTCTATCACACGCAACAACTTTTAATGGTTTGCTGAATTCAAAAGGGGTAAAATTAATCTTAAAGATAACCAAAAACCGGGGCCCCGCAAACAGCAGTAAAGGCAGAAAATGTATGGACTACTGAAATGTTGGTGCGAGAAGACCCACGAATCACATATACGGACATCGAAAAGATTGTAGGCATTAGTTCGGGGAGCATTCATACCATCCTACATCAACATCTTGGAGTGAGGAAGCTTTGTTATCGATGGATCCCTCGTTTGCTCTCCGAAAGTGTAAAACAGACTCGTGTGGATTGGTGCCATGAAATGCGCCTACGTTTTGAAAACGGGGCACCTAGGCATGTTTCAGAAATTGTTGCTGGTGACGAGACATGGGTCTATCAATGTAATCCGGAAAATAAAAGGCATTTATCGGTATGGTTTATATTATACATTTATAGGACAGTTAACGACAAAACTGCAAAACCTCGCAACGTCAGTAAAAAAATGGTGGCTAGTTTTTTTTCGCGGAGCGGACATTTGTCGACGTTAATGCTGGAAAATTGTAGGTCAGTCAACTCTGAATGGTATACTATAGTTGCATTACCTACAGCTTTTCAAGCTGTGCAGGAGAGAAGACCAAAGATCGGGCTTCGGGGAATCATGCTGCATCACGATAACGCCTCTTGCCGCTTCACATATCTCGCTTAGAACAAAAGCATTTATTGAGGAATCTGGTGTCGAAACTCTAAGTCACCCACCCTACAGCCCTGACTTAACTCCTTGTGATTTCTTTTTGTTTCCAAGAGTTTAAGAAAAAATAACAGGCAAGTTTATTCAAGAGCCGAAGAAGCCGTGGCTGCCTATGAAGAAGCGATTTCCGACTTGTCAGATCAAGACTGGCAAAAGTGTTTTCAGAGTTGGTTTAGGCGAAGGGAACTTTGTATAGAGCATGATGGAGAATATTTTGAAAAGATGTAAAATAAATCTTAATAGTATCTAGAATACTTTTTGTATATTTTAAAAAGAAATAGGAAAATAATGTTGCCAGCTTGGCTTACGAGTTGACAATCGCAGTTTTTTTTTTAAATTAATTGAGCTGTATAACATGAAGATGAAGACACAAAAGGTCACAAAGGCCCTCACAGTACGAAAAACAACAGCATTATACTGCTATTTCACATTGGTGGTTACACTTGGAAAGAAAGGCCAAATTGAGCTCTAAAAAGCTTTTCGTGCTCAGTAGAGCAGGGCAGTATTCCGTGTCGGTATACTTCTTGCAACTTTATAAGGCGCAAGTACGGCCTCGCATGTTATACGATCCCATCTCTGGGATGGGGCAGCTCAGTGCCAGCTCCTTCCACTTGACCGCATCTAGTAAAGAGCGGCTCGTCAGAACCGTCGACAACCGAGTTAGTTTAATCTAAGCTAACACAACTCTTTGTAAACAGTTGTTGCATTCAGGTGCATATTTTATCATGTCTACTACGGGGAGTGCTGTGGGGGCTGCTTAATTTTTGAGATTCGCGACATCATACACCAATAATCTGGATGCTTAGCGGTCCACCATTGTTATGCCGTTTACTAGAAGTTTTCTTCCTCGCACGACTTCTTTGTCTAATTGGCTAGAGCCTACTCCTTTTTAAACGTCCGGCAACACACCTGCGATTCCCTTGGTGTTGCAGTTACTTGTGGACAGCGGTAGTTCCTTACCATCAGGTGAACCACATGCTTGTTGTTCTCTATAAAAAGTGGGCCTTGTCCAGTCCAGCCGACTCTTTTCCAGACCTTGAAAAATAATGTTTTTTTTATAAGAATTTTCAATCAACATTACGTTGCGTGCGTTTAAAACACGTATTTGAGAGAAAAACATATAGGTTATGCAAATTAATGCAAGAGCTACAAGTATTATAGGTTCAGTAATTTGCATCGACACGCTTTTCTACTTTCCGTTACTCACGAAGGTCGCGCACTCTAAACGTGTGGAACATTATGTTGTTTGAAACAAAAACCTGTATAATTTTAAAAGTGTATTAAAGTAAAAAAATTATTGTCATCGTCACCATAGTCCCTCACAAATCTATTACATAACATACTTGGGCGTTCCCCAAGGAATGCCATAAAACATGGTCATGAGGCACATGCAAAATAGCAACTTAACGCTGCTGTGTTTCATATGATGAGTGTTGAGACCCTTTTTACTGGAAACAAGGCATCTTAGTCCTCAGGAGTGACAACGCATCTGCATTTTGATTCTTAATCGAGGATAAATGTAGATGTCTATGGGCTACAGTGTCCACTTAGCATCAGGTAGACCGCGTGCTCGTTTGTCACCCTAAAAAAATATGTATTCATAGACTTCCTGCAAGTCTTATCAGGTCGTTCATCCACCTTGTGGGTCGTCGGCTTAAATTACGCTTATCGGTACGAGGCTGCCACTCGAATTTTTTTTTATCTCTATCTGTCATACGATACCGATTCTTACACCGACATACCTTACTACCGTGTATTGGCGGTGTAAGAATATGCGCTACCCAATATCGTCCCGTGGGTGCGTAACAGGAGATGGGCTGCAGCATATTCCTGATAACAACTTAAAATTATTAAAGCAGCGGTTGTTGACTCACAGCCAAGCGTGGCAAATATGGCTAAATCCCTCTATAAGGCAGGTGGGTGTATATTCAACAGTGGACTTATGACGGATAGATTTAATGATAATTTTTCTCATATCTATTTTATATAGCTCCTTTTCTGGCCAGAGCAGATAGCCAATTTGAAGTTCTACAATCGTTAACGCTAATAGAAAACTATAAAAATGGGAACGTCATCGCTTAACAATAGGAGTTTTTATTTTATAGTTTTAGGTTTTAGCCTAAACTAAAATGTAAGTTTAAAAAAAACTCCCATGTAAAAGTATAATTTCCAATAGGAAATTATACTTTTTAATAATTTGTTCAAAAACGTAAGTAACAACTTGACTCCGGCAAAAGTATAACCGCACTAGCATATTACAAAAAAAAAACGCGTTAAAAAGATCGTAAAGAGCTACGGCGTAGCTATTATATCTTTGCTTTTTGCATCATTGGATGTGTTTCATGTAAAAATCTTTACATTGACTAATAAAAAACAAGCAATAATAAGTTTTGGAAAATATTGTCCAAACATGCTAGCATATTTTAAAAGCTTATTCTGTGAATTTCTTAAGTAACATGTTGTATTTATCTCGAGGATATGTAATATACAGTAATGTGAACCTTGATGTTGCGGGATTCGTGATATAGAGGAAGTAATAAATTGTTATGGCCTGTTAAAATTAATCACCTGCTTCATGTTTCTAAGTCCCTGTCTTACCCTTGTCACTTCTCATAACATTAATGGCACTTTCAAATTGGAATACCGATGCTAAAATATTGTTAATGTATTAATAATTGAATTAGGTACATTAGTCAAAGTTAAGAAAAGATTTTTTTTTTATAGGATAAGGGTGACAAACGAGCACACAGTCCACCTGATGGTAAGTGGTTGCTGCGGCCCATAGACATCTACATCTATCCTCGTTTGCGAATCAAAATGTAGATGCGTTGTCACCCGTGAGGACTAAGATGGAATGCCTCATTTCCAGTAAAAAGGGCCTCCGGCCACCTGCACTCACCAAGCGAAGCGCAGAGGTAAACCTCTACTTCACGCTGGTTTTCTGTGAGGTCGTGGTACCACCCCGGTTCGAGCCGGCCCATCCGTGCGTCAGCAAAAGTTGCCGCATGGCTCTACCGCTGTTAAAATTTGAAAGATTGGTTTCGACAGTTAGTTACAGAGGTGTATATACTTACATCGTATATAATACATACTTCGCTGTATATAACAATAAAAATTTGAATAAGGGCGATTTCCAAACCAATAGGTAAGAGTAATATATCAAGTCAAAAATAATGTGAATTTCAAAACTCTATTGCTGGTTCGCAAAATACGAGTAAGATATCTACAGAAAACCAAACAATTTGCTTTATGATTCCCAAGGTGTATAGAAAAGGAGTGAAACAGTTTATTGCAGGCAAGGGTGAACAACCTTTTGTTAAGCTAAGCCAGTGCACTTTACTATCTTCTGTTACATACCACATACCATCAGGTGGGAAAGTAGTCAAGAACAAGCCTTGGCTTCTAAGAGTTAAAAAAAAGTAGGGGCACAATATTTTTTATCAAAGATAATGTTAAATGAATATGATAATGGAATTGTTAAATTAATTAAAGTTTAATTTCCCTTTGTCTTTGTGCTTCATACTTTATTAGTTTAAATTTAATTAATTCTGTTGAGGCTTGGTCTCAATTTGACTGTATTTTTTAATGTTACCTCAGAACTTGTTTTCAGGTGATGATTTTTTTATTTGAAACCTTGCTTGTGTTGTGCCTCTAGGATATTACTGTCAACTGTATTACTTCCCTACTAGTAGTATTAAAAAAACTGTAGTTGAATGGTGGATTCGAACTCACAACATTTTTTTCTATCTCATTTTCTCGCAGGCTAAATCATAAAGATGTACATGTTTGTCTCTTTTTAGTGTCGCTTTTTCGTTTAATCCAGTTCCAAATCGCAACAACTCTAAAGAAGGTTTCACTTCAAAAATAATTATCACATAAACTAAGTAGTAGTTACTATACACTAGCAATTCTCATTGGTGCAGTGCATTGGACTTTCTCCTTTTCTATACCCCCCACAGGAATGAAAGAAGGCCTAATCCCCATAGAAGGGAGACTTTTATATTTTTAGCACATACATACAAATAGCATCACGCTTGTCATCCCCGATGGGGTAGGCAAGGTCCAAAAAGCAGCAAGCAACTTGGATTACTTTTTGCTAAAAAATGGGTTTAAATAGAAAATTGTGAAAGAAGTAATACGTGGCTGTCCTCTCACCTACTCAATTATAAACCCAATATATTATTAGTTGTCTTTGTATGTAATGCTAGGGAAGTAATACAGTTGGCACGTTCATTTTGTTATAAATCCTTAATAAACATGGGACATACAACATACAACATAATATAGGATATTTTGTTAACATAACATTAATAAGTAGAGTACAATTATTCAGACTTGCTGCTACTTATGAAAAATATTCACTATATCCATTTTATATTTGCTAGTGTTGGGAATTCATAAGAATTTAATCTTCCAGAAAGCATCCCAAGAGACGCGGTAGACATCCTGTTCGTTTAAGAGATTATCAATACAACAAGAACAAAGGCATTCTCGTTTTCCGATAATCTAATAAGATAATAGTATTAGGGATAGGATTGTGATGATCAGCCTTTCCCATTTCACACTGAGAAATGGATTAACTGTAAATCTGTCGTTAGTTTAATATTATATAAAATGTTAGAATTTTGAATATATTGTTTTTTTTATAGGATAGGGTGACAAACGAGCACACAGTCCACCTGATGGTAAGTAGTTCCTGTGGCCCATAGACATCTACATTTATCCTCGTTTGCGAATCAAAATGCAGATGCGTTTTCAACCGTGAGGACTAAGATGGAATGCCTCGTTTCCAGTAAAAAGGGTCTCCGGTTCTCTACACTTACCATACGAAACACAGCAGCGTTAAGCTGCTATTTTACGCTGGTATTCTGTGACAGCGTGGTCCTTCCCCGGTCGAGCCGACCCATTCGTGCTACAACCATAATATAGCTGCAGCATGGCTCTACCACGTATAAAAATTTATTACGATTTACTTACGATTTGTAAGTTTGTGATCGTAAAAAATATTTACAAATATTTTATCTTTCTTCTATCTTAAAATGCTATTACACATTACTAATATTCCCTGTAACTACTCCTGGTAAGCTTAAATGCTTGTGTTAGGAGTGGTTCACGACAGCAGTCAAATGGCGGATTCGAACCCACGACCTTTTGATTTCGCGGAACGCACCCTGCCAGGGCTCCGTCACTCGCTCAAGGTCTCGCGTTATATACCTACCGGCTAGCGTACTCCCGGGAGTACAAGTATCAGGGGGGTGCCACACGATTTAAAAATATAATTTAATGACTTTTAATTTTAGTTTTATAATTTATATAATTTAAAATAAACAATTTAAATTAAATAACACATTTATATAAAAAATAACCATAATGAATAAAATTATCTTAATATCTGATCCATTTATTCATATTAACAATTTCATGACTTGCCGATTTTTATCAAACTATTGAGGTTTAGGCCATCTAGCGCCCATTGTACGTAATACTGTTCGATAAAATACTTATTTATTATTTATTTATTAATTTACAGAATGAAGTAGATGACGCGTTAAAATGGACTACATTTAAATTAGGCTCTACTTATATATGCTTAAGGACTACATTTATTTGCTATAAAATTTAACAATTGTCTTATTACTTATCATGAATAAATAAAAATAACTTTTGAAATGTTCATATTATTTTCTGTCAACTTCCAAAAAGGATACGGTACTCAATTCGACTGTATGTTGTTTTTATGTGTGTTACCTCATAACTTTTTACTGGGTGAACCGATTTCGACGACTCTTTTTTTATTTGAAAGCTGCTACTTCTTGTGTGGTCCCATATCAATTTGATCAATATAAGACCAATAGTTTTTGAGTTATTCTTAATAACTTATATTGAAGTCGGCTGTACAAAATTATTAATTTTAAATTATTATTTTGACAGATAGAAAACGACATTTTAACTGAATGACTGATATACATTTATTTACATAACATTGAAATATGAAATATTTTGTCTGCCTCGTTGGTCTTAAACGCGGTTGCTAATCATGGGTTCGAGTCCCGGGTCGGGCCAAAATCAGTTATTGGGTTTTTCTGCCGACTTCCAAAAAGGAGACGGTACTCAATTCGAGTGTATGTTTTTTTTATGTGTGTTACCTCATAACTTTGTACTGGGGAACCGATTTCGATGATTCTTTTTTTATATGAAAGCTAATAGTTCTCGTGTGGTCCCATATTAATTTGATCAAGGTCAGACCAATTGTTATTGAGTTATTCTTAAATAACTTATATTGAAGTCGCTTATATTGAAGTCGGCTGTACAAAATTTTTAATTTTAAATTATCTATCAAGAAATTGTCAGTAGTGGCCCGGAATCAGTAAATTCGCGGTGTTTCACCCCCGTCTCGCGGAATGCACGTAACGCCATAGGTCCTCCGCCCTCTCTCCGGTCGTGTAGGATTACCGTCGCAATGGACTATGAGAATGAGGGAATAGAAAGTCCACCTGTGCTTGCACATACACTTGAGCATTATATTCCTGTCTAGCGCAGATGGCTAGTCTCCGTTGAGAGTGGCCGCCGTGATAGAAATTCGGTCTGGAGAACATTATTAAAGTAAAGTTGCACCCTATTTACGTCCCACTGCCGGGCACAGGCCTCCTCTCATTCCTGAGAGGGTTTTAGGGCATGGAAATGTCCGCCGCGCCGCCCCAATGCGTATTGGCGAACTTCACATGTCTTCGAAATATTTTTTTTTCTCTTATTTCTCAGACATGCAGGTTTCCTCACGAAGTTTTCCTTCACCGCTGAGTACGTGGTAAATCAGCACTTAAAATTGCAATTAACAATTTCAGTGGTGCCGGCAGGGATCGAATCCGGGTTGCTCGAGTACTGTGAAGCTTACAGCGAGCGCTAACCATCTGAGCTACCACGGCGGAGAACATTATTATTATACAATATTTATTAACGTAATTAAAAAAAAACTAAACTAGAAGCTTAAATTATCATACAGTCCTACTAACCGCAGTTTAGTACCGAGACTATTTCTTATTTATTTATTTATAAGTCAAAAAAGCTAGTCGCCAGTGGATAAAATAAAACTATACGAGTATATAAAACAGTCCTTCTATTTGCCGTAACAGTTGCAAATTGGTCGTAACAAGTGTAAGAGTTGCTTCAAAGCACCTTTTAAAAGAAACAAGCTTAAGGAATAGGGAGAATTACACTGACATACATTTTGCTATTTTGTATCTGTGTTTATTTTATATATAGATGCAACTAATTCACCCCATGTTTGTTAGAAAATTCTCTGTTAAATTAAAGTTAAAATATCCGAATTTATATTTAACGCTCAAGGACAAGGTGTTATAGAGACACTATAGATGAAAGGAAATATATGTAAATCAATATATCCAAATCTCCTTACAATTTTAACCGCTAAAACAAATCGGTAAGAAGGAAAGTAGGGGGTTTCTGGAAATATCAATATTTATTTTCTTTTTTTGGTTTAATTTTTGTTTTGCGATAATTTTAAAGCTTTTTGTTAAAAAGGTTTGATAATTTTATGAGACTTTATGGTAAAAGCGTATACTTTGCCATTAAAGGAACTAACGACTCTTTGGAGTTGATTAACAGGCACCTTTTGCTTGTTCCTAGTATTTACTAATATTTAGAATGTACATCATAATAAACACATAAGAAAAAATAAGATCAATACCAAAAAATATGTTAGTGTATGTAAAGAAAAGCAACCGTTGATATATGAACTCAAGTTGTATTTTTAAGTTAATGAGGTACGAGCTACATTAAAAAATGAGAGTAGAGTGCCTTAAATCAGAAATTTATTCACTTTCGGATTTCCTTCAAACTGTGTCCAATAAATATAAATCAGCCCAAAAGGAAATAAAAGAACACATGCTGGCTATGGATAATTTTGTAAAGACATGTAAATATAATGAGGAGCGTTTTGACTCTTTAATTAAACATCAGTGTTTCAGCGTTCGATACCAGTTTCTTCAGGGTCGGTGTATAGAATAGAATAGAATAGAATATTTTTTTATTCAATATTAATTATTAATATGTTTATTTCTTTAATTTTTCTCTCAGGGACTTTTTACGATTTAGGTTATAAATCGCCCGTACGGCCCTCTTTTGCAAAACAAATATAGTTTCAATATCACTCGCATTACCCCATATCAAAATTCCATAAGACATTACACTATGAAAGTAACTAAAATATACTAATCTAGCTGTCTCAATATCTGTGAGACTTCTAATCTTTCTTACAGCATATGCTGCAGAACTAAGTCTGCTTGCTAATTTAGATATATGGGAGCCCTATTGAAGTTTCGCGTCAATAGTAATATCGAGAAAAACAGTGGTATCCACAAGACTCAATTACTCCCCATTTAACAGCACAGAGAAAAACAGTGGTATCCAGAAGACTCAATTCCTCCCCATTTAACAGCACATATTCGAATGTTTTACATTAGTTATTGTAAATTTACCTACTTTGTCTTATTGCCGTTTAAGAGCATATTGTTGGGGTTAAACCAATGTACCAATTTCGACAGAGCATTATTTACATCGTTATAATTAATTAACTGCTGTTTGAGTTTGAAAATTAAAGAGGTATCGTCAGCAAATAATACTATATCGTAATTGTCCCCTACAAGATAAGGTAAGTCATTAATATAGATTAAAAACAGGAATGGGCCAAGAATCGAGCCCTGAGGAACGCCCATTGATACTACTGATCCGGAGGAACCTTTAACATTGATTACGACTTTTTGAGTTCTCTTACTTAAATATGAAGTAATAAGTCTAAGCGCTAAATTTTTTACACCGTAATGTTGTAGTTTTCTGATTAATGTCTCATGATGAACACAATCGAAAGCCTTGGAAAGATCACAGAAAATACCTAAGGCATCTTGTGAATTTTCCCAGGCATTAAAAATATATTTACCGACGTCAGACGTCGAGCGACTCCTTGTAAAACCAAATTGGTTTTTATGAAGTAATTTATTAGGATTAACAAAAATTAACAATTGATCCAAAATTATTTTTTACAAATATTTACCTGAGAGTTGGTAGTACAGAAATAGGTCTAAAATTAGCGACGTCCAATGTACTACCAGATTTAAATAAAGGTATTACTATACTATATTTCATTAAATCAGGAAACACATCAGAATCGATACAAGAATTAAAAATAATAGCAAGATGAGGTGCAATTAAATCGATTATGGACGCAATAAACGTAACGGAAATACCCCATAAATCTGCGGTCTTCTTAACATCAATAGCTTTGAAGTATTTTACAACGTCTTGCGATCTGGGGGGACGGCAGTGCCCCTGCCAAGTCGAGCAAATAAGCGGCACGGCCGTACCATCCTTTTCTCGAAGCAATTCAGGCAATTTTCGAAACCCTATAACTTCGTTGTGGATAAATCTAGAAGGCTGAATTTTTAGTAATTAAGTAGGCCTTATATAAACTCAGTACATTTCAAATTTGATTAAATTTGAACAAGTAGTTTAAGAATTACAAATAGTAAAAGTTTCTTAATTTTGTCACTCACTGACTGACCGATCATCAAAACTCTAAGGCACTTCTAGCAGACATAGAAGCTTCAAATTTGGAATACAATTATTGGTCCGAGAGCTCATGACGCATTTTTCATGAAGTGTTTGATGCATCATGAAACTTTGTTTAAAGGTATCAGTCGACTCAATAAGCAGGCATATGACTGTCTGCTTGGCCTACCTGGGTACACCTGGTATTGCGGATACAGGTAAGTCGCAAAAAAATTTGCCCAAAAAAAGTGTTTGATTCAAATAATAATAATGACTATCCCTAACCTAAGTTGATAGAGAATTAAGAAAAAAAATGACAGACACTTCTGAAGGGGTTTACATAGGGGCGGACTACCTCAAAGTTGTATTTTCAAAAATTCCAAAAAGAGTGTTTGATTCAGTCTGCCATTTTTATAGCGTGTTTATTAAAATTCTCATAAAAGGGCAGGCAGTTTCTCCGGGGGTTACTAATTTAAAAATCTATACAAATAAATAAAATTTAAGTGTCTGTTTTTAATGTCAAAATAATTTTTTTGAACTAAACGCATATGATATTATATATGATATTTGTAACAAAAACACAACTTTTAAAATTTTTGTCTGCCTGTTTGTTCCGACTAATCTTCGAAACGGCTAGACCGATTTTGACGGGATTTTCACTGGCAGATAGTTGATGTTATAACAAGTATTTTGGGCTACTTTTATTTTAGAAAAATTATTAGGGTTCCGCGCAAAAAAACCCTAAATAACACGCGGGTGAAGTCGCGGGGAAAAGCTAGTATTTAAATAAATCTTGCGTGGACAGGAGACAAATGTGTTACAGGTTGTAATGATTGTGACAGAGAGCGACGGTCGCCTATATGTCTTTAGCCATTATTCGCGCTCCCATTACGGATCACGTGATCTTGTACAGTTGGTACAACTAAAATGTAATATATGCATAAGCATGATATTACACATAATATGACTATAATATAATTTTTTATTCTTACTTTAAAATATTTATATATTTTATTAGATGAATATTTCAAGAAGTAGATAAAAGTGAAGTTTACTCAAATGTACAACAATAATTACAGCTAATGGAGATTTTTTATTAGTTAGTTACAATGAAAAAAATTGTCTTTCCTAAATTCTATATATATATATATCTATCTATCTATATATATATATATATATATATATATATATATATATATATATATATACAGGGTATTTTTGGAACGCTCCCGAAAACTAAGACAGGCGACAGCACCAAGTATACCTTTGATCATGGGTCACAAATAAATTTGATCCTGATGAAAAAATAATCATATTTTTTACAACGTTTTATTAGCGTTATTCACGCGCCATCATGTTAGTACAGCTAAATGAAACGATAATTTCATAAAAAAAATCATGAAAATACTGAAACATAAAACCAGCAGTGAAAACTGAATTGATATCACCTGACTAATGGAGGTTAATGTACGCGCGAACGGTGAAAAAAGAACGCTGGCCTTGAACTTGGGCACAGCGATTTATCACATATTGGTACGAAGGGGGCGCGACGGGGGAACAATCCGCCAGTATTACTGTGCCTGCATGCTATTGGTTCCCGCGCTTTATTCGCTCCAAAAATACAGTCGCATACACAGCTTACTTTGCGACTCGCGACGATGTTTTAAAAAGGAAAGAAAGAAAAATTATTTATATCTATTGTTTTATGACTAAACTAGTGAACGAAAAGGTAAATATGATAAGAGAAGGTGAATGGGGAAAATTGTGCAGTAAATTTAAAAGTGTTGAGGAAAAATACCGAAAAAATTACCATGTGATCGACCTGATGACGGAAGCTCAAGCGAAGATGAAAGTGATGATGAAGTAGCATCCAGTAACACCAACACACCTTCAACATCTGGCTTCCATGTGACCCAAGACGACATAATGGACGGCGTGCCACCCTTACCTTAAGTTTTCTTGTTACAAACTACTTTATATTTTACGATAGAAATAACAAATAATGCTCAAGTAAACATTATCCATTTTTAATTCCAAGTAAGGCACCTATTATGATTCTACAATAAAACAATTAATTACTTACTATAATATTATAAAACAATATCCCAATACCATGTAGTACTTTAGAACGCGACTGTAACCTCCCTCCACTCGACCGCATCGCATCACGCTGTGACGCAGTAGGTTTCAGTTTAATTGTAGTTTTTGAAACAGTTCCGTGTTGATTTTGTTACTTGTTGTTACGTTTTTTGTTTTAATAATGCGTAACGCGTACGTTTATAGTGATTGTGAATACGACAACATGTTATGTATCCGAACCTAGGTACACGAAGTATCGCTAAATAAATTGTTAAGACGTCGGGATGGAACAAGTGTGTCATACTGTGCAGTGCACAAAATGTTGAAGCGTAACCGAATGCGCCCATACAAATTGCACAAAGTGCAAGCTTTAGTTCCCGGCGATCACGACCGCCGACGAGTTTTCTGCCGTTGGTTATTATACCAGCAACAACGTGTGGCTGGTTCCATTGAGCACATTATCTGAACGGATGAGTCGACATTTACCAGAAACGGCATGTGGAACCGAAGAAATACACACGTGTATTCAGAGGTTAACCCGTACGCTGTTCGACAAACCGGGCACCAAACCCGATGGTCGGTTAACGTATGGGCAGGTTTATTTAAGGATCGCATACTGGGACCAGTGTTTCTGCCACAGCGGCTGAACGGACAGCGATTTTTTTTTATAGGATAAGGGTGACAAACGAGCACACAGTCCACCTGATGGTAAGTGGTTGCTGTGGCCCATAGACATCTACATCTATCCTCTATTCCAAATCAAAATGTAGATGCATTGTCACCCGTGAGGACTAAGATGGAATGCCTCATTTCCAGTAAAAAGGGCCTCCGGCCACCTGCACTCACCAAGCGAAACGCAGAGGTAAACCTCTACTTCACGCTGGTATTCTGTGAGGTCGTGGTACCACCCCGGTTCGAGCCGGCCCATCCGTGCGACAGCAAAAGCTGCCGCGTGGCTCTACCACTGTTAAAATATATACCTAAACCTACCTAAACTTTATAAAAGAACAGTTGACAGACATTTTAGACGACCTATCGTTGGCTGAATATCGCCGCACATGGTTCCAGTATAATGGTGAGCGCCTCAATGAGCTATTTGATGATCGCTGGATTTGGCGGACTAGGACCACACGCTTGGCCACCTCGCGCACGAGATCTGACCCCTTTAGACTTCTTTCTGTGGGGTATGTGAAAGAAAGTGTTTTTAATCGTGAGTGTGATAGTGCTGACGAAACTACAAAAGGATCGTGGATGTTTTCGACAAACTACGTACGGACTGTGTCGAAGATCACACGATGATGCCCCGCCTCCATGAGGGGACGCAACACCGAGCCCAAATCTGCCTTGAAATGAATGGAGCACAATTTGAGCCGCATCTCATAAGACCACGGAGGATTTAGAGCGGTAAGCTGTTTCATAACTAATTCTTTTAAATAACTTAGTACTGAACTAATCTGAATACATACATAACTTAATACATGAGAATAATAAACATACCTACACGATGAATAAAAACGCATGACTTTAACCTTGGTTACGTTTCATTTATGTATTTTGTTATTAGCGGGAAATCGAACCAGTTATTTGGGTTATTTAACCTGTAAATTCGGATTAAAATGGCTACGTGGAGACAAGTACAGTGGCAAAATAGTATGTTAAGTAGATAAGTTAGGTATTTAGACAAGTGTTGTAAATTATTAGGTATTGTGGTATAGCCCGCTAGTTGCGGACCGCGCGAATTTGCGTTCGCGCGTACATTGTCCTTTAATCAGCTGATATGAATTCAGTTATTCCACTGCTGGTTTTAGGTTTCAGTATTTTCATGATTTTTTTTATGAAATTATCGTTTCATTTAGCTGTACTAACATGATGGCGCGTGAATAAATCTAATAAAACGTTGTAAAAATATGTTTTTTTTTTCATCAGGATCAAATTTATTTGTGACCCATGATCAAAGGTATACTTGGTGCTGTCGCCTGTCTTAGTTTTCGGGAGAGTTCCAAAAATACCCTGTATATATATATATAAATTCGTCGCTTTCAAAGAAGTCTTCACTTTGACGAGAAATCAATTCATCATCTGTAAAAAAATCATTAGTAAATGACAATTAATAAAATAAAATAAATTAATTTCAAAATACGAGTTCTTTTGGAAGTGTTATTTTCCGAAGTTTTGATAGCATCTAACACGGTTTCAGGTACGCAATCACCTTCAAACCACTTAAATGCATACGTTTCATTTCTTAATATCCATCCACTACCAGCTAGTAACAAATGAGTTGGATTAACCAAGTAAGAATTGCGCCAAACACTGGTGATGTATTGCGTACGCTTAAAAGATGCTGGTGTAATTCTGACTTACACGGCGGTAAATTTGAGGCATCATATCTTTGAATAGATTTTTGGAATGGTTCATTCGTATTTTTCGATTTATAAGTAGAGCAAAACTTTTGAAACCGAGCATTATTAACATCCGTACAGTTTTTCCATTTCGGAGATTAGCCGGAACAAACAGACAGACAGACAAACATTTTAAAAATTGTGTTTTTGTTATAAATATCGTATATAATATCATATGCGTTTAGTCAAAAAATTGTTATTTTGACATTAAAAACAGACACTTAAATTTTATTTATTTTATAGATTTTTAAATTAGTAACCCCCGGAGAAACTGTCTGCCCTTTTGTGAGAATTTTTTATTATATATAATAAACACGCTGTAAAAATGGCAGACTCAATCAAACACTTTTTTTGGAATTTTTGAAAATACAACTTTGGGGTAGTCCGCTCCTATGTAAACCCCTCAGAAGTGTCTGCCATTTTTTTTCTTAATTCTGTATCAACTTAGGTGACGGATAGTCATTATTATTATTTGAATTAAACACTTTTTTTGGGCAAAGTTTTTTGCGACTTACCTCTATGCGCCGTACCAGGTGTGAAAATGAAAATGAAATGAAAAAATGTTGATTTACAGCTAAGGTGGTACAGATTATAATATACAATATAAGATGATAATAAAATGGAAGTACAGTAGTCTTAATTTTCTAGTATACAATTATAAACTATGATGTTATCACACCAACTAAGCTGGAATGTATAAACAAGGGTGTATAGTTCTGTGGTCCTCACATTAGGCATGCCTGTGTCGTGAGGGTCTGATACGATTTTCTTATGGTTTTCATTAATTGACACTGGGTCGAAGTACGGTTATTACATTATGTAAGCTTTTTGTTTTTAAAATAAAATAAAATATAAAATAAAATAAATATTTATATTAAGGCAATATGTATAAAAATAAAATAATTAGAGGTAAAATAATAAATTGTTAGTAAAGAAAATACTGTTATTCATAAATATTACAATAATTAATAAAACATATATAAATTAGAAATTCCTATAGATACATATGGATATTACATACTGTATTCATATATTTTATTGACGTACATTTATGATAAAGATTACGGTTTAATTAGGTTTTCTGTACTATCATAGCTCAGAGTAAGTAACCATTTTGTTATGGTTCTTTTAGCTTCCACCACTGATTTTTCTTTTATATCGCAATACTTAAGGACGGAGTTTTACACTTGAGTTCTCACGAATTGCCCAAAACGTTTAGAAAAAGCAGAGTTGATAGTCGGAGTTGGCAAGCGAAATACTCTTCGTTTCAATAATGTCTTATACTCTGGAGATGCCAGAGTACACTTATGAACAGTTAGGGAGATCTTCAATATGAAAAGTTGTCTTACATTTAATAGTCCACTGTCCTTATATAAATTAAAAGTTGAATATCTATACGGCTTTTTTTACATTACTTTTATAACCGAACGTTGCGCTCTCTCAACTCTGATCAGGAAAGTTTTTGCTGCACTTCCCCAGCAAGTATAACAGTAAGTAATAAGCGACTAGCATAACGCAAAATACACAAATCTTAGAGTTTTTAAGCCTGTTATGTCCCGCAGATGCTTTACAACACCAATAACCTTCCTGACTCGAGCCGAAAGAGCTATTATGTGATTTTCAGTCAGTTTATCATCAACGAGGACACCGAGATATTTAATTACATCGGATCTACTCAAGGTCTCACAGGCACACGATTTGCTTGTGTAAGAAGGCTCATGAATCTTAACCACTGTTTGTTGTACTGGCGCTGTGACTGCTGTCTTATGAAAGCATAGGTACACAGTATTCTTGGTATTTAGGGTCAAGAGATTATTTTGTAGCCAACTAAAGACCTGTCTTAGACCTCTTTCAGCACTGTACAAAGCATTGTTCCACGTTGAGCCATGGAATACGATAGCAGTATCATCGGCGTAACATATCGTTTGGGCGTTTTCCATGGGTAGGTCATGCATATCATTGATATAGACAGTGAATAACGTAGGACCAAGTATGCTGCCCTGCGGTACACCAAAAGGTACTTTTTGTGGCAGACTCACAGCCCGACCAATCCTCACACACTATTTCCGGTCCGTGAGATAGCTCTGAAACCAATTACCGGCAATACCTCTAACACCGACATAGTTTAATTTTTTTAAAAGTATCGGAATTGACACAGTGTCGAAGGTCTTGGCTAAGTCTAAGAAAACGCCAACACAGCTCTGTTTAGAGTCAAGTATTGATGATATCGTAGATGTTAAAAGGGACACAGCATCTTCAGTACTTCGACCTTTTCTAAAACCGAATTGTCCTGGCGAAATCAACTGTCGAGATTCCAAATAACTGGTTAACCTTTTGTTTACAAGCTTCTCAAGTAGTTTTGAAAAGGCACCTAATAGCGAGATGGGCCTATAATTTTTTACAGCTACCTTCGTGCCACATCCTTTGTAAATAGGACAAACAGATACAAGTTTCCAATCATATGGAAAAACTCCGCTTTCTAGGCTTAGGTTGTAGATATAGGTGAGTGTCTGGATGATCGAATCTTTTATATGTTTTATTAAAGAGTTAGCTAAGCCATCCATACCAGGAGCCCTGTCATTCTGTAATCCCATAATCATAGCACTAACTTCTTTGGGATCAGTGGGAGTCATGAAAAATGATTCTGTGAAGTTACAATTTACTCGTATTTTACTGGCAAGATCTGGTTCAGTTTTATTAATTTTATTAAGTGTTTGATTTGCTTGGTTTACTCCTACCGAAATAATTATTACATAAGTCAAGTGGGGAACTTGTTATATCAGAGCATTTCATATCTAATAATTCTGTGGAATCGTTTTTACTGTTGGGAAAATTATAAAAATATTTAATTGACTTCCAGAGTTTTCGTGGGTTATTCTTATTTTCGATTAGTTTATTGGTTTCAAAATCTAATTTACGTTTACGCAAGAGATCAATAAAAAAATTCCGATATCTAGTATAGGTGACCTTAAGCGGAACATTATCAGGTTCAAGCTTTGTGCGTTGGTGAAGTCGGTCCTTATGTTTCATGCATCTGATAAGCCCCGGTGTGATCCAGGGTTTGAAATTATATTCTCTTCTGGTTAGTCTCACTTCATGCGTATGCTTACTTAATGTATTCATTAATATATTTGTGAAAATGCTCGTCGCTTCCTTCACCTCTTTTTTGTCGGTACTACAGTCCAGTCAAAAGTAGAGAGATCTTTTTTAATTCCTTCAAAATCTCTTTTGAGAACTGTTCGGCTCGGCCGCATGGGTTTAATTTTATTTAAATTCAGACCCAACATAACCGGATAGTAATCTGTTATATCAGACTGACAGACAATCCCGACTGGTTTCCGGCTTAGTTCAGAATCTGAAAGATAGATATGATCGAGACATGATTTTCCTCTGGTAGGCTCTGTAATAACCGGTAGTAGACCATATTCCGCCATAACACATTGATATTCCAAAACCTAAGTGTTTGTAGTATCCGATAAATTGACATTCATATCGCCAGTAATTATAAGGGGGCATCTGTTAGTTGCGGAATGCATATAGGTATCAAGTGATGTCAGAAAATCTCCTATATTTCTACAGGACGAAGAGCGATAGATAGCTTGTATAGAAATCATGTCTAAAATTTGTACCGCTAAACAACTACAATTGTTAATGCATGGTTCTGAAACCGTTGCTCGCCATATGTCCCTGTCCTAACGTAAATTACAACGCCACTGTTTTGGTTTGAGTTATTTTCAGATTTATAGACGTTATATCCTTGCAGCTGGTGAATATTTATCAAATCATTTAGCCAACACCCTGTTAAGATTATAACATCATAAACAATACCTGTTCGTCGCATTGCTACCAAGAAATTATCAAAATTCTTTTGAATACTCCTAATATTTAAATTTATTAATTTAAAGTTATGTTCTTGAGAAAATTTGGGTTTACACTGCTCTAGTTCACTGACATTATAGCAATTAATCTTAATCGAGTCTAATTCAGTTTCAAAATTATCATCTATCTCTTTTGGTTCGATAAGCTATCCAAAAACAAGGTATACCATACGTATGTTAATTTAATGGCACATTTAAATTTTGCTTCACTATTTTCACAAAGCAGTGATAAGGTGGTTGAAAGTACTGATGAGTGATCATTGAATTCTATTTCAAATATTGTTGTAATATAAGAGTGTAGAATTATTAAAGCATTTATATGCAGTATACAAATAGTACAATATATCATCATTATCATTACAGCCCTTCACAAGTCCACTGCTGAACATAGGCCTCCCCCAAGGAATGCCACAAAGCACGGTCCCGAGCCACCTGCATCCATTGACTTCCTGCATGTCTTACCAGGTCGTCACTCCATCTTGTGGGGGGACGCCCTACACTTCGCCTACCGGTACGAGGCTGCCACTCGAGAACCTTTCTTCCCCATCGGTTGTCGGTTCTTCGAGCTATATGGCCGGCCCACTGCCACTTCAGCTTACTAATCCGTTGGGCTATGTCGGTTACTCTGGTTCTACTGCGGATATCCTTATTCCTAAGTTTATCACGCAGAGAAACTCCGAGCATAGCCCTCTCCATAGCTCGCTGAGCGACCTTGAGCTTCCTCATACGGCCAGCAGTGAAGGACCACGTCTCAGTTCCGTATAGTGATGTTAACCGATTACAATTTTCAGCACCGGTTTAAACCGATTACGTTAAGAAAAAAACCGGTTTTTTAAGGTACTTTTAGGTTTTTTTCTTATTTTTTTATAGAAAGAACAAAAGCTCTAATCTTTTTTTTTAAATCTACTTTATTAAAATCAAAATACCTTTAACTTGAAAATAACTAATCGCATAAGTCGTAATTTTGATTGAGAAAACAGATCTGATCGACAGCATCCGCTTGCAACCTGCTTCTTTTTGAAGACACTTAACCTGACTTCGAAAACATCCTTTCTGGAGGTACAGACGACTTGCAAAAGCGGCGGAAAGTGATTTTGTGTCTATTTGGTAATTTATAGTTTGGGTTCAAAACTTCTGTGAATCTCCTAAATCCCCTGTCTTCAACAATTGAATAGGGCTGGAAGTCAGTAGCGATCATCATGGTTAAATATTTATAAATTTGTTTCTTATTACTTACCAGAGTCAAGATAGTAAGGTTTTTCCTAATAAAATACCAGTTTTGAATTATGGCTTATTATTTATTTTTCTTAAAATAATGAGGTAAAATAACAATCACAGAAAGGAAGTGGTCATCGATCAGATAAGTAATTACCAAATTTAAATGTTATACTTTGCCTGTTTCTAACAAATCGTAGTTTTGGTTTATGAAACAAATTTGGTCCACAGCATCTGCTTGTAGCCTGCTCCTTCTAGAGGACAATACATATCCTGATTTAGAGAACATCCTCTCTGAAGGTACCGATGTGGCTGGTATAGCTAAATACTTTAGCGCTATTGTATTTAATGGCGCCAAGTGTTTGTTGCTGGACCAAAAAGCTCCCGCACTTTCAGCTGCTTTTGTGATCTCGGCTTCTTCATTTTGTGGATCTGTCTCCAAATACATTCGTAAAATATTAACTGCAGAAGCAGTTAAATTAGTATTGGGTCTTCTTTGTTTTATGAAGTCTAGCAGTCCAGGTTTTTTCTGTTCTGTGCAACTACCTGGCTGCTCCGAAGTCGATGGCATAGAGCTATCGGCACAATCTTTTAAGTTATGGGATAATTCTTTCCTGACTAACTCTTTAGCCGACTGCATGTTCTCCGGGTGACGGAATCCTGTTCTTAATACTGGATGTAAATATGTAGCCATTTGGGATACAGTTCTTGTCTCATATGCCAAGAGTCTGCTACTTATGTTTCGCCTCACTGATGAGTGAAACATCTTGCCTATATCTGTTGTTAGGCAAATTTCTATTGTGTTCAATTTTTCAAATAGTCCACATATTAACGGAATAACTAGTGAACTAGTTGGATATTGATCAGCGCTGACGAGTTTTGTAGCTTCCTCGAATATTTCCAAAATGTTGATAACTTCTCTCCCTGCTTCTTCTTCGGAAGCAGTTAAGTAGTCTGGCGCCTGATCTAATTTCCTACACACCAATGCGAGAATGTCACTTAGCTGTAGTATTTTCTTCATCATGTAGAATGTGCTGTTCCATCTTGTAGATACTTCTTGTATCAACTTCAAAGGAGTAGAATCGGGGTTTTTTTCTTTCTGAGCTAATTTTAGCGCTCGCCAACCTACAGATGATTTCTTAAAAAATTTCACTATGGCTTTACATTTGTTAGTTATGTCCTCCACCTGAGAAAGCTTCATAGAATCGTCCAAAGTTAAATTAAGCGTATGGGCAAAACACGGCATGTGCCGTATTCCCAGCAAATTACACATCTTCACCATGTTAGTACCATTATCAGTAACAATAGCAGAAATTTTTCCTAATATTTTCCATTCTGTTAGTAAATCTGTCATAATTTCAGCTAAATTTTCGCCTGTGTGTGAAGTTGGAACATCACATGTAGTTAATACGTAGCTTTTTAAAATGTTTTGGTTAAAAAAATGTATTGTGACAGTAAGGAAACAATCCATGTTTTGATTCGACCACATATCAGCAGTGAGTGCAACATTCTTAATATTTTCAAGCATGCTAGCAAGCTGTAACTTTGCGCATTGGTAAAGTTCTGGCATTAGGTCATACCTGATCCTCTGTCTACTTGGTAGTTTATAGCTTGGATTCAATGCTTCAACCAGCTTCCTAAAACCCTTGTCTTCAACAATTGAGTACAGCTGAAAGTCCGTGGCGATCATCATAGTCAAATATTTATCGATTTTCTTTTTGCTACTTGATGCGGTCATTTTCAGAGTAGTCTGAAATATGGGGCGCGGAGTATCCGTTGGTTTTTCTTGTGTCGTGCTAGTAGATGTTTCCTGTGCCTGTGTGGCACCTGGCTGATCACCCACTTGACCTCGATCCACCTCCACTGTAGCCTGAGGATGGTTTCTCTTAATATGTGCCAACATATTCGAAGTTCCTCCTCCAACTTTGATCACTTTAGCGCATAGCTTACACTTTGCACTAACATTATCAATCTTTTCAAAATAATTTCTGGTAATTGATTTACTTTTTACTTTAGGCATATTTGCAAAGAAATATTGTTAACTCTAAAGAACTCGCAAGCAAAACAGAAACTGAAATATTTTAATATAGTGAAGTTAGTCGCATATTAAAATGGGATATCGGGGAATTTCCCTACCATAAACAACATTTTAAACAGAACAGAATCATGTTCGGATACATATCAAAGACTAGGATACATGTTTTGTGATTGTAATCGGTTTTGCCAATGAGAACCGGTGATTATAGGTTTTTAAAAAAACCGGTTTTTTAAAGGTTTTCATGAAACCGGTTCACATCGCTAGTTCCGTAAGTCATCACTGGCAACACGCACTGGTTGTACAATTTTGTTTTAAGGTTTTGAGGTATATGGTATATGGTTATTATTATGAAATGTATTAAATAAAGAGTTATAATAAATGTATGTATATATATGTGAACATGTAAATCAATATGTATGATTCATAGATATATATGATTCATAAATTTTTTCGTGAGAATGTGATTATACAGTATTAAAGTACAAAAGCTTACCCCAGATTTCAATGCCGTTAAAAATGTACAACTTGTTATCTTATCAATCATTACAGTAAGGTAGTAGAGTGAAATTAAATATGGTCCTTTAAAAATGATATCGTAAACAGAATTATTCAAAAAGATTGACATATATTTTGCACCATGCAAGAAAAATACAAATATGATGTGTTTGTAATAGTTTTTACATATCCTCTTTAGTTGGCAGATGACGGTCCAGATCGTGTTTACTTCTAATAAGTGTTGCAGCTTTCCTTTCTCGTTTTCTTATTTATATTGCACCCTGGCTGCACCAGCAGAATGCATAATCATGGGTTTTGGCTCTCGCTCTGGCTTCACGAAATAAAAGTCTATTTTCTTTCGGAAGTCGTTCATTACAAAAAATTTTAATCGGCGAGCCAATTATTTTCAGGTCTGCGCTGGTGAGGGTCTTTCTTGATTTGAAGGCATTTAGTACCTGGTCGCGCTTGGATCGCCGGAGCAAACGCACTACGATGGGTCGAGGCATTCTACTGCCACCATCTGGAACATTAGGTGGTACGGCCAGGCGCCGAGGCCCAACGCAGGTAATCCAGTCCACGTCGACGTCTTCCAACTGTGCTCCAACTTTTTGTGCGGCCACCTTAACAATATGTTCTAGATTTTCAGTATTACCTTCTGGTATACCAACGATCTCTATTTCGTTGCGGAGCCCCTGTTGTGCTTGTATATTCAGCTCATTCTGTAGATGGGCCACAGATGCATGCAAGTTTATAATTTCCTGATCGCGTTTATCTAGTTTTGTCAAGCGATTTTCATTGGCTGACATGCCCCGGACTAACTCGTCCATTCTTTCATGGCAATGGCATAGAGAGTGCGTCACTTCTTCCAAGTTTGTTTTTAGTGTCGAAAATTCACTAGTTAAGCGAGCGATTACCGCTGTTAATTCTCTTATTTCTGCCTTAGGAGTCTGACAGTCGGAGACATCCTTTTTGCGCATCGTAACGTTTTGCGAATCTGGGTTAGGGCGTATTGGCGTTTGGGTGTTATTTCCGCCTTTTTTTTTTGGAAGCACTACACTCGGGGCACTTCCAGCACTTTTTCCCCTCCACTGTAACTGATGTTAAATTAATACAGTACGAGCAATATGTTTTTTCGCATTTTGGCGATGTACATGTAATGACACTTGCATTCTTAGTAACCTTCATACAACCTGCGCACTTCATGGCCAATTAGGTAATAAATATATCGTCTCAGAAATAGTTATATAAATTTCAACCAACTGCCCAATATGCACCGTACTAGTCTTTGAAAATATCGACTCTGCGATACGCTACGCTCACTGCAAACGGTTTTCACGGTTACGTCGAACACTTAACCGCGCGTATGCTCTGCGCTGCAGGCTTTACCACTTACCCCACACTTGTGGTTAATTTCTTGGTGGTAAAATTGTTGTTCACTTTTATTTCGAAAACAGCTATAATTTTGCAGTTTGTACTATACACTATTCACAGTCTTATTGATTAGATACAGCACAAACAAAATATTCAAAGATTTTTAGGATTCGTTTAACACTGATTGTTGATATAAAAATGCGGAGCGATTTTCAAAACAAAGTAACTTGTTCGACCGAGATGTCAAAGATGAGGTGTACCCAGGTAGGCCAGGCAGACAGTCATATGCCTGCTTATTGAGTCGACTGATACCTTTAAACAAAGTGTCATGATGCATCAAACACTTCATGAAAAATGCGTCATGGGCTCGTGGACCATATTGTTTTGTATATACAAGTAAATCATGGAAAAATTAAAACATATTGCAATTTCGGTCCAGTTTTCGAGATACACTAACTGCATAAATAACTTTGTAATCCCATATAAATATATAGGATTACAAAGTTACATTTGCAGTAAATGAATCAGTGTACCTATATGTGTATAATATAATGGAATAATAGGTGGAGATAGGTACCTAGATATAACTATCTACAAAAAGAAATGAGATGCCATCAAAAACATAACTTGTAAAAAAAAACAAGTCTCGCAACTCTGTTCTTCTACCGTAAAAGGTTGTGAGATCCATGTAATACCAAGTCGGGTAATTTAGTCAGTCCCTACTTAAGGGTCCTCCTCTCTTAAGTTATTACGTAATTAGCTAACCTAACAACATCTTATAGTGACCATATCAATATTAGAAATCTTTATGTTTTAAGCAAATAAATTGACTTGGCAATCGTACTAAACAATCTAATTTAATATAATATGTATTACTTGAGAGATACATTGTATTTTCATGCGATGGCCAAGTCAATCTATTTATTAAATATATAAAAGATTTTATTTGATTTTATTTTGATATGGTCACTATAAGATGTTGTTAGGTTAGTTAACTACATAATAACTTAAGACAGAAGGACCCTTAAGTAGGGACTGAATAAATTACCCGACTTGGTATTACATGGATCTCACAACTTTTTATGGTAGAAAAACAGAGTTGCGAGACTTGGTTTTTTTACAAGTTATATTTTTGATGGTATAATACTTTTTCAAATCTAAATTCTTCTAAACAGGTGTTAACATACTGTTTGAGTAATAACTCGGCGACAGTTGGAGAAGTATTTAATTACTCTTTCCATATTCAATGACTATGCTGATAATATTATATCACCACCAACATTCTATGACAGTACCATAGAAGAGCAGATTAAAATAAAAACTGATTTAAATGTTAACAAAAATAATATAATTATATACAGCGATGACGTGGAAAAAAATCTAGGCATAATTTTAAATAACTCTTTAAAGGGACAATAAAATACAAATTGTTGCATGCCTGGAGCATCTTTCAGTGACATCCTAAATAAAGTTGTAGTTACTAAATTTTGCACAAATAGTACAATAATCATTTTTGTTGGTGGTTTTTTTTTTTATAGGATAAGGGTAACAAACGAGCACACTATCCACCTGATGGTAAGTGGTTGCTGCGGCCCATAGAAATCTTCTTCTATCCTCTATTACAAATTAAAATGCAGATGCGTTGTCACCCGTGAGGACTAAGATGGAATGCCTCATTTCCAGTAGAAAGGGTCTCCGGTTCTCACCATACGAAACACAGCAGTGTAAACAACAAACAGTTATTAAGATATATTGAACAACTTAATAACTTAATTGTACACAAAATTGTCTTGTTCACACTGCCTTGCATACAGGGATTGCCACAGGAAAATAAGCTAAGACATAATTTAAATTTACCAATGAATATGCAATTTAATATGTAATAATAATTTAGATGTGAGATATATTTGTAATGATAAGAATGACAAAGATTTATATAATTGACATAAATAATTTAACTAAGAAGTTCTGGGCAGAAGATAGGTATTAATTATTCAAATACAATTTTTAAGACTGGTAGGCAATACTTGCCAACAAGAGAGGCTAACGTCCTGCTGCGATTCTTAGCGGGCTTATGAACAAGGAGAAGTATAATAAGATCATCTTTATATTGAAAAGTAAACATTGTACTCTTAGCTCCATTAATAAACAAGAACTTTTGCCGGCTTAATAAGGAGAAAAAAAGGCGGTCATGTTATTGGAAAAATAAACACCGCATTATAATCTCTAACAATAAACCGCACCATTAAAAGTTCAAAAGACTGAATCATGTTAAACACACAAGGGTGAAATATTGTTCTTAGCTTCAACCCAAGTTTACTCAAATAATAGTTCTACGTTATTAGGGTTTCCCTTTCATGCAAGATATGTTTCCCTGTCTAAATTAATGAGCCTAATTCAAACTATACAAAATATACCATATTCGCAGATAATGACAAGACAAAAATAAGTATATCGTCCATGTTACACCTATAACAGTAGTTGCTGGGAACACTACGCTAGAAGATTTCAAAGAATATGTGTACCTAGGACCTAATGTTTGAAGTAAGTCCAATTTTGACCAAGAGTTCAACCGACGAATCCAACTCAGCTGGGAAATTGCGACAAAACTTCTTGTCGATATACTTAAGAACCTTAAAACAAAAGTGTTCTATTGCGTGTTGCCGAAGATGACTAACATAACCGTGATGTTTTACTAATGGCTGTATGAGGAAGTTTCATGTCACTCAGCGAGCGATAGAGAGTGCTATCCTCGGAGTTTCTTTGCGTGATTAAATCCGATCCGATCCGAAGATATCCGCTGAAGAACAAGAGTAACTGACCTAGCCTAGATCAGTAGGCCGAAGCAATGGCAAACTTGAAGAACCGACAACCTGTGGGTAAAAAGGATTTCCCAGTTTCAACCTCGTAATGGCAAGTACAGTGTTGGTTGACCCCCTGCGAAGTGGATGAATGGACGTGACTCACCCAGCCCTGTGTCGACAGCAACGCAACGCAAAGTCAGGAATTTGCATTTAGAAAAAGCCAAAATTAGGAGCTTTTTAGGTTAGATGGTATAAAGTAAAAATAGGCAAAACATAAATAAAACGAGGTATTTACTAACATCATACGTTTAAAAAATATACTTAAAAACCCTGTGCTGCGGCATGTAACTGCGTAAAGAACCAATTAGCTATGGTTTTACTTGGATTCAAAATAATTTGAAATTAGGTATGTTATTTTTTTTGAAAATCAATAATTAATGTGTTTCTTTGGGTTAAGTGTTTTCGGGACAATCACTACATTGGTAACTCAGAACAATAACTAAAGTATATTGTTCTGAGATTGTTATTTTTAAAAATGTTCTGACGTGGAAACAACCTATTAAAAGTCCACTGCCAAAAATAGGCTATTGGCATAATATATTACTTTATAGAGGGTATATTAACCAAAGTTACCACGCTTGTCAAGCAGGAAGACAATCTATTTTTCTGGGGGCACGGCAGTGCCCCCGCCAAGTCGAGCAAAAAAGCGGCACGGCCGTACAATCCTTTTCTCGAAGCAGTTCAGGCCATATCCGAAACCCTATAACTTCGTTATGGATAAAACTAGAAGTCTGAATTTTTACTAACCAAGTAGGCATTGTATGTGTAGTGTTTGCACAAATACACAAACATACATTTATATATAAGTCACAGTCTCGAGCGCACCGCGTCAGTTACACGAGAGCCTCGGGCGAGAGTGGACGTGTTTAGTTAAGTGCGTGCCGAGCCTGTGTTACACTACAGTGATTAGAGAAGATAGCAGACAATACAAATGGCGACGAGGAAAAAGATAAGTACCTATTTAGCATAAAGATATAATCAAAAATAGGTTAGCAGTGTGCAACTATTAGCATTGCAATTGTAAATTAATTCCTGGAGTACCCGCGAAAAAAAAACTGTGGATTATGAATTATGATTTATTGTTTTAACCCTGTTATGATCATTTTAATAATTTATATAAATTATATGTTCGCATATGACCACGCTTATGGTGTCCAAAAATTTATTTTCTTTATGTCTTTAAGTTATTTATTATTATAATATTAAAGAATTTATGGATGATAGTGGCCCCTGGAAGTGAGGTGGTCGCTCCCAGGCTGTTTCTAATTTGTTGTGTTGTTAATTTGTGTAACATACATGATTGTAAGCTGTTCTTTAAAAAAAAAGAGTCCCGCTGGGTTTCTTGCTGGTTCTTCCCGGGACGGAGGTTTTTTCGAACCAGTGGTAATTATACAAAAGAGTGACTTTCAATAAGTATTATTTATAATCTATATTGAATAAAAAAAGTTTCTGTTTCAGTAGCAATGATAAAATAATGATTTATTTTAACATATGTCTATTAGCACAACTTTTATTTAAAAATATGTTGATGGAAAATTAGTAGACGTAACTAATCACTCCTCTCGATTCGAACCGAAATACAATGTCGTTAGCTAAATTTTAGTGGCATTTTACATGTAGGTGTGATATTTATCGCCTTTAATGAAAATACTATTTTACCGCTTTCAGGGCATATATGTCTTACAAAAAATCGTGGACACTTCACGACTTCTGTAAATTGTATAGTAGGTAACTAGTAATACTGTAAATGCGCATTATAGGTATTGAATTCACCCAAAGCCTAAATGGCACAGCAATGGAAGTAGTCGGTATAACAAATAAACCGAAAGAGAAGGGCGAGTGTTTTGGAACATATTACTATCATGGAATTGAGTTTGGGTACCAAGATACCAACCATTAAATTGGTGTTGGGTACTAAGATACCTTCATTAAATTGGGTTGGGTACTAAGATACCATCATTAAATTGAGTTGGGTACTAAGATACCATCATTAAATTGAGTTTGGTACTAAGATACCATCATTAAATTGAGTTGGGTACTAAGATACCATCATTAAATTGAGTTGGGTACTAAGATACCATCATTAAATTGAGTTGGGTATTAAGATACCACCATTAAATTGGAAGTTGGGTATTAAGATACCACCATTAAATTGGAAGTTGGGTATTAAGATACCACCATTAAATTGGAAGTTGGGAATTAAGACACCACCATTAAATTGGAAGTTGGGTATTAAGATACCACCATTAAATTGGAAGTTGGGTATTAAGATACCACCATTAAATTGGAAGTTGGGTATTAAGATACCACCATTAAATTGGAAGTTGGGTATTAAGATACCACCATTAAATTGGACTTTGGGTACTAAGTTACCACCATCAAATTGGACTTTGGGTACTAAGTTACCACCATTAAATTGGACGTTGGGTACTAAGTTACCACCATTAAATTGGACGTTGGGTACTAAGTTACCACCATTAAATTGGACGTTGGGTACTAAGTTACCACCATTAAATTGGACGTTGGGTACTAAGTTACCACCATTAAATTGGACTTTGGGTACTAAGTTACTACCATGAAATTGGACTTTGGGTATTAAAATACCAATATTAAATTGGAAATAAAAATATAAGAAACTGTTTCAGTTTGCCCCTAAAATAATAATAATAATGATATCGTTATCAGTTTTAATGTGATAGCACATCTATGGCTATAAGGTGTGAAAAATGGAAAAGGTCTCTACTAATCTATCTGTACGCAGCTGAAGTTATATCAGCACTCAATAAACGAGCTACGCTATTGCATTTTGGTGGCTCTGGGTTACAAAAAATATTCTACAATTTACCGGGTGCCAATGTCGAATCCTCAGAAACCGTTGATGTATTTAAAGTAGTCATAAAAAAACTAGATGAGTATTTTCAACCTAAACGGAGCAAAGTTTATGTTTTTCGATTGCTAAAACAAGAAAAAAGAGAAAAAATTGAGAAGTTATTGATAAGATTGCATCAACAGGCCGAAAAGTGTGCATTCGAAAAGCAAGATGATCATCTCATAGATCAAATTGCGGAAAAGTGTAATTCGAAATTGCGCAAGAACCTTATATCTTACAAAACGTGGGAAGAGTTAAAAAGCAAAAAAGTATATGCTTTTAATCAAATGTAAAGACCAGACAAGACATTATTAGCATATAGTAGTAACTCTCCTTTGGCAATAGAGGGTTAATTTGAAACTATACTCGAAGTCGATGGACGAAAGGAACATACAACCATTTACGTGATTTCGGGGGGTACTAGAGGCCTGTTGGGTAAGAACACAGCAGTCCGTCTAGGTGTCATAAAACTTGGTATCGGGATAAATCAAGTGAAGAGTACCGACCCCCATTAAAGAGAAGGTTGCAATCAAAATTAAGGAATCACTAAACAGTGATATAATTGAAGAAGTGCAAGGCCCGTCTAAATGGGTTTCACCAATGTTCCAATCATGAAAGAAAATGGTGAATTACGTTTGTGCGTAGATATGAGATGTACGAACGCCGTTATATTGCGAGAAATCCACCCCCTGCCTACTATGGACCATAATTGCAAAAAATTAAGAAAGCTAAATATTTTAACAAATTGGACATAAAAAAATGCCTTCCATCAAGCGGAAATTCACTCTGAATCCAGACACATAACGACTTTTATAACCCCTAAAAGATAATATAGAGATAAAGAATAATGCTTGGAATTACCTGCGCTTCCGAGATTTTTCAGAAGATCATTGAAAGGATGCTGATAAACTGTGAAGGGGTCGTCAATTTTATTGATGATATCCTGGCATTCGGCAACAGTGAAGAAGAACATGACGCATGACTAAAGAAAGTTCTACAGGTACTTAGTAAAAACAACGCCGTGCTGAATAGCAATAAATGTATATATAAAACGCAGGATGTGAATTTTCTGGGACACAGGCTTACACATGAAGGAGTAAACCCTTCAACAAGTACGTTGAGAGGATTATGAAATTTAGGGTCCCAAAGACCATAGAAGAACTCCAAAGTTTTTTAGGACTCTTAAACTACATAAACAAATGGATACCTAACTTGGCTGCCATGACAGAACTTCGGAAGCACCTGCTAAGACAGAAGATGAGCAAAATGAAGAGCTTGAAAAAACAATGGTCTGCGGAACAAGATAAAGCATTCCAAAAAACTCAAACGGATGCTCACGGAAATACAGATTTTAGGGTATTATGACGTCAGAGATGCAAGACAGGTGATAGCAGATGCTAGCCCTGTCGGACTTGGTGCTGTCCTTGTACAAAATGATACAAATGTCCCTAGAATTATTGCCTATGGTAATCGAACTTTGACAGACTGCGAGCGCAGGTATAGCCAAACGGAAAAAGAGGCACTAGCATCAGTTTGGGGTGTCGAACATTAATATTTTTTTTATTTGGAAAGCCTTTTGATTTAGTCGCTGGCCAAAAGCCGCTAGAGATAGGATTCGGGTCTAAATCAAAACCATGTGCGAGGATTGAACGATGGGTACTGAGGCTACAGTCTTATTCATTCAAGGTTGTATACAAGCCAGGAAAACAAATATACTTGATCCTTTGTCACGATTATGTAACTATCCTGATAACCCACCAAAAGGAAAAGACCAGCATGTGTACCAAATAGTGGAAAATTCTAGACCAGTTGCTATACCAATGAGTACCATTGTAGCGTATTCAGAAAAAGACCAAGAGATTTACAAAGTGAAAAAAGGTGTCTATCAGAACGACTGGGACGATTCAATTAAGAGTTACAAATTTTTCGAAAACGAGTTGTTTCCACGATATCATTCTACTTCGTGGAAATGAAATTGTAATACCACAGCAACTCTTCAAGAGTGTATTAGATGCTGCATAGGAGGGTCATCCAGGTATCGTAGCGATGAAGGGAAGCTTGAGATTAAAGGTATGGTGGCCCCGTATCGATAAAGACGTAGAACAATTAGTAAAGGCCTGTAAAGTTTGTACGTTAGTGTGTTTGCCAAACCCACCTGCACCAATAAAGAGACGAGAGTTGCCTGCAGCTCCATGGATAGATGTCACAATGGATCTAATGGGACCATTGCCAAGTAATGAGTATCTGTTAGTTAGTGGTCGACTACTATAGTCGATACAAAGAAGTAAAAAATTACAAAAACATCACAAGCTTACAGATTATTAAAATTGTAAAAGAAATGTTCAGTAGACTTGGTTATCCTATTTCTATCACCGCAGACAATGGCAAGCAGTTCGTTAGTGAAGAGTTTTGATCTTTCTTCAAAGAATATAACATTAAGTTATTTAGTATTGTACCATATTGGCCTCAAATGATCGGCGAAGTTGAAAGACAAAACAGAGATATTTTGAAACGTCTCCGTATCAGCCAGATCGAGAGGAAGGATTTAAAAGAATGTTTGTGGGAGTATCTTCTAAAGTATAACAGCACCCCTCCTTACAGTTACCGGGAGGTTACCGTCTGAACTGTTTTTTTCAACGAAAAAGTAGGGATAAAATTCCATCAATAGGTGAAATAAATTACAGACAATCATTTAGATTCAGATATCAGGGATAGAGACAAAATACAAAATAAAATCTTGATAAGAAAGAGATGTAGTGTTTGCACAAATACACAAACATACATTTATATATAAGTCAGTCTCGAGCGCACCGCGTCAGTTACACGAGAGCCTCGGGCGAGAGTGGACGTGTTTAGTTAAGTGCGTGCCGAGCCTGTGTTACACTACAGTGATTAGAGAAGATAGCAGACAATACAGTATGAACTCGGTATATTTCAAATTTCATTAAATTGGAACCAGTAGTTTAAGAATTATAACAAGTCAAAGTTTTTTAATCTTGTCACTCACTGACTGACCGATCATCAAAACTCTAAGGCACTTCTAGCAGACATAGAAGCTTCAAATTTGAAATACAATTATTGTTTATTATACAAAGCAAGGAAAAATTAAAATATTTTGAAATTTCGGTTCAGTTTTCGAGATACACCAACTGCATAAATAACTTTGTAATCGCATATAAATATATAGGATTACAAAGTTACATTTGCAGTGAATGAATCAGTGTACCTATAATGTATAATACCTAGATATTACTATCTACAAAAAGAAATGAGATGCCATCAAAAACATAACTTGTAAAAAAAGCCAAATCTCGCAACTCAGTTCTTCTACCGTAAAAAGTTATGAGATCCATGTAATACCAAGTCGGTTAATTTATTCAGGCCATAGATTGATACATAGATTGACTTGGCAATCGCACTAAACAATCTAATTTAATATAATATGTATTACTTGTGAGATATATTGTGCTTTCATGCGATTGCCAAGTCAATCTATGTATCAATCTATGGGCTGAATAAATTAACCGACTTGGTATTACATGGATCTCATAACTTTTTACGGTAGAAGAACTGAGTTGCGAGACTTGGCTTTTTTTACAAGTTATGTTTTTGATGGCATCTAATATTGTTAGTTGTTATCATCAACATATATTATACGTGGTAGAGCCATGCTGCAGGTATATTAGTAGTATAGTTGTAGCACGAATGGATCGGCTCGACCGGGGAAGGACCACGCTCTCACAGAATACCAGTGTAAAATGGCATCATGACACTGCTGTGTTTCGTACGATGAGTATAGAGAATCGGAGATCCATTTCACTGGAAAAGAGACTTTCCATATTAGTCCTCACGGGTGACGACGCATCTGCATTTTTAATTCTTTATTGATGATAAATATAGACGTTTATGGGTCACAGCAACCACTTACCATCAGGTGGACTGAGTGCTCGTTTGTCACCCTATCCTATTAAAAAAAGCAAGATACTGTTGGCCACCTAATGTTTCATTTCCTTCTGTCGCCTTTTACGAGATCTACGGGAGAATAAGGGGGAGTGGATTAAGAGAATCTACTCCCCCTTCAATGTTTTTTCACATACATACAAAATTTTAACGTTTATGTTTAAATATCATATTTTAAAGAAATAAATTGTATGATATTTTGGTTACAAAATTAAAATATTATCATGCAGCCTCTCCCTAACTTAAAATTTAATATCATAATATCGTATATTTCATAAATGTCGCGTTACGTAAGTCTCACATGGTGAGAGAGATTTATGTAAAAACGTAATGACGATATTATACGCATTTTAATTTTTTCTTGTTACGTAAGAGTTGTAATATTGGAGCAAAAATATATTTAAAAATATGTATCATTGTGGATAAAGAAGCGTTGTCGGTCCTAGGTGATGAAATGAATCACTATCGAAAATAGTTCTCGATCCTTGTCTTTTATTATAAAAAAAATCAAGTGTTTACTCTCCTAATTATATAAATAATAGCAACACTTCCCGAAATTATTTTACGTTATGAATAATTCATATGAAGAAAAATTCATAGTTTGTGTAAAAATATTGCATTAAATTTTATGACAGGTGACGTAACACGTTGTATATTGAGGACCATAAAATTAATTTATAGTGATATGGGTTTATGTGAGACATGTAATACAATAAGCAGATAGAATTAAACACATAAATTGATGAAGTATGCAAACCAACAGCAGGGCAGCCTCTCTACTTACACAACGGATATAATCATAACACTGACCAAAACTTGTAGAATAACCGTCCTCGCTATTTTCCTGCGCCGTACTTTATGATGCTCGAACGATTACGTACGAGTATATGTTTATTTTTTTAGGGTTTAGCTCCGTATATTTCGTATATATTCATAAAAAATGTAAGGCCGATAGATATGATAGAAGAGATAGGTGTCATAGCCATGATAGTCTATTGCCATTTGTATACTGTATATAGTGGAATCGATTAATCTATGTTTCCTAATGGTAAGTGAATACTGTGGCGATGAACTATTATATCATCATAATGTACGCGACTTTAGGGCCACTCCAGCCGCACCTTAACCTACTTTCACTGATATTGCAAATGTTTTATTACACGCAAATCGTCTAAATCATACGCGTAAGTATCAGAAATAAGAATTGTCTAAAATTATTCAAAATATGTTTTCATGTCAGACGAATAAAAATAAATAAATCCTACGATAATCGCATAAATAAGAAAAAAAAAATCGTTAGATTATCGAATGATATTTCAATCTTTTTATTATTCTGCCCAATAAGTAATGGACTTTATTCATAAAGTTCGGACAATTTAATAATTTCAATAGTTTTTATTACATTGCCTACTCAATACTTACATTGGGCATTATTGATATTGCCCGGGCATTATGAATAATTCTTTTTTTTTATATTCTACTAAGCCAGCGCTTATCTACGATCCCACCTGTTGGTAAGTGGTGGTGGACTTAACAAAAGCCTATTCACTTTTGCCTTGAAGACACCCACACTGTAATCGGATGGAAAGACAGATGCTGGCAACTTATTCCACTCCTTTGCTGTACGCGTGATGAACGACGTGGCGAACCTTTTGGTTTGAATGCGTGGTAAGTCAACAACGAAAGGGTGGAGGCTGGCCAAACGTCTGGTTGTCCAATGATGGAAGGGAGAGGGTGGAATTAAATTATGTAATTCCTGCGCACACTCTCCGAAATGCATTCTGTAGAAAACCGAAAGGCTGGCTACTTTACGTCTGTGTTCGAGGCTGGTAAGATTGGTTTTAACCAAATTCGGGCCACCAATAAGCCACCAATAAGAGTCCAAAGCTCTTAGGTGGCATTTTGCAGCACCAGCCCATATATGGCAGCAATACTCCATGCACGACCGGACTTGCGCTTTATATAAAGTAAGCAGCTGTCCCGGCGTGAAGTATCGCCACACCTTTGCAAGGACTCCCAGTTTCCTTGCAGCTGCTTTGGCCTTGGACTCAATGAACCGCACGAAGTTCAAATTTGAGGATATTTCAAACCATAACAACTGAAGGCGGTCGGTATATTTCAGTGATACATTTCGGAAAGAAGGAGCCAAGGTGAGCTGGCTCCTTTTTGCAGTGAAGAGACACGCTTGTGTTTTGGAGGCGTTGAACTTCACAAGATTGGCATCGCCCCAATCGGAGACTGCCTGTAATGTGAGATTCACACGCTCTACCATAGCTTCTCTTTCGGACTGGATTTGATCCCGACTGGCCCGAGGACTTGGTTGGTATCTCTCAACAACTGTGCTATCGTCTGCATACCCATAGATACCGGGCATAAGCAGATCATTGATATGCAGCAGGAAGAGAGTTGCGGAGAGAACGGACCCCTGAGGAACACCGGCGTTAGTCGCCATAGGATCGGATGAGCAGCCATCGACGACGACCCGGAGAGACCGTTCACTCAGAAAGTCCTTTACCCATTCAATCAGACCAGGGGATAAGCCATACGCTAGAAGCTTACCCAAAAGGCTATTGTGCCAAACTCTGTCAAAGGCCTTCGAAACATCAAGGGAAACAGCAAGTGCTTCCCCACTGTTCTCGAGTGCCACGCCCCATACGTGTGTGGCATACGCTAGAAGGTCCCCAGCTGACCGACTTGGGCGAAACCCATATTGCCGGTCACTAAGGAGGTCATTCTGTTCTAGGTATGCCATTAAGCGGGCATTCAATATACGCTCCATAATCTTGCAGAGTATGGAGGTAATTGAGATTGGACGATAATTGGCAGGGTCGGCGCGGCTCCTTTTTTTTGGAACAGGCTGCACGTTTGCCAGCTTCCAGGATTTTGGCACTATTCCAGTACTAAATGAGAGGCGGAACAAGCGTGTCAACATAGGAGACAACTCAGGTGCACAAGCCTTTAGGACTATGGCTGGTATACCATTTGGTCCACTAGCTTTATTCACGTCTAGACACCGCAAGGTTTTAAGAACCTCCTTATTCATTTTACGAATCTCCGACATAGAGGTCCCGCAGTGAGGTAATTTTGGTAGAACGTTGTTGCCACTATCCAGACGTGAATTATAGGCAAAGAGAGACGCGAACAAGTCCGCTTTCTCTTTAGCCGTATGAGCCAGTGTGCCATCCGGTTTTACCAATGGAGGCAGTGTAGGCCGACAGAAGTTTGTCTCGACCGCTTTGGCGAGAGACCAAAAAGCTCTAGTACCGGATGGTCTGGCAGAGAGTTTTGCGCCAATATGTTTAATGCGATCGAGACTAGCTTTCCGTAATGCATTTTTGTAGGACTTGGCGGTCTGGTTGAAAGTTCTCTTCTTGGAGCTAATATCCGGAGCTTTGCGGTTTCGAGCGTCAACCCAGGATTCGTAAGCTAAATGCTTGCGCTTTTCAGCTTGGGCGCATTCAGCGTTAAACCATGGGCGAGCTTTGCTACCGGTGGGAGCGTCAGAGAAGGGGATAAAGTACCCCATAGCTTGACGCAACACATCCGTTATCGCAACCGCGCAGCTCGACGAATCCGCAGAAGAGAAACAAACCTCCCGCCAAGGATAAGATGCAAAAAAGTGTCGCATCTCATCCCAATCAGCTGACTTATACCGCCATATTTGTCGAACACCTTGGGACTCGTAATCAGGTGGAGAATATGACGATACAGATTTCACCAGACAGTGGTCAGATGTACCCAAAGGAGAAGTAACCTGTACTTTATATCTGTCTGGTTCGGTAGTCAGCAGAAGGTCCAAGCAATTTTCTGTGTGACCGTCTACATCGGGTACCCTAGTCGCCACCTTTACCATCTGAGAAAGACCTAGCGTCATAGCAAAATTCCACGCTTCTCCTCCAGCACGGTCGGTCTTTTCACTCGGAACAGCCAGTCTTGGTGACAAGCGTTAAAGTCCCCCAGAAAGACCAACTATGCAGTAGGATAACGATTAAGGGCCACGTCAGCAGTCTCACTAAGGTGATCAAATAACCGTGTTGTCTCCTGGTCACCGCTGTGCGATCTATAGATACAGGCATAAAGGATTTTATCAATACCTGTATCTACCATCACCCAGATTGTGGAAAAAGTGGGGTCTTCAAGGTGACAGAGACGCTGGAAGCAGATGTCATTGCGGACGTACACACATACTCCGGCACGTGGATGGAATTTGTGCTCCAGGGAGAATCCAGGATAGTCAAGGTACGCCGCACTCAATGGACGTCCAATTTGCGTCTCTGTCAAGAAAAGTAGGTGCGGCTTTTCAGTCTCAAGATGGTGATGGACTGCGCTGAGATTAGAGTGCAATCCTCGAATATTAGTGAGGTGCACTTTTAGTGAGAGGACGTGCAACCGCTGTTTAACACTACTTTTCTTTTTTATGTTTATATTATGTGTTGAGAGTGAATAAGGATGGAGAATGGCAGTTGAGCGAGGCGTTGCATTAGCAACCAAACGATACTATTAGAGTTACTGTGCCCAAGGGAGCTTGATCTGGAGACTGCGGGGACGCCCGAACCCCCCCAGAGATCGCCATCGGGTCCTCTCGCCTGGTCGCTAACCGGCACGATGGGGCCACCCTGGGATTTTTCGCCAGTTGGCGGGGCAGCCTTTCATGAGTAGCTAATTCACTAATTGGGCCCCCAACTACCTGCGGTCGGCCAGCGGAACACCGTGCTTCGGATCCCGCTACCCTCCACGACCAAGCAACCGACACAGCAACAACTGACGCTTCGTACCCGGTTTACATACACAACACTACTGTTCCGACCCATTCTCCATATGGCTTCACCAAGCATCATGCCGGAACACGACAAAGTCATTTGGCGGCAAGACTTTGCGTTGGTGGGTGGTAACCGAAAAGCCAGCGGCCGAAACCTACCACCGGAATTGGTGCTGCTCGTTTAGCACTACCCGGGGGGCACGTGTAGGGTGTCAGATTTCAAGTAGTTCCTACAGACGCGAGCAGCCTCGTTTCTAATAAATCATTTGATCTATAAAATATATAATATAAATTTTGCTTTAATTATGTAACGTCCCAAGGTACGAGTATAACAGGTCCATTTGAAATTTCCGAAAACGAAAATATTTCAAAACTCGGAGAATAGTGGTTTGTTCATCACTGAGCTGTGGTAAGCCAGCCTATTCGAAAATTGCGATTAAATCAAGCAGTGCTTGTAATGCTGTAGTCCGATTTGAAGGGTAAGTATAATAGCAGGCTGTTAGGCATTCCATCTCAGTTCATCTCAGAGGTGACAACGCACTGTAGCCTTTTTTGTTCAAATATGGTTGTAGGTGTCCGCGGACTGCAGTACCTCCTTACTGCCATGTGGACTGTAAGTTCGTTTGTCACTTCAGCTTTAAAACGTCGCGTGTATAATAAATACTGTTAGGAATGAGGGTAAAATAATAAAAGAAATTATGAAGAATTGAAGGTGGAACTATAATCTCCCACTCGTTTTAGCAGTATAAAGTATCGCGCAGTCGACTAAGAGGGATCAGTCTGTAATTCTACGAGTCTGATATCGTTATTATGCCCGTTGTGCTAAAACATTACCTCCACCCTGAGATTCCGCTAAATAAGACAAGTGATGTGGTTCTATTCGTGTAGTAGTTCTTCTAGTGGAAGCAAGGAAGGTGGGGTTGCTGAGAGGCTGCCCTGTGTTACATCGAGCGGAGTGGTGCAGCTGTTGCTTTGCATACTTTGGTGTTATCATGTAATTGTGTCCTTCACGTTACATCAATGTGTGGTTGTGACTGGTACATATTACGGTTGAACTGAACTGAACTGTATTTGATCTATACTGAATGTGTAGTGCTGTAGTTATTCCTGATAATGATTAATTGCGTAAGCAAGAGAGCAAGTTGAACATCCCCTCTCACACTTTTATTATTTTTAACAATTAACCTTCAGAGTAAATTCTAATATGAGTAACATTCTTTTAATTAAATAATTTTGAGAATGGTTTCTAACATCAGAAGTGGAATAGTTTCTAAAAATACTATCTACATTATACCGTATACATAAAATATAATACAAAAAAATTTCATTTCCGTGATAATCAGTTGCATAATATTCTCACCTACCCTTTATTAGTTTAGAATCTAGTCTAGATTGACAAATGCAGACTTTACTGGGTTTCTTTGTGCTGTGCATGCGATATCATTGACGAACGCTTTAATTACAAACATCTCTATTATATTTGATTATACATAATTTTATTATCTTTACATATACTTATAATAATATACGACTGGCTCGTTGCTCTAGAGCTCTAGTTGTAAATTCCTAATCATAAGGTCTCAGGTTAGAATCCCGAATCGGGTCAAAATCAGTTATTGGGTTTATATGTCAAAAAAATCTCAGTAGGTAGTAACCAGGAGTTAGAAAGTTGGCAGTGTATCACCCACGTGCCTCGGAAAGAACCTAGTGCCGTTGGTTTTGCCCCTGATCTCTCTCCGATCGTGTCGAATTACCGTTCTATCGGACAATGAGAGTGAGGGAATAGAAATTGCACTCCGTTGAGACGATCTGGGGGACATTAGCTATACATCTATACAAATAAATAAAATTGAAGTGTCTGTTTGTAATGTTAAAATTACAGCTTTTTACTAAATGCATGTGAAAGTATATACGGTACTTATAACAAAAACACAATTTTTTAAATTTTTGTCTGTCTGTCTGTCGGTCTGTCTGTCTGTTTGTTCCGGTTAATCTCCGAAACGGCTGGACCGATTTCGACGGGACTTCCACTGACAGATAGCTGATATTCTAAGGAGTAATTTAGGCTACTTATATTTAAGCAAAATAATTAGGGTTCTGAGCCATATAATTGAAACCCTAAATTACACGCGGGCGAAGTCGTGGGGAACAGCTAGTTATTACTTATACTTAATACTTATACAGGTGTAGTCTTTGAAATAATACATCGTCAAAATTTACCTGGAAAGTAAATGTTATTTGATGTTATCTATACCTATTAAAATTAAAGTTTCTACCTGTAATATTGACATAAGTGGCTTTTAGTAAGTTCAAGTGATTATTTTCATGCGAGTAAAACATAACTAATTATTTTTAAAATTTATGTCTGTCTGTCTATCTGGGCTACTCTCCGGAATGGTTGAACCGATTGTGGTGAAATTTTACTAACTGATAGAGAGCATTACCAGGAGTGATATAGGTTGTATTTTATGTATATTTATAGAGATTTTTGAAAACAAAAAAAGAAATATTGTTAAATGTTCTTTGATTATCTTAAATCTAAAGAAACGCCACATTAATAGATCCTACCTAGGCGAAGCCGGAACTGACTTTGGTCATAAAAGAATAGTTATAAAAATAAAACATTTATTTATTTTCAAAAAGATTATTTTGCTTATTAAAAACTTTTTCCGGTCTATGGCCGTGTTGACATTGACAAACTTTTAATTGCTAGTTTTCCCACTTAGTTACACAAAATTAATTATCGTCGTTGTAGTGCTAACCTTGCAAAAGTTAATTAAACCGGACACGTGAGAGTCACGGTACAAACAAGCTACACACGTCGTTAACATAAACGTTTTTATCTGATGTAAGTAGCATAGGTACTTATTACAACTTAATTTTATAATCTTTATTTACATATTATAATCACCGGTTCGAAAAATTGTTTTCAAATTTTGCGACAGCTAGCCTTTAAATACTTTTTCTTCAATTAATAAATTTGGTGGTTTCCAACAGTGGTAGAGCCAGGCGGCAGCTTTTGCTGTCGCATGGATGGGCCGGCTCGAACCGGGGTGGTACCACGACCTCACAGACTACCACCGTGAAGTAGAGGTTTACCTCTGCGTTTCGCGCTTGGTGAGTGCAGGTGGCCGGAGGCCCTTTTTACTGGTAATGAGGCATTCCATCCTAGTCCTCACGGGTGAAAACGCATCTGCATTTTGATTCGTAACAGAGGATAGATGTAGATGTCTATGGGCCGCAGCAACCACTTCCCATCAGGTGGACTGTGTGCTCGTTTTTCACCCTTATCCTATAAAAAAAAAATAGTGCGTAGGTGGGCACAATAAATGTCTCTCTTAAATTTTCAGTACTTTTTCATGATTATTAAAAGATAACAACACCAATAATTAAGTTTGTAGCGGCGGTTAATTAAAACTAAACACTCTTAAGGAAAATTTAAATTTTCAACGCTCAACTGTGAGCATGCATTGTCGTGCATTAGTAGAAACTCATCGTGTCCAATGAGGATAGGGCGAGTGGCGCATCGCCATACCAACACTCCTCTTCCTCCGCAAATCCACCTCGGCTGCAGTGGTAGGGGGAGAGAACACCCCTCTCACCGCAGCCCACCGACACACATCCGAAGTGGGCTCGCCAAGCCCACTCGGAGTGGCCACCTCGGGCCGGCCCTACACCACGGGCCAGCCAAGGAGTTCCTCTTTGTTCACCGCGGGTGACCAAACCACGGCTACTAAGCATCCCCCACCACGACAAAGCGGGAACCCGTTCGGGGGGGACGTAATACAATCCTACACTCGTCTGTCAACAAGACTAGCCCACTGCTCGTGAGTCCAGTTGGCGTGTTCTTGGGCAAAACGAAGTCTTGCTACTCGGTGTTGTCTGAGAAGCTCTGTGGTGCGTGCTGGTCTGCGGGCTGTTAAATCCACTTCCTCCATACGTCTTCTCACCGTACACTCGCTAATATAAACACTCCTCGTAATTTGGAGCCGCTGGCGAATTTCAACAGCGGTAAGGTACCTAGTGATGTCGCAAAATTTCTAGGATAATTAAGCGGTCGTCCTGGGCTGATGTGCATCTTACATCTCCGCTACCTGGTCCGTGGGTGTAGCTGCTAGTCTTCTAGTATTGTCTCATAGCATACTGCGTTGAAGAACGTGGTACATTAAGTGCTATAGCCACTTCACGTTGTGGCAATCCTTGGTCGATTAATGCTACGGCTTGTGCAACCTAAGCGAGTGTTAATTGCATTTTTTTAGATATTGGATTAAACGTACAAAATCACAAAAGTTCAGCAACCGAACGGTACACTTTTAACAATCGTAAGTTTAAAATTCAAGTAGTCACTCAAATAACCCGATTCAACAAAACTTTGAAACATATTAATGCTCCAACATAGTGGATTACCCTCTTGAACTCGTCGCAAGCATTTTTTGACTTTTTTTAACATGGGAAAATTCCTACGTATACCCGCCTCGCGGAGGCAAGGACGGGTTATGTCGGACTCGTACCGACTAAAACTCTATGGTGTTGCACCTTCGCCGCATATTGGCAGGGCCACGGGAACGCTTTCGCACCCTTCCGTGGCCTCACCAGCGCCGGCCGGTCCATGGCAGCCCCTTCTCGGGGGAGGAACTCTCCTCCCCATTCTCCTTCTTAGGCAAGGCACACCAGGAACACAAGGCACGCCCGCTCCACGGCCTCCAACTCCACCTGTGCATCGGACCCCCCCCCCCGAGTCCGATACGCGGAGGCCATGGGGCCAGGAAAATCGGGCGCTTAGTAGCACCCGCTTTTCCGACCCCTGCGGCGGATCTGGTCTCTGGCTCCGCCGCCAACTAAGTTTCGGCCGCGGAGGGTAGGGAGAGCGGCGCCTCACAATATCGACACTCCTCTCCCCCGCGCCCCACTACGACCACATCAACGGTGCGGCTTCGTCAGAGTCGCGGAGGATAGGGCGAGTGGCGCATCGCCATACCAACACTCCTCTTCCTCCGCGTCTCCACCTCGGCTGCAGCGTTAGGGGGAGAAGACACCTCTATCACCGCAGCCCACCGACACACATACGAAGTGAGCTCGCGAAGCCCACTCGGAGTGACCACCTCGGGCCGACCCTACACCACGGGCCAGCCAAGGGGTTCCTCTTTGTTCACCGCGGGTGACCAAGCCACGGCTACTAAGCTCCCCGCCACGACAAGGCGGGAACCCGTTCGGGGGGGGGGGGGGAAGCATTTTTTGACCTACCTTTTCAAGAAATATTCGTTATATACACTCACAACTTTGTTATCGCAAGATAAGGGCTTGGGCGAATTTCCGTGCCGGTGATTGTATATTACTAAACAATACCTAATTAATCAATCAACTGTTCAAATACGAGCACAGGATAGTGCAGACGATTGCAGAAGAGTATGTCGTCAACCTAGGGAGTGATATGTTTAATAGAATATTTTTTGAAGTGTGTACCTTTAAGAGATGGATCGAATTTGGGAGAGAGTGGGATATATCATTAGATCGGCGAACGCAATTGCTCTCCAACTAAGTGATGAAATAGAAAGGCTAGTTAATCTTTTTAACCCCTGACGAAAACAGAGGGGTGTTATATGTTTGTAGTGTGTATTTATGTACCTGTGTATCTGTGTGTGTATGTGGCATCATAGCTCCTGAAGATTGAATTATTGCTCACGTTGAAAATGTTGGCTGACACCCCACTGCCGTGGCCTCCTTCATTGTCTGCACATGAAAAGCGGCATTTTTCACAGTTGATCCTCAAATCGAAGTAGGAACCATAAAATTACAATTCAAACCATTGAACGTTTACCAATTATGTTATTATTGATGTTTCTCATTTAAGTCATATGTTTAAAAAAATTCGGAATGAGGATAAAAAAGTAAAAGGAAATACGAACAAATGAAGGTAGAATGGTAATCTCCCACGTGTTTTAGCAGTATAAAGTATCGCATAGGCTACTAAGAGGCACCTGCTCCCTCTTTCCCTAAAGGGGGTCGCTTCCGATTCGGCTGCCAAGGCCACACAGGCCAAAGTCCGTCCCAGGTGGTTTAGTAGGTAGGCACTTAGGTTTCATAGTGAGTCCCACATAACCACGCAGCCGGCTGCGTGGTATGCTTGGAGCATTCACCACCTCGATTCCCGCTTCCCGGAGGGTAGCCCTTTTCATTGCTTCTGGGCGAAAAAAATACTAAGAGGCATCAGTCTGTAATTCTCAGAGTCCCACTGTCGTTACTATGCCCGTTGGGGTATTCCACTAGTGTAGGCAAGGAAGGTCGTGTTGCTAAGAGGCAGTTCTGTGTTACATTGAGATGGGTAGTGATGCGGTTGGTTTGCATACTTTGGTGTTAATCATGTAATTGGATTCTGATAGTAAGCAGGGTTTGTTACCGTCAGCAGTGTTCTTTTATTTAAATAATTTTGAAAATAACAGTATAGTAATAGTTAACAGTGGTAGAGCCACGCGGCAGCTTTTGCTGTCGCTCGAACCGGGGTGGTACCACGACCTCACAGAATACCAGCGTGAAGTAGAAGTTTACCTCTGCGTTTCGCTTGGTGAGTGCAGGTGGCCGGAGGCCCTTTTTACTGGAAATGAGGCATTCCATCTTAGTCCTCACGGGTGACAACGCATCTACATTTTGATTTGTAATACTACAAATTGTGATAATGGTGGACTGTGTGCTTGTTTGTCACCCTTATCCTATAAAAAAAATTACATCAGAAATGGAATAGTTTCTTTCAATATAATAATAACTGATATAACGTACATTACAATATAATATTATTTTTCTAAGCGTGCTCTTTGTAATGATGAACTATGACTATACATGACTACTATACATCAATGACACCACATGTAAATTGCACCCGTGCGAAACCGGAGCGGATTGCTAGTTGTACAATATAATATTCCAACTACATATTATTATAATAACCATAAAAACACGGCCATGCATCTCGTAGTAGTAAACTTATCGTGTGACTTGATTAGATTATTTAGATACTCACGTAGAGTGTCACCGATAATTAAGTTAGGTAGGTGAGGTGACATGTTGGTAATATTGTGTTAGCTTGTAACAGCATTCCCGCAGGCGTATAAATGGTTTCAAAATTAATATCACGTAGGTACATAATTAGTGTAGTGTAGCCAGGTCAAGTGGGTCATATTTCGAGACGGAAGGCAAAAATATTCGAAAATATGGTTTTCATAGTCATATTGGCCGCTATAAGCTATGCTAAAGTCTTTTTTTACACATGGCGCAATGTGCTTTTTACTTATTATTTGGGACAAATCTACTGACCTTATCATTTTACGTCCTAATATCGGAAAAATTGCTCATTTGTGTGTGCGTTTTTTTTTCTTTTTCGGAAACTGAAGTTGTTGAACGATTTGTTATTTTGGACTTCACAAAAACCTCAAAAAATGGCAGACATTCAGTTATAACTCAAACGCTTAGATAAAATCCTTTCTTCGCTCGCATAATAGCACTTTATTTATTGAAAACAACAGTACAACCGAACTGTACTAATTACTTGTAAAAAAGAATGAAATAATAAAGGTTGGTCGAATTAGACGAGGATGATAACGCGGCGGGGCAGACGGCATCGGGCGGCGAGAGAAAATAACGAGACAAGAGCTTTAAAACTTTTATGTTGACGATTTAGTCAGAGGTTTGGTGAGAAAAATGAAGATGTAAAAACAAATATATTTTAATGTAGTAACAGCCACAGTAGCATCTCGTACAGATGTGTTAATTTTTGCTGTCAAAATTATCAATCCAAGTACAGACTAAGGAAGTTAGTGAAAAATGGGGACATTTTGCGAATCGCTCAAGGGTGAATTGGGACGTGTCGTCAGACAAATTAAAAACGGCACTGTCCGCGTTAAACGGGATACCTGAATACTATATTCAATTAAACTACTCATACCAATAACGAAGTAATAAACTAAATTAAAATATTTATGGCGTAACTATAAGGGTTCCTTGTTGTATAACTACGGAACCCTTATAGTTTCGCCATGTCCGTCCGTCCGTCCGTACGCAGTTTTACTCGGAGACCCTAGGTGCTAAAAAACTGTAATTGGTATAGTTATAGATATTAAGCACGCCTAAAAAGTTGTGAATTAAAATCTTGAAAAATATTTTTATTTTGGGTACCTCCCATAGTGATTTTTTTGTACCCGTTTATTCCATCGTGTTGGATGTCGGGTTGGAAAGGTACTTTCAAAAATATTGGGGGGTATGGAACATTAATTTTTTCGTTTGCGAAATATTTAGCTTTAAAGAGGTATTTTCATTATTCATTTCATACTCACTAAACCACTATTTTCAGAAACGTGAAGTGTTTGCACGATAGTGGTATGTATAATAAAGTCCAAGTCCAGAAAAACTCCAAGTATTGCTTTCTTCTTCAGGGGTTTTAATGCCTGGAGTGAAAAAGAATGTAACGAAAAGAGATAGATATGCCGTCATATATAGCGCCTCTTTCGACACCAACGGAACGAAATGGGGTGGTGGATTCTCATGACCCAGAGCCGTGTATGAAATAGCGGGACAGCTGGTTTATTATAATATGATAAAAAATTATATGTATTTTAAACCAAAAAAGCAAGAAAACTAGTTTTTATCGCGACTCGTGTGGACTTCGCTATTGAGTCAGTACTTAAACTTTCAGTACTAGAGTCTTGTTGTGTGGACTTATCATTAATTTTGGCATTGTCTGTAAACATCAAAAGTCTCATATTAAGGAACCTATTTACTTTCTATTACAGTATTATATTATTGCTGAATAGTGGTAGTCGCCGTTTCTGTACTTAAATCGAAAAACACAAAAGCCTCCTAAATATACAACACAATTAAACACTAGTAGTGCACTTGACAGTCGTAACAAAGCGAAAAATGTCTCGAAGTATTTTAATAATTTTTCCTTTGCGAAATGAAAGTCCGACGGAACAAAGATAAGAAAGGCATGTTTTGTTCATAGACTTTTTTTGGTTTATTTTAATTCTATACTATTATACTTATAGTAAATACAACAGGATACAACAGAAAGGTTCATTGTTAAAAATAGTAAATGTGAGAGCGGATTTTCAATTAGCTCTCTTGCTTACGCAATTCTTTTTTATGGGATAGGGTGACAAACGAGCACAGAGTCCACCTGATGGTAAGAGTGGTTGCTGTGGCCCATAGACATCTACATCTATCCTCGTTAGCGAATCAAAATGCAGATGCGTTGTCACCCGTGAGGACTAAGGTGGAATGCCTGTTTTCCAGTAAAAAGGGTCTCCGGTTCTCTACACTCACCATACGAAACACAGCAGTGTTAAACTGCAATTTTACGCTGGTATTCTCTGAGAGAGTGGTCCTTCCCCGGTCGAGCCAACCTATTTGTGCTACAACTATAATACTAATATAGCTGCAGCATGGCTCTACCACGTTGCAATTAATCATTATCAGTAATAAGACCGTTACACTATACATTCAGTATAGAGCAATTATAGTTCGACCATGTTCCCGCCACAATGTTGTACAATCTTGTTTTCAAGTTCTGGGGTACATATATCTGACGGGAAAATATGTCGTAATCTCCCAACGTCGATAACTTCGAGCGTAGTGCTCCCAACAACTACCGGCATAGGTGTGACATGGACATTACATATTAACTTTGTTTTGTCCATGTTCATTTTAAGACCTATCCGTTGGGAGACGCTATTGAGGTTATTCAGCATAGTACTTAGGTCTTCGAGCGATTCTGCCATAAGGACTATATCATCGGCAAATCAAAGCTGAGTGATATATTCTTTCCATAAATTCCGTAATATTATAATAAACTTTTTTATAAAAAGTTTGTTAAATAAAGTTTTCTGACTTTGTGAATGTCTAATTTTGTATATTTTCTGCGATTTTGTTAAAAAAGCAGCCATCGCCCCAAAAAGTGTCGAGTAATATCACTTATTTTTAAAACTTATATGTTTTTCATGTACATTATTTACATTTTCGTAAATGTATTGAGGGTCAAATTTAATATTAGGTCTATTAACTTTCCCTCTTAATACCTATGAATTTGATGTTCTGCAGTACTGGCCATTTCAAATAAAAATAGTTTTTGTTTGGCTAAGAATTCGAATTTCAAATTAATTTTAATTGTTTTAGCGACTCTTCTAAAACAAATATAAATTGAGTGTCAGTCGAATTTCCCCATAGCAGAATATCATACAAAACTACGCCATGAAAAAAGTTAAAATAAACTAGGCAAGTTTTTTCAACACTGATAAGATTTCTATTCATTTTACAGCGTGTACTGCTTGATAGTTTTGCTTGATATATCGGGGCCCAGTTGCGGCTTCGCGTCTAGTGTGCTTCCAAGAAAAATGTTGGTATCAACAAGATTTTATCTCATTCCCATTTAAAATTACATTAGTATTTAACTGTTTGACATTTTCCCTGAGAAAATCCCTGAGAAAGTTATTTTTTTACGATCAAGCACTAAGTATTATAGAAGTAATAAAGATTTTCAACTGAAAAAATGGAACTGCTTGAAAATTGAAATGATTCAAGTATATATATCACACACAGTACCCTGATGTTATGTGGATGCTGTGGTCAATAGACTTCTACATTTATCATTGATTAAGAATCAAAATGCAAATGAGTTGTCACCCATGACGACTAAGATGGAATGCTTAGTTTCCAGTAAAAACGGTCTCCGTTTCCTTACACTCACCATACGGAATACAGCAGCGTTAAAGCGATAGGGAAGAATGGTTTTCAAGTGGCAGTCATACCAGTAGACAAAGTGTATGACGGCTCTTCTCTAGATGGAGTGACCACACGGTAAGACATGCAAGAAGTCGATGGATGCAGGTGGCTCAGAATCGTGTTTTGTGGCATTCCTTGGGGGAGATGATGATGAAGTACGAATCGGGCTCGCGGTGTTCCGAACTAAAGAAATATGTATCGGGTATACAATATTTTTTCTTATCTACGGAACTCTGAAACCAGAAAATTATTTTTATTAAATTATAAATTCATGATTTCGTTTTTGAACGCCACATTACATAAATTCTCAAAATAATGAAATGCATCCTTTCCAAGCTAGACATTGTCCCTTAATTAGTGTTCGTTTGTTTAGGACACAGCTTGCAAACAACATTGTGAATCAAACTTTTTATTATTTGTTGTTTAAACACAGTATAAGGTACATAATATTATAGAAAATTTAATTTTGACTACTTTAGATTTTGAGTTAATTAAGTAAATCAAACCGTAACCAAAACGGTATAAAAACCCCTTTTTCGTTATTTTTAAGATGAAAAATAATAAAAGTATATTTCTTTGTACTCTATTGAATAACCTCTTGATAATGAATTGTCATATTATGTTAGGGTAAGAAAAATATTTATTCGGCGCCTTTTTCATATATATACCGTCTCACTATAATAATGCAGGTGTATTTATCAGTCCATTTGCTGAGTTACCCATATTCATCTTTAGAGTTTCTGTTTTGAGAATGACAATTTGTGATAACGTATTCGCATATTATTCCACCTTGATCAAGCCTTGAGCTGACATCTAGCCTAATTTGCTCATGTGGCATGTGTTTTATTGAATTAAGGACGAAAGCTTGGGCTCAGACCAACCAAGAAAGAAGCGCACAATAAAGAAGTTTACAACATTTTGAGGTCTTGCAATTATGATTTTTGTGGTTTGTGATTTATTTTACTTATTGTTAATAACATTCAAACCGGTGTGCAGATAGTAGGATTTTGAAATTAGAATGTTAAATATATATTTTATTTATTTCAGTAGCCTTAAAAATTATCCTTTGAGGGTATGTGTATATCTGAATATTCTTATTATTATATTCCTTTCGTTAACTTTAGTTCTTTTTGTTTGCCTTATGCTAGGTAGACCACATCCATAATTACCTTTAAGCAGTTCTACGACTTTTAGACCTGTTTACTAGACTTAATAATAATAATAATAATAATATAATCTTTATTTCAGACTATATGTCCATAGTTGTGTACTTATAAAATTATGTTAGTATTTAATCTCAGAAATTTTAAATACTTAAAAACTGACTAATCTACTTTGGGAGCTAGTACAAGCAAGTATTTTATGGAAACCCATCATCATAATCATCATTACAGCTCTTTACAAGTCCACTGCTAAACATAGGCCTCGCCCAAGGAATGCCACAAAGCGCAGTCCTGAGCCACCTACATCCATCGACTTCCTGCATGTCTTATCAGGTCGTCACTCCATCTAGTGAGGGGTCGCCCTACACTTCGTCCGCCGGTACGAGGCCGCCACTCAAGAACCCCTTTTCCCCATCGGTTGTAGGTTCTTCGAGCTTCGAGAAAGGAGGGGTAATAATTATATACCTATGTTAACTTAAAATATGAATACTTTATACACACAGAAAAATTTATACACATTGTCTTATATCTATTAGTTACAATTTATTGAATCTTTTAAGCTTATCTATAATAGATTTTGTAAATATAACAAAGTATTCAATTGTATTTTGCTTATCCAAAAGTTTCGTCAGACAGTATGGTGGTATACGTAAATTGCTACAGAGCAATCTAGCAATCTAGGGCAGTTCCTCAACAAATTAGTAATTGTTTGAGGAGTGGTATTGTCACAAGTGCATATGCCTCCGTATTAGGTAAAAAGTAATTAATACAAATTTAAAATGATTAATAGTCTTACTCTTGTAATCACGCCGGGCACTAGCTATCACCTCGTGGCCGTTAATTACGTGATTGCGCGGGAGAACATATGTATGTATCTTAAATTAGAGAAATTAAATTTACTTACCGAGAAGCTCGTACTCACAATCACTAATCGGCGTTCGTTCTAAATACTGTGGTGTGTAATCTTGTATGTGGTACTGTATGTATGATAGTGTATAGCCGAAAACACTAGCGATTATAAAATTTAAAACTATTTAAATTGATACTGCGGTAAGAGCACAACAAGGTGCAACAGCGGGCGGCGGGCGTGGATTAGCGAAGACTATATTGAACTAATAACCCTTTTCCTTTTGAAGGTGAAGTGGAGTGACAATTTTTACTCACACCACCGCCATCTGTGATAAATAAGAATAGATTAATTCGAGCGCATGTTCGGCGCGACTATACTCTCGGCCTATGAAAGGTTCCCTTTCAAAATATTTTAAGAGTAACTTATTGTTAATTACATAAATGACAAAATATATCTGAAATAGAGAGATATGATGCGAATTACGGACAGTGTGTAATGACTAATTAAAATTTGCAAACAAGATATAAATAGGATTTCGAAATTGCGAGATTGACAAACAATACTTAAACTTATATATTAATATCTATTTTTAATAATCACTATTGTGTAGGTAGTAGACACAAGCGTACCACAGGTCTTTTATAGATAGCTGTCGAGTCCACCATGAAGTTTCTGGGATTGGTGCTCGACAGCCGATGGGAATTCGGACCCCACTTGCGGCGGCTGGCGCCAAAGCTGATGGGTGCAGCGGGCGCGCTTTCAACGTTGCTTCCCAACTTGGGGGGCCCAAGCGCCGCCTGTAGGCGGTTGTACGTAGGAATCGTGCGGTCCATGGCCCTGTATGGGGCCCCTGTGTGGGCGATGGACATGACGGCCAGCACTCTCGCAGCATTCTGCGCAAACCGCAGAGGGCGATGGCCGTCAGGGTCGTCCGCGGGTATAGCATGATTTCCTACGAGGCGGCTTGCGTCCTGGCCGGATCCCCGCCCTGGGACTTAGAGGCGAAAGTACTCGCGTCATTATATCGATGGCGCGAGGAAGAGCGGACACGGGGCTCGAGGCCGGTGCAGCGGCAGATCGCGCTGCGCCGAGAGGAGCTCCGTCAGGTCTTGGTGGCGGAATGGCGGCAAAGGCTTCTGCGCCCTACCGCCGGCCTCGCTACCGTCGAGGCGATCCGGCCAGTACTCGACGACTGGCTCGGGAGAAGGCACGGCTCCCTGTACGTTTAGGGTGACGCAAGTGCTGTCGGGGCATGGCTGCTTCGGCAAGTACCTGTGCCGCATAGACAGGGAGCCGGACACTCGGTCCCACCACTGTGTCCATTGCAGGGAGGACACGGCGCAACACACGTTCGCCGAGTGTGTAGCTTGGGAGGAGCAGTGCCGTGTCCTCACAAATAAAGTAGGAGGTCGGTCGATCTGTCGCTGCCGGCCTTAGTGCGGAAGATGGTTGGTAGCGCAAAGTCGTGGGACGCGGTGGTGTCCTTCTGCGAGGACGTGATGTCGCAGAAGGAAACTGTGAAACGGGAAAGGGAGATCTAGACTCCCTTCCCCGGCCGCAGAAGGCGCACCGGGTGCAGGAGAAGAGCGGACAACGCCCTTTTCTGGCCCCCATGAATGGGTCCAGGGGCAAGGGACTTAGGGAAGCCCCCGCCACCCCTATGCGATGGACCCGGGGCGGAGGCGCGCGCGGGTTTCGGTGCGTGCCCCTGATGCGATACACGGGGTACTTGAACACCTCACTACCCCGTTTAGAAGACGAGGCTCGGACAGACCGGGCCAGCACTAGTGTGGGGCTGCGGAAGAATTTGAATTCCCGCGGCCCCGCGCGCACGTGCGAGGAGACTCCGGGGTGGTTTTAGCCGGTAAGAGTCCGGCACGCCCCTCCGCCTTACCCCAGGCGAAGGTAGTCCATGAGGATTTCCCCCCGTAAAAAAAAAGCGTTACTTAATCTTCCTCCAACGCGGATAAGTCCGTTGTGAAGGAACAAATTTAATTTCTGTACGTGTTTCTGGTATTTATTGCCCGATTTTAATTGCTTAAATTCTTCGCGGAAATGGGTTATTTGCACAGCGGTAAGAAGTTTACTTTCAGCAAACTCTAAATCGGAAACGGAAATAAAATTACTGCGCGGTAAATATTTGTCCATTTAGAATGTCGAGAAGCGATATGACACAATAATGGGATATCTTCGGTGGTTGTGGTGAGAGAAACCGATTTCAGTTCTGGAACGTCGTAAGAAGTTTCCAGATTAAAACATGATATGGGCCAATCAGTCTCTTCTCTTTGTGTCCAGCTAGGCCCGCCCATCCATAGTGGATGAACTAAGAGTTGCGAAGGTAATAAACCGCGGGATAAACAGTCGCTGGGGTTGTCACACCCAGGAATGTGATAAAAATGTTTCGCGGGTAAGAGATATTGAATTTTAGAAACCCTGTTAGCGACAAAAACCTGCAGGCGATGTGGAGATGTGTTAATCCAGTGTAGTGCTACGGTGGAGAATGCATAAATGCGGTTAATGTTACAACGCGATGAATAGCTATCTGACACAGCGCGTAGTAGCTTTGCAAGTAGAAAGGCGGCCATAAGTTCGAGTTGCGGCGTCTTAATAACCCGATTACTAGGCGAGACTTTGGATTTTGCGCACACTAAGGTAGTCGTTCGCTTGCCGTGGTTGTTCGCATGTAAATATACAACGGCTCCATATGCACGCTCACTTGCGTCACAAAAACCTAAAAGGGTGATATTGGTGTTCTCGAACACCTTCACATGCCGCGGTATTTTGAAATCTGCGATAAGCGGTAACTCTGACTGAAACTTAGTCCATGCACTAACAAGATAGTCGGGAGGGGTATCATCCCAATCTAACTTCATTAAGCAAACTTCCTTGATAAGGAGTTTGGCGTATGTAATAACCGGACCTACCAGCCCAAGTATATCCCACAAGCGAAACGAAAATTTACCGTAAGTCGGCAACCATTGCATGCCAAGAATTTTGAGAGACTCATCTTTTGTAAGGTCAATTGGTTTAGCTAACCGATGCGATTCGGGAACATTTTCTAGTAACTCATGGGAGTTACTGGACCACTTGACCAATTCGAAACCACCCGATGCGAACATTTTGATGAGCTGTTGTAATCCGTCTAGCGCAACAACTTTATTCGGAAAAGAGCAGGTTATATCGTCCACGTACAGTTGGGTAGTAGCGAGTTGCGCGGCGAAGGGAAAATTAGTTTCCTCGCGTTTAGCTGATTCACGAATGGTTCGGATGGCTATGAAGGGACTAGATCGTAAACCAAAGCATACGCGTTGGAAAGCGAAATATTTTAGCGGTTCTCTATTATCAAAGCGGTATATTATTTGCTGATAAGGTCGATCTTCCTCACGAACTAAAATCTGTAAATACATTTGACGTATATCAGCAGTTGCGGCGATTTCGAAAAGGCGAAAGTTTAATAAGATTTTAAATAAATTATACTGTAGCGGCGGTCCGACGTAGAAAATATCATTTAACGATACTCCAGAGTCGGTGTGAGTGCTTGCGTCAAGGACGATGCCCAGTTTGGAAGTGAGCTTATCATCGCGGATCACCCCATGGTGCGGTATAACGTAACCCTTCCTATAATTTTGCGGTTCCAGAATTTGTTTAAGATAACCCTTAGATAGGTACTCACGGATGACTTCATCATATTGCGATTTAAACGGAAACGTTTACGAGCCGTTTGTAACGAATCTCCTAAGAGGATAGTTTCGTCCCTGAAAGGTAAACCTACAACAAAGCGCCCGGTCTCCTCACGTTGTGTAGTGACAGAATAAAACTCCTCGCAATATCTGTCTTGTTCGGAGGGAATCGGGGCATCGCCGAGGTCCTCTATTTCAAAAAACTTGCTTAACTGGTCATGAATTGAATGCGGGGAGGAAACGCTGGACAGATAAGAGTGAGATACGTCAACGGAGTCGTTGACTTCAACCTGCGCGTCTCCCATGACTACGTAGCCTAATGTCGTATAAACGCAGAGGGTTGTTGCGGTGGTCCAGTTACTTTAACGGGCAGCAACAGTTCAATAAATAATTTTGCCCCGGGAAGTATCTCGACTTCTGACGGCTTAGAGAATTCTTCATCAGCCAGCGGTAGGCATTTAAGATAATCTAGCGACGTGGTATAAATGGGCGCGGTAGGTAAATTACCCGTAATTTGATTTAAAACCAAACCTTCAATAGTGTATGTATTGGAGGGATTTATTCGGCTAAATAAGTTGATGTTCACCCTTCCTTTTGCAAGACTCGCCTAATCCTTTTATGATAGTTTTGCAGTTTAACTGTTTAATATTCAGCCCTAATTTGTGGCAACATGCGGTCGTGATAAAATTATTTTGCGAACCTGGATCAATGATGCACCTACAATTAACCATGTTATTATGGCGGTCTAGCACATTAACTTGCGCAGTACCTAATAATGTGTTAATATTTTGTGGCTTTGAAATAAGACATAGTTTGTTGTCTGCGCTGTCAGCCGACAGAAAGGCTACACCACCGGATGTATCCTTAAGCTCTGGCTGTCAAATTGGAGCGGGAGAGCGCGGGCGCGTTGCAACCGTGTCGGGATTTGTAACAATTTGAGAATCCTTATCTCGATTATTGATATAATTTAATTTTTGCAAATGAATTAACGAATGATGGCGTGACCCACATATACGACAAACATTAGTGATTTTGCAAGCATTCCAAATGTGTTTAGAACTGAGACAATTTGTGCATAAACGATTATCTTTCACAAATTTATGGCGTTGCTCGGGTGACAAATTCATGAATTCGTGACAATTATAAATATTGTCGTGCGATTTACTACAAAGTCGTAATTTACGTCGATGTGACGTCATTAGAATTCGATGTAATATAAGAATGCGAGATCTTTGGAATGGCAGGCAACTTGGGTTTATCACTTTCTTTCGTTGACACTTTGTATGCGGGTGCGTTTACGCTTTGCACTATTTTGACTTGACCTTTTACAAAATTAATAAAACTGTCATAAGTAGGTATGTCCACGTCTCGGACAGACATTTCAAATGCCTTCGAAGTGTCGCGATCTAAGCGCTTGAGCGAAAAATGAATAAACACGTAATCACAAAGATTTGGTATATTTAATTCTTTAAGAGCAGCGATAGATGCGGCATATTTATCAATGAATGCTTCCAATTTAGTTGAAGTTGCGGGATTAGGTAAAGCTTTCATCTCTAATATTGAGTCGAGAAAGGTGATCGCGAGGTAACGCTTGTCCTGATTCTTTTTTTTAAAGAATCCCATATAGAATCGTAATTATCAGCGGTGGGGTTAATACCCGAAAAAACATGTTGCGCTTAGCCTTTAAGTTTGCTAACTAGATAATAGATTTTTTCCGAATTCGTTAACTCAGTATTAGAATTAATCGTCGAATTAAATGTTTCATAAAAGAGGCTCCACTTGGAAGGGTCTCCGTGGAACTCTGGAATTTCTAAGGGAGGCAACTTAGGTAACGCGATCTTAGGCTTGGAAGCATTCATTGTTTGCGGCTTGCATATTTTGTTCTTAATACGTCTAGCATGGCAGTACAGGTCTTCAAAGCGTTGAAATCAGGAGTAAATTCCAGTTCTTCAGTTCCATATTTATAGAATTAATGTCATGAATGCACTTGTGATATTCACTCCTGATATCATCGATGGTTTCGCACTGTGATATAAACATATCCTGAATAGCGGCATCGTTTATTGTTTTTGAAAGATCGAAAATACGTTGCATGCGAGTAAAATAACCATCACGGCATGTTTCCTTAATAATTAATTCCTTAGTCCGAGTTTTGCGAGTGGCTGCCATATTTTCGAACTAATGAAAACGGAGTGCAAATTAATGATGTAAAATTACAAAACATACAAAGTATTTATACCAGTATCCGTACAAATAACGGTTCAAATAATAATTAATGCAATATTTTAACAAGTCACATACACTATAAAATGATCAACGTCATCCAGAACACATAAATAATAATTGCGGGAAATAAAAATGGCGGGCAGTAAGCGAAGAAATTAACCGACGCTATGTGAGAAAATTTAAATTTCGATAAGAAATCGAAATCCTCACAGGAGGCACCAGAAAAATAATCACGCCGGGCACTAGCTATCACCTCGTGGCCGTTATTTACGTGATTGCGCGGGAGAATATATGTATGTATCTTAAATTAGAGGAATTAAATTTACTTACCGAGAAGCTCGTACTCACAATCACTAATCAGCGTTCGTTCTAAATATTGTGGTGTGTAATGTTGTATGTGTTACTGTATGTATGATAGTGTATAGCCGAAAACACTAGCGATTATAAAATTTAAAACTATTTAAATTGATACTGCGGTAAGAGCACAACAAGGTGCAACAGCGGGCGGCGTGCGCGGATTAGCGAAGACTATATTGAACTAATGACCCTTTTCCTTTTGAAGGTGAAGTGGAGTGACAATTTTTACTCACACCACCGCCATCTATGATAAATACGAATAGATTAATTCGAGCGCATGTTCGGCGCGACTACTTGTTTTGCAATAATATGTAAAAACATCAAATTAAATAAATTTTCATGTACTAAATAACCTTAAATTATTTTACATAAAAATTGTACCTTTGTTACCTTACACAAGAAGCATTTATGAATTATTAATCATAAATCACAATCAAACGAAACCATATAAAAGTAGGAATATTTTCATAGAGGTTTAAAATTGTCTAAAATATAATTTCCGTTATTGCGTTCCTGTGCAATAATCTCTCGGCAATAATGATTCATTCGTGTCTGAGCAGCTGTCCAATTGCCTCTCTCTATAACTTCTTCAATTGGTCTGTTTTCCAGTCAGGCTAGGGATGCTACTGCAGATCGGTAAGAAACAGGAGTAGCATCCTTTATCACAGAGCGCGTATGTCCACCTATCATTGTTCTGAACGCAGGTTTTGGAGTACCTCAGAAAGAAATGAACAAATGTCTATCTATTTTGTCAGTCTGTCTTTCCTTAGTTGCCTGAATTGGGAGTCTTATTCATTTCACTAGACATAAGTTAATGTCCTCATTAGGAAGAAGCTTCCAACCAGACTGCCGCATGGAACCGTTATCAGTCTTAGCTCCGAATACTGGCTATAAGTAGATCTCTCGCCCATTGTCAGTAAAATACGGTTTTTTAATCCTGAATAACGTCAAGTCGTGTAGTCTACGACCAGATGTCAAAAGCAAGATAAATGCAGTTCTTCTTAGAATTTCAAATAGTGAGTTGTCTTTTGGATTTTGCTTCAACTAGTTTACGAGTACTACTTGCATCCCACACCGACGATTTAAAATTAGGTGGTTTAGAATTATGGATAGCTTTAAGTATCTGTTTTACGAGAAAATTTGAGGATATGTCTTTCTTTATTCCACAGAATGTTATTACAACTGATTTTTTTACCAAAATCGTACTGTATGTCAGACCCTCTTTTAAAAAAGTGTCAGCTGGGAATTGTGTCACCTCTTCTGCTCTGGGAGACTTCGGATTGATTTCTTTAGTTCTGCAGCAAGCCATCAATCGCTTAAGTGCTGGTTTATAGGTATTCAGAGTAGATTGACGCCAGCTTAACCTAAGAAGATCTTTTTCTGCCTGGGACCATGATGCTAATTTGTCTCTCCATCCCCAACTTTCCAAACCTTCAGGTTTAGCCGGTCTACTAACGGAGGTGAAATTATTATTTGAGGTCCACTAACACTTCGTGTAACGAGGTCACAATCATTGGCTTGTCGAGTGCTCGTGCCTGAAGATCCAGTCTCCAAAACGGTTTTTCCTAATCTGGTGCTACCAACAGGAAGGTACTTCTCGACTTATTGAAATGTGAGAGTACTCGTGGAATCATAATTGGTGGAGGAAATATTCATCCCAGTTGACAGTTCCACTCTCTTGAAAAGTTGTCTATGAACATTGTGGAAGTCTCGTGGATCTATTGTTATATAGTTTGGTATTATAGCGGATCTTTCTGATCCAAAGAGGTCTATATCTGGTTTGCCCCACCCGTTGGAAAACCTCTGATGTTCCCCGAGGTTTTAAATACCATTTTGGTACAGGACGTCTCCGCACCAGTCTGACTACTATCAGATTATATCTGCCGGGGAGATAATGGGCTGAAATTTTTATGTCCCACTTGTTTATGAGCTTCAGAAGTTGAAAGGTTGGAGATAGGAGTCCTATGGAATGCATTCCTCCTTCTTTGCGAATGTATGCTTTTGTACGAGCACATGAGTCTCTGAGCCTCTTTGCGTTCAGCCTCATTACAGACAGTACGGGAAACATCTTTTTTTTGTTGTATTTCTAAGACCTCTGGGTAAAGTGCCCATGAATCTGACATGGTATTTTTGTCAAGAACAGTGCCCCATCCGATGTGGAAGACGTCTGTAGTCAGGAAGTGCGATAAACTTTTTGTGTCAATTGGCGGTGTCAACAATAGGGCTCCTGCCACCATTGTAAGTACAGGGTTGCCCCCGAGGAACTAGTCTTTTTGTTGTTACCTGATTGACCCCGGGAATCTTTTTTGAAACATTTGTAAACGGCAACAGTGAAGTTGACCGCGAAGTAATACATGACATGCAAAATTTAGTTGGCCCAGAAGGTATTGTAATTGAACGAAGATGGCAGGATTTCGTTGTTAATATTATTGTTATTGCAGTCAAGGTAGGTGTTTACTTTTTGGCAGGAAAACTCATTACATTTTCGTCTGTATTCCATTTTATGCCTAGAAACTCGAGTGATCTCATTGGGGTCAATATTGATTTTTTGAAATTCACTTGCCAACCCAGGAATTCCAAAAGTTTCACCACTTCCGTGATATGTGATACTAACTTTGAGCAATCCTGGTGAACTATAAGGTAATCATCCAGGTATACTAGGATCCGCATTCCTTTCTTTCGTAGAGTTTCCGCGACCCAGCAAGTTAAAGCCTAGGGGCTGATGGTAGACCAAATGGAAGTGAGGTCATTTGAAGCAATTCTTGTTTGTAAAAAAGTCGCGGGAAAGGTCTGTGTGACATTGCTATGGAAATATGCCTGTGAAATGTTGACCTTTACCATCCAAACTCCAGGTTGAAGGAAATCTGGTACTTTGATATGGCTATAAAATGAAAATGCTTTGTTCTTACAAACTTGTTCAACTCCCGAAGGTAGAAAATCGGTTTCAGGCCAACATAGCTCTTTTTTACAAGATAAACGCGGGAGAAGAAACCGGGAGTCAAAGAAGTTTGAGGCCTTTTTAAAACTACAATACATTTCAGTATGTTTATCTGTACAGTCATCTGGGATGAAGCTTTTGTTACATAGCTCTGAGCTACTGTTGGTGAGGGGTACCTCCGTGCACGTCTCTGAATAAAATGAATCCGATATTCGAGACCCTGATATTGCTTTTAGGATAAAGGGAGTAGCTCCGAGCATTCCCAGCCATTTCCCATTCCAGTTCCGAGTCATTGTTTATCTCTACCATGCGGGCGAAAGGACGACTTTTTACCCTCGCCTTTGCCTTTTGCTTTGCCTCTGGAAGAGCCGTTTTGGTAATGAGAATTAGAATTTTAATAGCCAGTGTTCCTCTGGGGAAATTTTAACTTTGTTTTCTTAGAAGCCGTACTAGTAGAAGGGTAAGGATAAGGATGCGATCCTTTTCACTTTAAAGCCAAACCCTGACTATTCATATTTTATTTAAAAGTAAGTGACTTGATCTGATCTGAAGCCACCAAAATTTTGAATAACATTATTTAATTTTGGTTGATCGAACAAAACATTTTCAGATGGAGGAATATTTCTCAAGGCTAACTGAATACATTTGTTGGGCACTTCTTTAATTAACTTTTCCTATCTAGTTTCAATGCATTTTTATCTCTTTTACCACATAAAACTTGTAAGATATCTTCAGAATTTTTATTAAAGGCTATGCATTTCCCAATAGCAGAGCTTATTTTTTGCGCAAGTGCTGGTGCATTTAATTCCTCTAGGAATTTCGCAGCCCAATCCACTACTGACTGTAAGCCTGCTCGGAGTAATTCATTGCTTTTCCCCAACAAGTTGCGGAGAATCAGCGTTACCACTCATTTCAAATAAAACTTTGTAGTACTTTTGTAGCGCAACGGCAGAGAGTAACACACGCAATGACACAAACAGTCACCGAACACTAATATAACCAAGGAGATTTTATAACCTCCTTGAATACAACAGGGCAATCCCCTCCTTGCGGTGACTATCTATGGATTCATCTACAATAGACGGTAGTAAGTATCAATATAAAGGCGAGTGCATACTGCTTCTTTATAAGTGATGCTGTGTTTTCTGATATATTTAAACATAATTACAGAAATCGAGTGATATTTTACGACGGCAGGAATCCAATAAAGCTAATATCGCACGTAGTCACGTAGCGCCAATGAAAACATTGAAACATAATGTTAATTGTAATCAAATGTATAAAAGAGTCATTTTAGAATATTTAAAAGTAATATTAACCTGCAATATCGTACTTTCATAAACCAAATGTTTGCTGTGAGTTTTCTACGTTAGTGAACCTATTACCTCTTTTCGTGTAAGAGTACTTGTAGTCACAGTTGACTAAAGGCACTGCCAGGAAAAAGTTAAATATTCCAAGCCAAATAAAAGAGATCTGTAAATTACTATTTATGTACTCAAAACATTATTGTTGCTTGTGTTGCGCCTTCGTTTTATCACTTGTTTACCACCGAGCGCAGGTAGTGCTCTACCCATGGAGTTTATGGCATGTACGTGACAGAGATGTGTTACGAAAGCTGAACTAAAATGTATTTTCTTAATATACCTACTGACAATAATACAAGCGAGCTTAGTTTGAATAATATAAACACTACTTAAAATTAAAAAGAAACGACAATAAAGTCATAATTAATAATGAGAACGAAACTTGCACTAATTTTACAAATGATACAATGTATTAAAACAAGTGATTATTTTTAACAAATTACAGAGGAGCATCAATAGTTTCTATCAGTTATAAATATTTACAAAATATATGTAGAAAATACGTAGAGGGTGATATTCTTTACAATATGAGACTACTTTTTATGGGCTGATTACTCCTAACTTAAAATAATCAGGAGTTTACAAGTTTCCCTTGAGGACGCTGCTAGCGAGGGCTTGCTAGATGATGGAAGCGCGGAACGATAAACTTGAACGATCCATCGATCAAACTCGTTTCATGAGGAGTAGCGGACAAAATAAAACAAAATCGTTTATTCGCTTCTATCTACTATGTATTCACTTAAAACTTTATTATTATTTGAGGCAATTTGAGGCTATTTTCATCATGATTTATAAAAAATCTTGAAGAAGGTTTACGTGTACAACATTAGCAAAATGTTATTTTAATAATTATTGTCGGTTAAAAAACAACGCTAGATCAATTAAACTAAAATATACTATCTTCCTACTTCTACCCCGCACTTTGCTTCCCGAACTGTGCCCCTTCTCTTATCGATATAAATTTTACTAATGCTTTTTCCTATCTCTACATTTTATATTAAGCCCTTTAAAGTTAAGCCAAGCTACTCCAGCGTAGCCTTGGCAGCAGCAGCAGCTATTAAAACACGCTGTAAAGATTAAATTACTTACAAAATATATTATCATTACGCAAGTACATAATTTATTCATAAATTATATTTTTTAAGGGTTTCCTTTGTTTTTAAATATAAAGTCTAAAATAAAAGAGTAAACAACAAAACAACATTGCCTGGGTGAAAGCTTATTGTTTGTAAAGTCTTTATAATACCAGCAATCCCTATTGTAGTACTTATAATATTTTGACACATTTCCTTATATTGTAATACGAGTATTTCATGTCTAACAATGAAACACATAATATTCCTGTTACTCTTTAGGACGGTGATGGTTCAGCAATATAATTTTTCTAACCTTTTTTATACCATTACAAATTATTATGTATTAAGAATTTAATGTACTAGTAGTAGCATTAAGTTAATGATTTTTTATGTTTACACAAACACTACACATTTAAATAAAACTTGTTTTTAAGGATTTTATTGCGTATACTTACTTATTTTGATATTTCCCACGTTTTGAGCACTTTATAGCACCCATGGTTACTGGACAGAGGGGGTGGGAGGGGGGGGGGGGATTGAGATGTTCGACGTCCTAATGTATAGTTAACCACGGCTCAACTCAGACTATAAAATTATTAGTTCGATATACGTAAAATAAACTTTCTTGTCTACAACTATCTTGAAGTCTTGCGGTTGTATACTTGGGTTATTTTATTATTTATAGGATCCCAAGCAGATGGTACCACTCATAGAATTAGTATACACTATATACTTGCGTTAGATTGGCAATGTAAAAGAGAAAGGGCATAGCAAATGCTTACGTTAGAATGAGATAGAATGGCTAAACCATACACCATTGAGCCATTATGTACTACGTATCTGAGGTGATGAAAAAAAGCTAGTAATTGGGGAATAATAAACGTTTTCTTTCTCTCCTGTAATTTTTTGAAAAATTGAGGTTCGCCCGTTTGCGGCCTCAACGATGAATTATAGGTTTCCAGTCGATATCCCGCGAAGTATTGGCATTGGAAAAATATAGCTAGAAAAAAAAACTTATTGTTGTTTTCTTTATTATGATGACAATGAAATTAAACGATTTGCTCGAACTTTGTTTGTGTTTTTATTATAATTTATAATTCAAGAAAATTTTAGTTAATTTAGCGCGAAATCTAGCGCTTTTTTAAAGCTATGTTTTCATGAAATCTAGCGTTTTTTTGTCATCCTAGCGCCGAATGAGTTTTTTGATCTGGCAGCACTGCATATTACTTCAATGTCATACACGTACACGCTATCAGGCTGACGGAAATCGTTAACGAAAAAAATCCCGCTTATTTTCGCGATATCTTTGATTTTGAAGTATTAATAAGTATTTAAAACGTGTGATTAAATATGGTGACGTGTGTCGTACCTGAATGCAGTTCATCGAGAATAGAAAATCCACAAAATTATACATTTCACATGTAAGTACAATTAAAATGTTTAGCACTCTAAATTCAATATCTCAGAACTAGAACAAATGTTTTATAGACAAATGGACTAGGGAAAATATCGCATTTTATTACGATAATACCCTAAATGCGTAGAAATTATATACAAATACGTGAATTCCCACTATTTGTGATCAAATTTTTGTAGGGATTGACACTATCAATATCATCTTATCGATCTTGATGTGCTTCCTGTTCCTTTAAGCTACTCTCTGCGCTACAGTGTTCGGCACGGCTCTGAGCCTTACTGCTCGCCTCTGATTCACGGCATTCTTGCAGATTACTTGCCTTCTTCTCGACTCACCGCAGACTACAAGGCAATCCCTGGCACTTGCTCCGGCTCATCGTTCTCACCGGCATCACTTGCAAGTGCGTGGTACGGCATGCATTACACACCGGCATATAGTTTGTCGTGAAGCGACAATTAAAAGAGAAGGAAAACCTAACCTACGATCAGCAAAACAACCAAATAGACCAAGACAATAATATATTTAAGTTTTCAAAAGAGTATTTACAATTTTATATATCAAAAATGGAGTATGAATGTGAGGATGGATGATGTGATTTACAAATTATTTTAAAAAAAAAAAGGTAATAAAAAAAAGATTTATGTCGTAGCTGAGTCCGAAGATCCCAAGCGTGCTCTCAGCGCCTGGAACGAGCACGCACGGCGTAGGTGGGTAGGCGTGGGCGTCTCTAGGGGACGACCTCAGGTGAATGCGGCGATTGCAGGATCGGCGACTTCAGCCCAGACAGGAGCTTGCAGGATCCTCAGCGACTTCAGACAGCGCAGTGGCCTGCAGGATCCGGTGACTGCAGGCGGGACAGAGGTTTGTAGGTTCCGGTGATTTCGGGCGGAACAGAGGTCTGTAGGTTCCGGCGACTCCAGGTAGAGTAGAGACTTGTGGGATCTCGGCGACTTCAGGCAGAGCAACGTTTTGTAGGATCCGGCGACTTCAGGCAGAGCAACGGATCGTAGAGTCCAGTGGCTTCAGGCAGGATAGAGGCTTGCAGGATCCCGGGGCTGAGCGGCCCCGGGATAAGGCCTTTAGAAGATGCTTCCGATACGAGAACTGAAGCAAGACTGAATTTCTTCACCGATTGTTCGGCTTTTATATCTTTCTAGAGAGAACGGAAAAATTATTTAAATTAAACGCAAATTTTTTGTAAATGGTCAAGAGGAAAAAGTATTTATGTGGAATTATCGAAATAGAAACTACAGACCGGTAACAAATTTGAATATAATTTCCATGGAGACCAAATAAACATCAGTAATAGAACATGTCAAATTTTAGTTTTAGGCTTGTTATAAGAAAATGGAAAGATTTAAGTGGAAAAGGAGATATTATTGAAATAGGAAAAAAAAATAGCGCAACTACCCACACAAAGCCCGAAATTGTAGAGTTACGGAAAACTAACTAAAAGATCGAAAAAAGGTAGACTTCATTGACACCAATTTTAAAGTACTGATAATGTGGAAATACGAAGTAGAAATGATTTGTGATTGTGTTCTTATGGTTTGAAATCGTTACAGGATCCTATGGAAATAAAGGTGATGTAAAATATCCCGATTTGAAGTGAATGCAGAGAATTGAAACAGAATGGAAAAATGGATTTAAATTAATGTAAAATGATAAGTAAGTAGCATAACACTACATTTTCCCCCCGACCCTGGAAAATTTTTGACTCAGCAAAAATTTTGATATATACATTCTAAAATAAACCATAAAAACACAGCTTTGCAGAAACAGACATCACCAGTCAAAATCAGATATACTATCTCTTACATTCATCATCTGCATTCAGGTAAGGGTGGAGTTCACATTCAATGACTACCACTCTAAAAGTGTGTTTACAAAACGACATTAAGGCTTATTTAAGGAGTAGTCAACCGCTCCTGTGTGGGGAAAAAAAAAATTAGTCGAAGAAACACCACTCTTAGAAGTGTGTTTTCAAAAGGACATTCAGGCTTATTTAAGGAGTTGTTAACCGCTCCTAAGTGAAGATAAAAATTAAGGGAGTAGTCAGCTGCTCCCAAGTGAAGATAAAGGTGAAGAAAATTAAGGGAGTAGTGAGCCGCTCCCAAGTGAAGGTAAAGCAAATTAAGGGAGTAGTCAGTTGCTCCCAAGTGAAGGTTTATACATATATACAAATTAACAGTTATATTTATACATATATACAAATTAACAGTTAATAAATGTATAGAAATAATAAGGTGAAAGTGGTGATATTTATACATATATACAAATGAACAGTTAATAAATGTTTAGAAAAGTTATGGTTTGTTTCGCTTCAGCTTTCAAAAACAATTTTATATAAAGTGCAAAGTGTAAAGTTAAGTTTAAGAAATAAAAATATTATTAAAAATCGTACCTCTAAGTTATCTAGAATAAAAAATATTAGAGTGATGAATGTAACTTAGAGTGATGAATGTAAATGAAGTGTTATATGTAGGTCTAAATATAATCCAGATAAGTTGAAAAACTAGAAGAAGTTTTGTTTTAGAATTTTGAAGATATGAAAAGGATGTATAAATGAATGATGAATACTGAGTTAAGAACGAAAGGGAAAGCAATTAAGTCAAAAGGGAATAGACAAGGCGCAGTAAAGGTGAAGAATTAAAAATTAAATTAAGCAAGCTTTAGTCGAAGAGACCGAAGCCCATAACTTCATCGTCAGACTCAGATTCTTCCTTCTTGGACTCTCTCTTCCTTCTTCTCAGCTGCCGGCGCTGCAGCAGCGGCGACCGCGGCCCGGGCGCTGCTCCACCGACGGGCATGGTCGACAACTTCTCACGACCCTGCGCGATCAGTTCTTCATTCTTGCCATTGAGTTTCGAGATGACCTTCTTCAGTTTCTCGGAGTTTGCCTCAACACCGACAGAGTTGAGGATCTTCACAGACAGAGTCGACGCCTGGCCTGCAGGATCCCAGCGCCTGGCTTGCAGGATGCGCCGACGACTTCAGACAGCGCAGTGGCCTGCAGGATCCGGTGACTGCAGGCGGGACAGAGGTTTGTAGGTTCCGGTGATTTCGGGCGGAACAGAGGTCTGTAGGTTCCGGCGACTCCAGGTAGAGTAGAGACTTGTGGGATCTCGGCGACTTCAGGCAGAGCAACGTTTTGTAGGATCCGGCGACTTCAGGCAGAGCAACGGATCGTAGAGTCCAGTGGCTTCAGGCAGGATAGAGGCTTGCAGGATCCCGGGGCTGAGCGGCCCCGGGATAAGGCCTTTAGAAGATGCTTCCGATACGAGAACTGAAGCAAGACTGAATTTCTTCACCGATTGTTCGGCTTTTATATCTTTCTAGAGAGAACGGAAAAATTATTTAAATTAAACGCAAATTTTTTGTAAATGGTCAAGAGGAAAAAGTATTTATGTGGAATTATCGAAATAGAAACTACAGACCGGTAACAAATTTGAATATAATTTCCATGGAGACCAAATAAACATCAGTAATAGAACATGTCAAATTTTAGTTTTAGGCTTGTTATAAGAAAATGGAAAGATTTAAGTGGAAAAGGAGATATTATTAAAATAGGAAAAAAGGTAACGCAACTACCCACACAAAGCCCGAAATTGTAGAGTTACGGAAAACTAACTAAAAGATCGAAAAAAGGTAGACTTCATTGACACCAATTTTAAAGTACTGATAATGTGGAAATACGAAGTAGAAATGATTTGTGATTGTGTTCTTATGGTTTGAAATCGTTACAGGATCCTATGGAAATAAAGGTGATGTAAAATATCCCGATTTGAAGTGAATGCAGAGAATTGAAACAGAATGGAAAAATGGATTTAAATTAATGTAAAATGATAAGTAAGTAGCATAACACTACAAGTTTGCACCGGCGTCACTTGCCCTTATGCACACAGCATGCATACCCTTAGAGTATTCAACTACATAACAGGAGACACCATGCGCATAAAGTTCCAAACAAAAAAGTCTGTCACTTCTAGCGGGAGGCGAGGTAACGCACACTAAGCAAATCGTAAACATTGGGCCACGTCGTTACGCACGCACACAGCATAATATGAGCACACGATTAAGCAAAACGCACACAACCTTGAAAATCTCTTATAAATGTCTCATCGTTACAGTGCATAAGCCATAAACAACTAGTGCGAGGGCCTTGTCGATATGGATATGTCGATGAAATTTTATGCCACTTACATTAGCAAATTAAATAAAATAAAAATGAACAAATGTTTAATGAGTAATATTACATTCAAAGTAAATTAAAAAAAATACATAAGGTACGATATAATAATACAAAATTACCAAAATTAAAACAAATTGAAAAAGTATTACATTATATTTTAACTGGTTTTCAAAGTGAATAAGTTTGGTATATGTGACGAATACACTTTTTGGGACGCTCTTTTTTTGCGAGGTAGCTAATTCTGGCGCTTGCATATTTTTCCATCGCCAAGTTTGCCAGTTCAATGTTATGTGTAACGTAATCATTATCGCAATAATGTTCCTGTATGTTTAAAAATATATAATATGCCTAGTCTATGAAATGTTTTTACTATTTTTAATGTCATGATCAACCGGAAAGGTTATCTGTATAGGGGTTTTAAACGGTCTAATTTTACAGATTTTACCCAACCTATAGAGTTAAACCGTTTTAAGGCTTAGGGTTGAACTACATCTGGCAGTACGGAATCGCACTTTCCAGTGCTTCTATCCTTTTTGTTCACTCAGAAACGTTATTTACTAGAGCGAGAAAGAGAGCGGGAGTGTATAGTTCTACCCTCAAAAAGCCGATTGTAAACCGGTTTCAAAAGTTTATATATCATTCTTGACAATCCATATTAATATAATATTATAAATGTGAAAGTGTGATTTTTTGTTTATTTGTTTTTATCCTTCCTTTACGCAGCAACGGAATGGAGCAATTAAAAAAAAACCGGCCAAGTGCGAGTCGGACTCGCGCTCCGAGGGTTCCGCACAAATCCGTAGTTTAAAATTATTAAAAATATTTTTATTATATGATGTAACTAAAAATTTATGCTTTTCGCCATTTTTCCTTTATATGTGCTACAATACGTTACTTCGTACGTTATACGTCATACGTTAGTTCACGGGAAGTACCCTGTAGGTTTTGATTCCCTGATTTCCTTGCGAATGTCGAAAATTTGCGGCATAAACGGCTGTATCTTTTGATTGCGTTGGCTTACAAGTTTGATTTTTTCACAGCTCCAAGGGACAGTAGACTTGAGTATTTCATATGAATTTCAGCTTGATACCTCCACGCGTTCCTCAGAAAAAGGGACTTGACAGACAGACAGACAGACAGACGGACAACAAAGTGATCCTATAAGGGTTCCGTTTTTTCCTTTTGAGGTACGGAACCCTAAAAATTAAACATTTGCTATCTCTTGGTCGAAGTTTACGCTTAACTAAACATACTTTTTTTCGTCATTTTACTTAGGATTGAAAAATAATTAATGTCTTCGTAAAAAGCGGTAATATTTTGTGTTCTACAGTACAAAAGTGTAGTACTCTGTATATATTTCATAATAATAGATTATAAATATGACACTGAAATTATTTGTTTGTCCTTATTTATTTATTTAAGCGCTAATAATTCGTGTCTCATCTGAAAACAACAATTTGGTTGACATCATCTAAGACGATAAACTTGTAAATAACATTTTAAAATGAATAAATATCGTTCACTAAACCTTCCATTTCGATTTGTTACATGTTTTAAATTTTATCCTTCATAATGTAAAATAAACCTGTAGCAAAATAATAAAGTTACGAATAGATTACGAAAACCGATTGGTCAAAATGCTCGGAACAAATAGTGCTTGTCCGTTTAGGTACCCAGGTTATATGATTGCCACATGCTTTCATCCAAACTTGACGCCTGTAAGGATCTTTTGGAAAACTGTAAAACCAAAGATCTTTTTTAAACATTGTACAAAAAAGAATTTTAAATAACACCTTGGTATTATATAACAAAGTATTACTTATAGTCAAATAAAAACATCAACACTAAAGATTACAGTGAACATCACTATTATAGTCTTGATGATACCATTTTATATACTCGAAATTCCACTTCTTTTCGTTTCATAACGTAATATAATGAAATGAAAATATCTATTTAAAATGTTTTAAATGTATAATGTATACAATAAAACAATTTAAATTGATGTTTTCATTTCGTTAAAAACAATTAAAGATTATTAATGTTGTTTGAAATAATATAGTTTTGCAAATAGATCACAATAATATTAATGAATTTAAGACTATTCAATTACACGATTTTGTCTTGTGTAATTAGAACAAAGAGAAACGATATTTGTCTACAATTAAGCAAAATTTAATTATGTCCTAGTAGTGCAAAAGTCCTTACTATAGTATTAATACAACACTACCTGCTCAGCTATATTAATCAGAATTTTCGTGATTTCATGCTTATATTAATTATTGAAATCAAAATAAATACTTAAAGATGAAAGGTAACGCCGTCTTTTTGTAAATTTGAGGTCTCTGATCTTTTTTTACAAGAAAACACACTGCAACTCGGCATTTTTCTGGAGATCAACTCACGCTTACGACTACTTGGTAACTGACGCCGTACGCGGTGCAACTAGTTTTATATAACGGGAATGATCCGCGCTCTCGTACTTTTGACAGCGGGGAACACTGTCCAATGTCGTCTCCTGTTAGTTTAATACTCTAAGTGCATACCCCACCGGCATTAAGGACGCACCGGCAATCGGACTGCACTATCGACCTCCGGTCTGAGCACGGGGGTGATGTGGCGGCGCTGTCGTCGCGCCACAAGCGAAACACAATGAAGCCTAAATCGCGCTAACAAAGTTCCGAAGTTAAAGCAGTATATATAAAATAGCTCCGTACTACCACTCGGAGCGTTGGCCGCTCCCCGGGCAGAACACCTAGCCCGGCGGGAGATCTCCCCTTTTCCTTCCACCGGCTACAGTATGTTTATAACAGACATAGGCATATCCTTGGATGCAGCTTCTTGTGACTTCATTTTTGTTAATATTCTATTTTTAATTTTTAGTGTTTCTTAATAGTAAATACTTGTACATTATAGTAAATACTTTAATGAGATGATTTATTTTCTTATAATGTTTCAGATTTCCAAAAAATATTGATGTTAAACAAAAATGGTTAAAAATGGTAAATAGAGAAGAATGGGTCCCCAAAAAAATTCAACTTATATGTAGCACTTTGAACAAAAACGTTTTTCTCATGTGCACAAAGAGCAAAGCTGCGTTCTGGATCAATACCCACATTATTTATGCCTGTGCGTAGTTTCTTAATTGTAAATTTTACCGTACATATGTTCATTTCGTTTGCGCATGTTCAAATGTGTACAATTTGTTGTTGTCATTCTCGTGATGTATATTTTTTTTATAAACCGAAAGTAACAAAAGAACTGACAGTATTACTTGATGGTAAACGGCTACTGCAGTACATTGTCACCTACAGTCATCTTCAAACAAAGGAAGCTACAAATCTGTTTTCACCTCTGAGGACTAAGATAAAATGTCTTACAGCTTATATAGGCTCTCTATACACAACAGGCTGGAACGCGGCAGTGTCAAGTGTTTAGCAGCAGAAATAGGTAAAAGGGTGGTACCTTATTTTAATCATAGATAAGTACATAATGTTTACACTAATTATATTTCTTTGTTTGTAGGTTGTATTGAAGCTGGTACGCAAAGCATCGTCATATGTCTACAGATATATATTGCCAGTACCCAAAAGCTCAACTGCAAACGTTTCTATTATAGACAATTCCCCGAGAAAGAAAAAAATTAAGAAAAGTATTAATATTCTTCGAAGAAGGTTAGATATGAAACAAAAAAAAACTGAAAAATATAAGAGCACAAAAACGGGCTAATGAAAAAGTGGAAAAGTTGTCTCAAGGATAAAAAACCTAGAAAGGCTTTCCTCACTTCAAAATAACATTAGTGCTGTAATGGCATCTAATCCAAACGATTTGTTGCAGCATCTCATCGAAAGGGTGATTAAGAAAAAATAAAATAAAAATATTAAACAAGAGTATGATACGCAACTAAAGACATTTGCCCTTACTTTAAACTTTTATAGCCCTCGGGCTTACAATTACATGAGAACGAAATGTGACATGCGCCTACTATATCCTCGCACACTACGAGGCTGGTATCAAAATGTAAGCTGTAGAAAAAAAAATTTGGTCATCGCCCTTACGTTCGTATGTAGTATGTAGATGTGGGTAATGGTATCCATGGAGATCAAGTACACAAGGCTAAAGAGGTGCTGGTGATCATGGCAGGGGCAATTAATACTTTTTGGAAAATTACAATTGCTTATTTTTTTGGAATAGGATTTTTTTATAGGATAGGGTGACAAACTAGCACACAGCCCAACTGGTAATATGGTAAGTGGTTGCTGTGACGCATAGACATCTACATTTATCCTCAATAAAGAATCAAAATGCAGATGCGTCGTAACCCGTGTAGACTAAGATGGAATGCCTCTTTTCCAGTAAAACGGGTCTCCGGTAAAAAATAAAAACTTTTAAGTGCAGTACGTTCTAGAGGTGGATTTAACAACAATCCTACAGCCAAACAATTCACATCAGCATACAAACGATTAATTTGCCACGTGGAAGTACAAATCAGCAATAAAGCCAATTGTTTGTCTTTGGGGAATATTAGTATGCTGAACATACAAAGTTTACAACTAAATTACTTTACATAAAAATTGTACTTTTATTACCTTACTCAAGAAGCATTTATGAATCATTAATCATAAATCACAATCAAACGAAACCATATAAAAGTAGGAATATTTTCATAGAGGTTTAAAATTGTCTAAAATATAATATCCGTTATTGCGTTCCTGTGCAATAATCTCTCGGCAATAATGATTCATTCGTGTCTGAGCAGCTGTCCAATTGCCTCTCTCTATAACTTCTTCAATTGGTCTGTTTTCCAGTCAGGCTAGGGATGCTACTGCAGATCGGTAAGAACCAGGAGTAGCATCTGTTCCAGCATCCTTTATCACAGAGCGCATATATCCACCTATCATTGTTCTGAACGCAGGTTTTGGAGTACCTCAGAAAGAAATGAACAAATGTCCATCTATTTTGGCCGTCTGTCTTTCCTTAGTTGCCTGAATTGGGAGTCTTATCCATTTCACTAGACATAAGTTAATGTCCTCATTAGGAAGAAGCTTCCAACCAGACTGCCGCATGGAACCGTTATCAGTCTTAGCTCCGAATACTGGCTGTAAGTAGATCTCTCGCCCATTGTCAGTAAAATACGGTTTTTTAATCCTGAATTACGTCAAGTCGTGTAGTCTACAACCAGATGTCAAAAACAAGATAAATGCAGTTCTTCTTAGAATTTCAAATAGTGAGTTGTCTTTTGGATTTTGCTTCAACTAGTTTACGAGTACTACTTGCATCACACACCGACGATTTAAAATTAGGTGGTTTAGAATTATGGATAGCTTTAAGTATCTGTTTTACGAGAAAATTTGAGGATATGTCTTTCTTTATTCCACAGAATGTTATTACAACTGATTTTTTTACCAAAATCGTACTGTATGTCAGACCCTCTTTTAAAAAAGTGTCAGCTAGGAATTGTGTCACCTCTTCTGCTCTGGGAGACTTCGGATTGATTTCTTTAGTTCTGTAGCAAGCCATCCATCGCTTAAGTGCTGGTTTATAGGTATTCAGAGTAGATTGACGCCAGCTTAACCTAAGAAGATCTTTTTCTGCCTGGGACCATGATGCTAATTTGTCTCTCCATCCCCAACTTTCCAAACCTTCAGGTTTAGCCGGTCTACTAACGGAGGTGAAATTATTATTTGAGGTCCACTAACACTTCGTGTAACGAGGTCACAATCATTGGCTTGTCGAGTACTCGTGCCTGAAGATCCGGTCTCTAAAACGGTTTTTCCTAATCTGGTGCTACCAACAGGAAGGTACTTCTCGACTTATTGAAATGTGAGAGTACTCGTGGAATCATGTTTGGTGGAGGAAATATTCATCCCAGTTGACAGTTCCACTCTCTTGAAAAGTTGTCTATGAACATTGTAGAAGTCTCGTGGATCAATTGTTATATAGTTTGGTATTATAGCGGATCTTTCTGATCCAAAGAGGTCTATATCTTGTTTGCCCCACCGCTTGAAAACCTCTGATGTTCCCCGAGGTTTTAAATACCATTTTGGTACAGGACGTCTCCGCGCCAGTCTGACTGCTATCGAATTATATCTGCCGGGGAGATAATGGGCTGAAATTTTTATGTCCCACTTATTTATGATCTTCAGAAGTTTAAAGGTTGGAGATAGGAGTCCTATTGTCCTTCTTTGCGAATGTATGCTTTTGTACGAGCACATGAGTCTCTGAGCCTCTTTGCGTTCAGCCTCATTACAGACAGTACGGGAAACATCTTTTTTTTTGTTGTATTTCCAAGACCTCTGGGTAAAGTGCCCATGAATCTGACATGGTATTTTTGTCAAGAACAGTGCCCCATCCGATGTGGAAGGCGTCTGTAGTCAGGAAGTGCGATAAACTTTTTGTGTCAATTGGCGGTGTCAACAATAGGGCTCCTGCCACCATTGTAAGTACAGGGTTGCCCCCGAGGAACTAGTCTTTTTGTTGTTACCTGATTGACCCCGGAAATCTTTTTTGAAACATTTGTAAACGGCAACAGTGAAGTTGACCGCGAAGTAATACATGACATGCAAAATTTAGTTGGCCCAGAAGGTATTGTAATTGAACGAAGATGGCAGGATTTCGTTGTTAATATTATTGTTATTGCAATCAAGGTAGGTGTTTACTTTTTGGCAGGAAAACTCATTACATTTTCGTCTGTATTCCATTTTATGCCTAGAAACTCGAGTGATCTCATTGAGGTCAGTATTGATTTTTTGAAATTCACTTGCCAACCCAGGAATTCCAAGAGTTTCACCACTTCCGTGATATGTGATTCTAACTTTGAGTAATCCTGGTGCACTATAAGGTAATCATCCAGGTATACTAGGATCCGCATTCCTTTCTTTCGTAGAGTTTCCGCGACCCAGCAAGTTAAAGCCTAGGGGCTGATGGTAGACCAAATGGGAGTGAGGTCATTTGAAGCAATTCTTGTTTGTAAAAAAGTCGCAGGAAAGGTCTGTGTGACATTGCTATGGAAATATGCCTGTGAAATGTCGACCTTTACCATCCAAACTCCAGGTTGAAGGAAATCTGGTACTTTGATATGGCTATAAAATGAAAATGCTTTGTTCTTACAAACTTGTTCAACTCCCGAAGGTAGAAAATCGGTTTCAGGCCAACATAGCTCTTTTTTACAAGATAAATGCGGGAGAAGAAACCGGGAGTCAAAGAAGTTTGAGGCCTTTTTAAAACTCCAATACATTTCAGTTCGTTTATCTGTACAGTCATCTGGGATGAAGCTTTTGTTACATAGCTCTGAGCTACTGTTGGTGAGGGGTACCTCCGTGCAGGTCTCTGAATAAAAGGAATCCAAGACCCTGATATTGCTTTTAGGATAAAGGGAGTAGCTCCGAGCATTCCCAGCCATTTCCCATTCCAGTTCCGAGTCATTGTTTATCTCTACCATGCGGGCGAAAGGACGACTTTTTACCCTCGCCTTTGCCTTTTCCTTTGCCCCTGGAAGAGCCGTTTTGGTAATGAGAATTAGAATTTTAATAGCCAGTGTTCCTCTGGGGAAATTTTAACTTTGTTTTCTTAGGAGCCGTACTAGTAGAAGGGTAAGGATAAGGATGCGATCCTTTTCACTTTAAAGCCAAACCCTGACTATTCATATTATATTTAAAAGTAAGTGACTTGATCTGATCTGAAGCCACCAAAATTTTGAATAACGTTATTTAATTTAGGTTGATCGAACAAGACATATTCAGATGGAGGAATATTTCTCAAGGATAACTGAATACATTTGTTGGGCACTTCTTTAATTATTTTTTCCCTTCTAGTTTCAATGCATTTTTATCTCTTTTACCACATAAAACTTGTAAGATATCTTCAAAATTTTTATTGAAGGCTGTGCATTTCCCAATAGCAGAGCTTATTTTTTGCGCAAGTTCTAGTGCATTTAATTCCTCTAGGAATTTCGCAGCCCAGCCGCAACCAAATGTTTGCTGTGAGTTTTCGACGTTAGTGAACCTATTACCTCTTTTCGTGTAAGAGTACTTGTAGTCACAGATGACTAAAGGCACTGCCAGGAAAAAGTTAAATATTCAAAGCCAAATAAAAGAACTCTGTAAATTACTATTTATGTACTCAAAACATTATTGTTACTTGTGTTGCGCTTTCGCTTTTATCACTTGTTTACCACCGAGCGCAGGTAGTGATGCCATGACTGTACTGTCTGCAGAGATGTGTTACGAAAGCTGAGCTAAAATGTATTTTCTTAATATACCTACTGAAAATAATACAAGCGAGCTTTGTTTGAATAATATAAACACTACTTAAAATTAAAAAGAAACGACAATAAAGTCATAATTAATAATGAGAACGAAACTTGCACTAATTTTACAAATGATACAATGTATTAAAACAAGTGATTATTTTTAACAAATTACAGAGGAGGATCAATAGTTTCTATCAGTTATAAATATTTACAAAATATATGTAGAAAATACGTAGAGGGTGATATTCTTTACAATATGAGACTACTTTTTATGGGCTGATTACTCCTAACTTAAAATAATCAGGAGTTTACAAGTTTCCCTTGAGGACGCTGCTATCGAGGGCTTGCTAGATGATGGAAGCGCGGAACAATAAACTTGACCGATCCATCGATCAAACTCGTTTCATGAGGAGTAGCGGACAAAATAAAACAAAATCGTTTATTCGCTTCTATCTACTATGTATTCACTTAAAACTTTATTATTATTTTAGGCAATTTGAGGCTATTTTCATCATGATTTATAAAAAATCTTGAAGAAGGTTTACATGTACAACATTAGCAAAATGTTATTTTAATAATTGTCGGTTAAAAAACAACACTAGATCAATCAAACTAAAATATACTATCTTCCTACTTCTACCCCGCACTTTGCTTCCCGAACTGTGCCCCTTCTCTTATCGATATAAATTTTACTAATGCTTTTTCCTATCTCTACATTTTATATTAAGTCCTTTAAAGTTAAGCCAAACTACTCCAGCGTAGCCTTTGCAGCAGCAGCAGCTATTAAAACACGCTGTAAATATTAAATTACTTACAAAATATATTATCATTACGCAAGATACATAATTTATTCATCAATTATATTTTAAGGGTTTCCTTTGTTTTTAAATATAAAATCTAAAATAATAGAGTAAAAAACAAAACAACATTGCCTGGGTGAAAGCATATTGTTTGTAAAGTCTTTATAATACCAGCAATCCCTATTGTAGTACTTATAATATTTTGACACATTTCCTTATATTGTAATATGAGTATTTCATGTCTAACAATGAAACACATAAGGACGGTGATGGTTCAGCAATATAATTTTTCTAACCTTTTTTATACCAACACAAATTATTATGTATTAAGAATTTAATGTACTAGTAGTATATTAATATTAAGTTAGTGATTTTTTATATTTACACAAACACTACACATTTAAATAAAACTTGTTTTTGGAGATTTTATCGCGTATACTAACTTATTTTGATATGTCCCACGCTTTGAGCACTTTATAGCACCCATGGTTACTGGGGGAGGGAGGGGGGATTGAGGTGTTCGACGTCCTAATGTATAGTTAACCACGGCTCCCTTCAGACTATAAATTTTTTGGTTCGATTTACGCAAAATAAACTTATAGTATTTTTAAGTCCTGCAGTGGTATACTTGGGTTATTTTATTAATTATAGGATCCCAAGCAGATGGTAACACTCATAGATTTAGTATATACTTGCGTTAGATTGGCAATGTAAAAGAGAGAGGGCATGGCATATGCTTACATTAGAACGAGATAGAATGGCTAAACCATTGAGTTATACAAAACTAGAGAAGCAAACCACATTGCCGCGCGTCGAAAAAAGTGTAACCACTAACCAAGCGCGACGACGTAGCTTTGAAATCATTAAAATTTTAAAGTCAACATATATCTATCTCACTTACACAAGTCGCGGAAAACAATATCGTCCCTAAGATTAGATAAAGATAGACACACAAACATTCAGTGGCGGGTTGGTGTTGCATACTTTATGAAATTTTACCCAAAATGAGCAATATAAAGGAGTTTTTTTTAAAGTTGCAGTAAATTGTTTTATTTTAAATTTGTATATTTTCTTATTAGATGAACAGAAGTAAGCATAACTAATGAAATAAAAGATGTTTTTATATATTATTTTTATTGTACTAATAAATCAAACAAAAAATAAAGCAAATAAAAAACTATTTAAGGTTTCTTAAGCGAGATCTGTGTTGAATATGTATAAGTTGTGAAATCATCAGCAAGTTTTTGTCTCTTAAATTTAGTCTCATGAAATTAGCTACAAAAATTTTGGTTATCAATAAATTTAGTTGATTTTCTTGTTTATAGAATTTCCATACTACTTAATAACTTTAAAAAGTTTTTATATATTTTTTTGAAACAATACTGAGGATAGTTAATGGATTGAGGCGTGACTCTGCCGAAGTATATTTGTAAGATAATATAAAGGGTTAAATCTGTAATACTGTAATAATAATAATCCGCTTAAATATTCATAATAGTCCATGCTCTCAAACTCCGCTATGAAGCATCAGTTTGTTATATAATTGCCTTTTGGATTCTTTTTTGTGTGTTTGAGTGTATAATTTACTTTCGTGGTACAATCTTATTTTTAAATATTTATATATAATGGCATTAATCAATAAAAGGGAATGATCAACTTGTATTGAAGATAAATGATCTCCCGGGTGTATTGCAAATTCTTTTAATAATTTATTTCCTTGAAACTCTTTTAATGTTTTTGTAGCTAATGTCATAAAACCAAATTTAGTACACAAAGACTTAGTTTCGGAAAGTTTGCAATTCAAATTTATTAATATAAAATAAAATAATAAAATATAATTAATAGACCATTCATGAATAAACTAAAATAAGAATAATTAATTATTTTGTATAAAGGTTGAAACATTGTTTTTATTTTTCAACAAACAAATTTACTGGTTTATTTTAAAACAAAATTAACTTATTCCATAAATTATATAGTCTCCCATTAATGTGGAAAAATCACAAAGGCGGAAAAGTGGCAACATCGAAGCTAAATTGCAATATTCGATATTTTATTTAATTTTTTAGTGTTTTGAATATATAAATTAAAACTTACGTGTGGAAAGTGGTTCCGCTTGATTTAGTATGTTTTTGTGACCTTGAATCACATTCTTTCACTACGCATTTACCCATTTTTTGTCGTGAATCGTTCGGCTTAACTCGGACGGCGTCACATTCAGGGTTGGCAATGTTTAAAACGTTTGTTTAAAACAAGTGCTTAAAACACTGTTTAAAACACTGGAAAAAATACATACCTGTTTAAAACACGTTTTAAAACATTTTGTTTTAAACATGTTTAAAACATATATAAAAAACGTTAAGTTTTACAACATTATAATTAATCCTAACTATTTTTATTCGTACTTTTTAAAACTTTTTATTGGCAACATTATAATTTTAAGATATATTGTAAATTGTAATGGCAATTCTAGCTGGCGGCTGACGGGGATTACCCCAGCAGACTACAATGAGCGAACGAGTAAGGTATTTTTCTACTCTGAGTAAATGGGAAAGGGATGAAGATAGTTTGCTCCGCTTGTATTGTACTGCGGTATATTTCTTATTGTCATTGTAGATTATTCAGTGAGACTGTAATGACTAGTGAGTGATAGACAATTTGACTGAGTTTCGTTCGTTTAGTATTTATTTGTTTGATTTAAGTATTATCAATCTGGAATACTCTGGTTCTGCATTCTGCCTGCCTGCCCTTCCAAAAGAAAGAATGTCTACAGGATGAAAAAAGGATTCGCTTTGGCAGTACTTCACAGAACTGACTGCATCTACAACAGGGGGTGGTGCAAAAACACTCAGGGTGAAGTGCAAGTATTGCGGGAAAGACTTGGTAGGGTAAAAAAATGTTTTAAACATATTTTAAACGTGTTTAAAATATGTTTAAAACATTTCAAATAAAACATTTATGAAAAATTGATTTAAAACGTGTTTTTTTTTGTTTTTTGATTTAAACATGATGTTTTGTTCTTTTTAAAAAAAAAACTGTTTTTTTTCCAACCCTGTCACATTGAACACTGAACAGACGTTCGCTGGGCATATGGCTGTGGCCATATGTGAAGTGGCAACGCTTTGGCGCGGCAATTACTTATCTAGTGTAACATATAAATCAATGGGCTAAACCATACACCATTCAGATATCATGTGCTACGTACCAGAGGTGATGAAGAAAAGCAAGTAATCGGGGAATAATAAACGTTTTCTTTCTCTCCTGTAATTTTTTGAAAAATTGAGGTTCGCCCGTTTGCGGCGTCAACGATGAATTATAGGTTTCCAGTCGATATCCTGCGAAGTATTGGCATTGGAAAAATATAGCTAGAAAAAAAACTTATTGTTGTTTTCTTTATTATGATGACAATGAAATTAAACGATTTGGTCGAACTTTGTTTGTGTTTTTATTATAATTTATAATTCAAGAAAAATTTAGTTAATTTAGCGCGAAGTCTAACGCTTTTTTAAAGCTATGTTTTCATGAAATCTAGCGTTTTTTGTGTCATCCTAGCGCTGAATGAGTTTTTTGATCTGGCAGCACTGCATATTACTTCAATACACGTACACGCTATCAGGCTGACGGCAATCGTTAACGAAAAAAATTCCGCTTATTTTCACGATATCTTTGATTTTGAAGTAATAAGTATTTAAAACGTGTGATTAAATATGGTGACGTGTGCCGTACCTGAATGCAGTTCATCGAGAATAGAAAATCCACAAAATTATACATTTCACATGTAAGTACAATTAAAATGTTTAGCACTCTAAATTCAATATCTCAGAACTAGAACAAATGTTTTATAGACAAATGGACTAGGGAAAATATCGCATTTTATTACGATAATACCCTAAATGCGTAGAAATTGTATACACATACGTGAATTCCCACTATTTGTGATCAAATTTTTGTAGGGATTGACACTATCAATATCATCTTATCGATCTTGATGTACTTCCTGTTCCTTAAAGCTACTCTCTGCGCTACAGTGTTCGGCACGTCTCTGAGCCTTACTGCTGGCCTCTGATTCACGGCATTCTTACAGATTACTTGCCTTCTTCTCGACTCACCGCAGACCACAAGGCAATCCCTGACACTTGCTCCGGCTCATCGTTCTCACCGGCATCACTTGCAAGTGCGTAGTACGGCATGCATTACACACCGGCATATAGTTCGCACCGGCGTCACTTGCCCTTATGCACACAGCATGCATACCCCACCGGCATTAAGGACGCACCGGCAATCGGACTGCACTATCGACCTCCAGTCTGAGCACGGGGGTGATGTGGCGTCGCTGTCGTCGCACCAGAAGCGAAACACATCGAAGCCTAAATCGCGCTAACAAAGTTCCGAAGTTAAAGCAGTATATATAGTATAGCTCCGAACTACCACTCAGAGCGTTGGCCGCTCCCCGGGCAGAACACCTTGCCCGGCGGGAGATCTCCCCTTTTCCTTCCACCGGCTACAGTATGTTTATAACAGACAGACATAGGCATATCCTTGGATGCAGCTTCTTGTGACTTCATTTTTGTTAATATTCTATTTTTAATTTTTAGTGTTTCTTAATAGTAAATACTTGTACATTATAGTAAATACTTTAATGAGATGATTTATTTTCTTATAATGTTTCAGATTTCCAAATAATATTGAGCTTAAACAAAAATGGTTAAAAATGGTAAATAGAGAAGAATGGGTCCCCAAAAAAATTCAACTTATATGTAGCAAGCACTTTGAACAAAAAGGTTTTTCTCATGTGCACAAAGAGCAAAACTGCGTTCTGGATCAATACCCACATTATATAAGCCCGTGCGTAGTTTCTTAATTGTATATTTTACCGTACATATTTTCATTTCGTTTGCGCGTGTTCAACTATGTACAACTTGTTGTTGTCATTCTCGTGATGTATATTTTTTTATAAAACGAAAGTAACTAATGAACTTGCAGTATCACTTGATGGTAAACGGCTACTGAAGTACATGCTCACCTACAGTCATTTTCAAACAAAAAAGCTACAAATGTGTTTTTACCCCTAAGGACTAAGATAAAATGTCTTACAGCTTATATAGGCTCTCTATACACAACAGACCGGAACGCGGCAGTGTAAGCACTGCTGTTTAGCAGCAGAAATAGGTAAAATGGTGGTACCTTATTTTAATCATAGATAAGTACATAATGTTTACATTAATTATATTTCTTTGTTTGTAGGTTGTATTGAAGCTGGTACGCAAAGCATCGTCATATGTCTACAGATATATATTGCCAGTACCCAGTAGCTAAACTGCAAAGGTTTCTATTATAGACAATTCACCGAGAAAGAAAAAATTAAGAAAAGTATCGTAGTATATGTTTCATATCTAATAATAACTGAAAAATATAAGAGCCCAAAAAACGGGCTAATGAAAAAGTGGAAAAGTGGTCTCAAGGATAAAATACCTAGAAAGGCTTCCCTCACTTCAAAATAACATTAGTGCTGTAATGGCATCTAATCCAAACGATTTGTTGCAGCATCTCATCGAAAGGGTGATTAAGAAAAAACAAAATAAAAATATTAAACAAGAGTATGATACGCAACTAAAGACATTTGCCCTTACTTGAAACTTTTATAGCCCTCGGGCTTACAATTACATGAGAACGAAATGTGACCTGCGCCTACTACATCCTCGACCACTACGAGGCTGGTATCAAAATGTAAGCTGTAGAAAAAAAATATTTGGTCATCGCCCTTACGTTCGACCAAATGTCTATCCGTGAACACATTGAATTTGATGGCCGTAATCGGCTATGTAGATGTGGGTAATGGTATCCATGGAGATCAAGTACACAAGGCTAAAGAGGTGCTGGTTGCCATGAGGCAGTGGCAATTAATACTTTTTGGAAAATTACAATTGCTTATTTTTTTGGAATAGGATTTTTTTATAGGATATGGTGACAAACTAGCACACAGCCCAACTGGTTAGATGGTAAGTGGTTGCTGTGACGCATAGACATCTACATTTATCCTCAATAAAGAATCAAAATGCAGATGCGTCGTAACCCGTGAGGACTAAGATGGAATGCCTCTTTTCCAGTAAAACGGGTCTCCGGTAAAAAATAAAAACTTTTAAGTGCAGTACGTTCTAGAGGTGGATTTAACAACAATCCTACAGCCAAACAATTCACAGCAGCATTGCAAACGATTAATTTGCCACGTGGAAGTACAAATCAGCAATAAAGCCAATTGTTTGCCTTTGGAGAATATTAGTATGCTGAACATACAAAGTTTACTACTATAGGATATATATAGGATCTACTATAGGATAGGAGGATAGGATAGATACAATAAATACCTACTACAACTGGACTTAGTGCAATGACGACGCCAAACGATGTGGCTTCAAGTGACGATGTGGTTATTGGCCAAGGCCAAATCGATAATGAATATTCTGATTTCGTATCATCTATGCCATTGATACCTGAAGGCATGGAATCTGTAGTTAAGTCCATTATTCAGTACATATGTGGATACGTCGTGAAAAAAAACGCAAATAAAATTAAATGCGAATCCTGTGTAAATATACTTTACGGTGAAGTTAAGGAAGGTTCACTTATAAACTGATGAAAGACGTAGGTGGCCTCGTTGATCCCTCTCAAGACGTTTATGAGATAGGTAATTATTCTGAACGAGTTTTGCGAAAAATTGTGAAAGGAAAAATTGTAAACGAAAATAGGTTTCGAAAATTAGTAAACGAATGCCTTGTGTCCTGCAAACATTTTTTTTAACATACTTGACATACATATGTACGACTCGCCAGCAATATCAAACCATAAACCCTTAATTATTAAATTACTAATAGAAACTTATTTGATTTTTAGATTGAAGTATGAAGCAAAATTAGCTTACGACATTTTTACAATAAATTTGTTATTTTTGGTGGAAAATAAAAATCACAGTTTTTGTTTGTAGTTTTATTTTAATGCTCTCAAACGTAAAAATATTTTATGATACAGACACAGCGTTCTGTATCGATAATTGAAGTTGATACATGACACAGCACTATTCTTGTCGCATACGTGCACATTTCACTCACACCGGTACATTTCGTTTTTGGTCTCACCCTAATCTCGCTCTCGCCAATCTAATGTATACTATATATATGGTAGCAGTCAACCAACTTCTCTATTGAAATTAGGATGTTTTTTTAATTTTAATAGCCTCGCGAATCATCCCTGGAAGGAATCGGTGTTTTAGTGAGGATTTGTGGCTTATCAAATCGGATGTAGTGACGGGGACGATCTTGTACGTGTTCAGACAGCAGACTTCCCGGAGCATCGATTCTTCCTATCAGCTATGTGTTCCTTTACGCGGCTTTTTATTGGTCTTTTAATCCTGCAGAGGAATATTACACTGGACTGATGGTAAAAACTAACTAATCTCCTTTGGATTAATAATGTTACATTTGATGTCCACCGTGTGTGGACCCGTGACCAAGAGTGCTGTAAAGTGCTCGAAACGTCGGGAAAAGTTAATATACGCGATAAAATCCGTAGAAACTAGTTTTATTTAAATGAACGGTACTTAGATCATTGTATCAAATAGAGCATGCAATACAGTTATATCGTTACCGCAATTTCGCGTATTTCGCGCTGTGTTTCAGTACCGCAAAAGCGATATTACAGATGCGAATTTCGCGGTATTAAGAACGAACCCGGTATGAAACTGGAGGAACAATAGGTAAATATCTGGAGCCTGTGTATAACTATCTGCTAAGCATTCCACCAACGAGCGTAGAAGAGCATTTTCCGCTGCTGTATGCATATGTAATAAAATAAGAAGTTCTTTAAATGATGAGAACAGTGGATATGCTTTACTTTTTACATAAACATTTCGAAGGTAAAAATTAAGATTTGGGTTGCATGTGTGATTAATTGTAGTTATCTCATGTTGGTGTTTTAATTTAACCTCCATTAAAGTTTTTTTTTACTCATGTTATTGTTTTAGTTAAACCGTAGTAAGCTATTAAGGGGTTGATTAAAGTGTTTTTTTATAGAATAAGGGTGGCTAGCGAGCACACAGCCTATCTGATAGTAAGTGAATGCTGTTGCCCATAGACATCTACATCTATCATCGTTTAAGAATAAAAATGCAGATGCGTTGTCACCCCTGAGGACTAAGATAGAATGCCTGGTACCCAGTAAATAGGGTCTTCGGTTCTCTACACTCACCTTATGAAACACAGCAGCATTGAGCTTCGTCCTTAGCAGCATAGAGCGTGGTTCTTCCTCGGTCAATTGCTCCCGAGGATTCGTGCTAGCTATAATATAGCTGAAGCATGGGTCCACGTGATAAATATTTTGAACTTAAAACTAAATTAATTGTAAATATTTACCACACGCTCGTCGGTGAAGGACAACATTGTGAGGAAACTGACATCTCTGAGAAATAAAAAATATTTCGAGGACATGTGAAGTTCATCAATACGCATTGGAGCCGCGCGGTAGATATTTCCTTGCCCTAAAATCCTATCAGAAATGAGAGGAAGCTTCTGCCCAGCAGTGGTACGTATCTATATAAAAGATAAAGTTAAAGCATAAATCCTATTCTTTAAATTTATCTTTTGTCTTTTATTCAATATTATTAATTAATTATCTACAAATTATTTATTTACAATTATTTTATAATGGAATACCCGGAACACAAGAAAAAAATTAATATATTGTAGTTTGTGTACTATAAAATTGCAACTATAAAATTGTTATCAGCATAACTTTGAATTTTATAAAAAGGTATAGTCGGTAAAAATATGTGGCGGTTAACTGATTTTGCATATTATAATTTATGTATTCAAAGTCCGCATAAATTTATCATAAATAATTGTTATATATTAGAATTTAAAAAGCTCATATTCATCTACTGTAATGATTATTCACGAGCTTAATTAACAGTATTTGTAATGGAGTAACTAGGTTAAATTTGAATGTATAAATAAACGCTTACAATGAAAATAATTGTAATTTAGGACTTTAAATAGTGAGTGATTACGGTATAATTTAAAATTATTGTGGAATACATAATGATTTCTTATATTTACGATCACAGACAGAGAATATGATTACAGACTTATCGAAACGTTTGTGTTTCACGTAAGCTATATTGTGTCGTCTATTCCAGACGGCCCTCGCAATAACATCAGGTTCACAGAACACAATTATTCTTTATCAAAAGATCAGGTTCCATAGACCACAAATCTTTACGAAAAAACATCGATTCCTACCAATTATGTTTCGTGAGGCTGAAAATGAACATTTATTGAAAGAAACGAATGTAGTAATTTTTTTTTTAATTTTTTATAATAAATAGTGATCTGCCCGGGTTTCGCCTGGGTAGAATCTATATATAATTTGGCGATATTTAGGCTAAAGATAATCAAAGGCAATTAATTATATTTTTTAAAAAATAATAATCTACAAGTTTTTTTGAATAAAATACAGCCTAGATCACTCCTGGCAATGCTCTTAATCTGTTCGTTAAGTTTTATTACAATCGGTAGCCATTTCGAAGATTGGCCCGAACAGACAGACAGACAGAAAGACAGACAGATAGATAGACAGACAAAAAAAATTAAAATGGTTATTCATATTGTCTAAATGCCATGCAAAGCATATAATATGGCACCTCAGCCCCTTAAGCTCAATATAGGTATGGCAGTTATTTCGATTTTTCTGCCGACTTCCAAAAAGGAGACGGTACTCAATTCGGGTGTATGTTTTTTTTTATGTGTGTTACCTCATAGCTTTGTACTGGGTGAACCGATTTCGATGATTCTTTTTTATATGAAAGCTGATAGTTCTCGTGTGGTCCCATATGAATTTGATCAAGGTCAGACCAATGGTTATTGAGTTATTCTTAAATAACCTATATTGAAGTCGGCTGTAAAAAAATAATTAATTTTAACCCTTTCGCTGTCCCGTGCACTATATATAGGGCACTGCTATTGTCTTACTATTGCGTCTGGAAACCTGACAGTGAAAGTGTTAAATTATACAGTAACAGATAGTTACTGTAATATCAAATAATTGTACTGTTTCATAAGTTTTCATACCAGTCTTAAAAATAGAAACCCATGGGACTCTGCATTGTTCGCACAAGTCCTGAGTAGTTTTCTGAAGGAATTTATAGATTTATAGATGGACTCAGCAATACCATAATATAGTTGGCATAACCAGTATAGTTGACAAATATATATATATATATATATATATATATATATATATATATATATATATATTAAATGTAATAATGTAAAGTAATGCTACACGGAACGAGATCAAAGGTACTTGAAAAGGCAACTTGAAATTTATGATACGCAATTTCGACGAATTTGTATTAGATATTTATAGAGCAAGCACCATTTAGTTTACACGTCATATCTATAGTCTGTTGGAATAAATGTTATGTACAAGAAATGTGCTTTACTTTAGATCATTTTTCAATTTTAATATTAGGCAGTAGCGATCGCTGGCTGTGATAACTTTTGTATAAAGAAGCTGCTATTTAACGCTGATATACTTAGAGAGTGTGGTTCTACCCTGGTCAATCCGTCCCATTCGTGCTATAACTTGATAACAGCAGCAAGTCTCTACCACGTATAAAAGTTTTTGTAAAGTGAGAATTGTATGAACTATCTTTACAATAGACCGGTTAGAAAGAAGATTAATTCTATTTTATCTTTTGTTGTGCTCGCTTTTTTGAATTGATCTGAATCAATTCAGTTTTAGTTATGTAAATTATCACGAAGTTAAAGTTCTATTTTTGGCTATATTTGACTATAATAATTGTGATTATTGCAATATCGTTATACGCAGCTACGTTTGTCGTAGACTTGTAGGATAACTCGTAGCGCAGAGACATGGATTTAGTCCATATTATGGCGCAGGCGGCAGGCAGATAGAGCAGCAGGTATTCAGGATCCTATTACTGTCCCGAACAAAGTGGACACTCTCATTCTACATTTGTCACTAGTCGCCACAGTGGTACGCACCAAAATAGACTATTATTTAATAGGTATTAACTATTCCTTAAAGGTTAACGAGGAACAGATGTGATTTGTTCCTGAGCAGCATATGTTCAAATGCCATCAAAAACATAACTTGTAAAAAAAGCCAAGTCTCGCAACTCAGTTCTTCTACCGTAAAAAGTTGTGATATCTATGTATGTGTTATATATGTATACAAAGTCGGTTAATTTATTCAGTCCATAGATTGATACATAGATTATATCTACTTATATACACTTGGCAATCGCATGAAAACAAAATATATCTCACAAATAATACATATTATATTAAATTAGATTGTTTAGTGCGATTGCCAAGTCAATCTATGTATCAATCTATGGACTGAATAAATTAACCGACTTGGTATTACATGGATCTCACAACTTTTTACGGTAGAAGAACCGAGTTGCGAGACTTGGCTTTTTTTACAAGTTATGTTTTTGATGGCATCTCATTTCTTTTTGTAGATAGTTATAACTAGGTAGCTATTTACACCTATTATTCCATTATACATATATATGTACACTGATTCGTTCACTGCAAATGTAACTTTGTAATACTATATGTTTATATGGGATTACAAAGTTATTTATGCAGTTGGTGTATCTCGAAAAATGGACCGAAATTGTAAAATATTTTAATTTTTCCTTGATTTATATATTAAACAATAATAGTATTCCAAATTTGAAGTTTCTATGTCTGCTAGAAGTGCCTCAGAGTTTTGATGATCAGTCAGTCAGTGAGTGACAAAATTAAGAAACTTTGACTAGTTATAATTCTTAAACTACTTGTTCAAATTTAATGAAATTTGAAATATACTGAGCTTATACAATTCCTACTTGGTTAGTTAAATTTATTAATTAAAATAATAAATAATTAAATTCAGGCCTCTAGTTTTATCCATAACGAAGTTATAGGGTTTCGGAAATGGCCTGAACTGCTTCGAGAAAAGGATGGTACGGCCGTGCCGCTTTTTTGCTCGACTTAGCGACTTGGATTTGCGATTGGGACTTTGGATTAAAAACTAAAAACTGTGTCAATCAACTACTCCATATCGCCAATGTCGTTAGAGGCGACTGAGGAAATTGAGTAGAAGAGTAGATAGTCAGCCACCATCTTCCTGAAAACAACTCAATATAATTAAAAAAATCAGTTACCGAACCGTTTCCTTAGCGTGGCAACTGTGGCAATATCCGTCTGTATTACCACGTACAAGCAATTTCTGGATGAGGTTGAGGTTTATTGTTAGTAGTGAACTTTTGATTATTCTTTTGTAATATGGAATGAAGAATAAATAAATGAAAGTAATAAATAGATGAATGAATGAAAATATTTTGATATGTTCAAAAAGTGAAGTCAAATCAAGTCCGTCCGGGCTCGTATTACCCGCATTACATGTTAGCACTCAGAACTTCTGAGTGCTTACTGAGTCAGAAGTTACATGTCATCTACAGAATTTTTTTTCTTGGTTTGAAATCGGTTGTATGTTAATGGGCTGTAGAACCCACATGCCATCAGGTAAATTGTTAGCTTGTGTCTCTATGATTTTATTAAAGATAAGTAAAAATAAAATATTTCTATTAGCGCTTCTATGGTTGCCTGACGAATACAGGTGGACTATCCCTCAAATACTGATCTTTTAAAATGTTTCTCCCATAGTGGGATTTTCATCTGTATCAGCCGGTTAACATACATAAATTGCACAAGGACAACATGAACACTTGTATCGGGCGGGATTCGCACATTGACCAAATTATTAGCCACTGCGGTACGGATCCATCAGAACTAAGGCAATCCTATTGTATCAATGTTTCAAAGTTATCGTACCAGAATAAACAACTGCTACAAACCTTTTACCGCACTTCCCAAGAGGGATAATTTATTACACATTGTCGATAATACATTTGCTTATTCACCATTTATTTCACATATCACAGGTATGATGCAACGATGAATAAGTAGATTCTAAATATGTTGAAGGAGGGTATAATTGGTTGTCGTTAAAACCACTATTGCCTTACATGCTGATAATTTATTACAGATGACACACTTATTTGTACCAATTTTAATTATACAATTCAAAAAATGTTTACACAAATATTTGTTTACAGCTTAATAACACAATTATTTGTACATAGATTAATTAGTTCATTCACAATATAATCACATCACGTTTATTGTTAAGTAATTGATTATGTTTTACTTCACTAGAACACTCAAAACGTTTACGCGACACAACTTTAACACGACCGGCGCTAGAGAGTGACTGCCCGCAGCACGCAGTGCACGCCTATTTTATACTGTCGTGTGGCGGGAGAGCGAGCGAATCACGTGATCTGACGTCATTGCGTCAGCTCTCGTCGCGGTTGACCTCTTGCGCCGATACGGCCATTCTGCAATAGGCGCGTCCCTGCGCCTTACTTCTTGTTTCACTCTGTGGAATAAAACGAAATTAAGTTCTCATCGTCGGTTTGACAGTGTCAGTTTGAAAAATTCATGTCAGACACATAACACATATACCACGTAAAACATATAACACATACCACGTAAGACATAATACATACAACGTAAGACATAACACATAGCACGTAAAACATAATACATACCACGTAAGACCACATCACATTAACGTAACAACGTAAGTAACGTCACATTAGACCTCATAGCCTCAGCGCTAATTTTGGCCTCAGCCTCAGAACCTCGGCGTTCATTTTGGCTCCCGTTTACAAGACAAAGATAGCATTAGACCTCATAGCCTCAGCGCTAATTTTGGCCTCAGCCTCAGAACCTCCGCGTTCATTTTGGCTCTCGTTTACAAGACAAAGATGGTATTAGACCTCATAGCCTCGGCGCTAATTTTGGCCTCAGCCTCAGAACCTCAGCGTTCATTTTGGCTCTCGTTTACAAAAATAAAAATAGTATCTTACTCAACTTTTGTTAACTCGTGCGTCGCAACTGTATCTGCCTCTGGTAACTCACTCTCGATATCTCTATCATTTTCTCCAATTTCATTATTCATTGCCGGTACGGCCGTATTACCCTTTTCTTTAACCTCATCACTTTAGACTTCCCTGCGTTGTACCGAAGTTGATCTTTCGCAACCCGATCGGTCATCCTTTCACAAACTACTTTCTTCTGTGATTCAGTCGGTGTGCCTGCCTTGTTTTTTTTTTTGTGAACATAGGTTAAATTACAGATCGCCAGCAGGCATATAAAACATAAAATTAATAAGTGCATCATTAATTAGTAACATTTATAAAAAAAATCTCTTCTGATGTCACGTTCTAATTGAAATCGTTATATAATACATTAATAATTATGAATAATTTAAAGATAAGAAAGGTATAGTGTACAAACAATAATGAGGGCTAATAATCTTCCACTCACCAGATGTCGCTAGTTGCGACTGAGGTAAAGTTTTTTTTTACACAGTGTCAGTTAATTGAGAAATTAGTTTTAAATAATGGTTTATCATAATCTAGAGTATTATATTAATACACAACACAATGCGTCAGTGGTTTGATTATTAATTTTTTGCACATTATAACTCTTTTTAAAAAAAGTCATCTTTTAGTTATATTTATAGTTTGGCTTATTAATTTCTAATGTAATTAATATATAATATGACTATTAATACAGAAAGAAAGCTTAAAGTTTACTTTTTCCTAAAAAATTATCGTCCCCGCTATGAAATCTGTCAACTATTTTACCTCACTGTAAAGTGGCGCCGCCCTGGTGGCAGGAAAAGACGTGGATGCCCTCATTGTTATCATTTTGTCTAATTGTCATCTAGTATTAATTGGAAAATGTCATGGTAGTTATGTAGTCAATGCAATTTAATAATATAATATTTTTATGTCAAAATGTATTATTAAGGAATTCATCTATAGAATAATATGCTTTATCATTTAGTAGATCAAAAAGTTTACGTTTATAAATGTTGATATGTTGTCACAATCTCTAATGCACTTAGGTATTTTGTTATATACTTTTGGTGCCATTGCGTATATGCTATTCTGTAAAAAAAAACCAGTTCTACTTGGTACTAAATGAAGCTTATTTGAGGGACGTTGGCTTTCCACAAATTTATACAAGTTAATATAAGGTTTTACAAGAATGCTAGTTTCATAAATATATAACGAGGGAATCAGTAAGTCGCCATGGTTCAGGAGAAACACATCCTCTTCCTTCTTGTTAGTAAGCATTTCGATTAGTGTTTGGCTATTTAAAAAGTATTTAATGATTTTTGCCAATAAGTCTTCTGAGTATTCTTTTGACTGCCGGGCCATTCTTCATTATTCTTATTACTCTTTCCACTTGGCCATATCCTCTACTTATATAATCGGCACACTGATGTAATTCAATCCCATATTCTTGTCAGTACCCTTTATGGTGCGATAGGAAAGAACTGTCATAATCAACTACAATGAGTTTTAGTGTGCCAAAGGGGAAGACAATACCTTGGAGTTGTTTTAATGCGCCTACCAGGGATCTGCTTTTAGCATATTGTAGTACCACGAATTTTGTGTAGGCTGTTTGTATTATTGATATTTTTCCCTGCGTCGATCTGCTTAAAAAAGTTTCATATGTAAGTTATGGAGTAAAAAGATCGTTGTTTCTTATACTTTACCTTATAATTTTTATTTGTATCCTCTGTTAAAGCAGCCTCATTCTTTTCTTTATGCGATTTAACTAAAGCATTTTGGTTACACCATCGAGCTCCGTGTCCTGTCTGACCACACACAAAACAAGTTTCGCTTTGATCGCTTTTCATCCTTTTTAATAGGCACATCTGTTTCAGCAGGTGAATGGTTACGTTTACGCATTGTTTTGGGTATAGAAATCAGTTCGAGTACGGTATTCGACCTTATGGTTCAGAGCTCGTGAGTCTCATGGGTAATGCTTCCAATGACAAATTCGACAGCATCTTGTTTAGTCGAATTTAGTTTGACTATTTTCCTAAACATCCTCCAAACATTTGATATGTATTCAGAGACACTTTCAGCATCATCAGTTATATATCACAGAACTTAAAACATTAGAAAAGTACCTTGTTTCCGGCTTGAAAACCTGGAGCATATCATCTTTCATTTCAGCCCAGGTAGTGGTTCGATGTAAGCAGTCATCAGTCCATGTTTGTGCTCGACCTTTATCAGGATCAAAAGACGGGAAATACACGTTGGATATACGAACTTTAGGCTGATCATCCGGTCGTATCATCTTTAACATTTCTGAGAAGGCAGAACGGTGTTCCTGAGACATCTGTGTCATAATCTCACACAATGCATCCGTTAGTGTATTTGCTAAAATTGACCTCATTGTATTGCTTGTTGTGACCAAAAATTGTTGGCGTTGATACGTCCCCTCTTCTGATGTTGAAGGAGGGTATAATTGGTTGTCGTTAAAACCACTATTGCCTTACATGCTGATAATTTATTACAGATGACACACTTATTTGTACCAATTTTAATTATACAATTCAAAAAATGTTTACACAAATATTTGTTTACAGCTTAATAACACAATTATTTGTACATAGATTAATTAGTTCATTCACAATATAATCACATCACGTTTATTGTTAAGTAATTGATTATGTTTTACTTCACTAGAACACTCAAAACGTTTACGCGACACAACTTTAACACGACCGGCGCTAGAGAGTGACTGCCCGCAGCACGCAGTGCACGCCTATTTTATACTGTCGTGTGGCGGGAGAGCGAGCGAATCACGTGATCTGACGTCATTGCGTCAGCTCTCGTCGCGGTTGACCTCTTGCGCCGATAAATATATATATATATATATATATATATATATATATATATACATATATATATATATATATATATATACTGGGTGGCGATTAGGTTATCACATTAAATAACGTAGCGTAATATATAAGTTCATATATGTCGAATAATAAAATAAACAATTCTACCAAAAATAAAAAATGCATCTTTTCGGTTTTAGCAGTATAGTAGAGTCCACCCACATATCGCCACCTACACACATATAATCGCTACCCAGTATATATAAATAACACAGCGGTATATACAAGTTCATATATGTCGATTAAAATAATAAAATAAACAATTCTACCAAAAATAAAAAAGTACATTTTTCAAACAAAATAAATAGCGTAAAAATTGACACGAAATGAATCACCTTGATAATATTAGTTTACTGATCAGAAGTGACATGTAAAAGCGGCAACAGTGCGGCAGGTACGCGGTGCTGACATAGGTAATTAAATAATTACTAATTGTGTAGGTAAATACCTACACTTTCCTGTTCATAGTGTGACGCCTCATAATTATTATTAATAAATATTAATTAAATTCAATGTAAAGGCATTTAAAAATGTCTTAGAAATTATATTTTAAACAATTAAAATGTTTAAAATTAAGTATAAAGTTCAAATATGTTCATTGGGAATATTGAATATTATAGTATAGTTAACGCATAAATTGTCTATAAAAAATCTCTAAATTTATTAAAATCTTGTTTAAGATATTAAAAATATATTAAATTAATATAAATACAAGTCGATTATATTACAATAATAAAGATAAATAACATTTGTAATATAATAGACAAAATGGATAAAAAAATTTTAAGTTGAAGAAGGTGTTCTTGTATTAGTCGGAAAATTTCTAAGTTGATGAAAGTGTTCTTGTAATGGTCTCCATAATAAGGGGCGTTGCCGGAGACACATACCCAAGGTTATACATTATATTGAAAGAATTGGGACTTGAAAAGGATTATTATAGTGGCGTGTAGATTGTTTCACAGCATCCGAGACCGAGGTAAACTTGGACTCGCTAACCGATGTGTCCTTAACATATCATCTTAGTGCCGGTGGTAAGCGGGTTTGTTGTAGCAATACGACTTGCCCGTGGACATCGCACAACCCTACCGCTTGTGGGCGGCGTCTTAACGCATAGCGTTATGATACGTCGGCTATCTTTCGGATTAGGGTGAGTGTGTTTGGTAGTACTTTTAAGTGCAGCAAGCATACTCAACTTCATGTCTTAGTGCAATAGCGCTATGATACGTGGAGTTTTGGCTACTGACGTCTTAGTACCGTGCTACTATGATACGTTGGTGGTATTTTTTAGTTAACAACATTATCAATTTTGTTACCAAAGTCGATAGGGATAATGTGGGTGTGTTGTGAGGGGGCGCCATCCGTATGATAGTTGCATTGATGCTTATTGCTACTTGCAGTATTGCATCTTGTGATGGATCTGCGGGTGTGCTGCACCTGATTCGACGCATCTTGTGGTTCTGGTCGATGGAGGTATGCGGGTGGTGATGTCTACTGGGACTGTATGGGGGACCTTGGGATGGTGTAAGCCCGACGATAGTCGTATTGATGCTTGTTGCGTTCTACAGCATTGCATCTCTGCGATGGTTGTTTGGCGGGTAGCTATTCTCAATGGCGCTCCTTGCGTCGTGGTTTGACTCACAACCCAAGTAGCTTTGCCCAAGTCGGGTCCCTTCATAGCGGGGCTGCAGACTGTCTGCCCTCCATGATGTTTTATATAACAACATATTAATATATCTCTATAAAGTTCCCACCTTTGAAAGATTGAAGGCAACTTGTTGGTGGGTGAGACAAACATGATCGAAAAATGCATATACTCAACGTCAGTGACACAAACCCTTTCTGATGGCGAATTATTACTAATATCTTATAACTGCCTATTGGCTATATCTGCCATTGTATTGGTTGGTGGAGCATATGTGTCGACCTCATGCGGGTGGTAGCTGGAGGGAGAATCTGAGGAGGCTCTCAAGGCTGCGGCCGAAAGCCGCGCAACGTGGGACCCCATTCCCTTGAGGTGAGCGGTAGACTCATGACACGCTCTTCGGCCAATTGGCCGTGCTGACCATGCAATTGGTGGTGATGCCTTACACTTACATCACGTCTGCAGGAACGGCGGTCTGGCAGGTGGTGGCGCTCACGGACGGCTTTTTATGGCTAGTGTGCCTATTGTTGCCTAACCCGTGTGACGTACATTCACTGTGGCTGGATTTGATCGTATTCTGTATGACGTTTACACGCATTGACATGCGCGACTTCGGTCGATGTTTGTGCTTACGCACTATCAAGGGGCCAAGTCCTCTTTTACTGGTTCGCCAGTCATTTTGCTGTGGACTACGGTCCAGTTCCCAAATTTGCGTACCCTTCGGGGAGAGCGCATTAAAATGGTTGGCGCTCACCGTGCGCGGCGTGTGCGGAGCCGTGTACCTCCTCCACATTTTTTTTTAAATGTGGAAGAGCGAAGCCCTTGTATCTGGTATTTGATATAAATATTGTGAGCCTTTTCCAAGCGGGAAGGGATTAATTAATAAGGAATTGACTGTTGTGAACCTGATACAAGTGGAATAAGGACAATTTATTGTTCTTAACTTTATTTGAGCTCTGTCTTCGTGAACGGGGTTCTTTAGCTTATAAGACACTACCAACAGCTTTCGATTGCTCTCGCAAATATTCATTCTTCCAAGATACACCTAAAAGAACTAAGTTACTATACAAACACAACGTAAATAAGGGTCCTAACTAAGACGATCACGCCATAAATTTATTATACGGCCTATATTTGAACCTTTAGAAAGATCAATGTATGATTAATATACTGGTCACGTAAGTTAGATATACTTGTATAACTTATAGAAATAGATTCTAAGGAAATAAAGGTATAAATATATATAGAAAGGGTGAAGAGATGAGAAAGGGGGGGGGGGGTCGTTACAATAGGTAATTAGGCAAAAAACGAAAAAGGGCTATTGCGACTAGAATATTAATTGTTATATATTTTTTAGTTGTGGATGTTCAAAGAACGGTGAAAATGAGGGTATATCGAGAAACCCCCACTTGTTTGTGCAGTATAAAGTTCACTGTTAGGTGCCGTGCGCGAGAGATTCCGCTTAAGTCATTCAACGAGTGTGGTCATTCTACTTGTGCTAAGATAGTGTCGTGGTTTTGTTCGTTGTTGTAATTGTTGTGGCAAGGAGGATTGGTATTGCTGAGAGGCTGCCCTGTGTTACATAGAGTTAACTAGTGTTGCTGTTGGTTTACATATTTTAGTGTCATTATATAATTCTGGAAGTCCTTCAGAGGCTCTTTAATTCCGTCCTCCACGGTGGCATTATATCGGAGGCGTGGAGCAGAAGTGCTGTGGTCTTATTCTTCAAGAAAGGTCACAACGCTCTCTTGAAGAACTACAGACCGATCTCCCTTCTGAGCCGCGTCTACGTGCTGTTTTCGAGAGTCATTACGAATCGTCTCGCACGCAGACTTGACGACTTCCAGCCTCCCGAACAAGCCGGTTTCTGAAAGGGCTTTAGCACCATAGACCACATACATACCCTTCGGCAAGTTGTACAAAAGTCGGAGGAGTACAATTTGCCACTATGCCTGGCCTATGTGGACTATGAAAAAGCCTTTGATTCCGTTGAAGTTTGGGCGGTGCTGTAGTTCTTTCAGCGGTGCCAAGTTGACTGTCGGTATATCGAAGTGCTGAAGTGCTTGTACTTGGGCTACGATGGTTATCCGAGTACAGAACCAGAGTACGAAACCTATCCAATTGCAGAGAGGTGTAAGACAGGGTGACGTTATTTCCCCGAAACTCTTCACCGCTGCATTGGAAGACGTTTTCAAGCTTCTGGACTGGAAAGGATACGGTATTAACATTAATGGCGAGTACATCACTCACCTTCGATTTGCCGACGATATAGTCCTTATGGCAGAATCGCTGGAGGACCTAAGCACTATGCTCAATGACTTCAATAGTGTCTCCTAACGGATAGGTCTTAAGATGAACATGGACAAAACAAAGATTATGTTTAATGTCCATGTCACACCTATGCCGGTAATTGTTGGGAGCACTAAGCTCGAAGTTGTTGACGAGTATGTTTACCTGGGACAAATAGTCCGACTAGGTAAGTCCAACTTCGACCGAGAGGTTAATCGACGGATTCAACTCGGCTGGGCAGCGTTCGGGAAACTATGACACATCTTCTCGTCAGACATACCTCAAAACCTTGAAACGAAATTGTACAACCAGTGCGTGTTGCCAGTGATGACTTACGGATCTGAGACGTGGGCCTTCACTGCTGGCCGTATGAGGAAGCTCAAGGTCGCTCAGTGAGCTATGGAGAGGGCTATGCTTGGAGTTTCTCTGCATGATAAACTTAGGAATGAGGATATCCGCAGTAGAACCAGAGTAACCGACATAGCCCAACGGATTAGTAAGCTGAAGTGGCAGTGGGCCGGCCATATAGCTCGAAGAACCGACAACCGATGGGGAAGAAAGGTTCTTGAGTTGCAGCCTTGTACCGGTAGGCGAAGTGTAGGGCGACCCCCCACGAGATGGAGTGACGACCTGGTAAGACATGCAGGAAATCGATGGATGCAGGTGGCTCAGGACCGTGCTTTGTGGCATGCCTTGGAGGAGGCCTATGTTCAGCAGTGGACTTATGAGAGGCTGTAATGGTGATAATGATGAATCAGTAACTCATATTTTATTATAAATACATTTTAGCTTTCTGCACTTAAACTTTAACTATGCCAATTCTCACACGTCTCCGTGCGCGAAATATGTTTAAAAAGGGGTACAAAGTATTCCCTTGGATTATTATTATACTGTTGGGAATGAGGGTAAAAAAATAAAATGAAATACGAACAAATGAATTTAGAATGGTAATCTCCCACTTGTTTTAGCAGTATAAAGTATCATACACGCGATAAGAGGCATCATTCTGTAATTCTAAGAGTCCCACTGTCGTTACTATGCCCGTTGAGGTATTTATTCTATTAGTGTAGGCAAGGGAGGTCGTGTTGCGGAGAGGCTGCCTTGTGTACATTGAGATGAGTGGTGATGCTGTTGGTTTGCATACTTTGGTGTAATCATGTAATTGGGCTCCTGATAGTAAGCACTGTTTATTACCGAGTAGTGTTTATTTATTTAAATACTTTTGAGAATAATTTCTAACATCAGAAGTGGAACAGTTTCTTACATCAGAAGTGGGATTAAAGCCTTTTCCTGTAGCTTTACATTGAAATTTCTTACAATATATATTTAAAAATAAAATAACAACAAAATATGTAACTCATCTGTATTATAATTATTAATCGAGGATGGATGTGTGGGATATAGCATCCATTTATCATAAGGTGGACTATGTGCTCGTTTGTCACCCTATTATTTAAAACTACTACCTCGTTGGTCTAGTGGTTGTAGTAGTACGACTGATGGTCATGAAGTCTCGGGTTTGAAACCTGGGTTGGGCCACAAACTCGGTTACTGAGCTTTTCCATCAAGAAACTCTCAGTGCCTCGGAAAGACGTCAAGCCGTTGGTCCGCCTTTTTTTTATAGGATAAGAGTGACAAACGAGAACACAGTCCACCTGATGGTAAGTGGTTGCTGCGGCCCATAGACATCTACATCTATCCTCGTTTGCGAATCAAAATGCAGATGCGTTGCCACCCGTGAGGACTAAGATGGAATGCCTCATTTCCAGTAAAAAGGGCCTCCGGCCACCTGCACTCACCAAGCAAAACGCAGAGGTAAACCTCTACTTCACGCTGGTATTCTGTGAGGTCGTGGTACCACCCCGGTTCGAGCCGGCCCATCCGTGCGACAGCAAAAGCTGCCGCGTGGCTCTACCACTGCTAAAACTGCCTGATCTCTCTCCGCTCGTGTCGGTTTACCGTCTCATCGAACTATGAGAGTCAGTGAATAGAGAGTGCATATGTGCTTGCGTACACTTGGTCACTATCATCCTGTCCTGCACCGATAACTAGTCTCCGTTGAGGCTGGCCACCGTGACCTAGATTCGGTCTAGAGGACATTATTAGCATTTAGTTTTTCAACCGTTTCTCACCTTTGATGTTCCTCTCCGTCATCAGTCTTGGTAATTTGCATCTGGTATAGTAGGGTACACATGTATGTATGTACGTGATAATATAGACGCACTCATTACTTCTGAATTACCCGTGCCCAATGTACCGCATTCTCAGACGATCAAATGTTTACTATTAGAGACTTGTCATGTGGATGCGACGTAAGAGATTTCATCACGCTATACCTTTTATGTGTATGTTTATATATCGATATATAATGTTTTTATAGACGAAACGCGTCGGTTTGGTGTAAACACCAATCTCATATGTGTAGGATGACTCAGATGTGTACGTCGGTTTAATCTAGTTCTAGCATAACTATCGAAAGACTTAATATTCATCGCCTTTTTTAAATGTACTAGCCAGGTAAAAAAAAATTATTTAAAATATGGGCGTCAAATCTTTATATATACGTGTGTATGTAACGGAATTCCTAACGGCTTACCTAACGGCGTACCGCTTTTGATGAAATTTTGTGAGTCATTAAGTTGATTCGAAAATGGTTTAGATGAATAATAGAAAGTTTTTTTTTTAATTGAAAAGCTTATTATAATATCCAAAATTACGTTGGTCATATCATAGCTATAGCCGTACCGATGGTTTTCTTAGTCACTTGCTAAGGTATTAAGTGACTGGACTGAGAATTAATCACGTAGAATGTTCGTTTATACATTCATATTTTGAAAAAAAATAAAATAAAGTCACAGCGCATTGCTGTCAATTAAACACTTACTCCTAAGATGAGTAAGCATCATGTTAGTCCGTGCTGCTAATTAAAAAAAAACTGTAAGGAATTAAATTCATAACAATGTATATTTGAAACAAAATGAAATGGATTTTCAAATCTTCAGTATTTATTTGCGTCAAGCAAGCCGCAATTTCAAATCGAACGTAATCGTAAACTCTTCGAGTCGACCTGTAACGTAACGAGTGGAGTTAAATATACGAGCGGTTTACAATAATTTATGTATTATCGATATTCTTTCACATTTACTGCAATATGTACGGTATTCTGGAGTTTTATTACTGCATTATTTATATAGGTAAGGGTGACGAACAAGCACGCAGTCGTTAAAGTAAGTGAACGCTGTGGGCCTCAGACATCTTCACCTATCCTCGATTAGAAATCAAAACGCAGATGTGTTTTCACCCTTGAGGGCTTAGATGCAACGCCTCGTTACCAGTAAAAAGATCTCTAGTTCTCTACACCCACAATACTAAACGGCAGCATTAAGCTACTGTTACACGCTGGTATTCAGTGAGAGCGTGGAATTTCCACGTTCGAGCTGATCCATTCGGCCTGTATTGTTATTTTGTTATAGGATAAGGGTGACAAACGAGCACACAGTCCACCTGATGGTAAGTGGTTGCTGCGGCCCATAGACATCTACATCTATCCTCGTTTGCGAATCAAAATGCAGATGCGTTGTCACCCGTGAGGACTAAGATGGAATGCCTCATTTCCAGTAAAAAGGGCCTCCGGCCACCTGCACTCACCAAGCGAAACGCAGAGGTAGACCTCTACTTCACGCTAGTATTTTGATGAGGTCGTGGTACCACCCCGGTTCGAGCCGGCCCATCCGTGCGACAGCAAAAACTGCCGCGTGGCTCTGCCACTGTTAAAATGGTTCTAGCATGTATAAAATTACTTAAGTTGTTAAATTTTTCTTTATAAATTTACCTAAAAATATTAATTCTTGAATTTTAAAATATTTAAATATAAAATGTAAAATAAGTAGGGAAGGGTTCTTTATGTAGTTAGCATTCCATTGTTCTATGATGACAGAATTTTATTCGAATTAGGCATACGTGTCTAAAGTACTTTAAGTCATGCCATAAGAAAATATTATTTTTGCTTTTATTAATCTTTTCAAAGTATTCACTTTTACCACATAAATAAACACTTTTCATGCGTCTATCGGCACTTGGATAACACTTTTGTGCTACTAGTGAGACATCTTATAAATCTCGGAATTATAAGCAGCCAGTGCGTCTTCTTTGCTTTTAAACCTCTTACCGTATATTTTTTGTTTTATTTAGCAGATGTGTGCGGCGAAAGAGAAGATGATGGTTTCCTGACTTTGGCCGCATGTCTTACCAACATACGTCACGCAGTGATTATTTTTGGAGTATAAACTATCATACTCCGCTCAAAGTTAACCATTCCTTATTTCTGTGGCACCACAGTCGCAATATGATTCATCATGTAGAAAAACGAGGCAACCACAAAACCTAGGGACCTCCAAGCAACGAGTTTACTCCTTTTTAAAAGGCCGACAACGCACCTGCAATTCCCCCGGTGTTGCAGTTGTTCATGGGCGGCGGTCGACACTTAGCATCACTATTAGGTAAGCCGCATAATCGTTTACTCCGTCTCCTATAAAAAAAAAAATATTTGTTTCAGTGTGCTTCGCGCACGACAAAATTTCAATTGAGTTGGCTCATATTAAAAGTACCATACAAGTAACTATCGCTTTGTTTCATGATTAGATTTTATATTATAGCCATGTTTTACCACCAGACAGTATATTGAAAGTGTATTTTTCTCGCCACTGGCATCGATTTTCTCTATTATGAATTGGCGGCAATCCATCCAACGATTGCTCCTTGTGGACGACGGTTGATAATTCAGGCTAAATGGTAGGCAAACTTCACGTGTTATAGGGACACACGTTATTTGGTGTAAGTAAAATAAATGAAGTAAGTTTAACATCAAATTGGAGTTTCAGTTATTTCATTATAGGAGTACTTAAAATTATAACAGCAAATATTTTTGAAACAATTTCTTCATTTGTACATTAAATCTTTATGGTTAAAAAAATAAAACGGAAATAAACAAGACGGTATACTTTAAAATATGGTGTCATAAAAATTCAGTAATCCTATTTACCAAGCCAGCAAATCAAGTTATCCCGAGCACGCGATCGCGAAATTGCGAATTTTTAAAATATTTTTGCGGAAATTTCTAAGTTAGGATGGCTTTCTTTTCAAATAGAAAATTCAAGTCACTGACAGCATAACAGGCAATTAATTTATGTAACCTTCTTTATCCATTTATGATTAGGCTTATTATGAAAATTGTCTAAATGTTCATTGTTATTTTTTTTATAGGATAGGGTGACAAATGAGCACACAGTTCACCTGATGGTAAGTGGTTGCTGTGACCCATAGACATCTACTTCTATCCTCAATAAAGAATCAAAATGCAGATGCGTTGTCAGCCGTGAGGACCAAGACGGAATGCCTCTTTTCCAGTAAAATGGGTCTCCGGTTCTCTACAGTCACCATACGAAACACAGCAGCGTTAAGCTGCTATTTTACGCTGGTATTCTATGATAGCGTGGTCCTTCCCCGGTCGAGCCGACCCATTCGTGCTACAACCATACTACTAATATAGCTGCAACATGGCTCTGCCATTTGTAATGTTTTGTGATTCTTTCACATACTCACTTGTTCTCCTTCTGTTTTATTACAATCTCTTCTCATCGGTTTGCTGAAGTAAATGTACCAGAAACCCCAATACATGATCTAACGCTGTCGCAGTAGACGGGCGTGTTATATATAACCCTAATAATCACTTTTTCTTACAACTTTTTTTTTAACAAAAGCATTAAGTAATTTCAAAAAAGTCGAAAGCAAACAAAAGCATGCGGAGCTGTCATGCTCCCTCATGCTTACAGTCATAGTAGTAGTAGGTCCATGGTTCGAATCCCGGGTTGGGCTTAAATCAGTTTTTTTTTTATAGAATAAGGGTGACAAACGAGCACACAGTCCACCTGATGGTAAGTGGTTGCTGTGGTCCATAGACATCTACACATATCTTCGATTAAGAATCTAAATGCAGATGCGTTGTCACCCGTGAGGACTAAGATGGAATGCCTCGTTTCCAGTAAAAAAGGTCTCCGGTTCTCTACACTCACCATACGAAACACAGCAGCGTTAAGCTGCTATTTTACGCTGGTATTCTGTGAGAGCGTGGTCCTTACCCGGTCGAGCCGACCCATTCGTGCTACAACCATAATATAGCTGCAGCATGGCTCTACCACGTAATAAGTTGTTGTGTTTTCAAGATGTTTTCAGTAGCAAGCAGCCCGGAGTCAGGAAGTTGGCGGTGATTCACATCTGTGCTTCAGAAAGCACGTTAAGCCGTTGATTCTGCGCCTGATTTCTTCCCAGTCGTGTCTGATGGCCATCCCATTGGACCATGAGAGTGAGGGAATTGAGAGTACACCTGTGTTTATGCACACATTCCTGCCCTGTAATCTGTCTGGATAATAGTCGAGAAAAAAACTTTTATTACCATATTAATTATTGAAGGCAAAACTGAAAACTGCTTAAGTTTCCTTTGTCTTGAAAAAATGAAACAGCACTTTGCTATTTTTGCTGTTGTGTGTTTTATCGTTTATATTACAAAAACTTACTTAAGTAACGTTTGAACAATACGCCTTGGCCAATCTTTTGATGTTTCTGCTTAGTTAAGCAGTATAAAGATAATTACGTTGTAGCCTTACTAATAAATTAGAAGGACAAAGGATTGATGAAAAAGATATAATATTAGTTGTTTTCATAAATAGTTTTGTAGTGATTAAAATGCTTTAATATTTTTTACTATATCTTTATATTCATCAGCTTGTGCGAATTCCACTTCTGAACATGGCTCTCTTTCATAAAAGATGTTTATCGTTACTCGCCCTTGACGCTACTCCCCGTCGTTGGCTGGTTTTTTTTTTTTTATTATACACCTGACATATACATGAGATAATCTACCAGAGGTGACAAAATTATTTGAGCATCTCGCTAAGTCAACACAGGGATAACAGATGGGGCGGATAGAAGGGTGGTTCAGCTTTCGCACAACCACTGTATTTGATTAAGGAACGCTCATTTGTCAGCCAGTATGTTTTTGCAGTAGCGATATTGATCTTTAAGGATTACAAGCAAAATAAATAGATAGTAGATACCTACCTTTATCTCCTTTCAGTCTGTCTAGATAGTTGTTTTACAAGTTACTTTACAACTACCCTTATGATTTAGTTTGGACGGTATGGAGAGCTGCTTAAATGTTTATAAACCTCTTGCAAAGTTTACATCTGTAAGTTCCTTGATTTAAAATTAGTTCCAGAAGTTCATAATATTTTAGACAGTTATTAAGAAGTACGCTGTACAAAGTGAATAGGATTTCGTATTTTTGAACTAAAACTTCACGTCACGAAAACCTGTCGTTTTACTAATATTAGTTTTTTTAATTTAAAATAAGGTTGAAAAACGAGCACGCAGTCCACCTGATGGTAAGTAGATGCTATGGCCCATAGACATCAACCTACTTCTATCCTCCAATAAGAATCTAAATGTTGATTAATCTGTTATTTCACGGTGATATTCTGTAAGAGCGTGGGCCTTCCGCGGTCGAGCCGACCCATTTGTGCTGCAACCATATAGCTGCAGCATGACTAGACCCATTTTAGCCGTTATGAGTGTCTTGAAGGTATTTTGTGTTATAATACCTATAAAATATAAGTATTATAACACAAAATACCTTCCTATAATAAAAGTAGTAACATATTTTTATTTTTTAAGAACCTCTATTAGCAACATTAGCTTTTATTTTTATTAATTCTCTCCTTAGCTTTATTCCAAAATATTTTAGTACTGTTATTCTAAGATTGTATGAAACGTCTCCAACCTTACCTCGACATAAATTATCTGGTAGACACTGGTCTCCTATTACGTATCACAAGCAATAAAACTACAAATTTATAGAAATATTAAGTTTATACAGCTGTCTTTAGTTTTAGATGGTATTTTAATGGATAAGCAAATTTAATTTACTAATAAATGAACTAAACTAAAATACAGAAGACGTCTAAATGTATATTTTATGACCCGGTAAGAAAAACGTTTTTAAGCACGGCGAATTTCTAACCTCGTTAGTTATACATTCTGATATATTACATACATAAGAGTTGAAAGTAAAGGCATGTATGCCATAAATTTGGGCAAACGCATTTACTTTCAATCGAGTCGCTGAGTGTTGAGTTTTCAGTCTGTTTCTACGAAAGTGACATGTCATCCAATTGATGACCCTATTAAAACTCTGAATGTAATGTAATATTAATAGAAATTTATGGGTGCCAGTGAAAATGCCGTTTATTTTTTTATCTTTTTTAACTTACAGTATTGTAATTTGTGCGTTACGGAAATCACAAAACTTTTTACAGAACCGTACTTAGCTGAATGACCTTCTTAATGCGAATAAGTGAATATATCATACTCTAATAAAAGATTTAAAACAAAAATCTAAAATTAAAAGTCAAGAGTGTACAAGCTTTAGTGGGCAAGCAAAAAGATCTATTAAGACTTGCGTCAAAGAACACATAGCTGACGTGAAACACCAACGTTCCCGGAAGTCTGCAGTTTGTGATTATAATATCTTAGTCTACCCCCTCAATTACATTAGATTTGATAGATCACAAATTCTCGCGAAAGAACATCGATTCCTGCCAACGATGATACGTGAGGCTATTGAAATTAAAACACATCCTAATTTGGACCTGCTTGGGATCCTGTAATTAATAAAATTAAAATTAAACTCAAGCATACCACTGCAAGACTTCAAGACACAGTAATTCTGTGCAGATCGAACTATTGTTGTTGATGAAATTTCGCAACCAAATTTCGTCGTCACACCAATACATCATTATAATCATATATCTGGATAAAACGTAGTAATTATTCTCTTTATATGGTCAACTACTCAACCCTGATGCTAAGGGGCGGGGCTAAATCTGTCTTTGCTTTGTCATTGGGCTACAATACAAGTCATGGTTACGATCACGTAAAGCCATAGGCGTTGTGCCTGATCTCACTCTGGACTTGTTGGATTGCTAAGTTATCGGTTTATGAAAGTGAGAGAATAGAGAGTGCACCAACCTGTGTTTGCCCACACACTCGTGCATTGCACAGAATCTTGCAGATGGCTCGTCTTCGTTGAGTCAGGCCGCCGTGATCGGAATTCGCTCTGTAGGACATTATTGTAAAATCTTTCAAGAAATTACATCATTCTTAAATAGCTGAGAGAAAATAGAAAGCTGGTTTCATATTTCATTTAAAATACGTTTTACTTTAAAGTTAAAGTGAAGACTGTGCTTTCAATATAAGCAATATTACGAGATTTAGATGTGAAACTTTTAATTGGGAGATACCTTAGCGGTAATTTTAATTACTTTCAAACTCTATTTGCTCTCGCGAACATTGGAAGGCGTATTATCAAAGTGTTAAACATAAGTTTGTAACACAATTGTAAATTAAGAAAAATGGTAAAATGAAAGACGCTAAAAGTTAAATTTCACTAGTCACCTCTAGAAGTTTTACATCGTTATAATGTACGTGGGCTTTACTGAAACTTTCGGAACGAAGTTCTTCATGGGACGGTACGGATTAGGCTAGGGACTAGGCGACAAAAATTGTAAGGTTTTTCCGTCACGTCCCCTTCTGACGTAGTGTAGACGGCCTTGGCGGCTATAAGGAAGCGAGATAGAATATTATCCATCTCTTCACTTCATTTTAAATTCACTTATTTGTATTTGTTAATCAATAATATAATACGTTTATCAATAATAATATACTACGAAAGGAACTTCGTTCCAACAGTGTTCCACGACACTCAATCATGCTTTTTTATAGGATAAGGTGACAAACCAGCACACAGTCCACCTGATGGTAAATGGTTGATGCAAGGGTTGATGTGACCCATAGACAACTACATCTATCCTCAGTAAAGTATCAAAATGCAAATGCGTTGTCACCCATGGGGAGTAAGAAGGAATGCCTTTTTTCCAGTAAAAAGGGTCTCCGGTTCTCTTAACCTGTGGGTTCTCTACACTCACCATACGAAACACAGCAGTGTGAAGCTGCTATTTTACGCCGGTATTAAGTCAGAGCGTGGTCCTCCCCGGTCGAGCCGACCCATTCGTGCTACATCTATACTACTAATATTACTGCAGCATGGCTCTTCCACGTAAAAAAAAAACTTAACTAAATAAAACTATGTGTAAACTAATATACGACTGTATAGTGGCGGTGTAAGAATATTCACTACCCCATACCCTTCCGTGGGTGTCGCAAGAGGCGACAGAGCGAAACGAACCAGGATATGGGCGTCTTAATAATCACAACTAATAAAATAGGAACCTGAAGTTGCGAACCTGCTTGACCCGCCAGGCGTGGCAATTATGGCAAATATCCTCCTACGTGGAAATCTATGGGGAATACTTTTGTTCAGCAGTGGACATTGATAGGCTGTAATGGTAATATATTAACTGCTTTTCAAACTAGTCTCCGTTACATTTTAAACACGTTTTCATTGGTTCAAACCATTTTGAAAACACAAGGATTTGTCGGACCATGTTTTTCACGTACTGGTTGAAAGTTATCACGGTCTCTTCTGGCTTCGTCAATGTCAAACCTCTCGTCAAATCTTTGGTTATTGGGAAAATAAATAAAGCAAGGTCTGGATTGTGTGCGTGTGGGTCACGAGCTCCACCTTTTCAGAGACCAGAAATGGTTTTATCTTGTTCGCCGGGTGCGTCGAAGTATTGTCATGGTGCAATAGGCTGCGACTAAGTACTTGATCGTTTTTCCCAAAAATGCAATATTGTTTAATCACGCCTGTTGTCTGCTTGAATTTTGTTGCTTACTTTCCGGAATGTAACAATATTTCCATGTTTTATCTCTTGTTACAATGTCATACACAGCATTTGAACATTCGTAATCATACGTAACCAGACGACAACTGTTCAGTAATATCTCAGTGATCGCGAGGGTGAAAACCGGCAGCGATCACCGAATGGTTAGAGGCACACTGAACCTAAATGTTAAGTTGGAGAGGTCTCGTCTGATGAAGTCAACGCTCCGTCCCCCTCGTGCTCTAATCCAAAGTCCCGAAACCTTTCAGCTCGAGTTACAAAACCGTTTTCAGTGCCTAGAAGACTGCAATGAAGTGGACGATATGAATGACAAGCTCGTGGAAACTGTCCATGCGGTCGGAGCTAAGTTCTGCAAGACCCGCCGCAGAAGAACACAAAAACTCTCCGATCACACTCTTAATCTCATGGCTGTTAGACGGGATATGAGGCTACATTCTTCAACAGATTTGACAGCATACTGGCAACTGAACAGACAGATCTCCAAATGCATGCGGCGGGACTTACGCAACTTCAATACAGCTCGTATTGAAGTAGCGATCGAGCGGAACCAAGGCTCCAAAGTCTTTGCCAGAGATCTATCTGCCAGAAAGAGCCAACTGTCAAAGCTGAAGACCGAGTATGGCAGCATCGTTTCTGGGGCACCTGAGATTTTGAGTGAGATTGAGAGGTTCTATGGGCAGCTGTACACGTCATCGTTGGAGCCACACGTAAGTGTGAGTAACGATCCAATAGCGAGTCTTATCCGACACTATTCCGAAGATATCCCGGACGTCAGCCTGAGCGAGATTAGAATGGCTCTTCAGCCTCTTAAAAAGGGCAAGGCCCCAGGCGAGGATGGAATTACAGCGGAACTTCTGAAAGCGGGTGGAACACCGGTACTAGAAGTCCTTCAGAGGCTCTTTAATTCCGTCCGCCATGGTGGCATTACACCGGAGGCGTGGTGCAGATGTGTGGTAGTCTTGTTCTTCAAGAAAGGTGACAATGCTCTCTTGAAGAACTACAGACCGATTTCCCTTCTGAGCCGCGTCTACGTGCTGTTTTCGAGAGTCATTACGAATCGTCTCGCGCGCAGACTTGACAACTTCCAGCCTCCCGAACAAGCCGGTTTCCGAAAGGGCTTTAGCACCATAGACCACATACATACCCTACGGCAAATTGTACAGAAGTCCGAAGAGTACAATTTGCCACTATGTCTGGCGTATGTGGACTATGAGAAAGCCTTTGATTCCGTCAAAATTTGGGCGGTGCTTCAGTCCCTTCAGCGGTGCCAAGTTGACTGTTGGTATATCGAAGTGCTGAAGTGTTTGTACAGTAGGGCTACGATGGCTATCCGAGTACAGAACCAGAGTACGAAACCCATCCAATTGCAGAGAGGTGTAAGACAGGGTGATGTTATATCCCCGAAACTCTTCACCGCTGTATTGGAAGACGTTTTCAAGCTTCTGGACTGGAAAGGATACGGAATTAACATCAATGGCGAGTACATAACTCACCTTCGATTTGCCGACGATATAGTCCTTATGGCAGAATCGCTGGAGGACCTAAGCACTATGCTCAATGACCTCAATTGTGTCTCCCAACGGATAGGTCTTAAGATGAACATGGACAAAACAAAGATCATGTTTAATGTCCATGTCACACCTATGCCGGTAGTTGTTGGGAGCACTAAGCTCGAAGTTGTTGACGAGTATGTTTACCTGGGACAAATAGTCCGACTAGGTAAGTCCAACTTCGACCGAGAGGTCAATCGACGGATTCAACTCGGCTGGGCAGCGTTCGGGAAGCTACGACACATCTTCTCGTCAGACATACCTCAAAACCTTAAAACAAAATTGTACAACCAGTGCGTGTTGCCAGTGATGACTTACGGAACTGAGGCGTGGTCCTTCACTGCTGGCCGTATGAGGAAGCTCAAGGTCGCTCAGCGAGCTATGGAGAGGGCTATGCTCGGAGTTTCTCTGCGTGATAAACTTAGGAATAAGGATATCCGCAGTAGAACCAGAGTAACGGACATAGCCCAACGGATTAGTAAGCTGAAGTGGCAATGGGCCGGCCATATAGCTCGAAGAACCGACAACCGATGGGGAAGAAAGGTTCTCGAGTGGCAGCCTCGTACCGGTAAGCGAAGTGTAGGGCGTCCCCCCACGAGATGGAGTGACGACCTGGTAAGACATGCAGGAAGTCGATGGATGCAGGTGGCTCAGGACCGTGCTTTGTGGCATTCTTTGGGGGAGGCCTATTTTCAGCAGTGGACTTGTGAAGGGCTGTAATGATGATGATGATGAATCATACGTCAATAACATTTCTCTACACCAAGTAACTCGAGCCTGTTTTTGTTGTTTGTGTCGATCTAATTTTTTTTGAGTTTGGTTCTTACCAATTCTCAAATCTCTAATTCCCAATTAAATAGTTGCCTGACAGTAGTCACATTTTCCTCATTGATCGCAGTTGAGGGTTGACCTTCACGAATTTCATGATGAAGAGACACGGCCACTATGAAATTCTACGTACCAACGCCTTACGGTACTCAAATGAGTTGCCAAAAACATTTTCCTCGCAAAGGCATTTTGAAATTCCGTGGGGATAATGAACTTTTAAAATCATCGCCCTAAAATATTTTTGCATTAATTCCATTGTTGTTTCGGAAGACTTACTTTAACTTGTGTTAAAACAATTGACACGCGACTTCCCGCCAAAATATACTAATCGATGTTATGAGTTTCTTATGTTTAAAAAATAAAATATTTGAAATTAAAACATTTTCGAGCTGCCAGGAGCGCAGAACTTTCAGTATGCCCTATACATTAGTGACAATAGCGCAGTTTAAAAAAAAAATGTACGATCAAAATGATATTCCTGTGAAAAAGACCGTAGCTGTGACCTGTGGGGACAATCAAATAAAATTTTTACGAAGTACATCATTTCAAAGGTGTTGGGTAAAGGAGTTCATATTTTGTTTTATGGTTATTGATTTTTGGCGTCACAGCTCGGAAACTTATGCAGCATTGCAATAAAGTGAAATAATTTACCACCACGAATTAAAAATACTAAAATCTATAGACCTACCGCATCGATGAAGTAACTAACTACAAATATAATTAAAATAGTTTGTATAATGAACTATTTTAATTATATTTAATTTTAGAATAATTATAATAGTAAAATCGGTAATTTTTAATTCAAGCACTTAAGTGCACACAGTACGGGAGCAACCCGGCAACTTTTTACTTATGGTTGCACTTAAGTAAAAGCATGTTATTACTGGCGCTTTGTTTAATGCATTTTGTTCTCACTTATTTCAACTAAAAATGGTAGAAGGTTAGTTTTATTTAGTTTAGTAAGAAATTTTATACTAAACAATATTTCTATTTTTTCTTATTATGTAGTTTTGTAGTAAATACTCTAATATAGAGTATTTTGGTATTACGTTCTCAATTTTTGATCTGCCAGATACCTCATATGCAGTTATAGGGAATGTTTTTATTTTTTTATGAACTATTTAAAAGAATCATCGGTTAAAAGAAGATCAATTATTATTTTAACTTTATCTTTGAATAAAATTAAATCGAAATAGGAATGATAAGTATTTTTGGAATTTATTTATACAATTTATGTATAATTTAATTCCATGTAAATATGTAATAATAGTTCTATATGAACTATACCGAAGTCAAAGTTCTATTATTAGACTATACTTGTGGTTGTTGCTACGTAGATAGCTACGATTTTCGTAGATCTGTAGAACAATTCATAGCACGAAAACAAGATACGACTTGCAGCATGTGTTCTATCGATCAAAGTGGACACTCCCAATCTACTGTACTCTACTCGATCGACTATTATTTGTCGGGAAATAACTATTCCTTAAGGATTAACAAAGAGTAGACGTGATTTCTCACTACCCCGCGTATGTCCAAATTTAAAACTAAAAACCATCTTCTTTATTTTAATTTTCTACCGACTTCAAACAGGAGACAGTACTCAATTCGACTGTATGTTTTTTTATGTGTGTTACCTCATAACTTTTTACTGGGTGGACCGATTTCGATGATTCTTTTTTTTATTTGAAAGCTAGTGCTTCACAATAGTTTTTGTGTTATTCTTAATAATATATATTGAAGTCGGTTGTACAAAATTTTTAATTTCAAATTATTACAGATTCGTATTTGTTTGGACAGATTAATAATGAGTTTGTTGCGTAAGTAGCGATAAAACAGAATCAACAACCCCATATCATTCCTTGGGTGTCTTTAGTGTCGACAGAAAGGAATGAAACATGTGATGTGCATCTTACTAAAAATTACACAAAATAATAAAAAAAAACTTTGGTTACCAACCCGCCTGCCAAGCGTGACAACTATGATAAATATATCTGTATGACAAATATATACTATGACAAAATATGCGGCAATTAATGGGTAAGATCTATGTTTAGCCGTGGACTTCTTATATGCTGCAATGAATGAATGAATGAATAATTTTTCACGAGAAAAAGACGATGTGTGAATAGATTAATTATCAAATTACAGCTGCTTATTGTTGTGAAAATAACTTAAATCTTTTTATTCCTTGGTTTGTACAATAGTGTAATATTTTTTTTGTTTGAAAATGAAAACAATTTGTAATATTACATCTTAGCATATAAGTACATGAATTACTTCCGTAAACATTCCCTCTGTTGCTCTAAGGGTTCTTCAATTGAAATATTTTGTTTTGTATAATTATTACTTGTATTATATTTCGTTATTATTTGGCATATTTCTCTATTTTTGTATTTCAGGAATATTTCTCAAGATATATAACATGTTATGTATATGTAACTATTATCTTCTATTATGTTCTGTTCTGTTGACTGCCTCATTGGTCTAGTGGTTGTATTAGTGCGACTGCTGATCATGAGGTCCCGGGTTCGAATCTCGGGTCAGGCCAAAAAATCAGTTATTGAGTTTTGCCATCAAGAAATTCTCAGTAGCTGCCCGGAGTCAGGAAGTTGGCGGTGTTTCACCCCCGTGCCTCGGAAAGCACGTAAAGCCGTTGGTCCTGCGCCTGATCTCTCTCCGGTCGTGTCGGTTTACCGTCCCATCGGGCTATTAGAGTGAGGGAATAGAGAGTGCACCTGTGCTTGCGCATACACTTGGGCACTATAATCCTGTCCTGCGCAGATGGCTAGTCTCCGTTGAGACTGGCCGCCGTGGCCGAAATTTGGTCTGGAGGACATTATTATTATTATTATTATCTTCTGTGTAAATATTTTAACGGAATAATAACGGAATTCTAAAATTTTATTTATTTTAATATATATTTACTAAATTACTAAGTTTATAATGATATTTTTCTGCCATATATGGGCTGCTACTGCAAAGTGCCACCAATCGGTTTGGACTCAATGGAATAACTTATTGTTGACACCAATATGGCTAGAACCAATCTTACCAGCTTCGTGCACAGGTGCAAAGCGACCAGCATTTCTGTTTTTTGGAAGAGACATTTCGGAAAGTGTGGGCAGGAATTATATGACTTAATTCCTCCCTCTCCATTCCAGCATCGAACTAGCAGACGCTCGGCTGGTCTCGAACGCTTTGTTGTCGACATACCACGCGTTTGAACCCAACGGTTTGCTTCGTCGTTCATAATACAAACAGCAATGCAGTAGAATTATTTGCCAGCATGTCTTTCCATCCGATTATAATGTAGGTGTCTTCCAGGCATGAGTGAAGCGGCCTTGTTGAGTCAGTGCACTTTACCATTATCGACTGCTTCATCACTTACCGTCAGGTGGGATAGCGGCCAAGCACTAGCTTATAAAAGTAAAAAAAAACTACTGCAGATGTCCTCCTTACGGATTATATTAAACAGAGAATTTACACGTACTGTTTTATTGTTATATGTAAAAAAAAATATAAAAAAGTTATGAACTAAACAATTAGATTTTAGAACTTATGTTCATAATTTGTTATATTAGTAACTTTTCGAGCTTCGTTATTTATAGAAGATTTTCTTAGTGAATAATATCAAAAATGGGGTAAGAAATTATCCGATTCACGGTAAATTTTAATATGCTCACGACCATAAGTACCTACGATCAAATGAAATAAATCAAGTTTGCGAGGCGAGGATTTTCGCAATATTGGATTGTAACATAAACATCTAGATGGAAAAAGTAATTTGCTTTTTAAAATGAATTCCTTGTCGTAATATGTGTGTGTATATATATATATATATATATAGATGCTAGGTGGCCAGGCAGACATTTTTCTGCCCTTTCCGATAACCCTTCCTATGAAAAAATCCTTAAATTCGCAATAAAACAATATTGAAGGTCACTTACCGGGATAGAAAATATCCTATCTCTCAAGTTGGACCAAACTGCACACAGTGTACAAAATTTCATTGAAATCAGCTCAGTAGTTAGGAGTTCATCGCGGACAAACAGTGGTAGAGCCACGCGGCAGCCTTTGCTATCACACGGATGGGCCGGCTCGAACCGGGGTGGTACCACGACCTCACAGAATACCAGCGTGAAGTAGAGGTTTACCTCTGCGTTTCGCTTGGTGAGTGCAGGTGGCCGGAGGCCCTTTTTACTGGAATTGAGGCATTCCATCTTAGTTCTCACGGGTGACAACGTACCTACATTTTGATTTGTAATAGAGGATAGATGTAGATGTCTATGGGCCGCAGCAACCATTTACCATCAGGTGGACTGTGTGCTAGTTTGTCACCCTTATACTATAAAAAAAAGAAAAACAATTTGACACGTAATTTTTATATATATATATATATATATATACTAGCTCGCCAGGCAGACGTTGTTCTGCCCTTTCCAACGACACTTCCTATAAAAATCCTTAAATTCGCAATAAAAAAATTGAGTCATTTATCAGGATAAAAACTATCCTATCTCTCAAGTTGGACCAAAATGCACATTGACCAAAAATTTCATTGAAATCAGTTCAGTAGTTTAGGAGTCCATCGCGGATAAACAACGTGACACGTACTTTTTATATATAAAGATATATATATATATATATATATATATATATATATATAATATATATATATATATATATATATATACAATATATATATATATATATATATATATATATATTTACGAAACATAAACACTATTAATATAGCTTATTAAATGTTTAATTTTCGTAAATTTTTCGTGAATTCTGGACTCGATTTCATGATAGTTATTTGAATATTTTGCAAGATCTTTATTTCTAAAGCACTCAGTGCTTCCACTCTCGTTCTAACGAGATTAACGATCGGAAAGATCAACCCTAATCTCTCACGTGTCTCGAAAGTCTTGAATTAAATTTTCGTCATTGCATTTTTTTAAATAACGAAGATTCTGTATCTTTTTAATATTTTTTAAATATTTGACAAACAAAAAGAAGAAAAATAAGAAAAATCTATTAACTAATCGAAAAATCTTGTATAATAAAGAAATCTTTCCAATTACATATGGACTGTATTTTTCTAGGAATATTATTTTCTTATATAGAATGTCAATCTAATATGACGGTTATGATTGATAGATGTATATCTCATTACTTATTTATTGAAAGTAAGTATTTGTTTATCGTAAAGTGCTCTAACAATATCTGAGACGATATGGGGATGTAAATTTGAATTTAGATAATGTTTTACTTTCCAAGTTTATTTAGATCGGTGTCATTCTCCTTTAGATCGATGTTAAATTTAACAATCAATGTTATGTATATTAGGTGTTTTTGTGTTTATAAAGTTGTGAAAATACACCATATCTTTATTCCCATTAGGGTCGCGGCCATATTTACTAGTAGGTGAGAAAGCTAGTTAAAACTGACTTATAGAGTTTAAGTTCCAAATTCCAATATGGGAGAAAACAAATTACTGCAGATACATAAATCTGAGCTAGGACAAAGTAATGACGCGTTTTAATATCAAGTATAACTAGATCACTTACTGCACAAAAGCTTTATTCAAATGTTCATTTGTAATAATTTCATAGCAAAATAATTGATGTAAAATAATCCATTATCCTCTGTCGTCCCGTGAAATTATCAGAATATAAACTATGGAAAATATCAGAAAGTACACATTACCTCCACAGATGGCAGAATAACTCTCGTAGATATAAAATATCTCTTTGAGCGAACATTTTTAGACAGAGAAATAATTATATTATTTTGGCCACGCAATACTTATTTAGGAAAAATCAATACGTATATTATTATATAATATGTATGTTACCGTGTAGTGCCGTAAGAGACGACAGAGAGACTTAAACAGGAGATGGGCAGCAGCAGAGATAACAACTCAATATAATGAAAAAACTGCGAGTGAAACGCGCCTGTCCGAGCATGGAAACTACGGCAAAAAAACAAATGAAAAAACAAAGGAAAAGAAAACGGCCTGTTCAATAGTTGATGTTGTAATGGATCGATGTATTGGCTACGACTAGAAGCCGAAATGTGGGCACTCGCGGTTGCTTAAACTTAAGTGTATTTGATTTATTCATGGTGTCAGTGCCAGTAGAAATTTGACGGCTCCGTGGCGCAGTGGCTTAGCAATGAGTTGCCGCCGCTGGTGTGAATCCCGCATGGAACAAGTATTTGTAGAGCCTACAAATAATTGTACCGGGTTTGAATGTTTGTCCTCGTGCAATTTATGTTTGTAAACTGCCTCCACGATACAGGAGAAAATCCTAGTGTGGTGGTAAAGTTTTTAAAAAAAAATCTATAATAAGCCTATGTTTATTTGAGTAATAATTAATCATGGTTTTCAGCTAAATATGGCTTCAGCAACTTCTGACTATATAATCAATTTTTATGTACTTAGCCATTCTAAGACTTCTGAAAATTTATATACAGGTTCGATAAGCAACAAATAATATAAAAATGCATTTGTCAGAACTGCACCTTGTGGTTTAAATTGAAACAATTTCTGTATAACTTTGTCGACTTCTGACAGTCTTTAAGCCCCGACCTAGACTTCTGACAATAATTTTCCTAGATTCCTACAGTTAAAAACTATAACTCTACCAAATTTTAAAACTGCACCTAATCATTTTTTTCTCACTGAAAATTTACGACTTTGACCGCCCCACCCACGCCTTCCGCCCCGGGAGAAAATTCTGACGGGCCTCGCTCTGTACTTATAAGCTACCAAGGAGAAGTTATATATATAATTAATTACTACACCTTATCAGTTCACGTTTTCGTAGCCAGCTCTCCGACTATCCGTTGTTGTAATTTTATTAGTGTCGCTTAACTCAATTCACTATACTTCTACACTATTAAATTAAACACTGCACTTTTATCTTCATTTTGACTCATTTATTCGAAATCATCCAACATCTATAAAGCTTAGTGAATAGGACAATTACAGCGTAATACAATTATATTGTTGTGCCATCTATTGATACTGTGAGCATATTAAACACTGACAATTTATATGAAACCTTTTATATGAAACCTTTATGCTTATCTCTACATTTTTTCTAAAGACATGATAATGAGATGTCACAAATTGACGTAATTTTTAACATACCGCCCACCAAAAGACTCGTTCTTTTTCAAATGTAACAAAATTTCAAATTATTTCAACAATACAATACTCAAAATAAAACCGCCCACCGTGAGACACAATATTAACAAAAATAGTCTATAGAATTAGTAAAGCCATTTATATTAAAAAAAAATTAACTCTATGAGACTAACAATCATTCTATTTCTTAGGTAATTAACACAATTTATTACAAGGGCGCTTACAAATACCATTCTTAGTTTTTGTAGACACAACTCTTGTGATGTTATCTGCTCCAGGATGTTTTTCAATGACTTGGCTGAAGGAAGATTATGGTCCTTTATTATTACCACATCATCGATCTCAGGCTCAATCTTCTTTGTATTCCATTTATACCTTTGGTTTAGCGTGACTAAATACTCTTCTGACCATCTTTTCCAAAAGTCGTTTACCATTCTTTGACCGAATTTCCATCTTTGTAGTCTGTTTAGCGGTATATTTGAGTAATTTTCTTCTGGTACTACTATCAAGGGCTCACCCACCAAGAAGTGGCCTGGGGTTAGTGGTAATGGATCCTCAGGATTGTCACTTATATGGGATAGTGGACGTGAATTTAAGCATACCTCGATTTGTGCTAGAACTGTAGAAAGTTCTTCGAAGGTTAGCTTTGAATCACCTATCACTCGTTTTAGATGTGACTTCATGCATCGAACTCCTGCTTCCCACAGACCTCCAAAATTGGGAGAGTGTGGAGGTATGAAGTGCCACGTTGTTTCTTCAATAGCAAGCAGTTTGTTGATTTCATCGGGTAACTTAGACTTCACACTATTCAGCATTTCACGCAACTCTTTATCGGCGCCGACGAAATTGGTACCATTATCACTATATAAGTCTGTACAGTGACCGCGACGAGACACGAAACGGCGAAAGGCTGCGATAAAGCCCTTAGCTGTTAAGTCCGAGACGGCTTCTAAGTACACAGCTTTAGATATCATACATACGAAGACACATATATATCCTTTATATGCTGTAGCTCCTCGACCGGGAGACATCCGTATATTTATGTATCCCGTAAAGTCAACACCTGCTGATTGAAACGGTCGAGATGGCTTTAATCTGACTTCAGGAAGCTGACCCATAAACTGGTTATTGTCTTGCCTGGAGTATCTTAAACATTTCATACATTTTCTGTAGCACTTCTTAACCATTACTCTTACACGGATTATCCAGTATTTAGATCGTATAAAATTTAACATGATTTGTGGCCCACCATGCAATGTCTTCATATGAGCATCCAATATTATTAAGTTAGTAATATGACTTTCACTAGGCATAATTATCGGGTGCCTATTATCATAGTCCATTTGAGCACGGTGAATGCGACCACCAACTCTTAACACCCCATTTTCATCAAGAATTGGACTAAGAGAGTGAAGGTGGATGTTTTTGGCAACGTGTCCTTGTTTTTTTATCATTTCAAGTTCTTTTTCAAAAAAAAATGTTCTGACTATGTTTGATACAACACTGAAGAGTTTCGTCCATTTCTTTTGCAGTAGCAAATTTGGGAAACTTTCTCTGATCTCTAGGTAGCTTCCACCTTAAAACTATTTTACATACAGCTATTACTTTTAAAGTTTTAGTTAAGTTCGAAAACTTCGTAAATAATGGATCTTCTTCACGGCTTGCCTTTACTGTGAGAAAATGTTTGATTGGTCTTTCTTCTTCTTTAGTTATAAATGTTCCTTTAATCTGCCTATATTGAGTTGTCTTTTCTTGCAGCCAGAACGGGCCATGCCACCACAAGTTATTACCAAGAATGCGGCTTACGGACATACCTCTTGACGCACCGTCTGCTGAATTATCGTTTGTATTGACATGACCACACTGATCTTTGTCTAATGTTGTCCATCTGCTAGGTTCACCGTTAATCCATGCCAACACCACAGTAGAATCTAAATATAAATTAAAAAAAATATAAATTTTCTTTAGGAATTTTCATTATCTGTGATATTTCGTATATCAATTTAGTACCTAGCAATGCAGCACACAGCTCTAGTCGAGGAATTGATACTTCCTTGCCAATTGGAGTAACTTTAGTTTTGGCTGAAACTAAATTAACGCACACTTGACCATTATTGACAACTGACTTCAAATAAACTGCCGCTGCATAGGTTGCTCGTGATGCGTCAGCAAATACATGCAACTCTGTTTTATCTTCCTTTCTAGTATTTACCCATCTGGGTATAACAATTCTCTCTACCTTAGCGAGATTGTTTTCGAGTTCTAACCATTCCTTCATTAGGCTTTCTGTTAGTGCTCCATCCCAACTTAAACCAGATTTTCATAATTTTTGAATATAAATTTTTGCCGTCACAATAATTGGCGCTATCCATCCTAGGGTATCATATAATCTTGCTATTTTTGATACAACATGTCTCTTAGTCATTGATTCAGGTAAATCTGATAATTTTAAGACGTATTCAAAACAGTCCGTTGTCCGATTCCATCTTATGCCGAGCACCTTTATCATATCGTTATTAGTTTTAAAAACTAGTGCTTCTGATCCTTTACTTTCTTCTTCAATATATTCTAATAAAGCTTGAGAGTTCGTGTTCCATTTCTGCAGTATAAAACCGCCAACGCTCATTAATTTAACCATTTGGTCATAAATTTCTTTAGCTTCATCGATAGATTCGCAACCGGTAAGTAAATCATCCACATAATAATCATATAATGTTATTTTGGCCGCTAGCGGATACTTCGATTGTTCGTCTATAGCGAGCTGTTGAATAGATTTCATTGCCAAATATGGGGTACAAGCAGTTCCAAAGGTAAGTCGCAATAGCTTGTAATGTTGTATAGGTTGATCAGTATTTCGTCTCCACAAAATTCACTGAAAGTCAGTGTCTTCGTCATTTACACGTATTTGGCGGTATATTTGCTTTATGTCAGCTACTATACCTATTGGATGTAGACGCCACCTCATCAGAATGTGACGGAGATCCTGCTGAAGTTTAGGACCGACAAGTAAGTTATCATTTAAAGATATGTTGTTAACACATTTGCAGGATGCATCATATACAATTCGAAGTTTTGTAGTTTCTTTGTCTTCGCGAATTATTGGATGATGAGGTAAGTACATTGATTTTTCTTTATGTATTTCATACTTATTTTTAATTATGATCATATGGTTTTGTATTAAATAATCGTTTATTTCTTTTTTTGTATTCTTCATACAATTTGGGATTCTTTAGTAATTTCTTTTCTAATGACATGAATCTCCGTGTTGCTATTTCTTGTGACTTTCCTTTTAAACACTCTGGGTTTAGATTGTTGAATGGCAAGCGAACAACATAACGTCCATCAGCATCCCAGACTGTCGTTTTTTCATAAAATTCTTCGCACTTTATTTCGTCCTTTGTTTGTTTCTTCTTAATTTCACCCGGCTCTCGTTCTATCTCCCAAAACTTCTTCAGGATTTCATCATCCTTTATTTGGATATGTAGACTTATAAATTGAGGATTTGATTGAGGCCTTTGATGAGTTCGACCTGACAAAACCCATCCTAAGTGAGTATTCTGAGCGATGGGTCTGTGTTTAGATGGGTGTTTGATTAAACCTTCTCGTGTTATTTCACCGTGAATATTGGCACCCAGAATCATATCTATTTTTGCAGGTGAACCGTATTTAGGATCAGCTAAGGGCAAGCTTTCAATAACAGGCCAGTTTAGGATTTTGATTTCAGTAGACGGTAGAAACGATGTCAAGGTACTCAAAACATAGGCATTCACTTGGACAGAAAACTCAGGATTTTGCAATGATTCTAAACTTAGTTGAACCATATGCTTGACTCTCATTTGTCCATCCCCAACACCTGATACTAAACCATTAACAGAGAGGCGTTGAAGGCCTAGTGATTGTACTGTAGCTTCGGATACAAAAGATGCTTCAGAGCCTTGATCAATTAACAACCTTATTATTTGTGAGTAGCCTTTTGTTGATTTGACTTTGGCAATTGCCGTAGCCAGTAAAACGTTAATTTCTGTCTCTTGCTTTGCAAAATAGGCTACCACATTCTGCTCAACTTTCGATTGATTTGTTAATTCTTGTTTTTCACACGTTTCAGGGCTCTTGTTCATATTGATATTGGAGTCGTTGAATCTGTCAATATGGAGCAGTGTGTGATGCCATCTGCCACATCGTCGACAGCATATGGCTTGATGGCACTGTCTTACATTGTGAGTAGGTGATAAACAATTGAAGCAGAGTTTTTGTGACTGGATAAATTCAATTCTTTCGGTCGGAGATTGCTTTCCGAACTGTTTACATTGATATAGTAAATGCTGTCCTGAGCACATCGTACAGTTGTTACTCAATACCTTTTTTTCTTCTGAGATTGTTGCATGATACGATTTTTGTTTATAACTTTGTTTGAGGTTGCTACTATTGGACATTCTTGTGACATTTTTCCCTCTATCAATCATTTCAAGTGCTCGGAATCTGGACTCAAGAAAAATTGCTAGATGATTCCAGGACGGTAATTTTTCAGATTCTAGTTGGCAAACTTGTACCTCCCACAGCCTTCTCGATTCCTGATCTAATTTTGTTAAAACCAAGTGATTTATGATGACGTCCCAGTCTGACACTTTAACTTCGATATTGCTTAAGGCTTTCAAACATGAGTTTGTTGTATCCAGTAATAGCTTAATGCCGTTCGCCGATTCATGTGTTAATGACCTTTGCGAAAATAGTCGCTTCATAATTTCATTGCAAATATATCTTTTGTTTTGATAACGGCGTGTCAATTGTATCCAGGCTTCTTCATAATTAGAATCAGTCGTGGCTAAAGTCTTAAGTAAACTCTCCGGTTCACCAGATAAGCTACTTTTGAGGTAATGGAGCTTTTGAACGGGCGTTAAGTTGGCGTTATTATGAATCAGTGAACGAAATAAATCATAAAATGTTTGCCATTCTTCATAGCCACCAGAAAACACAGGTAATTTTATTTGAGGTAATTTTACTTCACATGGCAATGGTTGTTGAGGTATTTCTGTAATAGAACACTTTTCTTGTAGAGCGTTTGCTCGTAAAGTGTCTTTTAGTTTTGTTTTATTCTCTATATACATCTCCTCAAACTGTATATATATGTCGTTCTTGAAATGGTCAATGTTGTCCTTTTCCTCCCTTTTAACTGTCTGTAATATTTGTGCATGTACAGTTAAAAGTTGGTATTTAACCTCTCTAGATTTTCTAATCTTGCTTGAATATAAATCCAGCGATATTCTTTCTTTAGGTGATTTTTTATAATTTGCAAAATCTCTTTTAAGATTATCCAAGTTGTCTTCCTGATTTAAAATAAATGATTCCATTTTGTTATAATGCTCAAGCACCAAGTTTATCCGTTCAATAAATTGAAAAACTTTATGTCGCACTAAACGTAAGCTTAGATCTTGAATATCACCACCGTCGATAATGAAGTCCAGAGTTCACTGCTATATAACACTTGTCACTGTTTACACACTCTACTCACGGTTATGTCCAGTTCCCGGGTTTCGGCACCAAATGTCGACTAACTCAATTCACTATACTTCTACACTATTAAATTAAACACTGCACTTTTATCTTCATTTTGACTCATTTATTCGAAATCATCCAACACCTATAAAGCTTAGTGAATAGAACAGTTATAGGGTAATACAATTATATTGTTGTGCCATCTATTGATACTGTGAGCATATTAAACACTGACAATTTATATGAAACCTTTATGCTTATCTCTACATTTTTTCTAAAGACATGATAATGAGATGTCACAAATTGACGTAATTTTTAACAATTAGTATAAACCAAGAGTAATTGTGTTCTGTGGTATAAACAAATAAGATCGCGTTGCGGAGAGGCTGCATTGTATAACATCGAGATAAGCAGTGTTGCTGTTGGTTTGTACTGTGGTGATGTAATTACCTCCATTACGTTACACCAATGTGTGATTATGACCGACAATTATTATCGTGTTCGAACTGCAACTGAAAATGTGTATTTAATTTATTAATGCCTATTTTATGATTGATAATGATTAATTACTTCAATGACTTCAATTCGAATATCAGCTCTCACACTATTATTATGTTTAACAGTTAATATCTTATTATAATTCCGACATATATCTATATCTTAATATTATATATAAAAATTGCCATTTATCGAGATCAGGTGGTTATTTCCATGCAATTAAGAAATGCATAATAATTTTTAAAAAGTTTGTTTGTCTGTCTGTCTGTCCGGGCTAATCTACGGAATAGGTGAAACGATTGTGATGAAATATCACAAACAGATATAGAGTAATGCGAGAAGTCATCTTAGCTATAATATATTTTATCAAACAAACTCGGAGATTTTTTGTTAAATGGAAAATTAATAAAATAAATCGTCATTGATGATTATTTTAAAAATTTAAATGACGGCACATTAATAAATCTCACCCAAGCGAAGCCGGGTGGGATGGCTAGATTATTACTAATATTACGGGTTATGCCCGAACAAGTAGGTAGTAAACCTATGTCTAGTCAGTGGATTGGGTAAAGTCCGAATAATTACCTATAAATATAAATAAAATTAAAGTGTCCGACTATAATATCGCAGTAATTGCCTCATATTGAGCTAAAGGGTTTACTTGCATACCATTAAGACATGCATAACCATTACACATAAAAAAAGTTTGTTTGTCTGTCTGTCTGTCCTGTATAATCTAATAATGATTTTGATGAAACTTCAAACTGAGGGAGAAAATAATGCTAGGAGTGATCTACCCTATATTTTATCCGAAAAGCCTAGAGAATTTTTTGTAAAATGACATTGAAGCCTACCCAGGCGAAGCCGGGGCGGCTCGCTAGTGAATAATATAAACGTCTCCGCCCAAAGGCTACCCTAAAGTGAACTTGAAAAAAATACAATTTAGTTATGTAAAGTTATAATTTACATCCATTAAAATATAACAAAAGAGAAAATAATTGAATTAGCTTTGCCGTCGCTTTAATTTTTTGTTAAAAAAGTAATTTTATCCCAAATTAATGCAAAGTACTTTTTATTCCATACGAATATAATTAATTATTTCTTTTGTTCTGAGTGAAAGTCGTCCGTGTTCTTTTGTAGTTAATGTATTTTTATTAATTTCTGAATCGTGGTCGTATAAAAACAATTGTGTACACATCTACAAATAAAAAAATTATCTACGATATATCATTCCTCTTTTATTTTTAACTCCCGTCGAAAACAGATGATGTATTTTTGATCTGTGTGTGACATCATATGTCTTTACGTGGTAGAGCCATGCTCATCATATGTCTTTACGTGGTAGAGCCATGCTGCAGCTATATTAGTACTATAGTTGTAGCACGAATGGGTTGGCTCGACCGCGGCTGGACCACGCTCTCACAGAATACCAGCGTAAAATGGCAAAAACACCTGCTGTGTTTCGTATGGTGAGTGTAGAGAACCGGAGACCCTTTTTACTGGAAACGGGGCATTCTATCTTAGTACTCACGGGTGACGACGCATCTGCATTTTGATCCTATATTGCGGATAAATGTAGATGTCTATGGGTCATAGCAACCACTTACCATCAGGTAGGCTTTGTGCTCGTTTTTCACCCTATCCTATAACAAAATTATAGTTCCTGAACGGATAAACTGATTTAGATTAAGTTTATTTCGTTTGAAAGTTGGCTTAATCAAAGTGTTCTTAGCTACTTTTCAAGAAAATCTGTTCAGCCAATTGAAGATCGTCACCTCATTTTGTTTTAATTTTTTTTATTTAAGTTATATTAATTTTATTTTTCAGTTATATTATTACTCAAACAGCACGGCGGTGAAACGTTACAAGAAAACGTGACATTTTTTAAAAATGCAATACGAAATTTATCCAATACGTCGATAAAGAAGTTTCATTTCAATAATTAAGACATACATAAATATAAACAATATTATTTTGGTGTAATTATATGTAATGTATGTATGTAATTAATATATTAATTTGTGTATTATATCTTGTAATTCATTTATCATTTCATACATGAAGCCCTACATCGTATCAACTTCTGCCACGAACGATGAAACATTTCGAAAGAAACATGGCAATTTTCCTCTACGTGCCTTATAAATTAATGGAAATGCTTTTAATAGGCGAAAACGAATATGGAATATTTTATTAATATTATATACTAATTAAAACTTGAATAATTTTAATAAAAAACTCGATTTTATGTTGAAAATTGGTTTTTAAATAGCTCATTCATCAAAAGACATAGTTATGGCTTCAGTGAACTTCAATATAATGGCTTAGAGATTTACACAATGTCTTGCTTTTACGGGTACCTTAGCGAATTTGATACTTTATTAACTTACATAGGAGGTGGTTAACAAGATCGATATTGTAATTTAAGATGGACCTATTATGCCTTATTAATTCATTTTGGTAGATGTTTGGATAGGTCTGTGTTTGTATGCAGACGGTGTACACTAACAATAACTTACGAACTAAGAGTAACTGTAAACAAAGGCCATGAGTGATATCGTACCACAGATACGATATCACTTACGCGGACTAAAGTAAAATGTTTCATAGTGTGGTATAATGAATGCATTACACTTCAAACTAGAACACAGCTGTTAATATCCCTCTGCTGATGGTTAGAAATAGGCTGGTGGGATAAAACACCAAACAGAAAAAGAACCTTAGCACATACTTTTTTTATAGCAAATTCAACGTCTTCATGTAATTTATAGTAACTATGTAGACCAATAGGTGGCTTTATTCTTATAATCTTGGATAATTTGCGATATACATAGAGAAACAAGGAATGAAAAGCACAAGAAATACAAATTTTTGTGCTTTTCATTTTCGCGCGCTTATATACACGTTTCCTGAAAAACTCTGCTTAATTTATTGTATATTGTTGGGTGCGGCTACCTTTACCTACAAAATACGAACAAGAAAATAGAGTGACAGAATCCATCACTAGTTAATTACATATCTACTTACGATACTTAAAGAAAGGAGATATATGTGTACACCACATTTTTTTATTACCGTAAAAATTAAAACGCCTATTTAGCAAAACATTTAAAACATATTATACAATAAAAATGTATTTAAAAAATTATTCAAAAGCTCCAAATTTACAACAATTTTTTTTTCTAAAATTAGGTAATAGTAATAATAAAATTAAACAAATAAATTAAAATTAAATAGTATGTGGGGGTGGGTAACTTTTTCTGACAAAACGTGAAACTGAAGTGGTTATAATACCTAATCTAATACAGTAACAATCTAGTAAAAATAATACTTACAGTTCTTTTTTTATGTGTCCATTTTAGTCTATATTTTTCAAATACAACAAAAGCGAGTCATCGTCATCATCATCATCATCATCATCACCACAAGTCCACCGCTGAACATGGCTACCCCCAAGTAACGCCACAAAGCACTGTCCTTTCTACCTGCATTATTCGGCTTCCTACATCCTTGCCAGGTAATCTCTGGGATCACATATTATATGATAGGCACATGGTACTTTATTCCTAAAATTTTTCTGGTATTAAAAATAGTGGAAGAGAAGAACAAAGAAGAAGAAGCATTAAAGGAAGGATTACAGTTTACAAGTTTTACATTTTAATGTTTTAAGAAGTAACATTTTTATGTGCTAAGCAAATACTTACTTATCGTCACGCACAATCCCTGACGGGGTAGCCAGAGAGAACAGATCGCCAAGTGTCACGATCCTTACATACCTCTTTCGCTTCTTTCAGATTCATTATCTTCTTCATACATGCACGTCTAGGTATCCGAGTACTCTTGACCCTCCCCTCTTCGAGCAGTTTGCTCACATGGTCTTCGAAAGTTAGTCTCGGTCTACCTCGACACCTTTTAATATTAACTTTCGCGCTATATATTTTCTTCACCATTCGGTCTTCACTCATTCTCTCAACGTGACCAAACCATCGAAGCACGCCCTTATCAATTTTTGTGATAAGGTCATCTTTCAAACCTGCCATATTGCGAATCTCTTCGTTTCGCTTTCGGTCAGCCATGGTGACGCCGCACATTTTACGAAGAGATCGCATCTCCACTGCATTCAACTTGCTTTTATGCTTCTTCATGCATACCCAGGTTTCGCTGCCATATAACAAAGTCGGTACCAACACTGCGTTATGTATTGCAAGGCGTGCACTCTTCACTACGCCTTGCCTTTTGACTAACGCAGTCAGGGCACCATTGACTTTGTTCCCGGCAGCGACACGCCTGTCCACATCTAAATCATATCTTCCATCCCGGCTAAAAGCACTCCCCAAGTATACAATTTCATTTACCTGTTCTAGACATTCCTGATTTACCCATATTTCACACTTCGTTCTCTCTTCGTCCCTTTCAAATACCAGAACCTTAGTTTTATTAGCATTCAAGCGGAGACCTTTAATTTCACATTCCTCTTTCATACACGTGACTAATGCCTGCAGTTCTGCCTCTGATGGTGCAATAAGCACTGCATCATCAGCATACAACAGACAATTTACTTTAATGTCACCCAATTTCACACCCAAACAGCTATCTTTCAGCTTCTGTAAACAGCTGTCGAGATACAGTATGAACAGCCAGGAAGACATGACACAACCCTGTTTTACGCCCGTTTGGACGCTAAACATGGGTGACAGGTCATGCCCTACCCGCACACAGGCTTTACAGTCACAGTAAAGTGACTGCACAGCCCTTAGCAATCGACCATCCACATCATACCCCGGCAACAGTTCCCACATTTTCTTCCTTACAACCTTATCAAATGCTTTCTCAAGATCCACAAAAGCACAGAAAATCCTCTGGTTAGCAGCCAGAAGCTTTTTCGTGATCATGCGGAGAGAAAACATTTGATCCGTGCATCCTCTTCCAGGTCTAAATCCGCATTGTGCCTCCCATAGAAATCTTTCCGATTTCTCTTGCATCCTACGTGTCAAAATCTTCGAGTAAACTTTACTTGCTAAACTGGTCAAGCTGATCGCCCGATAGCACCCGCAGTCAAAATGTGAACCTTTACCTTTATATAAAGGCACAATGACTGCGGATCGCCAATCATCCGGGACATCCCCCGTCCGCCAGCACAAATTGCACAGCAGATGAAAGCTGTCCCAGACGCGAGGCCCACCATACTTGACCATTTCAGCAGTAACTCTGTCTAGTTCCGCAGCCTTACCACATTTCAAACTTCGAATCGCACGTTCAATCTTTTTCATACTGATGACCTCAGTGTCATCGAGGTCCGGGTCTGGCGTACCAGTCTCGGCGTCATCCCCGGATCCCTCACTAAGATCATCACACGCATACATTTCTCTATAAAATTCGCTCCATCGCTGCAAGACGTCCGATTTTTCTGAGAGGACGTCATTAGTTCTCGAAAGCACTTTGTTCATTCTTAAGGCCTTCGCACCACTTTGGGTCCTTCCAACCTCTTTTCAGAAGAGTTTGGAGTTCTCCTTAAAGTTGTGCGACAACCTTTCGTCCGCTTCCATTCTACACCTTTCACGCACTTCCTCAATCAATGCTTTCGTGTGAACTTTCTGCAGCTTATATCTTTCGTTCATCTTCTCTCTCATATCCTTATCATTACTAGAGGCCAAGTAGTCTAACCATGCTTTCTTCTTCTTCTTTACAGCTTCTTTCACTTCATCATTCCACCATGCATCTCTTCTTTTACTACTGCCTCTTTTAATCGTTCCACACACTTCTTCCGCTGCACTTACCATTCCATCCCTAAGGTTCTGCCATGTTCTTTCAACACATTCTTTTCTGCCATCGATGTTGTCAAGCTTTTCGGCTACCCTCGCATGATATTTGTCCCTAGTATCCGCTTCCTGAAGCTTCCAGCTTCGGATGCGACAGACCGACTGTGGTTCTGTTACTGCCGCCCGGTAGCGCCAACCCGCGAACAGAACCCTAAATCTAGTAATCACTAGATAGTGATCCGTTCCCAGGTCAGCACCCCTGAACACTCGCGTATCCATCACCTGTTTTCGCAGTCGGTCATCCACCAGGAACAAATCGATCATACTTCTCTCATTTTTACTTTCTCTAGTATACATATGGATTTTCTTGTGATTAAACATAGTGTTTGTCACAAGAAGACCCTTTTCCTTGCATACCGCCAGTATAAGCTTGCCAGCATCATTAACCCTTTTATCGCCAAACTTTCCAAGCACCGACTCGTACCCTGGTCGAGCGGTACCAACCCATCCATTCAAATCACCACATACAACAATTCTTTCGTTTCCCCTAGCCAAATCTAGAACTTCTCTTACATTCTCCCAAAACTCCTCCAGCTCAGCCCTGGACGACGAAGCTACCGGCGCATAAACAGCCAAAAGGAATAACTTCGTCAGTCCCAATTTAAAGCGAACCCAGAGAAGTCTTGAGTTCACAACCTTATATTCAGTCATAACATCGACCAACCGAGACGACAGCAGCACCCCCACTCCCTGGCGGGCGCTCTCGCTCTCCGGGACTCCGGACCATAGAGCTAACGCCCCGCCAGGGAGCTCTTCAGTACCACTGCCCTTCCGTTTGGTCTCCGACATACACACGACATCTAATTCTCTTTCTTTCATTATTTCGATCAACTCATTCGTCTTATCTCTCATGCCTCCTCTAACATTCCATGTGCCAACTCTGCAATCTGTCCTCCACCTTCCGCCGTGTCGGGCTGTGCGTGACGGGTGGCGGTCCCCATCGCCGCTTTGCGCGCTGCATTCCACACCAACGGGGACGAGCTGGTGTGCGTCGCCTTGGGGGGACGCCCTAACCCTCGTTGGCATGGGTGCGCAGCTAAGTAGAATTGCAGCCCTGAAAAGGGCTGGCAGGGGTCGCGACGAGCACGCTTCTACAGTGACCCCCATAAAATGTCCTATAATAAAATGTCCAAATAAATGTCCTTTCAGAAATTTTTATGTTAAATATTTCTTTTGCTTTAACATACTTTGCTATACTCGTCGTACGTCGTATAAAAGGGAATGTCCTGAGTGACTGACTCATCTATCAAAGTACAGCCGAAACCACTAAACGTAGAAATCTGATATTTGAACAGTAGCTGCCTTTTATGACGTAGACGTTAGTGAATACTAAGAAAGGATTTTAGAAAATTCAACGTCTAAGAGGGTGAAATTGTGTTTACACTTAGTATGAAACTTTTTATTTTACTTTTATTGACTCAGCACTTACTGGAAGCAAACAACCCCATACTTACTTCTTCTAAACCATGCCATAAAACCAACCATAAACTTAGGATAGTATATTTTTTAGATTCATAATTTGACGCGGTAGGTGGCCGTATTACCAGTGCGGGGGGGGGGGGATCGCCAGTGTTTAAAATATTAATTAAAAATATTAGCTTATTTGCGAAACTATTTTATTTAATTCAGTATTAATATTTATCCTGATAAATGTGTTAGTTACCTTGGGCATTTAATGTGAATTAAAAGTAACACATATATATCATTTAAATGAATACTTTCGAAAATATCATTATCACATATTGAAAATTACGTGCATCCAAAAAAAATCAGGGCTTTGCACGCCGCCACCGCAACCTCTTTCGTTGTCTGCACATAAAAAGCGACATTTTGTAGAGTTGTTTTTCAGAGGGCATTTCCACAAGACAATGAAAGAATTATTCTTGACAATGAAAATCCTTGCGTTTTAGAAAATGTAATCTTCAAGAATTGGTCAACAATGTTTATCCAGAAATTAATGATATAAGTTCTAAAACTTTTATATGCCTTGTGCGGGGTTACTTTCCAATATCTAACATTTTAATTTTATTAGTAGGACTAGATTAATACCTATTCTACTCTCCTGTCCGTCGAGCAGTTCGTCAAAAGTCTAGTCACAAACGTGATTCCGGTAGTATTTTAGCTCTTTCTTCGGCATGCGGGGCTCTGCCGAGTGTGACCGTTTATTTCCCTAGCTAATCGTACGAACAAAATTGGATGAAAACGATTGACATTTCAAACCAAACTCTTCTTTAATCGAACTCTCAGCAGGTTTGGAGGAGGCGTTTTTAGTCTCACCCACACCCTGCAACACAACGGCCCAACCTGGGGTGAGCCGTAAAGTGGAGGGCACGTCTGCAGCCGAACTATCATCGGAAAGAACCATGGAACGGTCAGGAAGAGATCGCAAGGCCTTACAAGCTTAGTGGAGCAGCACAGAAGCGATACAGGAGCCTGATAGCAGCTGAGATAGGAGCCGAAGAGGCCCTCTCTCTCATCCAGAGGCCCTGGGTTGAAATTCCTTTGCCCAACCCTCCTCCGGATCCGAAGGCGAAAAAACGCAGTTGGTCTGCGGAGGACAGCTGGTCCACCGAGCACTAACACAGGCTATCACCAAGACAGCCTGTGGGGCGCAGCCAGGAGCGGAACCGAAATGTTTGGGTTTCACCCACAAGTCAAGTTGGATTCTGGTAACGTGCCTGAATAATGCAAATTAGAACTAGATTGTGGGTGAAGTCAGAAAACTGAAACCCTGGTCGGAGGCAGAGCTCTCTATAATACCTGAGGGTGAACTGCCTAAGCCTCAGCTGGGTGTTACATAGATATGTATGCAGATGCCCCGCAGCGAAACTGACGAGGAAAAGAGGCGACTGTGCTGTTGAGGGCAGAAAATGAAGGGCTCCATACAGATCTCTCAAAAATACTCCACCACAGGGACAAGGAGAAAGGGTTCCTATAGATAAACTACTTAATTGACGGATAGCCCGCGCAGTGTGGAAGTAGGCTGAGGCGGAAATCGACGCACATAATTAACAACTCAACTGTCCACGGTGACTACAGTCCCCTAAAAAATTAAACCAAGAAAGATCCCGTAATAATGTTCGGTGCGCGCTATATAAAACGATGCAAATTTATCTTTATCTTGCTACGTATTTTCTTTAGTTTAAGCAACTGTGAGTTAAAATATAAAATGGGATTGCAATATAATATTTATTATATTTATAATATTTAATTTATTTATTGTATACAATTATAACGCAACAAAGAAACAATAAAATATGTCAGAACCATTTCATATTAATTAAATATAATTTTTTTTACAGGAGAGGGGGCAAACGAGCATGCGGCTCACCTGATGGTAAGTGAGTACCGCCGCTCATGAACAACTGCAACACCAGGGGAATCGCAGATGCGTTGCCGGTCTTTTAAAAAGGAGTAGGCTCTTTTCTTGAAGGTCCCTAAGTCGTATCGGTCCGGAAAAATCGCTGGTGGTAATCGATTCCACAAAGAAGTTGTGCGAGGGAGAAAACTTCTTCTGAATCGCACAGTGGTGGACCGCCAATCATCTAGATGATATGGATGGTATCGCAAGTTCTGTCGCGATGTGCGATGGTGAAATTGAGCGGCTGGAATTAGTCCGAACAATTCCTCAGAGCACTCCCCGTGGTAGATGCGATAAAATACGTAAAGAGATGCAACCTCTCTACGCAATGCCAGTGAGTCAAGCCGATCGGAAAGAACTCGGTCGTTGACGATTCGAACCGCTCTGCGCTGGATACGGTCAAGTGGAAGGAGCTGGCACTGGGGGGGCCCTGCCCAGAGATGGGAAGAGTATTCCATGTGAGGCCGAACCTGCGCCTTGTAAAGTTGCAAGCGGTGTGCCCGCATGAAATACTGTCCCGCTGTGCTGAGCACGCATAAATAATATAATTCTTCCTCGCTACTATCATTCTCACTTGAATTATCTTCACGTCAGTATCGTCTTGTAAATTAATTATCATTTGATCCATACTGAGCGAGCGAGTTGAGCGTACTGTAGAAATGGCATGCGTTGAGCTTGAGCACCTTATTGTTGTCAGTGTTTACAGACCCCCATGTTCAAATTATGATACCTTTGAAAAGGTTATGGAAGAAGTTTTAGTTAAGCTTAATAAACAGAATAAATCTCTTGTAGTGTGTGGAGACTTTAATATCAATCTCCTGGAAACTTCTTCCATCAGTATTAAATTTTGCTCTTTGTTCAAATCTTATAATCTTGATAATTTATTCTTTGAAGCTACACGTATTGCAGGGTGTAGTGCAACTTGTATTGATAATATTTTTACAGGTGTTGTACCAATCAACAAATCAATAATTCAAAAACTTAGTTCAGATCACTGTGGACAACTGGTTTCATTACCTTATATGCACAAAAAACAGGTAATTGAGAAAAGTGTGTTTGTTCCTATTAATACAAAACGCCTGGAGAGATTTAGAAGTAATATGGTAAAAAACCTTCCATCTCTTTCTTATAAGAACAATGCAGACTATTTATATGGACAATTATTTACCCTTATAAACAATGAATTTAAAAAAAACATTTACTTCTAAAACATTCTCCAGAAACAGTCACAAGGCATTTAATGAATGGGCGACAGTAGGAATTCATAAAAGCAGACGAAGGTTATATGACCTTTACCATGAAAGATCATATAATCTTTCCGATGCTTTTAAAGAATATGTAAAAGATTATTCTAAAATGTTTAAAAGAGTTTGCTCCACAGCCAAATCGTTACATATTAGCAACAAAATTAAGACGGCTAAGAATAAAATTAAAATGACGTGGAGTATAATTAACAATGAAACCGGTAAAGACAAACCTCGTAACTCAAACTATCAATTAAAAGTTAACAATGAATTGACTAAATCAAATCAAGAAGTCGCAGCGGTGTTTGAGAAATATTTCACTGATATTCCTATCTTGACAACCGAGTCATTGAATACTTCTCCAACTGTCGCCGAGTCATTACTCAAACAGAATGTTAACACCTGTTTAAAAGAATTTAGATTTGAAAAAGTACTATCGCAAGATGTTGTAAAATTTTTCAAAGCCATTGATGTAAAGAAGACCGCAGATTTGTGGGGGATTTCCGTTACAGTTATTGCGTCCATAATAGATTTAATTGCACTTCATCTAGCTATTATTTTTAATACTTATATCGATTCTGGTGTGTTTCCTGATTTAATGAAGTATAGTGAAGTAATACCTTTATTTAAGTCTGGTAGTACATTGGACCCCGCTAATTTTAGACCTATTTCTGTACTACCAACTCTCAGTAAAATTTTTGAAAAAATAATTATGGATCAATTGTTAACTTTTTTAATACAAATAAATTACTTCATAAAAACCAATTTGGTTTTACAAGGGGTCGCTCGACGTCTGACGCCGGTGTTGAGCTTATGAAATATATTTTTAATGCCTGGGAGAATTCAGAAGATGCCTTAGGTATTTTCTGTGATCTTTCCAAGGCTTTCGATTGTGTTCATCATGAGACATTAATCAGGAAACTACAACATTACGATGTAAAAAATTTAACGCTTAGACTTATTACTTCATATTTAAGTAACAGAATTCAAAAAGTAGTGATTAATGGTAAAGGTTCCTCCGGATCGGTAGTATCAATGGGCGTTCCTCAGGGCTCGATTCTTGGCCCATTCCTGTTTTTAATTTATATTAATGACTTACCTTATCTTGTAGGGGACAATCACGATATAGTATTATTTGCTGACGATACCTCTTTAATTTTCAAACTCAAACGACAGTTAATTAATTATGACGATGTAAATAATGCTCTATCAAAATTGGTACATTGGTTTAACGCCAACAATATGCTCTTAAACGGCAATGAGACAAAGTGTATTAAATTTACAATACCTAATGTAAAACATTCGAATACCAATGTGCTGTTAAATGGGGAGAGCAGACTTAGTTCTGCAGCATATGCTGTAAGAAAAATTAGAAGTCTCACAGATGTTGAGACAGCTAGATTAGTGTATTTTAGTTACTTTCATAGCGTAATGTCTTATGGAATTTTGCTATGTGGTAATGTGGCTGATATTGAAGCTATATTTGTTTTGCAAAAGAGAGCCGTACGGGCGATTTATAACCTAAATTGTAAAGAGTCCCTCAGAGAAAAATTTAAAGAAATAAACATATTAACTTTGGCATCGCAATATATTTATGAGAATGTAATGTATGTGCATAAAAACATAAATAGCTTTAATAAGAATAAGGATGTGCATACTTTAAATACTAGGAACAAACATAAGCTTGTAATGCCAGTTACTAGACTCCACAGAATCAGTAATTCATTTATGGGGCAATGTATACGCTTTTACAACAAAATCCCAGAACATATTCAAAGTTTGTCAATAAACAAGTTTAAAAGTTTTATTAAAGAAAAACTGTACAAAAAGGGTTATTATAATATCAAGGAATACATGAGTGAAAATAACCCCTGAATAGGGTGATCGCCACCATGCTGGTTCTATGAAAAATCATTTAAAAATTGTATTAACAAAATTGTTGTTAAGTGAAATTATGTATAAAAAAAAGTCCCGCTGGGTTTCTTGCTGGTTCTTCCCAGGACTGAGGTATTTTCCGAACCAGTGGCAAATAAAAAATGACTTTCAATAAGTATTATGTAATAATCAATATTGAATAAAAAATTATTCTATTATATTCTATTCTATTCTATTCATAAGAGTACTGTTCGCGCAAAAGCGCTAATGTCAAGCATCGACGTTAGATGGCACTTGGCTCGGCGATACGGGATGAAGTTCGTCCGAGCGTGTTTGAACGGTGGGTGTCAAAAGCGCGCTAGAAAAATTGGGAGTCCAAATTCATCGCCGCGAGAGATAGCACGCGTTCTTTTGTCGGGATGTCGGAAGCGGAATACGACACGCGCATCTAGGAAATATACGGTTTACTATACGTAACGCGCATTCCTGTTTTGTTAACTTCACCCGGGACTTAGTGTCTAATTCAGAATCTGTATAAGTGGATTCGACTGTATTAGTTACTAGTGCGGTATTTGATATTCTAGAAATAACTGTGACCTTTGATCCGTACGTTCTGTGTTCATTTCGCGAGTTAGGCGTTATAACAAACGAGAGTTAGTGGCTTCTGTAGGGTAGTTAATCGTACGACAGAGTTACTGGACCTTCATCGTGACTAACGAAGAAAGTGACGTGAGGTGGAGAGGTGCTGAGGTCCGAACTGCTGCAGATGGTAACGGTCTAATAAGGTCAATAACACTACCAGCCTCACCCAGATACACATCACTGACCCTTACTTTCCTAGCACTATACATCCACACGCGACCTAACCGAATCCTGAGGGACCAGTCGCCTTGGATAGAGGTAAGTAAGCTCCCCTTATTAGAATGTAACGCTTCCACCTAATTGTTTATTGTAATTAGAAACTTTTCACCTTTGGCCTGTAGCAGGCTCGACCAGCATCTGCTTGTAGGTTCTCCGTCTATGGGCCCGCGGGGGACCCTACTACTGGGATAAGCAGCTGCTGGCCGTAACATTTGGTAGCAGAGCGCGATTCTGGGATCGATTCCCGGTCGATCCACCGACCATAATGTTTGACAAAAGTTAAACAATTTTGGTGGCAGGGAGCGTTGGGTTGATTGGTTTAATTTTGTGTCTACAATCACGCCCATCCGTAATACGTAAAAATATATTTTTTTAATTATATACGTAATAATAAAATTATTTTCTTTTGTGGCTTGCTTGTTTGTTGTTAGCGGGTAATTTTGAAAAGCCGCGCCCGGTTAGTGCGCAAGCGGGAGTTTGCGTCATGTAGGTAGATGGTTATTTTTACGTAATCGGTTAATTATCGTTGTCGGATAGTTGTAGTGGATTACTATCGAAGGGTCGATTTCCGAGCTAGGCATTTTTTGTTGATGTGTATCTTCGTTTATGTATCTTTCGTATTGTAATTTGTATTTGAACTAAAGAGTAGTAATTGTATTTACGTAATTTGAATTTAACTTGATTTGATCGCACTAGTATTTGTTAATTTGATTTGTGTCTTTTCTTTTGTACTAACTTGTATTTGGTTTGATAAGTAGCGGTTCTTATTTGTGTAATTTCTATTCAACTCGATTTGATAGGAACTGCATTTGTTAGCTGTTGGTTTTTTTTTTTATATTTGTTATTTGTTATCTTTGTAATTGTGCTCGAGCCGCGTCGTAATTTGTATTTAGTAGTGATGTCCTCGCCCAAGATACTAATCCGTTGCCTGCGGACTGAGTTACGCTGGGCCACCAGCGCCCATGCTTTAATAGGTCGACCGGATAGGGTCCATAACTTGATGAAGCGGTTCAAGCAGGTCGATGCTTGAAGGGCTTTAGTGGAGGAGGCTTACGCTGAGCTCGAGGATTCGGATGTGGAAAAGGAAGTCATGGACTCCTGCTTCGCAGACTACGAGCAGTTCTTTTCGCTCACGGACGAGTTGATCGAGGCTGAAGGCAAGTATGCCGAGGAGGCGCGGGAAGCTCGGACGAGTGGCCTGCCAGAGTCCTTTTGGAAGCAGCCTCAGCCGGAGCTGTTGGGACGACTCCCAACTCTGGACTTGCCAAGGTTCTCCGGGGTCCTTTCGGAATGGCTGACCTTCGTTGGTCTTTTCGACGGCCTAGTGGACGCCCGGAGTGACTTGACCCCGAGTCAGAAGATGGCGTATCTCTTGGCCTCACTGGAGGGGGAGGCCCTGGGCGTTGTCAGCCATTTGAGCTTGTCGGACGACGCCTACCAGACTGCTCGGGACCTCCTAACCAGAAGATACGCCAACGTCCGGCGAATTGCGGACGAACATGTTAAGCAGCTTCTGAGCCTCCCGCTGCTTAGTGACCGGGCCAGACTACGTCCGGACCTGTTGGATCCAGTCTTGGTGGCCTGTAATACGTTGAGGCGGCTGGAGTTACCAGTGGGCGAATGGGCCTTCTTGTTGCTCCGCATCGTGCTGTCCCGCCTACCTCTCGACCTTAGAATACTTTTTGAGGAGAGGTACGGCGGGGACGAGGCCTCCTATATTCCGCCCTTCTATGACCTGCTGCGGTTTTGGAGAAGCAGTGCCGGCAGATTGAGAACGCGGCGGGCACCGTTGACGACTTACGAGCCGTGCCCAGTGAGAGGCGGAATCCGCCGGGCCAGTCGTCGTCAACCGCCCCCCCCCCCCCCTGCTCCTATTGTCGAGCATTTGATCACCGGGTAACGTCTTGCCCGAAATTATTAGGTAAGCTGGTTCCGGTTCGCCAAGGAGCGCCGCTGGTGCTACCCCTGTTTGGAAAGGCACCTCCAGCGAGACTGTCCGCACCGGCGGCCCTATCTGCATTGCCAGGGCAATCACCATGCTGTACTGTGCCTAGGTGCGAACGGCGTCTCCTCACGGGGCGCTGCCAGGTCCTCGACCCCCATGGGCGGGGGCGCTCCGCCACGCCCTCTGACGGGCGACGCTCGGCGCCCGCTGGCTAGACACCAGGCCCCTAAGTTTGAAAGGGGTCCCTCCCCCGACCAGTCAGGGGGTAATTTCCCCAGGGGCGGGGGTGTCATCACCCCCCCTCAGCGTGCGGAGAGGAAATTCACGGCCACTCATCAGTCCGCTGGACCCTTCTCACTCCCGTTAGCTGAGTGGCTGCGACTGTTGTACCACTGTACCCCATTTGATGGAGGCGGCCCTAGCTAGCTACCGCCTTAGCTTCCACCACGGCCGCCTCTACTGAGCCTTAAGCCGTCAACAGTCCACTTGTCAAGCCGTTCTGTTGCCGACGGCCTCAGTGAGGGCGTACAACCCGAGTGGCGACTGTTAGCGGTTGCGCTCTATTAGTCTCGGGTTTACGCGGTGTGGCCTCCACTTGGTGGTGGGAAGATTAGGGCCCCCTGAAGCGTTGAATCACGCTCTCAAGGGGTATTAGATTTGGTTTGGCCGAGCACTTAGTTAAAAATTCTTTAAATTAAAATTAAAATGCTTTTGGGTTTTCCGCGAAATTCATATTGTAGCGGTTGTGATTAAAATAATTGACTTTAAAATACTCCTTTAAATGCTGCTGCATATGTTTTGTAAATATATGTGATCACTGCGTTTGTTTTTGCACGGAAAATTGAGATTAAATTGTGTGCCGTTTTGAATGCTTGTGCGAATTCTTTGTAATTGTATTTGATTGTTGCGTCTGTTTGCTGAAAGGAAAGTTTGAATTCATTTGAAATTGAATAACGCGCTATTTTGAAAATTATGTATATGTTTTGTGATAGTGTTTAATCATTTTGCCTTGTGATAAGGAAGGAAGGTTGGAATTAGATAACCCTATTTGTGCCGAAGGGAATAAGAGTCAATTCTCTTTTGGTTTACATTTGTTGGCACTGTCTAAGATATTTATTTGAAATGAGGAATAGGGCTGTCTCTTACGTTTATTGTTTTGTTTACTTTGTCAAGTTGACCTATGTGCATCGGTGATTACTTTGTTTTAATTAATTCTGTAATTGAACATTGATGCTTTTGAAAAATTAGTTGAAATATGAGCATAGGGTATGCCGTGTAGTGGCGATCAAGAATATCCACTACCCCATATCCTCCCGTGGGTGTCGTAAAAGGCGACAAACGGAAACAGGCAGGAGATGGGCAGCAGCATCTTCCTGATAACAACAAACTTACAATAAAAAAACTGCGGTTGCCAACCCGCTTGCCAAGCGTGGCAACTATGGCAAATACCCCCCTATGATTAGAGCAACAAAGAAACGGCCCCCAGTCCCCGGCGGCCCCGCTATTCCTGGCTACGGTGGCGACCATGGTAACGGCGGGGCAGGGGGTGCTAAGAATCTCCGGTGGAGGTTCGGTTGCCACCTTAGACGACTCGACCTGGCAACGTACAACGCACGCACCCTTAGGACTGACGAGAAGATCGTGGAGCTGGAAGAAGAGATGGACAAGTTGCGCTGGCATATTATAGGATTATCCGAAGTTCGAAGAGAGGGGGAGGACACGGTAATCCTCGAATCCGGCAACTTGCTCTATCACCAGGAGGGCGACCATCTGTCCCAAGGAGGTGTCGGATTTATCGTCCACAAGTCTCTCGTTAACAACGTTGTATAGATCGGGAGTGTGTCGACGAGGGTTGCGTACCTTATACTCAGAATCACCAAACGATATTCGCTGCAGGTCATCCCGATGAGGAGGTGTAGGAAATGTATGAGGATATCTCTAGAGCCATGCATTCCTCCAAAACCCAATATACGGTGTTAATGGGAGACTTCAATGCAAAACTAGGCACAAGAGAGAACGGTGAGCTGAAAGTAGGGAAATTTGGAATAGGGAAACGGAACCCAAGGGGCTAGCAGCTGGCCGACTTCATGGAGAAAGAGGGACTCTTTATGATGAACTCTTTCTTCAAGAAGCGGCCCCACAGGAAGTGGACCTGGTCGAGCCCCGACGGTTCGACAAAAAATGAGATTGACTTCATTATGACGACCAGACGACAACTGTTCAGTGATGTCTCAGTGATCGCGAGGGTGAAAACTGGCAGCGATCACCGAATGGTGAGAGGCACACTGAACCTAAATGTTAAGTTGGAGAGGTCTCGTCTGATGAAGTCAACGCTCCGTCCCCCTCGTGCTCTAATCCAGGGTCCCGAAACCTTTCAGCTCGAGTTACAAAACCGTTTTCAGTGCCTAGAAGACTGCAATGAAGTGGAAGATATGAATGACAAGCTCGTGGAAACTGTCCATGCGGTCGGAGCTAAGTTTTGTAAGACCCGCCGCAGAAGAACACAAAAACTCTCCGATCACACTCTTAATCTCATGGCTGTTAGACGGGAGATGAAGCTACATTCTTCAACAGATTTGACAGCATACAGGCAACTGAACAGACAGATCTCCAAATGCATGCGCGGAACTTCAATACAGCTCGTATTGAATAAGCGATCGAGCGGAACCAAGGCTCCAAAGTCTTTACCAGAGATCTGTCTGCCAGAAAGAGCCAACTGTCAAAGCTGAAGACCGAATGTGGCAGCATCGTTTCCGGGGCACCTGAGATTTTAAGTGAGATTGAGAGGTTCTATGGGCAGCTGTACACGTCATCGTTGGAGCCACACGCAAGTGTGAGTAACGATCCAAGAGCGAGTCTTATCCGACACTATTCCGAAGATATCCCGGACGTCAGTCTGAGCGAGATTAAAATGGCTCTCCAGCATCTTAAACAAGGCAAGGCCCCCGGCGAGGATGGAATTACAGCGGAGCTTCTGAAAGCGGGTGGAAGACCGGTACTTGAAGTCCTTCAGAAGCTCTTTAATTCCGTCCTCCATGGTGGCATTACACCGGAGGCGTGGAGCAGAAGTGCGGTGGTCTTGTTCTTCAAGAAAGGTGACAATGCTCTCTTGAAGAACTACAGACTGATTTCCCTTCTGAGCCGCGTCTACGTGCTGTTTTCGAGAGTCATTACGAATCGTCTCACGCGCAGACTTGACGACTTCCAGCCTCCCGAACAAGCCGGTTTCCGAAAGGGCTTTAGCACCATAGACCACATACATACCCTTCGGCGAATTGTACAGAAGTCCGAGGAGTACAATTTGCCACTATGTCTAGCGTATGTGGACTATGAGAAAGCCTTTGATTCCGTCGAAATTTGAGCGGTGCTGCAGTCCCTTCAGCGGTGCCAAGTTGACTGTCGGTATATCGAAGTGCTGAAGTGTTTGTACAGTAGAGCTACGATGGCTATCCGAGTACAGAACCAGAGTACGAAACCTATCCAATTGCAGAGAGGTGTAAGACAGGGTGATGTTATATCCCCGAAACTCTTCACCGCTGCATTGGAAGACGTTTTCAAGCTTCTGGACTGGAAAGGATTCGGTATTAACATCAATGGCGAGTACATCACTCACCTTCGATTTGCCGACGATATAGTCCTTATGGCAGAATCGCCGGAGGACCTAAGCACTATGCTCAATGACCTCAATAGTGTCTCCCAACGGATAGGTCTTAAGATGAACATGGACAAAACAAAGATTATGTTTAATGTCCATGTCACACCTATGCCGGTAATTGTTGGGAGCACTAAGCTCGAAGTTGTTGACGAGTATGTTTACCTGGGACAAATAGTCCGACTAGGTAAGTCTAACTTCGACCGAGAGGTTAATCGTCTGATTCAACTCGGCTGCGCAGCGTTCGGGAAACTACGACACATCTTCTCGTCAGACATACCTCAAAACCTTAAAATGAAATTGTACAACCAGTACGTGTTGCCAGTGATTACTTACAGATCTGAGACGTGGGCCTTCACTGCTGGCCGTATGAGGAAGCTCAAGGTCGCTCAGCGAGCTATGGAGGGGGCTATGCTCGGAGATTCTCTGAGTGATAAACTTAGGAATGAGGATATCCGCAGTAGAACCAGAGTAACCGACGTAGCCCAACGGATTAGTAAGCTGAAGTGGCAGTGGGCCGACCATATAGCTCGAAGAACCGACAACCGATGGGGAAGAAAGGTTCTCGAGTGGCAGCCTCGTACCGGTAGGCGAAGTGTAGGGAGTCCCCCCACGAGATGGAGTGACGACCTGGTAAGACATGCAGGAAGTCGATGGATGCAGGTGGGTCAGGACCGTGCTTTGTGGCATTCTTTGGGGAGGCCTATGTTCAGCAGTGGACTTGTGAAGGGCTGTAATGATGAGCATAGGGCTACCTGCCTAAAGGGCTATCTGATTTGTAGATTATCAGATGGAAATCAGCTGTCCCACCATTTGGTAAATGATTATAGGTGGATGGCTTGGTTATGCCTACTGGTTTGAAAATTCATACTAGGGAGTATCTGTGCGTTTCGTTCGGCTCTCCACAGACGACGTTCAAGGGGAATTTGGGGGTGCTCTCTGCACTGAGGCTTAGGAGGTCCCTCTGGGCCACTTCGTGTCGTGTCGCTGTTTGCAGACCTGATCCGGTTGGATTGCGGAATTAATCATAGGAGCGCAGATAGGTGTTTGATGGAGGTCGTCGGACTTCTGTCTAGGAGTAGGACTTATTTATGTGCTGCGATGTCCAGGAAGGGCATCCAGTTCAACCCTCCGGCTAGCCCACGTTGGGGCTGTAATTTTGAGGAGTTGGTTAGGGTTGCAAGATCTGATGGGGTGCGTAAGGTGGCCTAGTTTGGTTGTAGATTCGGTCTTGCAACTTGCCGTCGCGACCCTGTCCCGCTGACCGGTTTGCTCGCGGACCTAAATCTTTATGTCCGCGACGGGGGTTTGTTCGCGCAAAAGCGCTAATGTCAAGCATCGACGTTAGATGGCACTCGGCTCGGCGATACGGGATGAAGTTCGTCCGAGCGTGTTTGAACGGTGGGTGTCGAAAGCGCGCTAGAAAAATTGGGAGTCCAAATTCATTGCCGCGAGAGATAGCACGCGTTCTTTTGTCGGGAAGTCGGAAGCGGCATACGACACGCGCATCTAAGAAATATACGGTTTACCATACGTAACGCGCATTCCTGTTTTGTTAGCTTCACCCGGGACTTAGTGTCTAATTCAGAATATGTATAAGTGGATTCGACTGTATTAGTTACTAGTGCAGTATTTGATATTCTAGAAATAACTGTGACCTTTGATCCGTACGTGCTGTGTTCATTTCGCGAGTTAGGCGTTATAACAAACGAGAGTTAGTGGCTTCTGTAGGGTAGTTAATCGTACGACAGAGTTACTGGACCTTCATCGTGACTAACGAAGAAAGTGACGTGAGGTGGAGAGGTGCTGAGGTCCGAACTGCTGCAGATGGTAACGGTCTAATAAGGTCAATAACACTACCAGCCTCACCCAGATACACATCACTGACCCTTACTTTCCTAGCACTATACATCCACACGCGACCTAACCGAATCCTGAGGGACCAGTCGCCTTGGATAGAGGTAAGTAAGCTCCCCTTATTAGAATGTAATGCTTCCCCCTAATTGTTTATTGTAATTAGAAACTTTTCACCTTTGGCCTGTAGCAGGCCCGACCAGCATCTGCTTGTAGGTTCTCCGTCTATGGGCCCGCGGGGAACCCTACTCCTGGGATAAGCAGCTGCTGGCCGTAACAAGTACACTACAGAAGCCCTGGGATTGAGAAAAAATAAACTGCGTATTCTGGCAAGAGCTCTGACTGGACATTACTACTACTGTTGTCTATGTTTTAGATAGGAAAATATGGATGATAGGGCAATTGAGGAATATATGTCTAAATTAGAAGATGGGTATTTGTCTGAAGATGACCTTGATGTCAAGGAATCTGATGATGATGAGCACCACGATACTCGTGAAATTATGAGATTGCTACAAGAGGAAAATACAACTGAAAATGATGAAGATGGTGTTACTGAAGATGATCCTCCTCTCCTTACTGGTCTCCTAGGTTTGGGTATTATCCAGTTTCATCAGTCATGCCTGTAAATAAATTTGATAAACTGAAGTTATACTACACTTCAATAATAATGAACAACATATGCCGGTAGGTCATGCCAATCATGATAGGCTATTTAAAATCCATCCAGTGATAAAACACTTCAATACCAGGTTTGCTACACTCCCATATGACCAACAGTTATCTGTAGATGAACAGATGTGTGCTACGAAAGTAGCACACTTTCTAAAGCAATATCTACCAAATAAACCCCACAAATGGGGTTTCAAACCCTCTGTCCTTTGTAGGTTAGAGGGATATGCCTATATATTTGAAATTTATTCTGAGAAAGAAAAATTAGAGATATTGGATAATGAACATGACCTAGGTGCCATTGGGAATGTGGTTGTTCAGCTACTTCGAGGAGTCCCCAGAATGCTAAATCACATTCTCTACTTCGACAATTTCTACAGCTTTGTCCCACTGGTATATTACCTAGCCAAACAAAAAGATAACTTGAAACTTGGCCTATAGTGGGTAGTTCACTTAGATGCAAATACCCAGAATGTAAGGGGTATTCTACAATATAACAATCTATTGTGCAATAAATATGGCGTCAATCTGTACTTAAATAAAAACAATAATTGTTTTTTGAAATATCACACAGAATAAATAAGATAAATGAACATTAATATGTGTTTTATTGCCTATATGTGATTTAACTATATTTAGTACTGAGCACAAGACAAGAGACTGCATGGAGATGGAAATTTACATCATATTGTTTTTTGAGCTTTTTCCTCAATTATTTTCAAGAAGGATTTTTTTTTATTATTTTTCCTATAATATAGAGCACACTTTATATCACTATGACTATTTTTCATTGAAAAAGAAAAAATCATGCAATGAAGGGTTAAAACTCTAAATCGATCGAACTGTGCTTTTTTAAACATAAATAACACAATTTAAATTGCACCCGGGCCGGGTTGCTATTCAAAATTATAAAAATTAAGCTTTACAGTCATGAAACATAACTTTGTTTAACAAAATTTTATTCATAATGTAAAGTTTTAAGTAGTTATTACCAAATTTAACTACTCAATTATAGATACTACTTTATACATTTCTACCCTAATTCCTGTGTTAACTTTTGGACAATATTGTGCGCTATAAATTTCGCTAAAATAAAATTAAAGCTAAAGCAACTGGAAAACGGTAACGAAAAGTTGCCTTAGCTAGAGAAAGTATTAATTGGAAGCGTCATTCATACAAATAAATTTTATAGATAAATTTTGTATCGCCATTTATATTTCCAATTCGATAAAGCGTAGTAATTTATTTCGGTGGCCAGAAATTAACATAATTGGGCGCTGCGGTTTGCGCTGCGGTTAAATTTATTGATCCACATAAAGTTATTTATGTTATACTTGCAGTTAATTTAATGTACGAAATTAGATTATGCAAGATAAAAATAACACTAAAGTTCGGGTATAATAGGTTAATCCGTAAGCCGTAATCCGTTCACCGGTTATAACGTACATATATCGCATACCCGTCCGCAGCAGATCTTCTGTGGATACTCATAATGCGGAGAGCCAATTGTTATATCTCAACGGATGAGTGAGCCAAATTCCCGATAAATATCACTCATAATGAATCTATAAGCTATGTAGAAGAAATGTTCTCGAAAATCAATCTCGTAACAACTAAGTGTGCGTAAACTTAAACACATTTTCTTATCTTAGCCTACCCAAAATTCGATTATATTTATCGGGCTAAGTTTTAAGGTGAGAAAGATTAGCTTACGCCGGCGTGAAGTGGCGCTGTAAGAGAATCCACTGTCTCATATCATCCCGTGGTAATCATTAGAAGACACAGAGGGACACTGACGCTGGAAATGGGCAGCAGCAATTTCTTGTTACGAGCTCAAACCGTCAAACGTAACGACTACCGCAAATGTTCTAATATGACACAATCTACGGGAGGCCTATGTTCAACAGTAGACTTGTTGTCTGTTATGCTGCAGTGAATGCATGATTGAACAATAAAAAGTAGAGTAATGGCCGACATAAGCTCGACTGTTGGGCACAGGCCTTCTCTTGATTTTGAGAGGGTTTAATGAACAGGAAAGAGTCGGGCGAATATTCGTGATCTAAGGGTAATTTTTGATAGAAAATGATTCACCATAATTATTAACAGCTTCGTGAACAATATCTAGAGTGCTCGGCTCTATTTCAAGGAGCATGAAGCGTTTTAAAAATTCTCGATGTAAAGATAATAATTACGAGTTGGTTGGTCGTTATAAGCTTGGGTACTGTAGTTCAATGTGGAACCCTATCATGTTGTTTTTAAGCATATTGGTTTAATAACAGAAAATGATCGAACACCCGTAACACCCGTTTAAAAAATTTCAACCTTTGTCCTTTCTAAGATAACCAATAACGTTACTGACTGACTGAAATATGGGCAATATTAACTCTCGATCACAATATTGAATATCTAGTTACATCTGTTACATCATTACATTGCATCACACAGTATTGGATATATATATATATATATATATTTTAATTCGCCTCTGAGTAAACAAACGTATAAAAATTAATATGGACAACATATTTCCCACTAAGATCTTTAGGTTAAAAAATCCAATGCTACTTTTTTATTATCTATTAATTATCATTAACTATCTCCTAGCTTTTTGTATTCGGCTTTAGTAAGGAAAATTTTTATCAAATCAATCAATTTCATCCATTTGAAACTCGCCTAAATAATTAACCTTTAAGAACCAATGATTTAAAAAGTGTTGAGTACAATTTTCAAGTCAATATCTTTATAATTTATTATTGTAGACCATAAATAAATTATTTCATTTTGCAATCTACACTTCTAAATCAAATTAAAATGAAACTTCTCGAAGTTAGTGCCCTTTATGTGAAGATTTAGAATCTTTTGTCGCTTATAACAAAGATGAATGCCTAAACTCGGTACGAAGTTTTGGTTTTGTTTATTGGAAATATTGTAATCATTTATATTTAAGCTATTATTTATTTTAAAAGGAAATGTTTATAGGTTTATAAAATAAATCATTTTGCAATAAATTTCACTAAACCTACTTCCTACTACTATTAAGATAAATATGAAAGCTTGTTTGGTTGTTTGTATGTTAATGGCTCAATGACACAAAAACTACTGATTAGATTTGTGTATAACTTGGCAATAACATAGATTATAAACCAGAATAGGACAAAGGCTGTATTTAAAAAAACGTTTAATCTATCCCAATTTACAATTAAAATACCATCAAAAAATCTTGAATCAAAAAACTATAAAATATACTAAAGATCTGGACTTGTTAACAATATTTTCAAAAAAATTATTAAAATAGCTTCTTTTTTTACAAAAATAAGAAAATCTTTCGAGTATTTTGGAGGGATACTATTTGTGGGATAATAACTCCTCATTAAATGTTTCTCTGTATCGAGATGAGTATTTTATTTAGTTAATAGTTAGTCGTTAAATCATTAAAATTGAACAATTTGTTTAGACAAAATTAAGACAAAGATAAGTTACTCAAGAATCTAAATAGATGGCACTATGTAATGTACATATATAATGTAATATACATACGTTTTACGTGGTAGATTTATATACGATGCTACAGCTACATGTTGGTTGTAGTACGAATGGGTTGGCTCGACCGGGGAAGGACCACGCTCTCACAGAACACTAGTGTAAAATAGCAGCTTATTGCATTTGCTGTTTCGTATGGTGAGTGTAGAGAACCAGATACCCTTTTTACTGGAAACGAGGCATTCCATCTTAGTTCTCAGCAATGACAATGCATCTGCATTGGGGTTCCTAATAGATGTAGATGTCTATGGACCACAGTATCCACTTACTAAGTGTACTGTCTGTTCGTTTGTCACCCTTATTCAATAAAAAATATATAAAACATTTTCGGAAGCGAGAATTATTGCAAGCAGCGTTTAATACAATCTGTTACATAGACACAGAACCGGTCGAAACAGCTGCTCTGCAGTACCGGTACTGGGGTGTACAAACAGGTGGATGCCACGCGGACTGAGCCAATATTACTATAATCTTAGGACCGAGCGTGGTTTGCTGGCGCGTGCTCTGTATTAATTTGTAGTCAAAGCAACCGATCATATTATAGCGGAGGCAGTGTGACGTGGTCCGGAGGCGGACCTTTAGCGGACTTTCACGTTGTATTCTTTTTTAACTTTTAAGTAAGTTTAAATTTCAAAATAAAAATTTAAAAGAAAACATAAAATAAATAAAAAGTCTCAAAAAAGTTCTACGCTGTTGTTCATTAATACAAATATTACTTTTTTTTTAATAAAAGGGTAGTGTACTTATATTAAAATTTTAAATATCTAAAAAGACTCTTTCCGTAGAGCCTTGGTAGCTCAGATGGTTAGAGCTTATTGTAAATTCCACAATACGTGACCAACCCGTGTTCGATCCCCGGCGGAACCAATGAAATTGTTAATTGCAATTGTAAGTGCTGATTTACCATGCGCTCAGTGGTGAAGGAAAACATCGTGAGGAAACCTGCATATCTGAGAAACAAAAAAAAATTTCGAAGACATATGAAGTTTGCCAACACACATTGGGGCAGCGTGGCGGACATTGCCTTGCCATAAAACCCTCTCATAAATGAGAGGAGGCCTGTGCCTAGCAGTGGGACGTATATAGGCTGTAATGTTTAACTCTTTCTTTAAACTCATACATTTCAAGCTTATAAGCCGCCTTCAATTTGTATCGAGTTTTAATATTTTTAGCTGTAAAATTTATGCAGTTCCTTTAATATCATTTTTATAACATCGAAATAAGTAAAAAACGGTGTTTTTAAGAGGTGTAAAAACGGTGGTCATACTCTCCATACAATACTTTTTTCGTATTTATTGTGTTTCCTGCCGTAATGCCAATAATAGCAGAAGTTCTTCATCATTTTCCGACGGCGAAATGGTGATTGAATCACCATTTCGCTTGCTTGCTTGAGCTTATAAACTGTATGGAAAACAAAACGTGGTCGTTTTACTGTCACACCGTTCCCCGACCGCTCTTCCACCGCTGACCGGTGAGTCCTATACAAAAGTCCTCACAGGGCCGCTGCTGAACTTCTTTTCCTGTTATACTGTACATTTGTGTGTTAGGTTAGCTATAAGGTATGGGCTTGGTATGGATTCGCTGTTCAGAAATACAATTTCCAAAAGTAAAAAAATAATATATAAAATGTGGCCAGATAACTCACAATGTAGTAGATACCTTGCATAAAACGCTACGATTTTATGAGAAGAGGTCAAGTTAGAGACTGTGCTCTTACAAACTTTTATATTTGGTAAAGCCACGCTGCAGCTAAATTATGTTCTAGCAATAAAGAGTCGGCTCGACCGGGGTAGGACCACGCTCTCACAGAATACCAGCGCAAAATAGCAGCTTAATGTTATTGTGTATCGTATGGTGTGTGTAGAGAACCGGAGACCCATTTTACTGGAAATGATGCGTTCCATCTTAGTCCCTAGGGGTGACAACGCATATATTTAAAGAATCTTTATCGCCATTTTCAGATAATTATTTTTGTTTTTGTGCACATAAAATAACAAACCTTTTAAGGTTTTAAGGTTTTAAGAATGGGTTTTTGATTGAACCTAAAGGTTTAATCAAAAACCCATTGTTATTCAGAGAATAATTGAATTGGAAAAAGGGCAAAGTATCACAAATGTGAGCGACAGAAGCCTAATTGTTTACGGTGGCCACGATTTTGGCGTTCAACGGAAATATTAGTTGTGTTAATGGGAAAATTGTTTCTTAACTGCTATTTTACGCTGGTATTCTGTGAGAGCGTGGTCCTTCCCTGGTCGAGCTGACCCATTCGTGCTACAACTATGCTACTAATATAGCTGCATCATGGCTCTACCACGTATATTTTACAACAAAGTCCCAAATTGTTTAATAAGGGTATTATACTGTTAGGTGATCACTGCCATGCTGTTTCTAAATGTTTACATAAAATTTTATAAATATTATATTGTAAATTATACTTTTGAAAAAAAGTTCCGCTAGGTTTTTTGCTGATTCTTCCCAGGACAAAGGATTTTTTCTCGAAACGGTGGTAGAAGTAAAAAATGACTTTCAATAAGAGTTATTACATGTAATCTATATTGAATAAAAATTATTCTATTCTATTCTAGCATATCTAGCATAGTTCATACAAATGTTATAGGCTACATGGTGCTAGCGTAAGAGAACACATTAAGGTCTCCCATACAAATCTTCATAATAATTGAAATAAAATCTCGTTTCTACCAACAAAAACATTGCAAATATTTTTCATATTCGAACAGGGTATCAAAATTTGAGTCTTATACCCAAATATCTCTTGCTATTTTATAAGCCCTCAACAGTCCACGGCTTGATATAAACCTCTCCCATAAAAGACTCCGAATTTGCCATATCATCATGCTTGGCGGGTGAATTGATAATCGTATTATATAACAGGTATTTCATATCTAGTGCGTTGTGCTACAATGCTATTAACGGTTATGACAATGATGACGACAAAAATATAAAAATAAGCAAAAGGCATATTTTCGAAGATGTTCGCCAACACTAACACGGTTATCTCATTGCTCCTTAATTCTCACGAAAGTGAGAGAGGCCCTGTGCTCTGGTGGGACATTTAAAGGCTATCACTTTAATTTCTAGACGAAATGTGCAGATTCTTTTAGACTTTTTGCTTTAATTGCGCATTAAAGCATCGCTTAGACAGTTATTACGACGGTTAATCTCCTAAATTTGTTTTTCAAAGTACCGGTAATTCAATTTGAAATGAAAGCTTAAAATGGCTTCGAATTTTTTTAATTATTTTTTTAGATACAGGGTAATAAAGAAACATATTCAGGTCCCTTTCTGTAACAACGGACAATCGTACCTATATTTCAATTGTTAAATAATTTATGAAATTAAAAAACTAACTTTTAATGAAAGGAAAAGCAGTAACACGGTGAAATAATTTCGAATATTGTCTGAAGTTAAAAAAAAAACATTATTAGGGCTAGCTAAGAAATCTTCAAAACAGGCTCTTAGGTACGTCAGCCCATAAAATACTTACTTATTACTCCTAGCGTCTATCCTACTACACTTATTAATCCTAGCGTCCGCCATCTTGGAGCATCCGGCAAATTGAAATAAGGATGACATCACGTGTTCTGCTTGACAAATCCTTTCATTTAGTATTCCATACCATCATTTTTCATCATCATTACAACCCTTCACAAGTCCACTGCTGAACATAGGCCTTCCCCAAAGAATGCCACAAAGCACGGTCCTGAGCCACCTGCATCCATCGACTTCCTGCATATCTTACCAGGTCGTCACTCCATCTAGTAGGGGGACGGCCTACACTTCGCTTGCCGGTACGAGGCTGCCACTCGAGAACCTTTCTTCCCCATCGGTTGTCGGATCTTCGAGCTATATGGCCGGCCCATTGCCACTTCAGCTTACTAATCCGTTGGGCTATTTCGGTCACTCTGGTTCTACTGCGGATATCCTCATTTCTGAGTTTATCATGCAGATAAACGAGCATAGCCCTCTCCATAGCTCGCTGAGCGACCTTGAGCTTCCTCATCCGGCCAGCAGTGAAGGACCACGTCTCAGTTCCGTATGTCATCACTGGCAACACGCACTGGTTGTACAGTCTCGTTTTCAAGTTTTGAGGTATACCTGACGAGAAGATGTGCCGTAATTTCCCGAACGCTGCCCAACCGAGTTGAATCCGTCGATTGACCTCTCGGTCGAAGTTGGACTTACCTAGTCGAACTATTTGTCTCAGGTAAACATACTCGTCAACAACTTCGAGCTTAGTGTTTCCAACAACTACCGGCATAGGTGTGACATGGACATTAAACATGATCTTTGTTTTGTCCATGTTCATCTTAAGACCTATCCGTTGGGAAACACTATTGAGGTCATTGAGCATAGTGCTTAGGTCCTCCGGCGATTCTGCCATAAGGACTATATCGTCGGCAAATCGAAGGTGAGTGATGTACTTGCCATTGATGTTGATACCGTATCCTTTCCAGTCTAGAAGCTTGAAAACGTCTTCCAATGCAGCGGTGAAGAGTTTCGGGGATATGACGTCACCCTGTCTTACACCTCTCTGCATTTGGATAGGTTTCGAACTCTAATTCTGTACTCGGATAGCCATCGTAGCTTTACTGTACAAACACTTCACCACTTCGATATACCGACAGTCAACTTGGCACCGCTGAAGGGACTGCAGCACCGCCCAAATTTCGACGGAATCAAAGGCTTTCTCATAGTCTACATACGCCAGACATAGTGGGAAATTGTACTCCTCGGACTTCTGTACAATTTGGCGAAGGGTATGTATGTGGTCTATGGTGCTAAAGCCCTTTCGGAAACCTGCTTGTTCGGGAGGCTGGAAGTCGTCAAGTCTGCGCGCGAGACGATTCGTAATGACTCTCGAAAACAGCACGTAGACGCGGCTCAGAAGGAAAATCGGTCTGTAGATCTTCAAGAGAGCGTTGTCACCTTTCTTGAAGAACAAGACCACCGCACTTCTGCTCCACGCCTCCGGTGTAATGCTACCATGGAGGACGGAATTAAAGAGCTTCTGAAGGACTTCAAGTACCGGTCTTCTACCCGCTTTCAGAAGCTCCGCTGTAATTCCATCCTCGCCTGGGGTCTTACCGTTTTTAAGGTGCTGGAGAGCCGTTCTAATCTCGCTCAGACTGACGTCCGGGATATCTTCGGAATAGCGTCGGATGAGACTCGCTCTTGGATCGTTACTCACACTTGCGTGTGGCTCCAACGATGACGTGTACAGCTGCCCATAGAACCTCTCAATCTCACTCAAAATCTCAGGTGTCCCGGAAACGAAGCTGCCACACTCTGTCTTCAGCTTTGACAGTTGGCTCTTTCTGGCAGACAGATCTCTGGCAAAGACTTTGGAGCCTTGGTTCCGCTCGATCGCTTCTTCAATACGAGCTGTGTTGAAGTTGCGTAAGTTTTTTTTTTTTATAGGATAAGGGTGACAAGCGAGCACACAGTCCACCTGATGGTAAGTGGTTGCTGCGGCCCATAGACACCTACATCTATCCTCTATTACAAATCAAAATGTAGATGCGTTGTCACCCGTGAGGACTAAGATGGAATGCCTCATTTCCAGTAAAAAGGGCCTCCGGCCACCTGCACTCACCAAGCGAAACGCAGAGGTAAACCTCTACTTCACGCTGGTTTTCTGTGAGGTCGTGGTACCACCCCGGTTCGAGCCGGCCCATCCGTGTGACAGCAAGAGCTGCTGCGTGGCGCTACCACTGTTAAAAAGTCCCGCCGCATGCATTTGGAGATCTGTCTGTTCAGTTGCCTGTATGCTGTCAAGTCTGTTAAAGAATGTAGCTTCATCTCCCGTCTAACAGCTATGAGATTAAGAGTGTGATCGGAGAGTTTTGTGTTCTTCTGCGGCAGGTCTTGCAGAACTTAGCTCCGACCGCATGGACAGTTTCCACGAGCTTGTCATTCATATCGTCCACTTCATTGCAGTCTTCTAGGCACTGTAAACGGTTTTGTAACTCGAGCTGTAAGGTTTTGAGACTTTGGAACAGAGCACGAGGGGGACGGAGCGTTGACTTCATTAGACGAGACCTCTCTAACTTAACGTTTATGTTCAGTGTGCCTCTAACCATTCGGTGATCGCTACCAGTTCTCACCCTCGCGATCACGGAGACATTACTGAACAGTTGTCGTCTGGTCGTCATAATGAAGTCAATCTCATTTTTTGTCGAACCGTTCCATACCAAGTGGCTTGTAAGTAAAATATATATCTTCTAACATTTTTTTTAACAATTTATGTCATAGTTTTTTCAAAATATCCACCGCTTCAGGTGGATATTTTGAAAAAACTATGACATAAATTAATATATAAAATTCTACTGTTACCAACACAAAATTTCAACTCAATCGGTTCGGTTAGGTGGCACTGGTTTCCCCCCGAACGGGTTCCCGCCTTGTCGTGGCGTGGAGGATTAGTAGCCGCGGCTTGGTCACTCACGGTGAACTAAGAGGATCCCACATAGCTGGACAGTGGGGAAGGGCCCACGAGGTGGCCATTCCGGGTGGGCTTGGTGAGCCCACTTCGGATGTGTGTTATTGGACTACGCCGAGAAGGGTGTCCCCTTCCGTTACTGCCGCAGCTGGTGTGAAGTTGCGGGGGAAGAGTAATGTTAGTGTGATAGTGCGAGGCGTTATTCGCCCTATGTTTCGCGACTCTGGCGGGGCCGCACCGATGTGGTGGTGGGCTGCGGGGGAGAGGAGTGACGGTATTGCGAGGCGCCATTCTCCCTACCCTCCGCAGGCGAATCTTGTTTGGTACCAAAATCATAGACTTAATACACCGCTGGAGTCAGGAAGGCTAGTGCTTTTGAGTGCTCGTTTTTCCTCGTTTCGTGGCCTTCGCGCATCGGATACGGGTTCGTCCGTTACGCAGGTGAAGTTGGAGGCCGTGAAGGAAGGCGCGCCATGTGTTCTGGTTTGCCTTACTTGAGAAGGAGATGGGGGAGGAGTCGTCCTCTCCCGAGGAAGAGCCGCCATGGGGCGGCCGGCTCTTGTGGGTATGTGTACACATTTCCCCATGTAAAATTATAAATTCAGTGGCAAAGTTTAACCCACGCCTACTAACCAGTAAAGTTAAATAAACGTTTCTAAAATATTGAACTGTTTAACGAATCCAAAACTCACTAATTCATTCATTCGAAAAGACAAATACAATATTTCTTTATCTTGCCGCCAATCATCTTCCGCTTTTTATCATCCTGTACAGTAGACTCTCACGTTGTAAAGAAGATTTGCCGAAATCGCCATGTTCGGCAGGCGATTGGCGATCGCAGTGACTGGCGTAAGTACTTTACATCTGGCATCTGGCATATGGCTGCTGATGGTGACCTTTTCCATAGTCGCTGAAATGGGGCGACTCTAATGCCTATACGGCAAATATTATATAGGTATAATAAAAAGTGTAAGACAAATAAAGAAAAAACAAAAACAAAAGTATTAATATAAAAATAAGCCGTTAAACACATGTAATCTTGCGTAAAAGCTAGGCAAGGCTCATTTTACGGTCGCTACGATATTAAGGCGATATTGAAATTTGCGGTCGGTTTAAGTACATCGCCTTTCCTTAGAAAAGAGAAACTAAAACATTTTGTTACATTTTTGCTACATTTTCGTTACCACATTTGTATTTAAAACATTAAATACAGTTCTTTCAAAACTTACGTATTACTCTCTTCGTAGCAAATGTTATTACAATTCTGTACAATACTTAGCTATTCAACATCTAATAACTTTTATAAATGGTTAAACACTAATAAATAAAATTATCTATAAGCTATTTCGTCAACAACAAAACTTTGTTACTTTAAACTTTGTTACTAACCAAAAATGTTACTTTAAACTTTTTCGCCATAAAATAACTCATTCACCTCCAATTTTTACAACCATATAGTTGATATGGCCACAAAACTGTGACAATAACAATTAACTCTTAATAAAAAGTAACACCCAATTAAAAATAACTGTAAAAGACAAAATAATTTCGGATCAGCTTCAGAAGTCTGTGCTATGTGCATAGTGTATATGTATGTAAGAGTTAAACCGTCGGGGGTTAAGAAGCTTAAGGAGCAGTGGAAATCGTTTTATTATCTTTCTTGTAAGTAGTTCTTTGAAGTCAGCTGTTACCTCTTATAAATAGTTTAATTTTTTGACCACTTTAAGTAGTAACAACTAGAATGTAATCTTAATAGTTACATTAAAAGATTTATCCCCTATTTTCCTTCTGTTAAGGGTGGAATTTTAACCTGAACCTTTTTTAAAATAAAAGAATGATTAAACTCTGCTCGCAATTTGCGAAGATATTGCGTAACACGCATAGAAAAAATCGACCAAGTGCAAGTCGGACTTGCGCATGAAGGGTTCCATACCATGGTACAAGATTTAATACTACATATGTATGCAAAAAATCACGTTTCTGGGAGTTTTAGGGGAGCCCCCTTTAATTTTTAATGTATTATTATCTACCGACATTAAAAAGGAGGCGGTACACAATTCGACTTTATATTTTTTATGTGTACCTCATGACTTTTTTCTGGTTGAACAGATTTTGTTAATTCTTTTTTTATTAGGGTTCCGTAGCCAAATGTCAAAAAACGGAACCCTTATGGATTCGTCATGTCTGTCTGTCTGTCTGTCTGTCCGTCCGTATGTCACAGCCACTTTTTTCCGAAACTATAAGAACTTAGCTGTTGAATCTTGGTAAGTAGATGTATTCTGTGAACCGCATTCAGATTGTCTCACAAAAATAGAAAAAAACAATAAATTTTGGGAGTTCCCCACCCTTTTTACTGAAAATGAGGCATTCCATCTTAGTCCACACGGGTGACAACGCTATCTACATTTTGATTTGTAATAGAGGATAGATGTAGATGTCTATGAGCCGCAACAACCACTTACCATCAGGTGGACTGTGTGCTCGTTTGTCATCCTTATCCTATAAAAAAAATACTTAGAACTGAAACTCAAAAATTTTTTTCCATCAAACCTATACATGTGGTATATCTATGGATAGGTCTTCAAAAATGATATTGAGGTTTCTTTTATTTCTTTTTTTCTAAACTAATATAATTTGTTTGAATAGTTTGAACGAGATCTAGTAAGTAGTTTTTTTTAAACATCATAAATCGTAAATTATGTTACTTGCTGCTACGGAACCCTTCATGGGCGAGTCTGACTTGCACTTGGCCGCTTATTTGAAAGCTTTCCTTATGATGAAGGAAAACACTGTGAGAAAACATACACATATCTGATATATAAAACATTTACCGAGGATATGTGAAATCCGAACAGACCAATGGCGAGAAGTTTTCTATAAAAACTCTATTTTACCTTTTTTACTGATCACTAATGGTGTATTCGTACCACATAGGTATATTATAACGCAATCAGAAATATTTAACTAAAAACCCTTGATTTAATATTGATTTATTTTTGTATTTTTATCATCAAAGTATTTAGTATAAAAGTATTGTATTTGAGGGAGAAAATTGGAATGTTAACATTATTCAAGTGTCGACTGTGTCTGTCAGGCTCATTCAGGCTTTATTTGTTCCTTTCTGTAGAAGAAAACCGGCGCGGCGAGAGACATGACATTTTGATAACCTATTATTATATATCTACATTAACGACACTTCAAAGCTTCAAAACAGTGAATCTTTTACGCGATGTTTTTACTCGATATTTTCTTACAACGCTGAGCATATGATAGATCAGTACTCGGTCTTATTATTTGTAATGAGAAGCGTGTTGAAATGTCTAGGGATTTAGTGAGACTACTCCTAATATCTACAACTCTGGTGTACTATGTTATATTATTATTTTCTTGTATTATCTGGTACAATATTATACCAGTTCATAATTATTTGACATCATTATTATATATCTTCAATAAATAACAAATATTTTATTCTTATTCTATTTTACCATGGCTTATTATTTTCTTTACAAACCGACTTTGCTAAGTCTTATATTTAATAAATGAATAATTTATTAGTTATTAGCTATGTAATATAGAGCAGCCTACACGATATATATATATATATATATATATATATATATATATATATATATATATATATATATTGTGTGTGTGTGTGTATATATATTTAGCCTGATATGTAGTCTATACAATCTATAAAATCAGTCCCAATCCCCTGGTGTTGCAGTTGTTCTTTACCATCATTTGAGCCGTATACTCGTTTGCTCCCTCTCATATATAAAAAAATTATTTGTTGTAGATTGTATTATTTCCAAATTGGAAAAGATTTTTAGATTATTCTTGAATACCACTTCCTATTAGTCTGCTTGTAAAATAAGTCCTTCAGCTACCATAGTCCTCTATTTGGACTAATTTTTGTCGTTATAACGGTCAAACCGCAAACTTACTTAATAAGCTCATACTATCAAGAAGGCCCATTTTAAGTTCACGGATTGTAACAGGCGTCTACAGAACCCTACCTCTACATTATGCGTGGCTCGACACGTTTTGGCCGAATTTTTTTTAATTAATTCGACTGTATGTTTTTTTTATATGTTTGTTACTCAATATCTTCGTAAACTTTAAGCCATTTCTGATGATTATTTTTTTATTAAAAAGGAGATATATAGGTATAAATTAAGAGAAAATATTTTATCCCTATGGATGGCTTACCACCCTACACGGAAAATATATTTAGCCATCTCAAAAAAAAGCAAGTGTTTCTGAAAGGTTTGTGCGCCTAAATTGTTTCCTTTGATGCGCTTGTTCCACATCTCATTTTGCTCTGGAATAGTGCCCCAGTCTTGAAACTAGCAGTCTGTTCAATACGGCAGCATGTCCTAGCCAATAACTATCGGCTAATTTGAATTACCTCTACAAATCATATACCTATACACGCCTAAAACAGAATAACCTCCTCAGTGACCGGCAGCTCGGGTTTCGCGGAAATCGGTCATCTTCTAGCGTATGCCACTCGCATATTGGACGAGGCTTTCGTGAACATTTGGAACTGGGGCACTTGCTGTTCCTTAATGTCTCGAAGACTTTTGATAGGATTTGGCACTAGCCTTTTGGGCAAGCTTTCGAAGTATGGCTAATCCCCTAACCTGATTGACTGACTGTTTGAGTGAATGGTCTCTCCGAGACATCGTCGAAGGCTGCTCAACCAATCCTATCGCGGCAAAGCCGGAGTTCCTCCGGGGTTCGTTCCTTCTGCAACTCTGTCCTTACTGCAAATTAATGGTCTGATTATACCATAGAACAGTTGTGAAAAGGTACCAGCTGAACTCGGACTGGCCGGGATCCAATCCAGTTCAAAAGAAGAGCTATGGTTGAACGTACAAATCTCTTCCTGCATACACTGCCTAAACAGCTGCACTTCACGCCGGGGCAGCTTCTTACCTTATATATAGTGCAAGTGCCTTCGTTCATGGACTACTGTCATCACATATGGGCTAGTCGCTCAGTAACCCGGTGGAGAGACGTGCTAAGAGGCTTATTGGCAACCTTGCGTTGGTTGAAAAAAAATATAAAAATATTGACACGTTCGCAGAATAACCATTACATAGCAAATACAAAAAATAAATGTTTAGCTACGTTGAAGGATATTAAGAATAATAAAACAAATGCCCCTATAAAACAAATCGAGAAATTATATATAATAATCGAGTAATAACAAACCCGAAAGAAATAGCTGAAACTTTTGACGATCACTTTATAAATATGGATCATAAGAAACAGGTTAATGAAGATAACGCAGGTAACTATTGTATACAATTTAATAAATATTCGTCAATGTTTATGGCCCATGTCACACCTGTAGAATTATATGAAAGTATAAAATCACTTAAAATACTCACAGCACAGGGTATGATGGAATAACTACTAAATTAGTCAAAGAGACAGCATTTTTAATTGCGGGTATTTTATGTCATATAATAATGTATAGAGCAAGGCAAATTCCTTAAGCTGTCAATAGTAAATCCATTATTTAAAAAAATCGACAGATGTGATGTTGGATGTTATCACCCTGTTGCTATGATTACTATATTTGCGAAAGTTTTTGAAAAAGTTTTATACATAGATAAACACTCACGCCGGTCACCCAGCGGGGTAGGCAGAGACTATGGACTTCCATTTGGCACGATCCTGGCACACCTCTCTCGCTTCCTCCACATCCAAGGTCCGCATAGACGCTCGTCGGTTAAAGGTACTCTTGATTTCACCCATTTTCAATATATCGCCAATTCCGTCGATAAACTTTCGCCTAGGGCGTCCCTTCCCGACTTTGCCGTTCACCTCTGCAACATAAATTTGCTTATCTTTCCTCATTCATTCTTTCTACATGACCAAACAAAAAAGTTTTCATAAGTTTAAATAAATATCTTGGAGATAATAATAATGTCCTCCAGACCGAATTTCGGTCACAGCGGCCAGTCTCAACGGAGACTAGCCATCGGCGCAGGACAGGATTATAATGCCCAAGTGTATGCGCAAGCACAGGTGCACTCTCTATTCCCTCACTCTCATAGCCTGATGGGACGGTAAACCGACACGACCGGAGAGAGATCAAGCGCAGGACCAACGGAATTACGTGCTTTCCGAAGCACGGGGGTGAAACACCGCCAACTTCCTGACTCCGAGCAGCTACTGAGAATTTCTTGATGGAAAAACTCAATAACTGATTTTTCGCCCGACCCGGGATTCGAAACCGGGACCTCATGATCAGCAGTCTCACTTCTACAACCACTAGACCAACGAGGCAGTCATTATCTTGAAGATAATTAGTTACTCGTATGATATGTATATGACATGTAATGAGCAAAAAGGATTTCGCAAACATAAATCTGTAAACACGGCAATTTATGACAAGCTCAACAAAATTATGACATGTATAGACAAGAAAATACCTATGGCCGCGCTATAATTAGACATGACTAAGGCTTTTGACTTTATGGATGACAAAATCTACATAAGAAAATTACATCAATATGGATTCAGAGGGACAGTTTTAGATATTTGTCAGACAGAACGCAGATTACTGAAATAAGGAAACTATGTCCTGTAAAGTGGACAGAAAAAGGTATCGACACCCCGAGATGTTTACTACGGCATTCCACAAGGAAGCATTTTGGGTCCGAAATATTTACAATTTTTGTGAATATTTAATAACACCTACACAGATGTACTACTATACGGTGTTAATGAGAGACTTCAATGCAAAACTAGGCACAAGAAAGAACGGTGAGCTGAAAGTGGGGAAATTTGGAATAGGGCAAGGAAACCCAAGGGGCCACCAGCTGGGCGACTTCATGGAGAACGAGGGACTCTTTACGATGATCTCTTTCTTCCGAAGCAGCCCCACAGGAAGTGGACCTGGTCGAGCCCCGACGATTCGACAAAAAATGAGATTGAATTCATTATCACGATCAGACGACAACTGTTCAGTGATGTCTCCGTGATTGCGAGGGTGAAAACTGGTAGCGATTACCGAATGGTTAGAGGTACACTGAACCTAAACGTTAAGTTGGAGAGGTCTCGTCTACACTCCGTCCCCCTCGTGCTTTGTTCCAAAGTTCCGAAACCTTTCAGCTCGAGTTACAAAACAGTTTTCAGTGCCTAGAAGACTGCAATGAAGTGGAAAATATGAATGAAAAGCTCGTGGAAACTGTCCATGCGGTCGGAGCTAAGTTTTGCAAGACCCGCCGCAGAAGAACACAAAACTCTCCGATCACACTCGATCTCATGGCTGTTAGACGGTAGATGAAGCTACATTCTTCAATAGATTTGACAGCATACAGGCAACTGAACAGACAGATCTCCAAATGCATGCGGCGGGACTTACGCAACTTCAATACAGCTTGTATTGAAGAAGCGATTGAGTGGAACCAAGGCTCCAAAGTCTTTGCCAGAGATCTGTCTGCCAGAAAGAGTCAACTGTCAAGGCTGAAGATCGAGAGTGTCAGCATCGTTTCCGGGACACCTGAGATTTTGAGTGAGATTGGGAGGTTCTATGAGCAGCTGTACACATTATCGTTGGAGCCACACGCAAGTGTGAGTAACGATCCAAGAGCGAGTCTTATCCGACACTATTCCGAAGATATCCCGGACGTCAGTCTGAGCGAGATTAGAATGGCTCTCCAGCAACTTAACACCTTCACTGTCCTTTGGTTTTTAAACATAATAGTAAGACAATAGCAGTGACCTATATCTAGTGCACGAGACAGCGAAAGGGTTAAAAACGGCAAGTCCCCGGGCGTGGATGGATTTACAGCGGAGCTTCTGAAAGCGGGTGGAAAACCGGTACTTGAAGTCCTTCAGAAGCTCTTTAATTCCGTCCTCCATGGCGGCGCTACTCCGGAGGCGTGAAGCAGAATTGCGGTGGACTTGTTCTTCAAGAAAGGCGACAACGCTCTTTTGAAGAACTACAGACCGATTTCCCTTCTGAGCCGCGTCTACGTGCTGTTCTCGAGAATCATTACGAATCGTCTCGTACGCAGACTTAACGACTTCCAGCCTCTTGAACAAGCCGGTTTCCGAAAAGGCTTTAGTACGATAGACCACATACACACCCTTCGGCAAATTGTACAGAAGACAGAGGAATATAAGCTGCCACTTTGCCTTGCGTATGTGGACTATGAGAAAGCCTTTGATTCCGTCGAAATTTGGGCAGTGCTGCAGTCCCTTCAGCGGTGCCAATTTGACTGTCGGTATATCGAAGTGCTGAAGTGTTTGTACAGTAGACCTACGATGACTATTCAAGTACAGAATCAGAGTACGAAACCTATCCTACTGCAGAGAGGTGACCGCTGCATTGGAAGACGTTTTCAAGCTACTGTACTGGAAAGAATGCGATATTAACATCAATCGCGAACACATCACTCACCTTCGATTTTCCGACGATATAGTCCTTATGGTAGAATCGCTGGAGGATAAGCACTATGCTTAATGACCTCAATAGTGTCACCCAATGGATAGGTCTTAAGATGAACACAGACAAAACAAAAATCTTGTTTAACGTCCATGTCACACATATACCGGCAGTTGTTGGGAGCACTAAGCTCGAAGTTGTTGACGAGTATTTTTACCTGGGACAAATAGTCCGACTAGGAAAGTCCAACTTCGACCGAGATGTCAATCGACGGATTCAACTTGGCTGGGCAGCGTTCGGGAAACTACGACACATCTTCTCGTCAGACCATACCTCAAAACCTGAAAACGAAATTGTACAACCAGTGCGTGTTGCCAGTGATGACTTACGGATCTGAGACGTGGTCCTTCACTGCTGGCTGTATGAGGAAGCTCAAGGTCGCTCAGCGAACTATGGAGAGGACTATGCTCGGGGTTTCTCTGCGTGATAAACTTGGAAATGAGGATATCCGCAGTAGAACCAGAGTAACCGACATAGCCCAACGGATTAGTAAACTGAAGTGGCAGTGGGCCGGCCATATAATTCGAAGAACCGACAACCGATGTGGAAGAAAGATTCTCGAGTAGCAGCCTCGTACCCGTAGGCGAAGTGTAGGGCGACCCCCCACTAGATAGAGTGACGACCTTGTAAAACATGCAGGAAGTCGATGGATGCAGGTGGCTCAGGACTGTTCTTTGTGGCATTCCTTGAGGGAGGCCTATGTTCAGCAGTGGAATTATGAAAGGCTGTAATGATGATAATGATGATATGGGTAAATTCGCAATCCAAGACAGGAAACACCAAAAAACGACACGTTGATTTATTGAAAAAAGTTATCAATTTATTACTTTTGTTTTCGTAAATTACTATTAGTTTTGAGCTACTTACCGATGGTAAGAGGTTTTTTTAGTTTTTTGTAAACGTCCTTTGTAATTTCTGCAGATTTAGACCGCGCAACTTGTCATTTTCACCAAAATAATCTAGCGCGAAAAATGACCCGTGAGTGTGTATCTCTTGGCGCTACAATTGTCACTGAGCAGGGAAGCTTTTGAACCGCCTTTACTCTATCTAAAGAGTAAATAATCTAAGCCATAAGTTTCAAGCAAGGTATGCACTTAAAAAATTATGCCTGTTTACTTTTGTAGTAGTTTTCAAAATATAAATATTTAGCAAGGTATTAGAATGTAGAACTTAAATGGAAAGCTTTAATCCCACTTCTGATGTAGGATGTTATTAGAATTTGTAAAGTCACAAGGAAAAGGCTTTAGAATAAAATGGGGTCACTTTTATTCAATCTAGTAGTACTACATCACTGGTTCGAATAAAACCCCTGTCCTGGGAAGAACCAGCAAGAAACCCAGCGGGACCTTTCTTTTACAATATATTACATTATTTTATTATGAAATACACAGATTACATTGATAAGAACAGCGTTAACCAACTATAAATTGTTTCAAGACTAATTTTATAGTTGAGAATAATAATTCATTTGCACGAATTAATTATTCAATGTGTCAAGGATATGCTAGTAGTGGAATACGACAAGAGCACCGTGCCACGACAGAGCCAAGACTCTCTTAACGGCGTTTTTTTTTGCGCCCAGAAGCAATGAAAGGACTACACTCCGGGAAGCGGGGGAGGGAGTTGGAGAATGCTCTAAGCATACCACGACAGCCGGCTGCGTGGTTATGTGGGACTCACTGCGAAACCTAATTACCTACCCACTAACCACCACCTGAGGGACTGGCATTGGCTTGTGTAGCCTTTTCCGTTGATTTCATATAAATTGCAACCCCGAACCGGCTAATATTTAAGGTCGATTTATATTTTTATGTAATTCAAAATAACTCAGCATAAACGGAAAACTAAATGGAAATTCCTGTCTGATCTTTAAGTGAAAAAACATTTACGAGCATATTTTTTTTATAAACTTATGACATGACAAAATGTTTATTTTCGTAAAACATTCACGGCAAATAAAACCCGTAATCTATAATTTTACGTTGAGTTTATATATTTTACTTAGTAAGTAATAAACAAGAAATGGAAAGCTTACGAAAATCTTGTTATATATCTCATTTAATTTTTCCAACGGAAGTTAGTATCTCATTAAGCTGTAATAAAATGTTCCAAGGACGCAATTTCATTTTGGTGTCGGCTTTTAGGTTGTGGCGGTGTTGTTTCCATCACATAAATACTTTATGATTAAGTAGTAAATAAGAAACTGGATACAATAAGAAAGTCATACAAAGTGTTGTGTACATTCCAAGTGAGGCCGATACCATGTTTCAACTTTTTGACACGTAATCACGCTCACGTCTTTCTTCCTTCTTTCTTTATCACCCCGTAAAAGTTCATAGCTACACGCACACGCATGCACCTTAAACCATGTCGTTGGTTGTAAATGATTTAAGACATATAAGTGTACGTAAGTGCATGTTCACACATTAAGTTGAGCACTGGAATTTTGCGTCACACGGGTGAAATATACGTAACGCTCCGTCTCTCTTTCTTTGTTGGTCTGTGGTAAACATATCACACTATGCGAGAGATTTTTCACCACATATCGTGCCACGGGCAATAATTAAATATGGGCTACCGTTTTGACTTCAAAAATTTAAAGTTATCCGTGAGATGGCACAATATTCATCACGTAAATTCCTGACCAAAATTCCACGACCAGTTATTAATGGCGTTTCAAGTGCAAGAAGTCTGTTGATGTCGAAATTACAATTAATAACAGACATCGAGCTACGATATAATTTATCAATAAATTTATAAGCTTGGAGAGACGAAATATTTGCAAAGCTAAACCAACAAGGGACAAACTCGGTAATGAACACAGCAAACACAGAATCCAATTTTCTTTCACTCTCTTCAAGGATTGTACCTATCTAAACAAACCGACTTATTCTCTCGGATATTGCTACCGAGCCTTTAATTAAAAACCTTTTTCCTGTAATTCAAGACCCGAAAACAAACTCTGACATTTTATCGTATTTATAAAGTGTACTTATCTTGGCAATGGGTTAGCCATATAGCTCGAAGAATCGATGGGGAAGAAAGGCTCTCGAGTGGCAGCCTCGTACTGGCAGGCCAAGTGTAAGGCGTCCCCCTACTACATGGAGGGGCGACCCGGGTAAGGCATGCAGGCAGTCGATGGATGCACGTGGCTCAGGACCGTGCTTTATGGCATTCCTTGGGGGAGGCCTATATTCAACAGTGGACTTGTGAATTGCTGGAATAATGATTATTTAGGCCAAACTAGGTTGTTCTGGGCTAAATTAGGATATCCTGACACGCATAATATAATCCGATATGGCCTAGGACAAACTAGTCTGGTCTGAGAACGGGTTTGGTCGGTAACATATACATATATTATAGTGACAAAGAAGCTTACAATCCACTTGATGGTAAGTGACAGAAACTTGCACTCAACTAAAACAAGAACAACCTTTAAGACCAATTGTGAGCGAAAATGAAATGCTTTGTAGTAAAATTAACATATCGCTGTATTTCTCTGTAATCTATATATGATATTTAATATAATACATATAAATATATTTAAATAAAACTAATTTTACGGATTTTATCGCGTATATTAACTTATTTTATATTCCCGACGTTTCGAGTACTTTACAGCACCCATGGTCACGGGGGGAGGGGGGGGGGGGACTGAGGTGTATGACTTCCCAATGTCATAGTTAACCACGGCTACCACCAGATCAAAAATTTTAATCTGGAGGTAGCCGTGGTTAACTAATATAAAGTAAGTTAATGTACGCGATAAAATCCGTAAAACTAGTTTTATTTAACTGTGTAGTGTTCGCGTAAATATAAGATATCATTACATATAAATAAATTCGAAGTAATAGCTTAGGGGGGCATTTGCACGCTATTAAGACATTTACATAGTTCACGTTCTTCTTCTAACAACAAAATATGTATTCCAGTTCACTTCACCGAGTTCTATAATAACTCCTTTACAGTTCAGGCTACACGCATTTGGGACTCCTTGCCCGAGGACATCGGAAAAGCTCCCAATAAGTTTACTTTTAAAAATTTGGTGTGTAATCATCTATTAAAGACAACGCTACAACACAACACAAGACAATATTCATAGTTATTTATATGTACTATTTATATATGTATGTTGATGTGTATATATGTATGTATGTACACACATACATAAGAGCACCCAATCCACCTGATGGTAACCCTTAGACACCTATATAAATATCTACGATTAAGAAACAAAATGCAGATGCGTTGTCACTCTGGGATTAAGATAGAATAGAATAGCTCGTTATTAGAATAAAATGACTGCGGTTCCCTACACTCATCGTACCAAACACAGCTATTCTGCTGTTTTACTCTGGTAACCATGTTTAATTTTCGGCTTATTAAATGTGATTATATGTGCTAAATTCGAGATGTTTTAAAACTTTAAAATTCATAACTCCGAAAATATTAACTTTATTGTGAAAAGTTATATGACCTCTTTTATTTATATTTTATTAAAAATATAAAAATATATGTTTTATTCTTTTTCTTTATATATTTTTAATGAGTCAAAAGTATCCGAATATGCGATTTCTGAAATATTAAAAAAAATCATAACTCCAAAAATATTAACTTTTTCGGAAATAATCATAGCCCCTTTATTCGTATTTTATCAGAAAACATAAAAAATGTCCCGTTTGAAAATAACAATTCCTTGCAATAAAAAAAGATGGTTTAAAGAATATGGAACCGAGTTGCCCCATAGCAACATGCATTTATATCATCAGTAGGTAGTTGAAGAATATCGCATAAAAAATTGAGGTGAAATAATTTTCGGTACTCATGCCAACAACTCCTGGACTAACAGTACGAATGTCAGTTAACTGCCTCATTTTTCATCTATCATACATCTAGTGTATTTCCTGAAAATTTGGTAGACTGAATAATATCAAGTTTGACACCAATGAAATAGTTAATTACAAGTTAAAGTGTAGATTTATGTGCTCCACGGTCAAGGAAAACTTGAGGAAACTTATGCTTGTATTAGAAAAAAAATGTTACAGGTGAAGTCCGCAACGGCAGCGGGGAGAATCTTCATTACTTCAAAACCCTATAAGAGATGAGAAGAGGCCTGTGCCCAACAGTGCTTAGTGTGTGGTCTGTCACATCCATACTTTTTTACTATTAAACAATCATATCCTTAAACCTACAATTAGTGGTGCATTGTAAAATTATCTCGTAAGGCGCAACACATACATAATATTGCATTTTCATTTACTCGTACATAGTATTTAATCAAAAATATCAGATTTTTAATTATTCGGGTGTTTTATTATTATCAACATCATTATCATCATCATCATTGGACAGCGGCATGCGGTACTCCGCTGCTGAACATAGGCTTCTCCCAAGGCGCACCATTAAATATAGTACTTATAAATATAGCGATTCCTGCTTACAATCAAATTATTTAAATTGAACACTTTTCACCATACTGTAAGTCATCGGTAACACCGCAAATGGGCGACCTCAATTTTTAAAAAATTACAGAAGAGCAAGCAAACATTTATTATTTCCCGATTACTAGATCTTTTTCATCAGAAAATTTACCTTATTTGTAGTTTTCCATTAAGTATAATTTATTTAATTTTGTGATGAAAAAAAGCCAGTAATCGGGGAATAATAAATGTTTTCTTGCTCTCCTGTATTTAAAAAAACGAGGTTCGCCCCTTTGCGGCGTCAACTACGAATTGATTGAATTCCGAACTGAAATAACCAACTTCCAAATTGTAAAGCAAATGATTAATGGCTACATTCTTAAATTTTGTATTTGTTGCTGTCAGGCTTCGGAACGTAATCAAAATTAAAAAGTAATATTTAGTCGTAAAATAACTCAGATTTAGCGCGTTTATAGTCCAGTCTTTATCACGTGGTCATTATAATGTATTTATTTAAAAAAGACAACTAAATAATGTTGATGTTCACCACAATAACCAGAAAAAAAACTTTCACTCGTTAGCTAGAAAAAGAAATTAATTTAAGGAACATAAGAAAGAAAGTTACTCATTTATATCGCAAAATATATTTACAAATGATAAAATTTTATACTATTATGTACGACTGTGTTTAAGAAATGCAATTAAAAAACAGATGAAATTGAGTAGAATCAAAAATCTCTTACTAAATTCAAAAACAAAATTACTTTATTACGTCAATATTTTGATAGCGGCGGATTTTTATTCCTCGACTTATAATTTTAATATCCATGTAACCTCATGTTCATGACGAATAACGCGATTCGTTTTGCGTCCCCGAAGCAGCAATTTTATTTAACAAATAGGTTTTAATTTAAGTCGAGCATCTTATGACAGATTTTTCCATCCGTTTTTAAATCGAATTTCATCAACACACGTCCATCAAGTCTTAAATTTTATAAATTCAAATTTTCGTATTTTATTATGTAAGAATGACAAACGGACACACAGTCCACCTGCACCCAAAATACAGATGCGTTATTATCCCCGAGTCTAGTACTATTATTTATTCTGTATCTGAGAACTAGGCATGAGTTCGATATACCAAAACGTAACTAAAAACGGATACACATAATAAAACATATCGTATCGATATGCTGCACAAAAAAACGGTTTTTGTAATAACGCTCAATCGAAGTGAATCAAAACACAACACAGCTAACATATCATATCAATTGAATAGATATCAACATACTAGATACTCGCCGCTTCTCTGTCAAAATGATGATCTCTGTATGACTGATACGAGGGCGGCTTTGAAAATTTCGGAAATCAAAGTGACACAACATTACTATTTAAAAATGTATTTATTGCTTTTCGAAGTATTCTCCGCGAAATTCGACACATTTTTCCATACGATGGAACCAATCATTGAAGCAACCATTCCATTCGAAAGTTGGGGTCTCCAAAATGTCCGTTTTGTAGGAGTCCACAGCTTCTTCAGGTGATGAAAATCTCTGTTTCGGGTTCGTACTCATATATCCAAAATTCGTCACCTGATACGATGTTGCATACAGCATTTGAGGATCCTGCGTGGAATCTTTCGATAGTTCTGACGCACCAAGTAACGCGAGCCGCTTTTTGCTCTTCACAGAGCGAATGCGGTATCCATCGGGAAAACAACTTTTTTACACCTAATTTTTCTTGCAAGATTATTTGTATTTGACTCATGCCAATGTCTAAAGTTGCCTGAATTTCGCGGTATGTCACATGTCGATCTTCCTCAATCAGCTTACGCACAGCATCAACGTTTTCTTGGCTGACTGCAGTTTTTGGACGACCTTGACGGGGATCATCACTGAGCTTGACACGTCCACGTTGAAATTCAGCAAACCAGCGATAAATTGTGGTTTTCGATGGGGCTTCATCGCCAAATGCAGAAATCATCCGATCAACACACTGTTTTGTGTTAAACCACTTCGAAAGTTATAATAAATCATCGTTCTTGAATTTTCTCGAGTCAACTCCAATTTCTCAACGACTAAACAAGTTTGACAAAACCTTGTGACAAGACCGAGAATCTTTTTTTAAATAAATAAATGGTATTCGATTTTAAAGCCAAGGAGTTTTCAATTAAAAAGATTTTAATATGACAGGAACAGTGGAAATATTCCATTCCCGATACTTTTAGTGCAGCCTATGTACCTAATAACGGTTTTTGAAATCGATATGGAAACTTCATATCGGTTATGAAATCGTTATCATAAAGAAACTGATAATGCCTGTGTCTACTGTAACTATTACAGAATAAATTGTATTACTAGACTTAACTAAGCTGGAATACCTCATTACCAGTAAGAAGGACAGACTCCCTACACTCACCGTACGAAACACAGCGCACAGTAAGACACTATTTTCCGAATATAGAAGAATATAATATAAAAGCATTCCTCAAATTTTAGTTGCCCTGTAAGTGCCTTATAAAATTTTTATCAAAATCAGTCAAATGGCTTAGGAGGAGAAGAATGACACTCGCATATTGGATTTTTATATATCATTATTAGTAGTTACTTTAATTTCTTTGCTAAGAAAATAAAGACTGCCTCATATCTGTACACAGTAATCATAACTACCTACCGACTTCTTATCTCAGAACACTATTATTGGTTTATTGGTGATGCAGCGGCAAGAGATTCTAATTTAAACAAGTCAATATGGATTACCGATACGTCACAAATGTTTAAATTCTATTTTTCATTTTTAATTAAATTGTATCCTCATGAATTCTCTCAATTTTTTTATAGAAATCGCAAATCTCACGGATTTCGTTGTGTAAATTGATTAATGGATCGGATTTTGTTTATCTCTTTAATCTGTACGTTGATTAATTACAGTCCTATTTTGGTCTTGCGTACTTTCGAATTCATCGTAAATGAAAAATTGAGGTCATTTATAAAGTCCATCTAATTAACATTTTTATGAGCCCAGAAAGTTTACGATTGGTAGAAATTACGTTATGCAACAATTTAATCCTAACTCTAAGAGGAGATTATTGTAAGTAACTGTATTTTTTTATAGAAGAGGGGGCAAACGAGCATGCGGCTCACCTGATGGTAAGTGACTACCGCCCATGAACAACCGCAAGACCAGATGAATTGCAGATGTGTTGCCGGCCTTTTATAAAGGTGTAAGCTCTTTTCTTGAATGTCCCTAAGTGTATCGGTCCGGAAAAGTCGCGGAAAAGAAAACTCCTCATAAAACGTAAAGTCGCGGACCGCAAAGCATCCAGATGGTGAGGATGGTATCGTGAATTTTGATGCGATGTGTGTTCATGAAATTTGGCGGCTGGAATTAATCCGAACAATTACTCAGAGCACTCCCCGTGATAAATTCGATAGAAAATGCAAAGGGATGCAACATCCCTACGTGGTGCCAGTGTATCGAGCCGATCAGAAAAAACTCGGTCGTCGAAGATTCGAACCGCTCTGCGCTGGATGCGATCAAGTGGAAGGAGCTGGCACTGGAGTGCCCCAACCCAGACATAAGAGCAGTATTCCATGTGAGACCGAACTTGCGCTTTGTAAAGTTGCAAGCGACGTGCCGGCATGTAGTATTGTCTCGCTCTGCTGAGCACGCCAAGCTTTTTAGAGGCCAATTTGGCCTTACCTTCCAAGTGACCTCGAAACTGCACACTATTCGATATGTCGACGCCGAGGATTCCGATGCTAGCTGAGGCAGCAAGGGGAGTGCTTTGAAACTGAGGAGATACGACAAAGGGGTTATTTTTAACGGTAAACGCGCAAACTTGTGTCTTCTGGAGATTGAACTTTAAACAGTGGTAGAGCCACGCGGCAGCTTTTGCTGTCGCACGGATGGGCCGTCTCGAACCGGGGTGGTACCACGACCTCACAGATTACCAGTGTAAAGTAGAGATTTACCTCTGCGTTTCGCTTGGTGAGCGCAGGTGGATGGAGGCCCTTTTTACTGGAAATGAGGCATTCCATCTTAGTCCTCACGGGTGACAACGCATCTATATTTTGATTTGTAATAGAGGATAGATGTAGATGTCTATGGGCCGCAGCAACCACTTACCATCAGGTGGACTATGTGCTCGTTTGTCACCCTTATCCTATAAAAAAAATTGAACTGGACTAGATTTAGTCACCCCCAATCCGAGACTTTATTCAGCAAAGACTCGATTTCAGACACAAGTTTGTCCCGGTACTCGGCGACGTTTTCCCGAGAAATATTGGCACGGCCGATATATAAGGCATCACCAGTGCTGTCCTCTGCATAGCAATGAATGCTACCAGCTTGCAACATATCATTGATATGCAGGAGAAACAGCGTTGGTGATAGCACGCAGCCTTGTGGGACACCAGCGTTGATAGGCTTGAAATCAGAGCATGCACCGTTTACAACGACCTTGATGCTCCGATCAGCAAGGACACTGGTGATCCAATTGCACAATTTCTCGGGAAGCCCATAGGAAGGAAGTTTCTAAAGAAGCGCTTTGTGCCAGGCCCGATCGAAGGCCTTCGCTATGTCCAAACTGACGGCCAATGCCTCCCCCTTGGACTCTAATGCCTCCACCCATCTATGACACAGGTAGCCCAGGAGATCCCCAGCTGATCGACCTCGACGAAAACAGTACACGCGGTCACTAACCAGCTGGTGATCCTCAAGTTACCTCATGAGCTGGCAATTTATAATGGTGTAGTGTTATGCTACTTACATTTCATTGTTCACTAATTCTCCATTCTGTTTTGATATTCTGCATTCATGTTTTGCATCACTTTATACTATTTTTTCATTCTGTTTTTGATTTTCTGCATTTATATTTTGCATCACCTTTATTTATATAGGATCCTGTAACGTTTTTACACAATAACATATCATTTTACTGCGTATTTTCACACTATTTAGTACTTTTAAAATAGCTGTCAATGGAGTCTTACCTTTTTTGGTCTTTTATTGAATTCTCTGTAACTCTACAATTTCAGGCTTCGTGCACGCTGCCGTGCATTAGTTTTTCCTATGTCAATAATATCTCATTTCTTACTAAAATGTAATAGTTTCTTAATAATAGTCCAAAAACCAAAAATTGCTAAGTATGACAACTATTATTTATGTCGTTGTTATGGTAACTTTTATTCAAATTCGTCTCTGGTATGATGTTCTTTCTACATAAATACTCTTTGGCTGTAGGTCATTTGCAATAAATTTCCTTTTAATTTAAATAATTTCTCGTTCTCCCTAAAAAGGTATAAAAGCCGAACAATTGGAGAATACAGGACAGTCTCGCTTCAGTTCTCAAAGGAGAAGCATCTACTAAAGGCCTTATCCCGGGGCCGCTTTGCCCCGGGATCCTGCAAGCCTCCATCTACATCCGAATTCGTCGGCAGTCTGCTTCAAGCGCGGGGCCACGCTACCTTCGGGCACGCTACGACTGCTTGCTCCAGGCGCCGAGTGCACCTACTGCCCGCGCTACCTATGGGCGCGGCGACTACTTCTCCAAGTACTGAGCGCACCTACCCCAGGCGCTACGTGCGCCGGCTCCGGACGCTGCGTGTGCCCAGTCCAGGCGCTGCGTGCCGTCGCCGCTGAGAAACCTCAAGCTCTGCGTGTGCCTATTTCTACAAAAGCAGCGAGGCTCCAGGCTCCACTATAAAACTATATTGTCCTATTCTCCTACCTTTATTTTTTTTAAAACCTAATTGTAATCTCATTTCATCCATCATCTTCATATTTCATTTTTTTTTATAAAATTGTAAATACTTTTCTGAAACTTTAAATATATAATTTTCTTGGTCTACTTTTGTTGTTTTGCTGTTCTTAGGTTAGGTTCTTTCTCTTTTAATTGTCGCTTCACGACAATGGATTCCATTATTTTAAAGAACAAAGAGGTGTAGGGGATGAGTCGCTCGCGTCCGTAGGCTTCGACCACCTAACCCTAGGCCCACCCTACACGTGTCCCCCGGGTGGTGCTAAACGAGCGACAAAGCCGAAACGACAGACTCGGCTCCTCGCCGTGTGGTAGCGGTGTAAAATCTACCACCCCTTATGTCGCACCATGAGCCAAAAATTGAATGAAATGGCCCCGAGTTCCCGGCGCCCCTTTAATGGGGCAGGGGTGCGAAGAATCTCCGGGAGGAAAACCGGCGACGAGGTTCGCCACCTGTCACGTCCTGTCTCCTGGAGGGGCGAAAAGTGGATTGCGGAGGCCCGTCTGGCTACGCTGAATGTATGTGGAGCAATGAATGATAAGATGGATGAAATATGCGAAATGATGAATGATAGAAGAATAGATGTGTTATGTGTGAATGAGACGAAACGAAAGGGAAGAGATGTCACTGCACATGGCATGTATACCGCTTACTGGTCTGGTGTAGACGAGACCGAGCGGGCATGCCAGGGTGTCGGTGTCATCCTTTCAGAAAGAATGGGTCAATGTGTGAAAGAGTATGAATGTGTAAGCCCAAGGCTGCTGTGGATACGAATGAAAGTGGGCTTAAAGAAGTTGTTTGTGCTTGGGGTGTACGCCCCAGATATGTCTAAGCCCACTTATATCCGAGAGCAGTTTTGGGACATGGTAAGGCTGGTGTTGACGAAATGCAAGGAAAATGAAAGTATTATTATGTTAGGAGATTTTAATGGAAGGGTTGGAGTGAAGAGGTCTGGTTATGAAAGGATATTAGGAGCGTTTGGCGATGAAAGAATAAATGAGAATGGTGAAGACCTCCTCACCATATGTGTGGAAAAGAATCTTTTTGTGGCGAACACTTTCTTTCGCCATAAGAGGATTCACATGTATACATGGGAAAGAGGGGATGATAGAAGCATGATAGATTTCATAATTGTGGATGGAAGAATGAGGAGCGCAGTGGTAGATACAAGGGTTTACCGGGGGTCCAACGTAGGGACGGATCATTACTTGGTCTTATGCCAAATTAATGGTCTATTCAAGCGTTGGCGGCATTGGACATCTGTGTCTACCACTGCGTTACAGCGTATAAGAATAGAGAGGCTACAAGATGAAGGTGTGAAAGAGAAGTATAAATGCAGACTGAGAGAAAATATAAATGTGTTGAATGAATTTAGTATGAATGATTTAGACTTGAAGAATGTATGGAATAATGTTAAAAAAGTTTTGGTGGATACAGCCACCGAAGTATGTGGTGTAAGTAAGAGAACGAATGAAAGGAAAAGTAATACGTTGTGGTGGGATGATGAGGTACGGATGGAAGTTGAAGCAAAGAAGAAAGCATGGCTAGATTTACTAGCAACTAAAGCTGGTAATTCTGGCGGTATGAATGATGAGATTGAAAGAAAAAAGGCAGACTTTAGACGTATAAATAAGAGAGTAAAAGAAGTTGTTGAAAGGAAAAAGCAAGAAAGGACAGATAAGAATGATAGAAGAATATCTGATAACTTCCAGGCAAATATTAAAATGTTCTGGAAGCTCGTAAGAACTGCCAGGGGCAATTCAAAACAGCCTAGAATGAATGCTATACGAGACGAGAATGGCTGCATGCTGAATGATGAAGTTTCGAATTTAAAGAGATGGAAGGAATACTTTGAAAGCGTGTTTAAGAGTGAAGAGTCGTCTGAAGTAAGTGAAATAGAAATTCCGGAAGAAGAGAGAGGTAGAGAAATAAGTGTAGATGAAATAGTGAAAGCAATGAAAAGCATGAAAGCAGGTAAGGCAGCCGGATATGATAGAATATCACTCGAAATGCTAAGGGCTGGAGAGGGTGTGGTTGCAGGCCTGCTGTACACCTTGTTTAATTTATGTTGGGAACTGAAGCGGGTACCGGAAGACTGGTGCAAAGCCGTTATAGTCCCAATATATAAGGGAAAGGGGTCGCAGCAGGACTGTAAAAACTACCGTGGTATCAGCTTGCTTAGCATTGTGGGTAAACTGTATGCTAAGGTGTTAATTGAAAGAGTTATGGAAGAAACTGATGGAAAAATTTGGGATGTGCAAGCTGGATTTAGAAAGGGGATGGGGTGTACGGATCAAGTCTTTTCCATGCGCATGATTGCGGAGAAATTTTTGGCCAAAAACCAGAAAGTTTTTTGTGCGTTCATGGACTTGGAAAAGGCCTATGACAGAGTGGACAGGAACGTGTTATGGCAAACACTGACCTCATTTGGGTTGAGCGCTGGTCTGATACAGGCATTGAAGTCTCTATATAGGGACTCTTATGCCTGTGTCAGGATCAACGGGGCTTACTCGGACTGGTTTGGCATCCATAAAGGTGTCAGACAGGGCTGTGTGGCTTCCCCGTGGCTGTTCAACCTATTTATGGACAGTTGTTTGGAAAATTTGAAAGTAGAAGAATGCGGGTTAAGAATGGGTGAGTTAACCGTCAAATGCCTTTTGTACGCCGATGATCAAGTCATACTTGCGTCTTCGGCGGCCGAGTTGCAAATGATGGTTACATTAATGAACAGGACATTAAAAGAAAAGGGAATGAAAGTGAACGCAAGTAAGACGAAAGTTATGGTTTTTGAAAGAGAAGAAAGTAAAACGATATGTGAAATAAGAATAGAAGGGGAGTTGGTAGAACAAGTAGATGAGTTTGTGTATTTGGGATGTGTGTTTAGTAAGGATGGTAGATATGATAAGGATATAGAACGACGAGTGAATGCAGGAAATAGAGTGAATGGGGCTCTACACTCTATTGTGAAAAGTCAGAATGTGTCCAAAAAGGCACGTATGGCAATTCACAATGCTGTATTAGTGCCTACTTTAATGTATGGTAGTGAAAGTTGGGTGTGGCAGAAGAAGCACGAGAGTAGAATAAATGCTGTAGAAATGCGGTCATTAAGGAGTATGTTAGGGATGAATCTGAATGACAGAGTGAGAAATTGTTTAATAAGAGAAGAGTGTGGTTTGCAAGATGATGTTGTGACCAGGATTAAGAAAGGAATGCTTCGGTGGTTTGGTCATGTAGAAAGAATGAATGAGGAAAGAGTGACAAAGCAAATTTATGTTGCAGAGGTGAACAGCAGAATCGGGAAGGGTCGCCCTAGGCGAAAGTTTATCGACCAAATTGGCGATATATTGAAAATGGGCCAAACCAAGAGTACCTTTAACCGACGAGCGTGTATGCGTAGGTATATGGATGTGGAGGAAGCGAGAGAGGTCTGTCAGGATCGTGCCAAATGGAAGTCCATAGTCTCTGCCTACCCCTCTGGGTGACAGGCGTGAGTGTTTATGTTATGTATGTTATGTTTAACAAAGAGGTGATAGCGATAGGTTCCCGAAGTAAAGCGAACTAGCTTCTCGCCAACTCTGCCGATGTGCTCAGACCTTGCCTTGTCAATGACGCTTTTGAAGGACCTGGAGGCGGAATTATACTTCTTTATAAGAGCGCTGGTGCTTACATCCCGAGACGTTGATGCGTTAGCCCAGGCCCGGTAGCACTCCTGCTTATAGCGTGATGCTATTTTACAGGATCGACAAAACCATGACTGGGATCTGCCTCCGATGAACACCACAGAGGATGGAATAAAAAGTTCCGTATCCTGAAGTACCACATCAGGGATCTTCCGGCGAGAAGCGAACCCGTCCCCAAGGGTAGGATGCAAAAAAGACCGCATCCCGTCCCAATCGGCTGACCTATAGTGCCAAACACGGTAGCAGGCTGCAGATCGCAAATGCGATTGGAAGGTGAGTAGTACCTTACTCCGGATCAGACAATGGTCCAAAGAGCCCAGAGTGGCATCGACGGAGACCTGATATCCGTCCGAATGAGAGGTCAGCAGAAGGTCCAATAGGGAAGGTACATGATCCTCCACATTTGGGATCCGCGTAGGCGAAGTAACCAATTGTGTTAGAACATATGCCATGGCAAAGTCATAGACAGATCTATTTGCATGATCGGTTAAACGATAATCAAGCCATTCAGCGTGGTGGGCGTTAAAATCACCGAGTATCACGATCTCTGCGGATGAGACCTGTTGTAGCACGGAGTCTGCAGCCTTTGGACGTGGTCGATGAGTCGGTATGTGTCGGCATTACCGCTATGGGACCTATAGAAGCACCCATAGACACGGGGATGGTCGTCGATGTCTACGCGCAGCCATAGGATGGATAAGTAAGTACCTTCAAGACTGCCGAGGCGTCGAAAACAGATGTCCTCTCTGACGTATACACAAACTCCAGCCCGGGGCACAAAGGAGTGTTCTAATTTGTACCCCGGGTAGGAGAGATATGAAGTTTCAGCCGGAGAGAACACCTGAGTCTCGGTTAAAAAGAGCAAGGCTAGCTCCGTCGTCTCTAGATGGAATGGTCTCTAATGGGCAACGTTAAGTTTGGAATGAAGTCCCCTGATGATGCAAAAATTCACAGATAGCGTGACAGGGGTCGTCTTGGTTTTATTGCTCCGCTTTGCCCCCCCCCCCCCCCGGAATACGCGGGGCAGCCTGAGCACACACGCTCAGGAGTGGAGTAGTTTGGTCGTGGATGCTCAGCGAGGGATTCTCTAGGAATGCTGGTACCCTCCTGGGGTAGTCTTTTATATGATTCCGCTACCATGTTGATGGGGAGGGGTGGGGGGGGAATTGGGCCACCGGCCACCTGCACAACGTAGAGTTAAACCTCTACTTCACGCTGGTATTCCGTGAGGTCGTGGTACCACCCCGGTTCAGCAAAAGCTGCTGCGTGGCTCTACCACTGTTAACTGTATTGACACAAGCACAACAATTGAGGATATTATTTGTGTTAATATGTGTATAATAATATTATTTATATTAAGTGAACACTTCTTCAAAACTGAGAAAAGATGGAGTCAAGTAACTAAATATTTTAACTTATGCGTTTATATATAATTATTAAAGTTTTAGTGTTTATCAAGTTGAATTATTGTACAAATTATGTATTCTACTCGCATGAGAATCTTAACACCGACGGAAATATTGCAAAGCCGCGGAAAGCCACTGACGCCGGAGTACGTGCATCGCCAACATGACTAAGCCACCGGTCATCGAATCACCGTCTTCACACTCACTCTGTATTCTACCTCGATCAGGAATAGTTAGTAATTATTTTATTTTAATTTAATTAGTTTTTAAATTACATTAGGTATGTTTTCGATCCTCCGGCCCTGGCCTTCGTATTTAACATCACGAGTTACAATATCATTGTTATTATTTAGATCTTTATAATCAGCCCGTTAAATTCACTACTGTATATATGGGTAACTCCCATTGGTATAAATTTGTTTGAAAATTTTATATCTGGGGTAAATGAGATGGCTGTACCGACATTTCATTTCGGATGTCGTGATATCTGCCATTTTTCTTCTTCTTTTTTTTGTTAGGATATCCTTGAACATGTAGTAAGCGTTAATTCATTCGTGTCTCACAAGAGGAATATTTGTCACTGTGTCACGCTTGGCAGGCCAGTTTCTCTGGTTGTTACTAGTAAGCCGCTGCTGACTATCTCCTTGTTTGTTTGCCTCTGTAGCCTCTTACGAGACCCACAGGATGGTGTTATGGGGTAGTGGATATTCTAACAGCGCACCGCCACTATTATAATTGCTGTTTTTAATTTTAATTTACCGTGTTAATTAAAATAAAAAAATGTTAATCCGTGGTCTAATCCCTCTAGGGTTTTGTGCTGTTGTAAAATATTAAACAAATTAAAACTGTTTATAAAAATTAAAAGCAAGTTGAGCTTAGAATCATCACTTTAGCTTTTTAATCGACGTACGCAGTTTAATGTTTAATGAAATTCGAACCAAAACTTGATATTGAATTTCAAGTTGACATGTATAAACTAATCAAACAAATTATTACATATAAATTTAATAAGTTGGTAACATAATTCCCCTGAACTAGTTTATTTTATACCCCACATCTAGTTATTGTAAATTAAACCTTATACAAGTAAGTAATGACATTCACCCTAGTGGGAACAAAATACCATTATTAGTGTGTCACCACAAGTTTGTCGTATTTAATTAACGCGGGTCGCTCACGTGTTTCTCGCCCTGGAAAAGAATGTAGGACAAAATAATATATGCTTTTCCTATGACACTTACCTTTTAGAACTTCAAAAACCTTTAAACTTAATGGGATTGTGTTATAATATACAAAAACAGCGTTTTATTTCTACAAAATTTAAGTTACACTAAACTTACAAACTTTAAGTTTAGTGTTGAGTTTCTGTTATATTACTACGATATTAAAATATTATAGTTTAAGAGCCAGTAAACGGCAGACTTACGGTATTTCAATAAGCTTCACGTTTTTTTTCAGTTAATCCCCTATACCTGAGGTACATAAAATGGGGACTCTTTAGTTTGACTGACAGTTGATATATAGATACTCAGGTGTGAAAGTTGTAAGAAAATGATCGACAAAAACATGAAAGTAATAAGTCTGCCACTTTGACATCTTGAAATATTCAATAAAGTTACTGAAAAATAACATTGGCAGACACCTATGGCGGTGGTCGCAAGGTCATGACAGAGAGGTTGACAAGTAGATAATTTACGTTATTTCAATAAAGCTACAATTTATATATGTTGTTGATTTATTTGACATAGTATATCTTTTGTATGGCAGACATATATTGAGGTTCTATCATCCAGGCAGACAATGAACTTCAGTGGCGTCCATAAGCGCGTACTATAGAACTCGCTCTAATCCAGTCTTTAAATTAAATTAAAATTTCTATTACATCAATTAAAATACTTGTGTTCAACTATTATTTCGTCATCATCGTCATATCATCATTATTACAGCCCTTCACAAGTCCACTGCTGAACATAGGTCTCCCCCAAGGAAAGTCACAAAGCACGGTCCTGAGCCACCTGCATCCAACGTCTTCCCGTATGTCTTACCAGTTCGTCACTCCATCTACTGGAGGTCGCCTACAGTCCAGTCCATCAGTTGTCGGTTCTCCGAGCTATATGGCCGGTCTATTGCCACTTCAGCTTACTAATCCGTTTAGCTATGTTGGTCATTCTGATTCTACTGCGAATATCCTGCGGAAGCCCCGAGCATAGCCCTTTCTATAGCTCGCTGAGCGAACTTGAGCTTGACCTTGCCCGCCAACAATGACAATTTACCTCCCAAGACGTTACAAAAAGATGGCCCCCTGTCCTCGGCGGCCCCGTTATTCCTGGTTACGGTGGCGACTGTAGTAACGGCGGTGCAATTGGTGCTAAAAATCTGCGGTGGAAGTTCGACTGCCACCTAAGACGACTCAACCTGGCCACATATAACGCACGTACCCTGAGGACTGACGAAAAGTTTCTGGAACTGGAAGTAGAGATAAGTAAGTTGCACTTGGTATTATAGGATTATTTGAGGTCTAAAATGAAGGGGAAGACACGTTAATTCTCGAAACCGGCAACTTGCTCTATCACAGGGAGGGCGAGCATCTGTCCCAAGGAGGTGTCGGATTTATCGTTCACAAGTCTCTCGTTAGCAACGTAGTAAATAATGGCGGTGTATCGACGAGAGATTACAGAATCACCAAACGGTATTTGCTGAAGGTCATACATGTTTACTCACCAACCTGCATTCCTCCAAAACCCTATATACTGTGTTAATAGGACACTTTAACGCAAAACTGTGAACAGAACGTAGGGAAATTTGTGATAAGGAAACGTAATACAAGGGGCCACCAGCTGGCCAACTTCATTGAGAAAGAGGAACTCTTTATGATGAACTCTTTCTTCCAGAAGCGGGCGACCCGACAGAAAGTAGACCTGGTCGAGCCCCGACGGTTCGACACAAAATAAGTTTCACTTCATTATGATGAGTAGACGGCAACTGTTCAGTGATGTCTCAGTAATCGCGAGGGTCAAAGCTGGCAGCGATCACCGAACGGTAAGAGACACATTGAACCTAAACGTTAAGTTGGAGAGGTCACGTATAATAAAGTTAACGCTCCGTCCCCTTCGTGCTCTAATCAAAAGTCCCGAAAACTTTCAGCTCGAGTTACAAAATCGTTGTCAGTGCCTAAAAGACGGCAATTCAGTGGACGATATGAATGATAAGCTCGTGGAAACTGTCAATGCGATCGGATCTAAATTCTGCAAGACCGGTTGCAGAAGAAAACAAAAACTCTCCGATCACACTTTTTTTTTACTTATTATAAGCCAGTGTTTGACCACAATCCCACCTGATGGTAAATGGTACAGCCCTAGATGGTAAATCGCACTGTGTTATCGTAACAAAAACCTATTCACTCTTGCCTACAAGACGCTCAGATTGTATTTGAACGGAAAGATAGACGCCGGCAAATTATTCCACTCCTTTGCTGTACGCATTACAAAAGTCGAAGCATTCCGTTTGGTTCTAATGCGTGGAATATCGACAACAAAGGGGTAAAGACCCGCCGACCGTGTAATTCCTATGCACACTCACCGAAATTCACCCTATGGAATACCGAGAGACTGGCAACTCTGCGCCTGTGTTGGAGGCTGACAAGATTGGTTTCAACCAATGCCGTACTTGCGCTTTATATAAGATAATAAGCTGACCCGGTATGAAGTAGCGCCATACCCTTGCCAGGACACCAAGTTTCCTTGCTGCTGCCTTGGCTCAGGACTCAATGAACCGCCCATAATTGAGGTTCAGAGAAAACTCAACCCCCTAACAACTGAAGGCGGTCAGTGTAGGATAAGTCCTGGAAAGTAGGAGCCAGGGTGGGTGAACTCTTTTTAGCTTTGAAAAGACACGCTTGTGATTTGGAGGCGTTGAATCTCACAAGATTGGCATCGTCCCATTCGAAGACTGCCTGTAGTGTGAGATTCACACGCTCAACCATAGTCTCTCCTTCACTGGATTTGATCTCGACTAGCCACTTGGTTGGTATTTCTTCACAATTGTGCTGTTGTCTGCATACCCATAGATACGGGGAATGAGCTGATCATTTATATGCAACAGGAAGAGATGTGCGAAGAGAACGGACACTTGAGGAACTCCCGCGTTTGTCACAATAGAAAAGAACGAGCAGCCATCGATGACAACTCGGAGAAATCGTTCACTAAGTAAGTCCTTCACCCAATCAATCAGGCCAGGGGATAAGTCGTACGCTGAAAGGTTGCCCAATAAACTAGCGTGCCAAACCCTGTCAAAAGCCTTCGAAACACAGAGGGAAACAGCAAGTGCTTCACCACTGTTCTTCAGGGCTTGGCTCCATATATAAGTGGCATACGCTAGATGGTCCACAATTGATCGATTTCAGCGAAACCCGTACTGACGGTCACTAAGGAGATCGTTCTGCTCTAGGTATGCCATGAGGTGGGCGTTCAATATACACTTCATAATCTTGGAGAGTATAGGGTAATTGAAATTGGCCGATAGTTAGCAGGGTCAGTACGGGTACCTTTTTTATGCACAGGCTGTACATTGCCTATCTGCCTGCTGCCTGCCTTCTAAGATTTAGACACTATTCCAGTCCTGAGACGGAACAAACGCGTCAACACAGGAAACAACTCAGGTGCATAGACTTTTAGAACTATAGCTGGTATACCATCAGGTCCACCAGCTTTTTTCACGTCTAGACTTCACGAGGTTTTAAGAACCTCCTTGTTGGTAATACGCACCTCTGATCGCAGTGAGGTAATTGAGACAGTGTTACTGTCCAGACGCGAATTACAAGCAAAAAGAGAAGCAAATAAGTCCGCTTTCTCCTTAGGCGCATGCACCAGAGAGCAATCTGGTTCTACCAGCTGAGACGGTGTAGACAGACAGAAGTTTGTCTCAACCGCTTTGGCGAGAGAGCAAAAGGCTCTACTGCCAGATGGTTTGACAGAGAGGTTTATACCGATGCGTTTAATGCGATCGAAACTGGCTTGCCGTACTGCTTTTTTGCAGGACTTGGCGGCTTGATTAAAAGCTCTCTTCTAAAGGCTAAAATCCGAAGCTTTGCGGTCTCGAGCATCGACTCAGGATAAGTACGCTATATGCTTATGCTATTCAGCACAAGCGCACTCGGCGTTGAACCATGAGCGAGCCTTACCACCATTGGGCATGTCAGCAAAGGGGATGAAATACTCCATCGCTTGACGTATCATATCGGTTATAGCATCCGCGCAACTCGACGGATCTTCAGACGGGAAGCAGACCTGCCGCCAAGGATAAGATGCAAAGAAATGCTGCATCTCATCCCAATCCGCTGACTTGTATCGCCACACTCGCCGCACACTGTGGAAATCGTAGTTAGGTGGGGAATATAATGACACAGATTTGACCAGACAGTGGTCAAAAGTTCCCAAGGGTGAGGTAACCTAAACATCGTACCTATCTAGATCGGTCGAGGTAGTTGGCTATGTGCCCATCCACATCAGGTACCCTAGTCACTGGTTGTACCAGCTGGGAGAGTCCCAGCGACGAGGCAAAATTCCACGCCTCTCTCCCAACGTGGTCGGTTTTCTGTTATGGGAACAGCCAGTCCTAATGACAGGCATTAAAGTCCCCCAGAAAAACCAACTGTGCATTAGGGTACCACAATCTCATGCACAATCTTAATCTCATGGCTGTTAGACAGTAAATGAAGCTGCAGTCTTCAGCAGATTTGACAGCATACAGGCAACTGAACAGACAGATCTCCAAATGTATGCGGAGGGACATACGGCTCGTATTAAAGAAGCGATCGAGCGGAACCAGGTTTCCAAAGTTTTTGCCAGAAATCTGCCTGCCAGAAAGAGTCAACTGTGGAAGCTGAAGATTGAATGTGGCAGTATTGTTTCCGGGACACCTGAGATTTTGAGTGATATTAAGAGGTTCTACGGGCTGCTTTACACGTCATCATTAGAGCCACACGCAAGTGTCAGTAATGATCTAAGATTAAGTGTTATCCGATTCTATTGCGATGATATTCTGAATGTCAGTCTGAACGAAATTAGAATGGCTCTCCAGCATGTTAAAAATGGCTAGGCTCCACGCAAATATAGAATTACAGCGGAGCTTCTGAAATCGGGTGAAATACCAGTACTTGAAGTCCTTCAGAAGCTCTTAAATCCGTTCTCCATGGTGGCACTACTCCAAAGGCATGGAGTAGATGCATACTGGTATTGTTCTTCAAGAAAGGCGACAACGATTTCTTGAAGAACTACAGACCGATTTCTCTTCTGAGGCGCGTCTACGTACTATTTTCGAGAATCATTACGAATCGTCTCGCCCGCAGGCTAGACGACTTCGAGCCTCCCGAACAAACCGGATTCCGAAAAGTCTTTAATACCATAGACCACATACATATCGTTCGGCAAATTGTACAGAAGTTCGAAGCGCAGAATCTGCCACTTTGTATTTTGTGTGGAATTTGGGCGATGCTACAGTCCCTCCTGCGGTGCCAAGTTGACTGACGGTATACCGAAATGCTGAAGTGTTCGTACAGTAGAGTTACGATAGCTATCCGAGTACAGAATCATAGTACGAAAGCTATCCAACTGCAGAGAGGTGTAAGACAGGATTACGTTATATCCCCGAAACTTTTCACCTTTTCAAGCTACTGGACTGCAGAGGATACGGTATTAACATCAATGGCGAGTACATCACTCACCTTCGATTTGCCAACGATATAATTCTTATGGCAGAACTGCTGGAAGACCTAAGCACTATGCTTAGGTAGGACCTCAATAGTACCTGCCAACGCCCCCCCCCCCTCCCCACTAAATGAAGTGATGACATGGTAAAACATGAGGGAAGTCGATGGATGCAGATGGATCAGGACTGTGCTTTGTGGCGTTTCTTTGGAGGTCAGTGTTCAGCAGTGGACTTGTGAAGGGCTGTAATGATGATGACTCATATAAATAATAATCTATGTTAATCCGCTTAGCGATTTAAACTTTGTTGAACGGCAAATAAACAACATCATATTTCAGTACTTATTGATTTTTTAAAGTGTTTTGTTGTTTTAATTATATCCACTGCTGAACATAGGCCTCCTCCATGGATTGCCACAAAGTACCGTTCTGAACCATCTGCATTCATCGACTTCCTATATGTTTTATCAGTTCGTCACTCCATTTGAAAACGTGAAAATGAAAAGAGAAATGAACCATAGAGATGTGCTAAGAAGCAATATTATTCTTATATTCCGACTTTGATATTCTGTTTCTGTGAATACGAGAACAGATAACAGAACTTTGTTCCCCAATTTGCAATTCAAATTATCCGTATCCATACAATCGTGAAATTGTATTTCAGAAGACATGCCTTCCAAATGGAACTTACTGAACAAGTGTGCAAAACAGGATAAATAACTACCAATAACTATACAAATAAAATATTAAATCAACTGTTGAGTATTATCTACCTTAATAAATTAAACAGAAAACTACAAAGATTTAAAAATATCAGATTAGATATCTAATCTAATCATTTTATTATGCTATTATATTCGTTTTTAACTTTGAGAGCTCGTAGCAGTCTACAGAAATTTTAAACTGTATTTTTATAGAATACAGATTACAAAAAGCACACAGTCCACCTGATGGTAAGTGGATATGTTACTATTTTACGGTAGTATTCTGTGAGAGCGTGTTCCTTAATTTATCGAGCCGCCATTCTTGCTTCAACGTTTACGTGGTAGAGCCACGCTACAGCAGAAACAGAAACAGAGCAATAAAGAAGCCTACTTAACTAAGGTATTAGTCATTAAGCAAACGTATACATAGTTTATAGAATTAACCCTCCACTGCTGACCCCAGGCCTCTTCGTACTTTGAGTATATGTGAGATTATTTGCTAAAGAATCTATCAGATTCTACTCACAATTATTTTTTCTTGCGACACTTTGAAGATGTTTAAAGCTCTCCTGCAAGTTTTTCTTAACATGTTTGTTACATAAGGATTTCTTATATTTACGCGACCACTACATATTGAATAAAACTACTTTTACGAATTTTATCGCGTTTAATAAATTTATTTTTCTTATTTTTATTTAATTGCTGACGTGAAGCACCAACGTTCCGGGAAGTCTGCAGTTTGTGATCATATCCTAGACGGCCCCCGCCATTACATTAGATTTGATAAACCACAAATTCTCGCGAAAGAACATCGATTCCTGCAAATGATGATACGTGAGGCTATTGAAAATAAAAATAAAAAACATCCTAATTTCAATAGAGAGGGAGGCTGGGTACTACAACCTGCTTGGGATCCTTATATTAATAAAATTAAAACTAAAACCAAGCATACCACTGCAAAACTTCAAGATACAGTAAATTCATTCTACGTAGATAGGACCAAAATTAATAATTAAAAAAGTTGAAGCTACTTCGGGTTAACTCTGACATCGGGACGTCAATCATCTCAGTCCCCCGTGACCATGGATGCTGGAAAGCACCCGAAACGTCAGGCATTAATAAAAATAAAAAAATAAGTTTATTAAACGCGATAAAATTTGTAAAAGTAGTTTTATTCAATGTTTGTTACAACTGATAAAACTGATATAGTTTACTAATGTACGTCATTACTCAAAACAACATTGCATGCAACTAAAAGACTGGTAAACCGACGGCAACCGAAGCTAAAGCAATTTTGTCAAGTGGCAATGAGCAATAAACTAGCGTCAGATTTTACAATATATAAACAAGTACTGTAAGGCCCCCCCCCGCCCCTCTATTATTGTAGAAGGCCGACTTTTAAAACATCCACATATTAAATATTATAAAGTGACCAGGATAATAAAATATATTGATCTTTCCCAAAGATCTTTCTAAAGGTCTAGTTATAGGCTGTTTGTAATATTTATGGCGTGATCATCTTAGTTTTTACGTTGTGTAAGTTTAGTAACTTAGTTCTTTTAAGTGTCTCTTGGAAAAATGAATATTCAATAAAGCAATCAAAATCTGCTGCTGGTAGCGCCTTATAATTGTTTGAAGCTAAAGAACCCCGTTCACGAAGAAAGGCCTCAAAAAGGTTAAGGATATAAAATTGTCCCAATTGCACTTGTATCAAGTTCGCATCAATCAATTCCTTATTATTGATCCCTTCCCACTTGGTTGACGCTCACGGTATTTATATAACTGCAACTGCCTCGTTGGTCTAGTGGTTATAGTAGTGCGACTGCTGATCATGAGGTCCCGGGTTCGAATCCCGGGTCGGGCCAAAAAATCAGTTATTTAGTTTTTCCATCAAGAAATTCTCAGTAGCTGTCCGGAGTCAGGAAGTTGGCGGTGTTTCACCCCCGTACCTCGGAAAGTACGTAAAGCCGTTGGTCCTGCGCCTGATCTCTTTCCGGTCGTGTCGGTTTACCGTCCCATCGGGCTATGAGAGTGAGGGAATAGAAAGTGCACCTGTGCTTGCGCATACACTTGGGCACTGTAATCCTGTCCTGCGCAGATGGCTAATCTCCGTTGAGACTGGCCGCCGTAGCCGAAATTCGGTCTGGAGGACATTATTATTATTATTATTATTTATATAAAATACCAGATACAAGGCCATCAATCTCCCATATTTAAAAAAATTGTCATCTTTAGAATATAATAATTAAGTGTCACATTGTTTATCTGCGATGAACTCCTAAACTACTGATCTGCTTTCAATGACATTTTGTAAATGTGTATTGCTTGCTCCAATTTAAGAAATAGGATAATTTTTATCCCCATAAGTGACCCTCAATATTTTTATTGCGAATTTAAGGATTCTCTGTAGGATAAAGGGTCGTCGGAACAGGCAGAACGACGTTGGCCTAGCCAACTAGTATTAAATAAATCATTTGCCGTGAAATATTTTTATTTTATATTTAATTTCATTGACACATGAAGACATGAAGGTTCCACTTCTACCTCGTGTGAACTGCACACGTGTTTTTTTTTTAGTCTCATCCCCTCAAGTCACACACGTAATCCTACGACGTATACATACTTTCAATATAACATTTACCACGGATAACAAACTTTCAAATAGATTTTTAATAATATGTTTGAAAAGTATATTTATACTTTTTATTCACTAAAATGGAGAGATTTATAAAATAAAATGGATGTAAGATAACATCCCATTTCTATGTATTACCTACCTATAAATTGATCATAATAAGATATAATTACAGCTTTCCGGTTACTAATGATTTCTTATGCAAATTTTTTTTAGTCTAAAAATGTGTGAAAGTTAAAAGAAAAAATTTCTATTTCTATCGTAGGTTCAATATATCAAAATATTCTTTAACGCCATTAAAGAATATTTTGATGATCAAAGGCTTCTCTAATATTTTTAAATATTTTTTTATAATGTTTATGGAGGGGCAAATTTAAGAAAGAGGCTGATGTTTTAGCATATAATTTACATTGGTGCCAAGCCATATGAACATCATAATACTCAGTACGGTAGCACAATATAGCAGTGTAGCGCCCTGGCGTTCCAATATTTATATCTTAACATGGGTCTCGTCATGGTTAATCTATGGCAGGATTACTAGCATATTCAGTCGCGGTACGAGAAGTATCTTTAATGCTACTTCGCGTTATCAAACTCAATATTACAGATAAAGCATCAGACATTTTAACGTCGTAGAGCAACGCTGCAGCTGTAACAATAAAAAACCCACTTCAAATTGCTGAAAGAGAAGTTCTTTCTTCGCTACCACTAGGGGTAAAAATTTTTCATCAAATTTATTTGGGACCACCTTTGAAGTATAAGCTATTTAATACAAAAAGAATCATAAAAATTCACAATTTACGAAGATATCGCGTAACATATATATAAAAAAAACATACACCCTTATTGAGATTTTCACAGTGAGAGAGTTTTAACAGTGGTAGAGCCACGCAGCAGCTTTTGCTGTCCCATGGATGGGCCGGCTCGAACCGAGGTGGTACCACGACCTCACAGAAAACCAGCGTGAAGTAGAGGTTTACCTCTGCGTTTCTCTTGGTGAGTGCAGGTGGCCGGAGGCCCTTTTTACTGGAAATGAGGCATTCCATCTTAGTCCTCACGGGTGACAACGCATCTACATTTTGATTTGTAATAGAGGATAGATGTAGATGTCTTTGGGCCGCAGCAACCACTTACCATCAGGTGGACTGTGTGCTCGTTTGTCAACCTTATCATATAAAAAAAAATTGAGAACCTTCTCCATTTTAGAGTCGGTTAAGAATAAATAACTAAATAAGGAGAAACTTGTAAAAACTTGCATGCTGGTAAATTCAAAACTTGTTTGATATTATGTAATATCGAGTATCATATCAAATTTCCGCCCTGGGCTCAGTGTTCGCGGTGCAGACATGATACTTATGGCGAGCGAGATCATTCTGCAGCTATAGTACAGCACACGAACAACCTGGGATCGATCCTCGCTAGTACTAGTTGTGTTTAAACCTGCATATCTAAAGAATATTTCTGGATCAGCGAACAAATTGTCCAAAATCCACACACAGACCAGCACTCGGTTAGGTAGCCTTTGTCATTATAGTGTTATTAAATAAAAATTTGCAGTTATAAGTCCTACTGCGTACACGGTTCTCATTAGAGTTTATGGAACATCTGCTTCATTCATAACAAATAGACGTAAAAAGTGTTTATTGCAAAATATACACTCTTTACGCCGTGGTTGTGGGTGCCGTAAGAGATTTGTAGGTGTCATAAAATCGGGGATCGTAATTTATCACGACTTGTTTTAATTCTTTTTCATTTGCTTGTGACCTCCCTCCCTCCCATAAGTGTATAAACACAATTACCGACACACGTCCCGCAAAATGGATTGTCATGATGATTCGTCTTGCCCAACAATTTTCTTCGTGTTTACTTTTTGATTTCTTTTTCCTTATAATTTTGATGGATTACAAAACTTAGGTTACGTTAGTAGTATTTTAATTCCTTTTGATTACGTTAAATAATTTTGAAGTTTTAAATGTGAATACATAACCGTTTTGACGAACTGTACTAAATGATGTTGTGTATGTAAACAGGTCGTTAAGGGGCAACTGGAGCCGGTATGAAATTACTTTTATCTTAGTGAGAACAAGGTAAAATGTTTTGCTTTGTACAAATATATTCATTAAATAAATGCCTAAGCATTTAAAGTGACGATAGAAATTGTTAAAAACCTTATTGCCAAAAGTGCTTTGTAAAAGTGCTTCCACTGTATTCATTTGAATAAAACGTGGCTCTATTTCCGCTCCGTTTGCCACAAATGATTTCACCTTAACATCTTGTTTAAGGAGAAGGGACCTGTTTAACAGAATTCAGTAACTTTTGCGGACCTTCTTTGTTGCTTTAATTTAAATAATTTTTAAAACATGCCGAAGTAGATTTCTTCATTTCACCAAGCTTTGAATGTTTATCAGTACTATTTATTTTAAAATATCATTGCTTTAAAATTTCTTTGTTTCAACCTTAAATAATAAAAGTATTTTCACAAAGGGCAGGCATACCATACGGCAGTCTCTGACAGGCAACTAATATTATTACATTCAAATAATATACCCATAGGTAGGTATATATTATACTCATATATAATAAGTCACTTCTTAATGTTCTTCTTCTTCTTTATCAGCCCTTTTACCTTGTAGTGGCGGTGTAAGAATATCCACTGCCCATATCATCCCGTGGGTGTCGTAAGAGGGGACAGAGGGAAACAAATCAAGAGAGGAGCAGTAGCATATTCCTAATAACGACTTAAAATAAAAAACTGCGTTTGAAAACCCGCTTGCCAAGCGTGGCAACTATGGTTCCACTGTGAATATCTTCGTTACAAATTATATCACGCAGAGAAACTCCAAGCATAGCGTTCCATAGCTATCTATCTAAATATTTAACAGTGGTAGAGCCACGCGGCAGCGGTTGCTGTCGCACGGATGGGCCGGCTCGAACCGGGGTGGTACCACGACCTCACAGAATACCAGCGTGAAGTAGAGGTTTACCTCTGCGTTTCGCTTGGTGAGTGCAGGTGGCCGGAGGCCCTTTTTACTGGAAATGAGGCATTCCATCTTAGTCCTCACGGGTGACAACGCATCTACATTTTGATTTGTAATAGAGGATAGATGTAGATGTCTATGGGCCGCAGCAACCACTTACCATCAGGTGGACTGTGTGCTCGTTTGTCAGCCTTATCCTATAAAAAAAAAAGAGTTATCACAAATAAAAAAAAATAGTCTCATGTTTCTGGCTTGTTTCCGCCATTCGACCACAGTCGTGAACCACTCTTAGCGTGAGTATTGAGCATTTATGCAATAAAGTTGTTAGCGGCAGAATTAGTAGTAAATAACCATAGTTTAAAATTTCTGAATTCCAGCATAAAATAGCACAATGCTGCTGTGTTTCTTATGGTGAATGACGAGAACTGGAAACCTGTTTTACTGATCTCGAATCATTATATCTTAGTCTTAGATGAAACTTATCTGCATTTTAATTCTGAATTTATAGTAGATATAGATATATCTATGAGCCACCAGGTAAACTCTGTACTCTTATGTCACCCTTTACACTTTTGTCACCATTATTTGTATAAAAAAGGTATTTGAAATATATAATGTTTTGTGACTATTAACGCCATTTAACGTGACGCGAAGATGCACGCTTACTTGAAAAAGTGCGACGTATTTTATAGGGTAAAGGCACTAACTGTGAGCTGTGAGTTTCTAGATTGCGTTAGGAACTACTTCATATGAAAAGATATATCTATCTGGTTTAGTATGTAAAAAGTAAAATTATAATGGTAAATATTTTATAGAAAAATTTAATACAAAAGCAGTATTCGCACTCTAAGTGTAGGAAATATTTGTCCAAAAGGATAGTCATATACAAACACTTTACGGATATAGAACAAATATAGGGAACAAATGTAAGAAAAAAATAGCAAGTTAGTACCTTGTTTGATCACATTTTCGTTAATAGCAATTTAAGAAAATTATCAATAAACTAATGAACTTTAAAGTTATTAGTTATTAATAATTTAAAGTAATAGTTACGACACAGGCTTTCGTCTCATTTTTGAGAGCGTAATAGTATGTACTCGGAGCAATAAATTCGCCACGCTGCTACGTGTTGGCAAGACTTGACATGACTTCAAAATATTTCTTTTATTTCTCAGAAATGCAGGTTTACGATGTTTTCCGTCACCGTCGAGTAGATAGTAAGCCAGTACTTAAAATTTTAATGAACAATTTCATTGGTGACCACAGGGATCAAACCCGGGTTGCTCGTGTACTGACAAATTTACGGCGAACACTTATCCCATGAGCCACCACAACACAATTATTTCTTGTCAATTTTTAACTCTTCAAATATCTTTAGGCATATTCTAATCAGGATCTTAATGGGGATTTGTCAGGTAAGATGTCGTTAAAACAGGACTTATTTTGCCGTTAAATTGTAAGAATTTTATAACGATAAATATCTCGTAATGTGTCAAATGTATTGCAAACCTCACAACGCGAAGCGTTGTTAGGTAGTGCTTTACTCTCGACACGTCAAGGTCAAGCAATTTTGTAGTTATACGATACGATGAGTAGGCAGTATCAAGAAAACACTCTAATTAATCCATCTTATATTTTCTTAAAATCATTTTCGATTGCTCCTTTAAAAAAAACGGTTTGAAAAAAAACGTTGAAAAAAAATTACGTGGACATCTGGATGTTGATTTTGTATATGGTTATATGATTCCTCCGAAAAATAGACCTATCGAGAGCGAGTTTTTTTCCCTATTTCATATCAATAGCGTAGTACGCGTAATTTGTTAATAAAATGATTTTCAACTTGTTATAAGTATAATTGCTATTAAAAATTTAAAGGCACTTTTATATTTTTTTAGCCCTTAATAGACAAAGGGCAAATGTACCAAACAGCCTGTATCTAATATATAGGCTGTTTGGTACACATCTAGAAGATATTATTATTTTTTCCCTGTAGGTGACTATCTGTGATTACCTGTGTATCGGTGACTACCAGTTAAATAATAGAGCGCTAAATTTAAAATACGTAAATAATATATTTTAAAAGTTAGGAATACAATTTATTTCTTTCATTAAAATGAAATGAAACCTTTATGAGGCATGAGAGAAATAGTTGCCAACAATACTAAAACATTTTATTAGGGATACCTTTCCTACAAGGGTGTTATAAAAGGAATAGCAAATTTTCAATTTAAGCCTTCACTATAATAATAATTTAATTTAAAATAAATAATCGATCTATTTGTTATTATAATAAAGGAAAACCTTCTCATTATGTAGGACTCGCACCGAATAAAACCCGGCGGTGTTTCACATTCGCCGCATATTGACAGGGCCACGGGGAGGCTTTCGCGCCGACGCCCCATGGTATCTCCTCCTCGGCGATAGACTTCTTCTCTAACTACTTCACCAGAAAACTCATCAACGTCGTTAACAAGGCACATACTTCAAGCGTCAGTACCCACTTACAGGTAGGCATCAAACAGTATATTATTTGTTTTAATGATGTCTCATTTACAAGCGAAACTCATCTAAATTATCGACGTGTAACTTAAATAAAAATTATGAAATGAAAATGCAATACAGTTTAATATTCAGTATATTCAGAAATAAGTATACAATTATATTTCAAATTTAATTAATTTAAATAAACTGGTAATTTAACCATAGATATTGTCGCTTATCTTAAAGCGTTTACATATTATTTTACCAAAGATCAATCCAAGGAAACGTGAAATTATTATTTTTTTAATTTCAAGTTATAAAGCTACTATAATCCAGTTAATGACGTGTTGTAATAAATTGGTCACTATTTTACGACAGGCGCGCCTCTAATTGTGTACTTAACAAGCACGCGATGGTGAAAATATTGCCAAGTTTCATTGAACTCCTTTGGATCCAATCAATCCAATCCGATGGGTGTTAGAATAACTTCACTTTTAAATACTTTATAAATTTACTATTGAATAAATTTACAGAACACTAGAAAATATATTTTCTGATCGCCGGTTCTTTTAACCATAATTATGTACAAGTACAAATAATGTTTTCAGTGGCAAGCTAGTTTACATTCTACTTCATAATAAATTGATCAAAGAAGTACAGGAATGCAACCAAATTGAAAACAGATAAATCTGCTAGAGAGAAAGAATGTCTCCCAGCATATAAAAAGTAAAAGTTAAGTTACAGTTGCCTATAAATGTCCTACTGCTGTACACAGGCTTCTAAATTAGATAAGTTATGCGTGGAAGATAAATATGAAGTTATATAAATACTTTAAAAAAAAATAGCGATCCACGGCGGCTTCGTACGGGTGATTTCTGGATCTCGATAACAATGTCAACTATCGTGTCCAGTCGTAAATCTAAACCATTCACGGACCCACTCAAACACAAAAAAAATCAACAAAATTGGCCCCGACATTTAGGAGGAGTTCTGTAACAACCACACGAACAGAATAATTAGAAATATATTTATAAAGATGTGGTGTCGCAGCATTGGAATTAAAGTGGTTATAAATATATTACTCTATATTTCTCTTAATTTCTTCAAAAACCCTATTGAAACTATTTGTCTTCAGCACAAACCAATCATTTACTGTTCTTTTAAAAACATTCAATACTTCAACGTCAGTTATCGTCTTCGGCATTACATTAAATATCTTTGGGACCATGCAAAAAAGGTTCGAGATGTGAATACACAATTTTCTTTCTGACAAACTGAGGTTCGTGAATAATAAAACTTACAGTTTCTTTTCGCTTTTATTTCTAACCAATCCTTGTTATTCTTTTATTTTTTACATAATTATATAATATTTTTTCTGTTTCTCATCATCATCTCGTAAAAGTCCACTGCTGGACATGGACCTCTCGCGTGTGGGGAGAATTTGCCTTATTGTTTACGCTTGCCAGACTATTTGGCGATTGCAGTATCTAACGTCCCGCACTTTTAACGCTACTCCCCGAAGTCGTATTTGGGTATGATATATAGCGTGATGTATTTTTTTCGCCATCAACACACCCACCTCATCATTGTATATATGTTACCCATATTTCGGGAACTTATTTTGTAACACTGCAGATATTACTGGCTCAATTATTCTTTCAAGCACGGGGACAAACTTGTGCATAGTAGCAGAGCCTTATTATAGGTAATTCTCATTGACTTATTAGAACTGACTTTTAGTAACTCAATACGAATAGAAAGGACTTATAGTGCAATTTACCATCTGAGGCTTCATCACCGCTTACCACCAGGTGTGGTTGGCACTGGCTTACATCAAGTCAAAAATGTATAAAACAAAAAAGATTTGTATAGTTTATAAATTACTTTTCTGTGCACACGATGTTACTAATTAATCTTTCAGATTTATATACAAAAGTACACTACACTAGAATATAATTAAAAGCTTTAGTTTACGAGTATTACATAAAATTCACTTGTTTGTCTCTAACTTCATCATATAAATACATTTTAATTCCCTCTACGCTTTCCGTCGTAATATTACTGAATAAATTAATTATTTTAAAACGAAATGTTTAGCTATCCCTTAAATTTTATTTCACTTATAAGCAAACTAAACCGAAAATTACTTAAACTTTATGAGTCAAAACTGTTAAGAATAGATTATTTATTTACTTTATTAACATTCATTTAGGGTCGATTGTATAGTAAAACCTGTTGACAAACGTTCTTATTTTAAAACTAGCTGACCCTGCTGACTTTTCTGGTTGGTGGCGCGTTGAGTATATTTTCATATACACAATTTTCTATAGATCTATTATACGTAGGTAGCCAAATAATTTTTAATAATAATAGAACCATCAGCATCCATAATGTCATTATGGATGCTGATGGTTTAAACTAAAAAAAAAGAAAAAACATAACCCCTTTTTTACTCTTCTGTAAGCAGATAAAAGTTGCCTATATGTTTGTTATACACTCTACACACAAAATTTGATGGAAATCTGTCCAGTAGTTTGTGCGTGAATCGTGAACACACAATCCTTTTAAAGATTTATTATATGTATTTTTTTATTTATTTATTTATTTATTCTTTATTGCATTCCTTAATCTAAAAGAATACAAAGGGCGGACTTAATGCCTTGTGGCATTCTCTACCAGTCAACCCATGGAGTGGTGAGAATTTGAAGTAGGTGTAGCAATATAGAATAAAAACAAAATAGAAATGATAATTAATTACGTTATATATACATTTTACTAATATGTATAGATACAGATGTACAGATCGTACCTGAGATACGTACCTTAGTTAACTCTGTAATATGTGGAACAAAAATAAAGTTGTATTACTTTCACTATTGGAAATAGACGAATTCTCTAATTTTTTAAATTTGTTGTTCGACTGCATTAACAAATATTTAATGCCGTAAAAAAAATTCTCACCGATTCATTTGATCAAACTTTAGACAAGTGCTTCATAGTTAGGTACTTATACAATCTGTATCAAAAACCCTGTGGTTCCCGTTAAGTACGTTATCAGGATCATTATTGAAACGTATAGAAATAACTTTTTTTTTAAAAACTCGAACATATTTTTTAATTAACTTAGCTAATTTTCACATTGCACACTACATCTGGTCATGTATTAAGTACTCGTCTTCTATTAGCAACATTAGCTTTTATTTTTATTAAATCTTGAATTCTCTCCTTAGCTTTATTCCAAAATATTAAATCAAAATCAAAATAATTAAATCTAAGATTGCATGAAACGTCTCCAAACTTACCTCAACATAAATTATCTGGTAGACCCTGGTCTCCTATTACGTATCACAAGCAATTAAACTACGAATTTTTAGAAATATTAAGTTTATTATACAGCTGTCTTTAGTTTTAGATGGTATTTTAATGTATAAGCTAATTTAATTTACTAATAAATGAAATAAACTAAAATACAAAAGACGTCTAAATGTATATTTCATGACCCGGTAAGAATAACGTTTTTAAGCACGGCGAATTTCTAACCTCGTTAGTTATACATTCTGATATATTACATACATAAGAGTTGAAATTAAAGGCATGTATGCCATAAATTTGGGCAAACATGCATTTACTTTCAATCGAGTCGCTGAGTGTTGAGTTTTCAGTCTGTTTCTACGAAAGTGACAAGTCATCCAATTGATGACTCTCTTAAAACTCTGAATGTAATGTCATATTAATAGAAATTTATGAGTGCCAGTGAAAATGCCGTTTATTTTTTTATCTTTTTTAACTTATAGTATTAAAATTTAGACGTTACGGAAAACACAAAAACTTTTTACAGAACCGTACTTAGCTGAATGACCTTAATGCAAATAAGTGAATATGTGTACTCTAATAAAAGATTTAAAACAAAAATCTAAAATTAAGAAACAAGAATGTACAAGCTTTAGTGGGCAAGCAAAACGATCTATTAAGACCAGCATCAAAGAACACATAGCTGACGTGAAACACTAACATTCCCGGAAGTCTGCAGTTTGTGATCATCATATCTTAGACTACCCCCTCCATTACATTAGATTTGATAGATCACAAATTCTCGCGAAAGAACATCGATTCCTGCCAACAATGAAACGTGAGGCTATTGAAATTAAAAAAACATCCTAATTTTAATAGAGAGTAAGGCTGGGTACGACCTCCTGCTTGTGATCCTGTAATTAATAAAATTAAAATTAAACTCAAGCATACCACTGCAAGACTTCAAGACACAGTAATTCTGTGTAGATCGAACTATTGTTGTTGATGAAATTTCGCAACCAAATTTCGTCGTCACACCAATACATCATCATAATCATATATCTAGATAAAACGTAGTGATTATTCTCTTTATATGGTCAACTACTCAACCCTGATGCTAAAGGGCGGGGCTAAATCTGCCTTTGCTTTGTCATTGGGCTACAATACAAGTCATGGTTACGATCACGTAAAGCCATAGCCGTTGTGCCTGATCTCACTCTGGACTTGTTGGATTGCTAAGTTATCGGTTTATGAAAGTGAGAGAATAGAGAGTGCACCCACCCGTGTTTGCCCACACACTCGTGTATTGCACAGAATCTTGCAGATGGCTCGTCTTCGTTGAGTCAGGCCGCCGTGATTGGAATTCACTCTGTAGGACATTATTGTAAAACCTTTCAAGAAATTACATCATTCTTAAATAGCTGAGAGAAAATAGAAAGCTGGTTTCATATTTCATTTAAAATACGTTTTACTTTAAAGTTAAAGTGAAGACTGTGCTTTCAATATAAGCAATATTACGAGATTTCAATGTGAAACTTTTAATTGGGAGATACCTTAGCGGTAATTCTAATTACTTTCAAACTCTATTTGCTCTCGCGAACATTGGAAGGCGTATTATCAAAGTGTTAAACAAAAGTTTGTAACACAATTGTAAATGAAGAAAAATGGTAAAAAGAAAGACGATAAAAGTTAAATTTCACTAGTCACCTCTAGAAGTTTTACATCGTTATAATGTACGTGGGGTTCACTGAAACTTCTGGAACGAAGTTCTTTATGGGACGGTACGGATTAGGCGGATAGAGACTAGGCGACAAAAATTGTAAGGTTTTTCCGTCACGTCCCCTTCTGACGTAGTGTAGACGGCCTTGGCGGCTATAAGGAAGCGAGATAGAATATTATCCATCTCTTCACTTCATTTTAAATTCATTTATTTGTATTTGTTAATCAATAATATAATACGTTTATCAATAATAATATACTACGAAAGGAACTTCGTTCCAAAAGAGTGTTCCATGACACTCAAACATGCTTTTTTATAGGATAAGGTGACAAACCAGCACACAGTCCACCTGATGGTAAATGGTTGATTCAAGGGTTGATGTGACCCATAGACAACTACATCTATCCTCAGTAAAGAATCAAAATGCAAATGCGTTGTCACCCATGGGGAGTAAGAAGGAATGCCTTTTTTCCAGTAAAAAGGGTCTCCGGTTCTCTTAACCTGTGGGTTCTCTACACTCACCATTCGAAACACAGCAGTGTGAAGCTGCTATTTTACGCCGATATTAAGTCAGAGCGTGGTCCCCCCGGTCGAGCCGACTCACTCGTGCTACATCTATACTACTAATATTGCTGCAGCATGGCTCTACCACGTAAAAAAAAACTCAACTAAATAAAACTATGTGTAAACTAATATACGACTGTATAGTGGCGGTGTAAGAATAGCCACTACCCCATACCATTCCGTGGGTGTCGCAGGAGGCGACAGAGCGAAACAAACCAGGATATGGGTGTCTTAATAATCACAACTAATATAATAGAAACCTGAAGTTGCGAACCTGCTTGACCCGCCAGGCGTGGCAATTATGGCAAATACCCACCTACGTGGAAATCTATGGGAAACTTTTGTTCAGCAGTGGACATTGATAGGCTGTAATGGTAATATATTAACTGCTTATCAGGGTATTCTCCGTTGCATTTGAAACACGTTTTCATTGGTTTCAAACAATGTTTTAAAACACAAGGATCGGTCTGAGAGCACGTTTTTCACATACTGGTTGAAAGCTATCACGGTCTCTTCTGGCTTCGTTAATGTGAAACCTCTCGCCATATCTTTGATTTTTCAAATCGTTGATTTTTGGGAAAATAAATAAATTAAGGTCTGGACTGTGTGTGAGATGGGTCACGAGCTCTACCTTTTCCCAAAAATGCAACATTATTTTAATCAAACCTGTTGTCTGCTTGAATTTTGTTGCTTACTTTCCGGAATGTAACAATATTTCCATGTTTCATCTGTTGTTACAATGTCATACACAGCATTTGAACATTATAACTACTATATACTACTATACTATATATAATAACATTTCTCTACACCAAGTAACTCGAGCCTGTTTTTGTTCTGACATGAGTGAACTATAAAACTCCATCCAGCGGCAACAAAGTTCGGTAACTTTTATAAAATGTCGATATAATTTTTTTTATGTTTGGTTCTTACCAATCCTCAAATCTCTAATTCCCAATTATATAGTTGCCTGACAGTAGTCACATTTTCCTCAGTGATCGCAGTTGAGGATTGAACTCCACGAATTTCATGATGAAGAGACACACGGCCACTATGAAATTCTACGTACCAACACCTTACGGTACTCAAATGAGTTGCCAAAAACATTTTCCTCCCAAAGGCATTTTGAAATTCCGTCGGGATAATGAACTTTTAAAATCATCGCCCTAAAATATTTTTGCGTTAATTCCATTGGTGCTTTGGAAGACGTACCTTAACTTGTGTTAAAACAATTGACACGCGACTTCCGCCAAAATATTTTAATCGATGTTATGATTTTCTTATGTTTTAAAAATAAAATATTTGAAATTAAAACATTTTTGAGCTGCCAGGAGCGCAGAACTTTCAGTATGCCCTACGCATTAGTGATAATAGCTGTTTAGGCAAAATATTAACCGTTTGAAAATGGAATTCATAACGCACGCTCGGAGCGTGCATAGCACCGTAGCAAGGTCACCGCCGCCCCTCCGCGCGCTCGCATTCCATTCGAAGTCGTGTCGAACGGGACGCGTCGAGAGAATCATTGTGAGGAAATATCGGTAGGATCGGACGCGTGTGGAATCATAACGTCGATTTAAGTGCCTCTCATTTGCGTTGTTTTTTTGTTTGTTTTAGGTGTCAACGAGGCTGAATTTTGAGTTTCGAGCGATTAACCATTCTGACAATATTAATTTGCGTCGACGAGTTGCTTTGTGCCATTTGATTTAACTCGGAGATATTTTCCGGTGTCGGTTAAAACCGCTAAACTTTGTGACCCGCGAGAAACAGCGTTCGTATTAGATTGTAGATTGGTGCTAAGGGACGCTAGACTTTGAGTGACACCGAGTGACGCCGCTGGAGTGATACCACATAGGGGAACGGTGATGGAGTCAGGGTTGCTGCTGATTAAAAGGGCTAATTCAGGTTAAACATATATACACTTCTCACACACAGTAGTGTGCACTACATATTACATTCACTACACCTAACGCCTGAACGAGCCTTGTGACCAGTCTCCGCTACTGAATCAGATAAGTCGCATTAAGTACCTAGTCCATAAATATTAAATATCCATAGGCATTTGAGCCCCACACTTAGTTGTCCATCGAATCTAACAGCTGTATGGGCCCCTGTATGGTCGACCTTAGTCTGGGCAACTAGGTGAGTGTACAATTTTGGTAGCAGAGCGTGCTTAATTGGTCTCCAATTACGCTCGGCCGTGTTAGAAAAATAAAATATTTTTCTGACACGGCTTATGCTGAGCTCGAGGCCTCGGAAGCGGAACAGGGAGTCCTAAACTCTGACCTCGCGGACTACGAGCATTTCTTTTCGCTCACGGACGACTTGATCGAGGCGGGGGCCAAGTATGCGGAGGAAGCGCATGAAGTTCGGCTGAGTGGCCGGCCCGAGTCCCCTCGGAAGCCGCCTACTCAGCCGTAGCTGTTAGGACGACTCCCGACTCTTGACCTGCTAAGGTTCTCCGGGGTCCTCTCTGAATGGCTGACTTTCGTCGGTCTGTTTGACAGCCTAGTGGACGCCTGGAGGGACTTGACACCCAGCCACAAAATGGGGTACCTCCTAGCATTATTGGAGGGGGAGGCCCTGGGCGTCGTCGGCGACATGAAATTGTCGGACGACGCCTACCAAAATGCTCGGGACCTCTTCGCCGGAAATTACGCAAACGTTCGGCGGATTGTGGACGAATACGTCCGGAAGCTGCTAAACCTCCCGCTGCTTAAGGACCGGACCAGACTACGTACGGACATCGTGAATCCAGTCGTGGTGGCTTGCAACTCGTTGCGGCGGCTGGATTTACCGGTGGACGAATGGTCCTTTATATTGCTCCACATTGTGCTGTCCCGTCTGCCTCTCGATTTTCGGCTCCATTTTGAGGAGAGGTACGGCGGGGACGGCGCCTCCTATATTCCTCCCTTCAGGAACCTGCTGCGGTTCTTGGAAGACCAGTGCAGGCAGATGGAGAACGCAGCAGGCGCCGAAGAGGACCCCCAGGTTGTCGCGCGGTGCCCAGGGAGAAGCGTAATCCGACGAGCAAGGCGTCACCAACCCCTCTAAGGCCGAGCGGACCTCCCGCGGGAGGGCGCCGCCCCTACCCTCTTATAGCGGACTAGTGACCAGGGAGGCGCCCTCCTGCTCCTATTGTCGGGCATCCGAGCATTGAGTGACATCCTGCCCAAAGTATCTGGGCAAGCCGGTCCCGGCGAGGCAAACCATCGCTAGGGAGCGCCGGCGGTGCTACTCTTGCCTGGAAAGGCACCTCCTAAGGGACTACCAGCACCAGCGACCCTGTACGCACTGCCAGAGCGCCCACCATACAATTTTGTGCCTGGGTGCGAACGGCGCATCCGCTAGGGGTTCTGCCGGGTCATCGGCTCCCACGGGCAGGGGCGCCCAGCCACGCCTACTATCGGGCGACGCTCGACACTCGCCTGCCAGCCTCCGTGCCCCTGGGTTTGAAGGGGGCCCCTCCCCCGACCGGTCGGGGTGCCGTTCCCACAGGGGCGGAGGGATCGTCGCCCCCCATTAGCGTGTCGATAGGAATCTCACGGCCAGTCAGCGGTCCGCTAGACCCATCTCCCCCCCGTTAGCTGAGTGGCCGCGACTGGAACGCCGCCCTTTGGTCGGAGCCGGTACTACCGGGTTCCTCTTACCTCATATCTGTCCCGGGCCTCGGGTTCGAGGTTCCCCGAATCTTCCCAGGTTGGCCCGTTCAGTGAATTCCAACAGCGGGTCATCGAGATGCCTTCGGGATGCCGCTCTCGGGACCCACAGTTCGGGTGCCGGTCCGACAGAGGCAGAAAGCTGCCGTCCTAGGTCCCACCACGGCCGCCTCCACTGAGCCTTTGAGCCGTCAACAGTCCATCTGTCAAACTGCTCTATTGCCGACGGCCTCAGTGAAGGAGTACAACCCAAGCAGCGACTGCTTAACGATTCGCGCTCTATTGGATTCGGGTTCACAACGCAGTGTGGCCTCCACTTGATTGGTGGGAAGACTGGGGCTCCCCTGGAGCTCCAAATCACGTCCGATGGTAGGTATCGGAAGTGCCGAGCCTCCTGCTCCTAGGGGACAAGCAGAGTTGGTGTTCAGCCCCGCCAGCGAACACCTTCACATCTTAGTCAAGGTAAATGTCCTCGATGACATTATAGGTTTTCTCCCTCACGTCCGTATAAATGACAGCGCGGTTCATTGTGCGTCGGGTTTGAGATCGGCGGAGCCTCAATGGTCCCAACCTAGGCCTATAAATTTGTTGCTGGGGGCCGACGCGCTGGTGTTTCATCTTGTTAGGCGAGATACGAGCCCTGCAGCCCGATGGCTTGTCGGCCGTGTCTACTGTATTTGGGCACAGTTTCTTTGGACTGGTTCTGTGGTCTCCACCTCCTCAGACGGCCGACCCGCTCTCTGTTGTGGGCGTGTCCCTTTCGGACGTCGTCCAGCGGTTCTGGGAAATTGAGGAGCCACCACACGCGGCTCGAGTCAACCCTCTGGACCGTGAGTACGAGTTGTTCTACCAGAACAATACCGGCCGTCGTGTCCACGGTCGTTTTGTCACTCCCTTACCCTTTCTGGACTCACGTTCCCCTTTGGGTCAATCTCGTGCACTGGCCGAGAAGAGGTTGCTTTCCATGGCGCGCCACATGCTGCGCGACCCAGCCTTTCGCGACAAATATTTCGAGTTCATGCGCGAGTATCAAGAGCTGGGTCACATGTCACCGTCCAACTTCGACTGGCGGTCACAGGAACGCTACTTCCTCCCCACCATGCGGTCTTGAGGACCTCTGAGAGTATGATTCGGGTAGTTTTTGACGGCTCCGCCCCCTCGTCAAATGGTGTGTCCCTGAACCAGTGTCTCCACTCTGGTCCTAAATTGATCAAGGACATATCCGACATTTTGACCCACTTCCGTCGGCACCAAGTGGTTTTTGTAGCCGACACTCGGATGATGTTTCGACAATCAGTGGTCCATCGTGATGACCGTCGATATCAGCTGATATTGTGGCGCGAGAAGCCCAGCGATCCGATACAGGTGTTTGAGTTGAACACCACCACTTATGGACTCCGGTCCAGCCCGTATATCGCCATGTGAACCCTCCTCGAACTAGCTGAGATAGAACGTCTAAGATACGCTCGGGGGGCTTCTATTTCGGAGACTTTGATCTACATTGACGACATTTGTACGGGCGCCTCCACCGTCGAGGAGGCTCTTGTCTTGCGGGACGAATTAATTGCCATCCTGAAGTCCGGAGGTTATGAGTTGCGCAAATGGTTGTCGAACTCCCCTCATATTTTGAAGGACCTGCAAGGAGAAGATCAACAAGACCCTCATCTATTCGAGCACCCTGAAAATCCTAATTTGTTGACTGTGCTTGGCATTCAATATCAGCCTGTTCAGGATACCTTCACGTATCGAGCAAAACTCGATCCCTCTTCAAAAGCACGGACCAAGCCCTCCGTGCTGTCTACAGTAGTCCGCACCTTCGACCCTAATGGATGGATCACCCCGGTTATCTTTTTGGCTAAGTGCTTTCTTCAAAAGCTCTGGATATCCGGGTTGGGTTGGGACGAGCCTATTAGCGAAACTCTCTTGCGAGAGTGGCTCTCCATTGTCTCCTCCCTTCCGGACATCAACCGGGTCGCTATGCCAAGGTGCTTCCTCCCTCCAGGGAAATGCAGGGCTACCCTACATGGGTTTTGCGACGCCTTTGAGAAAGGCTATGCTGCTGTCGTATATTTGCGGACTGTGAGCTCTTTTGGTCATACTGCAGTCCATCTCTTACTTGCTAAAAGCAAGGTTGCTCCCATTAGGTCCCGCTTAACTATCCCCAAATTGGAACTGTCCGGAGCCGCTCTTCTCACGCGACTCCTTAACCACGTTCACTCATCTTTGACGTCTGTAATCGACATAACGGACGTCTACGCTTGGTCGGACAGTGAGATAGTACTTTGTTGGCTCAGAGCTGCACCTCACAATCTTGAGGTCTTTGTGGCGAACCGCGTGTCTCAAATCGAGGATTCTGGGACGTCTCTAAACTGGAGACATGTCCCAGGGGAGTTGAATCCCGCAAACTGCGCTTCTCGCGGCTGTGAAGCCCCCTCGTTGGTTGACCACCCGCTGTGGTGGGGACCCAGTTGGTTGACTGAGTCTCAGTCATTCTGGCCCCAGGGTTAATACTCCGAACCGATTGAATTGCCTGGCCTACGAGCCGGAGTAGGAGTGGGCAAGGATAAGCCCACTCGGGATCTCTCCCTTCTAGAACGGTACAGCTCTCTCGATAAGCTCTTAGGAGTGACTGCTTGGTTGCGTCGATTTGTCTGCAATTCGAGAGACACGTCCAACCGAATCTCTGATTCCGTTTTGACCCCTAGCGAGCGTCGTGAAGCTTTGATGCATTGGACCCGTATGGTCCAAGCGGAGCATTTTGAGCCCGTGATTGAAAACTTGAAGCGGGGCTCCGTTGTCAAGGGCGCTCTGGCCCGTCTGAACCTCTTCCTGGACGACGCTGGGATGCTGAGCGTTGGCGGACGTTTGAAAAATTCTCAACTGCCGTACGGGGCTCGACACCCGTTACTGCTCCCTAAGGACGGCGCCTTTGTCCGGTTGCTGGTAACCCACCATCATGTTAAGAACGCCCGCGCTGGGTGTAACGCTCTTTTGGCTATTTTGCAGCGGGAGTTTTGGATTTTGGCTGGCCGACGCACAATTCGGAGCGTCATCTTTAAGTACATACCATGTTATAAACTGAAGGCCACCATATCGCAGCCTATGATGGGTGACTTACCACCCGACCGCGTTAGGGCCATCCGAACATTCGCTGGAGTCGGAACAGACTTTGCTGGCCCCTTCCTCGTCAAGTCCTCCAACCTTCGTAACGCGCGTTCACATAACGCCTATCTGTGCGTTTTCGTGTGCCTCTCCACTAAGGCCGTTCACTTAGAACTGGTAAGTGCCCTCAGCACTGAAGCCTTTGTGGCCACGCTGGGCCGCTTCGTATCGCGTCGCGGTTTGCCGGACCTGATCCGGTCTGATTGCGGAACGAATTATAAGGGTACAGATAGATATTTGAAAGAGGTCGTCGAATTTCTGTGCAACAACAGGACGTATTTAGGTACTGCGATGTCCAAGAAGGGCATCCAGTGGAAATTCGACCCTCCGGCTTGCCCACACTGGGGCGGTATTTTTGAGGAGGTGGTTAAGGTTGCAAAAGCGCATCTCCGTCGCGTTATTGGCGAAACTATTTTGACGTTTGAGGAGCTTGCCACTGTATTCTGTAAAATTGAGGCGGTACTCAACTCTCGGCCCCTCTGTCCCCTCTCGTCCGATCCGAATATTTTGGAAGTTCTAACCCCGGGACACTTCCTGATTGGCCAGCCACTTAACGCCCTGCCCGAGAACACCTTCAGGGAAGTAAACTCTTTGTGGCTGAGCAGATTTGACCTGCTGCAACATGACTCAGAGGTTTTTGGCACCGATGGTCTCTGGAGTACCTACACCTTTTGCAGCAGCGCATTAAGTGGTCTGACAAGACGGATCCTCTTCGGGTTGGAGACCTCGTGTTAGTTAAAGAATCCAACGCTCTGCCTTTGTATAGGCGCCGTAGGCGCATTGTTAAGTTGTCGTATGGATCGGATGGGGTGCCTAGGGTGGCCGAGGTTTTGGTCGGAGATTCGGTCTTGCAACGTGCCGTCGCGACCCTGTCCCGTTTGCCAATCTACTCCCAGACATAAGTCCTTATGTCCGGGGCGGGTGTTTGTTTAGGCAAAATATTAACCGTTTGAAAATGGAATCCATAACGCACCCTCAGAGCGTGCATAGCACCGTAGCAAGGTCACCGCCGCCCCCCCGCGCGCTCGCATTCCATTTGAAGTCGTGTCGAACGGGACGCGTCGAGAGAATCATTGTGAGGAAATATCGGTAGGATCGGACGCGTATGGAATCATAACGTCGATTTAAGTGCCTCTCATTTGCGTTGATTTTTGTTTGTTTTACGTGTCAACGAGGCTGAATTTTGAGTTTCGAGCGATTAACTAACGTCGTTACTATTAATTAACGTCAAGTTGTATAGTGGTTGCATGCATAAGTGCATTCTGACAATATTAATTTGCGTCGACGAGTTGCTTTGTGCCATTTGATTTAACTCGGAGATATTTTCCGGTGTCGGTTAAAACCGCTAAATTTTGTGACCCGCGAGAAACAGCGTTCGTATTAGATTGTAGATTGGTGCTAAGGGACGCTAGACTTTGAGTGACACCGAGTGACGCCGCTGGAGTGATACCACATAGGGGAGCAGTGCCGGAGTCAGCGTTGCTGCTGATTAAAAAGGCTAATTCAGGTTAAACATATGTACACTTCTCACACACTACTTACATTCACTACACCTAACACCTGAACAAGCCTTGTGACCAATCTCCGCTACTAAATCAGGTAAGTCGCATTAAGTACCTAGTCCATATATTATAAATATCCATAGGCATTTGAGCCCCACACTTAGTTGTCCGTCGAATCTAACAGCTGTATGGGCTCCTGTATGGTCGAACTTAGTCTGGGCAACTAGTTGCGTGTACATAGCGCAGTTTAAAAAAAAATATGTACGATCAAAGTGATATTCCTGTGAAAAAGACCGTAGCTGGGACCTATGGGGAAAATCAAATAAAATGTTTACGAAGTACATCACTTCAAAGGTGTTGGGTGAAGGAGTTCATATTTTATTTTATTGTTATTGGGTTTTGGCGTCACAGCTCGTGAACTTATGCAGCATTGCAATAAAGTGAAATAATTTACCACCACGAATTAAAAATACTAAAATCTATAGACCTACCGCATCTATGAAGTAACTAACTACAAATATAATTAAAATAGTTTGTATAATGAACTATTTTAATTATATTTAATTTTAGAATAATTAAAATATTAAAATCGGTAATTTTTAATTCAAGCACTTAAGTGCACACAGTACGGGAGCAACCCGGCAACTTTTTCTTATGGTTGCACTTAAGTAAAAGCATGTTATTACTGGCGCGTTGTTTAATGCATTTTGTTCTCACTTATTTAAACTAATAATGGTAGGAGGTTAGTTTTATTTAGTTTAGTAAGAAATTTTATTTTTAACAATATTTCTATTTTTTCTTATTATGTAGTTTTGTAGTAAATTATATTAGAGTATTTTGGTATTACTTTCTCAATTTTTGATCTGCCAGATACCTCATATACAGTTATAGGGAATGTTTTTATTTTTTTATGAACTATTTAAAAAAATCATCAGATAAAAGAAGATCAATTATTTTTTTAACTTTATCTTTGAATAAAATTAAATCGAAATAGGGATGATAAGTATTTTTGGAATTCTATTTATACAATTTATGTACAATTTAATTCCATGTAAATATGTAATAATAGTTCTATATGAACTATACTGAAGTCAAAGTTCTATTATTAGGCTATACTTGTGGTTGTTGCTACGTAGATTGCTACGATTTTCGTAGATCTAGGATCACCAGCTGATTAGTTACCGCCAGTACGGTTTCCGTCGAGGTCGCTCAGCTGGTGATCTTCTGGTCTACCTGACCCAAAGATGGGCGGAGGCAGTGGAGTCCAAGGGGAAGGCGTTGGCCGTTAGTTTGGACATAGCATGTCGTGAAGCGACAATTAAAAAACAAAAGAACCTAACCTAACAATAACGAAAGAACAAAAAAAAAATAGAACAAAAATAATTTATTTAAAATTTTAAAAAGATATTTACAATTTTATATAAAAAAATGAAGTATGATGATGGTGATGGGTGACGTGAATTACAATTATATATTTTTTTAAATATATTTTAAATATATTTTTTTAAACAATAAAGATAGATGAATACTGAAACAGAGCCTGAAGATCAAAGTGGCACACCGCACTTGGCGGTGGTGGCACGCAGTGCCTGGTCTAGGCACACGCAGCGCCTGGAGTAGGCACACGCAGCGCTTGGAGTAGTCACACGTAGCGCCCAGAGTAGGCACACGCTGCGCCTGGAGTAGGCACACGCAGCGCTTGGAGTAGGCACACGCAGCGCCCAAAGTAGGCACACGCTGCGCTTGGAGTAGGCACACGCAGCGCTTGGAGTAGGCACACGCAGCGCCCAGAGTAGGCACACGCTGCGCTTGGAGTAGACACACGCAGCGCCCAGAGTAGGCACACGCTGCGCCTTGAGTAGGCACACGCAGCGCCAAGAGTAGGCACACGCTGCGCCTTGATTAGGCGCTCTCAGCGCCTGGAGTAAAAGCTCACAGCGCCTGGAGCAAGCACGCAAAGCGGCTAAAGATAGCGCGGGCACTAGTAGGTGGAGGCGTAGGCGTGGCTAGGCGACGACTTCAGATGAAGGCAGAGGCTTGCAGGATCCCGGAGCAGTGCGGCCCCGAGATAAGGCCTTTAGGATATGCTTCCCGTTTGAAAGCTGAAGCGAGACTGCCTTTATTGGCCGATTGTTCGGCTTTTATACCTTTTTAGAGAGCTCCGCGCTCGACGACGGATCTGGGATAAGAACGGGAAATTATTTAAATTAAAAGCAAATTTTTGTAAATGGCCAAGAGGAAAAGAGTATTTTTGTGGAAATATTGAAGTAAAATCATCAGACCGGTAACGAATTTGTATAAAAATTGCCATGACAACCAGATAAACAACGATGTCAAAACATGTCAAATTTTGGTTTCAGGCTCGTAACAGAGAAACGGCAAGATTTGAATAAAAAATGAGATATTATTGATATAGAAAAAAAGGTAGCGCAACAGCGCGCACGAAACCCGAAATTGCAGAGTTACGGAGAACTAAATAAAAGATCGAAAAAGGTAGATTCCATCGACACCGATTTAAAAAGTGCTGATAGCGTGAAAATACGAAGTGAAAATGATTTGTTATTGTGTTCTTGTGGTCTAAAAACGTTACAGGATCCTATGGAAATAAAGGTGATGCAAAATATCCAGTGAATGCAAAAAATCAAAAACAGAATGGAAAAATAAATTTAAAATAGTGTAAAATGATATGTAAGTAGCATAACACTACAAGCGAAGGCTTTTGATCGGGTTTGGCATAAAGCGCTTCTTTCGAAGCTGCCTTCCTATGGGCTTCCCGAGAAATTGTGCAATTGGATCACCAGCTTTCTTGCAGATCGGAGCATCAAGGTCGTAGTAGACGGTGCATGCTCCGATTACAAGCCCATTAACGCTGGTGTTCCACAACGCTGCGTGCTATCACCAACGCTGTTTCTTCTGCATATCAATGATATGTTGCAAACCAGTAAAATTAATTGCTATGCAGACGACAGCACTGGTGATGCTTTATACACCGGCCGTACCAATATTTCTCGGGAAAACGTCGCCGAGTACCGGAACAAACTTGTGTCTGAAGTCGAGACTTTGTTGAATAAAGTCTCAGACTGGGGGCGACTAAATCTAGTCCAGTTCAATCCCCAGAAGACACAAGTTTGCGCGTTTACCGCTGAAAAGATTCCCTTTGTCGTATCTCCTCAGTTTCAAGGCACTCCCCTTGTTGCCTCAGCCAATATCGGAATCCTCGGTGTTGACATATCGAGTGACGTGCAGTTTCGTGGTCACTTGGAAGAGAAGGCCAAATTGGCCTCTAAAAAGCTTGGCGTGCTCAGCAGAGCGGGACATATTTCATGCGGGCACACCGCTTGCAACTTTACAAGGCGCAGGTTCGGCCTCACATGGAATACTGTTCCCATCTCTGTGCAGGGGCCCCCCAGTGCCAGCTCCTTCTACTTGACCGCATCCAGCGCAGAGCGGTTCGAATCGTCGACGACCGAGTTCTTCCCGATCGGCTTGACTCACTGGCACTGCGTAGAGAGGTTGCATCTCTTTGCGTATTTTATCGCATATACCACGGGGAGTGCTCTGAGGAATTGTCCGGACTAATTCCAGCCGCTCAATTTCACCATCGCACATCGCGACAGAACTTGCGATACCATCCATATCATCTAGATGATTGGCGGTCCACCACTGTGCAATTCAGAAGAAGTTTTCTCCCTCGCACAACTTCCTTGTGGAATCCATTACCACCAGCGATTTATCCGGACCGATACGACTTAGGGACCTTCAAGAAAAGAGCCTACTCCTTTTTAAAAGGCCGGCAACGCATCTGCGATTCCCCTGGTGTTGCGGTTGTTCATGGGCGGCGGTAGTCACTTAACAGTGGTAGAGCCAGGCGGCAGCTTTTGCTGTCGCATGGATGGGCCGGCTCGAACCGGGGTGGTACCACGACCTCACAGAATACCAGCGTGAAATAGAGGTTTACCTCTGCGTTTCGCTTGGTGAGTGCAGGTGGCTGGAGGCCCTTTTTACTGAAAATGAGGCATTTTATCCTAGTCCTCACGGGTGAAAACGCATCTGCATTTTGATTCGCAAACGAAGATAGATGTAGATGTCTATGGGCCGCAACAACCACTTACCATCAGGTGGCCTGTGCTCGTTTTTCACCCTTATCCTATAAAAAAAAACATCAGAGAGAACACATGCTGCCAATGTGTTCTCTCGATCAAAGTGGACACTCCCAATCTACTCTACTCTACTCGATCGACTATTATTTATCGGGAAATAACTATTCCTTAAGGATTAACAAAGATTAGACGTGATTTCTCCCTACCCCGCGTATGTCCAAATTTAAAACTAAAAACCATCTTCTTTACTTTAATTTTCTACTGACTTCAAACAGGAGACAGTACTCAATTCGTTTGTATGTTTTTTATGTGTGTTACCTCATAACTTTTTACTGGGTGGACCGATTTCGATGATTCTTTTTTTACTTGAAAGCTAGTGCTTCACAATAGTTTTTGTGTTATTCTTAAAAATATATATTGAAGTCGGTTGTACGAAATTTTTTATTTCAAATTATTACAGATTCGTATTTGTTTGGACAGATTAATAATGAGTTTGTTGCGTAAGTAGCGATAAAACAGAATCAACAAGCCCATATCATTCCTTGGGTGTCGTTAGAAAGAAAGAAATGAAACATGTGATGTGCATCTTACTAAAAATTACACAAAATAATAAAAAAAAAACTTTGGTTACCAACCCGCCTGCCAAGCGTGACAACTATGACTGTATGACAAATATATACTATGAAAAAATATGCGGCAATCTATATAAATATGGGTAAGATCTATGTTTAGCCGTGGACTTCTTATATGCTGCAATGAATGAATGAATGAATAATTTTTCACGAGAAAAAGACGATGTGTGAATAGATTAATTATCAAATTACAGCTGCTCATTGTTGTGAAAATAACTTAAATCTTTCTATTCCTTGGTTTGTACAATAGTGTAATAATTTTTTTTTGTTTGAAAATGAAAACAAACTTTATAATATTACATGAATTACTTCCGTAAAAATTCCTGCTGTTACTCTAAGGGTTCTTCAATTGAAATATTTTGTTTTGTATAATTATTACTTGTATTATATTCCGTTATTATTTGGCATATTTCTATATTTTTGTATTTCAGGAATATTTCTCAAGATATATATCATGTTATGTATATGTAACTATTACCTTCTGCGTAAATATTTTAACGGAGTAATAACGGAATTCTAAAATTTTATTTATTGCATACCTTAAGCGAACCTTAAGAAAGCGCAAGGTATGTTCTACTATCGCCTAAAAATTAAGATTCCAACGTTTTATCGAATAAAATCGTATCTAGCAATCATATTATACATATAAATGATATAAAAAGCACATTGTTAGAAAGATAAATGATTGTTGAACTTATTAATATTTTTTTTAAATCGATTAATTGCTATTTTTAAATAAAAAAGGGGTTTTAGTGGCTTATGGTGTGGATTTATCATGTCCCCAAGGCTTGTAAACACTATAACTTTTGAACATATCAATTGTTTAACTCAATCTATTTTTTAATCTCTTCATCTATCATGTGGCAAGCCACTGAATGTAAATGGCAGTGTAATTTTGTTTTGTTTAGCTATAATTAATTTTTTTCGGCTCCAAAATGGCGAAATTTTCGTTGATTTGGTAGCCTTGTATATAAATTAATTCTGTAAAGGGAGCTAAAGCCACAGAGTAGTTTACTCTCTCACTCAGTTCGACGCACAGAGTACTTTTTATATACTGGTCATACGCCGTCGTGAGTGGACATCGTTTCGTATGTTTGCAGCGGCTCAAAAAGATCGCTGTACAAATACACAATATTCGAATATCCAAATTTCTTAAATACCTGATTATAATAATAATAAGAGATGTTTTTATTACAATATTTTAAAAGCACAGAATAAATAATAGTAGTACGTACTAAAAGTAAGTAGTATCAATTTTTTTGTCATGGGTGACATTTCATGGTTTTCGAGTGTTGAAACCGATAGGGTTGTCGAAATATAAATCCAAGATGGCGGCCGCAATAGGTATAAATTTTTTCATCATGCGTGTCATTTTCATGGTTTTCGAGGGTGTTGAAGCCGATAGCGCTGTCGAAATGTAAATCCAAGATGGCGGCTGAATTAGGTACCAATTTTTTCATCATGGGTGTAATTTTCATGGTTTTCGAGGGTGTTGAAGCCGATAGTGCTGTCGAAATGTAAATCCAAGATGGCGGCTGAATTAGGTACCAATTACTTCATCATTGGTGTAATTTTCATGGTTTTCGAGGGTGTTGAAGCCGATAGTGCTGTCGAAATGTAAATCCAAGGTGGCGGCTGCAATAGATATCTTTTTTTTCATCATGGGTGTCATTCTCATGGTTTTCGCGTATGTTGAAGCCGATAGTGCTGTCGAAATGTAAATTCAAGGTGGCGGCTGCAATGGGTATCAATTTTTTATCATGGGTGTCATTTTCATGGGTTTCGAGGGTGTTGAAGCCCATAGTGCTGTCGAAATGTAAATCCAAGATGGCGGCAGAAGCAGGTACCAATTTTTTTATCATGGGTGTCATTTTCATGGTTTTCGAGGGTGTTGAGACCGATAGTGCTGTCGAAATGTAAATCCAAGATGGCGGCTGCAATAGATATCAATTTTTTCATCTTGGGTGTCATTTTCATGGTTATCGAGGGTGTTGAAGGGGATAGTGCTGTCGAAATGTAAATCCAAGACGGCGGCTGCAATAGGTATAATTTTTTTCATCATGGGTGTCATTTTCATGGTTTTCGAGAGAGTTGAAGCCGATAGGGTTGTCGAAATGTAAATCCAAGATGGCGGCTGCAATAGATATCTTTTTTTTCATCATGGGTGTCATTCTCATGGTTTTCGCGGGTGTTGAAGCCGATAGTGCGGTCGAAATGTAAATCCAAGGTGGCGGCTGCAATGGGTATCAATTTTTTTTATCATGGGTGTCATTTTCATGGTTTTCGAGGGTGTTGAAGCCGATAGTGCTGTCGAAATGTAAATCCAAGATGGCGGCTGCATAAGATATCAATTTTTTCATCATGGGTGTCATTTTCATGGTTTTCGAGGGTGTTGAAGCCGATAGTGCTGTCGAAATGTAAATCCAAGATGGCGGCTGCAATAGATATCAATTTTTTCATCTTGGGTGTCATTTTCATGGTTATCGAGGGTGTTGAAGGGGATAGTGCTGTCGAAATGTAAATCCAAGATGGCGGCTCTAATAGGTATAAATTTTTTCATCATGGGTGTAATTTTCATGGTTTTCGCGGGTGTTGAAACCGATAGTGCTGTCGAAATGTAAATCCAAGGTGGCAGCTGCAATGGTTATCATTTTTTTCATGATGGGTATCATTTTCATGGGTTTCGAGGGTGTTGAAGCCGATAGTGCTGTCGAAATGTATTTAAACTACTTTAAAAATTCCGTATAATCATGTTATACGTATTTTTTATGCGCTTTAGGTATGCCCAATTGGTTTTACCAATTATATGTTATTTTAATATATATTTACTAAATTACTAAGTTTATAATGATATTTTTCTGCCATATATGGGCTGGTGCTGCAAAGTACCACCAATCGGTTTAGACTCAATGAAATGGCTTATTGTTGACACCAATATGGTTAGAACCAATCTTACCAGCTATGAGCACAGGTGCAAAGCGACCAGCATTTCTGTTTTTTGGAAGAGACATTTCGGAAAGTGTGGGCAGGAATTATATGAGTTAATTCCTCTCTCTCCATTTCAGCATCGAACTAGCAGACGCTCGGCTGGTCTCGAACGCTTTGTTGTCGACATAACACGCGTTTGAACCCAACGGTTTGCTTCGTCGTTCATAATACAAACAGCAATGCACTGGAATTATTTTCCAGCATGTCTTTCCATCCGATTATAATGTAGGTGTCTTCTAGGCATGAGTGAAGCGGCCTTGTTGAGTCAGTGCACTTTACCATTATCGGCTGCTTCACCATTTACCGTCAGGTGGGATAGCGGTCAAGCACTAGCTTATAAAAGTAAAAAAAAAAAACTACTGCAGATGTCCTCCTTACGGATTATATTAAACAGAGAATTTACACGTACTGTTTTATTGTTATATGAAAAGAAATATAAAAAAGTTATGAACTAAACAATTAGATTTTAGAACTCATATTCATAATTTGTTATATTAGTAACTTTTCGAGCTTCGTTATTTATAGAACATTTTATTAGTGAATAATTTCAAAAATGGGGTAAGAAATTATCCGATTCACGGTAAATTTTTATATGCTCACGACCATAAGTACCTACAATCCAATGAAATAAATCAAGTTTTCGAGGCGAGGATTTTCGCAATATTGGATTGTAACATAAACATCTAGATGGAAAAAGTAATTTGCTTTTTAAAATGAATTCCTTGTCGTAATATGTGTATATATATATATATATATATATATATATATATATATATATATATATATATAGATGCTAGGTGGCCAGGCAGACATTTTTCTGCCCTTTCCGATAACCCTTCCTATGAAAAAATCCTTAAATTCGCAATAAAACAATATTGAAGGTCACTTACCGGGATAGAAAATATCCTATCTCTCAAGTTGGACCAAACTGCACACAGTGTACAAAATTTCATTGAAATCAGCTCAGTAGTTAGGAGTTCATCGCGGACAAACAGTGGTAGAGCCACGCGGCAGCCTTTGCTATCACACGGATGGGCCGGCTCGAACCGGGGTGGTACCACGACCTCACAGAATACCAGCGTGAAGTAGAGGTTTACCTCTGCGTTTCGCTTGGTGAGTGCAGGTGGCCGGAGGCCCTTTTTACTGGAATTGAGGCATTCCATCTTAGTTCTCACGGGTGACAACGTACCTACATTTTGATTTGTAATAGAGGATAGATGTAGATGTCTATGGGCCGCAGCAACCATTTACCATCAGGTGGACTGTGTGCTAGTTTGTCACCCTTATACTATAAAAAAAAGAAGAACAATTTGACACGTAATTTTTATATATAAAGATATATATATATATATATATATATATATATATATATACTAGCTCGCCAGGCAGACGTTGTTCTGCCCTTTCCAACGACACTTCCTATAAAAATCCTTAAATTCGCAATAAAAAAATTGAGTCATTTATCAGGATAAAAACTATCCTATCTCTCAAGTTGGACCAAAATGCACATTGACCAAAAATTTCATTGAAATCAGTTCAGTAGTTTAGGAGTCCATCGCGGATAAACAACGTGACACGTACTTTTTATATATAAAGATATATATATATATATATATATATAATATATATATATATATATATATACAATATATATATATATATATATATATATATATATTTACGAAACATAAACACTATTAATATAGCTTATTAAATGTTTAATTTTCGTAAATTTTTCGTGAATTCTGGACTCGATTTCATGATAGTTATTTGAATATTTTGCAAGATCTTTATTTCTAAAGCACTCAGTGCTTCCACTCTCGTTCTAACGAGAGTAACGATCGGAAAGATCAACCCTAATCTCTCACGTGTCTCGAAAGTCTTGAATTAAATTTTCGTCATTGCATTTTTTTAAATAACGAAGATTCTGTATCTTTTTAATATTTTTTAAATATTTGACAAACAAAAAGAAGAAAAATAAGAAAAATCTATTAACTAATCGAAAAATCTTGTATAATAAAGAAATCTTTCCAATTACATATGGACTGTATTTTTCTAGGAATATTATTTTCTTATATAGAATGTCAATCTAATATGACGGTTATGATTGATAGATGTATATCTCATTACTTATTTATTGAAAGTAAGTATTTGTTTATCGTAAAGTGCTCTAACAATATCTGAGACGATATGGGGATGTAAATTTGAATTTAGATAATGTTTTACTTTCCATGTTTATTTAGATCGGTGTCATTCTCCTTTAGATCGATGTTAAATTTAACAATCAATGTTATGTATATTAGGTGTTTTTGTGTTTATAAAGTTGTGAAAATACACCATATCTTTATTCCCATTAGGGTCGCGGCCATATTTACTAGTAGGTGAGAAAGCTAGTTAAAACTGACTTATAGAGTTTAAGTTCCAAATTCCAATATGGGAGAAAACAAATTACTGCAGATACATAAATCTGAGCTAGGACAAAGTAATGACGCGTTTTAATATCAAGTATAACTAGATCACTTACTGCACAAAAGCTTTATTCAAATGTTCATTTGTAATAATTTCATAGCAAAATAATTGATGTAAAATAATCCATTATCCTCTGTCGTCCCGTGAAATTATCAGAATATAAACTATGGAAAATATCAGAAAGTACACATTACCTCCACAGATGGCAGAATAACTCTCGTAGATATAAAATATCTCTTTGAGCGAACATTTTTAGACAGAGAAATAATTATATTATTTTGGCCACGCAATACTTATTTAGGAAAAATCAATACGTATATTATTATATAATATGTATGTTACCGTGTAGTGCCGTAAGAGACGACAGAGAGACTTAAACAGGAGATGGGCAGCAGCAGAGATAACAACTCAATATAATGAAAAAACTGCGAGTGAAACGCGCCTGTCCGAGCATGGAAACTACGACAAAAAAACAAATGAAAAAACAAAGGAAAAGAAAACGGCCTGTTCAATAGTTGATGTTGTAATGGATCGATGTATTGGCTACGACTAGAAGCCGAAATGTGGGCACTCGCGGTTGCTTAAACTTAAGTGTATTTGATTTATTCATGGTGTCAGTGCCAGTAGAAATTTGACGGCTCCGTGGCGCAGTGGCTTAGCAATGAGTTGCCGCCGCTGGTGTGAATCCCGCATGGAACAAGTATTTGTAGAGCCTACAAATAATTGTACCGGGTTTGAATGTTTGTCCTCGTGCAATTTATGTTTGTAAACTGCCTCCACGATACAGGAGAAAATCCTAGTGTGGTGGTAACGTTTTTAAAAAAAAATCTATAATAAGCCTATGTTTATTTGAGTAATAATTAATCATGGTTTTCAGCTAAATATGGCTTCAGCAACTTCTGACTATATAATCAATTTTTATGTACTTAGCCATTCTAAGACTTCTGAAAATTTATATACAGGTTCGATAAGCAACAAATAATATAAAAATGCATTTGTCAGAACTGCACCTTGTGGTTTAAATTGAAACAATTTCTGTATAACTTTGTCGACTTCTGACAGTCTTTAAGCCCCGACCTAGACTTCTGACAATAATTTTCCTAGATTCCTACAGTTAAAAACTATAACTCTACCAAATTTTAAAACTGCACCTAATCATTTTTTTTCTCACTGAAAATTTACGACTTTGACCGCCCCACCCACGCCTTCCGCCCCGGGAGAAAATTCTGACGGGCCTCGCTCTGTACTTATAAGCTACCAAGGAGAAGTTATATATATAATTAATTACTACACCTTATCAGTTCACGTTTTCGTAGCCAGCTCTCCGACTATCCGTTGTTGTAATTTTATTAGTGTCGCTTAACTCAATTCACTATACTTCTACACTATTAAATTAAACACTGCACTTTTATCTTCATTTTGACTCATTTATTCGAAATCATCCAACATCTATAAAGCTTAGTGAATAGGACAATTACAGCGTAATACAATTATATTGTTGTGCCATCTATTGATACTGTGAGCATATTAAACACTGACAATTTATATGAAACCTTTTATATGAAACCTTTATGCTTATCTCTACATTTTTTCTAAAGACATGATAATGAGATGTCACAAATTGACGTAATTTTTAACATACCGCCCACCAAAAGACTCGTTCTTTTTCAAATGTAACAAAATTTCAAATTATTTCAACAATACAATACTCAAAATAAAACCGCCCACCGTGAGACACAATATTAACAAAAATAGTCTATAGAATTAGTAAAGCCATTTATATTAAAAAAAAATTAACTCTATGAGACTAACAATCATTCTATTTCTTAGGTAATTAACACAATTTATTACAAGGGCGCTTACAAATACCATTCTTAGTTTTTGTAGACACAACTCTTGTGATGTTATCTGCTCCAGGATGTTTTTCAATGACTTGGCTGGAGGAAGATTATGGTCCTTTATTATTACCACATCATCGATCTCAGGCTCAATCTTCTTTGTATTCCATTTATACCTTTGGTTTAGCGTGACTAAATACTCTTCTGACCATCTTTTCCAAAAGTCGTTTACCATTCTTTGACCGAATTTCCATCTTTGTAGTCTGTTTAGCGGTATATTTGAGTAATTTTCTTCTGGTACTACTATCAAGGGCTCACCCACCAAGAAGTGGCCTGGGGTTAGTGGTAATGGATCCTCAGGATTGTCACTTATATGGGATAGTGGACGTGAATTTAAGCATACCTCGATTTGTGCTAGAACTGTAGAAAGTTCTTCGAAGGTTAGCTTTGAATCACCTATCACTCGTTTTAGATGTGACTTCATGCATCGAACTCCTGCTTCCCACAGACCTCCAAAATTGGGAGAGTGTGGAGGTATGAAGTGCCACGTTGTTTCTTCAATAGCAAGCAGTTTGTTGATTTCATCGGGTAACTTAGACTTCACACTATTCAGCATTTCACGCAACTCTTTATCGGCGCCGACGAAATTGGTACCATTATCACTATATAAGTCTGTACAGTGACCGCGACGAGACACGAAACGGCGAAAGGCTGCGATAAAGCCCTTAGCTGTTAAGTCCGAGACGGCTTCTAAGTACACAGCTTTAGATATCATACATACGAAGACACATATATATCCTTTATATGCTGTAGCTCCTCGACCGGGAGACATCCGTATATTTATGTATCCCGTAAAGTCAACACCTGCTGATTGAAACGGTCGAGATGGCTTTAATCTGACTTCAGGAAGCTGACCCATAAACTGGTTATTGTCTTGCCTGGAGTATCTTAAACATTTCATACATTTTCTGTAGCACTTCTTAACCATTACTCTTACACGGATTATCCAGTATTTAGATCGTATAAAATTTAACATGATTTGTGGCCCACCATGCAATGTCTTCATATGAGCATCCAATATTATTAAGTTAGTAATATGACTTTCACTAGGCATAATTATCGGGTGCCTATTATCATAGTCCATTTGAGCACGGTGAATGCGACCACCAACTCTTAACACCCCATTTTCATCAAGAATTGGACTAAGAGAGTGAAGGTGGATGTTTTTGGCAACGTGTCCTTGTTTTTTTATCATTTCAAGTTCTTTTTCAAAAAAAAATGTTCTGACTATGTTTGATACAACACTGAAGAGTTTCGTCCATTTCTTTTGCAGTAGCAAATTTGGGAAACTTTCTCTGATCTCTAGGTAGCTTCCACCTTAAAACTATTTTACATACAGCTATTACTTTTAAAGTTTTAGTTAAGTTCGAAAACTTCGTAAATAATGGATCTTCTTCACGGCTTGCCTTTACTGTGAGAAAATGTTTGATTGGTCTTTCTTCTTCTTTAGTTATAAATGTTCCTTTAATCTGCCTATATTGAGTTGTCTTTTCTTGCAGCCAGAACGGGCCATGCCACCACAAGTTATTACCAAGAATGCGGCTTACGGACATACCTCTTGACGCACCGTCTGCTGGATTATCGTTTGTATTGACATGACCACACTGATCTTTGTCTAATGTTGTCCATCTGCTAGGTTCACCGTTAATCCATGCCAACACCACAGTAGAATCTAAATATAAATTAAAAAAAATATAAATTTTCTTTAGGAATTTTCATTATCTGTGATATTTCGTATATCAATTTAGTACCTAGCAATGCAGCACACAGCTCTAGTCGAGGAATTGATACTTCCTTGCCAATTGGAGTAACTTTAGTTTTGGCTGAAACTAAATTAACGCACACTTGACCATTATTGACAACTGACTTCAAATAAACTGCCGCTGCATAGGTTGCTCGTGATGCGTCAGCAAATACATGCAACTCTGTTTTATCTTCCTTTCTAGTATTTACCCATCTGGGTATAACAATTCTCTCTACCTTAGCGAGATTGTTTTCGAGTTCTAACCATTCCTTCATTAGGCTTTCTGTTAGTGCTCCATCCCAACTTAAACCAGATTTTCATAATTTTTGAATATAAATTTTTGCCGTCACAATAATTGGCGCTATCCATCCTAGGGTATCATATAATCTTGCTATTTTTGATACAACATGTCTCTTAGTCATTGATTCAGGTAAATCTGATAATTTTAAGACGTATTCAAAACAGTCCGTTGTCCGATTCCATCTTATGCCGAGCACCTTTATCATATCGTTATTAGTTTTGAAAACTAGTGCTTCTGATCCTTTACTTTCTTCTTCAATATATTCTAATAAAGCTTGAGAGTTCGTGTTCCATTTCTGCAGTATAAAACCGCCAACGCTCATTAATTTAACCATTTGGTCATAAATTTCTTTAGCTTCATCGATAGATTCGCAACCGGTAAGTAAATCATCCACATAATAATCATATAATGTTATTTTGGCCGCTAGCGGATACTTCGATTGTTCGTCTATAGCGAGCTGTTGAATAGATTTCATTGCCAAATATGGGGTACAAGCAGTTCCAAAGGTAAGTCGCAATAGCTTGTAATGTTGTATAGGTTGATCAGTATTTCGTCTCCACAAAATTCACTGAAAGTCAGTGTCTTCGTCATTTACACGTATTTGGCGGTATATTTGCTTTATGTCAGCTACTATACCTATTGGATGTAGACGCCACCTCATCAGAATGTGACGGAGATCCTGCTGAAGTTTAGGACCGACAAGTAAGTTATCATTTAAAGATATGTTGTTAACACATTTGCAGGATGCATCATATACAATTCGAAGTTTTGTAGTTTCTTTGTCTTCGCGAATTATTGGATGATGAGGTAAGTACATTGATTTTTCTTTATGTATTTCATACTTATTTTTAATTATGATCATATGGTTTTGTATTAAATAATCGTTTATTTCTTTTTTTGTATTCTTCATACAATTTGGGATTCTTTAGTAATTTCTTTTCTAATGACATGAATCTCCGTGTTGCTATTTCTTGTGACTTTCCTTTTAAACACTCTGGGTTTAGATTGTTGAATGGCAAGCGAACAACATAACGTCCATCAGCATCCCAGACTGTCGTTTTTTCATAAAATTCTTCGCACTTTATTTCGTCCTTTGTTTGTTTCTTCTTAATTTCACCCGGCTCTCGTTCTATCTCCCAAAACTTCTTCAGGATTTCATCATCCTTTATTTGGATATGTAGACTTATAAATTGAGGATTTGATTGAGGCCTTTGATGAGTTCGACCTGACAAAACCCATCCTAAGTGAGTATTCTGAGCGATGGGTCTGTGTTTAGATGGGTGTTTGATTAAACCTTCTCGTGTTATTTCACCGTGAATATTGGCACCCAGAATCATATCTATTTTTGCAGGTGAACCGTATTTAGGATCAGCTAAGGGCAAGCTTTCAATAACAGGCCAGTTTAGGATTTTGATTTCAGTAGACGGTAGAAACGATGTCAAGGTACTCAAAACATAGGCATTCACTTGGACAGAAAACTCAGGATTTTGCAATGATTCTAAACTTAGTTGAACCATATGCTTGACTCTCATTTGTCCATCCCCAACACCTGATACTAAACCATTAACAGAGAGGCGTTGAAGGCCTAGTGATTGTACTGTAGCTTCGGATACAAAAGATGCTTCAGAGCCTTGATCAATTAACAACCTTATTATTTGTGAGTAGCCTTTTGTTGATTTGACTTTGGCAATTGCCGTAGCCAGTAAAACGTTAATTTCTGTCTCTTGCTTTGCAAAATAGGCTACCACATTCTGCTCAACTTTCGATTGATTTGTTAATTCTTGTTTTTCACACGTTTCAGGGCTCTTGTTCATATTGATATTGGAGTCGTTGAATCTGTCAATATGGAGCAGTGTGTGATGCCATCTGCCACATCGTCGACAGCATATGGCTTGATGGCACTGTCTTACATTGTGAGTAGGTGATAAACAATTGAAGCAGAGTTTTTGTGACTGGATAAATTCAATTCTTTCGGTCGGAGATTGCTTTCCGAACTGTTTACATTGATATAGTAAATGCTGTCCTGAGCACATCGTACAGTTGTTACTCAATACCTTTTTTTCTTCTGAGATTGTTGCATGATACGATTTTTGTTTATAACTTTGTTTGAGGTTGCTACTATTGGACATTCTTGTGACATTTTTCCCTCTATCAATCATTTCAAGTGCTCGGAATCTGGACTCAAGAAAAATTGCTAGATGATTCCAGGACGGTAATTTTTCAGATTCTAGTTGGCAAACTTGTACCTCCCACAGCCTTCTCGATTCCTGATCTAATTTTGTTAAAACCAAGTGATTTATGATGACGTCCCAGTCTGACACTTTAACTTCGATATTGCTTAAGGCTTTCAAACATGAGTTTGTTGTATCCAGTAATAGCTTAATGCCGTTCGCCGATTCATGTGTTAATGACCTTTGCGAAAATAGTCGCTTCATAATTTCATTGCAAATATATCTTTTGTTTTGATAACGGCGTGTCAATTGTATCCAGGCTTCTTCATAATTAGAATCAGTCGTGGCTAAAGTCTTAAGTAAACTCTCCGGTTCACCAGATAAGCTACTTTTGAGGTAATGGAGCTTTTGAACGGGCGTTAAGTTGGCGTTATTATGAATCAGTGAACGAAATAAATCATAAAATGTTTGCCATTCTTCATAGCCACCAGAAAACACAGGTAATTTTATTTGAGGTAATTTTACTTCACATGGCAATGGTTGTTGAGGTATTTCTGTAATAGAACACTTTTCTTGTAGAGCGTTTGCTCGTAAAGTGTCTTTTAGTTTTGTTTTATTCTCTATATACATCTCCTCAAACTGTATATATATGTCGTTCTTGAAATGGTCAATGTTGTCCTTTTCCTCCCTTTTAACTGTCTGTAATATTTGTGCATGTACAGTTAAAAGTTGGTATTTAACCTCTCTAGATTTTCTAATCTTGCTTGAATATAAATCCAGCGATATTCTTTCTTTAGGTGATTTTTTATAATTTGCAAAATCTCTTTTAAGATTATCCAAGTTGTCTTCCTGATTTAAAATAAATGATTCCATTTTGTTATAATGCTCAAGCACCAAGTTTATCCGTTCAATAAATTGAAAAACTTTATGTCGCACTAAACGTAAGCTTAGATCTTGAATATCACCACCGTCGATAATGAAGTCCAGAGTTCACTGCTATATAACACTTGTCACTGTTTACACACTCTACTCACGGTTATGTCCAGTTCCCGGGTTTCGGCACCAAATGTCGACTAACTCAATTCACTATACTTCTACACTATTAAATTAAACACTGCACTTTTATCTTCATTTTGACTCATTTATTCGAAATCATCCAACACCTATAAAGCTTAGTGAATAGAACAGTTATAGGGTAATACAATTATATTGTTGTGCCATCTATTGATACTGTGAGCATATTAAACACTGACAATTTATATGAAACCTTTATGCTTATCTCTACATTTTTTCTAAAGACATGATAATGAGATGTCACAAATTGACGTAATTTTTAACAATTAGTATAAACCAAGAGTAATTGTGTTCTGTGGTATAAACAAATAAGATCGCGTTGCGGAGAGGCTGCATTGTATAACATCGAGATAAGCAGTGTTGCTGTTGGTTTGTACTGTGGTGATGTAATTACCTCCATTACGTTACACCAATGTGTGATTATGACCGACAATTATTATCGTGTTCGAACTGCAACTGAAAATGTGTATTTAATTTATTAATGCCTATTTTATGATTGATAATGATTAATTACTTCAATGACTTCAATTCGAATATCAGCTCTCACACTATTATTATGTTTAACAGTTAATATCTTATTATAATTCCGACATATATCTATATCTTAATATTATATATAAAAATTGCCATTTATCGAGATCAGGTGGTTATTTCCATGCAATTAAGAAATGCATAATAATTTTTAAAAAGTTTGTTTGTCTGTCTGTCTGTCCGGGCTAATCTACGGAATAGGTGAAACGATTGTGATGAAATATCACAAACAGATATAGAGTAATGCGAGAAGTCATCTTAGCTATAATATATTTTATCAAACAAACTCGGAGATTTTTTGTTAAATGGAAAATTAATAAAATAAATCGTCATTGATGATTATTTTAAAAATTTAAATGACGGCACATTAATAAATCTCACCCAAGCGAAGCCGGGTGGGATGGCTAGATTATTACTAATATTACGGGTTATGCCCGAACAAGTAGGTAGTAAACCTATGTCTAGTCAGTGGATTGGGTAAAGTCCGAATAATTACCTATAAATATAAATAAAATTAAAGTGTCCGACTATAATATCGCAGTAATTGCCTCATATTGAGCTAAAGGGTTTACTTGCATACCATTAAGACATGCATAACCATTACACATAAAAAAAGTTTGTTTGTCTGTCTGTCTGTCCTGTATAATCTAATAATGGTTTTGATGAAACTTCAAACTGAGGGAGAAAATAATGCTAGGAGTGATCTACCCTATATTTTATCCGAAAAGCCTAGAGAATTTTTTGTAAAATGACATTGAAGCCTACCCAGGCGAAGCCGGGGCGGCTCGCTAGTGAATAATATAAACGTCTCCGCCCAAAGGCTACCCTAAAGTGAACTTGAAAAAAATACAATTTAGTTATGTAAAGTTATAATTTACATCCATTAAAATATAACAAAAGAGAAAATAATTGAATTAGCTTTGCCGTCGCTTTAATTTTTTGTTAAAAAAGTAATTTTATCCCAAATTAATGCAAAGTACTTTTTATTCCATACGAATATAATTAATTATTTCTTTTGTTCTGAGTGAAAGTCGTCCGTGTTCTTTTGTAGTTAATGTATTTTTATTAATTTCTGAATCGTGGTCGTATAAAAACAATTGTGTACACATCTACAAATAAAAAAATTATCTACGATATATCATTCCTCTTTTATTTTTAACTCCCGTCGAAAACAGATGATGTATTTTTGATCTGTGTGTGACATCATATGTCTTTACGTGGTAGAGCCATGCTCATCATATGTCTTTACGTGGTAGAGCCATGCTGCAGCTATATTAGTACTATAGTTGTAGCACGAATGGGTTGGCTCGACCGCGGCTGGACCACGCTCTCACAGAATACCAGCGTAAAATGGCAAAAACACCTGCTGTGTTTCGTATGGTGAGTGTAGAGAACCGGAGACCCTTTTTACTGGAAACGGGGCATTCTATCTTAGTACTCACGGGTGACGACGCATCTGCATTTTGATCCTATATTGCGGATAAATGTAGATGTCTATGGGTCATAGCAACCACTTACCATCAGGTAGGCTTTGTGCTCGTTTTTCACCCTATCCTATAACAAAATTATAGTTCCTGAACGGATAAACTGATTTAGATTAAGTTTATTTCGTTTGAAAGTTGGCTTAATCAAAGTGTTCTTAGCTACTTTTCAAGAAAATCTGTTCAGCCAATTGAAGATCGTCACCTCATTTTGTTTTAATTTTTTTTATTTAAGTTATATTAATTTTATTTTTCAGTTATATTATTACTCAAACAGCACGGCGGTGAAACGTTACAAGAAAACGTGACATTTTTTAAAAATGCAATACGAAATTTATCCAATACGTCGATAAAGAAGTTTCATTTCAATAATTAAGACATACATAAATATAAACAATATTATTTTGGTGTAATTATATGTAATGTATGTATGTAATTAATATATTAATTTGTGTATTATATCTTGTAATTCATTTATCATTTCATACATGAAGCCCTACATCGTATCAACTTCTGCCACGAACGATGAAACATTTCGAAAGAAACATGGCAATTTTCCTCTACGTGCCTTATAAATTAATGGAAATGCTTTTAATAGGCGAAAACGAATATGGAATATTTTATTAATATTATATACTAATTAAAACTTGAATAATTTTAATAAAAAACTCGATTTTATGTTGAAAATTGGTTTTTAAATAGCTCATTCATCAAAAGACATAGTTATGGCTTCAGTGAACTTCAATATAATGGCTTAGAGATTTACACAATGTCTTGCTTTTACGGGTACCTTAGCGAATTTGATACTTTATTAACTTACATAGGAGGTGGTTAACAAGATCGATATTGTAATTTAAGATGGACCTATTATGCCTTATTAATTCATTTTGGTAGATGTTTGGATAGGTCTGTGTTTGTATGCAGACGGTGTACACTAACAATAACTTACGAACTAAGAGTAACTGTAAACAAAGGCCATGAGTGATATCGTACCACAGATACGATATCACTTACGCGGACTAAAGTAAAATGTTTCATAGTGTGGTATAATGAATGCATTACACTTCAAACTAGAACACAGCTGTTAATATCCCTCTGCTGATGGTTAGAAATAGGCTGGTGGGATAAAACACCAAACAGAAAAAGAACCTTAGCACATACTTTTTTTATAGCAAATTCAACGTCTTCATGTAATTTATAGTAACTATGTAGACCAATAGGTGGCTTTATTCTTATAATCTTGGATAATTTGCGATATACATAGAGAAACAAGGAATGAAAAGCACAAGAAATACAAATTTTTGTGCTTTTCATTTTCGCGCGCTTATATACACGTTTCCTGAAAAACTCTGCTTAATTTATTGTATATTGTTGGGTGCGGCTACCTTTACCTACAAAATACGAACAAGAAAATAGAGTGACAGAATCCATCACTAGTTAATTACATATCTACTTACGATACTTAAAGAAAGGAGATATATGTGTACACCACATTTTTTTATTACCGTAAAAATTAAAACGCCTATTTAGCAAAACATTTAAAACATATTATACAATAAAAATGTATTTAAAAAATTATTCAAAAGCTCCAAATTTACAACAATTTTTTTTTCTAAAATTAGGTAATAGTAATAATAAAATTAAACAAATAAATTAAAATTAAATAGTATGTGGGGGTGGGTAACTTTTTCTGACAAAACGTGAAACTGAAGTGGTTATAATACCTAATCTAATACAGTAACAATCTAGTAAAAATAATACTTACAGTTCTTTTTTTATGTGTCCATTTTAGTCTATATTTTTCAAATACAACAAAAGCGAGTCATCGTCATCATCATCATCATCATCATCACCACAAGTCCACCGCTGAACATGGCTACCCCCAAGTAACGCCACAAAGCACTGTCCTTTCTACCTGCATTATTCGGCTTCCTACATCCTTGCCAGGTAATCTCTGGGATCACATATTATATGATAGGCACATGGTACTTTATTCCTAAAATTTTTCTGGTATTAAAAATAGTGGAAGAGAAGAACAAAGAAGAAGAAGCATTAAAGGAAGGATTACAGTTTACAAGTTTTACATTTTAATGTTTTAAGAAGTAACATTTTTATGTGCTAAGCAAATACTTACTTATCGTCACGCACAATCCCTGACGGGGTAGCCAGAGAGAACAGATCGCCAAGTGTCACGATCCTTACATACCTCTTTCGCTTCTTTCAGATTCATTATCTTCTTCATACATGCACGTCTAGGTATCCGAGTACTCTTGACCCTCCCCTCTTCGAGCAGTTTGCTCACATGGTCTTCGAAAGTTAGTCTCGGTCTACCTCGACACCTTTTAATATTAACTTTCGCGCTATATATTTTCTTCACCATTCGGTCTTCACTCATTCTCTCAACGTGACCAAACCATCGAAGCACGCCCTTATCAATTTTTGTGATAAGGTCATCTTTCAAACCTGCCATATTGCGAATCTCTTCGTTTCGCTTTCGGTCAGCCATGGTGACGCCGCACATTTTACGAAGAGATCGCATCTCCACTGCATTCAACTTGCTTTTATGCTTCTTCATGCATACCCAGGTTTCGCTGCCATATAACAAAGTCGGTACCAACACTGCGTTATGTATTGCAAGGCGTGCACTCTTCACTACGCCTTGCCTTTTGACTAACGCAGTCAGGGCACCATTGACTTTGTTCCCGGCAGCGACACGCCTGTCCACATCTAAATCATATCTTCCATCCCGGCTAAAAGCACTCCCCAAGTATACAATTTCATTTACCTGTTCTAGACATTCCTGATTTACCCATATTTCACACTTCGTTCTCTCTTCGTCCCTTTCAAATACCAGAACCTTAGTTTTATTAGCATTCAAGCGGAGACCTTTAATTTCACATTCCTCTTTCATACACGTGACTAATGCCTGCAGTTCTGCCTCTGATGGTGCAATAAGTACTGCATCATCAGCATACAACAGACAATTTACTTTAATGTCACCCAATTTCACACCCAAACAGCTATCTTTCAGCTTCTGTAAACAGCTGTCGAGATACAGTATGAACAGCCAGGAAGACATGACACAACCCTGTTTTACGCCCGTTTGGACGCTAAACATGGGTGACAGGTCATGCCCTACCCGCACACAGGCTTTACAGTCACAGTAAAGTGACTGCACAGCCCTTAGCAATCGACCATCCACATCATACCCCGGCAACAGTTCCCACATTTTCTTCCTTACAACCTTATCAAATGCTTTCTCAAGATCCACAAAAGCACAGAAAATCCTCTGGTTAGCAGCCAGAAGCTTTTTCGTGATCATGCGGAGAGAAAACATTTGATCCGTGCATCCTCTTCCAGGTCTAAATCCGCATTGTGCCTCCCATAGAAATCTTTCCGATTTCTCTTGCATCCTACGTGTCAAAATCTTCGAGTAAACTTTACTTGCTAAACTGGTCAAGCTGATCGCCCGATAGCACCCGCAGTCAAAATGTGAACCTTTACCTTTATATAAAGGCACAATGACTGCGGATCGCCAATCATCCGGGACATCCCCCGTCCGCCAGCACAAATTGCACAGCAGATGAAAGCTGTCCCAGACGCGAGGCCCACCATACTTGACCATTTCAGCAGTAACTCTGTCTAGTTCCGCAGCCTTACCACATTTCAAACTTCGAATCGCACGTTCAATCTCTTTCATACTGATGACCTCAGTGTCATCGAGGTCCGGGTCTGGCGTACCAGTCTCGGCGTCATCCCCGGATCCCTCACTAAGATCATCACACGCATACATTTCTCTATAAAATTCGCTCCATCGCTGCAAGACGTCCGATTTTTCTGAGAGGACGTCATTAGTTCTCGAAAGCACTTTGTTCATTCTTAAGGCCTTCGCACCACTTCGGGTCCTTCCAACCTCTTTTCAGAAGAGTTTGGAGTTCTCCTTAAAGTTGTGCGACAACCTTTCGTCCGCTTCCATTCTACACCTTTCACGCACTTCCTCAATCAATGCTTTCGTGTGAACTTTCTGCAGCTTATATCTTTCGTTCATCTTCTCTCTCATATCCTTATCATTACTAGAGGCCAAGTAGTCTAACCATGCTTTCTTCTTCTTCTTTACAGCTTCTTTCACTTCATCATTCCACCATGCATCTCTTCTTTTACTACTGCCTCTTTTAATCGTTCCACACACTTCTTCCGCTGCACTTACCATTCCATCCCTAAGGTTCTGCCATGTTCTTTCAACACATTCTTTTCTGCCATCGATGTTGTCAAGCTTTTCGGCTACCCTCGCATGATATTTGTCCCTAGTATCCGCTTCCTGAAGCTTCCAGCTTCGGATACGACAGACCGACTGTGGTTCTGTTACTGCCGTCCGGTAGCGCCAACCCGCGAACAGAACCCTAAATCTAGTAATCACTAGATAGTGATCCGTTCCCAGGTCAGCACCCCTGAACACTCGCGTATCCATCACCTGTTTTCGCAGTCGGTCATCCACCAGGAACAAATCGATCATACTTCTCTCATTTTTACTTTCTCTAGTATACATATGGATTTTCTTGTGATTAAACATAGTGTTTGTCACAAGAAGACCCTTTTCCTTGCATACCGCCAGTATAAGCTTGCCAGCATCATTAACCCTTTTATCGCCAAACTTTCCAAGCACCGACTCGTACCCTGGTCGAGCGGTACCAACCCATCCATTCAAATCACCACATACAACAATTCTTTCGTTTCCCCTAGCCAAATCTAGAACTTCTCTTACATTCTCCCAAAACTCCTCCAGCTCAGCCCTGGACGACGAAGCTACCGGCGCATAAACAGCCAAAAGGAATAACTTCGTCAGTCCCAATTTAAAGCGAACCCAGAGAAGTCTTGAGTTCACAACCTTATATTCAGTCATAACATCGACCAACCGAGACGACAGCAGCACCCCCACTCCCTGGCGGGCGCTCTCGCTCTCCGGGACTCCGGACCATAGAGCTAACGCCCCGCCAGGGAGCTCTTCAGTACCACTGCCCTTCCGTTTGGTCTCCGACATACACACGACATCTAAATCTCTTTCTTTCATTATTTCGATCAACTCATTCGTCTTATCTCTCATGCCTCCTCTAACATTCCATGTGCCAACTCTGCAATCTGTCCTCCACCTTCCGCCGTGTCGGGCTGTGCGTGACGGGTGGCGGTCCCCATCGCCGCTTTGCGCGCTGCATTCCACACCAACGGGGACGAGCTGGTGTGCGTCGCCTTGGGGGGACGCCCTAACCCTCGTTGGCATGGGTGCGCAGCTAAGTAGAATTGCAGCCCTGAAAAGGGCTGGCAGGGGTCGCGACGAGCACGCTTCTACAGTGACCCCCATAAAATGTCCTATAATAAAATGTCCAAATAAATGTCCTTTCAGAAATTTTTATGTTAAATATTTCTTTTGCTTTAACATACTTTGCTATACTCGTCGTACGTCGTATAAAAGGGAATGTCCTGAGTGACTGACTCATCTATCAAAGTACAGCCGAAACCACTAAACGTAGAAATCTGATATTTGAACAGTAGCTGCCTTTTATGACGTAGACGTTAGTGAATACTAAGAAAGGATTTTAGAAAATTCAACGTCTAAGAGGGTGAAATTGTGTTTACACTTAGTATGAAACTTTTTATTTTACTTTTATTGACTCAGCACTTACTGGAAGCAAACAACCCCATACTTACTTCTTCTAAACCATGCCATAAAACCAACCATAAACTTAGGATAGTATATTTTTTAGATTCATAATTTGACGCGGTAGGTGGCCGTATTACCAGTGCGGGGGGGGGGGGGGGGATCGCCAGTGTTTAAAATATTAATTAAAAATATTAGCTTATTTGCGAAACTATTTTATTTAATTCAGTATTAATATTTATCCTGATAAATGTGTTAGTTACCTTGGGCATTTAATGTGAATTAAAAGTAACACATATATATCATTTAAATGAATACTTTCGAAAATATCATTATCAAATATTGAAAATTACGTGCATCCAAAAAAAATCAGGGCTTTGCACGCCGCCACCGCAACCTCTTTCGTTGTCTGCACATAAAAAGCGACATTTTGTAGAGTTGTTTTTCAGAGGGCATTTCCACAAGACAATGAAAGAATTATTCTTGACAATGAAAATCCTTGCGTTTTAGAAAATGTAATCTTCAAGAATTGGTCAACAATGTTTATCCAGAAATTAATGATATAAGTTCTAAAACTTTTATATGCCTTGTGCGGGGTTACTTTCCAATATCTAACATTTTAATTTTATTAGTAGGGCTAGATTAATACCTATTCTACTCTCCTGTCCGTCGAGCAGTTCGTCAAAAGTCTAGTCACAAACGTGATTCCGGTAGTATTTTAGCTCTTTCTTCGGCATGCGGGGCTCTGCCAGTGTGACCGTTTATTTCCCTAGCTAATCGTACGAACAAAATTGGATGAAAACGATTGACATTTCAAACCAAACTCTTCTTTAATCGAACTCTCAGCAGGTTTGGAGGAGGCGTTTTTAGTCTCACCCACACCCTGCAACACAACGGCCCAACCTGGGGTGAGCCGTAAAGTGGAGGGCACGTCTGCAGCCGAACTATCATCGGAAAGAACCATGGAACGGTCAGGAAGAGATCGCAAGGCCTTACAAGCTTAGTGGAGCAGCACAGAAGCGATACAGGAGCCTGATAGCAGCTGAGATAGGAGCCGAAGAGGCCCTCTCTCTCATCCAGAGGCCCTGGGTTGAAATTCCTTTGCCCAACCCTCCTCCGGATCCGAAGGCGAAAAAACGCAGTTGGTCTGCGGAGGACAGCTGGTCCACCGAGCACTAACACAGGCTATCACCAAGACAGCCTGTGGGGCGCAGCCAGGAGCGGAACCGAAATGTTTGGGTTTCACCCACAAGTCAAGTTGGATTCTGGTAACGTGCCTGAATAATGCAAATTAGAACTAGATTGTGGGTGAAGTCAGAAAACTGAAACCCTGGTCGGAGGCAGAGCTCTCTATAATACCTGAGGGTGAACTGCCTAAGCCTCAGCTGGGTGTTACATAGATATGTATGCAGATGCCCCGCAGCGAAACTGACGAGGAAAAGAGGCGACTGTGCTGTTGAGGGCAGAAAATGAAGGGCTCCATACAGATCTCTCAAAAATACTCCACCACAGGGACAAGGAGAAAGGGTTCCTATAGATAAACTACTTAATTGACGGATAGCCCGCGCAGTGTGGAAGTAGGCTGAGGCGGAAATCGACGCACATAATTAACAACTCAACTGTCCACGGTGACTACAGTCCCCTAAAAAATTAAACCAAGAAAGATCCCGTAATAATGTTCGGTGCGCGCTATATAAAACGATGCAAATTTATCTTTATCTTGCTACGTATTTTCTTTAGTTTAAGCAACTGTGAGTTAAAATATAAAATGGGATTGCAATATAATATTTATTATATTTATAATATTTAATTTATTTATTGTATACAATTATAACGCAACAAAGAAACAATAAAATATGTCAGAACCATTTCATATTAATTAAATATAATTTTTTTTACAGGAGAGGGGGCAAACGAGCATGCGGCTCACCTGATGGTAAGTGAGTACCGCCGCTGATGAACAACTGCAACACCAGGGGAATCGCAGATGCGTTGCCGGTCTTTTAAAAAGGAGTAGGCTCTTTTCTTGAAGGTCCCTAAGTCGTATCGGTCCGGAAAAATCGCTGGTGGTAATCGATTCCACAAAGAAGTTGTGCGAGGGAGAAAACTTCTTCTGAATCGCACAGTGGTGGACCGCCAATCATCTAGATGATATGGATGGTATCGCAAGTTCTGTCGCGATGTGCGATGGTGAAATTGAGCGGCTGGAATTAGTCCGAACAATTCCTCAGAGCACTCCCCGTGGTAGATGCGATAAAATACGTAAAGAGATGCAACCTCTCTACGCAATGCCAGTGAGTCAAGCCGATCGGAAAGAACTCGGTCGTTGACGATTCGAACCGCTCTGCGCTGGATACGGTCAAGTGGAAGGAGCTGGCACTGGGGGGGCCCTGCCCAGAGATGGGAAGAGTATTCCATGTGAGGCCGAACCTGCGCCTTGTAAAGTTGCAAGCGGTGTGCCCGCATGAAATACTGTCCCGCTGTGCTGAGCACGCATAAATAATATAATTCTTCCTCGCTACTATCATTCTCACTTGAATTATCTTCACGTCAGTATCGTCTTGTAAATTAATTATCATTTGATCCATACTGAGCGAGCGAGTTGAGCGTACTGTAGAAATGGCATGCGTTGAGCTTGAGCACCTTATTGTTGTCAGTGTTTACAGACCCCCATGTTCAAATTATGATACCTTTGAAAAGGTTATGGAAGAAGTTTTAGTTAAGCTTAATAAACAGAATAAATCTCTTGTAGTGTGTGGAGACTTTAATATCAATCTCCTGGAAACTTCTTCCATCAGTATTAAATTTTGCTCTTTGTTCAAATCTTATAATCTTGATAATTTATTCTTTGAAGCTACACGTATTGCAGGGTGTAGTGCAACTTGTATTGATAATATTTTTACAGGTGTTGTACCAATCAACAAATCAATAATTCAAAAACTTAGTTCAGATCACTGTGGACAACTGGTTTCATTACCTTATATGCACAAAAAACAGGTAATTGAGAAAAGTGTGTTTGTTCCTATTAATACAAAACGCCTGGAGAGATTTAGAAGTAATATGGTAAAAAACCTTCCATCTCTTTCTTATAAGAACAATGCAGACTATTTATATGGACAATTATTTACCCTTATAAACAATGAATTTAAAAAAAACATTTACTTCTAAAACATTCTCCAGAAACAGTCACAAGGCATTTAATGAATGGGCGACAGTAGGAATTCATAAAAGCAGACGAAGGTTATATGACCTTTACCATGAAAGATCATATAATCTTTCCGATGCTTTTAAAGAATATGTAAAAGATTATTCTAAAATGTTTAAAAGAGTTTGCTCCACAGCCAAATCGTTACATATTAGCAACAAAATTAAGACGGCTAAGAATAAAATTAAAATGACGTGGAGTATAATTAACAATGAAACCGGTAAAGACAAACCTCGTAACTCAAACTATCAATTAAAAGTTAACAATGAATTGACTAAATCAAATCAAGAAGTCGCAGCGGTGTTTGAGAAATATTTCACTGATATTCCTATCTTGACAACCGAGTCATTGAATACTTCTCCAACTGTCGCCGAGTCATTACTCAAACAGAATGTTAACACCTGTTTAAAAGAATTTAGATTTGAAAAAGTACTATCGCAAGATGTTGTAAAATTTTTCAAAGCCATTGATGTAAAGAAGACCGCAGATTTGTGGGGGATTTCCGTTACAGTTATTGCGTCCATAATAGATTTAATTGCACTTCATCTAGCTATTATTTTTAATACTTATATCGATTCTGGTGTGTTTCCTGATTTAATGAAGTATAGTGAAGTAATACCTTTATTTAAGTCTGGTAGTACATTGGACCCCGCTAATTTTAGACCTATTTCTGTACTACCAACTCTCAGTAAAATTTTTGAAAAAATAATTATGGATCAATTGTTAACTTTTTTTAATACAAATAAATTACTTCATAAAAACCAATTTGGTTTTACAAGGGGTCGCTCGACGTCTGACGCCGGTGTTGAGCTTATGAAATATATTTTTAATGCCTGGGAGAATTCAGAAGATGCCTTAGGTATTTTCTGTGATCTTTCCAAGGCTTTCGATTGTGTTCATCATGAGACATTAATCAGGAAACTACAACATTACGATGTAAAAAATTTAGCGCTTAGACTTATTACTTCATATTTAAGTAACAGAATTCAAAAAGTAGTGATTAATGGTAAAGGTTCCTCCGGATCGGTAGTATCAATGGGCGTTCCTCAGGGCTCGATTCTTGGCCCATTCCTGTTTTTAATCTATATTAATGACTTACCTTATCTTGTAGGGGACAATCACGATATAGTATTATTTGCTGACGATACCTCTTTAATTTTCAAACTCAAACGACAGTTAATTAATTATGACGATGTAAATAATGCTCTATCAAAATTGGTACATTGGTTTAACGCCAACAATATGCTCTTAAACGGCAATGAGACAAAGTGTATTAAATTTACAATACCTAATGTAAAACATTCGAATACCAATGTGCTGTTCAATGGGGAGAGCAGACTTAGTTCTGCAGCATATGCTGTAAGAAAAATTAGAAGTCTCACAGATGTTGAGACAGCTAGATTAGTGTATTTTAGTTACTTTCATAGCGTAATGTCTTATGGAATTTTGCTATGTGGTAATGTGGCTGATATTGAAGCTATATTTGTTTTGCAAAAGAGAGCCGTACGGGCGATTTATAACCTAAATTGTAAAGAGTCCCTCAGAGAAAAATTTAAAGAAATAAACATATTAACTTTGGCATCGCAATATATTTATGAGAATGTAATGTATGTGCATAAAAACATAAATAGCTTTAATAAGAATAAGGATGTGCATACTTTAAATACTAGGAACAAACATAAGCTTGTAATGCCAGTTACTAGACTCCACAGAATCAGTAATTCATTTATGGGGCAATGTATACGCTTTTACAACAAAATCCCAGAACATATTCAAAGTTTGTCAATAAACAAGTTTAAAAGTTTTATTAAAGAAAAACTGTACAAAAAGGGTTATTATAATATCAAGGAATACATGAGTGAAAATAACCCCTGAATAGGGTGATCGCCACCATGCTGGTTCTATGAAAAATCATTTAAAAATTGTATTAACAAAATTATTGTTAAGTGAAATTATGTATAAAAAAAAGTCCCGCTGGGTTTCTTGCTGGTTCTTCCCAGGACTGAGGTATTTTCCGAACCAGTGGCAAATAAAAAATGACTTTCAATAAGTATTATGTAATAATCAATATTGAATAAAAAATTATTCTATTATATTCTATTCTATTCTATTCATAAGAGTACTGTTCGCGCAAAAGCGCTAATGTCAAGCATCGACGTTAGATGGCACTTGGCTCGGCGATACGGGATGAAGTTCGTCCGAGCGTGTTTGAACGGTGGGTGTCAAAAGCGCGCTAGAAAAATTGGGAGTCCAAATTCATCGCCGCGAGAGATAGCACGCGTTCTTTTGTCGGGATGTCGGAAGCGGAATACGACACGCGCATCTAGGAAATATACGGTTTACTATACGTAACGCGCATTCCTGTTTTGTTAACTTCACCCGGGACTTAGTGTCTAATTCAGAATCTGTATAAGTGGATTCGACTGTATTAGTTACTAGTGCGGTATTTGATATTCTAGAAATAACTGTGACCTTTGATCCGTACGTTCTGTGTTCATTTCGCGAGTTAGGCGTTATAACAAACGAGAGTTAGTGGCTTCTGTAGGGTAGTTAATCGTACGACAGAGTTACTGGACCTTCATCGTGACTAACGAAGAAAGTGACGTGAGGTGGAGAGGTGCTGAGGTCCGAACTGCTGCAGATGGTAACGGTCTAATAAGGTCAATAACACTACCAGCCTCACCCAGATACACATCACTGACCCTTACTTTCCTAGCACTATACATCCACACGCGACCTAACCGAATCCTGAGGGACCAGTCGCCTTGGATAGAGGTAAGTAAGCTCCCCTTATTAGAATGTAACGCTTCCACCTAATTGTTTATTGTAATTAGAAACTTTTCACCTTTGGCCTGTAGCAGGCTCGACCAGCATCTGCTTGTAGGTTCTCCGTCTATGGGCCCGCGGGGGACCCTACTACTGGGATAAGCAGCTGCTGGCCGTAACATTTGGTAGCAGAGCGCGATTCTGGGATCGATTCCCGGTCGATCCACCGACCATAATGTTTGACAAAAGTTAAACAATTTTGGTGGCAGGGAGCGTTGGGTTGATTGGTTTAATTTTGTGTCTACAATCACGCCCATCCGTAATACGTAAAAATATATTTTTTTAATTATATACGTAATAATAAAATTATTTTCTTTTGTGGCTTGCTTGTTTGTTGTTAGCGGGTAATTTTGAAAAGCCGCGCCCGGTTAGTGCGCAAGCGGGAGTTTGCGTCATGTAGGTAGATGGTTATTTTTACGTAATCGGTTAATTATCGTTGTCGGATAGTTGTAGTGGATTACTATCGAAGGGTCGATTTCCGAGCTAGGCATTTTTTGTTGATGTGTATCTTCGTTTATGTATCTTTCGTATTGTAATTTGTATTTGAACTAAAGAGTAGTAATTGTATTTACGTAATTTGAATTTAACTTGATTTGATCGCACTAGTATTTGTTAATTTGATTTGTGTCTTTTCTTTTGTACTAACTTGTATTTGGTTTGATAAGTAGCGGTTCTTATTTGTGTAATTTCTATTCAACTCGATTTGATAGGAACTGCATTTGTTAGCTGTTGGTTTTTTTTTATATTTGTTATTTGTTATCTTTGTAATTGTGCTCGAGCCGCGTCGTAATTTGTATTTAGTAGTGATGTCCTCGCCCAAGATACTAATCCGTTGCCTGCGGACTGAGTTACGCTGGGCCACCAGCGCCCATGCTTTAATAGGTCGACCGGATAGGGTCCATAACTTGATGAAGCGGTTCAAGCAGGTCGATGCTTGAAGGGCTTTAGTGGAGGAGGCTTACGCTGAGCTCGAGGATTCGGATGTGGAAAAGGGAGTCATGGACTCCTGCTTCGCAGACTACGAGCAGTTCTTTTCGCTCACGGACGAGTTGATCGAGGCTGAAGGCAAGTATGCCGAGGAGGCGCGGGAAGCTCGGACGAGTGGCCTGCCAGAGTCCTTTTGGAAGCAGCCTCAGCCGGAGCTGTTGGGACGACTCCCAACTCTGGATTGCCAAGGTTCTCCGGGGTCCTTTCGGAATGGCTGACCTTCGTTGGTCTTTTCGACGGCCTAGTGGACGCCCGGAGTGACTTGACCCCGAGCCAGAAGATGGCGTATCTCTTGGCCTCACTGGAGGGGGAGGCCCTGGGCGTTGTCAGCCATTTGAGCTTGTCGGACGACGCCTACCAGACTGCTCGGGACCTCCTAACCAGAAGATACGCCAACGTCCGGCGAATTGCGGACGAACATGTTAAGCAGCTTCTGAGCCTCCCGCTGCTTAGTGACCGGGCCAGACTACGTCCGGACCTGTTGGATCCAGTCTTGGTGGCCTGTAATACGTTGAGGCGGCTGGAGTTACCAGTGGGCGAATGGGCCTTCTTGTTGCTCCGCATCGTGCTGTCCCGCCTACCTCTCGACCTTAGAATACTTTTTGAGGAGAGGTACGGCGGGGACGAGGCCTCCTATATTCCGCCCTTCTATGACCTGCTGCGGTTTTGGAGAAGCAGTGCCGGCAGATTGAGAACGCGGCGGGCACCGTTGACGACTTACGAGCCGTGCCCAGTGAGAGGCGGAATCCGCCGGGCCAGTCGTCGTCAACCGCCCCCCCCCCCCTGCTCCTATTGTCGAGCATTTGATCACCGGGTAACGTCTTGCCCGAAATTATTAGGTAAGCTGGTTCCGGCGAGGCGAACTATCGCCAAGGAGCGCCGCTGGTGCTACTCCTGTTTGGAAAGGCACCTCCAGCGAGACTGTCCGCACCGGCGGCCCTATCTGCATTGCCAGGGCAATCACCATGCTGTACTGTGCCTAGGTGCGAACGGCGTCTCCTCACGGGGCGCTGCCAGGTCCTCGACCCCCATGGGCGGGGGCGCTCCGCCACGCCCTCTGACGGGCGACGCTCGGCGCCCGCTGGCTAGACACCAGGCCCCTAAGTTTGAAAGGGGTCCCTCCCCCGACCAGTCAGGGGGTAATTTCCCCAGGGGCGGGGGTGTCATCACCCCCCCTCAGCGTGCGGAGAGGAACTTCACGGCCACTCATCAGTCCGCTGGACCCTTCTCACTCCCGTTAGCTGAGTGGCTGCGACTGTTGTACCACTGTACCCCATTTGATGGAGGCGGCCCTAGCTAGCTACCGCCTTAGCTTCCACCACGGCCGCCTCTACTGAGCCTTAAGCCGTCAACAGTCCACTTGTCAAGCCGTTCTGTTGCCGACGGCCTCAGTGAGGGCGTACAACCCGAGTGGCGACTGTTAGCGGTTGCGCTCTATTAGTCTCGGGTTTACGCGGTGTGGCCTCCACTTGGTGGTGGGAAGATTAGGGCCCCCTGAAGCGTTGAATCACGCTCTCAAGGGGTATTAGATTTGGTTTGGCCGAGCACTTAGTTAAAAATTCTTTAAATTAAAATTAAAATGCTTTTGGGTTTTCCGCGAAATTCATATTGTAGCGGTTGTGATTAAAATAATTGACTTTAAAATACTCCTTTAAATGCTGCTGCATATGTTTTGTAAATATATGTGATCACTGCGTTTGTTTTTGCACGGAAAATTGAGATTAAATTGTGTGCCGTTTTGAATGCTTGTGCGAATTCTTTGTAATTGTATTTGATTGTTGCGTCTGTTTGCTGAAAGGAAAGTTTGAATTCATTTGAAATTGAATAACGCGCTATTTTGAAAATTATGTATATGTTTTGTGATAGTGTTTAATCATTTTGCCTTGTGATAAGGAAGGTTGGAATTAGATAACCCTATTTGTGCCGAAGGGAATAAGAGTCAATTCTCTTTTGGTTTACATTTGTTGGCACTGTCTAAGATATTTATTTGAAATAAGGAATAGGGCTGTCTCTTACGTTTATTGTTTTGTTTACTTTGTCAAGTTGACCTATGTGCATCGGTGATTACTTTGTTTTAATTAATTCTGTAATTGAACATTGATGCTTTTGAAAAATTAGTTGAAATATGAGCATAGGGTATGCCGTGTAGTGGCGATCAAGAATATCCACTACCCCATATCCTCCCGTGGGTGTCGTAAAAGGCGACAAAGGGAAACAGGCAGGAGATGGGCAGCAGCATCTTCCTGATAACAACAAACTTACAATAAAAAAACTGCGGTTGCCAACCCGCTTGCCAAGCGTGGCAACTATGGCAAATACCCCCCTATGATTAGAGCAACAAAGAAACGGCCCCCAGTCCCCGGCGGCCCCGCTATTCCTGGCTACGGTGGCGACCATGGTAACGGCGGGGCAGGGGGTGCTAAGAATCTCCGGTGGAGGTTCGGTTGCCACCTTAGACGACTCGACCTGGCAACGTACAACGCACGCACCCTTAGGACTGACGAGAAGATTGTGGAGCTGGAAGAAGAGATGGACAAGTTGCGCTGGCATATTATAGGATTATCCGAAGTTCGAAGAGAGGGGGAGGACACGGTAATCCTCGAATCCGGCAACTTGCTCTATCACCAGGTGGGCGACCATCTGTCCCAAGGAGGTGTCGGATTTATCGTCCACAAGTCTCTCGTTAACAACGTTGTATAGATCGGGAGTGTGTCGACGAGGGTTGCGTACCTTATACTCAGAATCACCAAACGATATTCGCTGCAGGTCATCCCGATGAGGAGGTGTAGGAAATGTATGAGGATATCTCTAGAGCCATGCATTCCTCCAAAACCCAATATACGGTGTTAATGGGAGACTTCAATGCAAAACTAGGCACAAGAGAGAACGGTGAGCTGAAAGTAGGGAAATTTGGAATAGGGAAACGGAACCCAAGGGGCTAGCAGCTGGCCGACTTCATGGAGAAAGAGGGACTCTTTATGATGAACTCTTTCTTCAAGAAGCGGCCCCACAGGAAGTGGACCTGGTCGAGCCCCGACGGTTCGACAAAAAATGAGATTGACTTCATTATGACGACCAGACGACAACTGTTCAGTGATGTCTCAGTGATCGCGAGGGTGAAAACTGGCAGCGATCACCGAATGGTGAGAGGCACACTGAACCTAAATGTTAAGTTGGAGAGGTCTCGTCTGATGAAGTCAACGCTCCGTCCCCCTCGTGCTCTAATCCAGGGTCCCGAAACCTTTCAGCTCGAGTTACAAAACCGTTTTCAGTGCCTAGAAGACTGCAATGAAGTGGACGATATGAATGACAAGCTCGTGGAAACTGTCCATGCGGTCGGAGCTAAGTTTTGTAAGACCCGCCGCAGAAGAACACAAAAACTCTCCGATCACACTCTTAATCTCATGGCTGTTAGACGGGAGATGAAGCTACATTCTTCAACAGATTTGACAGCATACAGGCAACTGAACAGACAGATCTCCAAATGCATGCGCGGAACTTCAATACAGCTCGTATTGAATAAGCGATCGAGCGGAACCAAGGCTCCAAAGTCTTTACCAGAGATCTGTCTGCCAGAAAGAGCCAACTGTCAAAGCTGAAGACCGAATGTGGCAGCATCGTTTCCGGGGCACCTGAGATTTTAAGTGAGATTGAGAGGTTCTATGGGCAGCTGTACACGTCATCGTTGGAGCCACACGCAAGTGTGAGTAACGATCCAAGAGCGAGTCTTATCCGACACTATTCCGAAGATATCCCGGACGTCAGTCTGAGCGAGATTAAAATGGCTCTCCAGCATCTTAAACAAGGCAAGGCCCCCGGCGAGGATGGAATTACAGCGGAGCTTCTGAAAGCGGGTGGAAGACCGGTACTTGAAGTCCTTCAGAAGCTCTTTAATTCCGTCCTCCATGGTGGCATTACACCGGAGGCGTGGAGCAGAAGTGCGGTGGTCTTGTTCTTCAAGAAAGGTGACAACGCTCTCTTGAAGAACTACAGACTGATTTCCCTTCTGAGCCGCGTCTACGTGCTGTTTTCGAGAGTCATTACGAATCGTCTCACGCGCAGACTTGACGACTTCCAGCCTCCCGAACAAGCCGGTTTCCGAAAGGGCTTTAGCACCATAGACCACATACATACCCTTCGGCGAATTGTACAGAAGTCCGAGGAGTACAATTTGCCACTATGTCTAGCGTATGTGGACTATGAGAAAGCCTTTGATTCCGTCGAAATTTGAGCGGTGCTGCAGTCCCTTCAGCGGTGCCAAGTTGACTGTCGGTATATCGAAGTGCTGAAGTGTTTGTACAGTAGAGCTACGATGGCTATCCGAGTACAGAACCAGAGTACGAAACCTATCCAATTGCAGAGAGGTGTAAGACAGGGTGATGTTATATCCCCGAAACTCTTCACCGCTGCATTGGAAGACGTTTTCAAGCTTCTGGACTGGAAAGGATTCGGTATTAACATCAATGGCGAGTACATCACTCACCTTCGATTTGCCGACGATATAGTCCTTATGGCAGAATCGCCGGAGGACCTAAGCACTATGCTCAATGACCTCAATAGTGTCTCCCAACGGATAGGTCTTAAGATGAACATGGACAAAACAAAGATTATGTTTAATGTCCATGTCACACCTATGCCGGTAATTGTTGGGAGCACTAAGCTCGAAGTTGTTGACGAGTATGTTTACCTGGGACAAATAGTCCGACTAGGTAAGTCTAACTTCGACCGAGAGGTTAATCGTCTGATTCAACTCGGCTGCGCAGCGTTCGGGAAACTACGACACATCTTCTCGTCAGACATACCTCAAAACCTTAAAATGAAATTATACAACCAGTACGTGTTGCCAGTGATTACTTACAGATCTGAGACGTGGGCCTTCACTGCTGGCCGTATGAGGAAGCTCAAGGTCGCTCAGCGAGCTATGGAGGGGGCTATGCTCGGAGATTCTCTGAGTGATAAACTTAGGAATGAGGATATCCGCAGTAGAACCAGAGTAACCGACGTAGCCCAACGGATTAGTAAGCTGAAGTGGCAGTGGGCCGACCATATAGCTCGAAGAACCGACAACCGATGGGGAAGAAAGGTTCTCGAGTGGCAGCCTCGTACCGGTAGGCGAAGTGTAGGGAGTCCCCCCACGAGATGGAGTGACGACCTGGTAAGACATGCAGGTGGGTCAGGACCGTGCTTTGTGGCATTCTTTGGGGAGGCCTATGTTCAGCAGTGGACTTGTGAAGGGCTGTAATGATGAGCATAGGGCTACCTGCCTAAAGGGCTATCTGATTTGTAGATTATCAGATGGAAATCAGCTGTCCCACCATTTGGTAAATGATTATAGGTGGATGGCTTGGTTATGCCTACTGGTTTGAAAATTCATACTAGGGAGTATCTGTGCGTTTCGTTCGGCTCTCCACAGACGACGTTCAAGGGGAATTTGGGGGTGCTCTCTGCACTGAGGCTTAGGAGGTCCCTCTGGGCCACTTCGTGTCGCGTCGCTGTTTGCAGACCTGATCCGGTTGGATTGCGGAATTAATCATAGGAGCGCAGATAGGTGTTTGATGGAGGTCGTCGGACTTCTGTCTAGGAGTAGGACTTATTTATGTGCTGCGATGTCCAGGAAGGGCATCCAGTTCAACCCTCCGGCTAGCCCACGTTGGGGCTGTAATTTTGAGGAGTTGGTTAGGGTTGCAAGATCTGATGGGGTGCGTAAGGTGGCCTAGTTTGGTTGTAGATTCGGTCTTGCAACTTGCCGTCGCGACCCTATCCCGCTGACCGGTTTGCTCGCGGACCTAAATCTTTATGTCCGCGACGGGGGTTTGTTCGCGCAAAAGCGCTAATGTCAAGCATCGACGTTAGATGGCGCTCGGCTCGGCGATACGGGATGAAGTTCGTCCGAGCGTGTTTGAACGGTGGGTGTCGAAAGCGCGCTAGAAAAATTGGGAGTCCAAATTCATTGCCGCGAGAGATAGCACGCGTTCTTTTGTCGGGAAGTCGGAAGCGGCATACGACACGCGCATCTAGGAAATATACGGTTTACCATACGTAACGCGCATTCCTGTTTTGTTAGCTTCACCCGGGACTTAGTGTCTAATTCAGAATATGTATAAGTGGATTCGACTGTATTAGTTACTAGTGCAGTATTTGATATTCTAGAAATAACTGTGACCTTTGATCCGTACGTGCTGTGTTCATTTCGCGAGTTAGGCGTTATAACAAACGAGAGTTAGTGGCTTCTGTAGGGTAGTTAATCGTACGACAGAGTTACTGGACCTTCATCGTGACTAACGAAGAAAGTGACGTGAGGTGGAGAGGTGCTGAGGTCCGAATTGCTGCAGATGGTAACGGTCTAATAAGGTCAATAACACTACCAGCCACACCCAGATACACATCACTGACCCTTACTTTCCTAGCGTTATACATCCACACACGACCTGACCGAATCCTGAGGGACCAGTCGCCTTGGATAGAGGTAAGTAAGCTCCCCTTATTAGAATGTAATGCTTCCCCCTAATTGTTTATTGTAATTAGAAACTTTTCACCTTTGGCTTGTAGCAGGCCCGACCAGCATCTGCTTGTAGGTTCTCCGTCTATGGGCCCGCGGGGAACCCTACTCCTGGGATAAGCAGCTGCTGGCCGTAACAAGTACACTACAGAAGCCCTGGGATTGAGAAAAAATAAACTGCGTATTCTGGCAAGAGCTCTGACTGGACATTACTACTACTGTTGTCTATGTTTTAGATAGGAAAATATGGATGATAGGGCAATTGAGGAATATATGTCTAAATTAGAAGATGGGTATTTGTCTGAAGATGACCTTGATGTCAAGGAATCTGATGATGATGAGCACCACGATAATCGTGAAATTATGAGATTGCTACAAGAGGAAAATACAACTGAAAATGATGAAGATGGTGTTACTGAAGATGATCCTCCTCTCCTTACTGGTCTCCTAGGTTTGGGTATTATCCAGTTTCATCAGTCATGCCTGTAAATAAATTTGATAAACTGAAGTTATACTACACTTCAATAATAATGAACAACATATGCCGGTAGGTCATGCCAATCATGATAGGCTATTTAAAATCCATCCAGTGATAAAACACTTCAATACCAGGTTTGCTACACTCCCATATGACCAACAGTTATCTGTAGATGAACAGATGTGTGCTACGAAAGTAGCACACTTTCTAAAGCAATATCTACCAAATAAACCCCACAAATGGGGTTTCAAACCCTCTGTCCTTTGTAGGTTAGAGGGATATGCCTATATATTTGAAATTTATTCTGAGAAAGAAAAATTAGAGATATTGGATAATGAACATGACCTAGGTGCCATTGGGAATGTGGTTGTTCAGCTACTTCGAGGAGTCCCCAGAATGCTAAATCACATTCTCTACTTCGACAATTTCTACAGCTTTGTCCCACTGGTATATTACCTAGCCAAACAAAAAGATAACTTGAAACTTGGCCTATAGTGGGTAGTTCACTTAGATGCAAATACCCAGAATGTAAGGGGTATTCTACAATATAACAATCTATTGTGCAATAAATATGGCGTCAATCTGTACTTAAATAAAAACAATAATTGTTTTTTGAAATATCACACAGAATAAATAAGATAAATGAACATTAATATGTGTTTTATTGCCTATATGTGATTTAACTATATTTAGTACTGAGCACAAGACAAGAGACTGCATGGAGATGGAAATTTACATCATATTGTTTTTTGAGCTTTTTCCTCAATTATTTTCAAGAAGGATTTTTTTTTATTATTTTTCCTATAATATAGAGCACACTTTATATCACTATGACTATTTTTCATTGAAAAAGAAAAAATCATGCAATGAAGGGTTAAAACTCTAAATCGATCGAACTGTGCTTTTTTAAACATAAATAACACAATTTAAATTGCACCCGGGCCGGGTTGCTATTCAAAATTATAAAAATTAAGCTTTACAGTCATGAAACATAACTTTGTTTAACAAAATTTTATTCATAATGTAAAGTTTTAAGTAGTTATTACCAAATTTAACTACTCAATTATAGATACTACTTTATACATTTCTACCCTAATTCCTGTGTTAACTTTTGGACAATATTGTGCGCTATAAATTTCGCTAAAATAAAATTAAAGCTAAAGCAACTGGAAAACGGTAACGAAAAGTTGCCTTAGCTAGAGAAAGTATTAATTGGAAGCGTCATTCATACAAATAAATTTTATAGATAAATTTTGTATCGCCATTTATATTTCCAATTCGATAAAGCGTAGTAATTTATTTCGGTGGCCAGAAATTAACATAATTGGGCGCTGCGGTTTGCGCTGCGGTTAAATTTATTGATCCACATAAAGTTATTTATGTTATACTTGCAGTTAATTTAATGTACGAAATTAGATTATGCAAGATAAAAATAACACTAAAGTTCGGGTATAATAGGTTAATCCGTAAGCCGTAATCCGTTCACCGGTTATAACGTACATATATCGCATACCCGTCCGCAGCAGATCTTCTGTGGATACTCATAATGCGGAGAGCCAATTGTTATATCTCAACGGATGAGTGAGCCAAATTCCCGATAAATATCACTCATAATGAATCTATAAGCTATGTAGAAGAAATGTTCTCGAAAATCAATCTCGTAACAACTAAGTGTGCGTAAACTTAAACACATTTTCTTATCTTAGCCTACCCAAAATTCGATTATATTTATCGGGCTAAGTTTTAAGGTGAGAAAGATTAGCTTACGCCGGCGTGAAGTGGCGCTGTAAGAGAATCCACTGTCTCATATCATCCCGTGGTAATCATTAGAAGACACAGAGGGACACTGACGCTGGAAATGGGCAGCAGCAATTTCTTGTTACGAGCTCAAACCGTCAAACGTAACGACTACCGCAAATGTTCTAATATGACACAATCTACGGGAGGCCTATGTTCAACAGTAGACTTGTTGTCTGTTATGCTGCAGTGAATGCATGATTGAACAATAAAAAGTAGAGTAATGGCCGACATAAGCTCGACTGTTGGGCACAGGCCTTCTCTTGATTTTGAGAGGGTTTAATGAACAGGAAAGAGTCGGGCGAATATTCGTGATCTAAGGGTAATTTTTGATAGAAAATGATTCACCATAATTATTAACAGCTTCGTGAACAATATCTAGAGTGCTCGGCTCTATTTCAAGGAGCATGAAGCGTTTTAAAAATTCTCGATGTAAAGATAATAATTACGAGTTGGTTGGTCGTTATAAGCTTGGGTACTGTAGTTCAATGTGGAACCCTATCATGTTGTTTTTAAGCATATTGGTTTAATAACAGAAAATGATCGAACACCCGTAACACCCGTTTAAAAAATTTCAACCTTTGTCCTTTCTAAGATAACCAATAACGTTACTGACTGACTGAAATATGGGCAATATTAACTCTCGATCACAATATTGAATATCTAGTTACATCTGTTACATCATTACATTGCATCACACAGTATTGGATATATATATATATATATATATATTTTAATTCGCCTCTGAGTAAACAAACGTATAAAAATTAATATGGACAACATATTTCCCACTAAGATCTTTAGGTTAAAAAATCCAATGCTACTTTTTTATTATCTATTAATTATCATTAACTATCTCCTAGCTTTTTGTATTCGGCTTTAGTAAGGAAAATTTTTATCAAATCAATCAATTTCATCCATTTGAAACTCGCCTAAATAATTAACCTTTAAGAACCAATGATTTAAAAAGTGTTGAGTACAATTTTCAAGTCAATATCTTTATAATTTATTATTGTAGACCATAAATAAATTATTTCATTTTGCAATCTACACTTCTAAATCAAATTAAAATGAAACTTCTCGAAGTTAGTGCCCTTTATGTGAAGATTTAGAATCTTTTGTCGCTTATAACAAAGATGAATGCCTAAACTCGGTACGAAGTTTTGGTTTTGTTTATTGGAAATATTGTAATCATTTATATTTAAGCTATTATTTATTTTAAAAGGAAATGTTTATAGGTTTATAAAATAAATCATTTTGCAATAAATTTCACTAAACCTACTTCCTACTACTATTAAGATAAATATGAAAGCTTGTTTGGTTGTTTGTATGTTAATGGCTCAATGACACAAAAACTACTGATTAGATTTGTGTATAACTTGGCAATAACATAGATTATAAACCAGAATAGGACAAAGGCTGTATTTAAAAAAACGTTTAATCTATCCCAATTTACAATTAAAATACCATCAAAAAATCTTGAATCAAAAAACTATAAAATATACTAAAGATCTGGACTTGTTAACAATATTTTCAAAAAAATTATTAAAATAGCTTCTTTTTTTACAAAAATAAGAAAATCTTTCGAGTATTTTGGAGGGATACTATTTGTGGGATAATAACTCCTCATTAAATGTTTCTCTGTATCGAGATGAGTATTTTATTTAGTTAATAGTTAGTCGTTAAATCATTAAAATTGAACAATTTGTTTAGACAAAATTAAGACAAAGATAAGTTACTCAAGAATCTAAATAGATGGCACTATGTAATGTACATATATAATGTAATATACATACGTTTTACGTGGTAGATTTATATACGATGCTACAGCTACATGTTGGTTGTAGTACGAATGGGTTGGCTCGACCGGGGAAGGACCACGCTCTCACAGAACACTAGTGTAAAATAGCAGCTTATTGCATTTGCTGTTTCGTATGGTGAGTGTAGAGAACCAGATACCCTTTTTACTGGAAACGAGGCATTCCATCTTAGTTCTCAGCAATGACAATGCATCTGCATTGGGGTTCCTAATAGATGTAGATGTCTATGGACCACAGTATCCACTTACTAAGTGTACTGTCTGTTCGTTTGTCACCCTTATTCAATAAAAAATATATAAAACATTTTCGGAAGCGAGAATTATTGCAAGCAGCGTTTAATACAATCTGTTACATAGACACAGAACCGGTCGAAACAGCTGCTCTGCAGTACCGGTACTGGGGTGTACAAACAGGTGGATGCCACGCTGACTGAGCCAATATTACTATAATCTTAGGACCGAGCGTGGTTTGCTGGCGCGTGCTCTGTATTAATTTGTAGTCAAAGCAACCGATCATATTATAGCGGAGGCAGTGTGACGTGGTCCGGAGGCGGACCTTTAGCGGACTTTCACGTTGTATTCTTTTTTAACTTTTAAGTAAGTTTAAATTTCAAAATAAAAATTTAAAAGAAAACATAAAATAAATAAAAAGTCTCAAAAAAGTTCTACGCTGTTGTTCATTAATACAAATATTACTTTTTTTTTAATAAAAGGGTAGTGTACTTATATTAAAATTTTAAATATCTAAAAAGACTTTCCGTAGAGCCTTGGTAGCTCAGATGGTTAGCGCTTATTGTAAATTCCACAATACGAGACCAACCCGTGTTCGATCCCCGGCGGAACCAATGAAATTGTTAATTGCAATTGTAAGTGCTGATTTACCATGCGCTCAGTGGTGAAGGAAAACATCGTGAGGAAACCTGCATATCTGAGAAACAAAAAAAAATTTCGAAGACATATGAAGTTTGCCAACACACATTGGGGCAGCGTGGCGGACATTGCCTTGCCATAAAACCCTCTCATAAATGAGAGGAGGCCTGTGCCTAGCAGTGGGACGTATATAGGCTGTAATGTTTAACTCTTTCTTTAAACTCATACATTTCAAGCTTATAAGCCGCCTTCAATTTGTATCGAGTTTTAATATTTTTAGCTGTAAAATTTATGCAGTTCCTTTAATATCACTTTTATAACATCGAAATAAGTAAAAAACGGTGTTTTTAAGAGGTGTAAAAACGGTGGTCATACTCTCCATACAATACTTTTTTCGTATTTATTGTGTTTCCTGCCGTAATGCCAATAATAGCAGAAGTTCTTCATCATTTTCCGACGGCGAAATGGTGATTGAATCACCATTTCGCTTGCTTGCTTGAGCTTATAAACTGTATGGAAAACAAAACGTGGTCGTTTTGCTGTCACACCATTCCCCGACCGCTCTTCCACCGCTGACCGGTGAGTCCTATACAAAAGTCCTCGCAGGGCCGCTGCTGAACTTCTTTTCCTGTTATACTGTACATTTGTGTGTTAGGTTAGCTATAAGGTATGGGCGGATTTGCTGTTCAGAAATACAATTTCCAAAAGTAAAAAAATAATATATAAAATGTGGCCAGATAACTCACAATGTAGTAGATACCTTGCATAAAACGCTACGATTTTATGAGAAGAGGTCAGGTTAGAGACTGTGCTCTTACAAACTTTTATATTTGGTAAAGCCACGCTGCAGCTAAATTATGTTCTGGCAATAAAGAGTCGGCTCGACCGGGGTAGGACCACGCTCTCACAGAATACCAGCGCAAAATAGCAGCTTAATGTTATTGTGTATCGTATGGTGAGTGTATAGAACCGGAGACCCTTTTTACTGGAAATGATGCATTCCATCTTAGTCCCTAGGGGTGACAACGCATATATTTAAAGAATCATTATCGCCATTTTCAGAAAATTATTTTTGTTTTTGTGCACATAAAATAACAAACCTTAAAGGTTCAATCAAAAACCCATTGTTATTCAGAGAATAATTGAATTGGAAAAAGGGCGAAGTATCACAAAAGGGAGCGACAGAAGCCTAATTGTTTACGGTGGCCACGATTTTGGCGGCCAACGGAAATATTAGTTGTGTTAATGGGAAAATTGTTTCTTAACTGCTATTTTACGCTGGTATTCTGTGAGAGCGTGGTCCTTCCCCGGTCGAGCCGACCCATTCGTGCTACAACTATGCTACTAATATAGCTGCATCATGGCTCGACCACGTATGTTTTACAACAAAGTCTCAAATTGTTTAATAAGGGTATTATACTGTTAGGTGATCACTGCTATGCTGTTTCTAAATATTTACATAAAATTTTATAAATATTATATTGTAAATTATACTTTTGAAAAAAGTTCCGCTAGGTTTTTTGCTGGTTCTTCCCAGGACAAAGGATTTTTTCTCGAAACGGTGGTAGAAGTAAAAAATGACTTTCAATAAGAATTATTACATGTAATCTATATTGAATAAAAATTATTCTATTCTATTCTAGCATATCTAGCATAGTTCATACAAATGTTATAGGCTACATGGTGCTAGCGTAAGAGAACACATTAAGGTCTCCCATACAAATCTTCATAATAATTGAAATAAAATCTCGTTTCTACCAACAAAAACATTGCAAATATTTTTCATATTCGAACAGGGTATCAAAATTTGAGTCTTATACCCAAATATCTCTTGCTATTTTATAAGCCCTCAACAGTCCACGGCTTGATATAAACCTCTCCCATAAAAGACTCCGAATTTGCCATATCAGGTAGGTATTTCATATAGTGCGTTGTGCTATAATGCTATTGAAGGTCATGACGATGATGATGACAAAAATATAAAAATAAGCAAAAGGCATATTTTCGAAGATGTTCGCCAACACTAATACGGTTATCTCATTGCTCCTTAATCCTTACGTAAAGTAAGAGAGGCCCTGTGCTCCTGTGGGAAATTTAAAGGCTATCACTTTAATTTCAAGACGAAATGTGCAGATTCTTTTGGACTTTTTGTTTTAATTGCGCATTAAAGCATCGCTTAGACAGTTATTACGACGGTTAATCTCCTAAATTTGTTTTTCAAAGTACTGGTAATTCAATTTGAAATGAAAGCTTGAAATGGCTTCGAATTTTTTTTAATTATTTTTTTAGAAACAGGGTAATAAAGAAACATATTTAGGACCCTTTCTGTAACAACGGACAATCGTACCTATATTTCAATTGTTAAATAATTTATGATATTAAAAAAATAACTTTTAATGAAAAGAAAAGCAGTAACACGGTGAAATAATTTCCAATATTGTCTGAAGTTAAAAAAAAACATTATTAGGGCTAGCTAAGAAATCTTCAAAACAGGCTCTTAGGTACGTCAGCCCATAAAATACTTACTTATTACTCCTAGCGTCTATCCTACTACACTTATTAATCCTAGCGTCCGCCATCTTGGAGCATCCGGTAAATTGAAATAAGGATGACATCACGTGTTCTGCTTGACAAATCCTTTCATTTAGTATTCCATACCATCATTTTTCATCATCATTACAACCCTTCACAAGTCCACTGCTGAACATAGGCCTTCCCCAAAGAATGCCACAAAGCACGGTCCTGAGCCACCTGCAGCCATCGACTTCCTGCATATCTTACCAGGTCGTCACTCCATCTAGTAGGGGGACGGCCTACACTTCGCCTGCCGGTACGAGGCTGCCACTCGAGAACCTTTCTTCCCCATCGGTTGTCGGATCTTCGAGCTATATGGCCGGCCCATTGCCACTTCAGCTTACTTATCCGTTGGGCTATTTCGGTCACTCTGGTTCTACTGCGGATATCCTCATTTCTGAGTTTATCATGCAGATAAACGAGCATAGCCCTCTCCATAGCTCGCTGAGCGACCTTGAGCTTCCTCATCCGGCCAGCAGTGAAGGACCACGTCTCAGTTCCGTATGTCATCACTGGCAACACGCACTGGTTGTACAGTCTCGTTTTCAAGTTTGGAGGTATACCCGACGAGAAGATGTGCCGTAATTTCCCGAACGCTGCCCAACCGAGTTGAATCCGTCGATTGACCTCTCGGTCGAAGTTGGACTTACCTAGTCGAACTATTTGTCTCAGGTAAACATACTCGTCAACAACTTCGAGCTTAGTGTTTCCAACAACTACCGGCATAGGTGTGACATGGACATTAAACATGATCTTTGTTTTGTCCATGTTCATCTTAAGACCTATCCGTTGGGAAACACTATTGAGGTCATTGAGCATAGTGCTTAGGTCCTCCGGCGATTCTGCCATAAGGACTATATCGTCGGCAAATCGAAGGTGAGTGATGTACTTGCCATTGATGTTGATACCGTATCCTTTCCAGTCCAGAAGCTTGAAAACGTCTTCCAATGCAGCGGTGAAGAGTTTCGGGGATATGACGTCACCCTGTCTTACACCTCTCTGCATTTGGATAGGTTTCGAACTCTGGTTCTGTACTCGGATAGCCATCGTAGCTTTACTGTACAAACACTTCACCACTTCGATATACCGACAGTCAACTTGGCACCGCTGAAGGGACTGCAGCACAGCCCAAATTTCGACGGAATCAAAGGCTTTCTCATAGTCTACATACGCCAGACATAGTGGGAAATTGTACTCCTCGGACCTCTGTACAATTTGCCGAAGGGTATGTATGTGGTCTATGGTGCTAAAGCCCTTTCGGAAACCTGCTTGTTCGGGAGGCTGGAAGTCGTCAAGTCTGCGCGCGGGACGATTCGTAATGACTCTCGAAAACAGCACGTAGACGCGGCTCAGAAGGGAAATCGGTCTGTAGATCTTCAAGAGAGCGTTGTCACCTTTCTTGAAGAACAAGACCACCGCACTTCTGCTCCACGCCTCCGGTGTAATGCCACCATGGAGGACGGAATTAAAGAGCTTCTGAAGGACTTCAAGTACCGGTCTTCCACCCGCTTTCAGAAGCTCCGCTGTAATTCCATCCTCGCCTGGGGCCTTACCGTTTTTAAGGTGCTGGAGAGCCGTTCTAATCTCGCTCAGACTGACGTCCGGGATATCTTCGGAATAGCGTCGGATGAGACTCGCTCTTGGATCGTTACTCACACTTGCGTGTGGCTCCAACGATGACGTGTACAGCTGCCCATAGAACCTCTCAATCTCACTCAAAATCTCAGGTGTCCCGGAAACGAAGCTGCCACACTCTGTCTTCAGCTTTGACAGTTGGCTCTTTCTGGCAGACAGATCTCTGGCAAAGACTTTGGAGCCTTGGTTCCGCTCGATCGCTTCTTCAATACGAGCTGTGTTGAAGTTGCGTAAGTTTTTTTTTTTATAGGTTAAGGGTGACAAACGAGCACACAGTCCACCTGATGGTAAGTGGTTGCTGCGGCCCATAGACATCTACATCTATCCTCTATTACAAATCAAAATGTAGATGCGTTGTCACCCGTGAGGACTAAGATGGAATGCCTCATTTCCAGTAAAAAGGACCTCCGGCCACCTGCACTCACCAAGCGAAACGCAGAGGTAAACCTCTACTTCACGCTGGTTTTCTGTGAGGTCGTGGTACCATCCCGGTTCGAGCAGGCCCATCCGTGTGACAGCAAGTGCTGCCGCGTGGCTCTACCACTGTTAAAAAGTCCCGCCACATGCATTTGGAGATCTGTCTGTTCAGTTGCCTGTATGCTGTCAAGTCTGTTAAAGAATGTAGCTTCATCTCCCGTCTAACAGCTATGAGATTAAGAGTGTGATCGGAGAGTTTTGTGTTCTTCTGCGGCAGGTCTTGCAGAACTTAGCTCCGACCGCATGGACAGTTTCCACGAGCTTGTCATTCATATCGTCCACTTCATTGCAGTCTTCTAGGCACTGTAAACGGTTTTGTAACTCGAGCTGTAAGGTTTTGAGACTTTGGAACAGAGCACGAGGGGGACGGAGCGTTGACTTCATTAGACGAGACCTCTCTAACTTAACGTTTATGTTCAGTGTGCCTCTAACCATTCGGTGATCGCTACCAGTTCTCACCCTCGCGATCACGGAGACATTACTGAACAGTTGTCGTCTGGTCGTCATAATGAAGTCAATCTCATTTTTTGTCGAACCGTTCCATACCAAGTGGTTTGTAAGTAAAATATATATCTTCTAACATTTTTTTTAACAATTTATGTCATAGTTTTTTCAAAATATCCACCGCTTCAGGTGGATATTTTGAAAAAACTATGACATAAATTAATATATGAAATTCTACTGTTACCAACACAAAATTTCAATCCAATCGGTTCGGTTAGGTGGCACTGGTTTCCCCCCGAACGGGTTCCCGCCTTGTCGTGGCGTGGAGGATTAATAGCCGCGGCTTGGTCACTCACGGTGAACTAAGAGGATCCCACATAGCTGGACAGTGGGGAAGGGCCCACGAGGTGGCCATTCCGGGTGGGCTTGGTGAGCCCACTTCGGATGTGTGTTATTGGACTACGCCGAGAAGGGTGTCCCCTACCGTTACTGCCGCAGCTGGTGTGAAGTTGTGGGGGAAGAGGAATGTTAGTATGATAGTTAATAGGAAGTGCTCGTCAGTTATCTAAACTTGATATTTGTTCTGTCGCTCCTGTCATGTTTGATGGATCATGCATCCCTTATTCCAGCACTGTGAAAAACCTAGGCCTCTGTATGGACTCAACTCTCAATTGGTCCACTCACATTCAAACAATAAGTGCTTCAGTTATTGCTAAGTTGAGTGCCCTAAATCGCCTTAGAAACTTCCTTCCGGTCAAGGTAAAGATAACTCTGGTGCAGTCTCTTATTTTGCCCATTATTGATTATGCTGATGTGTGTTGTACTGATCTTAATGAGAACCATCTAGACAAGCTGGATCGTCTCGTAAATAACTGTGTCCGATTCATCTTCTGTCTTCGCAAGTTTGACCATGTTTCCTCCTTTAGATTTCAGCTAAATTGGCTTCCCATTCGCCAACGGAGGCAAGTCAGGACACTTCTCACACTTTTTTCTATTTTATTCGACAATCGTTGTCCCGACTATTTGAAACGTAAGTTTCAATTTCTATCTGATACGCATAAAAGACCTCTACGTTCTTCGGAGACTCTTACGCTCTCCATTCCACTTCACCGTTCCGGTTTCTCTTCTTCCTCGTTTACTGTACGAGCTGCGCGACTTTGGAATGCACTGCCTGAAACTTTGAGACAACGCTCCAACAAAGTAACATTTAAAAAGTATGTTAAAGAACATTTTTTGAAAGTCGTAAAGAATTCCTAAGTTGGCGTCATCATCTTAGTTAATCTGTGTTAGTAGCTAATTTCATCATCATATGTTTTTACGTATATATATATATGTATATTTGTGTCTATATATGTATTTATGTGTATATGTGTATATATATATGTGTGTATGTGGTATGTATATATATATATATATGTATATATGTATGTATGGTATATGTATTTTTTTACCTTTATGTTTATATGCTATAATTTCTAAATTCATTATATTTCTTATTCTTTACTGTTATGTATTATAATAACCGCCTTCGATGTTTTTCCACTCCTCAAGGTTGACAGGCAGAGAATGCTTTAAGCATTATGTCCGCCTTTTGTACTTATATATTTTATAAGGTTCAAAAAAGTTAAATAAATAAATAAATAAATAGTGCGAGGCGTTATTCGCCCTATCTTTCGCGACTCTGGCGGGGCCGCACCGATGTGGTGGTGGTGGGCTGCGGGGGGAGATGAGTGACGGTATTGCGAGGCGCCATTCTCCCTACCCTCCGCAGGCGAATCTTGTTTGGTACCAAAATCATAGACTTAATACACCGCTGGGGTCAGGAAGGCTAGTGCTTTTGAGTGCTCGTTTTTGCTCGTTTCGTGGCCTTCGCGCATCGGATACGGGTTCGTCCGTTACGCAGGTTAAGTTGGAGGCCGTGAAGGAAGGCGCGCCATATGTTCTGGTTTGCCTTACTTGAGAAGGAGATGGGGAGGAGTCGTCCTCTCCCGAGGAAGAGCCGCCATGGGGCGGCCGGCGCTTGTGGGTATGTGTACACATTTCCCCATGTAAAATTAAACATTCAGTGGCAAAGTTTAACCCACGCCTACTAACCAGTAAAGTTAAATAAACCTTTCTAAAATATTGAACTGTTTAACGAATCCAAAACTAACTAATTCATTCATTCGAAAAGACAAATACAATATTTCTTTATCTTGCCGCCAATCATCTTCCGCTTTTTATCATCCTGTACAGTAGACTCTCCCGTTGTAAAGAAGATTTGCCGAAATCGCCATATTCGGCAGGCGATTGGCGATCGCAGTCACTGGCGTAAGTACTTTACATCTGGCATCTGGCATATCGCTGCTGATGGCGACCTTTTCCATATTCGCTGAAATGGGGCGACTCTTATGCCTATACGGCAAATATTATATAGGTATAATAAGAAGTGTAAGACAAATAAGGAAAAAACAAAAACAAAAATATTAAAACAAACACATGTAATCTTGCGTAAAAGCTAGGCAAGGCTCATTTTACGGTCGCCACGATATTAAGGCGATATTGAAATTTGCGGTCGGTTTAAGTACATCGCCTTTTTTTAGAAAAGGGAAACTTAAACATTTTGTTACATTTTTGCTACATTTTCGTTACCACATTTGTATTTAAAACATTAAATACAGTTCTTTCCAAACTTACGTATTACTCTCTTCGTAGCAAATGTTATTACAATTCTGTACAATACTTAGCTATTCAATATCTAATAACTTCTATAAATGATTAAACACTAATAAATAAAATTATCTATAAGCTATTTCGTCAACAACAAAACTTTGTTACTTTAAACTTTGTTACTAAACAAAAAATGTTACTTTAAACTTTTTCACCATAAAATAACACATTCACCTCCAATTTTTACAATCAGATAGTTGATATGGCCACGAAACTGTGACAATAACAATTAACTCTTAATAAAAAGTAACACCCAACTAAAAATAACTGTAAAGGACAAAATAATTTCCACATAACAGCTTCAGAAGTCTGTGCTATGTGCATAGTGTATATGTATGTAAGAGTTAAACCGTCGGGGGTTAAGAAGCTTAAGGAGCAGTGGAAATCGTTTTATTATCTTTCTTGTAAGTAGTTCTTTGAAGTCAGCTGTTACCTCTTATAAATAGTTTAATTTTTTGACCACTTTAAGTAGTAACAACTAGAATGTAATCTTAATAGTTACATTAAAAGATTTATCCCCTATTTTCCTTCTGTTAAGAGTGGAATTTTAACCTGAACCTTTTTTTAAATAATAGAATGATTAAAGTCTGCTCGCAATTTGCGAAGATATTGCGTAACACGCATAGAAAAAATCGACCAAGTGCAAGTCGGACTTGCACATGAAGGGTTCCATACCATGGTACAAGATTTAATAGTACATATGTATGCAAAAAATCACGTTTCTGGGAGTTTTAGGAGAGCCCCCTTTAATTTTTAATGTATTATTATCTACCGACATTAAAAAGGAGGCGGTACACAATTCGACTGTATATTTTTTATGTGTACCTCATGACCTTTTTCTGGGTGAACAGATTTTGTTAATTCTTTTTTTATTAGGGTTCCGTAGCCAAATGTCAAAAAACGGAACCCTTATGGATTCGTCATGTCTGTCTGTCTGTCTGTCTGTCCGTCCGTATGTCACAGCCACTTTTTTCCGAAACTATAAGAACTTAGCTGTTGAAACTTGGTAAGTAGATGTATTCTGTGAACCGCATTCAGATTGTCTCACAAAAATAGAAAAAAACAATAAATTTTGGGAGTTCCCCACCCTTTTTACTGAAAATGAGGCATTCCATCTTAGTCCTCACGGGTGACAACGCATCTACATTTTGATTTGTAATAGAGGATAGATGTAGATGTCTATGGGCCGCAGCAACCACTTACCATCAGGTGGACTGTGTGCTCGTTTGTCATCCTTATCCTATAAAAAAATACTTAGAACTGAAACTCAAAAATTTTTTTCCATCAAACCTATACATGTGGAGTATCTATGGATAGGTCTTCAAAAATGATATTGAGGTTTCTTTTATTTCTTTTTTTCTAAACTGAATAGTTTGCCCGAGAGTCACTTCCAAAGTGGTCAAATGTGTGCCCCCCCCCCCCCCCTGTAACTTCTAAAATAAGAGAATGATAAAACTAAAAAAAATATATGATGTACATGATGCTATGTATACTTCCACCGAAAATTGGTTTGAACGAGATCTAGTAAGTAGTTTTTTTTTAAACGTCATAAATCGTAAATTATGTTACTTGCTGCTACGGAACCCTTCATGGGCGAGTCTGACTTCCACTTGACCGCTTATTTGAAAGCTTTCCTTATGATGAAGGAAAACACTGTGAGAAAACATACACATATGTGATATATAAAACATTTTCCAAAGATATGTGAAATCCGCACAGACCAACGGCGAGAAGTTTTCTATAAAAACTCTATTTTACCTTTTTTATTGATCACTAATGGTGTATTCTTACCACATAGGTATATTATAACGCAATCAGAAATATTTAACTAAAAACCCTTGATTTAATATTGATTTATTTTTGTAATTTTATCATCAAAGTATTTAGTATAAAAGTATTGTATTTGAGGGAGAAAATTGGAATGTTAACATTATTCAAGTGTCGACTGTGTCTGTCAGGCTCATTCAGGCTTTATTTGTTCCTTTCTGTACAAGAAAACCGGCGCGGCGGGAGACATGACATTTTGATAACCTATTATTATATATCTACATTAACGACACTTCAAAGCTTCAAAACAGTGAATCTTTTACGCGACGTTTTTACTCGATATTTTCTTACAACGCTGAGCATATGATAGATCAGTACTCAGTCTTATTATTTGTAATGAGAAGAGTGTTGAAATATCTAGGGATTTAGTGAGACTACTCCTAATATCTACAACTCTGGTGTACTATGTTATATTATTATATTCTTGTATTATCTGGTACAATATTATACCAGTTTATAATTATTTGACATCATTATATATATATATATATATATATATCTTCAATAAATAACAAATATTTTATTCTTATTCTATTTTACCATGGCTTATTATTTTCTTTACAAACCGACTTTGCTAAGTATTATATTTAATAAATGAATAATTTATTAGTTATTAGCTATGTAATGTAGAGCAGCCTACACGACATATATATATATATATATATATATATATATATATATATATATATATATATAGTGTGTGTGTGTATTTAGCCTAATATGTAGTCTATACAATCTATAAAATCAGTCCCAATCCCCTGGTGTTGCAGTTGTTCTTTACCATCATTTGAGCCGTATACTCGTTTGCTCCCCCTCATATATAAAAAAATTATTTGTTGTAGATTGTATTATTTCCAAATTGGAAAAGATTTTTAGATTATTCTTGAATACTACTTCCTATAAATCTGCTTGTAAAATAAGTCCTTCAGCTACCATAGTCCTCTATTTGGACTAATTTTTAGTCGTTATAACGGTCAAACCGCAAACTCACTTAATAAGCTCATACTGTCAAGAAGGCCCATTCTAAGTTCACGGATTGTAACAGGCGTCTACAGAACCCTACCTCTACATTATGCATGGCTCGACACGCACTTGGCCGATTTTTTTTAAATTAATTCGACTGTATGTTTTTTTTGTATGTTTGTTACTCAATATCTTCGTAAACTTTAAGCCATTTCTGATGATTATTTTTTTATTAAAAAGGAGATATATAAGTATAAATTAAGAGAAAATATTTTATCCCTATGGGTGGCTTACCACCCTACACGGAAAATATATTTAGCCATCTTTGAAAAAAAGCAAGTGTTTCTGAAAGGTTTGTGCGCCTAAATTGTTTCCTTTGATGCGCTTGTTCCACATCTCATTTTGCTCTGGAATAGTGCCCCAGTCTTGAAACTAGCAGCCTGTGCAATACGGCAGCATGTCCTAGCCTATAACTATCGGCTAATTTGAATTACCTCCATACTCTACAAATCATATACCTATACACGCCTAAAACAGAATAACCTCCTCAGTAACCGGCAGCTCGGGTTTCGCGGAAATCAGTCATCTTCTAGCGTATGCCACTCGCATATTGGACGAGGCTTTCGAGAACATTTGGAACTGGGGCACTTGCTGTTCCTTAATGTCTCGAACACTTTTGATAGGATTTGACACTAGCCTTTTGGGCAAGCTTTCGAAGTATGGCTAATCCCCTAGCCTGATTGACTGACTGTTTGAGTGAATGGTCTCTACGAGACATCGTCAAAGGCTGCTCAACCAATCCTAACGCGGCAAAGCCGGAGTTCCTCCGGGGTTCGTTCCTTCTGCAACTTTGTCCTTACTGCAAATTAATGGTCTGATTATACCATAGAACAGTTGTGAAAAGGTATCAGCTGAACTCGGACTGGCGGGGATCCAATCCAGTTCAAAAGAAGACCATCTTCCTGCATACACTGCCTAAACAGCCGCACTTCACGCCGGGGCAGCTTTTTACCTTATATATAGTGCAAGTGCCGTCGTTCATGGACTACTGTCATCACATATGGGCTAGTGGCTCAGTAACCCGGAGAGACGTGCTAAGAGGCTTATTGGCAACCTTGCGTTGGTTGAAAAAAAAAATAAAAATATTGACACGATCGCAGAATAACCATTACATAGTAAATACAAAAAATTAATGTTTAGCTACGTTGAAGGTTATTAAGAATAACAAAACAAATGCCCCTATAAAACAAATCGAGAAATTATATATAATAATCGAGTAATAACAAACCCGAAAGAAATAGCTGAAACTTTTGACGATCACTTTATAAATATGGATCATAAGAAACAGGTTAATGAAGATAACGCAGGTAACTATTGTATACAATTTAATAAATCTTCGTCAATGTTTATGGCCCATGTCACACCTGTAGAAATATATGAAACTATAAAATCACTTAACTCAAAGCACAGGGTATGACGGAATAACTACTTAATTAGTCAAAGAGAAAGCATTTTTGATTAGAGATAGAGCAAGGCAAATTCCCTAAGCTGTCAATAGTAAATCCATTATTTAAAAAAATCGACAGATGTGATGTTGGATGTTATCACCCTGTTGCTATGATTACTATATTTGCAAAAAGTTTTTGAAAATGTTTTATACATAGATAAACACTCACGCCAGTCACCCAGCGGGGTAGGCAGAGACTATGGACTTCCATTTGGCACGATCCTGACACACCTCTCTCGCTTCCTCCACATCCATATACCTACGCATACACGCTCGTCGGTTAAAGGTACTCTTGATTTGACCCATTTTCAATATATCGTCAATGCCGTCGATAAACTTTCACCTAGGGCGTCCCTTCCCAACTTTGCCGTTCACCTCTACAACATTAATTTGCTTATTCACTCTTTCCTCATTCATTCTTTCTACATGACCAAACAAAAAAGTTTTCATAAGTTTAAATAAATATCTTGAAGATAATAATAATGTCCTCCAGACCGAATTTCGGTCACGGCGGCCAGTCTCAACGGAGACTAGCCATCGGCGCAGGACAGGATTATAGTGCCCAAGTGTATGCGCAAGCACAGGTGCACTCTCTATTCCCTCACTCTCATAGCCCGATGTGACGGTAAACGGACCAACGAGGCAGTCATAATCTTGGAGATAATTACTTACTCGTATCATATGTATATGACATGTAATGAGCAAAAAGGATTTCGCAAACAGAAATCTGTAAACACGGCAATTTATGACAAGCTCAACAAAATTATGACATGTATAGACAAGAAAATACCTGTGACCGCGCTATAATTAGACATGACTAAGGCTTTTGACTTTATGGATGACAAAATCTTAATAAGAAAATTACATCCCACCAAAAACATTCTGTAAAAACTAGCCAAGTCTCGATGGAGCTGCTTGTTTATCTCTAAAAAGTAATGAAATCTAGACAAAGTCGTGCCAAGTCTAATGTTCCTTACTGCGATTTCTTTATTATTATAGTTAATGTTGTGTGACTTGACCGTTGAAGGGTACAAAACCAGGCGTTACATGACACCTTTGCACCAATCTGTCGCCAGAACCGCTACCCATTGACGATGGAAAAGTGCCACTTGGAAGACGTTGATTAAATAACCAGTAAATTGTAAGCTTGATAAAGTTGCGTTTACACGTAATGTTGCACGTAATTGTGTTTACACGTAATGTTATATCTGTTGTAACTACCTATGTTTGTTAAGCGAGATAATAGCCCATACTGGTATTGGTAGTTGGATGCTAGTGTCTCTTTTTAGGCGGTTGTTGATTGTGCAACACATGCATTCAGCATTGACAATGCTGACTTCTGCTCTCTTCTTTTTGGAGAGTCAAATCGACCACCGATCTAACATAAAATAGACGTACAGACCGACTTCTATCAATGATTAGAAGTCCGCCTGTACTGGAAATAATTTTTATACTGTTTGTTTCAGGCTCGCCTATATAAAAGTATTATTGAAATACGCAGCTTTAGCAAGCCTACAATTGACTGGTTATTCAATCAACGTTTTCCAAGTGGCAATTTTCCATCGTCAATGGGTAGTGGTTCTGGCGACAGATTGGTACAATGGTGTGTATGCAATGTAGCACCTGGTTTTGTACCCTTGTGTTCCCTTCAACGGCCAAGTCACACAACATTAACTATAATAATAAAGAAATCGCAGTAAGGAACATTAGACTTGGCACGACTTTGTCTAGATTTCATTACTTTTTAGAGATAAACAAGCAGCTCCATCGAGACTTGGCTAGTTTTTACAGAATGTTTTTGGTGGGATTTCACTGCTTTTTGTAGGAACGTGATTTATTTTATTAGATTTTCTTATTTGACACATTTTTTTTCTTTTTAGGAGTAGTTTTTTTATTATTACAAATCTTTCTTTTCTTTGTTTCCGGTTCTGATTCTTGTACAATTTTTAGCAATTTTTAGCAATTTTTTGCATTGTCCATTCGCGTTCATTATTTATTCTTTTAGACGGTTTAACTTCTGAAAGATCGACGCGGTATTTACGCCTAAGCCGGTTGTATTCGGTGATCGCTGAAGCTTGAGCTTTTATACTCTTGAAGTCAACATTTATGAGGTGCATCCCATGAAGATTGGTTACTCGTGAAAGCGCTACGTAGGCTTGGCCACAAGAGAATATGGAGGTGCCAATGTCCATGAGGGCATTATTTAGACTTAGACCTTGGCTCTTGTGAATTGTTAGGGTATACGCCACACAGATTGGGAATTGATTCTCTGTACACGTATTTTTTTATGTACCAATAGTAGAAGGGGGCATTACCATATCTCTAATACATCTGAGACCAGCTGAGGGTTCTTCATCAGATACTTCAGACCTTCGATTTATGACATCAAATGAAACGGCCCACCAAGTTGAATATTTTTTGTAAAGGCGGTATGTCGATCACTTCAATAGTTTTGTTGGGATCTTGTGTTTTCCAATCAGGGTCACCAGGTACTCCAGATCTTCGATTATCGTAGTTTTTATAGTTTTCTCTTTATGGGGCCATTGAACCCTAACTCTGTTCCAAATTTCAGCTCTCTGAGTTTATGGGAAGTACTAGATCTATTCTGATGATCATGAGTGAGTGAGTGAGTGTCATAAATGCGAAACTTTGCTTTCGCTTAACTACGGAACTAAATGACCAACAGACTTAAAATTTTGGATTTTAAGTATGTGATTATAGCTTACTGGATGACGAAAATTTCGGCGTTCTGGTCTTATCCGGAGTTTCTCAAATAGGGGCCTGAAAATGCGGCGAAATGGTTCCAGTAAAGGATGGTACGGCAGTGTTTGCTTCGCGCTCGACTTGGCGGGTGCACTGCCGTGCCCCCCGGTCAATATGGATTCACAGGGACAGTTTTAGATATTTGTCAGACAGAACGCAGATTACTGAAATAAGGAAAATATGTTCTGTAAAGTTGACAGAAAAAGGTTATCGATCGACACCCCGAGATGTTTACTACGGCATTCCACAAGGATGCATTTAGGGTCCGAAATATTTACAATTTTTGTGAATATTTAATAACACCTACACAGATGTACCACTATACAGTGTTAATGAGAGACTTCAATGCAAAACTAGGCACAAGAGAGAACGGTGAGCTGAAAGTAGGGAAATTTAGAATAGAGCAACGGAAGCCAAGGGGCCAGCAGCTGGCCGATTTCATGGAGAAAGAGGGACTCTTTATGATGATCTCTTTCTTCCGAAGTGGCAATACAGGAAGTGGACCTGGTCGAGCCCCGACGGTTCGAAAAAAATGAGATTGACTTCATTATCACGACCAGACGACAACTGTTCAGTGATGTCTCCGTGATTGCGAGGGTGAAAACTGGTAGCGATCACCGAATAGTTAGAGGCACACTGAACCTAAACGTTAAGTTGGAGAGGTCTCATCTAATGAAGTCAACACTCCGTCCCCCTCGTGCTCTGTTCCAAAGTCCCGAAACCTTTCAGCTCGAGTTACAAAACCGTTTTCAGTGCCTAGAAGACTGCAATGAAGTGGACGATATGAATAACAAGCTCGTGGAAACTGTCCATGCGGTCGGAGCTAAGTTTTGCAAGACCCGCCGCAGAAGAACACAAAACTCTCCGATCACACTCTTAATCTCATGGCTGTTAGACGGGAGATGAAGCTACATTCTTCAACAGATTTGACAGCATACAGGCAACTAAACAGACAGATCTCCAAATGCATGCGGTGGGACTTACGCAACTTCAATACAGCTTGTATTGAAGAAGCGATTGAGCGGAACCAAAGCTCCAAAGTCTTTGCCAGAGATCTGTCTGCCAGAAAGAGTCAACTGTCAAGGCTGAAGACCGAGTGTGTCAGCATCGTTTCCGGGACACCTGAGACACCATTGAGTGAGATTGGGAGGTTCTATGGGCAGCTGTACACATCATCGTTGGAGCCACACGCAAGTGTGAGTAACGATCTAAGAGCGAGTCTTATCCGACACTATTCCGAAGATATCCCGGACGTCAGTCGAGATTAGAATCGCTCTTCAGCACCTTAAAAACGGCAAGTCCCCGGGCGTGGATGGAATTACAGCGGAGCTTCTGAAAGTGGGTGGAAAATCGGTATTTGAAGTCCTTCAGAAGCTCTTTGATTCCGTCCGCCATGGCGGTGCTACTCCGGAGGCGTGGAGCAGAAAGAGCCGGTATATCGAAGTGCTGAAGTGTTTGTACAGTAGACCTACGATGGCTATCCGAGTACAGAATCAGAGTACGAAACATATCCTACTGCAGAGAGGTGACCGCTGCATTGGAAGACGTTTTCGAGTCCAGTAGGACTGGAAAGAATGCGGTATTAACATCAATGGCGAGTACATCACTCACCTTCGATTTTCATACGATATAGTCCTTATGGTAGAATTGCTGGAGGACCTGAGCACTATGCTTAATGACCTCAATAGTGTCTCCCAATGGATAGGTCTTAAGATGAATATGGATAAAACAAAAATCTTGTTTTAACATCCATGTCACACCTATACCGGCAGTTGTTGGGAGCACTAAGCTCGAAGTTGTTGACGAGTATGTTTACCTGGGACAAATAGTCCGACTAGGTAAGTCCAACTTCGACCAAGAGGTCAATCGACGGATTCAACTCGGCTGGGCAGCGTTCGGGAAACTACGACACATCTTCTCGTCAGACCATACCTCAGAACCTGAAAACGAAATAGTACAACCAGTGCGTGTTGCCAGTGATGACTTACGGATCTGAGGCGTGGTCCTTCACTGCTGGCTGTATGAGGAAGCTCAAGGTCGCTCAGCGAACTATGGAAATGACTATGCTTGGGGTTTCTCTGCGTGATAAACTTGGAAATGAGTATATCCGCAATAGAACCAGAGTAACCGACATAGCCCAACGGATTAGTAAACTGAAGTGGCAGTGGGCCGGCCATATAACTCGAAGAACCGACAACCGATGGGGAAGAAAGATTCTCGAGTGGCAGCCTCGTACCCGTAGGCGAAGTGTAGGGCGACCCCCCACTAGATAGAGTGACGACCTGGTAAGACATGCAGTAAGTCGATGGATGCAGGTGGCTTAGAACCGTGCTTTGTGGCATTCCTTGAGGGAGGCCTATGTTCAGCAGTGGAATTATGAAAGGCTGTAATGATGATAATGATGATACGGGTAAATTCGCAATCCAAGACAGGGAACACCAAAAAACGACACGTTGATTTATTGAAAAAAGTTATCAATTTATTACTTTTGTTTTCGTAAATTACTATTAGTTTTGAGTTACTTACCGATGGTAGGAGGTTTTGTTAGTTTTTTGTAAACGTCCTTTGTAATTTCTGCGGATTTTGACCGCGCAACTTGTCATTTTCACCAAAATAATTTAGCGCAAAAAATTACCCGTGTGTGTGTATCTCTTGGAGTTACAATTGTCACTGAGCAGGGAAGCTTTTGAACCGCCGTTACTCTTTCTAAAGAGTAAATAATCTAAGCCATAAGTTTCGAGCAAGCTAATAATGCACTTAAAAATTATGCTTGTTTACTTTTGTAGTAGTTTTCAAAATATAAATATATAGCAAGTTATTAGAATGTAGAACTTAAATGGAAAGCTTTAATCCCACTTCTGATGTAGGATGTTATTAGAATTTGTAAACTCACAAGGGAAAGGCTTTAGAATAAAATGGGGTCACTTTTAATTTCCTTTGTAATTTCTGCAGATTTTGACCGCGCAACTTGTCATTTTCACCAAAATAATCTAGCGCAAAAAATGACCCGTGAGTGTGTATCTCTTGGAGTTACAATTATTGTCACTGAGCAGGGAAGCTTTTGAACCGCCGTTACTCTATCTAAAGAGTAAATAATCTAAGCCATAAGTTTCGAGCAAGTTAATAATGCTTATCTTCACGCACAATCCCTGACGGGGTAGCCAGAGAGAACAGATCGCCAAGTGTCACGATCCTTACATACCTCTTTCGCTTCTTTCAGATTCATTATCTTCTTCATATAAGTTAATAATGCATTAAGTTCTTCATTAAGTTAATAATGCTCTTAAAAAATTATGCTTGTTTACTTTTGTAGTAGTTTTCAAAATATAAATATATAGCAAGGTATTAGAATGTAGAATTTAAATCGAAAGCTTTAATCCCACTTCTGATGTAGGATGTTATTAGAATTTGTAAAGTCACAAGGAAAAGGCTTTAGAATAAAATGGGGTTACTTTTATTCAATCTAGTACAACTACATCACTGGTTCAAATAAAACCCCTGTCCTGGGAAGAACCAGCAAGAAACTCAGCGGGACCTTTCTTTTACAATATATTACATTATTTTATTATGAAATACACAGATTACATTGATAAGAACAACGTTTATCAACTATAAATTGTTTCAAGACTAATTTTATAGTTAAGAATCATAATTCATTTGCACGAATTAATTTATTCAATGTGTCAAGGATACGCTAGTAGTGGAATACGACAAGAGCACCGTGCCACGACAGAGCCAAGACTCTCTTAACGGCGTTTTTTTTTTGCGCCCAGAAGCAATGAAAGGGATACACTCCGGGAAGCGGGGGAGGGAGTTGGAGAATGCTCTAAGCATACCACGACAGCCGGCTGCGTGGTTATGTGGGACTCACTGCGAAACCTAAATACCTACCCACTAACCACCACCTGAGGGACTGGCATTGGCTTGTGTAGCCTTTTCCATTGATTTCATATAAATTGCAACCCCGAACAGACTAATATTTAAGATCGATTTATATATTTATGTAATTCAAAATAACTCAGCATAAACGGAAAACTAAATGGAAATTCCTGTCTGGTCTTTAAGTAAAAAAACATTTACGAGCATAATTTTTTTTATAAACTTATGACATGACAAAATGTTTATTTTCGTAAAACATTCACGGCAAATAAAACCCGTAATCTATAATTTTACGTTGAGTTTATATATTTTACTTAGTAAGTAATGAACAAGAAATGGAAAGCTTGCGAAAATCTTGTTATATATCTCATTTAATTTTTCCTACGGAAGTTAGTATCTCATTAATCTGTAATAAAATGTTCCAAGGACGCAATTTCATTTTGGTGTCGGCTTTTAGGTTGTGGCGGTGTTGTTTCTATCACATAAATACTTTATGATTAAGTAGTAAGTAAGAAACTGGATACAATAAGAAAGACATACAAAGCCCTGTGTACATTCCAAGTGAGGCCGATACCATGCTTCAACTTTTTGACACGTAATCACGCTCACATCTTTCTTCCTTCTTTCTTTATCACCCCGTAAAAGTTCATAGCTACATGCACACGCATGCACCTTAAACCATGTCGTTGGTTGCAAATGATTTTAGACGTATAAGTGTACGTAAGTGCATGTTCACACATTAAGTTGAGCACCGGAATTTTGCGTCACACGGGTGAAATATACGCAACGCTCCGTCTCTCTTTTTTTGTTAGTCTGAGGTAAACACATATATTTTTCACCACATCTCGTGCCACGGGCAATAATTAAATATGAGCTACCGTTTTGACTACAAAAATTTAAAGTTATCCGTGAGATGGCACAATATTCATCACGTAAATTCCTGACCTAAATTCCATGACCAGTTATTAATGGCGTTTCAAGTGCAAGAAGTCTGTTGATGTCGAAATTACAATTAATAATAATAATAATAATAAGTGTTTATTTCAGACGTAAAGAACATCCATAGATTGTTAGTATGTTAGTAACAATTTTCCTTAACTTCTAAGTTAGTATTGTTAGTTAATGTGAATTATTTACAAATTATTTTTTTCGCCCAATAGCTACCGTCATACAGTGGTGTAGTATGGGGCAGTCGGGCCTGGCAGCAATTACCCTTAGGATGCCGTTGTTGCTGGTACGTAAGCGCTGCAGGAGAGACGCTGCTTTTCTACGCATTATGGCGAAAAAGTCGTTAGTGTGTGCGTCTGCGAACATTTTAGAGGCACTACAGCGCCACGGAAGCCTCAACAGCATTCTAAAGGCGTTGTTATATTGAACACGCAGGGCGCTGTAGGTCCGGCGCGTATAAGTCACCCACAGACTACCGGTATAGAAAGACTGACAGAACGTGTTCACGATGGGAACAAAGAAAATACTAGTTTCTTGCTGTTTACACAATATTTACTTGTTTTCAGAAAGTATATTTATACAAAAATAGATTAAGTATTAATAATTTGGAAATAGAAAGAAATATCGTAATGACTATGGGCCTGAGTCCATGTGTGGAGGAACCAACTGCTTATATATCGCGCTGGCAGGCACGGTGGCGACATCTGCTTCCTTTTTTGCGAGCCTTCTTGATTGGCTGTGGCGATCGAATGTTGTTTTTAGGGGCGTAGACATCCTCCCCGGCCATTGAAATCTTGGGATTTCAAGCATCATTGTTCAGTAGGCTAGGCTTCAGAATCAGGCAGCTTGCAGAGGCGGTTGAGTGCACGGCGAACCACGCCGTTGGCAGTTTTGATATCGGCAACCCTGGCGATGCCATCGGATCCTGGATATAGTTTGTCAACTCGTCCGAGACGCCAGCACAGTGGTGGAGTATGTTGCTCCTTTATGGTAACAAGATCACCTTGTTGAAGTTGTTCACATACTGACTTCCATTTGGTTCTTTGTTGAAGTTCAGCTATGTATTCAGTTGACCATCTATTCCAAAAATGTTGCCTTATTTGCTCAAGGCGCTTGTAGCGGTCGAGACGGTGAGTGGGGACGTCCATGTAGCTCGTTGAGGGTAGCGAAGTCATCGGCCTACCGATTAAAAAGTGACCCGGGGTGAGTGACTGGAAGTCATTTAGGTGATGGGGAGAAAGGACATAGGGGGCGGCTGTTTAGGATAGCTTCTATCTGTGTAAACACGGAAGCCAACTCTTCAAATGTTAGATGAGAATGGCCTAGAATTCTATGAAGATGAAACTTGATTGACTTTACACCAGCCTTCGCCAGACCATTGAAATGAGGAGCGTACGCAGGCGAAAAACGGAATTCAATAGATTGGCGAGCAGCAAAGTCCCAAATAGAGTCTTTATTTGTCTTTAAAAATTGCCCTATTTCCTTTGAAGCTGCTACAAAGTTTCTCCCATTATCACAATAGATACGATTAGGCAATCCTCTACGAGCTATTAATCTCTTCAAGGTTAAAATGAAGGCATCTTTGGTTAGTTCACTGACAAGTTCTAAGTGTAAGCATTTGTATCTAAAGCACACAAAAACGCATAAGTAACACTTTGTTATTTTGCATCCACGGCCTTTTCGATTCGTGATAAGGAAGGGGCCGGCGAAATCTATTGCAACAGTTCTAAAGGGTCCTGTCACGGTCGCCAGTTTTTGTTCACGATGGGAACAAAGAAAATACTAGTTTCTTGCTGTTTACACAATATTTACTTGTTTTCAGAAAGTATCTTTATACAAAAATAGATTAAGTATTAATAATTTGGAAATAGAAAGAAATATCGTAATGACTATGGGCCTTTAAAGATTTATTATTTAATAAATAATTTATTTCCTTTGGAAAAGATTCTGCTTGGGCTAATTTAATAAGTGTGATCAGAGATTTATTAAGCTCTTGGACTTGTAGAGGTCCTACTTGTTTATTTTTGGGCTTCCTACAGTTATGAATAAATCTAAAAATCCAAGCATAGGTTCTTTGAACATTATTTAAGCTGGAAAATTTGTTAAAGTCGACTGCTGTGGTAGCAGCTTTATCCTCCGCCACCAAAGCAGGTAAGACTTTCATTTCAGGTAAGTCTACTTGTTTGTTTGGAGCTAATGGCCATGCTGACTCTGATTCTTTGAGAAAGGGGGGTCCTTGCCACCAGATGTGAGCATTAATAACTTCTTGGGGGTCGATTCCTCGTGAAGCAAGGTCAGCAGGATTTTGAGGTGAGGGTACGTAGCGCCAAGCTTTAGGATTTGAAATGTCAATGATAGCGGCGATTCTATTGGCTACAAACATTTTAGTTTTGTTAGGTGTCCTCAGCCATCCTAACACTACATTAGAGTCCGTCCAAAATATAACTTTGTCTATTTTTAACCTTAGAGCCCGTTTAACTGCGGAAGTTAGCTGAGCGCCTAGAAGTGCGGCACAAAGCTCTAACCGCGGGATAGTGCAAGCCTTTATAGGAGCAACTCGAGCTTTGGCGCAAAGTAAGCTCACCTTGACATTTAATTTTTTGTCAATAGATTTAGTGTAAATACAACAACCATATGCTTGTTGGGAGGCGTCGCAAAAACAATGCAGTTCAACGTGAATGTACTCGCTAATTAACACATGTCGATTAATTTTTAAATCAGAAATCACGTCAAGTTTTTGGCTGAATTTAAGCCAAGATTGCTGAATGGAAGGAGGAACGGGTTCATCCCAATCTAGTTTTTCGATCCATAATTTTTGCAACAGTATTTTTGCCTTTATTGTGCAAAGTGTTAATAAGCCGAGAGGATCGAATATTTGAAAGGTAGATGATAAAATAGACCTTTTTGTTAGGTCGTTATTATTATTAGCCTTAGAATTATCAATTGGAAAGTGAATTTCATCTGTTGTCGGTGACCAACCGAGGCCTAGTGTATTGTTAGAGTTGCTAATAATTAGATTTGTTTCCTCTGTATTTAGAGAAAGGAGAAGGTTAGGTGAATTAGACCTATATTTTCTTAGGGGAAAGCAACCCTTGGAAAGTTCGTTGGAAACAGCGCGTTGAATGTAACATAATCCATCTTTTGTCTCAGCCCCTGTTAGAAGATCATCACAGTAAAAGTCATTTTGGATGATGGTTTTAATATTAGGGTCATCACATTCAGCCCCGATTTGCCACATACATCGGGTACTGAGGAAACCTGCACTGGCGAAACCATATGTTACAGTGTTCAGCTGTAGTGTACGAAGAGGCTCGTCTTCACTGTCGCGCCAAAGTATGAGTTGGAGGTTCCGATCAGGCTCACGAATTAGCACTTGTCTGTACATTTTAGCTATATCTCCAGACAAGACATATTTGTGTTGACGAAAACGCAGCAAAATATTAAATAGGGAATCTTGGATGGTAGGCCCTATCATCTGAAGATCATTTATAGAGAAACCAGAAGTAGTAGGCTGAGAGGCGTTAAACACCACTCGAAGTTTGGTTGATTCACTGTTCTCTCTCATGACAGGATGGTGAGGGAGAAAATAAGAGTTGAGAGGTTTCTCTTCAGACAAATAGCTGAGATGACCAAGCTCAGCATATTCATGTATAAACTGTGAGTAAAGAGTTTTAAGCTCTGGATTCTTACGAAAACGTAACTCTAGGTTGTGAAAACATGATTTAGCAATGTAGTAAGATTCACCTAGACATTCTATCGAGTCCTTTAGTGGTAGACCTACACAAAAACGACCATCACTTTCTCTTGTAGTTTGGGAGAGGAAAAGCTCTTCACATTGCCTTTCTTCTGTACTATAGGGCTGACTAGTGGGAATATTTTCAAGTTCCCAAAAATTGGCTAATTGTTTATCAATAGTCAATGAAATTTCGTCTTTGGTTAAAAAATTACAAAATGTAGACTCGTTCTGAGTGATTTGTTTTTTAATAGTGGGCATGGGACCTGCTATGATCCATCCGAGTTTAGAGCTCTGAAGATTAGGCTTGTTTGATCCTAGAGAGTGCCTTTTAGTGCCTATTAAATTCCAGAATAGGTCAGCACCGATGAGCATATCAATAGCAGATGGTTCATTAAAGCTGGGATCAGCTAGTTCAAAATTAGTTAAATTTAAATGTTTTATGTCAAGTGGAAACTTAGGCAATTGTTCAGTGATGTGCTCCAACACAAGACAATTCACAGTAGTTTTAAATTGGGTGGTAAGAGAATGCAAATCTAAAGTACAACGTTCTGGGCTTAAATTCAATGAACTATTACCGATAGCAATAATATTGACATTAGAAGGTTGAGACGTTAAATTAAGTTCGTTTTTTATTCTTTCTGTAATTATTGTACACTGGCTGCCACTGTCCAATATACATCTGACAGTGGTGCTATCACCAGTTTGAGAGTTTACTAGACGCACCCTAGCGGTGCATAGCAAAACTTCTGAACAACAAAATGTTGACATCGTTGTAACAGATGCAGAAGTGGTGGGCTTAGGAGAACTCTCGCTTAGCAAGTGTAGCAAAGAATTATGTCTCCTTTTGCATGTGCGACAAGAACCAGGCAGTTTACAAAATTGCGTGTTATGATAAGGTTTCAAACAATTGTGACATAATTTTAAATCAGTGACTATTGAAATCCTTTCTTCAGGAGTCTTAGACTTGAAGGAAATGCATTCGTAAAGGCGATGGTTGCCTTTGCACAAATTGCAATTAAAATTGGACCTAGTTATAGGAAGAGCTTCCCTTGAAGTCGCAATAAAAGACTTAGTTTGCATTTTGTTTTGAGGTGATTGAATAACATTTTTCGATTTATCAATTTTATTTCGATTAACCGTTTCTATAACATCTGCCCTATTCTTGAGAAAATTGAAGAAATCATTGAGAGCAGGTATTTCCGGTAAACTATTTCGATGCTCTTCCCACTTAAATATAGTACTATTGTCTAACTTCGTAGTTAAAATGTGAATAATTAAAACATCCCACTGATCGGTGGGTAATCCCAAAGTGTTTAGGGCACGCAAATTCTTGTTCACATGATCAATAATGAATCTTAGAAACTTGTCAGTTTCCCTAACCGCTTCTATGTTAAAGAGCGACTTTAAGTGATTATTAATCAATAACCTTTTGTTGTCGTAACGATTGCACAGGAGTGCCCAAGCTTCTAAATAATTTTTAGCTGATACCTCGAGGTTGCTAAGAATGCGAGCTGCCTCGCCTTCCAGATAGGAGCTTAGATAGTGGAACTTATGTACGTCGTCTATTTTAGTATTGTTATGAATTAATGAACAATATATTTCTTTAAACTCCAACCATTTATAATACATGCCATCAAATTTAGGGATATTTATAATAGGCAATTTAAAGCTGGAACCTTCGCCACAAGGGCTATGTTTGTGATGCGAACAGGCGTTGCTGCAGCTTGAAAAATTATCACTTTCCTGTTTGGAAGGCTGGCTACGTTTTTTTATAAAATCTTGGGCAAAAGAAATGCAGTAATCAAATTCTGATTCTATTAAATCACGCGTTGTTAACTCGTTATCTAAGGTAGACGCGTTTAAGATCTCTATTTGGCTTTGCAAATCCTCAAACTCAATTATTAATGTTTCTATTCGTGACAACTTCTTTGCAAGTTTACTGAGTTCAATTTCAGATATATTATCTCCTAAAGTTATTACATTATCTAAATAACATTTAAATTTGGTAAGGCGTCCTTTGATAGACGCTCGTTTAGCAATCAGTTTATCCTTCACATCAGTAGACATTGCGCTGAAGTGTCAATTAAATGAGTAAATGGAATAAACACAATACGCTCCTCGTTTCTTCGTCCCGTCCGTAGCGGAGAACCGGTTTGCTATCAGCTGGGCTAGCCGTAACGGGACTCAGGAACCGCGCACTGAAGCCAGCCGCGGGCGATATCAGCCAGTGCAGTAAGTCGCTCCGAGTAGGGTCGACGCGCACGGACGCGCACGATGAATTAAGGCCCACCTGGAATTGCCGTTGGATGGAATTGAATAGAAGCACAGTGATAGATGCGAATGTTAGGGGCTAAAGATTGCGTTAACAGTGATTTGTTTTAACTTATGTGCGAAATAGCAATTGAAAATTAATAGTTTGCGTGAAATAATAATAGGCAAATGGGAATGATTAAGTTATCTTAGCACTGAATTTACTACTAAAGTAGGCAGGTAGTTGCACTTTATGAAAAATAAAAATGGTATGCAATTAATTAGGCAAATGAATAAATAAGCAGTTGTAGTTGTAAAGTATTAAGCGAATGATGTGACTATATTAGGCCCTTTGATTTGGAAAATATTATTAGAAAAATAGCAAGATTTGATTTAGATTTGACTGTGAGAGAATAACCTATCATTTAAAGAATAATTCTTAGTATTCATACAGATAAAAGGGGGCAAAATTAGGCAAAAGTAAAGGAACGGGCTCACATTTAAAAAATGCAGGTAGGTGGCAGATGCGATGCGACACAAGCTTGGATTTTTCAGCGAGCGTGTGGCGATGGGTCTTCTTCGTGTCCTCACTTGCGGGTTTGCAGCTCGTCTCCCCGGCTTACAGACAATGTTCTCAGTCCTCTTTCTTTCCCTAGTACGTAGATCCGAAGATTGCAGGTCCTGTCACGGTCGCCAGTTTTTGTTCACGATGGGAACAAAGAAAATACTAGTTTCTTGCTGTTTACACAATATTTACTTGTTTTCAGAAAGTATATTTATACAAAAATAGATTAAGTATTAATAATTTGGAAATAGAAAGAAATATCGTAATGACTATGGGCCTGAGTCCATGTGTGGAGGAACCAACTGCTTATATATCGCGCTGGCAGGCACGGTGGCGACATCTGCTTCCTTTTTTGCGAGCCTTCTTGATTGGCTGTGGCGATCGAATGTTGTTTTTAGGGGCGTAGACAGAACGCTTTAAATGAAGTTACTTTCACGTCTGCAGTGCACCGGGCGAATCTGCGGGCAAGCATATTGCCCCTTACCGACAACACTCTGCGCTCTCGCTCAATATCCTCATCATCTCCTAGGTCGCTCGTAACTATATGACCGAGATATTTGAACTTCTGTACGACTTTCAGAGGTACACCATCGAGACATACGGGTAATAACAGAGATCGAGCTACGATATAATTTATCAATAAATTTATAAGCTTGGAGAGACGAAATATTTGCAAAGCTAAAACAACAAGGGACAAACTCGGTAATGAACACTGCAAACACAGAATCCAATTTTCTTTCACTCTCTTCAAGGATTGTACCTATCTAAACAAACCGACTTATTCTCTCGGATATTGCTACCGAGCCTTTAATTAAAAACCTTTTTCCTGTAATTCAAGACCCGAAAACAAACTCTGACATTTTATCGTATTTATAAAGTGTACTAATGTTGGCAATGGGTTAGCCATATAGCTCTAAGAATCGATGGGGAAGAAAGCCTCTCGAGTGGCAGCCTTGTACCGGCAGGCGAAGTGTAGGGCATCCCCATACTAAATGGAGGGACGACCTGATAAGACATGCAGGCAGTCGATGGATGCACGTGGCCCAGGACCGTGCTTTGTGGCATTCCTTGGGGGAGGCCTATATTCAGCAGTGGACTTGTGAATTGCTGGAATAATGATGATTTAGGCCAAACTAGGTTGTTCTGGGCTTTACTAGGATATCCTGACACGCATAATATAATCCGATATGGCCTAGGACAAACTAGTCTGGTCTGAGAACGGGTTTGGTCGGTAACATATACATATATTATAGTGACAAAGAAGCTTACAATCCACTTGATGGTAAGTGACAGAAACTTGCACTCAACTAAAACAAGAACAACCTTTAAGACCAATTGTGAGCGAAAATGAAATGCTTTGTAGTAAAATTAACATATCGCTGTATTTCTCTGTAATATATATATGATATTTAATATAATACATAAAAATAAATTTAAATAAAACTAATTTTACGGATTTTATCGCGTATATTAACTTATTTTATATTCCCGACGTTTCGAGTACTTTACAGCACCCATGGTCACGGGGGGAGGGGGGGGGGGACTGAGGTGTATGACTTCCCAATGTCATAGTTAACCACGGCTACCACCAGATCAAAAATTTTAATCTGGAGATAGCCGTGGTTAACTAATATAAAATACGTTAATATATGCGATAAAATCCGTAAAACTAGTTTTATTTAAATGTGTAGTGTTCGCGTAAATATAAGATATCATTACATATAAATAAATTCGAAGTAATAGCTTAGGGGGCCATTTGCACGCTATTAAGACATTTACATAGTTCACGTTCTTCTTCTAACAACAAAATATGTATTCCAGTTCACTTCACCGAGTTCTATAAAAACTCCTTTACAGTTATCCCTACACTCATCGTACCAAACACAGCTATTCTGCTGTTTTACTCTGGTAACCATGTTTAATTTTCGGCTTATTAAATGTGATTATATGTGCTAAATTCGGGATGTTTTAAAACTTTAAAATTCATAACTCCGAAAATATTAACTTTATTGTGAAAAGTTATATGACCTCTTTTATTTATATTTTATTAAAAATATAAAAATATATGTTTTATTATTTTTCTTTATATATTTTTAATGAGTCAAAAGTATCCGAATATGCGATTTCTGAAATATTAAAAAAAATCATAACTCCAAAAATATTAACTTTTTCGGAAATAATCATAGCCCCTTTATTCGTATTTTATCAGAAAACATAAAAAAATGTCCCGTTTGAAAATAACAATTCCTTGCAATAAAAAAATGATGGTTAAAAGAATATGGAACCGAGTTGCCCCATAGCAACATGCATTTATATCATCAGTAGGTAGTTGAAGAATATCGCATAAAAAATTGAGGTGAAATAATTTTCGGTACTCATGCCAACACCTCCTGGACTAACAGTACGAATGTCAGTTAACTGCCTCATTTTTCATCTAGTGTATTTCCTGAAAATTTGGTAGACTGAATAATATCAAGTTTGACACCAATGAAATAGTTAATTACAAGTTAAAGTGTAGATTTATGTGCTCCACGGTCAAGGAAAACTTGAGGAAACTTATGCTTGTATTAGAAAAAAAATGTTACAGGTGAAGTCCGCAACGGCAGCGGGGAGAATCTTCATTACTTCAAAACCCTATAAGAGATGAGAAGAGGCCTGTGCCCAATAGTGCATCACCATACTGTAAGTCATCGGTAACACCGCAAATGGGCGACCTCAATTTTTAAAAAATTACAGAAGAGCAAGCAAACATTTATTATTTCCCGATTACTAGATCTTTTTCATCAGAAAATTTACCTTATTTGTAGTTTTCCATTAAGTATAATTTATTTAATTTTGTGATGGAAAAAAAGCCAGTAATCGGGGAATAATAAATGTTTTCTTGCTCTCCTGTATTTAAAAAAAAACGAGGTTCGCACCTTTGCGGCGTCAACTACGAATTGATTGAATTCCAAACTGAAATAACAAATTTCCAAATTGTAAAGCAAATGATTAATGGCTACATTCTTAAATTTTGTATTTGTTGCTGTCAGGCTTCGGAACGTAATCGAAATTAAAAAGTAATATTTAGTCGTAAAATAACTCAGATTTAGCGCGTTTATAGTCCAGTCTTTATCACGTGGTCATTATAATGTATTTATTTAAAAAAGACAACTAAATAATGTTGATGTTCACCACAATAACCAGAAAAAAAACTTTCACTCGTTAGCTAGAAAAAGAAATTAATTTAAGGAACATAAGAAAGAAAGTTACTCATTTATATGGCAAAATATATTTACAAATGATAAAATTTTATACTATTATGTACGACTGTGTTTAAGAAATGCAATTAAAAAACAGATGAAATTGAGTAGAATCAAAAATCTCTTACTAAATTCAAAAACAAAATTACTTTATTACGTCAATATTTTCATAGCGGCGGATTTTTATTCCTCGACTTATAATTTTAATATCCATGTAACCTCATGTTCATGACGAATAACGCGATTCGTTTTGCGTCCCCGAAGCAGCAATTTTATTTAACAAATAGGTTTTCATTTAAGTCGAGCATCTTATGACAGATTTTTCCATCCGTTTTTAAATCGAATTTCATCAACACACGTCCATCAAGTCTTAAATTTTATAAATTCAAATTTTCGTATTTTATTATGTAAGAATGACAAACGGACACACAGTCCACCTGCACCCAAAATACAGATGCGTTGTTATCCCCGAGTCTAGTACTATTATTTATTCTGTATCTGAGAACTAGGCATGAGTTCGATATACCAAAACGTAACTAAAAACGGATACACATAATAAAACATATCGTATCGATATGCTGCACAAAAAACGGTTTTTGTAATAACGCTCAATCGAAGTGAATCAAAACACGACACAGCTAACATATCATATCAATTGAATAGATATCAACATACTAGATACTCGCCGCTTCTCTGTCAAAATGATGATCTCTGTATGACTGATACGAGGGCGGCACTGAAAATTTCGGGAATCAAAGTGACACAACATTGCTATTTAAAAATGTATTTATTGCTTTTCGAAGTATTCTCCGCGAAATTTGACACATTTTTCCATACGATGGAACCAATCATTGAAGCAACCATTCCATTCGAAAGTTGGGGTCTCCAAAATGTCCGTTTTGTAGGAGTCCACAGCTTCTTCAGGTGATGAAAATCTCTGTTTCGGGTTCGTACCCATATATCCAAAATTCGTCACCTGATACGATGTTGTATACAGCATTTGAGGATCCTGCGTGGAATCTTTCGAGAGTTCTGTCTTTTTGCTCTTCACAGAGCGAATGCGGTATCCATCGGGAAAACAACTTTTTTACACCTAATTTTTCATGCAAGATTATTTGTATTTGACTCATGCCAATGTCTAAAGTTGCCTGAATTTCGCGGTATGTCACATGTCGATCTTCCTCAATCAGCTTACGCACAGCATCAACGTTTTCTTGGCTGACTGCAGTTTTTGGACGACCTTGACGGGGATCATCACTGAGCTTGACACGTCCACGTTGAAATTCAGAAAACCAGCGATAAATTGTGGTTTTCGATGGGGCTTCATCACCAAATGCAGAAATCATCCGATCAACACACTGTTTTGTGTTAAACCACTTCGAAAGTTATAATAAATCATCGTTCTTGAATTTTCTCGAGTCAATTCCAATTTCTCAACGACTAAACAAGTTTGACAAAACCTTGTGACAAGACCGAGAATCTTTTTTTAAATAAATAAATGGTATTCGATTTTAAAACCAAAGAGTTTTCAATTAAAAAGATTTTAATATGACAGGAACAGTGGAAATATTCCATTCCCGATACTTTTAGTGCAGCCTATGTACCTAATAACGGTTTTTGAAATCGATATGGAAACTTCATATCGGTTATGTAATCGTTATCATAAAGAAACTGATAATGCCTGTGTCTACTGTAACTATTACAGAATAAATTGTTGTACTAGACTTAACTAAGCTGGAATACCTCATTACCAGTAAGAAGGACAGACTCCCTACACTCACCGTACGAAACACAGCGCACAGTAAGACACTATTTTCCGAATATAGAAGAATATAATATAAAAGCATTCCTCAAATTTTAGTTGCCCTGTAAGTGCCTTATAAATTTTTTATCAAAATCAGTCAAATGGCTTAGGAGGAGAAGAATGACACTCGCATATTGGATTTTTATATATCATTATTATGTAGTTACTTTAATTTCTTTGCTAAGAAAATAAAGACTGCCTCATCATACACAGTAATCATAACTACCTACCGACTTCTTATCTCAGAACACCATTATTGGTTTATTGGTCATGCAGCGGCAAGAGATTCTAATTTAAACAAGTCAATATAGATTACCGATACGTCACAAATGTTTAAATTCTATTTTTCATTTTTAATTAAATTGTATCCTCATGAATTCTGTCAATTGTTTTATAGAAATCGCAAATCTCACGGATTTCGTTGTGTAAATTGATGAATGGATCGGATTTTGTTTATCTCTTTAATCTGTACGTTGATTAATTACAGTCCTATTTTGGTCTTGCGTACTTTCGAATTCATCGTAAATGAAAAATTGAGGTCATTTATAAAGTCCATCTAATTAACATTTTTATGAGCCCAGAAAGTTTACGATTGGTAGAAATTACGTTATGCAACAATTTAATCCTAACTCTAAGAGGAGATTATTGTAAGTAACTGTATTTTTTTATAGAAGAGGGGGCAAACGAGCATGCGGCTCACCTGATGGTAAGTGACTACCGCCCATGAACAACCGCAAGACCAGATGAATTGCAGATTTGTTGCCGGCCTTTTATAAAGGTGTAAGCTCTTTTCTTGAATGTCCCTAAGTGTATCGGTCCGGAAAAGTCGCGGAAAAGAAAACTCCTCGTAAAACGTAAAGTCGTGGACTGCAAAGCATCCAGATGGTGAGAATGGTATCGTGAATTTTGATGCGATGTGTGTTCATGAAATTTGGCGGCTGGAATTAATCCGAACAATTACTCAGAGCACTCCCCGTGATAAATTCGATAGAAAATGCAAAGGGATGCAACACCCCTACGTGGTGCCAGTGTATCGAGCCGATCAGAAAAAACTCGGTCGTCGAAGATTCGAACCGCTCTGCGCTGGATGCGGTCAAGTGGAAGGAGTTGGCACTGGAGTGCCCCAACCCAGAGATGAGAACAGTATTCCATGTGAGACCGAACTTGCGCTTTGTAAAGTTGCAAGCGACGTGCCGGCATGTAATATTGTCTCGCTCTGCTGAGCACGCCAAGCTTTTTAGAGGCCAATTTGGCCTTACCTTCCAAGTGACCACGAAACTGCACACTATTCGATATGTCGACGCCGAGGATTCCGATGCTACCTGAGGCAGCAAGGGGAGTGCTTTGAAACTGAGGAGATACGACAAAGGGTTTATTTTTAACGGTAAACGCGCAAACTTGTGTCTTCTGGGGATTGAACTTTAAACAGTGGTAGAGCCACGCGGCAGCTTTTGCTGTCGCACGGATGGGCCGTCTCGAACCGGGGTGGTACCACGACCTCACAGATTACCAGTGTGAAGTAGAGGTTTACCTCTGCGTTTCGCTTGGTGAGTGCAGGTGGCCGGAGGCCCTTTTTACTGGAAATGAGGCATTCCATCTTAGTCCTCACGGGTGACAACGCATCTACATTTTGATTTGTAATAGAGGATAGATGTAGATGTCTATAGGCCGCAGCAACCACTTACCATCAGGTGGACTATGTGCTCGTTTGCCACCCTTATCCTATAAAAAAAAATTGAACTGGACTAGATTTAGTCACCCCCAATCCGAGACTTTATTCAGCAAAGACTCGATTTCAGACACAAGTTTGTCCCGGTACTCGGCGACGTTTTCCCGAGAAATATTGGCACGGCCGATATATAAGGCATCACCAGTGCTGTCCTCTGCATAGCAATGAATGCTACCAGCTTGCAACATATCATTGATATGCAGGAGAAACAGCGTTGGTGATAGCACGCAGCCTTGTGGGACACCAGCGTTGATAGGCTTGAAATCAGAGCATGCACCGTTTACAACGACCTTGATGCTCCGATCAGCAAGGAAACTGGTGATCCAATTGCACAATTTCTCGGGAAGCCCATAGGAAGGAAGTTTCTAAAGAAGCGCTTTGTGCCAGGCCCGATCGAAGGCCTTCGCTATGTCCAAACTGACGGCCAATGCCTCCCCCTTGGACTCTAATGCCTCCACCCATCTATGACACAGGTAGCCCAGGAGATCCCCAGCTGATCGACCCCGACGAAAACAGTACACGCGGTCACTAACCAGCTGGTGATCCTCAAGTTACCTCATGAGCTGGCAATTTATAATGGTGTAGTGTTATGCTACTTACATTTCATTGTACACTAATTCTCCATTCTGTTTTGATATTCTGCATTCATGTTTTGCATCACTTTATACTATTTTTTCATTCTGTTTTTGATTTTCTGCATTTATATTTTGCATCACCTTTATTTATATAGAATCCTGTAACGTTTTTACACAATAACATATCATTTTACTGTGTATTTTCACACTATTTAGTACTTTTAAAATAGCTGTCAATGGAGTCTTACCTTTTTTGGTCTTTTATTGAATTCTCTGTAACTCTACAATTTCAGGCTTCGTGCACGCTGCCGTGCATTAGTTTTTCCTATGTGAATAATATCTCATTTCTTACTAAAATGTAATAGTTTCTTAATAATAGTCCAAAAACCAAAAATTGCTAAATATGACAACTATTATTTATGTCGTTGTTATGGTAACTTTTATTCAAATTCGTCTCTGGTATGATGTTCTTTCTACATAAATACTCTTTGGCTGTAGGTCATTTACAATAAATTTCCTTTTAATTTAAATAATTTCTCGTTCTCTCTAAAAAGGTATAAAAGCCGAACAATTGGAGAATACAGGACAGTCTCGCTTCAGTTCTCAAAGGAAAAGCATCTACTAAAGGCCTTATCCCGGGGCCGCTTTGCCCCGGGATCCTACAAGCCTCCATCTACATTCGAATTCGTCGGCAGTCTGCTTCAAGCGCGGGGCCACGCTACCTTCGGGCACGCTACGACTGCTTGCTCCAGGCGCCGAGTGCACCTACTGCCCGCGCTACCTCTGGGCGCGGCGACTACTTCTCCAAGTACTGAGCGCACCTACCCCAGGCGCTACGTTCGCCGGCTCCGGACGCTGCGTGTGCCCAGTCCAGGCCCTGCGTGCCGTCGCCGCTGAGAAACCTCAAGCTCTACGTGTGCCTATTTCTACAAAAGCAGCGAGGCTCCAGGCTCCACTATAAAACTATATTGTCCTATTCTCCTACCTCTATTTTTTTAAAACCTAATTGTAATCTCATTTCATCCATCATCTTCATATTTCATTTTTTTTTATAAAATTGTAAATACTTTTCTGAAACTTTAAATATATAATTTTCTTGGTCTACTTTTGTTGTTTTGCTGTTCTTAGGTTAGGTTCTTTCTCTTTTAATTGTCGCTTCACGACAATGGATTCCATTATTTTAAAGAACAAAGAGGTGATAGCGATAGGTTCCCGAAGTAAAGCGAACTAGCTTCTCGCTAACTCTGCCGATGTGCTCAGACCTTGCCTTGTCAATGACGCTTTTGAAGTACCTGGAGGCGGAAATATACTTCTTTATAAGAGCGCTGGTGTTTACATCCCGAGACGTTGATGCGTTAGCCCAGGCCCGGTAGCACTCCTGCTTATAGCGTGATGCTATTTTACAGGATCGACAAAACCATGACTGGGATCTGCCTCCGATGAACACCACAGAGGATGGAATAAAAAGTTCCGTACCCTGAAGTACCACATCAGGGATTTTCCGGCGAGAAGCGAACCCGTCCCCAAGGGTAGGATGCAAAAAAGACCGCATCCCGTCCCAATCGGCTGACCTATAGTGCCAAACATGGTAGCAGGCTGCAGATCGCAAATGCGATTGGAAGGTGAGTGGTACCGTACTCCGGATCAGACAATGGTCCAAAGAGCCCAGAGTGGCATCGACGGAGACCTGATATCCGTCCGAATGAGAGGTCAGCAGAAGGTCCAATAGGGAAGGTACATGATCCTCCACATTTGGGATCCGCGTAGGCGAATTAACCAATTGTGTTAGAACATATGCTATGGCAAAGTCATAGACAGATCTATTTGCATGTTCGGTTAAACGATAATCAAGCCATTCAGCGTGGTGGGCGTTAAAATCACCGAGTATCACGATCTCTGCGGATGAGACCTGTTGTAGCACGGAGTCTGCAGCCTTTGGACGTGGTCGATGAGTCGGTCTGTGTCGGCATTACCGCTATGGGACCTATAGAAGCACCCATAGACGCGGGGATGGTCGTCGATGTCTACGCGCAGCCATAGGATGGATAAGTAAGTACCTTCAAGACTGCCGAGGCGTCGAAAACAGATGTCCTCTCTGACGTATACACAAACTCCAGCCCGGGGCACAAAGGAGTGTTCTAATTTGTACCCCGGGTAGGAGAGATATGAAGTTTCAGCCGGAGAGAACACCTGAGTCTCGGTTAAAAAGAGCAAGGCCAGCTCCGTCGTCTCTAGATGGAATGGTCTCTAATGGGCAACGTTAAGTTTGGAATGAAGTCCCCTGATGATGCAAAAATTCACAGATAGCGTGACAGGGGTCGTCTTGGTTTTATTGCTCCGCTTGCCCCGAGCAGTAGTAGTCGCGAGCGAAATTTTGCCCCCCCCCCCCCCCACCTAAATACGCGGGGCAGCCTGAGCACACATGCTCAGGAGTGGTGTAGTTTGGTCGTGGATGCTCAGCGAGGAATTCTCTAGGGGTGCTGGTACCCTCCTGGGGTAGTCTTTTATATGATTCCGCTACCATGTTGATGGGGGGGGGGGAATTGGGCCACCGGCCACCTGCACAACGTAGAGTTAAACCTCTACTTCACGCTGGTATTCCGTGAGGTCGTGGTACCACCCCGGTTCAGCAAAAGCTGCTGCGTGGCTCTACCACTGTTAACTGTATTGACACAAGCACAACAATTGAGGATATTATTTGTGTTAATATGTGTATAATAATATTATTTATATTAAGTGAACACTTCTTCAAAACTGAGAAAAGATGGAGTCAAGTAACTAAATATTTTAACTTATGCGTTTATATATAATTATTAAAGTTTTAGTGTTTATCAAGTTGAATTATTGTACAAATTATGTATTCTACTCGTATGAGAATCTAAACACCGACGGAAATATTGCAAAGCCACGGAAAGCCACTGACGCCGGAGTACGTGCATCGCCAACATGACTAAGCCACCGGTCATCGAATCACCGTCTTCACACTCACTCTGTATTCTACCTCGATCAGGATAACTAGTCTTAGGAATAGTTAGTAATTATTTTATTTTAATTTAATTAGTTTTTAAATTACATTAGGTATGTTTTCAATCCTCCGGCCCTGGCTTTCGTATTTAACATCACGAGTTACAATATCATTGTTATTATTTAGATCTTCATTATCAGCCCGTTGAAATTCACTACTGTATATATGGGTAACTCCCATTGGTATAAATTTGTTTAAACATTTTATATTTGGGGTAAATGAGATGGCTGTACCGACATTTCATTTCGGATGTCGTGACATCTGCCATTTTTCTTCTTCTTTTTTTTGTTAGGATATCCTTGAACATGTAGTAAGCGTTAATTCATTCGTGTCTCACAAGAGGAATATTTGTCCCTGTGTCACGCTTGGCAGGCCAGTTTCTCTGGTTGTTACTAGTAAGCCGCTGCTGACTATCTCCTTGTTTGTTTGCCTCTGTAGCCTCTTACGAGACCCACAGGATGGTGTTATGGGGTAGTGGATATTCTAACAGCGCACCGCCACTATTATAATTGCTGTTTTTAATTTTAATTTACCGTGTTAATTAAAATAAAAAAATGTTAATCCGTGGTCTAATCCCTCTAGGGTTTTGTGCTGTTGTAAAATATTAAACAAATTAAAACTGTTTATAAAAATTAAAAGCAAGTTGAGCTTAGAATCATCACTTTAGCTTTTCAATCGACGTACGCAGTTTAATGTTTAATGAAATTCGAACCAAAACTTGATATTGAATTTCAAGTTGACATGTATAAACTAATCAAACAAATTATTACATATAAATTTAATAAGTTGGTAACATAATTCCCCTGAACTAGTTTATTTTATACCCCACATCTAGTTATTGTAAATTAAACCTTATACAAGTAAGTAATGAAATTCACCCTAGTGGGAACACAATACCATTATTAGTGTGTCACCACAAATCTGTCGTATTTAATTAACGCGGGTCGCTCACGTGTTACTCGCCCTGGAAAAGAATGTAGGACAAAATAATATATGCTTTTCCTATGACACTTACCTTTTAGAACTTCAAAAATCTTTAAACTTAATGGGATTGTGTTATAATATACAAAAACAGCGTTTTATTTCTACAAAATTTAAGTTACACTAAACTTACAAACTTTAAGTTTAGTGTTGAGTTTCTGTTATATTACTACGATATTAAAATATTATAGTTTAAGAGCCAGTAAACGGCAGACTTACGGTATTTCAATAAGCTTCACGTTTTTTTTTTCTTTTAATCCCCTATACCTGAGGTACATAAAATGGGGACTCTTTAGTTTGACTGGCAGTTGATATATAGATACTCAGGTGTGAAAGTTGTAAGAAAATGATCGACAAAAACATGAAAGTAATAAGTCTGCCACTTTGACATCTTGAAATATTCAATAAAGTTACTGAAAAATAACATTGGCAGACACCTATGGCGGTGGTCGCAAGGTCATGACAGAGAGGTTGACAAGTAGATAATTTACGTTATTTCAATAAAGCTACAATTTATATATGTTGTTGATTTATTTGACATAGTATATCTTTTGTATGGCAGACATATATTGAGGTTCTATCATCCAGGCAGACAATGAACTTCAGTGGCGTCCATAAGCGCGTACTATAGAACTCGCTCTAATCCAGTCTTTAAATTAAATTAAAATTTCTATTACATCAATTAAAATACTTGTGTTCAACTATTATTTCGTCATCATCGTCATATCATCATTATTACAGCCCTTCACAAGTCCACTGCTGAACATAGGTCTCCCCCAAGGAAAGTCACAAAGCACGGTCCTGAGCCACCTGCATCCAACGTCTTCCCGTATGTCTTACCAGTTCGTCACTCCATCTACTGGAGGTCGCCTACAGTCCAGTCCATCAGTTGTCGGTTCTCCGAGCTATATGGCCGGTCTATTGCCACTTCAGCTTACTAATCCGTTTAGCTATGTTGGTCATTCTGATTCTACTGCGAATATCCTGCGGAAGCCCCGAGCATAGCCCTTTCTATAGCTCGCTGAGCGACCTTGAGCTTGACCTTGCCCGCCAACAATGACAATTTACCTCCCAAGACGTTACAAAAAGATGGCCCCCTGTCCTCGGCGGCCCCGTTATTCCTGGTTACGGTGGCGACTGTAGTAACGGCGGTGCAATTGGTGCTAAAAATCTGCGGTGGAAGTTCGACTGCCACCTAAGACGACTCAACCTGGCCACATATAACGCACGTACCCTGAGGACTGACGAAAAGTTTCTGGAACTGGAAGTAGAGATAAGTAAGTTGCACTTGGTATTATAGGATTATTTGAGGTCTAAAATGAAGGGGAAGACACGTTAATTCTCGAAACCGGCAACTTGCTCTATCACAGGGAGGGCGAGCATCTGTCCCAAGGAGGTGTCGGATTTATCGTTCACAAGTCTCTCGTTAGCAACGTAGTAAATAATGGCGGTGTATCGACGAGAGATTACAGAATCACCAAACGGTATTTGCTGAAGGTCATACATGTTTACTCACCAACCTGCATTCCTCCAAAACCCTATATACTGTGTTAATAGGACACTTTAACGCAAAACTGTGAACAGAACGTAGGGAAATTTGTGATAAGGAATACAAGGGGCCACCAGCTGGCCAATTTCATTGAGAAAGAGGGACTCTTTATGATGAACTCTTTCTTCCAGAAGCGGGCGACCCGGCAGAAAGTAGACCTGGTCGAGCCCCGACGGTTCGACACAAAATAAGTTTCACTTCATTATGATGAGTAGACGGCAACTGTTCAGTGATGTCTCAGTAATCGCGAGGGTCAAAGCTGGCAGCGATCACCGAACGGTAAGAGACACATTGAACCTAAACGTTAAGTTGGAGAGGTCACGTATAATAAAGTTAACGCTCCGGCCCCTTCGTGCTCTAATCAAAAGTCCCGAAAACTTTCAGCTCGAGTTACAAAATCGTTGTCAGTGCCTAAAAGACGGCAATTCAGTGGACGATATGAATGATAAGCTCGTGGAAACTGTCAATGCGATCGGATCTAAATTCTGCAAGACCGGTTGCAGAAGAAAACAAAAACTCTCCGATCACACTTTTTTTTTTACTTATTATAAGCCAGTGTTTGACCACAATCCCACCTGATGGTAAATGGTACAGCCCTAGATGGTAAATCGCACTGTGTTATCGTAACCAAAACCTATTCACTCTTGCCTACAAGACGCTCAGATTGTATTTGAACGGAAAGATAGACGCCGGCAAATTATTCCACTCCTTTGCTGTACGCATTACAAAAGTCGAAGCATTCCGTTTGGTTCTAATGCGTGGAATATCGACAACAAAGGGGTAAAGACCCGCCGACCGTGTAATTCCTATGCACACTCACCGAAATTCACCCTATGGAATACCGAGAGACTGGCTACTCTGCGCCTGTGTTGGAGGCTGACAAGATTGGTTTCAACCAAATCAAAATCACCTGAGACTCTTAGAACGTCTTTCCACTGAGTCTAACGCTGCCAGATGGCATTTTGCAGCACCAACCCATATCTGACAGCAGTACTCCATGCACGGCCGGACTTGCGCTTTATATAAGATAATAAGCTGACCCGGTATGAAGTAGCGCCATACCCTTGCCAGGACACCAAGTTTCCTTGCTGCTGCCTTGGCTCTGGACTCAATGAACCGCCCATAATTGAGGTTCAGAGAAAACTCAACCCCCTAACAACTGAAGGCGGTCAGTGTTGGATAAGTCCTGGAAAGTAGGAGCCAGGGTGGGTGAACTCTTTTTAGCTTTGAAAAGACACGCTTGTGATTAGGAGGCGTTGAATCTCACAAGATTGGCATCGTCCCATTCGAAGACTGCCTGTAGTGTGAGATTAACACGCTCAACCATAGTCTCTCCTTCACTGGATTTGATCTCGACTAGCCCGGCCACTTGGTTAGTATTTCTTCACAATTGTGCTGTTGTCTGCATACCCATAGATACGGGGAATGAGCTGATCATTTATATGCAACAGGAAGAGATGTGCGAAGAGAACGGACACTTGAGGAACTCCCGCGTTTGTCACAATAGAAAAGAACGAGCAGCCATCGATGACAACTCGGAGAAATCGTTCACTAAGTAAGTCCTTCACCCAATCAATCAGGCCAGGGGATAAGTCGTACGCTGAAAGGTTGCCCAATAAACTAGCGTGCCAAACCCTGTCAAAAGCCTTCGAAACACAGAGGGAAACAGCAAGTGCTTCACCACTGTTCTTCAGGGCTTGGCTCCATATATGAGTGGCATACGCTAGAAGGTCCACAATTGATCGATTTCAGCGAAACCCGTACTGACGGTCACTAAGGAGATCGTTCTGCTCTAGGTATGCCATGAGGTGGGCGTTCAATATACACTTCATAATCTTGGAGAGTATAGGGGTAATTGAAATTGGCCGATAGTTAGCAGGGTCAGTACGGGTACCTTTTTTATGCACAGGCTGTACATTGCCTATCTGCCTGCTGCCTGCCTTCTAAGATTTAGACACTATTCCAGTCCTGAGACGGAACAAACGCGTCAACACAGGAAACAACTCAGGTGCATAGACTTTTAGAACTATAGCTGGTATACCATCAGGTCCACCAGCTTTTTTCACGTCTAGACTTCACGAGGTTTTAAGAACCTCCTTGTTGGTAATACGCACCTCTGATCGCAGTGAGGTAATTGAGACAGTGTTACTGTCCAGACGCGAATTACAAGCAAAAAGAGAAGCAAATAAGTCCGCTTTCTCCTTAGGCGCATGCACCAGTGAGCCATCTGGTTCTATCAGCTGAGACGGTGTAGACAGACAGAAGTTTGTCTCAACCGCTTTGGCGAGAGAGCAAAAGGCTCTACTGCCAGATGGTTTGACAGAGAGGTTTATACCGATGCGTTTAATGCGATCGAAACTGGCTTGCCGTACTGCTTTTTTGCAGGACTTGGCGGCTTGATTAAAAGCTCTCTTCTAAAGGCTAAAATCCGAAGCTTTGCGGTCTCGAGCATCGACTCAGGATAAGTACGCTATATGCTTATGCTATTCAGCACAAGCGCACTCGGCGTTGAACCATGAGCGAGCCTTACCACCATTGGGCATGTCAGCAAAGGGGATGAAATACTCCATCGCTTGACGTATCATATCGGTTATAGCATCCGCGCAACTCAACGGATCTCCAGATGGGAAGCAGACCTGCCGCCAAGGATAAGATGCAAAGAAATGCTGCATCTCATCCCAGTCCGCTGACTTGTATCGCCACACTCGCCGCACACTGTGGAAATCGTAGTTAGGTGGGGAATATAATGACACAGATTTGACCAGACAGTGGTCAAAAGTTCCCAAGGGTGAGGTAACCTAAACATCGTACCTATCTAGATCGGTCGAGGTAGTTGGCTATGTGCCCATCCACATCAGGTACCCTAGTCACTGGTTGTACCAGCTGGGAGAGTCCCAGCGACGAGGCAAAATTCCACGCCTCTCTCCCAACGTGGTCGGTTTTCTGTTATGGGAACAGCCAGTCCTAATGACAGGCATTAAAGTCCCCCAGAAAAACCAACTGTGCATTAGGGTACCACAATCTCATGCACAATCTTAATCTCATGGCTGTTAGACAGTAAATGAAGCTGCAGTCTTCAGCAGATTTGACAGCATACAGGCAACTGAACAGACAGATCTACAAATGTATGCGGAGGGACATACGGCTCGTATTAAAGAAGCGATCGAGCGGAACCAGGTTTCCAAAGTTTTTGCCAGAAATCTGCCTGCCAGAAAGAGTCAACTGTGGAAGCTGAAGATCGAATGTGGCAGTATTGTTTCCGGGACACCTGAGATTTTGAGTGATATTAAGAGGTTCTACGGGCTGCTTTACACGTCATCATTAGAGCCACACGCAAGTGTCAGTAATGATCTAAGATTAAGTGTTATCCGATTCTATTGCGATGATATTCTGAATGTCAGTCTGAACGAAATTAGAATGGCTCTCCAGCATGTTAAAAATGGCTAGGCTCCACAAAAATATAGAATTACAGCGGAGCTTCTGAAATCGGGTGAAATACCAGTACTTGAAGTCCTTCAGAAGCTCTTAAATCCATTCTCCATGGTGGCACTACTCCAAAGGCATGGAGTAGATGCATACTGGTATTGTTCTTCAAGAAAGGCGACAACGATTTCTTGAAGAACTACAGACCGATTTCTCTTCTGAGGCGCGTCTACGTACTATTTTCGAGAATCATTACGAATCGTCTCGCCCGCAGGCTAGACGACTTCGAGCCTCCCGAACAAACCGGATTCCGAAAAGTCTTTAATACCATAGACCACATACATATCGTTCGGCAAATTGTACAGAAGTTCGAAGCGCAGAATCTGCCACTTTGTATTTTGTGTGGAATTTGGGCGATGCTACAGTCCCTCCTGCGGTGCCAAGTTGACTGACGGTATACCGAAATGCTGAAGTGTTCGTACAGTAGAGTTACGATGGCTATCCGAGTACAGAATCATAGTACGAAAGCTATCCAACTGCAGAGAGGTGTAAGACAGGATTACGTTATATCCCCGAAACTTTTCACCTTTTCAAGCTACTGGACTGGAGAGGATACGGTATTAACATCAATGGCGAGTACATCACTCACCTTCGATTTGCCAACGATATAATTCTTATGGCAGAACTGCTGGAAGACCTAAGCACTATGCTTAGGTAGGACCTCAATAGTACCTGCCAACGCCCCCCCCCCCCTCCCCACTAAATGAAGTGATGACATGGTAAAACATGAGGGAAGTCGATGGATGCAGATGGATCAGGACTGTGCTTTGTGGCGTTTCTTTGGAGGTCAGTGTTCAGCAGTGGACTTGTGAAGGGCTGTAATGATGATGACTCATATATATAATAATCTATGTTAATCCGCTTAGCGATTTAAACTTTGTTGAACGGCAAATAAACAACATCATATTTCAGTACTTATTGATTTTTTAAAGTGTTTTGTTGTTTTAATTATATCCACTGCTGAACATAGGCCTCCTCCATAGATTGCCACAAAGTACCGTTCTGAACCACCTGCATTCATCGACTTCCTATATGTTTTATCAGTTCGTCACTCCATTTGAAAACGTGAAAATGAAAAGAGAAATGAACCATAGAGATGTGCTAAGAAGCAATATTATTCTTATATTCCGACTTTGATATTCTGTTTCTGTGAATACGAGAACAGATAACAGAACTTTGTTCCCCAATTTGCAATTCAAATTATCCGTATCCATACAATCGTGAAATTGTATTTCAGAAGACATGCCTTCCAAATGGAACTTACTGAACAAGTGTGCAAAACAGGATAAATAACTACCAATAACTATACAAATAAAATATTAAATCAACTGTTGAGTATTATCTACCTTAATAAATTAAACAGAAAACTACAAAGATTTAAAAATATCAGATTAGATATCTAATCTAATCATTTTATTATGCTATTATATTCGTTTTTAACTTTGAGAGCTCGTAGCAGTCTACAGAAATTTTAAACTGTATTTTTATAGAATACAGATTACAAAAAGCACACAGTCCACCTGATGGTAAGTGGATATGTTACTATTTTACGGTAGTATTCTGTGAGAGCGTGTTCCTTAATTTATCGAGCCGCCATTCTTGCTTCAACGTTTACGTGGTAGAGCCACGCTACAGCAGAAACAGAAACAGAGCAATAAAGAAGCCTACTTAACTAAGGTATTAGTCATTAAGCAAACGTATACATAGTTTATAGAATTAACCCTCCACTGCTGACCCCAGGCCTCTTCGTACTTTGAGTATATGTGAGATTATTTGCTAAAGAATCTATCAGATTCTACTCACAATTATTTTTTCTTGCGACACTTTGAAGATGTTTAAAGCTCTCCTGCAAGTTTTTCTTAACATGTTTGTTACATAAGGATTTCTTATATTTACGCGACCACTACATATTGAATAAAACTACTTTTACGAATTTTATCGCGTTTAATAAATTTATTTTTCTTATTTTTATTTAATTGCTGACGTGAAGGCCCAACGTTCCGGGAAGTCTGCAGTTTGTGATCATATCCTAGACGGCCCCCGCCATTACATTAGATTTGATAAACCACAAATTGAGGCTATTGAAAATAAAAATAAAAAACATCCTAATTTCAATAGAGAGGGAGGCTGGGTACTACAACCTGCTTGGAATCCTTATATTAATAAAATTAAAACTAAAACCAAGCATACCACTGCAAAACTTCAAGATACAGTAAATTCATTCTACGTAGATAGGACCAAAATTAATAATTAAAAAAGTTGAAGCTACTTCGGGTTAACTCTGACATCGGGACGTCAATCATCTCAGTCCCCCGTGACCATGGATGCTGGAAAGCACCCGAAACGTCAGGCATTAATAAAAATAAAAAAAATAAGTTTATTAAACGCGATAAAATTTGTAAAAGTAGTTTTATTCAATGTTTGTTACAAATGATAAAACTGATATAGTTTACTAATGTACGTCATTACTCAAAACAACATTGCAAGCAATTAAAAGACTGGTAAACCGACGGCAACCGAAGCTAAAGCAATTTTGTCAAGTGGCAATGAGCAATAAACTAGCGTCAGATTTTACATTATATAAACAAGTACTGTAACGCCCCCCCCCCCCCTCTATTATTGTAAAAGGCCGACTTTTAAAACATCCACATATTAAATATTATAAAGTGACCAGGATAATAAAATATATTGATCTTTCCCAAAGATCTTTCTAAAGGTCTAGTTATAGGCTGTTTGTAATATTTATGGCGTGATCATCTTAGTGTATACGTTGTGTAAGTTTAGTAACTTAGTTCTTTTAGGTGTCTCTTGGAAAAATGAATATTCAATAAAGCAATCAAAAGCTGCTGCTGGTAGAGCCTTATAATTATTTGAAGCTAAAGAACCCCGTTCACGAAGAAAGGGCTCAAAAAGGTTAAGGATATAAAATTGTCCCAATTGCACTTGTATCGAGTTCGCATCAATCAATTCCTTATTATTGATCCCTTCCCACTTCGTTGAGGCTCACGGTGTTTATATAACTGCGACTGCCTCGTTGGTCTAGTGGTTATAGTAGTGCGACTGCTGATCATGAGGTCCCGGGTTCGAATCCCGGGTCGGGCCAAAAAATCAGTTATTTAGTTTTTCCATCAAGAAATTCTCAGTAGCTGTCCGGAGTCAGGAAGTTGGCGGTGTTTCACCCCCGTACCTCGGAAAGTACGTAAAGCCGTTGGTCCTGCGCCTGATCTCTTTCCGGTCGTGTCGGTTTACCGTCCCATCGGGCTATGAGAGTGAGGGAATAGAGAGTGCACCTGTGCTTGCGCATACACTTGGGCACTGTAATCCTGTCCTGCGCAGATGGCTAATCTCCGTTGAGACTGGCCGCCGTGGCCGAAATTCGGTCTGGAGGACATTATTATTATTATTATTATTTATATAAAATACCAGATACAAGGCCATCAATCTCCCACATTTAAAAAAATTGTCATCTTTAGAATATAATAATTAAGTGTCACATTGTTTATCTGCGATGAACTCCTAAACTACTGATCTGCTTTCAATGACATTTTGTAAATGTGTATTGCTTGCTCCAATTTAAGAAATAGGATAATTTTTATCCCCATAAGTGACCCTCAATATTTTTATTGCGAATTTAAGGATTCTCTATAGGATAAAGGGTCGTCGGAACAGGCAGAACGACGTTGGCCTAGCCAACTAGTATTAAATAAATCATTTGCCGTGAAATGTTTTTATTTTATATTTAATTTCATTGACACATGAAGACATGAAGGTTCCACTTCTACCTCGTGTGAACTGCACACGTGTTTTTTTTTAGTCTCATCCCCTCAAGTCACACACGTAATCCTACGACGTATACATACTTTCAATATAACATTTGCCACGGATAACAAACTTTCAAATAGATTTTTAATAATATGTTTGAAAAGTATATTTATACTTTTTATTCACTAAAATGGAGAGATTTATAAAATAAAATGGATGTAAGATAACATCCCATTTCTATGTATTACCTACCTATAAATTGATCATAATAAGATATAATTACAGCTTTCCGGTTACTAATGATTTCTTATGCAAATTTTTTTTTAGTCTAAAAATGTGTGAAAGTTAAAAGAAAAAATTTCTATTTCTATCGTAGGTTCAATATATCAAAATATTCTTTAACGCCATTAAAGAATATTTTGATGATCAAAGGCTTCTCTAATATTTTTAAATATTTTTTTATAATGAGGGGCAAATTTAAGAAAGAGGCTGATGTTTTAGCATATAATTTACATTGGTGCCAAGCCATATGAACATCATAATACTCAGTACGGTAGCACAATATAGCAGTGTAGCGGCCTGGCGTTCCAATATTTATATCTTAACATGGGTCTCGTCATGGTTAATCTATGGCAGGATTACTAGCATATTCAGTCGCGGTACGAGAAGTATCTTTAATGCTACTTCGCGTTATCAAACTCAATATTACAGATAAAGCATCAGACATTTTAACGTCGTAGAGCAACGCTGCAGCTGTAACAATAAAAAACCCACTTCAAATTGCTGAAAGAGAAGTTCTTTCTTCGCTACCACTAGGGGTAAAAAATTTCTTCAAATTTATTTGGGACCACCTTTGAAGTATAAACTATTTAATACAAAAAGAATCATAAAAATTCACAATTTACGAAGATATCGCGTAACATATATATAAAAAAAACATACACCCTTATTGAGATTTTCACAGTGAGAGAGTTTTAACAGTGGTAGAGCCACGCAGCAGCTTTTGCTGTCCCATGGATGGGCCGGCTCGAACCGAGGTGGTACCACGACCTCACAGAAAACCAGCGTGAAGTAGAGGTTTACCTCTGCGTTTCTCTTGGTGAGTGCAGGTGGCCGGAGGCCCTTTTTACTGGAAATGAGGCATTCCATCTTAGTCCTCACGGGTGACAACGCATCTACATTTTGATTTGTAATAGAGGATAGATGTAGATGTCTTTGGGCCGCAGCAACCACTTACCATCAGGTGGACTGTGTGCTCGTTTGTCAACCTTATCATATAAAAAAAAATTGAGAACCTTCTTCATTTTAGAGTCGGTTAAGAATAAATAACTAAATAAGGAGAAACTTGTAAAAACTTGCATGCTGGTAAATTCAAAACTTGTTTGATATTATGTAATATCGAGTATCATATCAAATTTCCGCCCTGGGCTCAGTGTTCGCGGTGCAGACATGATACTTATGGCGAGCGAGATCATTCTGCAGCTATAGTACAGCACACGAACAACCTGGGATCGATCCTCGCTAGTACTAGTTGTGTTTAAACCTGCATATCTAAAGAATATTTGTGGATCAGCGAAGAAATTGTCCAAAATCCACACACAGACCAGCACTCGGTTAGGTAGCCTTTGTCATTATAGTGTTATTAAATAAAAATTTGCAGTTATAAGTCCTACTGCGTACACGGTTCTCATTAGAGTTTATGGAACATCTGCTTCATTCATAACAAATAGACGTAAAAAGTGGTTATTGCAAAATATACACTCTTTACGCCGTGGTTATGGGTGCCGTAAGAGATTTGTAGGTGTCATAAAATCGGGGATCGTAATTTATCACGACTTGTTTTAATTCTTTTTCATTTGCTTGTGACCTCCCTCCCTCCCATAAGTGTATAAACACAATTACCGACACACGTCCCGCAAAATGGATTGTCATGATGATTCGTCTTGCCCAACAATTTTCTTCGTGTTTACTTTTTGATTTCTTTTTCCTTATAATTTTGATGGGTTACAAAACTTAGGTTACGTTAGTAGTATTTTAATTCCTTTTGATTACGTTAAATAATTTTGAAGTTTAAAATGTGAATACATAACCGTTTTGACGAACTGTACTAAATGATGTTGTGTATGTAAACAGGTCGTTAAGGGGCAACTGGAGCCGGTATGAAATTACTTTTATCTTAGTGTGAACAAGGTAAAATGTTTTGCTTTGTACAAATATATTCATTAAATAAATGCCTAAGCATTTAAAGTGACGATAGAAATTATTAAAAACCTTATTGCCAAAAGTGCTTTGTAAAAGTGCTTCCACTGTATTCATTTGAATAAAACGTGGCTCTATTTCCGCTCCGTTTGCCACAAATGATTTCAACTTAACATCTTGTTTAAGGAGAAGGGACCTGTTTAACAGAATTCAGTAACTTTTGCGGACCTTCTTTGTTGCTTTAATTTAAATAATTTTTAAAACATGCCGAAGTAGATTTCTACATTTCACCAAGCTTTGAATGTATACGAGTACTATTTATTTTAAAATATCATTGCTTTAAAATTTCTTTGTTTCAACCTTAAATAATAAAAGTATTTTCACAAAGGGCGGGCATACCATACGGCAGTCTCTGCCAGGCAACTAATATTATTACATTCAAATAATATACCCATAGGTAGGTATATTATTATACTCATATATATTATACTCATATATAATAAGTCGCTTCTTAATGTTCTTCATCTTCTTTATCAGCTCTTTTACCTTGTAGTGGCGGTGTAAGAATATCCACTGCCCATATCATCCCGTGGGTGTCGTAAGAGGGGACAGATGGAAACAAATCAAGAGAGGAGCAGTAGCATATTCCTAATAACGACTAAAAATAAAAAACTGTATTTGAAAACCCGCTTGCCAAGCGTGGCAACTATGATTCCACTGTGAATATCTTCGTTACAAATTCTATCACGCAGAGAAACCCCAAGCATAGCGTTTCCATAGCTATCTATCTAAATATATGTTTGATGCAAATACTATGTAACGATTTTGGGCTCCGTGTAGGATGTGACCGCGATTTGGTTTTGTTGGTTTGGTTTCCAGCCTGCCAGTATTCGACAGGATACAATTTAGAGACTATGTACAGGAGAAACGTGACTCAAATCAGTTTTTCCCTTTCAACATCAGGCTCTCTTCTTTGCTTTCGACATGTCATACATCAGAAATAAACAGTTTGTTTCGTTTTTCGTAATAAATATAGCAGGCAAGTAGAATAGTTTGCCAGCATCTGCCCTTTCCTCCGAATGCAAGGTACGAGTATCTTTAAGGCAAGGGTATGTGCCATTTTTCATCTTAAGCTGTACAACCACTAACCATCACATGGGATTGTAGTCTAGCACTGTCTTATAAAAGAAAAAAATAAATAAAAATATTCAAAATTAAAAATAAAATATAATTATTCGTCGCAGAACAACGTCAAAGGTGCGCGACAACCACTGATACGAAGATTCGCAAAGTTTTTTTAAATAATTATTAATAGATCAATAAAAATAATTATTAAACAACTTAAAAATCATGTACAAATCAGAAAAACCAGTATAATACTAATAGATAGTTAATATATCTAATATAAAAATCGGTGCAGCTATATATCAAAACTGTTAAGATTTATTTTTTACGTTCAGTGCTACGTAGCTACGAGGTTCGTAGTACTGCGTAGACTCCTATCAAGCTTAAGATACACTTAGATTTTAGGTTGCGTTGAAAGATAAACCAAGTTATATACTTGATACTTGGCATCCAATCAATGTTAAAATGGCAGCATGCAAATAATACATACCGTCACGCCTGTAATCCCCGAGGACTTACTAACTTTATACTAAGTAAAATTCTTTAAATTTAGCTCTTACTTTATAGTTGAAGAAAACACAAAATTAAATAATTCCGTCAGAAAATGTTTACATTCATCACGTATAGAGAAGTAGTTCGATCAAAATGATGTTAGTTTTACCGTGAGACCGTAAGAAACTACGAGTGCTTACTGAAATACGAATATTTTTCTTGACACGTACGCTTGACGTACAAGCATAGAGTATACAGTAATAAATAACATACATAATATATTATGTAACTTACTCTGAGCGTGCAAAACATCTTTAATTTATAATCATATAAATTATTAGTTTATTTCAAGTTTCAGATGAGATACCTATTAAAATATTTATAATCGGGAATAAGAGGGCGAAGCTTCGCTCCGCCTTAAAAAAAATAATGGTAACTGTGTTATTCTCTTTCCTTTTAATTGGTCATTGGTAATTTTATAGTTTGTATTTTTAGGTAGTATTTATTATTTTTATTATTTTCACTTTAGAATATCATAATGAAAAGCACATCACTTATATATATTGTAGACTTTTAACAGTGGTAGAGCCACGCGGCAGCTTTTGCTGTCGCACGGATGGGCCGGCTCGAACCGGGGTGGTACCACGACCTCACAGAATACCAGCGTGAAGTAGAGGTTTACCTCTGCGTTTCTCTTGGTGAGTGCAGGTGGCAGGAGGCCATTTTTACTGGAAATGAGGCATTCCATCTTAGTCCTCACGGGTGACAACGCATCAACTTTTTGATTTGTAATAGAGGATAGATGTAGATGTCTATGGGCCGCAGCAACCACTTACCATCAGGTGGACTGTGTGCTCGTTTGTCACCCTTATCCTATAAAAAAAAGAGTTATCACAAATAAAAAAATAGTCTCATGTTTCTGGCTTGTTTCCGCCATTCGACCACAGTCGTGAACCAATCTTAGCGTGAGTATTGAGCATTTATGCAATGAAGTTGTTAGCGGCAGAATTAGTAGTAAATAACCATAGTTTAAAATTTCTGAATTCCAGCATAAAATAGCACAATGCTGCTGTGTTTCGTATGGTCAATGACGAGAACTGGAAACCTGTTTTACTGATCTCGGATCATTACATCTTAGTCTTAGATGAAACTTATCTGCATTTTAATTCTGAATTTATAGTAGATATAGATATATCTACGAGCCACCAGGTAAACTCTGTACTCTTTTGTCACCCTTTACACTTTTCTCACCATTATTTGTATAAAAAAGGTATTTGAAATATATAATGTTTTGTGAATATTAGCGCCATTTAACGTGACGCGAAGATGCACGCTTACTTGAAAAAGTGCGACGTATTTTATAGGGTAAAGGCACTAACTGTGAGCTGTGAGTTTCTAAATTGCGTTAGGAACTACTTCATATGAAAAGATATATCTATCTGGTTTAGTATGTAAAAAGTAAAATTATAATGGTAAATATTTTATAGAAAAATTTAATACAAAAGCAGTATTCGCACTCTAAGTGTAGAAAATATTTGTCCAAAAGGATAGTCATATACAAACACTTTACGGATATAGAACAACTATATTGTAGAACAACAAATGTAAGAAAAAAATAGCAAGTTAGTACCTTGTTTGATCACATTTTCGTTAATAGCAATTTAAGAAAATTATCAATAAACTAATGAACTTTAAACTTAATATTTTGTTAATAATTTAAAGTTATAGTTACGACACAGGCTTTCATCTTGTTTTTGAGAGCGTAATAGTATGTACTCGGAGCAATAAATTCGCCACGCAAGTGTTGGCAAGACTTCACATGACTTCAAAATATTTCTTTTATTTCTCAGAAATGCAGGTTTACGATGTTTTCCGTCACCGTCGAGCAGATAGTAAGCCAGCACTTAAAATTTTAATAAACAATTTCACAGGGATCAAACCCGGGTTGCTCATGTACTGAGAAATTTACGGCGAACACTTAGTCCATGAACCACCACAGCACAATTATTCCCTGTCAATTTTAACTCTTCAAATATCTTTAGGCATATTCTAATCAGGATCTTAATGGGGATTTGTCAGGTAAGATGTCGTTAAAACAGGACTTATTTTGCCGTTAAATTGTAAGAATTTTATAACGATAAATATCTCGTAATGTGTCAAATGTATTGCAAACCTCACAACGCGAAGCGTTGTTAGGTAGTGCTTTACTCACGACACGTCAAGGTCAAGCAATTTTGTAATTATACGATACTATGAGTAGGCAGTATCAAGAAAACACTCTAATTAATCCATTTTATATTTTCTAAAAATAATTTTAGATTGCTCCTTTAAAAAAAACGGTTTGAAAAAAAATTACGTGGACGTCCAGATGTTGATTTTGTATATGGTTATATGATTCCTCCGAAAAAATTGACGTATCGAGAGCGAGTTTTTTTCCCTATTTCATATCAATAGCCTAGTACGCGTAATTTGTTAATAAAATGATTTTCAACTTTTATATGTATAATTGCTATTAAAAATTTAAAGGCACTTTTATATTTTTTTAGCCCTTGATAGACAAAGGGCAAATGTACCAAACAGCCTATATCTAATATATAGGCTGTTTGGTACACATCTAGAAGATATTATTATTTTTTTCCCTGTAGGTGACTATCTGTGATTACCTGTGTATCGGTGACTAACTGTTCAAAAAATAGAGCGCTAAATTTAAAATACGTAAATAATATATTTTAAAAGTTAGGAATACAATTTATTTCTTTCATACAAATGCTAAAATAAAAAGCCAACAATACTAAAATATTTTATTAGTGATACCTTTCCTACCAGGGTGTTATAAAAGGAAAAGCAAATTTTCAATTTAAGCCTTCACTATAATAATATTTTAATTTAAAATAAATAATCGATCTATTTGTTATTATAATAAAGGAAAACCTTCTCATTATGTAGGACTCGCACCGAATAAAACCCGGCGGTGTTTCACATTCGCCGCATATTGACAGGGCCACGGGGAGGCTTTCGCGCCGACGGCCCATGGTATCTCCTCCTCGGCGATAGACTTCTCCTCTAACTACTTCACCAGAAAACTCATCAACGTCGTTAACAAGGCACATACTTCAAGCGTCAGTACCCACTTACAGGTAGGCATCAAACAGTATATTATTTGTCTTAATGATGTCTCATTTACAAGCGAAACTCATCTAAATTATCGACGTGTAACTTAAATAAAAATTATGAAATGAAAATGCAATACAGTTTAATATTCAGTATATTCAGAAATAAGTATACAATTATATTTCAAATTTAATTTAAATAAACTGGTGATTTAACCATAGATATTGTCACTTATCTTAAAGCGTTTACATATTATTTTACCAAAGATCAATCCACGGAAACGTGATTTTTTTTTCATGTTATAAAGCCACTATAATCCAGTTAATGACTTGTTGTAATAAATTGGTCACTATTTTACGACAGGCGCGCCTCTAATTGTGTACTTAACAAGCACGCGATGGTGAAAATATTGCTAAGTTTCATTGAACTCCTTTGGATCCAATCAATCCAATCCAATGGGTGTTAGGATAACTTCACTTTTAAATACTTTATAAATTTACTATTGCATAAATTTACAGAACACTAGAAAATATATTTTCTGGTCGCTGGTTCTTTTAACCATAATTATGTACAAGTACAAATTATGTTTTCAGTGGCAAGCTAGTTTACATTCTACTTCATAATAAATTGATCAAAGAAGTACAGGAATGCAACCAAATTGAAAACAGATAAATCTGCCAGAGAGAAAGAATGCCTCACAGCATATAAAAAGTAAGAGTTAAGTTACAGTTGCCTATAAATGTCCTACAGCTGTACAAAGGCTTCTAAATTAGATAAGTTATGCGTGGAAGATATATATGAAGTTATATAAGTACTTTAAAAAAAATAGAGATCCACGGCGGCTTCGCACGGGTGATTTCTAGATCTCGACAACTATGCCAACTACCGGGTTCAATTGTGAATCTAAGCCATTCACGGACCCACTCAACATACACAAAAAATCATCAAAATCGGTCTAGCCATGTAGGAGAAGTTCTGTGACAACCATAGTTACAAAATAGTTATATATTTATAAAGATGTGGTGTCGTAGCATTGGCATTAAAGTGGTTATAAATATATTACTCTATATTTCTCTTAATGTCTTCAAAAACCCTATTGAAACTATTTGTCTTCAGCACAAACCAATCATTTACTGTTCTTTTAAAAACATTCAATACTTCAACGTCAGTTTTTATCTTCGGCATTAAAATATCTTTGGGACCATGCAAAAAAGGTTCGAGATGTGAATACACAATTTTCTTTCTGACAAACTGAGGTTCGTGAATAATAAAACTTACAGTCTCATTTCGCTTTTATTTCTAACCATCCTTGTTATTCTTTTATTTTTTACATAATTATATAATATTTTTTCTGTTTCTCATCATCAGTCCGTAAAGTCCACTGCTGGACATGGACTCTCGCGTGTGGGGAGAATTTGCCTTATTGTTTACGCTTGCTAGACGATTTGTCGATTCAGTATCAAACGTCCCGCACTTTTAACGCTAATCCCCGAAACCGTATTTGGGTATGATATATAGCGTGATGTATTTTTTTCGCCGTCAACACACCCACCTCATAATTGTATATATGTTACCCATATTTCGGAAACTTATTTTGTAGCACTGCCGATATTACTGGCTCAATTATTCTTTCAAGCACGGGGACAAACTTATGCATAGTAGCAGGGCCTTATTATAGGTAATTCTCATTGACTTATTAGAACTGATTTTTAGTAACCCAATACGAATAGAAAGGTCTTATAGTGCAATTTACCATCTGAGGCTTCATCACCGTTTACCACCAGGTGTGATTGTCACTAGCTTACATCAAGTCAAAAATGTATAAAACAAAAAAGATTTATATAGTTTATAAATTACTTTTCTGTGCACACGATGTTACTAATTAATCTGTCAGATTTATATACAAAAGTACACTACACTAGAATATAATTAAAAGCTTTAGTTTACGCGTATTACATAAAATTCACTTGTTTATCTCTAACTTCATCATATAAATACATTTTAATTCCCTCTACGCTTTCCGTCGTAATATTACTGAATAAATTAATTATTTTAAAACGAAATGTTTAGCTATCCCTTAAATTTTATTTCACTTATAAGCAAACTAAACCGAAAATTACTTAAACTTTATGAGTCAAAACTGTTAAGAATAGATTATTTATTTACTTTATTAACATTCATTTAGGGTCGATTGTATAGTAAAACCTGTTGACAAACGTTCTTATTTTAAAACTAGCTGACCCTGCTGACTTTTCTGGTTGGTGGCGCGTTGAGTATATTTTCATATACACAATTTTCTATAGATCTATTATACGTAGGTAGCCAAATAATTTTTAATAATAATAGAACCATCAGCATCCATAATGTCATTATGGATGCTGATGGTTTAAACTAAAAAAAAAGAAAAAACAACCCCTTTTTTACTCTTCTGTAAGCAGATAAAAGTTGCCTATATGTTTGTTATACACTCTACATACAAAATTTGATGGAAATCTGTCCAGTAGTTTGTGCGTGAATCGTGAACACACAATTCTTTTAAAGATTTATTATATGTATTTTTTTATTTATATATTTATTTATTCTTTATTGCATTCCTTAATCTAAAAGAATACAAAGGGCGGACTTAATGCCTTGTGGCATTCTCTACCAGTCAACCCATGGAGTGGTGAGAATTTGAAGTAGGTGTAGCAATATAGAATATAAACAAAATAGAAATGATAATTAATTACGTTATATATACATTTTACTAATATGTATAGATACAGATGTACAGATACCTTAGTTAACTCTGTAATATGTGGAACAAAAATAAAGTCGTATTACTTTCACTATTGGAAATAGACGAATTCTCTAATTTTTTAAATTTGTTGTTCGACTGCATTAACAAATATTTAATGCCGTAAAAAAAATTCTCACCGATTCATTTGATCAAACTTTAGACAAGTGCTTCATAGTTAGGTACTTTCTTTTGATTGTATCAAAAACCCTGTGGTTCCCGTTGAGTACGTTATCAGGATCATTATTGAAACGTATAGAAATAACTTTTTTTTTAAAAACTCGAACATATTTTTTTATTAACTTAGCTAATTTTCACATTGCACACTACATCTGGTCATGTATTAAGTACTCGTCCTCTATTAGCAACATTAGCTTTTATTTTTATTAAATCTTGAATTCTCTCCTTAGCTTTATTCCAAAATATTGTAGTACTGTAATTCTAAGATTGCATGAAACGTCTCCAAACTTACCTCAACATAAATTATCTGGTAGACCCTGGTCTCCTATTACGTATCACAAGCAATTAAACTACGAGTTTTTAAAAATATTAAGTTTATTATACAGCTGTCTTTAGTTTTAGATGGTATTTTAATGTATAAGCTAATTTAATTTACTAATAAATGAACTAAACTAAAATACAAAAGACGTCTAAATGTATATTTCATGACCCGGTAAGAAAAACGTTTTAAGCACGGCGAATTTCTAACCTCGTTAGTTATACATTCTGATATATTACATACATAAGAGTTGAAAGTAAAGGCATGTACGCCATAAATTTGGGCAAACATGCATTTACTTTCAATCGAGTCGCTGAGTGTTGCGTTTTCAGTCTGTTTCTACGAAAGTGACATGTCATCCAATTGATGACTCTCTTAAAACTCTGAATGTAATGTAATATTAATAGAAATTTATGAGTGCCAGTGAAAATGCCGTTTATTTTTTTATCTTTTTTAACTTACAGTATTGTAATTTGGAAGTTACGGAAAACACAAAAACTTTTTACAGAACCGTACTTAGCTGAATGACCTTCTTAATGCGAATAAGTGAATATGTCACACTCTAATAAAAGATTTAAAACAAAAATCTAAAATTAAAAAACAAGAGTGTACAAGCTTTAGTGGGCAAGCAAAACGATATATTAAGACCTGCGTCAAAGAACACATAGCTGACGTGAAACACCAACGTTCCCGGAAGTCTGCAGTTTGTGATCATAATATCTTAGACTACTCCCTCCATTACATTAGATTTTATAGATCACAAATTCTCACAAAAGAACATCGATTCCTGCCAAGGATGATACGTGAGGCTATTGAAATTAAAAAACATCCTAATTTTAATAGAGAGTAAGGCTAGGTACTACCACCTGCTTGGGATCCTGTAATTAATAAAATTAAAATTAATCTCAAGCATACCACTGCAAGACTTCAAGACACAGTAATTCTGTGTAGATCGAACTATTGTTGTTGATGAAATTTCGCACCCAAATTTTGTCGTCACACCAATACATCATCATAATCATATATCTGGATAAAACGTAGTGATTATTCTCTTTATATGGTCAACTACTCAACCCTGATGCTAAAGGGCGGGGCTAAATCTGTCTTTGCTTTGTCATTGGGCTACAATACAAGTCATGGTTACGATTACGTAAAGCCATAGCCGTTGTGCCTGATCTCACTCTGGACTTGTTGGATTGCTAAGTTATCGGTTTATGAAAGTGAGAGAATAGAGAGTGCACTCACCCGTGTTTGCCCACACACTCGTGTGTTGCACAGAATCTTGCAGATGGCTCGTCTTCGTTGAGTCAGGCCGCCGTGATTGAAATTCACTCTGTAGGACATTATTGTAAAACCTTTCAAGAAATTACATCATTCTTAAATAGCTGAGAGAAAATAGAAAGCTGGTTTCATATTTCATTTAAAATACGTTTTACTTTAAAGTTAAAGTGAAGACTGTGCTTTCAATATAAGCAATATTACGAGATTTCAATGTGAAACTTTTAATTGGGAGATACCTTAGCGGTAATTCTAATTACTTTCAAACTCTATTTGCTCTCGCGAACATCGGAAGGCGTATTATCAAAGTGTTAAACAAAAGTTTGTAACACAATTGTAAATGAAGGAAAATGGTAAAAAGAAAGACGATAAAAGTTAAATTTCACTAGTCACCTCTAGAAGTTTTACATCGTTATAATGTACGTGGGGTTCACTGAAACTTTTGGAACGAAGTTCTTTATGGGACGGTACGGATTAGGCAGATAGAGACTAGGCGACAAAAATTGTAAGGTTTTTCCGTCACGTCCCCTTCTGACGTAGTGTAGACGGCCTTGGCGGCTATAAGGAAGCGAGATAGAATATTATCCATCTCTTCACTTCATTTTAAATTCATTTATTTGTATTTGTTAATCAATAATATAATACGTTTATCAATAATAATATACTACGAAAGGAACTTCGTTCCAAAAGAGTGTTCCATGACACTCAAACATGCTTTTTTATAGGATAAGGTGACAAACCAGCACACAGTCCACCTGATGGTAAATGGTTGATGCAAGGGTTGATGTGACCCATAGACAACTACATCTATCCTCAGTAAAGAATCAAAATGCAAATGCGTTGTCACCCATGGGGAGTAAGAAGGAATGCCTTTTTTCCAGTAAAAAGGGTCTCCGGTTCTCTTAACCTGTGGGTTCTCTACACTCACCATACGAAACACAGCAGTGTGAAGCTGCTATTTTACGCCGGTATTAAGTCAGAGCGTGGTCCCCCCGGTCGAGCCGACTCACTCGTGCTACATCTATACTACTAATATTGCTGCAGCATGGCTCTACCACGTAAAAAAAACTCAACTAAATAAAACTATGTGTAAACTAATATACGACTGTATAGTGGCGGTGTAAGAATAGCCACTACCCCATACCATTCCGTGGGTGTCGCAGGAGGCGACAGAGCGAAACAAACCAGGATATGGGCGTCTTAATAATCACAACTAATAAAATAGAAACCTGAAGTTGCGAACCTGCTTGACCCGCCAGGCGTGGCAATTATGGCAAATACCCACCTACGTGGAAATCTATGGGGGAAACTTTTGTTCAGCAGTGGACATTGATAGGCTGTAATGGTAATATATTAACTGCTTATCAGGGTATTCTCCGTTGCATTTGAAACACGTTTTCATTGGTTTCAAACAATGTTTTAAAACACAAGGATCGGTCTGAGAGCACGTTTTTCACGTACTGGTTGAAAGCTATCACGGTCTCTTCTGGCTTCGTTAATGTGAAACCTCTCGCCATATCTTTGATTTTTCAAATCGTTGATTTTTGGGAAAATAAATAAATTAAGGTCTGGACTGTGTGTGAGATGGGTCACGAGCTCTACCTTTTCCCAAAAATGCAACATTATTTTAATCAAACCTGTTGTCTGCTTGAATTTTGTTGCTTACTTTCCGGAATGTAACAATATTTCCATGTTTCATCTGTTGTTACAATGTCATACACAACATTTGAACATTCGTGATCATACGTCAATAACATTTCTCTACACCAAGTAAATCGAGCCTGTTTTTGTTCTGACATGAGTGAACTATAAAACTATCCAGCGGCAACAAAGTTCGGCAACTTTTATAAAATGTCGATATAATTTTTTTTATGTTTGGTTCTTACCAATCCTCAAATCTCTAATTCCCAATTATATAGTTGCCTGACAGTAGTCACATTTTCCTCAGTGATCGCAGTTGAGGATTGAACTCCACGAATTTCATGATGAAGAGACACACGGCCACTATGAAATTCTACGTACCAACGCCTTACGGTACTCAAATGAGTTGCCAAAAACATTTTCCTCTCAAAGGCATTTTGAAATTCCGTGGGGATAATGAACTTTTAAAATCATCGCCCTAAAATATTTTTGCGTTAATTCCATTGGTGCTTTGGAAGACGTACCTTAACTTGTGTTAAAACAATTGACACGCGACTTCCGCCAAAATATTTTAATCGATGTTATGATTTTCTTATGTTTTAAAAATAAAATATTTGAAATTAAAACATTTTTGAGCTGCCAGGAGCGCAGAACTTACAGTATGCCCTATGCATTAGTGACAATAGCGCGGTTTAAAAAAATGTACGATCAAAATGATATGTTCCTGTGAAAAAGACCGTAGCTGTGACCTGTGGGGAAAATCAAATAAATTTTTTACGAAGTACATCACTTTAAAAGTGTTGGGTAAAGAAGTTCATATTTTGTTTTATGGTTATTGGTTTTTGGCGTCACAGCTCGGCAACTTATGCAGTATTGCAATAAAGTGAAATAATTTACCACCACGAATTAAAAATACTAAAATCTATAGACCTACCGCATCGATGAAGTAACTAACTACAAATATAATTAAAATAGTTTGTATAACTATTTTAATTATATTTAATTTTAGAATAATTATAATATTAAAATCGGTAATTTTTAATTCAAGCACTAAAGTGCACATAATACGGGGGCAACCCGGCAACTTTTACTTATGGTTGCACTTAAGTAAAAGCATGTTATTACTGGCGCTTTGTTTAATGCATTTTGTTCTCACTTATTTCAACTTATAATGGTAAAAGGTTAGTTTTATTTAGTTTAGTAAGAAATTTTATATTAAACAATATTTTTATTTTTTCTTATTATGTAGCTTTGTAGTAAATTATATAAGAGTATTTTGGTATTACTTTCTCAATTTTTGATCTGCCAGATACCTCATATGCAGTTATAGGGAATGTTTTTATTTTTTTATGAACTTTTAAAAAAAAACATCGGTTAGAAAGAAGTTGAATTCTCTTTACCTTTATCTTTGAATAAAATATAAATCGAAATAGGAATGATAAGTATTTTTGGAATTCTATTTATACAATTTATGTAAAATTTAATTCCATGTAAATATGTGATAATAGTTCTATATGAACTATACCGAAGTCAAAGTTCTATTATTTGGCTATACTTGTGGTTGTTGCTACGTAGCTAGCTACGATTTTCGTAGATCTGTAGAACAATTCATAACGCGAAAACAAGATACGACTTGCAGCATGTGTTCTCTCGATCAAAGTGGACACTCCCAATCTACTCTACTCTACTCGAACGACTATTATTTGTCGGGAAAGAACTATTCCTTAAGGATTAACAAAGAGTAGACGTGATTTCTACCTACCCCGCGTATGTCCAAATTTAAAACTATAAACCATCTTCTTTATTTTAATTTTCTACCGACTTCAAACAGGAGACAGTACTCAATTCGACTGTATGTTTTTTTATGTGTGTTACCTCATACGAGTAACTTTTTACTGGGTGGACCGATTTCGATGATTCTTTTTTTATTTGAAAGCTAGTGCTTCACAATAGTTTTTGTGTTATTTTTAATAATATATATTGAAGTCGGTTGTACAAAATTTTTAATTTCAAATTATTACAGATTCGTATTTGTTTGGACAGATTAATAATGAGTTTGTTGCGTAAGTAGCGATAAAACAGAATCAACAACTTCATATCATTCTTTGGGTGTCGTTAGTGTCGACAGAAAGAAATGAAACATGTGATGTGCATCTTACTAAAAATTACACAAAATTATAAAAAAAAAACTTTGGTTACCAACCCGCTTGCCAAGCGTGAACTATGATAAATATATCTGTATGACAAAAGACAAAATATGCGGCAATCAATGGGTAAGAGCTATGTTTAGCCGTGGACTTCTTATATGCTGCAATGAATGAATGAATGAATAATTTTTCACGAGAAAAAGACGATGTGTGAATAGATTAATTATCAAATTACAGTTGTTCATTGTTGTGAAAATAACTTAAATCTTTTTATTCCTTGATTTGTACAATAGTGTAATAATTTTTTTTTGTTTGAAAATGAAAACATACTTTATAATATTACATCTTAGCATATAAGTACATGAATTACTTCCGTAAACATTCCCTCTGTTGCTCTAAGGGTTCTTCAATTGAAATATTTTGTTTTGTATAATTATTACTTGTATTATATTCCGTTATTATTTGGCATATTTCTCTATTTTTGTATTTCAGGAATATTTCTCAAGATATATTATATCATGTTATGTATATGTAACTATTACCTTCTGTGTAAATATTTTAACGGAATAATAACGGAATTCTAAAATTTTATCTATTTTAATATATATTTACTAAATTACTAAGTTTATAATGATATTTTTCTGCCATATATGGGCTGCTACTGCAAAGTGCCACCAATCGGTTTGGACTCAATGGAATGACTTATTGTTGACACCAATATGGCTAGAACCAATCTTACCAGCTTCGTGCACAGGTGCAAAGCGACCAGCATTTCTGTTTTTTGGAAGGGACATTTCGGAAAGTGTGGGCAGGAATTATATGACTTAATTCCTCTCTCTCCATTCCAGCATCGAACTAGCAGACGCTCGGCTGGTCTCGGACGCTTTGTTGTCGACGTACCACGCGTTTGAACCGAACGGTTTGCTTCGTCGTTCATAATACAAACAGCAATGCAGTGGAATTATTTGCCAGCATGTCTTTCCATCCGATTATAATGTAGGAGTCTTCAAGGCATGAGTGAAGCGGCCTTGTTGAGTCAGTGCACTTTACCATTATCGGCTGCTTCACCACTTACCGTCAGGTGGGATTGCGGCCAAGGACTAGCTTGTAAAAGTAAAAAAAAAACTACTGCAGATGTCCTCCTTACGGATTATATTAAACAGAGAATTTACACTTACTGTTTTATTGTTATATGTAAAAAAAATATAAATAGTTTTTTTTTATAGGATAAGGGTGACAAACGAGCACACAGTCCACCTGATGGTAAGTGGTTGCTGCGGCCCATAGATATCTACATCTATCCTCGTTTGCGAATCAAAATGCAGATGCGTTGTCACCCGTGAGGACTAAGATGGAATGCCTCATTTCCAGTAAAAAGGGCCTCCGGCCACCTGCACTCACCGAGCGAAACGCAGAGGTAAACCTCTACTTCACGCTGGTATTCTGTGAGGTCGTGGTACTACCCCGGTTCGAGCCGGCCCATCCGTGCGACAGCAAAAGCTGACGTATGGCTCTACCACTGTTAAAAATTATCTGTTATGAAGTAAACAATTAGATTTTAGAACTCATATTCATATTTTGTTTTATTAGTAACTTTTCGAGCTTCGTTATTTATAGAACATTTTATTAGTGAATAATATCAAAAATGGGGTAAGAAATTATCCGATTCACGGTAAATTTTAATATGCTCACGACCATAAGTACCTACAATCCAATGAAATAAATCAAGTTTTCGAGGCGAGGATTTTCGCAATATTGGATTGTAACATAAACATCTAGATGGAAAAAGTAATTTGCTTTTTAAAATGAATTCCTTGTCGTAATATATGTATATATATACTAGCTCGCCAGGCAGACGTTGTTCTGCCCTTTCTGACGACCCTTCCTATAAAAATCCTTAAATTCGCAATAAAACAATATTGAAGGTCACTTACCGGGATAAAAAGTATCCTATCTCTCAAGTTGGACCAAATGCACACAGTGTGCAAAATTTCATTGAAATCAGTTCAGTAGTTTAGGAGTCTATCGCGGACAAACAACGTGACACGTAATTTTTATATATAAAGATATATATATATATATTAATTTACGAAACATAAACACTATTAATATAGCTTATTAAATGTTTAATTTTCGTAAATTTTTCGTGAATTCTGGACTCAATTTCATGATAGTTATTTGAATATTCTTTTTAATATTTTTTAAATATTTGACAAACAAAAAGAAGAAAAATAAGAAAAATCTATTTACTAATCGAAAAATCTTGTATAATAAAGAAATCTTTCCAATTACATATGGACTGTATTTTTCTAGGAATATTATTTTCTTATATAGAATGTCAATATAATATGACGGTTGTGATTGATAGATGTATTACATTACATTACTTATTTATTGAAAGTAAGTATTTGTTTATCGTAAAGTGCTCTAACAATATCTGAGACGATATGGAGATGTAAATTTGAATTTAGATAATGTTTTACTTTCCAAGTTTATTTAGATCGGTGTCATTCTCCTTTAGATCGATGTTGAATTTAACAATGAATGTTATGTATATTAGGTGTTTTCTGCCGACTTCCAAAAAGGAGACGGTACTCAATTCGAGTGTATGTTTTTTTTTTTTTTTTTATGTGTGTTACCTCATAACTTTGTACTGGGCGAACCGATTTCGATGATTCTTTTTTTATATGAAAGCTGATAGTTCTCGTGTGGTCCCATATGAATTTGATCAAGGTCAGACTAATGGTTATTGAGTTATTCTCAAATAACCTATATTGAAGTCGGCTGTACAAAATTTTTAATTTTAAATTATGTTATTGTGTTTATAAAGTTGTGAAAATACACCATACCTTTATACCCATTAGGGTCGCGGCCATATTTACTAGTAGGTGAGATTGAGAAAGCTAGTTAAAACTGACTTATAGAGTTTAAGTTCCAATATGGGAGAAAACAAATTACTGCAGATACAAAAATCTGAGCTAGGACAAAGTAATGACGCGTTTTAATATCAAGTATAACTAGATCACTTACTGCACAAAAGCTTTATTAAAATGTTCATTTGTAATAATTTTATAGCAAAATAATTGATGTAAAATAATCCATTATCCTCTGTCGTCCCGTGAAATTATCAGAATATAAACTATGGAAAATATCAGAAAGTACACATTACCTCCACAGAAGGCAGAATAACTCTCGTAGATATAAAATATCCCTTTGAGCGAACATTTTTAGACAGAGAAATAATTATATTATTTTGGCCACGTAATACTTATTTAGGAAAAATGAATACGTATATTATTATATAATATGTATGTTATCGTGTAGTGCCGTAAGAGACGACAGAGAAACTGAAACAGGAGATGGGCAGCAGCAGAGATAACAACTCAATATAATGAAAAAACTGCGAGTGCAACGCGCCTGTCCGAGCATGGAAACTACGGCAAAAACACAAATGAAAAGAAAACGGCCTGTTCAGTAGTTGATGTTGTAATGGATCGATGTATTGGCTACGACTAGAAGCCGAAATGTGGGCACTCGCGGTTGCTGAAACTTAAGTGTATTTGATTTATTCATGGTGTGTACGGTGCCAGTAGAAATTTGACGGCTCCGTGGCGCAGTGGCTTAGTAATGAGTTACCGCCGCTGGTGTGAATCCCGCATGGAACAAGTATTTGTAGAGCCTACAAATAATTGTACCGGGTTTGGATGTTTGTCCTCGTGCAATTTATGTTTGTAAACTGCCTCCACGATACAGGAGAAAATCCTAGTGTGGTGGTAACGTTTTTAAAAAAAAAATATAATATGCCTATTTTTATTTGAGTTAACTTATAATTAATCATGGTTTTCAGCTAAATATGGCTTCAGCAACTTCTGACTATATAATCAAGTTTTATGTACTTAGCCATTCTAAGACTTCTGAAAATTTATATACAGGTTCGATAAGCAACAAATAATATAAAAATGCATTTGTCAGAACTGCACCTTGTGGTTTAAATTGAAACAATTTCTGTATAACTTTGTCGACTTCTGACAGTCTTTAAGCCCCGACCTAGACTTCTGACAATAATTTTTCTAGATTGCACCTAAGCATTTTTTTCTTATTGAAAATTTACGACTTTGACCGGGAGAGAGTTCTGACGGGCCTCTCTCTGTACTTATAAGCTACCAAGAAGAGGTAATATATATAAATAATTCGTTACTACACCTTACAGTTCACGTTTTCGTAGCCAGCTCTCCGACTATCCGTTGTTGTAATTATATTAGTATAAGCAAATAAGATCATGTTGCGGAGAGGCTGCATTGTATAACATCGAGATAAGCAGTGTTGCTGTTGGTTTGTACTGTGGTGATGTAATTACCTCCATTACGTTACACCAATGTGTGATTATGACCGACAATTATTATCGTGTTCGAACTGCAACTGAAAATGTGTATTTAATTTATTAATGCCTATTTTATGATTGATAATGATTAATTATTTATTATTATTATTATTATTTATTTATTTACCATATTACAAAGCATTACAAAAAAAAATTACTAAAAAGTCGCATACAGAAAACCACTAAGGTTTGTGATGACGCGACCAGAGTCGACGTTACATTAAGTATATTTAATATAGTTTGTAGAAAGGAAACATTACAGCCTAATTAGGACCTGAGCAAACGCATATACGCTGTTTTAAGTATTATTTTTTTTTTATAAATTATTCAAAAAGTACAATTTAAGTTTTTTTTTAATGTTTTTTATATTTAAGTTATCGCGGAAATCTGTGGGTAGGTTGTTTATAAGTCGTGGAACAATGTAACTTGCCGTTCGTTCCCCGTACATATTGTTTGCATGGCTCGTCTGCAGCTTGCGGCTGTTTAAGGCGCGCGTACACACGGGATGCTTAATTTCTAATTTCAACTCTTCATTAAAAAAGTGTTTTTTTAAAAGTAAATATTTGACTTGTGTATGAACTGGTAGTATATTGCAGTGCTTAAAGAGCATACTATCGTCATCATGAAATTGACGTCGAATTTTGTCTGTTACAATGTTTTTAAGGATTCTTATCTGGAGGTTATATATTTTGTTTAAATAAGTATTAAATGTACGACCATAGCTACCTAAACCATACTGTATATAAGATTCTGCCAGAGAGTTATATAACATCATCTTAACTGGGAACGGAATTCTGTTCTTCAGTATTATAATATTAGCTAAGAATTGTCTTAATTTGTTACAAACACCCTCGATGTGGTTATGCCAAGTAAACTTACTATCGATCTGCATTCCGAGATATGTCTGGGTATTGACGAGATCTATAGAGGGGCAACTGCAAGTGTTTTTACAAGTCGAGTGAAGGCAATTATGATTGTGAGCAATAATGTGCTTGGATAAAGTACACTTGATATAAGGAGACTTTATGTGTAACAGCTTGGTTTTAGAGGAGTTCAGAACCAATCCGGCATCATGACACCATTTTGCAAGCATATTAAAGTCAGACTGTAACAGGTCACATGCTATATCAGGGTCTTTATCGGCGACTAGCAAACATGTGTCATCAGCAAACTGGTAGCATGAACAGTGATTTATGTAAAAATGCATGTCGTTTACATATGATAGAAAATGGAGGGGGCCAAGCACAGATCCCTGTGCTGTGCCTTCAGTTACAGTCACTGGGTCGCTGTGTGTGTCATTTATTTTCACAGAGAATTTCCTATTTTTGAGATAATTTGTACACCATTTCAGAAGAGGTCCCCGTATTCCACAATTGTCCAACTTAGTGATGATTTTTTTATGATCAAGAGTGTCGAATGCCCGTGAAAAGTCAATAAATAGGACGAGTACATGGTTTTTGTTATTTAGATACACGTTAATTTCATCTGTTAACTTCATCAAAAGATCATTTGAACCCTTCCCAGCTTGAAAACCAAACTGATTTTCATATATTACATTATGCGTATTGTAGAATTTATAAATTTGTTCACACACATACTTTTCTACAATTTTGTTTATTGAAGATAATAAGGTGATTGGTCGATAGTTCAGGAAATCATCCCGTCTTCCTTTCTTGTATATTGGTCTAACACATCCTGTCTTTAGTTCGTCGGGATAAATGCCAGTTTCAACACTTGTATTAATTAGATTGGCAATGGCCGAGGCCCCTTCTGTGTCCATACATTTTATATCAGAAACCCCAATATTATCAGAGCCTGGTGCCTTTTTAGAGCTAAGTTTTTTGATTATTTTATTAACCTTGTCTCGGGTTGCTTTTTGAAAGTATATACTAGAATTATTTGGCCGAGAATACTTACTGGGACTTAACAAATTCGTGTTACAGGTTTGAATTATGTTTTTTACAGCGTTATCAAATCCCATCGCAAAGTTATTTGCGATATCTTTGGTAGTCTGCCCTTCAAAGGCTTTTAAAACTGCCGCATCCACTGATGATGTTACACGTCCTAGCATTTTGTTGATTATTTGATAAACTTTTCTTGTATTTCTGAAATTCTGTTGAATGTTTTGAATATAGTATCTATTTCGTTTATTCTCTAATTACATCAATGACTTCAATTCGAATATCAGCTCTCACACTATTATTATGTTTAACAGTTAATATCTTATTATAATTCCGACATATATCTATATCTTAATATTATATATAAAAATAACTGCCATTTATCGAGATCAGGTGGTTATTTCCATGCAATTAAGAAATGCATAACCATTTTTAACCGACGAAAAAACGGAGGTTCTCAAGTCGACGTGTATATTTTTTTTATGTTAGACCACGCATAACTTTTTACATAGTGGACCGATTTTGATAATTTTTTTTTTATTAGATAGGGTATACCCCGAAATTGGTCCCATATAAATTTGAAAACAAAACGTCTACCCTAAGGGTGTTAAAATAGGGGTGATTTATTGTTTACTCACATATTCTAATGCTGAGTTGTGTATTACTACATTACATAATAATTACATTACATTACATTACAAAAAACCTCACGATGAATGAGCTTTAGACCTGTCAGTTTCTTGTGTGTAGACCTCTCAGTCTCTGCATTTCTGCTAAAGCTCGTTCATCCTGAGGTTTGTGTAATACCTTATTTGGCTCTAGATTAGATAAAGCAATACCCTCAAGTTCTTGTACTCTACTCAGTGCCACATATACCTGTGCCACATATACAGTGTTTGCCCTTTGGCAAACACTTTCTTTCCGAGGTCGATTACAGCTTTATCAAGGGTCGTACTTTGTAGTTTGTGAACCGTGACGGCTCAGCATAAAATTATCGGCAACATCCTGCGCTCAGAGTCGCCATAACCCTTCGTACTTTGAAAAGTTGCTACCACTTCACACAACCATAGCTATCTTTTAGTCTGCTTCTTATGCTTACAGTCTTTCCTCGCGATGATCTAAACTCTCCTGTTAACGTGTTAATCTAATTCTCTTTCTATTTGCTTCCCACCTTTTTTTTCTCATTATTACATTCTTCTAAATATCTCTTTCTCATTCGAGCAGCATTTTTGGGGGCCTACCCATGGTGGTATATAAAGCCTGTTTTTTTTAAAAGTATTTATATTCTACAACAAATAATAGTAAAAGTAGGATTATATAACAGTTAATAGCTATAGTAAGGTAGGTAACTAATTTGAAAGTATTCAAAAATTAAGCATGTAGTAATTAGTTGATTATAGCCACGAAAAATTATAAAATAAAAACTTTTTAAGAAAAAAATTAAACCGCCGAAAAAACTAAAAAGCAAAAAATAATAAACCTTTTTATTTAACCTTAATAACTAAGTTCTTAAACTAATTTAAGTATACCTAAGTATATATTTTTGTAATTATTTTGAGTTTTTAATTAACCTTAATAACTAAGTTCTAAAATTAATGAAAGTATACCTAAGTAATTTCGAGTCGGCGCTAAACAATCAATGAACAAAGACCAGTAAATTACCTTAAATTTAAAGAAATAACCAAATCAAATTAACAATGCCGCGCATCACGCTTTACATAATTAATTAATTTGCTTGTTTGGCGCCGACTCAAAATTACTTAGGTATACTTACATTAGTTTTAGAACTTAGTTATTAAGGTTAATTAAAAACTCAAAATAATTACAAAAATATATACTTAGGTATACTTAAATTAGTTTAAGAACTTAGTTATTAAGGTTAAATAAAAAGGTTTATTATTTTTTGCTTTTTAGTTTTTTCGGCGGTATAATTTTTTTCTTAAAAAGTTTTTATTAAAAAGTTTGTTGTCTGTCTGTCTGCCCGGGCTAATCTACGGAATAGGTGAAACGATCGTGATGAAAATTCACAAACAGATGGAGAGCAGTGCAAGGAGTCATCTTAGCTATAATATATTTTATCAAACAAACACGGAGATTTTTTGTTAAATGGAAAATTAGTAAAATAAATCGTCATTGATGATTATTTTAAAAATGTAAATGACGGCACATTAATAAATCTCACCCAAGCGAAGCCGGGTGGCATCGCTAGATTATTACTAATATTACGGGTTATGCCCGAACAAGTAGGTAGTAAACCTATGTCTAGTCAGTGGATTGGGTAAAGTCCGAATAATTACCTATACATATAAATAAAATTAAAGTGTTCGACTATAATATCGCAGTAACTGCCTCATATTGAGCTAAAGGGTTTACTTGCATACCATTAAGACATGCATAACCATTTTTAAAAAGTTTGTTTGTCTGTCTGTCTGTCCTGTATAATCTAATAATGATTTTGACGAAACTTCAAACTGAGGGAGAAAACAATGCTAAGAGAGATCTACCCTATATTTTATCCGAAAAATTTAGAGATTTTTTTGTAAAATGACATTGACGCCCACCTAGGCGAAGCCGAGGCGGCTCGCTAGTGAATAATATAAACGTCTCCGCCCAAAGGCTACCCTAAAGTGAACTTGAAAAAAATACAATTTAGTTAAGTAAAGTTATAATTTACATCCATTAAAATATAACAAAAGAGAAAATAATTGAATTAGCTTTGCCGTCGCTTTAATTTTTTGTTAAAAAAGTAATTTTATCCCAAATTAATGGAAAGTACTTTTTATTCCATACGAATATAATTAATTATTTCTTTTGTTCTGAGCGAAAGTCGTCCGTGTTCTTTTGTAGTTAATGTATTTTTATTAATTCCTGAATCAAAAACAATTGTGTACACATCTACGAAGAAAAAATTATCTACGATATATCATTCCTCTTTTATTTTTAACCCCCGTCGAAAACAGAGTGTGTATTTTTGATCTGTATGTGACATCATATGTGTTTACGTGGTAGAGCCATGCTCATCATATGTCTTGACGTGGTATAGCCATGCTGCAGCTATATTAGTAGTATAGTTGTAGTACGAATGGGTTGGCTCGACCGCGGCTGGACCACGCTCTCACAGAATACCAGCGTAAAATGGCAAAAACACCTGCTGTGTTTCGTATGGCGAGTGTAGAGAACCGGAGACCCTTTTTACTGGAAACGGGGCATTCTATCTTAGTACTCACGGGTGACGACGCATCTGCATTTTGATTCTATATTTCGGATAAATGTAGATGTCTATGGGTCATAGCAACCACTTACCATCAGGTAGGCTTTGTGCTCGTTTTTCACCCTATCCTATAACAAAATTATAGTTCCTGAACGGATAAACTGATTTAGATTAAGTTTATTTCGTTTGAAAGTTGTCTTAATCAAAGTGTTCTTAGCTATTTTTCAAGAAAATCTGTTCAGCCAATTGAAGATCATCAGCTCATTTCGTTTTAATTTTTTTTATTTAAGTTATATTAATTTTATTTTTCAGTTATATTATTACTCAAACAGCACGTCGGTGGAACGTTACAAGAAAACGTGACATTTTTTAAAAATGCAATACGAAATTTATCCAATACGTCGATAAAGAAGTTTCATTTCAATAATTAAGACACATACATATGAACAATATTATTTTGGTGTAATTATATGTAATGTATGTATGTAATTAATGTAATAATTTGTGTGTTATATCTTCTAATTCATTTATCATTTCATACATGAAGCCCTACATCGTATCAACTTCTGCCACGAACGATGAAACATTTCGAAAGAAACATGGCAGGTTTCCTCTACGTGCCTTATAAATTAATGGAAATGCTTTTAATAGGCTAAAACGAATATGCAATATTTTATTAATATTATATACTAATTAAAACTTGATTGATTTTAATAAAAAAACTCGATTTTATGTTGAAAATTGGTTTTTAAATAGCTCATTCGTCAAAAGACATAGTAATTTTAACAGTGGTAGAGCCACGCGGCAGCTTTTGCTGTGGCACGGATGGGCCGGCTCGAACCGGGGAGGTACCACGACCTCACAGAAAACCAGCGTGAAGTAGAGGTTTACCTCTGCGTTTCGCTTGGTGAGTGCAGGTGGCCGGAGGCCCTGTTTACTGGAAATGAGGCATTCCATCTTAGTCCTCACGGGTGACAACGCATCTACATTTTGATTTGTAATAGAGGATAGATGTAGATGTCTATGGGCCGCAGCAACCACTTATCATCAGGTGGACTGTGTGCTCGTTTGTCACCCTTATCCTTTAAAAAAAATGGCTTCAGTGAACTTCATATAATGGCTTAGAGATTTACACAGTCTTTCTTTTACAGGTACCTTAAATAATTTGATATTTTATTAACTTACATAGGAGGTGGTTAACAAGATCGATATTGTAATTTAAGATGGACCTATTATGCCTTATTAATTCATTTTGGTACATGTTTGGATAGGTCTGTGTTTGTATGCAGACGGTGTACACTAACAATAACTTACGAACTAAGAGTAACTGCAAACAAAGGCCATGAGTGATATCGTACCACAGATACGATATCGCTTATGCGGACTAAAGTAAAATGTTTCATAGTGTGGTATAATGAATGCATTACACTTCAAACTAGAACACAGCTGTTAATATCCCTCTGCCGATGGTTAGAAATAGGCTGGTGGGATAAAACACCAAACAGAAAAAGAACCTTAGCACATACTTTTTTTATAGCAAATTCAACGTCTTCATGTAATTTATAGTAGCTATGTGGACCAATAGGTGGCTTTATTCTTATAAACTTTGATAATTTGCGATATGTATAGAGAAACAAGAAATGAAAAGCACAAGAAATACAAATTTTTGTGCTTTTCATTTTCGCGCGCTTATACATACACGTTTCCTGAAAAACTCTGCTTAATTGATTGTATATTGTTGGGTGCGGCTACCTTTACCTACGAAATACGTACAAGAAAATAGAGTGACAGAATCCATCACTAGTTAATTACATACCTATTTACGATACTTAAAAAAGGAGATATATGTGTACACCAAATTTTTTTATTACCGAAAAAATTAAAACGCCTATTTAGCAACACATTTAAAACATATTATACAATAAATATGTATTTAAAAAAATTATTCAAAAAGCTCCAAATTTACAACAATTTTTTTTTATAAATTAGGTAATAGTAATAGTAAAATTAAACAAATAAATTAAAATAAAATAGTATGTGGGGGCGGGTAAATTTTTCTGACAAAACGTGAAACTGAAGTGGTTATAATACCTAATCTAGTACAGTAACAATCTAGTAAAAATAATACTTACAGTTCTTTTTTGATGTGTCCATTTTAGTCTATTTTTCTCAAATACAACAAAAGCGAGTCATCGTCATCATCATCATCACCACAGTCCACCACAAGTCCACCGCTGAACATGGCTACCCCCAAGTAACGTCACAAAGCACTGTCCTTTCTACCTGCATTATTCGGCTTCCTACATCCTTGCCAGGTAATCTCTGGGATCACATATTATTTGATAGGCACATCGTACTTTATTCCTTAAATTTTTTTGGTATTAAAAATAGTGGAAGGGAAGAACAAAGAAGAAGAAGCATTAAAGGAAGGATTACAGTTTACAAGTTTTACATTTTGATGTTTTAAGAAGTAACATTTTTATGGTTTAAGCAAATATATGTCCTTTCAGAAATTTTTATGTTAAATATTTCTTTTGCTTTAACATATCTTGCTATACTCGTCGTACGTCGTATAAAAGGGGATGTCCTGAGTGACTGACTCATCTATCAAAGTACAGCCGAAACCACTAAACGTAGAAATCTGATATTTGAACAGTAGCTGCCGTTTATGACGTAGGCATTCACTAAGAAAGGATTTTAGAAAATTCAACGTCTAAGAGGGTGAAATTGTGTTTACACTTAGTATGAAACTTTTTATTTTACTTTTATTGACTCAGCACTTACTGGAAGCAAACAACCCCATACTTACTTCTTCTAAACCATGCCATAAAACCAACCATAAACTTAGGATAGTATATTTTTTAGATTCATAATTTGATGCGGTAGGTGGCCGTATTACCAGTGCGGGGGGGGGGGGGGGGGGGGATCGCCAGTGTTAAAAATATTAATTAAAAATGTTAGCTTATTTGCGAAACTATTTTATTTAATTCAGTATTAATATTTATCCTGATAAATGTGTTAGTTACCTTGGGCATTTAATGTGAATTTAAAGTAACACATATTATATCATTTAAATGAATACTTTCGAAAATATCACATATTCAAAATTTCGTGCATCCAAAAACAATCAGGGCTAGGCACGCCGCCACCGCAACTTCTTTCATTGTCTACACATAAAAACCGACATTTTGTAGAGTTGTTTTTCAGAGGGCATTTCCACAAGACAATGAAAGAATTATTCTTGACAATGAAAATCCTTGCGTTTTAGAAAATGTAATCTTCAAGAATTGGTCAACAATGTTTATCCAGAAATTAATGATATAAGTTCAAAAACTTTTATGTGCCTTGTGCGGGGTTACTTTCCAATCATCATTCATCATTACAGCTCTTCACAAGTCCACTGCTGAACATAGGCCTCCCCCAAATAATGCCACAAAGCACGGACCTGAGCCACCTGCATCCATCGACTTCCTGCATATCTTACCAGGTCGTCACTCCATCTAGTGGGGGGACGCCCTACACTTCGCCTGCCGGTACGAGGCTGCCATTCGAGAACCTTTCTTCCCCATCGGTTGTCGGTTCTTCGAGCTATATGGCCGGCGCATTGCCACTTCAGCTTACTAATCCGTTGGGCTATGTCGGTCACTCTGGTTCTACTGCGGATATCCTCATTTCTGAGTTTATCACGCAGAGAAACTCCGAGCATAGCCCTCTCCATAGCTCGCTGAGTGACCTTGAGCTTCCTCATCCGGCCAGCAGTGAAGGACCACGTCTCAGTTCCGTATGTCATCACTGGCAACACGCACTGGGTGTACAGTCTCGTTTTCAAGTTTTGAGGTATACCTGACGAGAAGATGTGCCGTAATTTCCCGAACGCTGCCCAACCGAGTTGAATTCGTCGATTGACTCGATTGGGTCGAAGTTGGACTTACCTAGTCGGAATATTTGTCCCAGGTAAACATACTCGTCAACAACTTTGAGCTTAGTGTTCCCAACAACTACCGGCATAGGTGTAACATGGACATTAAACATGATCTTTGTTTTGTCCATGTTCATCTTAAGACCTATCCGTTGGGAAACACCATTGAGGTCATTGAGCATAGTGCTTAGGTCTTCCAGCGATTCTGCCATAAGTACTATATCGTCGAAAAGTCGAAGGTGAGTGATGTACTCGCTATTGATGTTGATACCGTATCCTTTCCAGTCCAGAAGCTTGAAAACGTCTTCCAATGCAGCGGTGAAGAGTTTCGGGGATATGACGTCACCCTGTCTTACACCTCTCTGCAATTGGATAGGTTTCGTACTCTGGTTCTGTACTCGGACAGTCATCGTAGCCCAACTGCACAAGCACTTCAACACTTCGATATACCGACAGTCAACTTGGCACCGCTGAAGGGACTGCAGCACCGCCCAAATTTCGACGGAATCAAAGGCTTTCTCATAGTCCACATACGCCAGATATAGTGGCAAATTGTACTCCTCGTACTTCTGTCCAATTAGCCGAAGGGCATGTATGTGGTCCATGGTGCTAAAGCCTTTTCGGAAACCGGCTTGTTTGGGAGGCTGGAAGTCGTCAAGTTTGCGCGCGAGACGATTCGTAATGACTCTCGAAAACAGCACGTAGACGCGGCTCAGAAGGGAAATCGGTCTATAGTTCTTCAAGAGAGCGTTGTCGCCTTTCTTGAAGAATAAGACCACCGCACTTCTCCTCCACGTCTCCGGTGTAATGCCACCATGGAGGACGGAATTAAAGGGCTTCAGAAGGACTTCAAATACCGGTTTTCCACCCGCTTTCAGAAGCTCCGCTGTAATTCCATCCTCGCCTAGGGCCTTGCCGTTTTTAAGGTGCTGGAGAGCCATTCTAATCTCGCTCAGACTCACGTCCGGGATATCATCGGAATAATGTTGGATAAGACTCGCTCTTGGATCGTTACTCACACTTGCGTGCGGCTCCAACGATGACGTGTACAGCTGCCCATAGAACCTCTCAATCTCACTCAAAATCTCAGGTGCCCCGGAAACGATGCTGCCACATTCGGCCTTCAGCTTTGACAGTTGGCTCTTTCTGGCAGACTGATCTCTGGCAAAGACTTTGGAGCCTTGGTTCCGCTCGATGGCTTCTTCAATACGAGCTGTATTGAAGTTGCGTAAGTCCCGCCGCATGCATTTGGAGATCTGTCTGTTCAGTTGCCTGTATGCTGTCAACTCTGTTGAAGAATGTAGCTTCATCTCCCGTCTAACAGCCATGAGATTAAGAGTGTGATCGGAGAGTTTTTGTGTTCTTCTGCGGCGGGTCTTGCAGAACTTATCTCCGACCGCATGGACAGTTTCCACGAGCTTGTCATTCAAATCGTCCACTTCATTGCAGTCTTCTAGGCACTGAAAACGGTTTTATAACTCGAGCTGAAAGGTTTCGGGACTTTGGATCAGAGCACGAGGGGGATGGTGCGTTCAGTGTGCCTCTAACCATTCGGTGATCGCTGCCGGGTTTCACCCTCGCGATCACTGAGACATCACTGAATAGTTGTCGTCTGGTCGTCATAATGAAGTCAATCTCATTTTTTGTCGAACCGTCGGGGCTCGACCAGGTCCACTTCCTGTGGGACCGCTTCTGGAAGAAAGAGTTCATAATAAAGAAGTCCCTCTTTCTCCATGAAGTCGGCCAGCTGCTGGCTCCTTGGGTTCCATTGCCCTATTCCAAATTTCCCTACTTTCAGCTCACCGTTCTCTCTTTTGCCTAGTTTTGCATTGAAGTCTCCCATTAACACCGTATATTGGGTTTTGGAGGAATGCATGGCTCTAGAGATATCCTCATAAATTTCCTTCACCTCCTCATCGGGGTGTGCCGAGGTTAGTGCGTAAACCTGTATGACCTTCAGCGAATACCGTTTGGTGATTCTGAGTATAAGGTACGCAACCCTCGTCGACACACTCAATCTCACTCAATCTTTACAACGTTGTTAACGACAGACTTGTCGACGATAAATCTGACACCTCCTTGGGACAGATGGTCGCCCTCCCGGTGATAGAGCAAGTTGCCGGATTCGAGGATTACCGTGTCCTCCCCCTCTCTTCGGACTTCGGATAATCCTATGATATGCCAGCGTAACTTGTCTTACTCTTCTTCCAGCTCCACGATCTTCTCGTCAGTCCTCAGGGTGCGTGCGTTGTATGTTGCCAGGTCGAGTCGTCGTAGGTGGCAACCGAACCTCCACCAGAGATTCTTAGCACCCCCTGCCCCGCTGTTACCATGGTCGCCACCGTAGCCAGGAATAGCGGGGCCGCCGGGGACTGGGGGCCGTCTCTTCGTAACTTTCATCATGGGGGGTGTATTGCCATAGTTGCCATGCTTGGCGAGCGGGTTGGCAACCGCAGTTTTTTTATTGTATCTTTGCCATTACCAGGAAGATGCTGCTGCCTATCTCGTGCCTGTTTCCCTTTGTCGCCTTTTACGACACCCACGGGAAGATATAGGGTAGTGGATATTCTTAACCGCCACTACACGGCAACTTTCCAATATCTTACATTTTTATTTTATTAGTAGGATTTTTTTTTTTTTTAATTTATTTCAACAAGGTAACAGTTTTAATTACAATATAATTTCTTCGTGCCATTAAACACAATTGTGTTTGTCTTGGCACTGCACAGTTTGCTCTAGTATGTTATTTTACATTATACTTTTACATAATATTGAACTTAACCTTTACTTAACCTAAATATAAAATACCATTTTACAATTGTGTAAGAGAATATTAAGCATTTTTTGTACTTACATAATTTTATACAAACTTTATATTACATATTTCTTAAACTATATTTTTTTGTGGAGAGGGTAGTTTTTGATATTGTTTACAAGAAATAAGCAAAATTGTGAATGTTATTGTTTTCGATTGTTCGACTCGCCTATACACTATACTGCAAATTAATTACGCGCGTACACACGGAATGCATTTTTAAGGACTAGTTTTTTTTTTAAATGGAATTTATCTGGTTACACGTTTTGTTTATTTGTCCGTTTTTGGCAATATATTTGCATAGATAAATATAGATTATCATGATTATCATTTAATATATTTTTTGAAGAATTTTAATTATATAAAAAACGTTTAAGTTTTGTTTTTATGTTTTGTGCTGTTAGTTGGCTTCTTAATTCTGTAGGTAAAGAATTTAACAGGTATGGTATTAGATATTTACGTGTTCTTTTACCGTAGTAATTATTCGTTCTAATTAGTGAATAAGGTGTTGTATTTCTGGTGTTATAATTGCGATCTCTTGGGGTTGGGTCTATCGAGTACTCATAACATTCTTTCAGAAGCATATATTTCACCTTTTTATGTATGGGTAAAACATTGCAGTACGTGAAAAGGTATGAGTAGTCATTCCGATATTTATCCTTGATATGTTGAGGCAAAATAGATTTTAACAGTCTTATTTGTAAGCTGTATATTTTATCTAGATAAGTGCGAAAAGTTCGCCCATAGCTACTAAGACCATATGACACTATCGATTCCACTAAAGCATTATAAAGGCTTAAACGAATTTTAAATGGAACTGTATTACGAATAATATGAAATTTCGCTAGGACTGCTCTTAATTTACTACACACGTAATCAATATGATTCTTCCAGTTCATCCTATCGTCTATGACCAGTCCTAAATATGTGTGATATTTAACAACCGGAATTTTTTCACATGAACAAGTTATTATATTGTGCAGACAGAGATGATTATGGGCAATAATGCTGATTGGCCTAATGTTCCTGATGTGACTTGAGTGAATGTGTAGTATCTTGGTTTTTTGTATATTTATTATAAGTCCTAGGTCGTGTGCCCACATAGAGAGGCGTGAAAAATCATCTTGTAGCTGTTGCATGGCTATTTCCACATTTTTATCTTCTGACAGAAGACACGTATCATCAGCGTACTGGTATAAACTACATTTTTTTATTATATTTTCTAATTCATTTACGTATGTTAAGTAATGGAGTGGTCCTATAACTGAGCCTTGTGCCGTGCCTGTAGTCATAGGCATTTTAATACTTAAATTATTTTCTATCTTTACTTGGAAATATCGATTGCTCACATAGTCTTTACACCATCTTTGGAAGGGTCCTCTAACACCAGAGTTTTCAAGTTTTCTTAGAAGAATGTCATGTTTTAAGGTGTCAAAGGCTTTACTAAAATCAATGAAAGCAATTAATACATGCTTTTTCTCATCTAGACATTTATTTACTTCGTCTGTAAAGTTTGACAGTAACTGTGTAGTAGATTTTTTTGGCTGAAATCCGTATTGAGATGCCGAAATAATTTTATGTTTTTGAAAGTAGTTATGAAGCTGGTTGGATGTGAATTTTTCTATAATTTTGTCAATTATTGGGAGTATAGTGATAGGCCTGTAATTATTGTAATCATCTTTATGTCCACTTTTGTAAATAGGTCGTACTAATCCTAATTTTAAATCTGTAGGATAGATGCCTGTATTTATACTACTGTTAATTAACTTGACAATCACTTTAGCAATTTTTTCTGATATAGCTTTAATGTCAATCGTACGAATTCCGTCGGCACCTGGTGCCTTTTTTGTGTTAAGTGTTTGTATTATATTTTTTATTTGCTTTGTGTTCGCTTTTTTAAACCGTATAGACGTATCTGCTGTATTTGTGTACAAATCTTCCGATAGAATTTTACTGGTACAATTTGGTATTATATTTTTTATGTTTCTATTGAATTCAGTGGCAAAATTATCGGCTATTGTTTTACTATTTTGACTTTTGAAGTTAAATGCTTTATTTAATGATTCATCTAGTGTTTCGGTAACCTTGCCACAAAGTCTGTTTACAATTTTCCACGTATATCTTGGGTTAGACATGTTATTATTGATTTTTTGATAATAGTAATTGTTTCTAGTTCTCTCAATAAATTTAACTGTTTTATTTCTATATTTATTATATTCTATCCTTAAAAGTTTATTACTTGAGTCATTTTTCCATTTAGTAAACAAAGTATCTCTTATTTTACACATATTTATGATGTCTTTATTTAACCAATTCTCTTTATTTCGTTTGCTACTTTGTTTTATTTTTTTAATTGATTGACATTTACTGTAGCACTCCATAAATTTATTTTTAATAAAGTTGTTTATACTAATAGGGCATTGCATATAATTAACCGGTGACCAGTCTATTTCGTTTAGCATTGTATGAAGCTTTTTATTATCAAATAAAATAATATTTTTGAATTCATCCCGTGTGAACGAAACAGGTGCGACGCATGCAAGCACAGTCATGCGATGATCTGCTAATACAGTACCAATAGCGCCAGAGTATAAGTCTAACGTACGCGATCGCACGAAGATGTGATCTATACAACTTTTGGTTATTTTGTCTTTTCTTTTTTCTATTCTGGTGTAATCTGTTATCGCACACGTTAGACCGCACTCAGCTATTTTACTTAAATAATATTCTTGAATAGGTGTAATGCATTTAATGTTAATATTCATATCACCCAGGATGATTAAGTTATGTTTTTTAGCGAAATTATCTTTTATTATGTGACACAACTCTTCTATAAACAAGTGTTTGTTCTCGTTCGGTGGTCTATATATTATACAAAGATGGAATGTTTGCATATTATAGGTGGTAATTTTGCTTATAAGTGATTCACAGTGTAATGTTTTTATAGGTATAATTTCAAACTTATGGTTCTTACGTACATAAATAATTATCCCACCCCCCTTTCTTTTAGTTCTTAAGATACTATGCATTGTATAGCCATCGATATTAAACATAGATAGTAAATTATTAGATATATTGGCTTCCGTTATGGCAATGCAGTCTAAATTTACTTTACTAGAATTTATACATTCCTTTAGCATTACAAAGTTTTTTATCATAGACCTTAAGTTAATATGAATAAAACTGAAACTTTTTTTACCTTTGGGTAAAAATTTGTAAAAATCATTTAAATTAATACAGTCGTATATTTCTGAAACGTTCGCAAAAGAATCCATTATGGTTGTTATTGATATTACTTATAATTATACTTAATGCTGAGTTTTGCACTTAACTGATTACTTCCTTTACTTCCGTATTATGAGAAATGATTCGTTTTGTTAGTCTTTGGATGTCATCGATGCACCTGATAGTTATGATCTTGTCTTTGTCTTCTTTTCGAGCGAAAATTTTTCCATTTTTAAACCAAACGTATTTGTATTCTGAACCTAAATGTTTTTTTGCATTCCACAAAATTGTTTTATTTGCTTTTGTGAGTGCGCGTCTCAACATAATTCTATCCTTACCCTCATCATATTTCATAGGTGCATTAGGAAGAATATCATTCACTTTTAATACCTTCATTTTTGCAGCTTGTATCCACTTCTCACTCTCTGTTTCATCTTTTAATTCCAGTAGCAGATATCCATCCTTTCCTTTTCTTCCTTCTACCTGTGTTAAGCTTTTAATTGAACTCGCATCCATATCTAATTTGGATGCTAATATTGTAGTAATCTTATTATGATTAATGCCATCAATACCCGATACACCAGTTATTTCAATTCTGTTATTATATTGCTTTTGTTCCATTTCTCCTATCTTTTGTTCTAGAGCACTTATTCTTATTTCCAAATTATTATTCTTGTTGTTTAATGCTAGATTTTTGGTTTCTAATTCTTTAATTCTGCTTTTTAGAACATCCATACTTTCTAGCACCTCATCTAGTTTATCGTGACAGTAACTTATAGAAGATTCGATTTTTTGGGCTGAAATCCGTATTGAGATGCCGAAATAATTTTATGTTTTTGAAAGTAGTTATGAAGCTGGTTGGATGTGAATTTTTCTATAATTTTGTCAATTATTGGGAGTATAGTGATAGGCCTGTAATTATTGTAATCATCTTTATGTCCACTTTTGTAAATAGGTCGTACTAATCCTAATTTTAAATCTGTAGGATAGATGCCTGTATTTATACTACTGTTAATTAACTTGACAATCACTTTAGCAATTTTTTCTGATATAGCTTTAATGTCAATCGTACGAATTCCGTCGGCACCTGGTGCCTTTTTTGTGTTAAGTGTTTGTATTATATTTTTTATTTGCTTTGTGTTCGCTTTTTTAAACCGTATAGACGTATCTGCTGTATTTGTGTACAAATCTTCCGATAGAATTTTACTGGTACAATTTGGTATTATATTTTTTATGTTTCTATTGAATTCAGTGGCAAAATTATCGGCTATTGTTTTACTATTTTGACTTTTGAAGTTAAATGCTTTATTTAATGATTCATCTAGTGTTTCGGTAACCTTGCCACAAAGTCTGTTTACAATTTTCCACGTATATCTTGGGTTAGACATGTTATTATTGATTTTTTGATAATAGTAATTGTTTCTAGTTCTCTCAATAAATTTAACTGTTTTATTTCTATATTTATTATATTCTATCCTTAAAAGTTTATTACTTGAGTCATTTTTCCATTTAGTAAACAAAGTATCTCTTATTTTACACATATTTATGATGTCTTTATTTAACCAATTCTCTTTATTTCGTTTGCTACTTTGTTTTATTTTTTTAATTGATTGACATTTACTGTAGCACTCCATAAATTTATTTTTAATAAAGTTGTTTATACTAATAGGGCATTGCATATAATTAACCGGTGACCAGTCTATTTCGTTTAGCATTGTATGAAGCTTTTTATTATCAAATAAAATAATATTTTTGAATTCATCCCGTGTGAACGAAACAGGTGCGACGCATGCAAGCACAGTCATGCGATGATCTGCTAATACAGTACCAATAGCGCCAGAGTATAAGTCTAACGTACGCGATCGCACGAAGATGTGATCTATACAACTTTTGGTTATTTTGTCTTTTCTTTTTTCTATTCTGGTGTAATCTGTTATCGCACACGTTAGACCGCACTCAGCTATTTTACTTAAATAATATTCTTGAATAGGTGTAATGCATTTAATGTTAATATTCATATCACCCAGGATGATTAAGTTATGTTTTTTAGCGAAATTATCTTTTATTATGTGACACAACTCTTCTATAAACAAGTGTTTGTTCTCGTTCGGTGGTCTATATATTATACAAAGATGGAATGTTTGCATATTATAGGTGGTAATTTTGCTTATAAGTGATTCACAGTGTAATGTTTTTATAGGTATAATTTCAAACTTATGGTTCTTACGTACATAAATAATTATCCCACCCCCCTTTCTTTTAGTTCTTAAGATACTATGCATTGTATAGCCATCGATATTAAACATAGATAGTAAATTATTAGATATATTGGCTTCCGTTATGGCAATGCAGTCTAAATTTACTTTACTAGAATTTATACATTCCTTTAGCATTACAAAGTTTTTTATCATAGACCTTAAGTTAATATGAATAAAACTGAAACTTTTTTTACCTTTGGGTAAAAATTTGTAAAAATCATTTAAATTAATACAGTCGTATATTTCTGAAACGTTCGCAAAAGAATCCATTATGGTTGTTATTGATATTACTTATAATTATACTTAATGCTGAGTTTTGCACTTAACTGATTACTTCCTTTACTTCCGTATTATGAGAAATGATTCGTTTTGTTAGTCTTTGGATGTCATCGATGCACCTGATAGTTATGATCTTGTCTTTGTCTTCTTTTCGAGCGAAAATTTTTCCATTTTTAAACCAAACGTATTTGTATTCTGAACCTAAATGTTTTTTTGCATTCCACAAAATTGTTTTATTTGCTTTTGTGAGTGCGCGTCTCAACATAATTCTATCCTTACCCTCATCATATTTCATAGGTGCATTAGGAAGAATATCATTCACTTTTAATACCTTCATTTTTGCAGCTTGTATCCACTTCTCACTCTCTGTTTCATCTTTTAATTCCAGTAGCAGATATCCATCCTTTCCTTTTCTTCCTTCTACCTGTGTTAAGCTTTTAATTGAACTCGCATCCATATCTAATTTGGATGCTAATACTGTAGTAATCTTATTATGATTAATGCCATCAATACCCGATACACCAGTTATTTCAATTCTGTTATTATATTGCTTTTGTTCCATTTCTCCTATCTTTTGTTCTAGAGCACTTATTCTTATTTCCAAATTATTATTCTTGTTGTTTAATGCTAGATTTTTGGTTTCTAATTCTTTAATTCTGCTTTTTAGAACATCCATACTTTCTAGCACCTCATCTAGTTTATCGTGACAGTAACTTATAGAAGATTCGATTGGCTCTAGTTCTCGCTTTATAGTAACTTCAACTTCCTTTGAAAATACCTATTCTGCTCTCCTGTCCGTCGAGCAGTTTGTCGAAAGTCTAGTCACAAACGCGATTCCGGTAGTATTTTAGCTCTGTCTTCGGCATGCGGGGCTCTGCCGGGTCTGACCGTTTATTTCCCGAGCTAATCGTAGGAACAAAATAGGATGAAAACGATTGACATTTCAAACCAAGCTCTTCTTTAATCGAACTCTCAGCAGGTTTGGAGGAGGCGTTTTTAGTCTCACCAACACCCTGCAACACAACGGTCCACCTGGGGTGAGCCGTGAAGTGGAGGGCACGTTGCAGCCGAACTATCTTCGGAAACGAACCATGGAACGGTCAGGAAAAAGATCGCACGGCCTTACAAGCTTATTGGGGCACCACGGAAGCGATACAGGAGCCTGATAGCAACTGAGATAGGAGCCGAAGAGGCTCTTCCAGAAGCCCTGAGCTGAAATTCCTTTGCCCAACCCTCCTCCGGATCCGAAGGCGAAAACACGCAGTTGGTCTGCGGAGGACAGCTGGTCCACCGAGCAATAACACAGGCTATCACCAAGACAGCCTGTGGGGCGCAGCCAGGAGCGGAACCGAAATTTTTGGGTTTCATCTACAAGTCAAGTTGGATTCTAGTAACGTGCTTGAACAATGCAAATTAGAACTAGATTGTGGGTGAAGTCAGAAAACTGAAACCCTGGTCGGAGGCAGAGCTCTCAATTATACCTGAGGGTGAACTGCCTAAGCCTCAGCTGGGTGTTACATAGATATGTATGCAGATGCCCCGCAGCGAAGCTGACGAGGAAAACAGGCGACTGTGCTGTTGAGAGCAGAAAATGAAGGGCTCCATACAGTGGTAGAGCCACGCGGCAGCTTTTGCTGACGCACGGATGGGCCAGCTCGAACCGGGGTGGTACCAAGACCTCACAGAAAACCAGCGTGAAGTAGAGATTTACCTCTGCGTTTCGCTTGGTGAGTACAGGTGGCCGGAGGCCCTTTTTACTGGAAATGAGGCATTCCATCTTAGTCCTCACGGGTGACAACGCATCTACATTTTGATTTGTAATAGAGGATAGATGTAGATGTCTATGGGCCGCAGCAACCACTTACCATCAGGTGGACTGTGTGCTCGTTTGTCACCCTTTTCCTATAAAAAAAAAAGATCTCTGAAAACTACTCCACCACAGGGACAAGGAGAATGGGTTCCTATAGATAAACCACTTAATTGACGGATAGCCCGCGCAGTGTGGAAGTAGGCTGAGGCGGAAATCGACGCACTTAATTAACAACTCAACTGTCCACGATGACTACAGTCCCCTAAAAAATTAAACCAAGAAAGATCCCGTGATAATGTTCGGTGCGCGCTATATAAAACGAAGCAAATTTATCTTTATCTTGCTACGTATTTTTTTTTAGTTTAAGCAACTGTGAGTTAAAATATAAAATGGGATTGCAATATAATATTTATTATATTTATAATATTTAATTTATTTATTGCATACAATTATAACGCAACAAAGAAACAATAAACTATATCAGAACCATTTCATATTAATTAAATATGAATAATATTATTCTTCCTCGCTACTATCATTCTCACTTGAATTATCTTCACGTCAGTATCGTCTTGTAAATTAATTATCATTTGATCCATAAGAGTACCCTCCAGAAGACCTGGGATTGAGAAAAAATAAACTGCGTATTCTGGCAAGAGCTCTGACTGGACATTACTACTACTGTTGTCTATGTTTTAGATAGGAAAATATGAATGATAGGGCAATTGAGGAATATATGTCTAAAGTAGAAGATGGGTATTTGTCTGAAGATGACCTTGATGTCGAGGAATCTGACGATGATGAGCACCATGACGCTAGTGAAATTATGAGATTGCTACAAGAGGAAAATACAGCTGAAAATGATGAAAATGGTGTTACTGAGGATGATCCTCCTCTCCTTACTGGTCTCCTAGGTTTGGGTATTATCCAGTTTCATCAGTCACGCCTGTAAATAAATTTGATAAACTGAAGTTATACTACACTTCAATAATAATGAAGAACATATGCCGGTAGGTCATGCCAATCATGATAGGCTATTTAAAATCCGTCCAGTGATAAAACACTTCAATCCAGGTTTGCTACACTCCCATATGACCAACGGTTATCTGTAGATGAACAGATGTGTGCTACGAAAGTAGCACACTTTCTAAAGCAATATCTACCAAATAAACCCCACAAATGGGGTTTCAAACCCTCTGTCCTTTGTAGGTTAGAGGGATATGCCTATATATTTGAAATTTATTCTGAGAAAGAAAAATTAGAGATATTGGATAATGAACATGACCTAGGTGCCATTGGGAATGTGGTAGTTCAGCTACTTCGAGGAGTCCCCAGAATGCTAAATCACATTCTCTACTTCGACAATTTCTACAGCTTTGTCCCACTGGTATATTACCTAGCCAAACTAGGTATTTACTCTGTAGGCACAGTACAGCAAAACCGTATTTCAAATTCCAAATTACCAGAGAAGAAAGAATTTATGATGAAATCATATCCTAGAAGAAGCTATGAGGAAAGGGTTTCTATAGTTGATGGCGTTGAAATGATATGTGTGGCCTGGAAAGACTATAAGATATTTACCCTTCTATCTACATATGTTGGAGCATTGCCTGAGACTACTGTGCAAATATATGACAAGGTAAGGAAAGAGAAAATTTCAATAACTTGCCTACTGATAAAACAGGAATATAATAAGCACATGGGAGGGGAAAATCTGATGGACAATTTTCTTGGAAGAAATCGCATCACTAAGATCTAAAAAGTGGTATCTACGCATTTTTTTTCATTTATTCGATTTAGCAACAATCAATTCATAGATTGTCTATAAAAGAAATGCAGTAAAAATAAATTCACCTGAGAAAACGATACTTAACCAAGGCCAATTTCGGAACGAAATAGCGTTTGTTTTATGCAACAAGGATATTGCTTTACAAGCTAAAAGAGGACGTCCTAGTCTGAATAAGATAAGAGAAGAAAAGGTGCTGTAGCTCCTCCCCCTCCTAGAGATGTCAGAAAAGATAACTTTAAACTTGGCTTATAGTGGGTAGTTCACTTAGATGCAAATACCCAGGGTGTAAGGGGTATTCTACAATATAACAATATATTGTGCAATAAATATGGAGTCAATCTGTACTTAAATAAAAACTATAGTTGTTTTTTGAAATATCACACCGAATAAATAAGATAAATGAACATTAATATGTGTTTTATTGCCTATATGTGATTTAACTATATTTAGTACTGAGCACAAGACAAGAGACTGCATGGAGATGGAAATTTACATCATATTGTTTTTTGAGCTTTTTCCTCAATTATTTTCAAGAAGGATTTTTTTATTATTTTTCCTATAATATAGAGCACACTTTATATCACTATGATTATTTTCATTGAAAAAGAAAAAAATCATGCAATAAAGGGTTAAAACTCTAAATCGATCGAACTGTGCTTTTTTAAACATAAATAACACAATTTAAATTGCACCCGGGCCGGGTTGCTAGTCAAAATTATAAAAATTAAGCTTTACAGTCATGAAAAATAATTTTGTTTAACAAAATTTTATTCATAATGTAAAGTTTTAAGTAGTTATTGCCAAATTTTACTACTCAATTATAGATACTACTTTATACATTTCTACCCTCATTCCTATGTTAACTTTTCGACAATATTGTGCGCTATAAATTTCGCTAAAATAAAATTAAAGCTAAAGCAACTGGAAAACGGTAACGAAAAGTTGCCTTAGCTAGAGAAAGTATTAATTGGAAGCGTCATTCATACAAATAAATTTTATAGATAAATTTTGTATCGCCATTTATATTTCCAATTCGATAAAGCGTAATAATTTATTTCGGTGGCCAGAAATTAGCATAATTGGACGCTGCGGTTAAATTTATTGATCCACATAAAGTTATTTATGTTACACTTGCAGTTAATTTAATGTACGAAATTAGATTTTGCAAAATAAAAATAACACTACACGGCTATAATAGGTTAATCCATAAGGTATACATTCACCGGTTATAACGTACATATATCGCATACCCGTTCGCAGCAGATCTTCTGTGGATACTCATAATGCGGAGAGCCAATTGTTATAGCTCAACGGATGAGTGAGCTAAATTCCCGATAGACATCACTCATAATGAATCTATAAGCTATGTAGAAGAAATGTTCTCGAAAATCAATCTCGTAACAACTAAGTGTGCGTAAACTTAAACACATTTTCTTATCTTAGCCTACCCAAAATTCGATTATATTTATCGGGCTAAGTTTTAAGGGGAGAAAAATTAGCTTACGCCGGCGTGAAGTGGCGCTGTAAGAGAATCCACTGTCTCATATCATCCCGTGGTAATCATTAGAAGACACAGAGGGAAACTGACGCTGGAAATGGGCAGCAGCAATTTCTTGTTACGAGCTCAAACCGTCAAACGTAACGACTACCGCAAATGTTCTAATATGACACAATCTACGGGAGGCCTATATTCAACAGTAGACTTGTTGTCTGTTATGCTACAGTGAATGCATGATTGAACAATAAAAAGTAGAGTAATGGCCGACATAAGCTCGACTGTTGGGCACAGGCCTTCTCTTGATTTTGAGAGGGTTTAATGAACAGGAGAGAGTCGGGCGCCAGTGGGGCGAATATTCGTGATCTAAGGGTAATTTTTGATAGAAAATGATTCACCATAATTATTAACAGCTTCGTGAACAATATCTAGAGTGCTCCGCTCTATTTCAAGGAGCATGAAATGTTTTTAAAATTCTCGATGTAAAGATAATAATTACGAGTTGGTTGGTCGTTATGAGCTCGGGTACTGTAGTTCAATGTAGAACCCTATCATGTTGTTTTTAAGCATATTGGTTTAATAACAGAAAATGATCGAACACCCGTAAAACCCGTTTGAATTTTTTTTATCTTTGTCCTTTCTAAGATAACCAATAACGTTACTGACTGACTGAAATATGGGCAATATTAACTCTCGATCACAATATTAAATATCTAGTTACATCTTTTAGATCATTACATTGCATCACACAGTATTGGATATATATATTTTAATTCGCCTCTGAGTAAACAAACGTATACAAATTAATATGGACAACATATTTCCCACTAAGATCTTTAGGTTAAAAAATCCAATGCTACTTTTATATTATCTATTAATTATCATTAACTATCTCCTAGCTTTTTGTATTCGGCTTTAGTAAGGAAAAATTTTATCAAATCAATCAATTTCATCCATTTGAAACTCGCCTAAATAATTAACCTTTAAGAACCAATGATTTAAAAAGTGTTGAGTACAATTTTCAAGTCAATAGCTTTACAATTTATTATTGTAGACCATAAATAAATTATTTCATTTTGCAATCTACACTTCGAAATCAAATTAAAATGAAACTTCTCGAAGTTAGTGCCCATTATGTGAAGATTTAGAATCTTTTGTCCCTTATAACAAATATGAATGCCTAAACTCGGTACGAAGTTTTGGTTTTGTTTATTGGAAATATTGTAATCATTTATAATTAAGCTATTATTTATTTTAAAAGGAAATGTTTATAGGTTTATAAAATAAATCATTTTGCAATAAATTTCACTAAACCTACTTCCTACTACTATTAAAATAAATATGAAAGCTTGTTTGGTTGTTTGTATGTTAATGGCTCAATGACACAAAAACTACTGATTAGATTTGTGTATAACTTGGCAATAACATAGATTATAAACCAGAATAGGACAAAGGCTGTACTAAAAAAAAACGTTTAATCTATCCCAATTTACAATTAAAATACCATCAAAAAATCTTCAATCAAAAAACTATAAAATAAACTAAAGATCTGGACTTGATAACAATATTTTCAAAAAAATTATTAAAATAGCTTTTTTTTACAAAAATAAGAAAATCTTTCGAGTATTTTGGAGGGATACTATTTGTGGGATAATAACTCCTCATTAAATGTTTCTCTGTATCGAGATGAGTATTTTATTTAGTTAATAGTTAGTCGTTAAATCATTAAAATTGAACAATTTGTTTAGACAAAATTAAGACAAAGATAAGTTACTCAAGAATCTAAATAGATGGCGCTATGTAATGTACATATTATATAATGTGATATACATACGTTTTACGTGGTAGATTTATATACGATGCTACAGCTACATGTTGGTTGTAGTACGAATGGGTTGGCTCGACCGGGGAAGGACCACGCTCTCACAGAACACTAGTGTAAAATAGCAGCTTATTGCATTTGCTGTTTCGTATGGTGAGTGTAGAGAACCAGATACCCTTTTTACTGGAAACGAGGCATTCCATCTTAGTTCTCAGCAATGACAATGCATCTGCATTTGGGTTCCTAATAGATGTAGATGTCTATGGACCACAGTATCCACGTACTAAGTGTACTGTCTGTTCGTTTGTCACCCTTATTCTATAAAAATATATATAAAACATTTTCGGAAGTGAGAATTATTGCAAGCAGCATTTAATACAATCTGTTACATAGACACAGAACCGGTCGAAACAGCTGCTCTGCAGTACCGGTACTGGGGTGTACAAACAGGTGGATGCCACGCGGACTGAGCCAATATTACTATAATCTTAGGACCGAGCGTGGTCTGCTGGCGCGTGCTCTGTATTAATTTGTAGTCAAAGCAACCGATCATATTATAGCGGAGGCAGTGTGATGTGGTCCGGAGGCGGACCTTTAGCGGACTTTCACGTTGTATTCTTTTTTAACTTTTAAGTAAGTTTAAATTTCAAAATAAAAATTTAAAAGAAAACTTAAAATAAATAAAAAGTCTCAAAAAAGTTCTACGCTGTTGTTCATTAATACAAATAATACTTTTTTTAATAAAAGGGTAGTGTACTTATATTAAAATTTTAAATATCTAAAAAGACTCTTTCCGTAGAGCCTTGGTAGCTCAGATGGTTAGCGCTTATTGTAAATTCCACAATACGTGACCAACCCGTGTTCGATCCCCGGCGGAACCAATGAAATTGTTAATTGCAATTGTAAGTGCTGATTTACCTTGCGCTCAGTGGTGAAGGAAAACATCGTGAGGAAACCTGCATATCTGAGAAACAAAAAAAAATTTCAAAGACATATGAAGTTCGCCAACACACATTGGGGCAGCGTGGCGGACATTGCCTTGCCATAAAACCCTCTCATAAATGAGAGGAGGCCTGTGCCCAGCAGTGGGACGTATATAGGCTGTAATGTTTAACTCTTTCTTTAAACTCATACATTTCAAGCTTATAAGCCGCCTTCAATTTGTATCGAGTTTTAATATTTTTAGCTGTAAAATTTATGCAGTTCCTTTAATATCATTTTTATAACATCGAGATAAGTAAAAAACGGTGTTTTTAAAAGGTGTAAAAACGGTGGTCATACTCTCCATACAATACTTTTTTCGTATTTATTGTGTTTCCTACCGTAATGCCAATAATAGCAGAAGTTCTTCATCATTTTCCGACGGCGAAATGGTGATTGAATCACCATTTCGCTTGCTTGCTTGAGCTTATAAACTGTATGGAAAACAAAACGTGGTCGTTTTGCTGTCACACCGTTCCCCGACCGCTCTTCCACCGCTGACCGGTGAGTCCTATACAAAAGTCCTCGCAGGGCCGCTGCTGAACTTCTTTTCCTGTTATACTGTACATTTGTGTGTTAGGTTAGCTATAAGGTATGGGCGGATTTGCTGTTCAGAAATACAATTTCCAAAAGTAAAAAAATAATATATAAAATGTGGCCAGATAACTCACAATGTAGTAGATACCTTGCATAAAACGCTACGATTTTATGAGGAGAGGTCAGGTTAGAGACTGTGCTCTTACAAACTTTTATATTTGGTAAAGCCACGCTGCAGCTAAATTATGTTCTGGCAATAAAGAGTCGGCTCGACCGGGGTAGGACCACGCTCTCACAGAATACCAGCGCAAAATAGCAGCTTAATGTTATTGTGTATCGTATGGTGTGTGTAGAGAACCGGAGACCCTTTTTACTGGAAATGATGCATTCCATCTTAGTCCCTAGGGGTGACAACGCATAATTATATTTAAATAATCATTATCGCCATTTTCAGAAAATTATTTTTGTTTTTGTGCACATAAAATAACAAACCTTTTAAGGTTTTAAGGTTTTAACAATGTTATTCAGAGAATAATGGAATTGGAAAAAGGGCGAAGTATCACAAATGTAAGCGACAGAAGCCTAATTGTTTACGGTGGCCACGATTTTGGCGGTCAACGGAAATATTAATTGTGTTAATGGGAAAATTGTTTCTTAACTGCTATTTTACGCTGGTATTCTGTTAGAGCGTGGTCCTTCCCTGGTCGAGCTGACCCATTCGTGCTACAACTATGCTACTAATATAGCTGCATCATGGCTCTACCACGTATATTTTACAACAAAGTCCCAAATTGTTTAATAAGGGTATTATACTGTTAGGTGATCACTGCCATGCTGTTTCTAAGTGTTTACATAAAATTTTATAAATATTATATTGTAAATTATACTTTTGAAAAAAAGTTCCGCTAGGTTTTTTGCTGATTCTTCCCAGGACAAAGGATTTTTTCTCGAAACGGTGGTAGAAGTAAAAAATGACTTTCAATAAGAGTTATTACATGTAATCTATATTGAATAAAAATTATTCTATTCTATTCTAGCATATCTAGCATAGTTCATACAAATGCTATAGGCTACATGGTGCTAGCGTAAGAGAACACATTAAGGTCTCCCACATAAATTTTCATAATAATTGAAATTAAATCTCGTTTCTACCAACAAAAACATTGCAAATATTTTTAATAGTCAAACAGGGTATCAAAATTTGAGTCTTATACCCAAATATCTCTTGCTATTTTATAAGCCCTCAACAGTCCACGGCTTGATATAAACCTCTCCCATAAAAGACTCCGAATTTGCCATATCATCATGCTTGGCGGGTGAATTGATTATCGTATTATATAACAGGTATTTCATATCTAGTGCGTTGTGCTATAATGCTATTAAGGGTTATGACAATGATGACGACAAAAATATAAAAATAAGCAAAAGGCATATTTTCGAAGATGTTCGCCAACACTATCACGGTTATCTCATTGCTCCTTAATCCTTACGAAAGTAAGAGAGGCCCTGAGCTCCTGTGGGAAATTTAAAGGCTATCACTTTAATTTCAAGACGAAATGTGCAGATTTTTTTGGACTTTTTGTTTTAATTGCGCATTAAAGCATCGCTTAGACAGTTATTACGACGGTTAATCTCCTAAATTTGTATTTCAAAGTACCGGTAATTCAATTTGAAATGAAAGCTTAAAATAGCTTCGAATTTTTTTTAATTATTTTTTTAGATACAGGGTAATAAAGAAACATATTCAGGACCCTTTCTGTAACAATGGACAATCGTACCTATATTTCAATTGTTAAATAATTTATGATATTAAAAAAAATTACTTTTAATGAAAAGAAAAGCAGTAACACGGTGAAATAATTTCGAATATTGTCTGAAGTTAAAAAAAAAACATTATTAGGGCTAGCTAAGAAATCTTCAAAACAGGCTCTTAGGTACGTCAGCCCATAAAATACTTACTTATTACTCTTAGCGTCTATCCTACTACACTTATTAATCCTAGCGTCCGCCATCTTGGAGCATCCGGCAAATTGAAATAAGGATGACATCACGTGTTCTGCTTGACAAATCCTTTCATCTAGTATTCCATACCATCATTTTTCATCATCATTACAACCCTTCACAAGTCCACTGCTGAACATAGGCCTTCCCCAAAGAATGCCACAAAGCACGGTCCTGAGCCACCTGCATCCATCGACTTCCTGCATATCTTACCAGGTCGTCACTCCATCTAGTAGGGGGACGGCCTACACTTCGCCTGCCGGTACGAGGCTGCCACTCGAGAACCTTTCTTCCCCATCGGTTGTCGGATCTTCGAGCTATATGGCCGGCCCATTGCCACTTCAGCTTACTAATCCGTTGGGCTATTTCGGTCACTCTGGTTCTACTGCGGATATCCTCATTTCTGAGTTTATCATGCAGATAAACGAGCATAGCCCTCTCCATAGCTCGCTGAGCGACCTTGAGCTTCCTCATCCGGCCAGCAGTGAAGGACCACGTCTCAGTTCCGTATGTCATCACTGGCAGCACGCACTGGTTGTACAGTCTCGTTTTCAAGTTTTGAGGTATACCTGACGAGAAGATGTGCCGTAATTTCCTGAACGCTGCCCAACCGAGTTGAATCCGTCGATTGACCTCTCGGTCGAAGTTGGACTTACCTAGTCGAACTATTTGTCTCAGGTAAACATACTCGTCAACAACTTCGAGCTTAGTGTTTCCAACAACTACCGGCATAGGTGTGACATGGACATTAAACATGATCTTTGTTTTCTCCATGTTCATCTTAAGACCTATCCGTTGGGAAACACTATTGAGGTCATTGAGCATAGTGCTTAGGTCCTCCGGCGATTCTGCCATAAGGACTATATCGTCGGCAAATCGAAGGTGAGTGATGTACTTGCCATTGATGTTGATACCGTATCCTTTCCAGTCCAGAAGCTTGAAAACGTCTTCCAATGCAGCGGTGAAGAGTTTCGGGGATATGACGTCACCCTGTCTTACACCTCTCTGCATTTGGATAGGTTTCGAACTCTGGTTCTGTACTCGGATAGCCATCGTAGCTTTACTGTACAAACACTTCACCACTTCGATATACCGACAGTCAACTTGGTACCGCTGAAGGGACTGCAGCACCGCCCAAATTTCGACGGAATCAAAGGCTTTCTCATAGTCTACATACGCCAGACATAGTGGGAAATTGTACTCCTCGGACTTCTGTACAATTTGCCGAAGGGTATGTATGTGGTCTATGGTGCTAAAGCCCTTTCGGAAACCTGCTTGTTCGGGAGGCTGGAAGTCGTCAAGTCTGCGCGCGAGACGATTCGTAATGACTCTCGAAAACAGCACGTAGACGCCGCTCAGAAGGGAAACCGGTCTGTAGATCTTCAAGAGAGCGTTGTCACCTTTCTTGAAGAACAAGACCACCGCACTTCTGCTCCACGCCTCCGGTGTAATGCCACCATGGAGGACGGAATTAAAGAGCTTCTGAAGGACTTCAAGTACCGGTCTTCCACCCGCTTTCAGAAGCTCCGCTGTAATTCCATCCTCGCCTGGGGCCTTACCGTTTTTAAGGTGCTGGAGAGCCGTTCTAATCTCGCTCAGACTGACGTCCGGGATATCTTCGGAATAGCGTCGGATGAGACTCGCTCTTGGATCGTTACGTACACTTGCGTGTGGCTCCAACGATGACGTGTACAGCTGCCCATAGAACCTCTCAATCTCACTCAAAATCTCAGGTGTCCCGGAAACGAAGCTGCCACACTCTGTCTTCAGCTTTGACAGTTGGCTTTTTCTGGCAGACAGATCTCTGGCAAAGACTTTGGAGCCTTGGTTCCGCTCGATCGCTTCTTCAATACGAGCTGTGTTGAAGTTGCGTAAGTTTTTTTTTTTTATAGGATAAGGGTGACAAGCGAGCACACAGTCCACCTGATGGTAAGTGGTTGCTGCGGCCCATAGACATCTACATCTATCCTCTATTACAAATCAAAATGTAGATGCGTTGTCACCCGTGAGGACTAAGATGGAATGCCTCATTTCCAGTAAAAAGGGCCTCCGGCCACCTGCACTCACCAAGCGAAACGCAGAGGTAAACCTCTACTTCACGCTGGTTTTCTGTGAGGTCGTGGTACCACCCCGGTTCGAGCCGGCCCATCCGTGTGACAGCAAGAGCTGCCGCGTGGCTCTACCACTGTTAAAAAGTCCCGCCGCATGCATTTGGAGATCTGTCTGTTCAGTTGCCTGTATGCTGTCAAGTCTGTTAAAGAATGTAGCTTCATCTCCCGTCTAACAGCTATGAGATTAAGAGTGTGATCGGAGAGTTTTGTGTTCTTCTGCGGCAGGTCTTGCAGAACTTAGCTCCGACCGCATGGACAGTTTCCACGAGCTTGTCATTCATATCGTCCACTTCATTGCAGTCTTCTAGGCACTGTAAACGGTTTTGTAACTCGAGCTGTAAGGTTTTGAGACTTTGGAACAGAGCACGAGGGGGACGGAGCGTTGACTTCATTAGACGAGACCTCTCTAACTTAACGTTTATGTTCAGTGTGCCTCTAACCATTCAGTGATCGCTACCAGTTCTCACCCTCGCGATCACGGAGACATTACTGAACAGTTGTCGTCTGGTCGTCATAATGAAGTCAATCTCATTTTTTGTCGAACCGTTCCATACCAAGTGGTTTGTAAGTAAAATATATATCTTCTAACATTTTTTTTAACAATTTATGTCATAGTTTTTTCAAAATATCCACCGCTTCAGGTGGATATTTTGAAAAATAAATTAATATATGAAATTCTACTGTTACCAACACAAAATTTCAACCCAATCGGTTCGGTTAGGTGGCACTGGTTTTCCCCCGAACGGGTTCCCGCCTTGTCGTGGCGTGGAGGATTAGTAGCCGCGGCTTGGTCACTCACGGTGAACTAAGAGGATCCCACATAGCTGGACAGTGGGGAAGGGCCCACGAGGTGGCCATTCCGGGTGGGCTTGGTGAGCCCACTTCGGATGTGTGTTATTGGACTACGCCGAGAAGGGTGTCCCCTTCCGTTACTGCCGCAGCTGGTGTGAAGTTGCGGGGGAAGAGTAATGTTAGTATGATAGTGCGAGGCGTTATTCGCCCTATGTTTCGCGACTCTGGCGGGGCCGCACCGATGTGGTGGTGGGCTGCGGGGGAGAGGAGTGACGGTATTGCGAGGCGCCATTCTCCCTACCCTCCGCAGGCGAATCTTGCTTGGTACCAAAATAATAGACTTAATACACCGCTGGAGTCAGGAAGGCTAGTGCTTTTGAGTGCTCGTTTTTCCTCGTTTCGTGGCCTTCGCGCATCGGATACGGGTTCGTCCGTTACGCAGGTGAAGTTGGAGGCCGTGAAGGAAGGCGCGCCATGTGTTCTGGTTTGCCTTACTTGAGAAGGAGATGGGGGAGGAGTCGTCCTCTCCCGAGGAAAAGCCGCCATGGGGCGGCCGGCGCTTGTGGGTATGTGTACACATTTCCCCATGTAAAATTAAAAATTCAGTGGCAAAGTTTAACCCACGCCTACTAACCAGTAAAGTTAAATAAACGTTTCTAAAATATTGAACCGTTTAACGAATCCAAAACTAACTAATTCATTCATTCGAAAAGACAAATACAATATTTCTTTATCTTGCCGCCAATCATCTTCCGCTTTTTATCATCCTGTACAGTAGACTCTCCCGTTGTAAAGAAGATTTGCCGAAATCGCCATGTTCGGCAGGCGATTGGCGATCGCAGTCACTGGCGTAAGTACTTTACATCTGGCATATGGCTGCTGATGGTGACCTTTTCCATAGTCGCTGAAATGGGGCGACTCTTATGCCTATACGGTAAATATTATATAGGTATAATAAGAAGTGTAAGAAAAATAAAGAAAAAACAAAAACAAAAATATTAATATAAAAATAAGCTGTCAAACACATGTAATCTTGCGTAAAAGCTAGGCAAGGCTCATTTTACGGTCGCCACGATATTAAGGCGATATTGAAATTTGCGGTCGGTTTAAGTACATCGCCTTTCCTTAGAAAAGAGAAAGTAAAACATTTTGTTACATTTTTGCTACATTTTCGTTACCACATTTGTATTTAAAACATTAAATACAGTTCTTTCCAAACTTACGTACTACTCTCTTCGTAGCAAATGTTATTACAACTCTGTACAATACTTAGCTATTCAATATCTAATAACTTTTATAAATGGTTAAACACTAATAAATAAAATTATCTATAAGCTATTTCGTCAACAACAAAACTTTGTTACTTTAAACTTTGTTACTGAACAAAAAATGTTACTTTAAACTTTTTCGCCATAAAATAACATATTTACCTCCAATTTTTAAAATCAGATAGTTGATATGGCCACAAAACTGTGACAATAACAATTAACTCTTAATAAAAAGTAACACCCAACTAAAAATAACTGTAAAGGACAAAATAATTTCCACATAACAGCTTCAGAAGTCTGTGCTAAGACATAATATATGTATGTGAGAGTTAAACCTTCGGGGGTTAAGAAGCTTAAGGAGCAGTGGAAATCGTTTTATTATCTTTCTTGTAAGTAGTTCTTTGAAGTCAGCTGTTACCTCTTATAAATAGTTTAATTTTTTGACCACTTTAAGTAGTAACAACTAGAATGTAATCTTAATAGTTACATTAAAAGATTTATCCCCTATTTTCCTTCTGTTAAGGGTGGAATTTTAACCTGAACCTTTTTTAAAATAAAAGAATGATTAAAGTCTGCTCGCAATTTGCGAAGATATTGCGTAACACGCATAGAAAAAATCGACCAAGTGCAAGTCGGACTTGCGCATGAAGGGTTCCATACCATGGTACAAGATTTAATACTACATATGTATGCAAAAAATCACGTTTCTAGGAGTTTTAGGGGAGCCCCCTTTAATTTTTAATGTATTATTATCTACCGACATTAAAAAGGAGGCGGTACACAATTCGACTTTATATTTTTTATGTGTACCTCATGAATTTTTTCTGGTTGAACAGATTTTGTTAATTCTTTTTTTATTAGGGTTCCGTAGCCAAAGGTCAAAAAACGGAACCCTTATGGATTCGTCATGTCTGTCTGTCTGTCTGTCACAGCCACTTTTTTCCGAAACTATAAGAACTTAGCTGTTGAATCTTGGTAAGTAGATGTATTCTGTGAACCGCATTCAGATTGTCTCACAAAAATAGAAAAAAACAATAAATTTTGGGAGTTCCCCACCCTTTTTACTGAAAATGAGGCATTCCATCTTAGTCCTCACGGGTGACAACGCTATCTACATTTTGATTTGTAATAGAGGATAGATGTAGATGTCTATGAGCCGCAACAACCATTTACCATCAGGTGGACTGTGTGCTCGTTTGTCATCCTTATCCTATAAAAAAATACTTAGAACTGAAACTCAAAATTTTTTTCCATCAAACCTATACATGTGGAATATCTATGGATAGGTCTTCAAAAATGATATAGAGGTTTCTTTTATTTCTTTTTTTCTAAACTGAATAGTTTGCCCGAGAGTCACTTCCAAAGTGGTCAAATGTGTGCCCCCCTTCTAAATAACTTCTAAAATAAAAGAATGATAAAACTAAAAAAAATATATGATGTACATGATGCTATGTATCCTTCCACCGAAAATTGGTTTGAACGAGATCTAGTAAGTAGTTTTTTTTAAACGTCATAAATCGTAAATTATGTTACTTGCTGCTACGGAACCCTTCATGGGCGAGTCTGACTTGCACTTGGCCGCTTATTTGAAAGCTTTCCTTATGATGAAGGAAAACACTGTGAGAAAACATACACATAATATGTGATATATAAAACATTTTACAAGGATATGTGAAATCCGCACAGACCAACGGCGAGAAGTTTTCTATAAAAACTCTATTTTACTTTTTTTACTGATCACTAATGGTGTATTCGTACCACATAGGTATATTATAACGCAATCAGAAATATTTAACTAAAAACCCTTGATATAATATTGATTTATTTTTGTATTTTTATCATCAAAGTATTTAGTATAAAAGTATTGTATTTGAGGGAGAAAATTGGAACGTTAACATTATTCAACTGTCGACTGTGTCTGTCAGGCTCATTCAGGCTTTATTTGTTCCTTTCTGTACAAGAAAACCGGCGCGGCGGGAGACATGACATTTTGATAACTTATTATTATATATCTACATTAACGACACTTCAAAGCTTCAAAACAGTGAATCTTTTACGCGATGTTTTTACTCGATATTTTCTTACATATGAGCTGAGCATATGATAGATCAGTACTCGGTCTTTTATTTGTAATGAGAAGCGTGTTGAAATGTCTAGGGATTTAGTGAGACTACTCCTAATATCTACAACTCTGGTGTACTATGTTATATTATTATTTTCTTGTATTATCTGTTACAATATTATACCAGTTCATAATTATTTGACATCATTATTATATATCTTCAATAAATAACAAATATTTTATTCTTATTCTATTTTACCATGGCTTATTATTTTCTTTACAAACCGACTTTTCTAAGTATTATATTTAATAAATGAATAATTTATTAGTTATTAACTATGTAATGTAGAGCAGCCTACACGACATATATATATATATATATATATATATATATATATAGTGCGTGTGTGTGTGTGCGTGTGTGTGTATATATTTAGCCTGATATGTAGTCTATACAATCTATAAAATCAATCCCATTCCCCTGGTGTTGCAGTTGTTCTTCATCATTTGAGCCGTATACTCGTTTGCTTCGTCTCATATATAAAAAATATTTGTTGTAGATTGTATTATTTCCAAATTGGAAAAGATTTTTAGATTATTCTTGAATACCACTTCCTATAAATCTGCTTGTAAAATAAGTCCTTCAGCTACCATAGTCCTCTATTTGGACTAATTTTTAGTCGTTATAACAGTCAAACCGCAAACTCACTTAATAAGCTCATACTATCAAGAAGGCCCATTCTAAGTTCACGGATTGTAACAGGCGTCTACAGAACCCTACCTCTACATTATGCGTGGCTCGACACGCACTTGGCCGAATTTTTTAAGTTAATTCGACTGTATGTTTTTTTTTTTTGTATGTTTGTTACTCAATATCTTCGTAAACTTTAAGCCATTTCTGATGATTACTTTTTATTAAAAAGGAGATATGTAGGTATAAATTAAGAGAAAATATTTTATCCCTATGAGTGGCTTACCACCCTACACGGAAAATATATTTAGCCATCTTCAAAAAAAAGCAAGTGGTTCCGAAAGGTTTGTGCGCCTAAATTGTTTCCTTTGATGTGCTTATTCCACATCTCATTTTGCTCTGGAATTAGTGCCCCAGTCTTGAAACTAGCAGCCTGTGCAATACGGCAGCATGTCCTAGCCTATAACTATCGGCTAATTTGAATTACCTCCATACTCTACAAATCATATACCTATACACGCCTAAAATAGAATAACCTCCTCAGTGAGACCGGCAGCTCGGGTTTCGCGGAAATCGGTCATCTTCTAGCGTATCCCACTCGCATATTGGCCGAGGCTTTCGAGAACATTTAGAACTGGGGCACGAAGATTTTTGATAGGATTTGGCACTAGCCTTTTGGGCAAGCTTTCGAAGTATGGCTAATCCCCTAGCCTGATTGACTGACTGTTTGAGTGAATGGTCTCTCCGAGACATCGTCGAAGGCTGCTCAACCAATCCTATCGCGGCAAAGCCGGAGTTTCTCTGGGGTTCGTTCCTTCTGCAACTCTGTCCTTACTGCAAATTAATGGTCTGATTATACCATAGAACAGTTGTGAAAAGGTATCAGCTGAACTCGGACTGGCCGGGATCCAATCCAGTTCAAAAGAAGAGCTATGGTTGAGCGTGCAAATCTCTTCCTGCATACACTACCTAAACAGGTGCACTTCACGCCGGTGCAGCTTCTTACCTTATATATAGTGCAAGTGCCGTCGTTCATGGACTACTGTTATCACATATGGGCTAGTGGCTCAGTAACCCGTTGGAGAGACGTGCTAAGAGGCTTATTGGCAACCTTGCGTTGGTTGAAAAAAAATATAAAAATATTGACACGATCGCAGAATAACCATTACATAGCAAATACAAAAAATAAATGTTTAGCTACGTTGAAGGCTATTAAGAATAACAAAACAAATGCCCCTATAAAACAAATCGAGAAATTATATATAATAATCGAGTAATAACAAACCCGAAAGAAATAGCTGAAACATTTGACGATCACTTTATAAATATGGATCATAAGAAACAGGTTAATGAAGATAACGCAGGCAACTATTGTATACAATTTAATAAATCTTCGTCAAAGTTTATGGCCCATGTCACACCTGTAGAAATATATGAAAATATAAAATCACTTAAAATACTCAAAGCACAGGGTATGATGGAATAACTACTAAATTAGTCAAAGAGACAGCATTTTTGATTGCGGGTATTTTATGTCATATAATAATGTATAGAGCAAGGCAAATTTCCTAAGCTGTCAATAGTAAATTCATTATTTAAAAAAATCGACAGATGTGATGTTGGATGTTATCACCCTGTTGCTATGATTACTATTTTTGCGAAAGTTTTTGAAAAAGTTTTATACATACATAAACACTGACGCCGGTCACCCAGCGGGGTAGGCAGAGACTATGGACTTCCATTTGGCACGATCCTGACACAACTCTCTCGCTTCCTCCACATCCATATACCTACGCATACACGCTCGTCGGTTAAAGGTACTCTTGATTTGACCCATTTTTAATATATCGCCAATTCCGTTGATAAACTTTTTTTTTTTAAACTTTCGCCTAGGGCGTCCCTTCCCGACTTTGCCGTTCACCTCTGCAACATAAATTTGCTTATTCACTCTTTCCTCATTCATTCTTTCTACATGACCAAACAAAAAAAGTTTTCATAAGTTTAAATAAATATCTTGAAGATAATAATAATGTCCTCCAGACCGAATTTCGGTCACAGCGGCCAGTCTCAACGGAGACTAGCCATCGGCGCAGGGCAGGATTAGAATGCCCAAGTGTATGCGCAAGCACAGGTGCACTCTCTATTCCCTCACTCTCATAGCCCGATGGGACGGTAAACCGACACGACCGGAGAGAGATCAGGCGCAGGACCAACGGCATTACGTGCTTTCCGAAGCACGGGGGTGAAACACCGCCAACTTCCTGACTCCGAGCAGCTACTGAGAATTTCTTGATGGAAAAACTCAATAACTGATTTTTTTGCCCGACCCGGGATTCAAACCCGGGACCTCATGATCAGCAGTCGCACTTCTACAACCACTAGACCAACGAGGCAGTCATTATCTTGAAGATAATTAGTTACTCGTATGATATGTATATGACATGTAATGAGCAAAAAGGATTTCGCAAACATAAATCTGTAAACACGGCAATTTATGACAAGCTTAACAAAATTATGACATGTATAGACAAGAAAATACCTATGGCCGCGCTATAATTAGACATGACTAAGGCTTTTGACTTTATGAATAACAAAATCTTCATAAGAAAATTACATCAATATGGATTCAGAGGGACAGTTTTAGATATTTGTCAGACAGAACGCAGGTTACTGAAATAAGGAAACTATGTCCTGTAAAGCGGACAGAAAAAGGTATCGACACCCCGAGATGTTTACTACGGCATTCCACAAGGAAGCATTTTGGGTCCGAAATATTTACAATTTTTGTGAATATTTAATAACACCTACACAGATGTACCACTATACGGTGTTAATAAGAGACTTCAATGCAAAACTAGGCACAAGAAAGAACGGTGAGCTGAAATTGGGGAAATTTGGAATAGGGCAACGAAACCCAAAGGGCCACCATCTGGCCGACTTCATGGAGAACGAGGGACTCTTTATGATGATCTCTTTGTTCCAGAAGCGGCCCCACAGGAAGTGGACCTGGTCGAGCTCCGACGATTCGATAAAAAATGAGATTGAATTGATTATCACGACCAGACGACAACTGTTCAGTGATGTCTCCGTGATTGCGAGGGTGAAAACTGGTAGTGGTCACCAAATGGTTAGAGGCACACTGAACCTAAACGTTAAGTTGGAGAGGTCTCGTCTACACTCCGTCCCCCTCGTGCTCTGTTCCAAAGTCCCGAAACCTTTCAGCTCGAGTTACAAAACCGTTTTCAGTGCCTAGAAGACTGCAATAAAGTGGACGATATGAATGAAAAGCTCGTGGAAACTGTCCATGCGGTCGGAGCTAAGTTTTGCAAGACCCGCCGCAGAAGAACACAAAACTCTCCGATCACACTCGATCTCATGGCTGTTAGACGGAAGATGAACCTACATTCTTCAATAGATTTGACAGCATACAGGCAACTGAACAGACAGATCTCCAAATGCATGCGGCGGGACTTACGCAACTTCAATACAGCTTGTATTGAAGAAGCGATTTAGCGGAACCAAGGCTCCAAAGTCGTTGCCAGAGATCTGTCTGCCAGAAAGAGTCAACTGTCAAGGCTGAAGATCGAGAGTGTCAGCATCGTTTCCGGGACACCTGAGATTTTGAGTGAGATTGGGAGGTTCTATGGGCAGCTGTACACATTATCGTTGGAGCCACACGCAAGTGTGAGTAACGATCCAAGAGCGAGTCTTATCCGACACTATTCCGAAGATATCCCGGACGTCAGTCTGAGCGAGATTAGAATGGCTCTCCAGCACCTTAACACGTTCACTGTCCGGTTTTTAAACACAATAGTAAGACAATAGCAGTGACCTATATGTAGTGCACGGGACAGCGAAAGGGTTAAAAACGGCAAGTCCCCGGGCGTGGATGGAATTACAGCGGAGCTTCTGAAAGCGGGTGGAAAACCGGTACTTGAAGTCCTTCAGAAGCTCTTTAATTCCGTCCTCCATGGCGGCGCTACTCCGGAGGCGTGGAGCAGAAGTGCGGTGGTCTTGTTCTTCAAGAAAGGCGACAACGCTCTTTTGAAGAACTACAGACCGATTTCCCTTCTGAGCCGTGTCCAGTACCGTCTTTACCATAAGGGCACACGGGGCCCGTGCCCAGGGCCCCTAACGTCACGGGGTCCCGAAAGGCAGATTTATTCGCTTACAATAAACAATCTTTTTTCTATTTGAGGAAAATATAACCCGACAAAAAAAATCATAGAGCAAGTGAGGGCGTTTTTAGTCACTTTCTGGTAACCATGAGCAGTGACAAGTCACAAATTGCCGAGTTTGACAGAAAAAGTGGCATTGACAGATTTCCAAAGTAGGAAATATGTATTTCCATGTTTCGCCACCATCTAAACGTTTTTGTCGAGCTGTACAATTGTCTTACCTTAGCCAGGATTTTTTTTAATTTGCGGCAATCTATGTATTTATATAATTACAGCTAAATAAAGGTGTAATTTTAATCGGACACCTGTTCTGGTGTCCGATTATTTAATCTTTTTCTAAATAGTGAACATTTTAATAAATATTTTGATACAAGAATTTTCCTTTGCTTAATGGTTACCAATTGTAATGGAGAGATCATTTTCACACCTAAAGAGAATAAATTATTTAAAATTAAATATTTTGTTCAACCTAATTCAATATAAATTATTAAGAATATCTCAAAAACGATTTGTCAGACCTTCATCAATTTTTTATGGGACTACGTGCGAAGCACCAACTTTCAAATAAAAAAAAATCATCGAAATCGGTTCACCTAGAAAAAAGTTACAGTCGAATTGTATACCTACTCATTTTTGAAGTTGGTAAAAAATAGAAGATTTTTCCACCAACATACTTATCTAATTAATAACATATTATTTGGTTTTTACCAATTAACTATAATAAATGTAAGATCAGCAGAAAAATGTTTTTGTCATTCACTTTTTTTACTTTCCAACAGGGCCCCAAATACTTGTGTGCCCAAGGGCCCCGGTATGGTCTAAGACGGCATTGGCCTTGTCTACGTGCTGTTCTCGAGAATCATTACGAATCGTTTCGCACGCAGACTTGACGACTTCCAGCCTCCTGAACAAGCCGGTTTCCGAAAAGACTTTAGTACCATAGACCACATACACACCCTTCGGCAAATTGTACAGAAGACAGAGGAATATCAGCTGCCACTTTGCCTTGCGTATGTGGACTATGAGAAAGCCTTTGATTCCGTCGAAATTTGGGCGGTGCTGCAGTCCCTTCAGCGGTGCCAATTTGACTGTCGGTATATCGAAGTGCTGAAGTGTTTGTACAGTAGACCTACGATGGCTTTCCAAGTACAGAATCAGAGTACGAAACCTATCCTACTGCAGAGAGGTGACCGCTGCATTGGAAGAAGTTTTCAAGCTACTGGACTGGAAAGAATGCGGTATTAACATCAATGGCGAACACATCACTCACCTTCGATTTTCCGACGATATAGTCCTTATGGTAGAATCGCTGGAGGACCTAAGCACTATGCTTAATGACCTCAATAGTGTCACCCAATCGATAGGTCTTAAGATGAACATAGACAAAACAAAAATCTTGTTTAACGTCCATGTCACACCTATACCGGCAGTTGTTGGGAGCACTAAGCTCGAAGTTGTTGACGAGTATGTTTAACTGGGACAAATAGTCCGACTAGGTAAGTCCAACTTCGACCGAGAGGTCAATCGACGGATTCAACTCGGCTGGGCAGCGTTCGGGAAACTACGACACATCTTCTCGTCAGACATACCTCAAAACCTGAAAACGAAATTGTACAACCAGTGCGTGTTGCCAGTGATGACTTACGGATCTGAGACGTGGTCCTTCACTGCTGGCTGTATGAGGAAGCTCAAGGTCGCTCAGAGAACTATGGAGAGGACAATGCTCGGGGTTTCTCTGCGTGATAAACTTGGAAATGAGGGTTTCCGCAGTAGAACCAGAGTAACTGACATAGCCCAACGGATTAGTAAACTGAAGTGGCAGTGGACCGGCTATATAACTCGAAGAACCGACAACCGATGTGGAAGAAAGATTCTCGAGTGGCAGCCTCGTACCCGTAGGCGAAGTGTAGGGCGACCCCCCACTAGATAGAGTGACGACCTGGTAAGACATGCAGTAAGTCGATGGATGCAGGTGGCTCAGGACCGTTCTTTGTGGCATTCCTTGAGGGAGGCCTATGTTCAGCAGTGGAATTATGAAAGGCTGTAATGATGATAATGATGATACGGATAAATTCGCAATCCAAGACAGGGAACACCAAAAAACGACACGTTGATTTATTGAAAAAAGTTATCAATTTATTACTTTTGTTTTCGTAAATTACTATTAGTTTTGAGTTACTTACCGATGGTAGGAGGTTTTGTTAGTTTTTTGTAAACGTCCTTTGTAATTTCTGCAGATTTTGACCGCGCAACTTGTCATTTTCACCAAAATAATCTAGCGCGAAAAATGACCCGTGAGTGTGTATCTCTTGGCGTTACAATTGTCACTGAGCAGGGAAGCTTTTGAACCGCCTTTACTCTATCTAATGAGTAAATAATCTAAGCCATAAGTTTCGAGCAAGCTAATAATGCACTTAAAAATTATGCTTGTTTACTTTTGTAGTAGTTTTCAAAATATAAATATATAGCAAGGTATTAGAATGTAGAACTTAAATGGAAAGCTTTAATCCCACTTCTGATGTAGGATGTTATTAGAATTTGTAAAGTCACAAGGAAAAGGCTTTAGAATAAAATGGGGTCACTTTTATTCAATCTAGTACTACTACATCACTGGTTCGAATAAAACCCCTGTCCTAGGAAGAACCAGCAAGAAACCAGCGGGACCTTTCTTTTACAATATATTACATTATTTTATTATGAAATACACAGATTACATTGATAAGAACAGCGTTAATCAACTATAAATTGTTTCAAGACTAATTTTATAGTTGAGAATAATAATTCATTTGCACGAATTAATTATTCAATGTGTCAAGGATATGCTAGTAGTGGAATACGACAAGAGCACCGTGCCACGACAGAGCCAAGACTCTCTTAACGGCGTTTTTTTTTGCGCCCAGAAGCAATGAAAGGGCTACACTCCGGGAAGCGGGGGAGGGAGTTGGAGAATGCTCTAAGCATACCACGACAGCCGGCTGCGTGGTTATGTGGGACTCACTGCGAAACCTAAATACCTACCCACTAAACACCACCTGTGGGACTGGCATTGGCTTGTGTAGCCTTTTCCATTAATTTCATATAAATTGCAACCCCGAACCGGCTAATATTTAAGGTCGATATATATTTTTATCTAATTCAAAATAGCTCAGCAAAAACGGAAAACGAAATGGAAATTTCTGTCTGGTCTTTAAGTAAAAAAACATTTACGAGCATAAATTTTTTTATAAACTTATGACATGACAAAATGTTTATTTTCGTAAAACATTCACGGCAAATAAAACCCGTAATCTATAATTTTACGTTGAGTTTATATATTTTACTTAGTAAGTAATGAACAAGAAATGGAAAGCTTGCAAAAATCTTGTTATATATCTCATTTAATTTTTCCAACGGAAGTTAGTACCTATCTCATTAAGCTGTAATAAAATGTTCCAAGGGCGCAATTTCATTTTGGTGTCGGCTTTTAGGTTGTGGCGGTGTAGTTTCCATTACATAAATACTTTATGATTAAGTAGTAAGTAAGAAACTGGATACAATAAGAAAGACATACAAAGCCCTGTGTACATTCCAAGTGAGGCCGATACCATGCTTCAACTTTTTGACACGTAATCACGCTCACATCTTTCTTCCTTCTTTCTTTATCACCCCGTAAAAGTTCATAGCTACACTCACACGCATGCACCTTAAACCATGTCGTTGGTTGCAAATGATTTTAGACATATAAGTGTACGTAAGTGCATGTTCACACATTAAGTTGAGCACCGGAATTTTGCGTCACACGGGTGAAATATACGCAACGCTCCGTCTCTCTTTTTTTGTTGGTCTAAGGTAAACACCATATATTTTTCACCACATCTCGTGCCACGGGCAATAATTAAATATGGGCTACCGTTTTGACTTCAAAAATTTAAAGTTATCCGTGAGATGGCACAATATTCATCACGTAAATTCCTGACCTAAATTCCATGACCAGTTATTAAAGGCGTTTCAAGTGCAAGAAGTCTGTTGATGTCGAAATTACAATTAATAACAGAGATCGAGCTACGATATAATTTATCAATAAATTTATAAGCTTGGAGAGACCAAATATTTGCAAAGCTAAAACAACAAGGGACAAACTCGGTAATGAACACAGCAAACACAGAATCCAATTTTCTTTCACTCTCTTCAAGGATTGTACCTATCTAAACAAACCGACTTATTCTCTCGGATATTGCTACCGAGCCTTTAATTAAAAACCTTTTTCCTGTAATTCAAGACCCGAAAACAAACTCTGACATTTTATCGTATTTATAAAGTGTACTAAACTTGGCAATGGGTTAGCCATATAGCTCGAAGAATCGATGGGGAAGAAAGGGTCTCGAGTGGCAGCCTCGTACCGGCAGGCGAAGTGTAGGGCATCTCCCTACTAAATGGAGGGACGACCTGGTAAGACATGCAGGCAGTCGATGGATGCACGTGGCTCAGGACCGTGCTTTGTGGCATTCCTTGGGGAAGGCCTATATTCAGCAGTGGACTTGTGAATTGCTGGAATAATGATGATTTAGGACAAACTAGGTTGTTCTGGGCTAAACTAGGATATCCTGACACGCATAATATAATCCGATATGGCCTAGGACAAACTAGTCTGGTCTGAGAACGGGTTTGGTCGGTAACATATACATATATTATAGTGACAAAGAAGCTTACAATCCACTTGATGGTAAGTGACTGAAAGTTGCACTCAACTAAAACAAGAACAACGTTTAAGACCAATTGTGAGTGAAAATGAAATTGTATTATGTAGTAAAATTAACATATCGCTATATTTCTCTGTAATCTTTAATACATATAAATAAATTTAAATAAAACTAATTTTACGGATTTTATCGCGTATATTAGCTTATTTTATATTCCCGACGTTTCGAGTAATTTACAGCACCCATGGTCACGGGGGGAGGGGGGGGGGACTGAGGTGTATGACTTCCCAATGTCATAGTTAACCACGGCTACCACCAGATCAAAAATTTTAATCTGGAGGTAGCCGTGGTTAACTACTATAAAGTAAGTTAATGTACGCGATAAAATCCGTAAAACTAGCTTTATTTAAATGTGTTGTGTTCGCGTAAATATAAGATATCATTACATATAAATAAATTCGAATTAATAGCTTAGGGGGCCATTTGCACGCTATTAAGACATTGTCATAGTTCACGTTCTTCTTCTAACAACAAAATATGTATTCCAGTTCACTTCACCGAGTTCTATAATAACTCCTACACAGTTCAGGCTACACGCATTTGGGACTCCTTGCCCGAGGACATTAGAAAAGCTCCCAATAAGTTTGCTTTTAAAAATTTGGTGTGTAATCATCTATTAAAGACAACGCTTCTTATATGAATCATCCATGTCATTTATATTGCTAGATATTCATAGTTATTTATATGTACTATTTATATATGTATGTTGATGTGTATATATGTATGTTTATGTATGTATGTACACACATACATAAGAGCACCCAGTCCATCTGATGGTAACTCATAGACACCTATAAAAATATCCTCGATTAAGAAACAAAATGCAGATGCGTTGTCACTCTGGGATTAAGATAGAATAGCTTGTTTTTAGAATAAAATGTCTCCGGTTGCCTACACTCACCGTACAAACACAGCTTCTCTGCTGTTTTACTCTGGTAACCATGTTTAATTTTCGGCTTATTAAATGAGATTATATGTGCTAAATTCGGGATTTTTCAAACCTTTAAAATTCATAACTCCGAACTACTCCGAAAATATTAACTTTATTGTAAAAAGTCATATGACCTCTTTTATTTATATTTTATAAAAATATAAAAATATATGTTTTATTCTTTTTCTTTATATATTTTTAATGAGTCAAAAGTTTCCTAATTTGGGATTTCTGAAATATTAAAAAAAATCATAACTCCAAAAATATTAACTTTATCGGAAATATTCATAGCACCTTTATTCGTATTTTATCAGAAAACATAAAAAATGTCCCGTTTGAAAATAACAATTCCTTGCAATAAAAAAAGATGGTTTAAAGAATATGGAACCGAGTTGCCTCATAGCAAAATGCATTTATATCATCAGTAGGTAGTTGAAGAATATCGCATAAAAAAATTGAGGTGAAATAATTTTCGGTACTCATGCTAACACCTCCTGGACAAACAGTACGAATGTCAGTTGACTGCCTCATTTTTCATCTGTCATACATCTATTGTATTTCCTGAAAATGTGGTAGACTGAATAATATCCAGTTTGACACCAATGAAATAGTTAATTACAAGTTAAAGTGTAGATTTATGTGCTCCACGGTCAAGGAAAACTTGAGGAAACGTATGCTTGTATTAGGAAAAAAAATGTTACAGGTGAAGTCCGCAACGGCAGCGGGCAGAATCTTCATTACTTCAAAACCCTATAAGAGATGAGAAGAGGCCTGTGCCTAACAGTGCTTAGTGTGTGGTCTGTCACATCCATACTTTTTTACTATTAAACAATCATATCCTTAAACCTACAATTAGTGGTACATTGTAAAATTATCTCGTAAGGCACAACATAAACATAATATTTCATTTTCATTTACTCGTACATAGTATTTAATCAAAAATATCAGAATTTAATTATTCGGCTGTTTTATTATTATCAACATCATTATCATCATCATCATTGGACAGCGGCAACGGTACTCCGCTGCTGAACATAGGCTTCTCCCAAGGCGCACCATTAAGTAGTCCTTATAAATATAGCGATTTCTGCTTACAATCAAATTATTTAAATTGAACACTTTTCACCATACTGTAAGTCATCGGTACCTAACACCGCAAAGGGGCGACCTCAATTTTTAAAAAATTACAGAAGAGCAAGCAAACATTTATTATTTCCCGATTACTAGATCTTTTTCATCAGAATATTTACCTTATTTGTAGTTTTCCATTAAGTATAATTTATTTAATTTTGTGATGAAAAAAAGCCAGTAATCGGGGAATAATAAATGTTTTCTTGCTCTCCTGTATTTAAAAAAATTGCCGTTCGCCCCTTTGCGGCGTCAACTACGAATTGATTGAATTCCGAACTGAAAGAACAAATTTCCAAATTGTAAAGCAAATGACTAATGGCTACATTCTTAAATTTTGTATTTGTTGCTGTCAGGCTTCGGAACGTAATCGAAATTAAAAAAGTAATATTTAGTCGTAAAATAACTCAGATTTAGCGCGTTTATAGTTCAGTCTTTATCACGTGGTCATTATAATGTATTTATTTAAAAAAGACAACTAAATAATGTTGATGTTCACCACAATAACCCGAAAAAAAACTTTCACTCATTAGCTAGAAAAAGAAATTAATTTAAGGATCATAAGAAAGAAAGTTACTCATTTATATCGCAAAATATATTTACAAATGATAAAATTTTATACTATTATGTACGACTGTGTTTAAGAAATGCAATTGAAAAACAGATGAAATTGAGTAGAATCAAAAATCTCTTACTAAATTCAAAAACAAAATTACTTTATTAGGTCAATATTTTGATAGCGGCTGATTTTTATTCCTCGACTTGTAATTTTAATATCCATGTAACCTCATGTTCATGACGTATAACGCGATTCTTTTTGCGTCCCCGAAGCAGCAATTTTATTTAACAAATAGGTTTTCATTTAAGTCGAGTATCTTATGACAGATTTTTCCATCCGTTTTTAAATCGAATTTCATCAACACACGTCCATCAAGTCTTAAATTTTATAAATTCAAATTTTCGTATTTTATTATGTAAGAATGACAAACGGACACACAGTCCACCTGCACCCAAAATACAGATGCGTTGTTATCCCCGAGTCTAGTACTATTATTTATTCTGTATCTGAGAACTAGGCATGAGTTCGATATACCAAAACGTAACTAAAAACGGATACACATAATAAGACTTTTTGAACAGTGGTAGAGCCAGGCGGCAGCTTTTGCTGTCGCATGGATGGGCCGGCTCGAACCGGGGTGGTACCACGACCTCACAGAATACCAGCGTGAAGTAGAGGTTTACCTCTGCGTTTCGTTTGGTGAGTGCAGGTGGCCGGAGGCCCTTTTTACTGGAAATGAGGCATTCCATCCTAGTCCTCACGGGTGAAAACGCATCTGCATTTTGATCTTTAACAGAGGATAGATGTAGATGTCTATGGGCCGCAGCAACCACTTACCATCAGGCGGACTGTGTGCTCGTTTTTCACCCTTATCCTATAAAAAAAACATATCGTATCGATATGCTGCACAAAAAAACGGTTTTTGTAATAACGTTCAATCGAAGTGAATCAAAACACAACACAGCTAACATATCATATCAATTGAATAGATATCAACATACTAGATACTCGCCGCTTCTCTGTCAAAATGATGATCTCTGTATGACTGATACGAGGGCGGCACTGAAAATTTCGGGAATCAAGGAAGTGACACAACATTACTATTTAAAAATGTATTTATTGCTTTTCGAAGTATTCTCCGCGAAATTTGACACATTTTTCCATATGATGGAACCAATCATTGAAGCAACCATTCCATTCGGAATGTTCCGATGAATTACCGACTAAATTAAACACTACTTGAAGGTATGAATCTGTAATAAAGAACTGACTATACTTTAAAAAACAACAATATTATGATACAAAAAACCGCTTTGTATAGCGCGAGTTAAGTAACAATTAGCGCCATCTGGTCATAGAAGGTAAAATCTCGCCGACATCCCGCCCGCCAAGGACTCCGTCCTTCTTCATGGCAACAGGATCAGCTTAGATACAGGACGCTTCAGGGTCGATCCTCTGCACTTCAAGCTTACTACCCTGACTTGATCATCGGGTCCAGGATGAAGCTGTGTTATTCGTCCCAATAACCATTTCGCTGGAGGGAGGTCTGTTTCTTTTATTACGACCAAATCGCCGACCTCTGGTGCATCCACCTTTGTGTGCCATTTGTGTTTTTGTTGTAAGGTATTTATAATGGATGAACAGTGGACTGTATATTTATTTCTGACTGATTACTTAACGACTGATCTGAGGTTAGCTATACTAGGGGACTGCTTGAAGAAAAGATGGTACTTTTTAATATACTGTATTAACTATTTACAATGATTCGGCACTGACTAACTATGTCTAACACTATGTACAGAGGGAGGTCTTGAATTGGAGTCTTGAGTCTTCTTCAGGTTTCTTCTTAAGTGCCGCTCCGAAGTGAAATGAACAGCTCACAGACCGAGACGCCCTTCTTATATCTCGCAAGAAGGTGCCTCAGTCTGTGAGTAGTGCCGTGCGACGACAAATGAAGCCACACGCGCGCTGATTGGACGCCGACATCACTGGGTCGGCGCCGGTGTGCGGGGTGCGCGGGGGGTAGCGGGGTACGAAGGGGCGACGGGGCGGCGGGTCTCTAGCTGTCCTCAACATCCTCCCCCCGGCTTAGCTCGCGAGCCTCATCTTCTTTCGGGAGGACGGCGATCTTCCTGACCGGCCGCCGCAGCAATCCGCCCCTGGTCCGCACCTCCACGTCGCGCACCACGCCGTCTGGTCCGGGAAAGGTCCGCGTTATAATTCCACGCGGCCACACGTTCCTTGGCAGGCTACCGTCTGCCACCACGACGAGGTCCCCCTCTTGTAGCTGTCGCTGCTGCACATCCCGTGAGTCCCCGCGCGCAACCAGCGTCGGCAGGTACTCCTTCATCCAGCGCTTCCAGTACTCGTCGGCAAGTCCTTGCGCCGCTCTCCACGCCCGACGATCACTAGGCGTGCACGGCGCGGTTACTGGAAGGCTCGATGGTCCCAGCAGCAGGAAGTGGTTGGGTGTCAGCGCCTCTTCCTCGTCGATGTCGACCGGTACGTGTGTCAACGGTCGAGAGTTCACTGTGTTCTCGGCTTCGGTGAGGAGCGTCACCAACGTCTCCTCCCGCGGGCTCTTCTGGTGTAGAGTGGCTTCGAGCGCGGTCTTCACTGAGCGCACGAGACGCTCCCATGCGCCTCCCTGGTTCGGCGCGCCCGGCGCGATGAACTTCCAGTCTGTCCGCCGAGTCAACGCGTAGTCCTTCAGCAGGGGTGCCCACTCCTCCATTGCCCGTCGTAGTTCGGTGTCCGCCCCATGGAAATTCGTTCCGTTGTCAGAGTAGATGACCCGTGGCCACCCACGCCTAGCCGCCATGCGCCGCAATGCCGATATCGCCGAGTCCGTCGTTAGGGAATAAACTATCTCTAGATGTACCGCGCGCGTCGTCAAACAAGTGAATAACGCTATCCACCGTTTTACATGCCTACGTCCTATTGTTACCGTTATAGGCCCGAAATAGTCGATTCCGGTGTAGGTGAATGGTCGCGCGAATGCCCCTAACCGTTCAGGTGGTAGAGCTCCGATAACCGCTGGCCGTGGTGTCGCCTTGCGTACCCTGCACTGCAGACATCTCCGCTCCACTTCTCTTACGGTCGGTCGTAGTCGAAGTATGTGATATCTCGTGCGTAGGTCGTTCACTACCCGTTCCCTGTTGGCGTGGCTTGCTTCCTTATGCGCCTTCTCCACAAGCAGCTTTACAAACTGGTGGCGTCCGTTCAGGATGGTGGGCCTCTTCATTTGACTGTCCACATCGGCTGCGTCAGTCCGTCCTCTAGCTCGCAGTATGCCATCTTCGAATATGGGGTCGAGCTTCCTCAACGCGCTGCCGGTTGCCAAGTTCTTTCCTTTCTGCAGTCGACTGATGTCTTCAGCAAAACTGTCTTGTTGACTTCGCTCTATCCACATCCGTTCTGCTTTCTGGATGTGGTCCAATGTTAGTCCGTGCGCCTTTCCTCTCATGGCATCGACGAACTGTAATATGCGAGCGGTGGCCCTGACCAATCTCTCATAAGAAGAGAACCTCTTGATGTCTGGCAGGTGTGGAGCGTCCCTGGTGTCGCTCTGGTGCGCCACGACTTCCTCCAGCTCGTCATCTTCATCCCCTGCCTTCTCTTCTCGACGTCGAGGCCATCGATCTTCATCTTCGTACAGGAATGGTGGTCCCGTAAACCATTTGTCGCTCTCTTCCTTGTACGTATAATTAATGCGCGTTGCCTGATCCGCGATGTTGTCTGCGGTCGGTATCCACCTCCATTGCTCGGGTGACGTCTTCTCCGATATCTCCCCTAATCTATGTGCTACGTATGGGGTGTAACGCGCCGTATCGTTCTGAATCCAATGGAGCGCCGCAGTGGAGTCTGTCCAATAAACTACCCTATCGGCTACCACTCTGTGCTCGCCTTGCACGAATTCCGCGAGTCGCGCGCCTATTAGATTCGCCTGTAACTCTAACCGCGGAATGCTTTGCGCCTTTATCGGGGCGACTTTCGCCTTGGCCGTTTCGATCGTAGGCCTGTCCCTACCGTCGCGATGCGTGTACGCCTTATCGTCGCGCGGTGGGTTCCCTATTACTCCCCCCGTGGGAGCGTAGCGTCTCGGCAGTCGTAACATCTTCCTACCCGGACTGGCGAGCGCCTGGACGTCCTCATCTGACCGTCCGCTATCGCTTACGACGTGTAGTACGGTCTCGCCGTCTTCCCTACACGTTGATCGCGGTACGGTTCCCTGGATGGCCCACCCTAGCAACGTACGTGCAGCTACGGGCTGCCTTCGACGTCCTATCCTTAAATTACGGGTAATTATTAAATGCCAGTTGTCGGCGCCTAATAATAATCTCGGTTTGGCGTCCTCGTAGCAAACCGAGCTCGGTAGGTTGCGTAAGTGTTTCAACCGTAAACACTCTTTATTTACCGACTGCGAACCTATCTGTAAATTTGTTACTGTACGCGCATTTATTCTATACATTTCGCTGCGCGTCTTGCCACGTATGCCTATGTTAACTAGCCTGCTATCGGCCTCGCGCTGACTATTGCTTACTCCTCTAATATTCAGCGGCTTTACCGGTCCTTCCGCTCCTAACTCGCGCGCTAAGTCGTCGTCGATCAACGAAATGGTCGAGCCTTCGTCAAGCAACGCATACGTATCTATTTCCCTACCGCGTGGTCCACGTAACGTAATGGGACACACTTTCAATAATACGGACGCATTACTACCGACGTTAGACGCGACGAGCACGGTCTCATCCGGTTTTGCCGATGTCTCGGGTGCGCGGGTCTTGCGGGTGTGAAGGAGGGCATGGTGGGGGGCGTTGCAGCCGTCGACGCCGCATTTCTTCGCTCTACATTTAAACCGTCGGTGTTTACTACTTAAACACAGAAAACATACCCCACCTTCCTTTACCCAATTCCACCGGTCGTCCACACCCATTTGCGCTAACTTCCTACACTTAGCGATCCCGTGTTCACCTCCGCAGCACATACAAGAGGCACTACTGGTGTCCTCCTGTGCGGTGAACGTTTTTACGTCGCGAGCCCTATTCTCTACGCGGCGTGTCACTATCCTTTTCGACGACGGTGCCTCTCGTCTTACGGGCGATTCCTTAGTCGGCTCTACGGACGTATAGGCATGACTCAACGCACGATCAGCCTCTCTCATCATGAACCTGGACAGTGTAACGATGTCCGGTTCGTCTGCACTTCCGTAGTGCTCCGCATAATCACACCAACGCGACCGTAAGTGAGGGCTTAACTTACTCGTTAATTCCCTAGTAAGCATTGGATTTTGCAGATATCCCTTGCCGTCGACGTTTTGCAAAATGCACACGATATTTTGCAACTTTATTGCGAACGCATTTAATTCCTGTGCGGTTTGACCCGGGCGCGGAAGGCGTTTCAATTCTTCTAACGCTCGATCGATAATTACTTCCGGGCGGCCGAAACACTGCTCTAATGTTCGCATAATATCTGCTGGATCCTTCGCGGTAAACAGCAGTGCCGATACTACTTCCCTAGCTTCACCGCGTAGACAGTTTCTTAACCTTGCCATATTTTCCGTATCTGTGAATCCATATAGACGCGTGGATTCTTTCATCGCGGCTTTGAACGCTAACCATTCCGCGGCCGAACCGTTAAAAATAGGCAAGCCCTGCGTCTGCTTCGCGGCAGCGGGCCTAACTCTGACCATATTCTCCAGAGCTTCCGCTAGTCGCTCTATACCCCTATCTTTCCCTCGCGGAGTAAGCGACCTATCTCTATCCCTATCTCTCTCTAGCCTACGCTGTGGCGCTGGCGTCCTATGCGCACCTACATCCCTATACGGCGACGATAATCTACGATCCGCGTGGCGATGTGGCGATGGCGATCTATGTACACCTACATCCCTATACGGCGACGGTGATCTACGATCCGCGTGGCGATGTGGCGATCTATGTATAGGCGATAGAGTGCGGCGTTGGACGCGCGACGGCGACGTAACCCGTACACGACGATCCACCTGGTTCATTCCTACGGCGACTCCATCTTCCCTCTGTACCGAATCTATGCGGCGCGGTTGAACGTTATTCGCTTCCGTCCTCCCCTGGGCATCTTCACTGTGGTCGTAACCGGTTACCCTGTTCGGTAGGGTCTGCTCTGATGCGGGGCGCGGGCTGAGAGGGGCGGGAAGGCGACTCCCCCCGCACAGTCTCTACGTTTTCTAACCACCTATCCACGCGTACCCTATTTTCAACTAACTCGTCTTCGTTGACACTTTCCCTATCTGTTTCTTCTTGCAGTTGCGCGACGTCCCTAGCGTACTTCTTCCTAATAAGATCTTCTTCCAACTGCAATTGCTTCCTCCTAATTGCAGCTAGTTCCTCCGCGGCGTTATACTCAATTTGCTTTAATTTAGCTATCGCACTAGCCGTCGACCGGGCTGAACGAACGGAGCGAACCGACGGGGCGCGGGGTGCGGGCCTATGTACGTCTGTTACAGGCGCGACGGTACGTACTATCGAACTAATCTCTGTAGACGGAAGATCTTCAATAATCGCGGCGAGTGTCTCTGTACGCGGCGCGGAAATGCTAACCTCTCCCAAACGATCGGTCGTGGACACGGACATAGCGGGGCGCGGCGGCGGGGGCGCGGGCGCGGGCGTAGATGCGGGCGCGGGCGGGGCCTGGAGCGCGGGCGCGGCGGAGGGCGCTTGTGCCATCGCGAGATAATCGGACGGGGACGCGGGTGCTTCTTCGAATATGCGCATTCCTACCGGCGTGTCATCATCGTTCCGTGTCTTCTGGCTTCGTGTCTTCCTCATTGTCCCACGTTGCGACCTCCGGTCGTCTTCAAAAAGACGTACGTACAGTCTTTAAAAAGACACACGTATGAATGTCGTTCCCGCCACAAGGGCGTTACCAGATGGTCACAGTTTGGCACCGTTAGGGAGTGACCACTGGCCGCGTAAACGCGGTTAAAGAAACAAGAAATTGTCTGGAAACAGACAATAGACGTATGTGACGTAATCGTAACAAGAAACAGGGAAGAAATTAGTACCGACGATCTTCTCTCTTCGTCGACGAACTTCTTTCTTCCTTGAAGATCTTCTATAATGATCTTCTCTCTTCTATAATTATGTTCTTTCTTCTATAATTATGTTCTTTCTTCTATAATTGGCTTCTTTCTTGTTTCTTCTTACTTCTTGCTTCTTTCTTCTGGCTTGAATCCGGCGGCGATGGACCAAGAATATAATGGATGAACAGTGGACTGTATATTTATTTCTGACTGATTACTTAACGACTGATCTGAGGTTAGCTATACTAGGGGACTGCTTGAAGAAAAGATGGTACTTTTTAATATACTGTATTAACTATTTACAATGATTCGGCACTGACTAACTATGTCTAACACTATGTACAGAGGGAGGTCTTGAATTGGAGTCTTGAGTCTTCTTCAGGTTTCTTCTTAAGTGCCGCTCCGAAGTGAAATGAACAGCTCACAGACCGAGACGCCCTTCTTATATCTCGCAAAAAGGTGCCTCAGTCTGTGAGTAGTGCCGTGCGACGACAAATGAAGCCACACGCGCGCTGATTGGACGCCGACATCACTGGGTCGGCGCCGGTGTGCGGGGTGCGCGGGGGGTAGCGGGGTACGAAGGGGCGACGGGGCGGCGGGTCTCTAGCTGTCCTCAACAGTATTTAAATATTCTTTGGACCATCGAGTCCAAAAGATTTTTATCATGCGTTTTGTCAGTCTCCAACGTTGGAGAGGACTTATGGTATCAGTGATATTGTTAGGTTCTGGTATCACTATTAAAGGTTCTCCTACTAAAAAGTTACTTGGAGTTAATGGAGAGGTATCGTTCGGATCATCACTGAGACTGCTAATCGGACGTGAGTTCAGAACCGCTTCGATCTGACAAAGGACCGTAGAAAATTCTTCGAAGGTAAGTGTCGCGTTGCCAATTGTCTGCATCAGATGTGCCTTAACAGATTTCACACCCGATTCCCATAGACCTCCAAAATTCGGTGATTTTGGGGGAATAAAGTGCCATGAGGTTCCATCACTTTTAAGCATTTCTGCTATCTCCTTTAATACATTCGTCATGCTTTGATTAAGCATTCTTGTAAGCTCATTTGCAGCGCCAACAAAGTTCAAACCATTGTCACTCCACATTTCAGCGCAGTGACCCCTGCGTGACACGAATCGTCGAAATGCTGCAATGAATACAGGTGTGGTAAGGTCACTTACAGCTTCTAAGTGTATAGCTTTTCTTTTCATACATACAAACAATGAGATGTATCCTTTATAAGATTTTTGTCCCCTACCCTTTGACACTCTCATCTGTATAGGTCCGGCAAAATCTACACCACAACACTCAAAAGCTCTTCCAGGGGTTACTCTTACACTCGGAAGTTCACCCATAATTGGTTGTTGCGTTCTAGCATTGTATCTAGTGCATGTAACGCATTTACTGAGGTGTGTTTTCACTGACTGTTTTAAACCTATTATCCAATATTTGCTTTTTAGGTAGTTGATTGTTAAAGAAGTTCCTCCGTGCATCACTCTTTCATGTGCATCTCTAATCAACAAATATCCCAGGTGAGTATTTTTTGGAATAATTATTGGGTGTTTATAATCTTGTGATATATTAGCTGATTGTAATCTGCCACCAACTCGTAACAAGCCCTTGTCATCTATGTATGGTGTGAGTGTGATTAATTTACTACTTCTTTTAACTTTTCCCTTTGTTTTCAGGTCTTCAAGTTCTTCAGCAAATTCGATATCTTGAGTAGTTTTAATACATGCGTCGAGAGTTGTCTTCATTTCTTCCGCGGTAAGGTAAGTACACATTTTATTTCTATTTTCTTTATTTTCTTTTAGGTTTAGGAACCGTCTGCAATAGGTAAGTACTCGTATCATTTTCTTAAAACTTGAGAATCTATTTAGTATTGATTCTTCTGTATTGTTGTGAAATACTTTTGTGTGTTGTTTTCTTTCTTCTAATGTTGTTTCAGGTACCTGTATTTTGTTAGTATATATGTTCGGTTTCCTCATCCAATGAGGTCCGTTCCACCACAGTTCAGCGGCTTGCAGTTCTGAGGGCTCTATTCCACGAGAAGCAGTATCTGCTGGGTTCTCTGCTGAAGCTACATGATTCCATCTATCATTATCCAGTCCGGTTTGTATTTCTGTTATACGGTTAGCTACAAATGTTTGCCATCTTATAGGTTGTGATTGAATCCAAGCTAAAACAATTGTTGAATCGGTGTAGGCGTATATTTGATTTCTAGGTATTTTCAATTTCTTTGATGTTTCAGCCAGTAACTTTGCCAATAAAACGGCGGCACATAGTTCTAATCGTGCTATGGAGATTTGTTTTAATGGAGCAACTTTTGTTTTACTTTTCAGAATAGTGACATAGACTTCATCTCCTTGTATCACTCTTATGTAGAGTACTGCAGCGTATGCTGCTGTTGATGCATCTGCGAAGCCAAATAATTCAATCTTGTCATTTTCAGGGTGAGTATGTATCCATCTATTTATTTTTAAATTTTGCAATGTAAGTAGTTGTTGTCTAAAAATCAACCATTCCTGCAGAAGGTCTGATGGTATTTCTTCATCCCAGTCAGAACTACATAGCCAAAGTTTCTGTATTATCACTTTTGCTTTGATAATAACTGGAGCCAGCCATCCAAAGGGATCAAATAAACGAGCCACGTCCGAAAGTACTCTTCTTTTCGTGATTGGTTTGATAGGTTCAGGCAAGTTGACAGATATTTTGAATTGGTCATCATTTCTATCCCATGCAACTCCTAATATTTTTATGATTTTGTCTAATTTTATCTCAAATGGTTGTATGTTTTCCTTGTTTTGCTGTATTATTTGTAACAAATTTTCTGAATTACTAGACCATTTCTACAGTATGAAACCAGCGCTTTCTAATAGCTTGTTGACTTGTTCATAGATTTTTATAGCCTGTTTTTCAGTGTTAGCACCTGTCATCAGATCATCCATATAAAATGACGTCTTAACAATTTCTGCAGCTTCAGGATATTTGTCACTTTCATCATCAACTACCTTAACTAAACAGGTACGGAACGCATGCAGTTCCAAATGTAACAGTTAGCAATCTATAGAATCTACAATTTTCATTAGGGTTGTCTCTCCATACAATACATTGGTAGTATGTATCTTTCTCCTGCACTAAAATTTGTCTGTACATTTTTGTTAAATCACTTATTAATGCTATTTTATGCTGTCGCCATTTAGTTATCAAAGTTCGTAAATCATCTTGTATTACAGGTCCAGTTAGCAGTGTATCGTTTAGTGATTGTCCCTTGGAACCTTTTGCGGAGGCGTCAAATACCACTCTTAATTTTGTGGTATCTTTATCTTCCCGGATTCCAGCATGGTGAGGTAAAAATATACGATTTGAATCGTCTTCATTAGTCAAAGCAAGTGTATTCTTCTTTCATTTTTGGGTTCTGTTCTAATTTTCTTTCTAATTGTAAAAATTTTAAAATAGCAATTTCTTTTGTATTTCCACATTTGTCTACAGATGTTTCTATGTTTTCTTTAAAAGGTAAGTTTACTTTATATCTCCCCGATTCTGTTCGTACTGTGGTTTTGTTGTAGATGTCTTCGCATCGTTGCTCGTCTTTACTTAACCTCCTCTCACAGGTAAATATTTCATTTTCTACTTCCCAGAATTTTTTTTAAAAGATCATTCTCACATACACATACATGCATGCTAATAACTTTGTTTTGTTTTACAGGTTGTGTGTTACTAGTATCACCAGAAAGAATCCAGCCCAGTTGTGTTTTCTGTGCAATAATACCAGATGGACTCTTGATCAATCCAACTTCTATGATTTTACTATAGACTTCAGCGCCTAACAGCAGATGAACCTGTTCTGGTGTATTATACTTCGGATCTGCCAGATCCATGTGCTCCAGCTCAGGCCAGTTAGAATTTGTAATTGATTGTTGTGGTAAATATCTTGTGATTGATTTCAAAATGTAAGCTTTTACCGGAATAGTAAAGGTTATGTTATGTCTTGCCTGCAATTGTACTTCAACCATGTATTTGGTGTGAAGATGTTTGCCTTCACTCAATCCTGAAACCACGCCGTTGATTCTTATCTTTTTCAAACCCAATGTCTAAACGATATCTTCGGTGACGAACGAGGCTTGCGAACCTTGGTCAATGAGAGCACGATAGTCGTGTTTTTGACCGTGACGCGAAGTCACATCTACCAATGCGGTGGCTAATAGTATTTGACCAGGCTGATGTACGAAATGTGATACTATGTTTTGACTTATGACAATTTTCCCTTACAGATTCATCCCTTTTCTCCGGGTGTAACAACGAGTGGTGTTTCTTATGGCAAATTCGGCACGACGTCTTCCTCATACATTTATTAGATGAATGGTTTAGTATCAAACAATTAAAACATAAATTATTCTCTTGAACGAAGCGGTGTCTCTCTATGTATTGTAGTTTGGCAAATTGTTTACACTGATAAATGTAGGGGTTTTCTTTGCAGAATGCACAAGAGATATTTTTAGGTTCTATTGAGGTGTGAAAGGATTTGGTTCTCGTTGGTTTAGTGGTGTGTTCAATCATTTCTAAAGACCGGAATCTAGTTTCTAAAAATACTTTTAAAGTGTCAAAAGAAGGAAACTCATCTTTTTCTGAAGCAATATGCTGTTCCCACAAACGATGGCTTTCTGTATCTAATTTAGAAACTGTCATATAAATCATGATCGCATCCCAAGACTTAATTGGCAACCCTAGATTCCTCAATGAGCTTAAACATTCAACAGTTGTATCAAGCAGGTATTTAATCTGATAAGCTGACTGTGTTGTTATATTTTTGATATTAAAAAGTTTTTTGAAAATGCTGTTTGAAATATATCTTTTATTGTTGTATCTATTTTTCAGTATTTCCCACGCTTCCTTATAATTTCGACTTGTAACTGTTATTGTACGCAGCAGCTGTTCCGCTTCACTAGACAAACTTGATTTTAAATAGTGGAGCTTCTGAACGTCATCTATTGATTGATTAGTATGTATGATGGAATTGAATAAATCATGAAACGATGGCCACTCGGTGTATTTTCCAGAGAATTGTGGTATGTTAATTGTCGGCAACTTTAACTCGGGCATTGTTTTTTTGTTTTCAGATATGGCGGTAGTAGGCGTAACGGGTGACAATTCGGACATTTTTGTTTTTAAATCACTTTTGTAATTGATGTAAATCTCCTCACAGGTCTCATATAAATCATTGTTAAAATAGTTTAAGGCACTTCTTGATTCTACAGGTGTATCTTGCACAAGGTATTCATGGGTAGTTTTGAATGAATTCCATTTCATCTCCAATATTTCTAAACGCGTCTGCAAGTATGCTAAATTAATCCTGGACTTTGGAGATTTCCCGTAGTTTATTTGTGCTTTTCTAATTTCGTCTAGTCTTTCATCTTGTAGGTTTAACGATTTATTTATTTGTTCCATTTTAAGGTTATGAAAATATTTTGATATAACTTTCGATCAAAGTTCAACTAGAAGTTCCTTTCACTGGTATGTGTATGTATATGTGTTTATTTCACTCGCGAATTTTCTAAGTCCAATGTTCATACAAAACGAATCAAATTTTCCAATCCAATGTTCATACGATTTCACTCCGAAATTGTTCTATGTTTTTACACTCGCGAAAGATTAGAGAGAAAGAGAAAGTCCCTGCTACTATTCTATTACTCACGGTTATCGAGGTTCAATCCACAACACTGAAATCCGTAAGTTTGTTATTACACAACACTTCACTTGTATACCGCACTGTCCTATTTCCGTTACACTTCCTAACTTCCTACTACGCACTCACTTATCCGGCTCGAAGGACCACTTTGTTCCGATGAATTACCGACTAAATTAAACACTATTTGAAGGTATGAATCTGTAAGGTATGAATCTGTAATAAAGAACTGACTATACTTTAAAAAACAACAATATTATGATACAGAAAAACCGCTTTGTATAGCGCGAGTTAAGTAACAATTAGCGCCATCTGTTCATAGAAGGTAAAATCTCGCCGACGCGGAAGTTGGGGTCTCCGAACTGTCCGTTTTGTAGGAGTCCACAGCTTCTTCAGGTGATGAAAATCTCTGTTTCGGGTTCGTACGCATATATCCAAAATTCGTCACCTGATACGATGTTGTATACAGCATTTGAGGATCTTGCGTGGAATCTTTCGAGTGTTCTGACGCACCAAGTAACGCGAGCCGCTGTTTGCTCTTCACAGAGCGAATGCGGTATCCATCGGGAAAACAACTTTTTTACACCAAATTTTTCATGCAAGATTATTTGTATTTGACTCATGCCAATGTCTAAAGTTGCCTGAATTTCGCGGTATGTCACATGTCGATCTTCCTCAATCAGCTTACGCACAGCATCAACGTTTTCTTGGCTGACTGCAGTTTTTGGACGACCTTGACGGGGATCATCACTGAGCTTGACAGGTCCACGTTGAAATTCAGCAAACCAGCGATAAATTGTGGTTTTGGATGGGGCTTCATCACCAAATGCAGAAATCATCCGATCAACACACTGTTTTTGTGTTAAACCACTTCGAAACTTAGAGTAATTACACATAGAGTGACAGTGACATTCAAAATTCCATTCAAAGTTGAAGCAACTACACAAGGAATGTGTGCATATGTGGCCTGTAATTACGTTTGCCCACATGCACACAAGCAATTGAGTAATGTTTGCAAGTTAATTACATTTTCCCCAAAAAGTGGGGAAAATGTAATATTAGGTAGACATCGTCATAGAATTAATATTTAGGCTGCGTTTATAATTATTTATTAACTATTTGCAAAGAGAAAAATGTAACATTATTTATTTTTGTTAACTTGTGTAATAATTAAATTATTCATATACGTGATATCTTGTATTGTATTCACAAATCTATTATGTAATTATATTATTCTGTTAGAAGTGGTAGATTTATATAAATATTTGTTATTTATCTTCCATAAAAATCTTATATTATTTGTAAATATTAATTTTTATATAATACTCAATGGCCTTATTCTATGATATATAGAGAAGTGAAAGAAATGGAGGAGGCAAATGCCTACGTCTATTTCTTCCAGTTTTTCCAATCAAGTCCCACTTACTAACAAGTGAATAGTTGTCAGATAATCATTTTAGCTGTCAGATATTTTTTCATTAGTTATTCCTTACTAACTTTGGCTGTGGCCCGCGGCTTCATCCGCATATTAAAGCATACACTGATTTCGATTCTTACCATTCTAAAAATAAACATGATATATTTAATTTAAATTGGTTTCAACGTAAAGGTTACAACATACAACTTTCACAGAATGGATATAATATTAGAAGGAATCACGAGACTTAAGAGTGCGGTCAGCTTCAAGTGATTATTTAGTAATAGGTCAGATTCGGAAGGAGCTAACTATTCAAATAAATCATGAAATTAAAAATATTTATTAAAAAATATAAAATAAAATATACCCAAGTACTTAAAAAATATCTCTTAGTGACTCTGAAACTGCAACTGTTTTCTAAACAACTGCCGCTTTGATGCCGCTATCCTCGAAAAGTTATCTTTTTTAGATTCATAAAAGAATCGAACTAAAAATGAAATTAGAATAAAAAAAGAAAAAATGTTATTTCTCCTAAAACACATACCATAAAAATGTAAAAACAACTGCACATTATTAAAACTAAATAAAATCAATATATTTTTTTCGTGGCAAATGGGAATCGTAATAATATTTGGCAAATAAAAATACCTATTTATATGTGAATGAGAATATTGGCAGTATGTATGTATTTTTTCAATATGAATTTTTTTATAATTATAATAGTAAGAAAAAATCGGGTAAAATATTTTACTATGCCTAGCAACATTTTCATTATTTTCGCGTCTGTCAAATTTATTGTTTATTATTTTATTTTGATGAATGTTTTTTTACAAAAATATAAGATGCTAGGCAATACTTAACCGTGAAATGAGATCTTTACATTTTTCTCATGATTATGTGATGAGGTTGTGACACCCTTTCACAGTAAAGTACGTAATTTTTTTGAAAAATTGTGCGAGCTATTTACACGACTACGTGGACTCGAGTACTAACGCGCCAAAAGTCGTACTTAGCCTTTAAAGACTAACTTGAAATGGCTTCACTTTGCGTGCGCCTACTGCGGTTCTATATATATATATATATATATATATATATATATATATATATATATATATATATATATATATATATATATATATATATATACCTAATACTTCTATGCTTCGAAAGTTATAATAAATCATCGTTCTTGAATTTTCTCGAGTCAATTCGATTTTCTCAACGACTAAACAAGTTTGACAAAACCTTGTGACAAGACCGAGAATCTTTTTTTAAATAAATAAATGGTATTCGATTTTAAAACCAAGGAGTTTTCAATTAAAAAGATTTTTGAAATCGATATGGAAACTTCATATCGGTTATGTAATCGTTATCATAAAAAAAACTGATAATGCCTGTGTCTACTGAGAACTACTACAGAATAAATTGTTGTACTAGACTTAACTAAGCTGGAATACCTCATTACCAGTAAGAAGGACAGGCTCCCTACACTCACCGTACGAAACACAGCGCACAGTAAGACACTATTTTCCGAATATAGAAGAATATAATATAAAAGCATTCCTCAAATTTTAGTTGCCCTATAAGTGCCTTATAAATTTTTTATCAAAATCAGTCAAATGGCTTAGGAGGAGAAGAATGACACTCGCATATTGGATTTTTATATATCATTATTATGTAGTTACTTTAATTTCTTTGCTAAGAAAATAAAGACTGCCTCATATCTGTACACAGTAATCATAACTACCTACCGACTTCTTATCTCAGAACACCATTATTGGTTTATTGGTGATGCAGCGGCAAGAGATTCTAATTTAAACAAGTCAATATGGATTACCGATACGTCACAAATGTTTAAATTCTATTTTTCATTTTTAAATAAATTGTATCCTCATGAATTCTGTCAATTGTTTTATAGAAATCGCAAATCTCACGGATTTCGTTGTGTAAATTGATTAATGGATCGGATTTTGTTTATCTCTTTAATCTGTACGTTGATTAATTACAGTCCTATTTTGGTCTTGCGTACTTTCGAATTCATCGTAAATGAAAAATTGAGGTAATTTATAAAGTCAATCTAGTTAACATTTTTATGAGCCCAGAAAGTTTACGATTGGTAGAAATTACGTTATGCAACAATTTAATCCTAACTCTAAGAGGAGATTATTGTAAGTAACTGTATTTTTTTATAGAAGAGGGGGCAAACGAGCATGCGGCTCACCTGATGGTAAGTGACTACCGCCCATGAACAACCGCAAGACCAGAGGAATTGCAGATGTGTTGCCGGCCTTTTATAAAGGTGTAAGCTCTTTTCTTGAATGTCCCTAAGTGTATCGGTCCGGAAAAGTCGCGGAAAGAAAACTCCTCGTAAAACGTAAAGTCGTGGACCGCAAAGCATCCAGATGGTGAGGATGGTATCGTGAATTTTGATGCGATGTGTGTTCATGAAATTTGGCGGCTGGAATTAATCCGAACAATTACTCAGAGCACTCCCCGTGATAAATTCGATAGAAAATGCAAAGGGATGCAACATCCCTAGGTGGTGCTAGTGTATCGAGCCGATCAGAAAAAACTCAGTCGTCGAAGATTCGAACCACTCTGCGCTGGTTGCGGTCAAGTGGAAGGAGCTGGCACTGGAGTGCCCAAACCCAGAGATGAGAACAGTATTCCATGTGAGACCGAACTTGCGCTTTGTAAAGTTGCAAGCGATGTGCCGGCATGTAATATTGTCCCGCTCTGCTGACCACGCCAAGCTTTTTAGAGGCCAATTTGGCCTTACCTTCCAAGTGACCACGAAACTGCACACTATTCGATATGTCGACGCCGAGGATTCCGATGCTAGCTGAGGCAGCAACGGGAGTGCTTTGAAACTGAGGAGATACGACAAAGGGGTTATTTTTAACGGTAAACGCGCAAACTTGTGTCTTCTGGGGATTGAACTTTAAACAGTGGTAGAGCCACGCGGCAGCTTTTGCTGTCGCACGGATGGGCCGTCTCGAACCGGGGTGGTACCACAACCTCACAGATTACCAGTGTGAAGTAGAGGTTTACCTCTGCGTTTCGCTTGATGAGTGCAGGTGGCCGGAGGCCCTTTTTACTGGAAATGAGGCATACCATCTTAGTCCTCACGGGTGACAACGCATCTACATTTTGATTTGTAATAGAGGATAGATGTAGATGTCTATGGGACGCAGCAACCACTTACCATCAGGTGGACTATGTACTCGTTTGTCACCCTTATCCTATAAAAAAAATTGAACTGGACTAGATTTAGTCACCCCCAATCCGAGACTTTATTCAGCAAAGACTCGACTTCAGACACAAGTTTGTCCCGGTACTCGGCGACGTTTTCCCGAGAAATATTGGCACGGCCGATATATAAGGCATCACCAGTGCTGTCCTCTGCATAGCAATGAATGTTACCAGCTTGCAACATATCATTTATATGCAGGAGAAACAGCGTTGGTGATAGCACGCAGCCTTGTGGGACACCAGCGTTGGTAGGCTTGAAATCAGAGCATGCACCGTTTACAACGACCTTGATGCTCCGATCAGCAAGAAACTGGTGATCCAATTGCACAATTTCTCGGGAAGCCCATACGAAGGAAGTTTCGAAAGAAGCGCTTTGTGCCAGGCCCGATCGAAGGCCTTCGCTATGCCCAAACTGACGGCCAATGCCTCCCCCTTGGACTCTAATGCCTCCACCCATCTATGACACAGGTAGACCAGGAGATCCGCAGCTGATCGACCCCGACGAAAACAGTACACGCGGTCACTAACCAGCTGGTGATCCTCAAGTTACCTCATGAGCTGGCAATTTATAATGGATTCCATTATTTTAAAGAATAAAGAGGTGATAGCGATAGGTTCCCGAAGTAAAACGAACTAGCTTCTCGCCAACTCTGCTAATGTGCTCAGACCTTGCCTTGTCAATGACGCTTTTGAAGGACCTGGAGGCGGAATTATACTTCTTTATAAGAGCGCTGGTGTTTTACATCCCGAGACGTTGATGCGTAAGCCCAGGCCCGGTAGCACTCCTGCTTATAGCGTGATGCTATTTTACAGGAGCGACAAAATCATGACTGGGATCTGCTTCCGATGAACACCACAGAGGATGGAATACAAAGTTCCATACCCTGAAGTACCACATCAGGGATCTTCCGGCGAGAAGCGAACCCGTCCCCAAGGGTAGGATGCAAAAAAGACCGCATCCCGTCCCAATCGGCTGACCTATAGTGCCAAACACGGTGGCAGGCTGCAGATCGCAAATGCGATTGGAAGGTAAGTGGTACCGTACTCCGGATCAGACAATGGTCCAAAGAGCCCAGAGTGGCATCGACGGAGACCTGATATCCGTCCGAATGAGAGGTCAGCAGAAGGTCCAATAGGGAAGGTACATGATCTTCCACATTTGGGATCCGCGTAGGCGAAGTAACCAATTGTGTTAGAACATATGCCATGGCAAAGTCATAGACAGATCTATTTGCATGATCGGTTAAACGATAATCAAGCCATTCAGCGTGGTGGGCGTTAAAATCACCGAGTATCACGATCTCTGCGGATGAGACCTGTCCAAAGGCTTCACGGAGTCTGCAGCCTTTGGACGTGGTCGATGAGTCGGTCTGTGTCGGCATTACCACTATGGGACCTATAGAAGTTCAAAGTTAAAGTTAAACTTTTATTAAATGCATGTATTTAAGAATTTCATGTTATTATGGTATTATGGAAAATTTTCGTTCGTATTATTTAGCGTATGTTCAAAGTTTTTTACAGATTCCAAATTACTACATATTTCAGATTTTAATTCTAGTATCAATCCATTAATTTCGTCGTCTTTAATGTTAAATCCATTATTTTCATTATATTCGTACCCATAGACGCGGGGATGGTCGTCGATGTCTACGCGCAGCCATAGGATGGATAAGTAAGTACCTTCAAGACTGCCGAGGCGTCGAAAACAGATGTCCTCTCTGACGTATACACAAACTCCAGCCCGGGGCACAAAGGAGTGTTCTAATTTGTACCCCGGGTAGGAGAGATATGAAGTTTCAGCCGGAGAGAACACCTGAGTTTCGATTAAAAAGAGCAAGGCCAGCTCCGTCGTCTCTAAATGGAATGGTCTCTAATGGGCAACATTAAGTTTGGAATGAAGTCCCCTGATGATGCAAAAATTCACAGATAGCGTGACAGGGGTCGTGTTGGTTTTATTGCTCCGCTTGCCCCGAGCAGTAGTAGTCGCGAGCGAAATTTTGCCCCCCCCCCCCCCGATTACTCGGGGCAGCCTGAGCACACACGCTCAGGAGTAGAGTAGTTTGGTCGTGGATGCTCAGCGAGGGATTCTCTAGGGGTGCTGGGGTAGTCTTTTATATGATTCCGCTACCATGTTGATGGGGAGGGGGGGGGGGGGGGGGAATTGGGCCACCGGCCACCTGCACAACGTAGAGTTAAACCTTTACTTCACGCTGGTATTCCGTGAGGTCGTGGTACCACCCCGGTTCAGCAAAAGCTGCTGCGTGGCTCTACCACTGTTAACTGTATTGACACAAGCACAACAATTGAGGATATTATTTGTGTTAATATGTGTATAATAATATTATTTATATTAAGTGAACACTTCTTCAAAACTGAGAAAAGATGGAGTAAAGTAACTAAATATTTTAACTTATGCGTTTATATATAATTATTAAAGTTTTAGTGTTTATCAAGTTGAATTATTGTACAAATTATGTATTCTACTCGTATGAGAATCTTAACACCGACGGAAATATTGCAAAGCCACGGAAACGCTGACGCCGGAGTACGTGCATCGCCAACATGACCAAGCCACCGGTCATCGAATCACCGTCTTCACACTCACTCTGTATTCTACCTCGATCAGGAAACTAGTCTTAGGAATAGTTAGTAATTATTTTATTTTAATTTAATTAGTTTTTAAATTACATTAGGTATGTTTTCGATCCTCCGGCCCTGGCCTTCGTATTTAACATCACGAGTTACAATATCATTGTTATTATTTAGATCTTCATTATCAGCCCGTTGAAATTCACTACTGTATATATGGGTAACTCCCATTGGTATAAATTTGTTTGAAAATTTTATATCTGGGGTAAATGAGATGGCTGTACCGACATTTCATTTCGGATGTCGTGATATCTGCCATTTTTCATAGTCGCCTGTTAGGATATCCTTGAACATGTAGTAAGCGTTAATTCATTCGTTATAGCCTATCAAAGTCCACTGCTGAACATAGGCCTCTTATATTGTCTCACAAGAGGATATTTGTCACTGTGTTACGCTTGGCAGGCCAGTTTCTCTGGTTGTTACTAGTAAGCCGCTGCTGAATATCTCCTTGTTTGTTTGCCTCTGTAGCCTCTTACGAGACCCACAGGATGGTGTTATGGGTAGTGGATATTCTAACAGCGCACCGCCACTATTATAATTGCTGTTTTTAATATTAATTTACCGTGTTAATTAAAATAAAAAAAATAGCAATTAATGTTACTTTTTTTTAAATGTTAATCCGTGGTCTAATCCCTTTAGGGTTTTGTGCTGTTGTAAAATATTAAACAAATTAAAACTGTTTATAAAAATTAAAAGCAAGTTGAGCTTAGAATCATCACTTTAGCTTTTCAATCGACGTACGCAGTTTAATGTTTAATGAAATTCGAACCAAAACTTGATATTGAATTTCAAGTTGACATGTATAAACTAATCAAACAAATTATTACATATAAATTTAATAAGTTGGTAACATAATTCCCCTGAACTAGTTTATTTTATACCCCACATCTAGTTATTGTAAATTAAACCTTATACAAGTAAGTAATGAAATGCACCCTAGTGGGAACACAATACCATTATTAGTGTGTCACCACAAATTTGTCGTATTTAATTAACGCGGGTCGCTCACGTGTTTCTCGCCCTGGAAAAGAATGTAGGACAAAATAATATATGCTTTTCCTATGACACTTACCTTTTAGAACTTCAAAAACCTTTAAACTTAATGGGATTGTGTTATAATATACAAAAACAGTGTTTTTATTTCTACAAAATTTAAGTTACACTAAACTTACAAACTTTAAGTTTAGTGTTGAGTTTCTGTTATATTACTACGATATTAAAATATTATAGTTTAAGAGCCAGTAAACGGCAGACTTACGGTATTTCAATAAGCTTCACGTTTTTTTAATCCCCTATACCAGAGGTACATAAAATGGGGACTCTTTAGTTTGACTGGCAGTTGATATATAGATACTCAGGTGTGAAAGGTGTAAAAAAATGATGGACAAAAACATGAAAGTAATAAGGCTGCCACTTTGACATCTTGAAATATTCTATAAAAGTTACTAAAAAATAACATTGGCAGACACCTATGGTGGCAAGGTCATGACAGAGAGGTTGACAAGTAGATAATTTACGTTATTTCAATAAAGCTACAATTTTTATATGTTGTTGATTTATTTCACATAATATATTTTTTGTATGGCAGACATATATTGAGGTTCTATCATCCAGGCAGACAATGAACTTCAGTGGCATCCATAAGCGCGTACTATAGAACTCGCTCTAATCCAGTCTTTAAATTAAATTAAAATTTCTATTACATCAATTAAAATACTTGTGTTCAACTATTATTTCGTCATCATCGTCATATCATCATTATTACAGCCCTTCACAAGTCCACTGCTGAACATAGGTCTCCCCCAAGGAAAGTCACAAAGCACGGTCCTGAGCCACCTGCATCCAACGTCTTCCCGTATGTCTTACCAGTTCGTCACTCCATCTACTGGAGGTCGCCTACAGTCCAGTCCATCAGTCGTCGGTTCTCCGAGCTATATGGCCGGTCTATTGCCACTTCAGCTTACTAATCCGTTTTGCTATGTTGGTCATTCTGATTCTACTGCGAATATCCTGCGGAAGCCCCGAGCATAGCCCTTTCTATAGCTCGCTGAGTGACCTTGAGCTTGACCTTGCCCGCCAACAATGACAATTTACCTCCCAAGACGTTACAAAAAGATGGCCCCCTGTTCTCGGCGGCCCCGTTATTCCTGGCTACGGTGGCGACTGTAGTAACGGCGGTGCAATTGGTGCTAAAAATCTGCGGTGGAAGTTCGACTGCCACCTAAGACGACTCAACCTGGCCACATATAACGCACGTACCCTGAGGACTGACGAAAAGTTTCTGGAACTGGAAGTAGAGATAAGTAAGTTGCACTTGGTATTATAGGATTATTTGAGGTCTAAAATGAAGGGGAAGACACGTTAATTCTCGAAACCGGCAACTTGCTCTATCACAGGGAGGGCGAGCATCTGTCCCAAGGAGCTGTCGGATTTATCGTTCACAAGTCTCTCGTTAGCAACGTAGTAAATAATGTCGGTGTATCGACGAGAGATTACAGAATCACCAAACGGTATTTGCTGAAGGTCATACATGTTTACTCACCAACCTGCATTCCTCCAAAACCCTATATACTGTGTTAATAGGACACTTTAACGCAAAACTGTGAACAGAACGTAGGGAAATTTGTGAAAAGGAAACGGAATACAGGGGGCCACCAGCTGGCCAACTTCATTGAGAGAGAGGGACTCTTTATGATGAACTCTTTCTTCCAGAAGCGGGCGACCCGACAGAAAGTAGACCTGGTCGAGCCCCGACGGTTCGACAAAAAATAAGTTTCACTTCATTATGATGAGTAGACGGCAACTGTTCAGTGATGTCTCAGTAATCGCGAGGGTGAAAGCTGGCAGCGATCACCGAACGGTAAGAGACACATTGAACCTAAACGTTAAGTTGGAGAGGTCACGTATAATAAAGTTAACGCTCCGTCCCCTTCGTGCTCTAATCAAAAGTCCCGAAAACTTTCAGCTCGAGTTACAAAATCGTTGTCAGTGCCTAAAAGACGACAATTCAGTGGACGATATGAATGATAAGCTCGTGGAAACTGTCAATGCGATCGGATCTAAATTCTGCAAGACCGGTTGCAGAAGAAAACAAAAACTCTCCGATCACACTTTTTTTTTTACTTATTATAAGCCAGTGTTTGACCACAATCCCACCTTATGGTAAATGGTACAGCCCTAGATGGTAAATCGCACTGTGTTATCGTAACAAAAACCTATTCACTCTTGCCTACAAGACGCTCAGATTGTATTTGAACGGAAAGATAGACGCCGGCAAATTATTCCACTCCTTTGCTGTACGCATTACAAAAGTCGAAGCATTCCGTTTGGTTCTAATGCGTGGAATATCGACAACAAAGGGGTAAAGACCCGCCGACCGTGTAATTCCTATGCACACTCACCGAAATTCACCCTATGGAATACCGAGAGACTGGCTACTCTGCGCCTGTGTTTGAGGCTGACAAGATTGGTTTCAACCAAATCAAAATCACCTGAGACTCTTAGAACGTCTTTCCACTGAGTCTAACGCTGCCAGGTGGCATTTTGCAGCACCAGCCCATATCTGACAGCAGTACTCCATGCACGGCGGGACTTGCGCTTTATATAAGGTAATAAGCTGACCCGGTATGAAGTAGCGCCATACCCTTGCCAGGACACCAAGTTTCTTTGCGGCTGCCTTGGCTCTGGACTCAATGAACCGCCCATAATTGAGGTTCAGAGAAAACTCAACCCCCTAACAACTGAAGGCGGTCAGTGTACTCCAAGGATAAGTCCTGGAAAGTAGGAGCCAGGGTGGGTGAACTCTTTTTAGCTTTGAAAAAACACGCTTGTGATTTGGAGGCGTTGAATCTCACAAGATTGGCATCGTCCCATTCGAAGACTGCCTGTAGTGTGAGATTCACACGCTCAACCATAGTCTCTCCTTCACTGGATTTGATCTCGACTAGCCCGGCCACTTGGTTGGTATTTCTTCACAATTGTGCTGTTGTCTGCATACCCATAGATACGGGGAATGAGCTGATCATTTATATGCAACAGGAAAAGATGTGCGAAGAGAACGGACACTTGAGGAACTCCCGCGTTTGTCACGATAGAAAAGAACGAGCAGCCATCGATGACAACTCGGAGAAATCGTTCACTCAGTAAGTCCTTCACCCAATCAATCAGGCCAGGGGATAAGTCGTACGCTGAAAGGTTGCCCAATAAGCTAGCGTGCCAAACCCTGTCAAAAGCCTTCGAAACACAGAGGGAAACAGCAAGTGCTTCACCACTGTTCTTCAGGGCTTGGCTCCATATATGAGTGGCATACGCTAGAAGGTCCACAATTGATCAATTTCAGCGAAACCCGTACGACGGTCGCTAAGGAGATCGTTCTGCTCTAGGTATGCCATGAGGTGGGCGTTCAATATACACTTCATAATCTTGGAGAGTATAGGGGTAATTGAAATTGGCCGATAGTTAGCAGGGTCAGTACGGGTACCTTTTTTATGCACAGGCTGTACATTGCCTATCTGCCTGCTGCCTGCCTTCTAAGATTTAGACACTATTCCAGTCCTGAGACGGAACAAACGCGTCAACACAGGAAACAACTCAGGTGCATAGACTTTTAGAACTATAGCTGGTATACCATCAGGTCCACCAGCTTTTTTCACGTCTAGACTTCACGAGGTTTTAAGAACCTCCTTGTTGGTAATACGCACCTTTGATCGCAGTGAGGTAATTGAGACAGTGTTACTGTCCAGACGCGAATTACAAGCAAAAAGAGAAGCAAATAAGTCCGCTTTCTCCTTAGGCGCATGCACCAGTGAGCCATCTGGTTCTACCAGCTGAGACGGTGTAGACAGACAGAAGTTTGTCTCAACCGCTTTGGCGAGAGAGCAAAAGGCTATACTGCCAGATGGTTTGACAGAGAGGTTTATACCGATGCGTTTAATGCGATCGAAACTGGCTTGCCGTACTGCTTTTTTGCAGGACTTGGCGGCTTGATTAAAAGCTCTCTTCTAAAGGCTAAAATCCGAAGCTTTGCGGTCTCGAGCATCGACCCAGGATAAGTACGCTATATGCTTATGCTATTCAGCACAAGCGCACTCGGCGTTGAACCATGAGCGAGCCTTACCACCATTGGGCATGTCAGCAAAGGGGATGAAATACTCCATCGCTTGACGTATCATATCGGTTATAGCATCCGCGCAACTAGACGGATCTTCAGATGGGAAGCAGACCTGCCGCCAAGGATAAGATGCAAAGAAATGCTGCATCTCATCCCAGTCCGCTGACTTGTATCGCCACACTCGCCGCACACTGTGGAAATCGTAGTTAGGTGGGGAATATAATGACACAGATTTGACCAGACAGTGGTCAAAAGTTCCCAAGGGTGAGGTAACCTGAACATCGTACCTATCTAGATCGGTCGAGGTAGTTGGCTATGTGCCCATCCACATCAGGTACCCTAGTCACTGGTTGTACCAGCTGGGAGAGTCCCAGCGACGAGGCAAAATTCCACGCCTCTCTCCCAACGTGGTCGGTTTTCTGTTATGGGAACAGCCAGTCCTAATGACAGGCATTAAAGTCCCCCAGAAAAACCAACTGTGCATTAGGGTACCACAATCTCATGCACAATCTTAATCTCATGGCTGTTAGACAGTAAATGAAGCTGCAGTCTTCAGCAGATTTGACAGCATACAGGCAACTGAACAGACAGATCTCAAAATGTATGCGGAGGGACATACGGCTCGTATTAAAGAAGCGATCGAGCGGAACCAGGTTTCCAAAGTTTTTGCCAGAAATCTGCCTGCCAGAAAGAGTCAACTGTGGAAGCTGAAGATCGAATGTGGCAGTATTGTTTCCGGGACACCTGAGATTTTGAGTGATATTAAGAGGTTCTACGGGCTGCTTTACACGTCATCATTAGAGCCACACGCAAGTGTCAGTAATGATCTAAGATTAAGTGTTATCCGATTCTATTGCGATGATATTCTGAATGTCAGTCTGAACGAAATTAGAATGGCTCTCCAGCATGTTAAAAATGGCTAGGCTCCACGCAAATATAGAATTACAGCGGAGCTTCTGAAATCGGGTGAAATACCAGTACTTGAAGTCCTTCAGAAGCTCTTAAATCCGTTCTCCATGGTGGCACTACTCCAGAGGCATTGAGTAGATGCATAATGGTATTGTTCTTCATGAAAGGCGACAACGATTTCTTGAAGAACTACAGACCGATTTCTCTTCTGAGGCGCGTCTACGTACTATTTTCGAGAATCATTACGAATCGTCTCGCCGGTAGGCTAGACGACTTCGAGCCTCCCGAACAAACCGGATTCCGAAAAGTCTTTAGTACCATAGACCACATACATATCGTTCGGCAAATTGTACAGAAGTTCGAAGCGCAGAATCTGCCACTTTGTATTGTGTGTGGAATTTGGGCGATGCTACAGTCCCTTCTGCGGTGCCAAGTTGACTGACGGTATACCGAAATGCTGAAGTGTTCGTACAGTAGAGTTACGATGGCTATCCGAGTACAGAATCATAGTATGAAAGCTATCCAACTGCAGAGAGGTGTAAGACAGGATTACGTTATATCCCCGAAACTTTTCACGTTTTCAAGCTACTGGACTGGAGAGGATACGGTATTAACATCAATGGCGAGTACATCACTCACCTTCGATTTGCCAACGATATAATTCTTATGGCAGAATTGCTGGAAGACCTAAGCATTATGCTTAGGTAGGACCTCAATAGTACCTGCCAACGCCCCCCCCCCCTCCCCACTAAATGAAGTGATGACATGGTAAAACATGAGGGAAGTCGATGGATGCAGATGGATCAGGACTGTGCTTTGTGGCGTTTCTTTGGAGGTCAGTGTTCAGCAGTGGACTTGTGAAGGGCTGTAATGATGATGACTCATAAATATAATAATCTATGTTAATCCGCTTAGCGATTTAAACTTTGTTGAACGGCAAATAAACAACATCATATTTCAGTACTTATTGATTTTTTAAAGTGTTTTGTTGTTTTAATTATATCCACTGCTGAACATAGGCCTCCTCCATAGATTGCCACAAAGTACCGTTCTAAACCACCTGCATTCATCGACTTATATATATGTTTTATCAGTTCGTCACTCCATTTGAAAACGTGAAAATGAAAAGAGAAATGAACCATAGAGATGTGCTAAGAAGCAATATTATTCTTATATTCCGACTTTGATATTCTGTTTCTGTGAATACGAGAACAGATAACAGAACTTTGTTCCCCAATTTGCAATTCAAATTATCCGTATCCATACAATCGTGAAATTGTATTTCAGAAGATATGCCTTCCAAATGGAACTTACTGAACAAGTGTGCAAAACAGGATAAATAACTACCAATAACTATGCAAATAAAATATTAAATCAACTGTTGAGTATTATCTACCTTAATAAATTAAACAGAAAACTACAAAGATTTAAAAATATCAGATTAGATACCTAAACTAATCGTTTTATTATGCTATTATATTCGTTTTAAACTTTGAGAGCTCTTAGCAGTCTACAGAAATTTTAAACTGTATTTTTATAGAATACAGATTACAAAAAGCACACAGTCCACCTGATGGTAAGTGGATATGTTACTATTTTACGGTGGTATTCTGTGAGAGCGTGTTCCTTAATTTATCGAGCCGCCATTCTTGCTTCAACGTTTACGTGGTAGAGCCACGCTACAGCAGAAACAGAAACAGAGCAATAAAGAAGCCTACTTAACTAAGGTATTAGTCATTAAGCAAACGTATACATAGTTTATAGAATTAACCGTCCACTGCTGACCCCAGGCCTCTTCGTAATTTGAGTATATGTGAGATTATTTGCTAAAGAATCTATCAGATTCTACTCACAATTATTTTTTCTTGCGACACTTTGAAGATGTTTAAAGCTCTCCTGCAAGTTTTTCTTAACACGTTTGTTACATAAGGATTTCTTATATTTACGCGACCACTACACATTGAATAAACCTACTTTTACGAATTTTATCGCGTATAATAAATTTATTTTTCTTATTTTTATTTAATTGCTGACGTGAAGCACCAACGTTCCGGGAAGTCTGCAGTTTGTGATCATATCCTAGACGGCCCCCGCCATTACATTAGATTTGATAAACCACAAATTCTCGCGAAAGAACATCGATTCCTGCAAATGATGATACGTGAGGCTATTGAAAATAAAAATAAAAAACATCCTAATTTCAATAGAGAGGGAGGCTGGGTACTACAACCTGCTTGGGATCCATATATTAATAAAATTAAAACTAAAACCAAGCATACCACTGCAAGACTTCAAGATACAGTAAATTCATTCTGCGTAGATCGGACCAAAATTAATAATTAAAAAAGCTGAAGGTACTTCGAGTTAACTCTGACATCGGGACGTCAATCATGTCAGTCCCCCGTGACCATGGGTGCTGGAAAGCACCCGAAACGTCAGGCATTAATAAAAATAAGAAAAATAAGTTTATTAAACGTGATGAAATCCGTAAAAGTAGTTTTATTCAATGTTTGTTACAACTGATAAAACTGATATAGTTTACTAATGTACGTCATTACTCAAAACAACATTGCAAGCAATTAAAAGACTGGTAAACCGACGGCAACCGAAGCTAAAGCAATTTTGTCAAGTGTCAATGAGCAATAAGCTAGCGTCAGATTTTACAATATATAAATAGATACTGTAACGCTCCCCCACCCCCTCTATTATTGTAAAAGGCCGACTTTTAAAATATCCACATATTAAATATTATAAAGTGACCAGGATAATAAAACAAATTGATCTTTCCCAAGGATCTTTCTAAAGGTCTAGTTATAGGCTGTTTGTAATATTTATGGCGTGGTCATCTTAGTGTTTACGTTGTGTAAGTTTAGTAACTTAGTTCTTTTACGTGCCTCTAGGAAAAATGAATATTCAACAAAGCAATCAAAAGCTGCTGCTGGTAGAACCTTATAATTATTTGAAGCTAAAGAACCACGTTTACGAAGAAAGGGCTCAAAAAGGTTAAGGATATAAAATTGTCCCAATTGCACTTGTATCGAGTTCGCATCAATCAATTCCTTATTATTGATCCCTTCCCACTTGGTTGAGGCTCACGGTATTTATATAACTGCGACTGCCTCGTTGGTCTAGTGGTTATAGTAGTGCGACTGCTGATCATGAGGTCCCGGGTTCGAATCCCGGGTCGGGCCAAAAAATCAGTTATTTAGTTTTTCCATCAAGAAATTCTCAGTAGCTGTCCGGAGTCAGGAAGTTGGCGGTGTTTCACCACCGTGCCTCGGAAAGTACGTAAAGCCGTTGGTCCTGCGCCTGATCTCTTTCCGGTCGTGTCGGTTTACCGTCCCATCGGGCTATGAGAGTGAGGGAATAGAGAGTGCACCTGTGCTTGCGCATACACTTGGGCACTATAATCCTGTCCTGCGCAGATGGCTAATCTCCGTTGAGACTGGCCACCGTGGCCGAAATTCGGTCTGGAGGACATTATTATTATTATGGGGTATCTATAAAGTTTTCTCATCTGGTTGGGCAATATAAATATATAATTGTAAATAAACATGGTAAGCGTACATAAATATCAATAAAATAAAATAAATACATAAAAAATACATAAATATATAAAAACCCAACCAGATGGAAGCCCTCAGCAGAGGAGACCAGACGGCCGAGGGTTAGGGGGAAAGGGAAAGAAACCGGCGGACCATGCGGGCGGTATCGAGGAGCACCTCCTTCTGCATTTGAGCTTGGAGCGGTCCGTCACGGAGTCCCAGTCGCCTCAGATGACCCGAGAGGCTGACTGGAATTAACCCATTTGCAGAGACGACTACAGGTATAATTTCGGCCGGCAATCCACCCCATATGTCGGTCACCTCGTGAGCCAGGTCCAGATATTTAGTAAGCTTATCTGTTTCGGCTTTCACGAGGTTCTCGTCATAAGGAATGATAATGTCGACCAAAAATATCCTTGACTGTGCCCGGTCCATCAGCACAATATCAGGCTTATTCGCAAAAATAGTCCTGTCTGTGATGATGGCCCGGTCCCAGTAGAGCCTGGCGCGGTCATTTTCGAGCACGGCTTCCGGCAAGTACTTATAATACGGCAGTTTCCGATCCACGAGACCGTATTTCAGAGCGAGCTCCTGGTGTAGAATCCTGGCTACTAAGTTGTGCCTGTGCAAATACTCAGAGTTAGAAAGCGCCGAACAACCGGAGATGACATGCCTAAGTGATTCACCGGGATGGCGACAAGCTCGACAGACGTCAACGGTGCCATCCTTTAGGATGTATCTCCGATAATTGTTGGTCTTAATAACCTGATCTTGTATCGCACAGACAAAACCCTCGGTTTCCCCAAAGAGGTCGCCGAAATGTAGCCAGTGGAGGGAGGCGACTGTGTCCACAAAAGGCTCATGTAGAGCCTTGTAGAACCTCCCGTGGAGCTCCTTCTCCTTCCATACGGTCTCCCGGTCGGAAATGCTCTGTACTGCCGGGTCTTGCCATTGCTCGTTGGCTAAGGATAGAGGGGTAAGTCCTTTATCACAAGAAATAACGTCCCTATAGTATGGATCATCCGCTCTCGTCAGAAAGTAATTACGGAGGCTGCACACTTCGCGATTATGCATGGTAAGCGCGCTTTAAAAGCCGCGCCCACCATGCTGCCGCGGCAAGTACAGCCTCATTACTGACGATCTCGGATGATGCATCCTGTGGGACGTCATTATAGTGCGGACTTTTCTGTCCAGAGCGTTCAGTTCGGTCTGAGTCCACCTGAGCATGCCAAAGGTATACATGAGAACAGGCATGATCCAACCGTTATATGCGTGCGTCTTATTCACACCGGACAAAAGGCTGTTAAGCACTTTGGTCAAGCGTGCATAAAACACATCGCAAACTGACTGTTTCATACCCGCCTCATCTACACCGATGTTCTGTGACATACCCAGGTATCGGTATGTTTCAGCCTCGGAAAGGGTCCTTATGTTGATGGGCATAGATAAGTCTATGCCCTCAGAGTTAGCAACCCTACCCCTTTCGACATGGAGGACCGCACACTTATCCGTCCCCAACTCCATTCTAATAGAATTGCTAAAATCACAAGTGATGTTTAGCAATTCCACAAGATGAGAGCGACTGGATACGAATAACTTGAGATCATCCACATAGAAAAGGTGGGTCACTTTTTTACCTCCTTTCCGAAGCTGAAATCCCCTCCCGGAACCCTCCAGTAAGGTACTGAGAGGCATAGATAATACACTATATACTAGGAATAGATGCGCCACTCTCATTTCAGTTTTCGAATGACTGTACCGTGTACGCTAGATGCCGCTGTATTCTTTAGTACAACGCGGCTTGCGGTAGTTACGACATGGTTACCACTAGATGGCGTATTTTGTCAATGACTATATTGATAATTATGAAATATGAACTATACAGTTTTATTATCAATGTTTCTGTTTATGCATTCTACCAGATAATTATTGGATATCTCCAATGATATCTTAAATCACCAAATGGTAATTTTGCAGATAACATTAACACTAATAAAACTTAACCTATTTCACATAAGATTTTTTTAAATATTAATATCAAGGACTTATAAATAATTATGTATTTATTTTCTTTTATGAATGTTATAATATTTAATAGCTTGAGTTTTCACATTATCATTTTCACAATCACCAATTAGTAGGTAATAATTTTCCGTTTAGCAGCATGTTAACATAGGTGCATAAACTGTGAACAACCACATTTATTGTTAAATTTAGTAAATAACCATGAAGCCTAAATTATGATTTTCACAGGAGAGGAACAACAACTTGCAAAATATTTTCGTAATATTCGTATTTATAAGAAAGAACTGTCAACTGAGTGTGTCAACCATAACTATAGACCAAAACTGGCATAGATTTAGATTTTTTTTGGCTTTGGATTCTGGGGTTTTAGCCTAATTAATGCCATCTATACAACGCTGAAGAAAACTAACCTACAAGTTTATGTACCTTGTTCACTAGAGGGCAGAACTTTCAATGCATTTTTTATTCTTGTAAATTTGTATGGCAGTTTCATCCCCCTGCTGAGAGGGTTCAGAGAGAGGCAGAACCAGATTGGACTCAAACAATCGCCCTGGAAGATACCCCTTCTTATCCTTATGTGGTTCTCCGCAGCCGTCATCCGCTCGCCTAGATGACAAAGGATCGTACTCCATTGCCCCATACACTGCCCGAGGAAGTCTTGAACTGTACAATTGACCTTATACAGCTCGAGGACCCTCTTAAGCCATGTATGAGGCACCGAGTCGAATGCCTTTTTATAGTCTATCCAGGCGGCGGAGAGGTTCCGACGGTTGCGTTTAACCACCTTGCCAATGACCGCGTCAATGAGGAGTGGTTCCTTGGTTCCACGACCACCGCCCCGACATCCATTTTGAGCGCGCGACATTACCTGATTTGAGTTCAGGTGACGAGTGATTCTCGCGCTCAAAATGGATGTTAGTGTCTTGTATATGGTAGTTAGACACGTTATGGGGCGGTATTTGCTCGAGTCTGTGGAATCCCGGTCTTTAGGAACCAAATGAGTGATCCCAGTAGTGAAGAGGCTCGGGAGCGACTTTTGGTCGAGAGCCTCTTGAAACTGTCGGGCGAGCACAGCGTGACACACCACGAACCCCTTCAGCCAGTAGTGATGCAGCCCGTCGAGCCCCGGACTTTTCCAGTTCGGGGCCCTACGGACCGCCTCAGCTACGTCATCCGGCGCCTCAGCTACGTCATCCGGCGTTATTATTACTATTATTTATATAAAAATACCAGATACAAGGGCTTCAATCTCCCACATTTAAAAAAATCGTCATCTTTAGAATATAATAATTAAGTGTCACATTGTTTATCTGCGATGAACTCCTAAACTACTGATCTGATTTCAATGACATTTTGTAAATGTGTATTGCTTGCTCCAATTTAAGAGATAGAATAATTTTTATCCCCATAAGTGACCCTCAATATTTTTTATTGCGAATTTAAGGATTCTCTATAGGATATAGGGTCATCGGAACAGGCAGAACGACGTCGGCCTAACCAACTAGTATTAAATAAATCATTTGCCGTGAAATATTTTTATTTTATATTTAATTTCATTTGAAGGTTCCACTTCTACCTCGTGTGAACTGCACACGTGTTTTTTTTAGTCTCATCCCCTCAAGTCACACACGTAATCCTACGACGTATACATACTTTCAATATAACATTTGCCACGGATAACAAACTTTCAAATAGATTTTTAATAATATGTTTGAAAAGTATATTTATACTTTTTATTCACTAAAATGGAGAGATTTATAAAATAAAATGGATGTAAGATAACATCCCATTTCTATGTATTACCTACCTATAAATTGATCATAATAAGATATAATTACAGCTTTCCGGTTACTAATGATTTCTTATGCAAATTTTTTAGTCTAAAAATGTGTGAAAATTAAAAGTAAAAATTTCTATTTCTATCGTAGGTTCAATATATCAAAATATTCTTTAATGGCGTCTCAAAGGCTTCTCTAATAATTTTAAATACTTTTTTTATAATGTTTATGGAGGGGCAAGTTTAAGAGAGAGGCTGATGTTTTAGCATATAATTTACATTGGTGTCGAGCCATATGAACATCATAATACTCAGTACGGTAGAACAATATAGCAGTGTAGCACCCTGGCGTTCCAATATTTATATCTTAACATGGGTCTCGTCATGGTTAATCTATTGCAGGATTACTAGCATATTCAGTCGCGGTACGAGACGTCTCTTTAATGCTACTTCGCGTTATCAAACTCAATTTTACAGATAAAGCATCAGACATTTTAACGTCGTAGAGCAACGCTGCAGCTGTAACAATAAAAAACCCACTTCAAATTGCTGAAAGAGAAGTTCTTTCTTCGCTACCACTAGGGGTAAAATTTTTTCTTCAAATTTATTTGGGACCACCTTTGAAGTATAAACTATTTAATACAAAAAGAATCATCAAAATTCACAATTTACGAAGATATCGCGTAACATATATATAAAAAAAACATACACCCTTATTGCGATTTTCACAGTGAGAGAGTTTTAACAGTGGTAGAGCCACGCGGCAGCTTTTTCTGTCGCATGGATGGGCCGGCTCGAACCGGGGTGGTACCACGACCTCACAGAAAACCAGCGTGAAGTAGAGGTTTACCCCTGCGTTTCACTTGGTGAGTGCAGGTAGCCGGAGGCCCATTTTACTGGAAATGAGGCATTCCATCTTAGTCCTCACGGGTGACAACGCATCTACATTTTGATTTGTAATAGAGGATAGATGTAGATGTCTATGGGCCGCAGCAACCACTTACCATCAGGTGGACTGTGTGCTCGTTTGTCACCCTTATCATATAAAAAAAATTGAGAACCTTCTCCACTTTAGAGTCGGTTAAGAATAAATAACTAAATAAGGAGAAACTTGTAAAAACTTGCATGCTGGTAAATTCAAAACTTGTTTGATATTATGTAATATCGAGCATCATATCAAATTTCCGCCCTGGGCTCAGTGTTCGCGGTGCAGACATGATATTTATGGCGAGCGAGATCATTCTGCAGATATAGTACAGCACACGAACAACCTGGGATCGATCCTCGCTAGCACTAGTTGTGTTTAAACCTGCATATCTAAAGAATATTTCTGGATCAGCGAACAAATTGCTCCAAAACCCACACACAGACCAGCACTCGGTTAGGTAGCCTTTGTCGTTATAGTGTTTTTAAATAAAAATTAGCTGTTATAAGTCCTACTGCGTACACGGTTCTCATTAGAGTTTATGGAACATCTGCTTCATTCATAACAAATAGACGTAAAAAGTGTTTATTGCAAAATATACGCTCTTTACGCCGTGGTTACGGGTGCCGTAAGAGATTTGATTGATAAAATCGGGGATCGTCATTTATCACGACTTGTTTTGATTATTTTTTATTTGCTTGTGACGTCTCTCCCTCCCATAAGCGTCTAAACACAATTACCGAAAGCCGTCCCACAAAATGAGTTGTCATGATGGTTCGTCATGCCCAACCATTTCCTTGTGCTTGCTTTTTGCTTTCTTTTTCCTTATAATGTTGATGGATTACAAAACTTAGGTTATGTTAGTAGTATTTTAATTCCTTTTGATTACATTAAATAATTTTGAAGTTTAAAATGTGAATACATAACCGTTTTGACGAACTGTACTAAATGATGTTGTGTATGTAAACAGGTCGTTAAGGGGCAACTGGAGCCGGTATGAAATTACTTTTATCTTAGTGTGAGCAAGGTAAAATGTTTTGCTTTGTACGAATATATTCATTAAATAAATGCCTAAGCATTTAAAGTGACGATAGAAATTGTTAAAAACCTCATTGCCAAAAGTGCTTTGTAAAAGTGCTTCCACTGTATTCATTTGAATAAAACGTGGCTCTATTTCCGCTCCGTTTGCCACAAATGATTTCACCTTAACATCTTGTTTAAGGAGAAGGGACCTGTTTAACAGAATTCAGTAACTTTTGCGGACCTTCTTTGTTGCTTTAATTTAAATAATTTTTAAAACATGCCGAAGTAGATTTCTTCATTTCACCAAGCTTTGAATGTATATCAGTACTATTTATTTTAAAATATCATTGCTTTAAAATTTCTTTGTTTCAACCTTAAATAATAAAAGTATTTTCACAAAGGGCGGGCATACCATACGGCAGCCTCTGCCAGGCAACTAATATTATTACATTCAAATAATATACCCATAGGTAGGTATATATTATACTCATATATAATAAGTCGCTTCTTAATGTTCTTCTTCTTCTTTATCAGCTCTTTTACCTTGTAGTGGCGGTGTAAGAATATCCACTGCCCATATCATCCCGTGGGTGTCGTAAGAGGGGACAGAGGGAAACAAATCAAGAGAGGAGCAGTAGCATATTCCTAATAACGACTAAAAATAAAAAACTGCGTTTGAAAACCCGCTTGCCAAGCGTGGCAGCTATGGTTCCACTGTGAATATCTTCGTTACAAATTCTATCACGCAGAGAAACCCCAAGCATAGCGTTCCATAGCTATCTATCTAAATATTTAACAGTGGTAGAGCCACGCGGCAGCGGTTGCTGTCGCACGGATGGGCCGGCTTGAACCGGGGTGGTACCACGACCTCACAGAAAACCAGCGTGAAGTAGAGGTTTACCTCTGCGTTTCGCTTGGTGAGTGCAGGTGGCCGGAGGCCCTTTTTACTGGAAATGAGGCATTCCATCTTAGTCCTCACGGGTGACAACGCATCTACATTTTGATTTGTAATAGAGGATAGATGTAGATGTCTATGGGCCGCAGCAACCACTTACCATCAGGTGGACTGTGTGCTCGTTTGTCACCCATATTCTATAAAAAAAATATATATGTTTGATGCAAATACTATGTAACGATTTTGGACTCCGTGTAGGATGTGACCGCGTTTTGGTTTTGTTGATTTGGTTTCCAGCCTGCCAGTATTCGACAGGATACAATTTAGAGACTATGTACAGGAGAAACGTGACTCAAATCGGTCCTTCCCTTTCAACATCAGGCGCTCCTCTTTGCTTTCGACATATCATACATCAGAAATAAACGGTTTATTTCGTTCTTCGTAATAAATATAGCAGGCAAGTAGAATAGTTTGCCAGCATCTGCCCTTTCCTCCGAATACAAGGTATCTTTAAGGGTATGTGCCATTTTTCATCTTAAACTGTACAACCACTAACCATCACATGGGATTGTAGTCAAGCACTGTCTTATAAAAGAAAGAAATAATTAAAAATATTCAAAATTAAAAATAAAATATAATTATTCGTCGCAGAACAACGACAATCACTAATACGAAGATTCGCAGTTTTTTTTTAAATAATTATTAATAGATCAATAAAAATAATTATTAAACAACTTAAAAATCACGTACAAATCAGAAAAACCAGTATAATAGTAATAGATAGTTAATATATCTAAAATAAATCGGTGCAGCTATATATCAAAACTGTTATGATTTATTTTTTACGTTCAGTGCTACGTAGCTACGAGGTTCGTAGTACTGCGTAGACTCCTATCAAGCTTAAGATACACTTAGATTTTAGGTGGCGTTGAAGGACAAACCAAGTTAAATACTTAATAATTGGCATCCAATCAATGTTAAAATGGCAGCATGCAAATAATACTTTCCACTAACTTTCCGGTTGACTGGTAGAAAATGCCATATGGCATTAAGTCCGCCCTTTGTACCTTTAGTACAATAAAGTGTATTAAATAAAATAAAAAATAAAATAATACATACCGTCACGCCTGTAATCCCCGAGGACTTACTAACTTTATACTAAGTAAAATTCTTTAAATTTAGCTCTTACTTTATAGTCGAAGAAAATACAAAATTAAATAACACGGCGGAAGGTGGAGGACAGAGTGCAGAGTTGGCACGTGGAATGTTAGAGGAGGCATGAGAGATAAGACGAATGAGTTGATCGAAATAATGAAAGAAAGAGAATTAGATGTCATGTGTATGTCGGAGACCAAACGGAAGGGCAGTGGTACTGAAGAGCTCCCTGGCGGGGCGTTAGCTCTATGGTCCGGAGTCCCGGAGAGCGAGAGCGCCCGCCAGGGAGTGGGGGTGCTGCTGTCGTCTCGGTTGGTCGATGTTATGACTGAATATAAGGTTGTGAACTCAAGACTTCTCTGGGTTCGCTTTAAATTGGGACTGACGAAGTTATTCCTTTTGGCTGTTTATGCGCCGGTAGCTTCGTCGTCCAGGGCTGAGCTGGAGGAGTTTTGGGAGAATGTAAGAGAAGTTCTAGATTTGGCTAGGGGAAACGAAAGAATTGTTGTATGTGGTGATTTGAATGGATGGGTTGGTACCGCTCGACCAGGGTTCGAGTCGGTGCTTGGAAAGTTTGGCGATAAAAGGGTTAATGATGCTGGCAAGCTTATACTGGCGGTATGCAAGGAAAAGGGTCTTCTTGTGACAAACACTATGTTTAATCACAAGAAGATCCATATGTATACTAGAGAAAGTAAGAATGAGAGAAGTATGATCGATTTGTTCCTGGTGGATGACCGACTGCGAAAACAGGTGATGGATACGCAAATGTTCAGGGGTGCTGACCTGGGAACGGATCACTATCTAGTGATTACTAGATTTAGGGGTCTGTTCGCGGGTTGGCGCTACCGGACGGCAGTAACAGAACCACAGTCGGTCTGTCGCATCCGAAGCTGGAAGCTTCAGGAAGCGGATACTAGGGACAAATATCATGCGAGGGTAGCCGAAAAGCTTGACAACATCGATGGCAGAAAAGAATGTGTTGAAAGAACATGGCAGAACCTTAGGGATGGAATGGTAAGTGCAGCGGAAGAAGTGTGTGGAACGATTAAAAGAGGCAGTAGTAAAAGAAGAGATGCATGGTGGAATGATGAAGTGAAAGAAGCTGTAAAGAAGAAGAAGAAAGCATAGTTAGACTACTTGGCCTCTAGTAATGATAAGGATATGAGAGAGAAGATGAACGAAAGATATAAGCTGCAGAAAGTTCACACGAAAGCATTGATTGAGGAAGTGCGTGAAAGGTGTAGAATGGAAGCGGACGAAAGGTTGTCGCACAACTTTAAGGAGAACTCCAAACTCTTCTGGAAAGAGGTTGGAAGGACCCGAAGTGGTGCGAAGGCCTTAAGAATGAACAAAGTGCTTTCGAGAACTAATGACGTCCTCTCAGAAAAATCGGACGTCATGCAGCGATGGAGCGAATTTTATAGAGAAATGTATGCGTGTGATGATCTTAGTGAGGGATCCGGGGATGACGTCGAGACTGGTACGCCAGACCCGGACCTCGATGACACTGAGGTCATCAGTATGAAAGAGATTGAACGTGCGATTCGAAGTTTGAAATGTGGTAAGGCTGCGGGACTAGACAGAGTTACTGCTGAAATGGTCAAGTATGGTGGGCCTCGCGTCTGGGACAGCTTTCATCTGCTGTGCAATTTGTGCTGGCGGACGGGGGATGTCCCGGATGATTGGCGATCCGCAGTCATTGTGCCTTTATATAAAGGTAAAGGTTCACATTTTGACTGCGGGTGCTATCGGGCGATCAGCTTGACCAGTTTAGCAAGTAAAGTTTACTCGAAGGTTTTGACACGTAGGATGCAAGAGAAATCGGAAAGATTTCTATGGGAGGCACAATGCGGATTTAGACCTGGAAGAGGATGCACGGATCAAATGTTTTCTCTACGCATGATCACGGAGAAGCTTCTGGCTGCTAACCAGAAGATTTTCTGTGCTTTTGTGGATCTTGAGAAAGCATTTGATAAGGTTGTAAGGAAGAAAATGTGGGAACTGTTGCCGGGGTATGGTGTGGATGGTCGATTGCTAAGGGCTGTGCAGTCACTTTACTATGACTGTAAAGCCTGTGTGCGGGTAGGGCATGACCTGTCACCCATGTTTAGCGTCCAAACGGGCGTAAAACAGGGTTGTGTCATGTCTTCCTGGCTGTTCATACTGTATCTCGACAGCTGTTTACAGAAGCTGAAAGATTGCTGTTTGGGTGTGAAATTGGGTGACATAAAAGTAAATTGTCTGCTGTATGCTGATGATGCAGTGCTTATTGCACCATCAGAGGCAGAACTGCAGGCATTAGTCACGTGTATGAAAGAGGAATGTGAAATTAAAGGTCTCCGCTTGAATGCTAATAAAACTAAGGTTCTGGTATTTGAAAGGGACGAAGAGAGAACGAAGTGTGAAATATGGGTAAATCAGGAATGTCTAGAACAGGTAAATGAAATTGTATACTTGGGGAGTGCATTTAGCCGGGATGGAAGATGTGATTTAGATGTGGACAGGCGTGTCGCTGCCGGGAACAAAGTCAATGGTGCCCTGACTGCGTTAGTCAAAAGGCAAGGCGTAGTGAAGAGTGCACGCCTTGCAATACATTACGCAGTGTTGGTACCGACTTTGTTATATGGCAGCGAAACCTGGGTATGCCAGAAGAAGCATAAAAGCAAGTTGAATGCAGTGGAGATGCGATCTCTTCGTAAAATGTGCGGCGTCACCATGGCTGACCGAAAGCGAAACGAAGAGATTCGCAATATGGCAGGTTTGAAAGATGACCTTATCACAAAAATTGATAAGGGCGTGCTTCGATGGTTTGGGCACGTTGAGAGAATGAGTGAAGACCGAATGGTGAAGAAAATATATAGCGCGAAAGTTAATATTAAAAGGTGTCGAGGTAGACCGAGACTAACTTTCGAAGACCATGTGAGCAAATTGCTCGAAGAGGGGAGGGTCAATAGTACTCGTATACCTAGACGTGCATGTATGAAGAAGATAATGAATCTGAAAGAAGCGAAAGAGGTATGTAAGGATCGTGACACTTGGCGATCTGTTCTCTCTGGCTACCCCGTCAGGGATTGTGCGTGACGATAAGTAAGTAAGTAAGTAAATAATTCCGTCAGAAAATGATTACATTCATCACGTATAGAGAAGTAGTTCGATCAAAATGATGTTAGTTTTACCGTGAGACCGTAAGAAACTACGAGTGCTTACTGAAATACGAATATTTTTCTTGACACGTACGCTTGACGTGCAAGCATAGAGTATACAGTAATAAATAACATACATAATATATTATGTAACTTACTCTGAGCGTGCAAAACATCTTTAATTTATAATCATATAAATTATTGCTTTATTTCAAGTTTCAGATGAGATACCTATTAAAATATTTATAATCGGGAATAAGAGGGCGAAGGTTCGCCCCGCCTTAATAAAAATTCAAATTCAAATTCAAATTTTATTTATTTGTTTATTAAATAATGGTAACTGTGTTATTCTCTTTCCTTTTAATTGGTCATTGGTAATTTTATAGTTTGTATTTTTAGGTAGTATTTATTATTTTTATTATTTACACTTTAGAATATCATAATGAAAAGCACATCACTTATATATATTGTAGACTTTTAACAGTTGTAGAGCCACGCGGCAGCTTTTGCTGTCGCACGGATGGGCCGGCTCGAACCGGGGTGGTACCACGACCTCACAGAAAACCAGCGTGAAGTAGAGGTTTACCTCTGCGTTTCTCTTGGTGAGTGCAGGTGGCCGGAGGCCCTTTTTACTGGAAATGAGGCATTCCATCTTAGTCCTCACGGGTGACAACGTATCAACTTTTTGATTTGTAATAGAGGATAGATGTAGATGTCTATGGGCCACAGCAACCACTTACCATCAGGTGGACTGTGTGCTCGTTTGTCACCCTTATCCTATAAAAAAAAAGAGTTATCACAAATAAAAAAATAGTCTCATGTTTCTGGCTTGTTTCCGCCATTCGACCACAGTCGTGAACCACTCTTAGCGTGAGTATTGAGCATTTATGCAATGAAGTTGTTAGCGGCAGAATTAGTAGTAAATAACCATAGTTTAAAATTTCTGAATTCCAGCATAAAATAGCACAATGCTGCTGTGTTTCGTATGTTCAATGACGAAAACTGGAAACCTGTTTTACTGATCTCGAATCATTATATCTTAGTCTTAGATGAAACTTATCTGCATTTTAATTATGAATTTAAAGTAGATATAGATATATCTACGAGCCACCAGGTAAACTCTGTACTCTTTTGTCACCCTTTACACTTTTGTCACCATTATTTGTATAAAAAAGGTAATTGAAATATATAATGTTTTGTGAATATTAACGCCATTTAACGTGACGCGAAGATGCACGCTTACTTGAAAAAGTGCGACGTATTTTATAGGGTAAAGGCACTAACTGTGAGCTGTGAGTTTCTAAATTGCGTTAGGAACTACTTCATATGAAAAGATATATCTATCTTGTTTAGTGTGTAAACAGTAAAATTATAATGGTAAATATTTTATAGAAAAACAAAAGCAGTATTCGCACTCTAAGTGTAGGAAATATTTGTCCAAAAGGATAGTCATATACAAACACTTAACGGATATAGAACAAATAAAGGGAACAAATGTAAGAAAAAAATAGCAAGTTAGTACCTTGTTTGATCACATCTTCGTTAATAGCAATTTAAGAAAATTATCAATAAACTAATGAACTTTAAAGTTAATATTTTGTTAATAATTTAAAGTTATAGTTACGACACAGGCTTCCGTCTCATGTTTGAGAGCGTAATAGTATGTACTCGGAGCAATAAATTCGCCACGTTGCTACGTGTTGGCAAGACTTCACATGACTTCAAAATATTTCTTTTATTTCTCAGAAATGCAGGTTTACGATGCTTTCCGTCACCGTCGAGCAGATAGTAAGCCAGTACTTAAAATTTTAATGAACAATTTCATTGGTGACCACAGGGATCAAACCCGGGTTGCTCGTGTACTGAGAAATTTACGGCGAACACTTAGCCCATGAGCCACCACAGCACAATTATTCCCTGTCAATTTTAACTCTTCAAATATCTTTAGGCATATTCTAATCAGGATCTTAATGGGGATTTGTCAGGTAAGATGTCGTTAAAACAGGACTTATTTTGCCGTTAAATTGTAAGAATTTTATAACGATAAATATCTCGTAATGTGTCAAATGTATTGCAAACCTCACAACGCGAAGCGTTGTTAGGTAGTGATTTACTCACGACACGTCAAGGTCAAGCAATTTTGTAATTATACGATACTATGAGTAGGCAGTATCAAGAAAACACTCTAATTAATCCATTTTATATTTTCTAAAAATAATTTTAGATTGCTCCTTTAAAAAAAACGGTTTGAAAAAAAATTACGTGGACGTCCAGATGTTGATTTTGTATATGGTTATATGATTCCTCCGAAAAAATTGACGTATCGAGAGTGAGTTTTTTTCCCTATTTCATATCAATAGCCTAGTACGCGTAATTTGTTAATAAAATGATTTTCAACTTTTATATGTATAATTGCTATTAAAAATTTAAAGGCACTTTTATATTTTTTTAGCCCTTGATAGACAAAGGGCAAATGTACCAAACAGCCTATATCTAATATATAGGCTGTTTGGTACACATCTAGAAGATATTATTATTTTTTTCCCTGTAGGTGACTATCTGTGATTACCTGTGTATCGGTGACTACCTGTTCAAAAAATAGAGCGCTAAATTTAAAATACGTAAATAATATATTTTAAAAGTTAGGAATACAATTTATTTCTTTCATTAAAATGCTAAAATAAAAAGCCAACAATACTAAAAAAAGCCAACAATACTAAAATATTTTATTAGTGATACCTTTCCTACCAGGGTGTTATAAAAGGAAAAGCAAATTTTCAATTTAAGTCTTCACTATAATAATATTTTAATTTAAAATAAATAATCGATCTATTTGTTATTATAATAAAGGAAAACCTTCTCATTATGTAGGACTCGCACCGAATAAAACCCGGCGGTGTTTCACATTCGCCGCATATTGACAGGGCCACGGGGAGGCTTTCGCGCCGACGGCCCATGGTATCTCCTCCTCGGCGATGGACTTCTTCTCTAACTACTTCACCAGAAAACTCATCAACGTCGTTAACAAGGCACATACTTCAAGCGTCAGTACCCACTTAGAGGTAGGCATCAAAGAGTATATTATTTGTCTTAATGATGTCTCATTTACAAGCGAAACTCATCTAAATTATCGACGTGTAACTTAAATAAAAATTATGAAATGAAAATGCAATACAGTTTAATATTCAGTATATTCAGAAATAAGTATACAATTATATTTCAAATTTAATTTAAATAAACTGGTAATTTAACCATAGATATTGTCACTTATCTTAAAGCGTTTACATATTATTTTACCAAAGATCAATCCACGGAAACGTGATTTTTTTTTTCATGTTATAAAGCCACTATAATCCAGTTAATGACTTGTTGTAATAAATTGGTCACTATTTTACGACAGGCGCGCCTCTAATTGTGTACTTAACAAGCACGCGATGGTGAAAATATTGCTAAGTTTCATTGAACTCCTTTGGATCCAATCAATCCAATCCAATGGGTGTTAGGATAACTTCACTTTTAAATACTTTATAAATTTACTATTGCATAAATTTACAGAACACTAGAAAATATATTTTCTGGTCGCTGGTGCTTTTAACCATAATTATGTACAAGTACAAATTATGTTTTCAGTGGCAAGCTAGTTCACATTCTACTTCATAATAAATTGATCAAAGAAGTACAGGAATGCAACCAAATTGAAAACAGATAAATCTGCCAGAGAGAAAGAATGCCTCACAGCATATAAAAAGTAAGAGTTAAGTTACAGTTGCCTATAAATGTCCTACAGCTGTACACAGACTTCTAAATTAGATAAGTTATGCGTGGAAGATATATATGAAGTTATATAAGTACTTTAAAAAAAATAGAGATCCACGGCGGCTTCGCACGGGTGATTTCTAGATCTCGACAACTACGCCAACTACCGGGTTCAATTGTGAATCTAAGCCATTCACGGACCCACTCAACATACACAAAAAATCATCAAAATCGGTCTAGCCATTTAGGAGAAGTTCTGTGACAACCATAGTTACAAAATAATTATATATTTATATTGAAATATTGGAATTGGAATTGAAGTGGTTATAAATATATTACTCTTATATTTCTCTTAGTGTGTTCAAAAACCCTATTGAAACTATTTGTCTTCAGCACAAACCAGTCATTTACTTTTCTTTTAAGAACATTCAATAATTCAATGTCAGTTATCGTCTTCGGCATCACATATCTTTGGGACCATGCAAAAAAGGTTCGAGTTGTGAATACACAATTTTCTTTCTGACAAACTGAGGTTCGTGAATAATAAAACTTACAGTCTCATTTCGCTTTTATTTCTAACCAATCCTTGTTATTCTTTTATTTTTTACATAATTATATAATATTTTTTCTGTTTCTCATCATCAGCCCGTAAAAGTCCACTGCTGGACATGGACTCTCGCGTGTGGGGAGAATTTGCCTTATTGTTTACGCTTGCCAGACTATTTGGCGATTCAGTATCAAACGTCCCGCACTTTTAACGCTACTCCCCGAAGCCGTATTTAGGTATGATATAATATAGCGTGATGTATTTTTTCGCCATCAACACACCCACCTCATCATTGTATATATGTTAACCATACTTCGGGAACTTCTTTTGTAACACTGCAGATATTACTGGCTCAATTATTCTTTCAATCACAGGGACTTTGTGCATAGTAGCAGGGCCTTATTATAGGTTATTCTCATTGACTTATTAGAATTGATTTTTTAGTAACCCAATACGAATAGAAAGGACTTATAGTGCAATTTAACATCTGAGGCCTCATCACCGTTTACCACCAGGTGTGATTGGCACTAGCTTACATCAAGTCAAAAATGTATAAAACAAAAAAGATTTATATAGTTTATAAATTACTTTTCTGTGCAAACGATGTTACTAATTAAACTGTCAGATTTATATACAAAAGTACACTACGCTATAATATAATTAAAAGCTTTAGTTTACGAGTATTACATAAAATTCACTTGTTTGTCTCTAACTTCATCATATAAATACATTTTAATTCCCTCTACGCTTTCCGTCGTAATATTACTGAATAAATTAATTGCCTTAAAACGAAATGTTTAGGTATACCTTAAATTTTATTTCACTTATAAGCAACCTAAACCGAAAATTACTTAAACTTTATGGGTCAAAACTCTTAAGAATAGATTATTTATTTACTTTATTAACATTCATTTAGGGTCGATTGTATAGTAAAACCTGTTGACAAACGTTCTTATTTTAAAACTAGCTGACCCTACTGACTTTTCTGGTTGGTGGCGCGATGAGTATATTTTCATATACACAATTTTCTATAGATCTATTATACGTAGGTAGCCAAATAATTTTTAAGAATAATAGAACCATCAGCAGCCATAATGACAATAAACTAAAAAAGAAAGAAAAACATAACACCTTTTTTACTCTTCCGTAAGCAGATAAAAGTTGCCTATATGTTTGTTATACACTCTACATTCAAAATTTGATGGAAATCTGTCCAGTAGTTTGTGCGTGAATCGTGAACACACAATTCTTCTAAAGATTTATTATATGTATTTTTTTATTTATTTATTTATTTATTCTTTATTGCATTCCTTAATCTAAAAGAATACAAAGGGCGGACTTAATGCCTTGTGGCATTCTCTACCAGTCAACCCATGGAGTGGTGAGAATTTGAAGTAGGTGTAGCAATATAGAATAAAAACAAAATAGAAATGATAATTAATTACGTTATATATACATTTTACTAATATGTATAGAAAGATACCTTAGTTAACTCTGTAATATGTGGAACAAAAATAAAGTCGTATTACTTTCACTATTGGAAATAGACGAATTCTCTAATTTTTAAATTTGTTGTTCGACTGCATTAACAAATATTTTCTGCCGTAAAAAAATTCTCACCGATTCATTTGATCAAACTTTAGACAAGTGCTTCATAGTTAGGTACTTATACAATATGTATCAAAACCCTGTGGTTCCCGTTAAGTACGTTATCAGGATCATTAATCAAACGTATAGAAATAACTTTTTTTTAAAAAACTCGAACTATTTTTTTTATTAACTTAGCTAATTTTCACATTGCACACTACAACTGGTTATGTATTAAGTACTCGGGAACACCGCATTGAGCAGTATAACTAGTTCGAGGGTCTCTGCTCTACCCACTTAAAAACCCACCTGCACAAAGTTGTGACTATGGACAAGTAACTTATAACAAATATATTATGTCTTCCAATGCTTTCTTGAAAATGCCTATTTCCTTATTTAACGCCGTTTCTAACAAATAACAAAATGTTCAAACAGAAAATATTACGGGTACATTAAAACAGTTAATAAGCTGTCAAGCATTTTATTTGAATACGGACATTAGTAATCTTTTTATAAAAAGCTTATAAAATAAAAGAAAATGGCCAATTGCTTCGTCTTAAAGAGGGTCTTAATGACTAGATGGGAATTTCACAGTCATTTTAACTTAATTACATAATATAGCGCTATAATATGAACGTCGCCGATGAAAGAAACATAGTTAGATTATTAAAATTAATGTAAACTGCTTCATTATTCCCTCAACAATTATTGGAGACCTAAGCCCAGCAGTCGGACATATATAGGTTATCTTTAACTTAAATATCGCTTCCTGAGAACAAAATTTTCCCTTACAGAAAATTGTCCCAATTGCGAAAAAATGGCTAAGTCTGGTGAATACGAAGGTTGACGTATGGTTACTAACTGTGGGTGTTATGATATGTAATGTTAAAATGGTGTGTTGTGTGTGAGGTCTTGCGTTATCATGGAGCAGTAATATAAACTCTAAATTTTTCGCTGTTTCTATTGATGCAGTCAAAAAGCTATAATGTGACGTGAATCTATAATTACTTTTTATGGGTGTGATTCGCTTTAGAACATGTTTTCGATATTTCACCTGGGTTCAGCCGTTGTGTTTTTGTTTGCGATTATAGTAGTCGTGTAGAAATCACTTTTCATTACACGTCACAATTCTGTCCAAAATCTCTTCATTCCTGTACCTACCCCTCAAAGTAAGGGAAGCTTCAACGAGTGCTATGCATATCAATTAATCAATATTGTCGGTAAACTAAAATTAAAGAACGATGCTGATTCCTTGGATGTTTGATAAGAATCATCTTCCACCATTACTTTTGATTCATCGTTGTTTACCTCTGTGTCTAGCCTACGTCGTCCTTCCTCGTGGTTCATTCTTCAAGTCAAAGTTTCCACTAGGAAAGTAATTACATCAAAAAGGCACAGTGAGTATCTTAGTCGTATCCCCTCCAAACACAGCTTTGATATTGCGAGTTGTGTCGAGTTAAAATCACGTAGTAATTCGTTTTCCAGTATGACTATTATTTCCCTTCATGTTCATCAACTCAAATACCTATTCTGCCTACTCTTTTACCTATTGCAGCCACCAAGTATTGCTTGCATTACTGTGTTTCAGCCTGAAGAGTAGAAAGCCAATATTATATAATTACAAGCTGCGAGGCATTCTACCTTGCGCCTCGAAGGTCTATAAAGGTTTGTAGCCTTCTTTGTTAGAGGTTGGTTGCAGGTGTCCGTGGAATGCAGTCGCCACTTGCCACAAGGTGGACTGTGGCCTCCTTTGTCTTATCAATTTAATTAAAAACAATAAACATTGAAAGAAATATCAGTTATAATATATTGATAAAACGAAATTCATAACGAAGACATTTGTACGTTTTTATCTGATCAAAAGCAAGGTAAAATGTTTTGTTTTGTCAATTTAGTGACAAGAACATAATTTTCGTTGTATATTCATAAAATAAATAGCTAAGTGACGACAAAAATTGTAAAAACCCTTATTACCAAAAGTTCTTTGTAAAAGTGCTCCCGCTCTCCGTGTTCCACAAATGATCCCACCTTTAGCTCTCGTTTAAGAAGAAGGGAACCTGTTTAACAGATTTCAGTAACTTTCGCAGCCTTTCTTTGTTTTCTTCTATTTAAATAACTTAAAATATAATGGGTTGTTATAAATTAATTTGCTTAATTCCGCGTAAAGAAAGAATGAAAATGATGTGCCCTGCCCAGTTTTAAAGAGACATCCCACCCTCCCTCAATCGCGCGCACTATACCCGTCGCCGTCAATCCCAGCACTACCATCCCCAGCACCACCACACTAGGCACGACACACCACTCCCGAAAATACGATACGTGTTCCGCCTCTACACGAGGCATCCTCAGGTGAAGTAGACTCTGCGGATGCTGGCCGCTAAAATCCGCCTGATTCTATTAATTAACTTAAAATATGCCGAAGTAGGTTTTCAAATTTCATTAACCTTTGAAAATATAATATTTATTTTAAACTATCATTGTTTTAAAATTGCTTTGTTTTAACCTTAAATAACAAAATTATTTTCAAAAAGGGCGGGCATACCATACGGCAGTCTCTGCCAGGCAACTAATTTATTACATTCAAATACTATACCTGTAGGGAAGTATACACTTATACTCGTATTGTTATATTGTAGTTAGTCACTTCTTGTTGTTGTTCTTCTTCTTTATCAGCACTATTGAAGTCCGCTGGACACGAGCCTCTCCGTTACGTCTTCCCTCGCGAGTTGTATGCAGGATTTGGCTGAATCGTCACGTTTGCGCAGATTAACGATCACTGCACCACTGGTCTCGCACCTTGGACCCCGCTGCTAGTCACCAGTCTGGATACTAATAAGTCACACGAACGTGAAACAAAAAACTGCTTTTTTTCAAAGCGTTTTCTAGATCTTAGATTAATCGTGGGTACCGTAAGAGTCGACACAGGGAACTGAACCGGGAGATGGACAGCAGCATCTTCCTAATATCTGGTGAATAAAAATAAACTGCGGTTGTCAACCCGCTTGCTAAGCGTGACAAATAAAGCATATATCATATGGCATATATGAGGCAAGAGAGGTGCATGTTCAGTTGTACCAATTGTTGTGATAGGCTATATTTATTAATGCGTAATGGTTGTCAAGATGATGTGCATGTGCTACGTTTACCATCCATATTAAAAATTTCCCTCCTAATTGATTTCGAACGCAGGGACAAGTATTATCAACTTGGGCCTCCCCAAGTAGTATCACAAAACATAATTTTGAGCTACTTGCATCCATCGAGTTGCTGCATGTCTTACCATGTTGTGACTCTATCTAGTGGGGACCACCCTACACTTCACTTACCATTACAAGGCTTCTAATTGAAGACTTCCTATCATTTTTTTTTACTTATTATAAGCCAGTGCTTGACCACAATCCCACCTGGTGGTAAGTGGTGATGCAACCTTAGATGGTAAATCGCACTGTCTTATCGTAACAAAAGCCTATTCACTCTTGCCTTGAAGACGCCTAGATTGTATTCGGACGGAAAGATAGACGCCGGCAAATTATTCCACTCCTTTGCTGTACGCATTACAAAAGACGAAGCAAACCGTTTGGTTCTAATGCGTGGGATATCGACAACAAAGGGATGCAGACCCGCCGACCGTCTGATTGTCCGATGGTGGAAAGGAGAGGGAGGAATTAAGGCGTGTAATTCCTGCGCACACTCACCGAAATGCATCCTATAGAATACCGAGAGACTGGCTACTCTGCGCCTGTGCCTGTGCTCAAGGCTCATATACTACTTAATACCACTTTAGTTTAATGATACGTTGGGCTATGCTGTCGCTCCCGTTACTCTGGTTCCACTGCGAATACGATTCGTTACGAATTTTATCACGCAGAGAAACTCCAAGCATAGCGTTTCCATAGCTATCCATCTAAATATATGTTTGATGCAAATACTACGTAACGATTTTGAACTCCGTGTAGGATGTGACCGCGATTTGGTTTTGGCGGTTTGGTTTCCAGTCTCTCAGTATTCGACAGGATACAATTTGGAGACTATATGCAGGAGAAACGTGACCCAATCGGTCCTTCCCTTTCACTATAATGTTCTCCTCTTTGCTTTCGACATGTTTTGCATCAGAAATAAACGCTTTGTTTCGTTCTTCGTAATAAATATAGCAGGCAAGTGGAATACTTTGCCAACATCTGCCCTTTCCTCCGAATACAAGGTACCTTTAAGGCAAGGGTATGTGTCATTTTTCATCTTAAACTGTACAACTACTTACCATCACATGGGATTGTTGTGAAGCACTGTCTTATAGAAGTAGTAATAAAAGAAAAACAATATTCAGAATTAATAAAGATATAATAACTCGTCGGAGAAGTAACATCAAAGGTGCGACATCCACGAATCAATCAAAAATATCAATAAAAATTAAACTACTTAAAATCCATAAATTTCAGAAAAATCAAAATGTATAATTAATCTTTATATATAAAAATTACGTGTCACGTTGTTTGTCCGCGATGGACTCCTAAACTACTGCATAGATTTCAATGAAATTTTGCACACTGTTTGCATTTTGGTCCAACTTGAGAGATAGGATAGTTTATATCCCGATAAATGACCCTCAAAATTTTTTATTGCTAATTTAAAGATTTTAATAGGAAGGGTCGTTGGAAAGGGCAGAATAACGTCTGCCTGGCCAGCTAGTATACTATAAAAATAAGTACATCTATATCGTAGTTGTAATTATTTATTTTTTACATTCAGTGCCTACGAAGTTCGTAGTACTGCGTAGATTTCTACCAAGCCTACGATATACTTACATTTAAGGCGACGTTGAAGAATAAACCAAGTTAAATACTTGATTATATTAATCAATATTAAAATGGCAGCAGGCAAATAAAACATATCGTCACGCTTGTAATTCCCGAGGACTTACTATTTTTAGACTAAATAAAATTATTAAATTTTTTTCTGTTACTTTGGAGTCGGAGGAAACACAAATTTAAATAATTCCGTCAGAAAATGTTAACACATTACATTCATAACGTATACAGAAGTAGTTCGATCAAAATTATGTTAGTTTTACCGAAAGAAAATGCTAGTATTTGCTGAAATACGAATATTTTTCTTGACACACACGCTTGACGTGCAAGCTTAGAGCTTAGAGTAATAAGTAACATACATAATATCTTACGAAACTTGCTCTGAGCGTGCAAAACATGTTTAATCTATCAACCACAAATTATAATTTTGTTTCGAGTATCGAATTTTATTTCAAATTTACTTATTAAGTGGCGAAGCTTGCGAAGACACTTATTGATTTCACGATGTCTGTCCTTCTGTCCCACGATTATCTCGAGAACGGTTTCGAATTTTCAAATTCTGTTTTCAGCAATCAAGTACTGATCACCCAGGCATCTGACCCTCCTATTTTGAAACTGATTGCTCAACAGCAAAAAAAAAAAGCTGATTGCTTCGCCACTTTGCTATGCTGTTAGCTTGCTAGGTTTATTGATTGCACGATGTATGTCCGTCTGTCCGTCTGTCCCACGATTATCTCGAGAACGGTTTCGAATTTTCAAATTCTGTTTTCAGCAATCGATTACTGATCACCCAGGCATCTGAACCTCCTATTTTGAAACTGATTGCTCAACGGCAAAAAAAAAAGCTGATTGCTTCGCCACTTTGCTATGCTGTTAGCTTGCTAGATTTATTTTTATGATCTAAATATTCTAGAACAAATGTAAATACTCAATATCAATAATGCGAATAAAGGTCTGGTATATGGTATTATGGACTCGCCTAGGGTATAATATATAATAAATTTTGAAGAATAAGGTATAAACCCAAAAATTTATTATGAAGACTTAGTTAACTTAATAGTTGTTAAAATTATAAAAATAAAGATAAAAACAACATATTATATGAACAAAGAGAAAAATATAAGCAGACGTGAGCATATAAAATTCAAATTTGAAAATTTTAGTAAGAATAATTTGCGCGTATATGGAAATCTCCACTTTTAAATAAATGAAAATAGCTATAAACACGTAAACAATCTACGCACTGTTTACACTACCGTTGGTAATTTGATATAGTTTTTATTATTTGAACATCATAATATACGAAGGGTAAAACAAACACTTCATAATGTACATAGTACACATCACATATTACATATTTTCTCTTCTTATTTTTTTTTTAAATCATAAACGTGACCTCCACACTAGGAATTTTCCTGTATCATGGGGACAGTTTACATACATAAATTTCACAAGGTTAAACATCCAGACCCGGAACAATTATTTTTAGGCCATACAATTAATGCTTGTTCCGTGCGGGATTTGAAACCGCGGCCTTAGCGCTGCAACTCATTGCTAAGCCACGGAGCCATGGAGTCAAATATATTGTATTATCACAAATAAAAAATAGTCTCATGATTCGGACTTGTTTCCGCCATTCGACAACACTCGTGAACTCTTAGCATGAGCATTGAGCATTTTTTGCAATGAAGTGGATAGCGGCAGAGTTAATAGTAAATAACTATAGCTTAAAACTTCTGAATTCCAGAATAAAATAGTACAATGCTGCTGTGTTCCGTACGAAGAATGTTCTCGAATTATTATATCTTAGTCGTCTAAGGTGAAACTTATCTGCATTTTGATTCTGAATTTCGGGCAGATGTACTTACGAGCTACGAGCCATATCATCCAACTACCATCAGGTAAACTGTGTCTTCTGTCAAATAACTATTTTGTCACCCTTTACACTTTTATCACCATTATTTGTATAAAAAAGGTATTTGTAATATATTAATATTTGTGTGTATTAACCTTTGCGCGATTCAACGTGACGCAAAGGTGCACGCTTACTTGAGAATGTGCGACGTATTTTATAGTGAACTAACTGTGAGCTATGAGTTTTTAGAATGCGTTATGAGCTACTTCATATGAAAAGATATATCTGGTTTAGTGTGCTCGTTACAAGTAAAATTATAATGGTAAATATTTTATAGAAAAATTTAATACAAAAGCAGTATTCGCGCTCTAAGTGTAGGAAATATTTGTCCAAAAGGATAATATCATATACAAACACTTTACGAATATAGAACAAATATAGGGAACAAATGTAAGAAAAAAATAGCAAGATAGGACCCTGTTTGATCACATTTTTGTTAATAGCATTTAAGAAAATTATTAATAAACTAATGAACTTTAAAGTTATTAGTTTATTAATAATTTTAAAGTTATAGTCACCACACAGGCTAACTATAACTTTAAATTATTTTTGAGATCGTAATGGTATGCACTCGTAGCAATAAGTTCGCCACGCTGCTACGTGTTAGCAGACTTCACGTCTTCGAAATATTTTTATTTCTCAGAAATGCAAGTTTACAATGTTTTCCGTCACCGTCGAGCAGATAGTAAACCAGAACGTGCGAAAAGGCACTTACTGTGAGCTGTGAGTTTCTAGATTGCGTTATGAGCTACTTCATGTTAAAATATATATCTGGTTTAGTGTGCTTGTTACAAGTAAAATTATAATAGTAAATATTTTGTAAAAAAAATTTATACAAAGGCATTCTTCTCGCTCTAAGTGTAGAAAATATTTATCCAAAGGGACTAATCATATACAAACATTTTACGAATATAGAACAAATAATGAAGGAAAAAAATTAGGAAGCCCCCGTTTGATTACACTTTTCTGCCGACTTCCAAAAAGGAGACGGTACTCAATTCGAGTGTATGTTTTTTTTTTTTATGTGTGTTACCTCATAACTTTGTACTGGGCGAACCGATTTCGATGATTCTTTTTTTATATGAAAGCTGATAGTTCTCGTGTGGTCCCATATGAATTTGATCAAGGTCAGACCAATGGTTATTGAGTTATTCTCAAATAACCTATATTGAAGTCGGCTGTACAAAATTTTTAATTTTAAATTATGTAAGTAGAAATTTAAGAAGATTATTAATTAACTAATAAACTTTAAAGTTATAGTTACGACCAGTTACGACACAGGCCTCCCTCTCTTTTTAACCTACTTCAAAAAGGAGGAGGTAGTCATTTCAACTTTTTTTTGTGTGTGTTACATCATAACTTTTTTCTTACTTGAACGATGGTGCTTCTCATGTGGTCCCATATAAATTTGATCAAGGTCTGACCAGTAATTTTTGAGTTATCCTTAATAATTTATATTGAAGTCGGTTGCACAAAAGTTTTAATTTTACCACTAGTTTGAGAGGGTAATGGTATGTAGCAATAAGTTCGCCACGCTGCTACGTGATGGCAGACGTCACATGTCTTCAAAATGGTAAACCAACACTTAAAATTTTAATTAACAATTTCACTGGCGCTTGCTGGGGTCAAACCCCGGTTGCTCGCGTACTGAGAAATTTACGGCGAACGCTTAGCCCCTGGGCCACCACAGCACAATTGTTATCTGTCAATTCTTATCTCGTGAAATAACTCTACGTATATTATAATCGGAATCTTAAAAGGGATTTGTGAGATAAGAAGGGTGTCGTTAAAACAGGATTTGTTTTGCCGTTAAATTGTAAGGATTTCATAACGATAAATATCTCGAAATGTGTCAAATGCATTACTTAACTGTCGCCAAGAATACTAAAACCTTTTATTAGGGTTATCCTTTCTAATAGGGTGTTACATAGGGAATAGGAAATCTTCAATTTAAAATTTCACTTTAATATTGAAATTTAAATGAATTATACTTCACTACGTTAACGAAATTGTATCGATCTTTTTGCTATTATAATAAAAAAAAACCTTCTCTCCCACAATTGTATGCACTTCTACTGCTACAACCTAACTTAACACCACTCTAACCACTTCACAAGAGAACTCCTCATATGGCATATGTTTCAAGCATCACTACCCAGTTAGAGTTAGGCATCAAACAGTATATTTCTCTTAATGATGCCTCATTTGCAAGCGAAACTCATCTAAATCATCGACTCAAAAATGCAGTATAGTTTAATATACACAATGTTCAGAAATAATTATGTAAAGCTATTTCAAATATAATTTAAATAAACTGGTAATTTAACTATATATACTCATATTGTCACTTCTTTCAAAGCGTTTACCTATTATACCAAAAATCAATCCACGACACGTTAAATTGTTTTTTTTTATTATTTTAGGTTATAAACCGCGTATTCCGTGTAGGAGCGATAAGGAGAATATCCACTACCCCATATAATTTCATGGGTGTCGTAAAAGGCGACAGAGGGAAATTGAAACAGTGATGGGCAACAGCTATGAGTACTTCGTGATAACAAATCAAAATAAGAAGAATGCGGTTAACAACCCGCTCGCCAAGCGTGTCAACCAACTATGGCAAAATTCCTCCTATGAGGCAATTTGTGGGGAGGCCTATGTTCAGCAGTGGCCTTTTATAGGCTGTAATGGAATGGATGATAAAACCGCGGTAATTCAGTTAATGACTTGTTGTAATAAATTAGTCGCTATTCTACGACAACCGTGCCTCTAATTGTGTACAAGCACGCGATGGTGAAAATATTGCAAAGTTTTATTGAACTCGTTTCGTTACAATGGACATTAGGAAAACAACACCAGCGCTACAACAGCAATCGGGGCAATATCTGAACTTTTTCTAGTCTCTACACACATGCCTGCCGTTCAACACAGAGTACCTAGTATATATACAGTAATCTATACAGAGTACATTATATACCGTTCAGTACAGGTTGAGGCAACTTTGTACGAAAGCTGAAAAATCTGCACACAATCATGATTTTGTCAATGTTCGTCTTGGGCCATAGACTTTAGTCAATCCTCTATCTACGTCTTGGGCTTGTAAAGGAAAAGCGAGAAAAAATATCGCTGTTTCTTTCTTTCATGTTGTTTTAGATTGCCATTTTAAAAATTAGATACACAATATTATATCGGAAGAAACTAAAAATGTTAATTCTGTGTTAAACTTTTTTTGGTTTGCTCTTTAAAGAACAATTACATACATATTACTCTCAGATTTGCACAATTAATTTACCTATTAATTCATTTAAATTAAATTATTTAATATTAGCACAATTCTATCAAAAGATGCCATGAATTAATAGAAGAAAAAAATTACATTTGTTTGTCAACGTCTTTCATTTTGAAAATTTATTTTAATAGTTTCGTTTTTAATATTTATTGTTGATTTTTGCTTAAATTAAGTTATTATGGACTTCATTTTCGTATGTAGGCGAATACACTGTCATAATATCGTCATGAATATACAGTAAAGATTTTTTGTGAGATGTTAACTCTGTATAAGATATTGACTATAAATGAATTCATTATTTCAAAATTTTATGCACGATTTGTGATCATCATCGAAAGTAAGTCAAGTGTTGTGCAAATAAAAAGCATAAAATCATCTGATCAATTTCTGCAGGTTTCCTGTGATAGGAAAAGAAAAACTTATGACAATATTGTGGTAAGTCTATAAATATTTTAAATTTATTTACCGTTATTTGTAGGGATTATTACCTACTATATTGACTCGAATTGTATCTGTTTCAGATCATGTCATATTGTCATATTTGGGCTGTTGTTTTCATCATGAAAATTTTGTTGATTGAAGTTTACGTTAACGTTCTGTGAAGAATAACTCTCTGACAATAATATGTGTAAGCATGTCTGAGCATAAAAAAACATCAATAATAATCTAGTTTATAAAACAATCTATCTTTCAGAAAATAAAATTACATAACTATACTTTTTATAGTTTTATTTTATCCCACATACTAATCTAAAGTATATTCGAGTAATTTTGGTGCAACCTCTCAATGGGAACTTACCCCATAGCTTTGTGAGGCTTGAGCGAAAATTACTCGAATATGCTTTAAATAAAAAGTTTAAATTTACAGAATATAATGGTTTGAGATTCCCGCTAAAAAGTTTTATGTGGGCGTCCACCGTAGCGCTTTTAATGTTCACCCATAAACACGTGTTTCCGTTTTTTAGTATGAAGTTGGCGTTCTTCTCTTGGTAGAGAGTAATTGTGTTCTGTGGTTGAGTATGAGAGTGTACGTCTCACTGGACGCACGCGTTAAGAATGGCGGCAGTTTTATCGAAATATCAATAAATCGGTATATATAGCCTTGGCTCTTTTTTTATATAGAATAAGGGTGACAAATGAGCATAGTCCACCTGATGGTAAGCGGACTCTTTGGCCCATAGACACCCACATTTATCAATAAAACAACTAATTAATAAATAATTACAACCATAATATAGTGCTTATAAGCTGCAGCATAGCTCTGCCACGCTATTTTTAGGCTATCAAAGACGATTAAATGTGACTAACTTCGCTCGTCATAATTTAATAACCAATTTATTCTGTGATATATCTTAACTAACTAGTGCTTAGTAACTATAATTTAACTAGTGTTATAAATAGCCAGGATAGTTTTCTAATGATGATTTTTAATCAGTTTAATTACTAAAATTTGTATTTTTGTTTAATTATTTACTTAATGACATTTTATTTATATGCCAGCAATTTTAATACTATTGGAATATTTTCTTTCCCATACTAGCCCTTATGCTAAGTTACGTAGACATATACTAGGTAAAAAATCCCAGTAATATTACTTGTAAGTTACAACGTTCAAATAACGTTCTTTCTGCAGTGCTACCGCAAAAAAAGACAAAGAAGATACTGGGTGAAGAAGCCGCTCTTTATACACTTCTATCACCAGTGTCCAAATTTCACATTCTTTATTGTATCCATTGTGACTTGTATCATACGTGTGCTCCGCGCGAAAGTCGCGACGAACTGATTGAAATTTGAAATTGCCCCAATTGTGCTACACACGCGACAGCGGCAGCTATAATCTAGGGAGCATGCAAGGTCTTGCGCCCTTGCCACCCTGCCGCAGGGCCGACTTAGAAAATTGCGCCTGCTTGCATACACACATCACAATTAAGGAGGCAATTAAGGGTCATCCAAACTCCTACACCCTAGATTGCCCTTGCGGCAGGCAAGTGAGTAGCCGACTTTACCGGTACGAATGATAACGAATACGACCAAACATCCTTCTATATATAATATGCTTGATAAAAACCGATTTTCAAAATGCTATTAAATACCCTTCTATTAATTACCAATGATTCATTAATTAAATAACATTCGATCTAACAAAAAAAAACTAAGTAATCAAAGAGGATTGATCTGAGGAAAATATTGTATTGTCAACTAAACCAATAACTTAGATTCATCAGAGTGAGGTGAGAATAAAGTAACATTACAATCAGCAAAGTCCTATAAAATAATACACTTAGCTACTTTGTATTTTGCATCACATTTGGACATGTATGAAGTACTCAGGAACACATATAACATAGTCAACAACCCACTTGCACAACGTAATGCCTATGGGCAACAAACTTATAACAAATAAATTATGCCTTCTAATGATTTTTGAAAAGGCCTACTGCCATTAATGGACTTCAAAATGACGTTAATGATTAATGTTCATGATGTATCATTTTAATAAAACTGTCGTTTCGTGCAAATTCGATCAAAGCATTTATGTATTTAACGCCGTTTCTAACAAATAATAGAATGTTCAAACAGGAAAAATAAGGGGTACATTTAAAACAGTTAACGTCAGTACTTTATTAATCTTTTTAGAAAAAGCTTTTAAAATAAAGACCCATTACTTCGTCTATGTGTCGAAGAGTATATTAACGACTAGCTGAGAATTTTACAGTCCTTTTAACTTAATTACGTAGTATAGCGCTGTAATATGAACTTCACCTATTAAAGAATCACTAGATTTTTAAAATTAATATAAACTGCTTCATAATTCCAATCACAATTTACGGAGATAACTAAACCTTATCTTAATCTCATGGTTTGTACGAAGTACATGTATTTCCATGATCTGATATTATCAAGTAACACTGTATTAACTGAAAATTTTGCATATTTTAGTTAATAATTGATTCAGAAAGAAGATTTTTTTCCCTACCGACTGGTAAGACAGACGTATTTTTATCTCCAAAACTGGCCAAAATATAACGACAAAAATATATATTGAATGTTACGATCAGTCAATGAATGAACAAGTATTACCGTCGAATTTTAATATAAATCTGTTTCCCCTACTAGGTTGTCAGCTAAAGACAACAGTGTTTGTATCATTTCGAGTTACGCCATCGTAAATTATTCCATAGGGACAAATAAATAAAATGTATGCGATCAATACAGTACTCTGTTACCTGTGATTTTTTGCGCAAAATAATATCATCTCAAAATGCTATTCTGTGGCAAATCCATTTGAAATTATTCTTCGTTTTAGGTCTTGGTTAATAGTTCGTTTGGTTATTAGTTCATACGTTATTACCATGAACTGTTTTTAAGATAATACCAAATTTTGATGACC